>JAPDVU010000009.1:33418579-34622329 GCA_026230045.1 Corynorhinus townsendii
AAACCCCATGAAACTTAAGTATTCTTTTTAATTGACTAGAAACATCTTTTCTTTTCTTTACCTTTTTCTGTTTTTTTTAAATCCTCACCCAAGGACATACTTAGAGAAAGGAAGGGAGTGAGAGAGACACAGAAACATTGATGTGAGAGAAAAACATGGATTGGTTGCCTTCTGTATGTGCCCCAACCAGGGATTGAATCTGCAACTTTTCAGTGCATAGGACGACACTCGACCAACTGAGCCACTGCAGCGGATATAGAAACAACTTAAGTATTGAAAACATCCTTTTAAAAGCTTCTCTTTGTCATTAATTTATTTACCAAACATTTCTTTCACAGACAATGCAAAGGCAGACTTTAGCTTAACTCCTTTAAGCTCAAATTTCACATTAGTGGAATCTGAATTAATGGGATTTTATGATATTGCAGTTCTTTTCTATGGAGACTACATTGTGCCCACGAGTGAAACTCCTCAGGCCTTTGCAGACAACAGAAAGAACAGGGTTCTTTATGTGGCAGTTGTGTAGTGTAGACAATGACTAATATTCCTAGGTAAGATTAATTCCCCAAGAGGAGAGATTAGGGAGGAACAGTGGCTTGCGGCATCCTAGAACACAACAGAGAGGACTTCCATGATCCTTAGCAAAATGACTTACATGTCAGTGAAGAGAGCTGGAGAGTCAGGCCGGTGGGACTGTACATCTTGCATGGCATTCCATTCATTGACTGATGATTGATCGGAGTTGATATGGCTCTCATAATAACTCACCCAGGTGAGAAACAGGCTGCCTGGGTAGTAGTTATGCATTCTGGCCACTTCACAAGCCTTGTGTAAACTCTGTAATGCAGACCTGAAAGATATGCAGGGAAATGAGCACTGTAGAATTATGGGGGTATCAAAAGGCCAATAATCCATGTGTACTTCAATCTCTTCCAATTTTTAAATCCTATAGAATTTGGTCTCTGGAGATTCTACTCCTTGGAATTCAAGATTCTCTGATTCTGATTATAGTAATTATCTGATCATAACACATGACCAGACAGTTCGAGCTGAAAGATACAGAGCAATATTAAGGTGGGGGTAAAGGGAAACAGGAGAACTGACAACCCAACAGTAAAAACAGGTCCAGGTGCCTATGCAAGTCATGCAGCCATGCTGTGTCTGTGCTATATCACCAGAGAACTAAGATGGCAACCATTTGCTATTGAAAGATTTGTTTTCCTTGGCACAGAATCATGTTACAGCATACATTCTCTATTATTCTTGGAAGCACCACAAAGATCACAGATAGATGTCCCTAAACTTTTAGGATATGTTCTTGAATGTCCAGGCAGCACTGATCTAATGACGTTTAAAATTCTTGCTGCCTTAGTCCCCAATTTCTTTAAACCATTTATTCATACACTTGAGCTACTTTCTAAGAACAGCTCTGGTTATTCTTAGACTAATTAAATCTCTGACTCTGAACTCAGGAACCCAAGAAGAGTAAACAAAACTGAAAAGTACCTTTTTGGTTATATGCTTGGAAAAACTAAAGCCAGAAATTCTAGAAAGTTAGTTACACAACAGTAGGGATCTTTCTGTTTTGTTTACTGATATATCTCAAATGTTTAAAAGATTGCCTAGTTCATAGTTGAAGCATAGTTAGTATTTGTTGAATGAAATGTGTCTTATTAAGCTATAAACTAATGTCTTTCCTAAGAGAAAAGAACAGTATGAGAGAATTTTGTGGCCAATCCATTTACATCTTTTTTTTTTTTTAAACCTGATTTTAGAAGGGAAAGGGTGGGGGGAGGGCAGAGAGGGAAAGGCAGAGGCCAAGGGAGAGGGAGATGGAAATATCTATTGGTTGTTCCACTTATTTATGCATTAATTGGTTGCTTCTTGTATGTGCCCTGACTGGAGATGGAACTGAAAACCTTGGCTTATTAGGACGAAGCTCTAAAAATTTTTCTTAAAAATGCCTTTTAATTTGTTTTTCCCTCATAATAAAAGTGATCCATGCTCACTTGGGAAAATTTAGGAATCTCAGGTAAAAGGTAGAAATCTCTGGTAAAAGGCAGAAATTTATAGCTAATAAAACATTTCATTCAACAAATACTAACTGTGCTCCAATTATGAACTAGGCATTCTTTTAGGCACTGTTATCTAATGGCCCAAAAATAACTACTGGTAAGGTTTTAGTATAGATTTTTCTAGTCTTTTTGTCTATGCACAGATCTACAGTAAATATATGACCATATTCTGCATACTATTTTAACCTGTTCTTTTATTTTACACTTCATCAACAACATCTTTCTATGTCATTAAATATTCTTCAACTAGATACTTTTTTATGGTTTCATACTTAGCAACGTGGACATATCATAATTTAACTGATTACTATTTTTCAGATATTTAAATTGTTTTCTATTTTTTCCTATTAGAATACTGACAGTCTTATAGTTAAAATTTTTGTACACACCCATGATTAGGATACATTCTTAGAAATAGAATCACTAGGTCAAAGGGCATGCAAAATGATAAGGCATATTGGCAAATCATTATCCAAAAAGGCTGTTCCAGTTTACACTCCCACCAATAATATATAACAATATCTGTTCCATGAGTCCTTGTCAACCCTGTATAATGTTAATCCTCCTATCTAATAAAGAGGGAATATGCTAATTGACCATCACTCCATCACAAAGATGGCTGCACCCACAGCTGAAGCCAAGTTCCCATAAAGAGCCTTAATGAGCAATCAGCAGGAACCTGAGGCTATGCTCTCCCCGCCCCCATAGGGCTTGACAGGGGACCTCAGGCCGAGCCCCCCGCCCTAGCATTGGGCCAGGGGACCTGAGGCTGCACCCCCCTGCCTGGCTGGGCTTGACAGGGGACCTCAGGCCATGCCCCTGCCTGGAGGGGCTTGACGGGGGACCTCAAGGTGTGCTTCCCGTCCTGGTGCTGGGCTAGGGGACCTCAGGCTGCTCCCCCCGCCCCAGCGCCAGGCCAGGGCACCTCAGGCTGCGCCCCCCACCAGGTGGAGCTTGACAAGGGACTTCAGGCCGCACCCTCCCCACCCTGGCACCAGGCCGGGGTACCTCAGGCCACACCCCTCGCCCCAGCACTGGGCCCAGGGACCTGAGGCTGTGCCCTCCTGCCTGGTGGGGCTTGACAGGGGACCTCAGGCCATGCTCCCCACCCAGAGAGGCTTGACAGGGGACCTCAGGCCATGCTCCCCACCCAGAGAGGCTCAAGGTGCACCCCCAGTGCTGGGTTGGGGGAACTCAGGCTGCGCCCTCTGCCCAGTGGGGCTTGGTGGGGGACCTGAGGCTGCACCCCCCTGCTGGTGGGGCTTGATGGGAGACCTGAGACTGTGCCCCCCATCCTGGCAGGGCTTGACAGGGGACCTCAGGCCATGCCCCCCACCCAGCGGGGCTTGACAGGGGATCTCAGGCCATGTCCCCCACCTGGCGGGGCTTGATGGGGGACCTCAAGGCACGCCCCCCGTTCTGGTCTGGGCTGGGGGACCTCAGGCCACGCCCCCTGTCCTGGCACCCGGCCAGGGGACCTGAGGCTACGTCCCCTGCCCGGTGGGGCTTGACAAGGGTGGGACTAGATGGGTCTGGATCTAGCCCAATGTGGGGGGTGGGGGGGCAGCTAGGTCTGGGTCTCACGTGATTTTGAGGTGCATGTGGGTGGGCAGGGACTTGACTCTGGGTCCTGTGGTGAGCCCCAGACTCTGACAGGAGGAAGGTTTTCATATACATTTTACTAATTTTCTTTCATCTCTGACACTTCTATTATAGAGAAAGGGCAAATAGCAATATTAAATTATTTCCTCTAATTAATCCCCTTTTAATGTGCACTAATTTCGTGCACCGGGCCACTAGTTTAAAAATAATACCATTACCAATTTGATAAGAAAAAAAAAACATACCAGTCTATTTTTATCAGGAAAACAGACTTTTCCTTATAAACAAGTTTGTGGAATCTTTAAAAATGCTTTTCTATTATTCAAAGTAAGCCAAATTCTCAGAGAATTAAGTCAAACTTAGAGAATTCTCAGTGATTTTCAGTTTCATTACACAGATTCAAAGGTAAAGCCAGCTTAGTGTAAAGCACAGGATATTCAGTGCATGTTTTCTTCATCAGGAAAACACATGCTTCAAAAGCATATGCCATAAGCGCCTGGTGCAAGTGCCCTAAAATACACTCAAGCTTAGCCACCTCAGATACTGCAGCTGCCTACAGCAGTGGGAGGTTGCAGTAACTACCTTCCTGTATGGGAAACACCTGGTCTAAATGCTGCTTTGAGACACACATCTTTTTTTTTTCTTTTTTCTCTGTGACTTTCAGTTTACTTCTCCCAATGTGGTACACCAAAAAAAGTTTAATTCTGCAGGAAGCTAATAGAGCTAGGACTAGTCAGTCTACTTTAGAACATCAAGGCTTGAACTAAGGTTACTGCTGAAACTACTGTTTTAAAAATTAAGACTGCTTTGTACCTCTCCCCAAAATATAACTGAAAACACTGTCACTTATGGACTTATGCTGTTTGGTTTTACTTCGTACCTGGGAATACATAGGTGAGTTGCCTTTAACTGAGCCTGAGTCAAAGGCAGTCATAAGATTTCCATGAGAAATTTATTTGTGAAATATGCCCTAAATCTAAAAATCTGGTCTCAACACATGACCTGAAACTCTGTCCTCCTTCAATTACTCCATGAAACGATAAGACTGTTAATTGTTCAGCTGACTCTGTTTTAGGACCCCACCCACCACAAGCCTATCAATCATGTTATTCAGGAGTAAATGATCTCCCTGGAGTCTTTTACAGGCTCCTTTATTTCTTGTTTGGCTTTCATTCTGTCCATTCTGTTCTTCATGGGGACTTCCACTACAAAACAGGCAACTGAATGAGGACCTAAAATTCAAATTCCTGACTGGGGGACAGACATCATTCCTTAGTTATATTTGATCATTTTTCTGGATAATCTAGAAAAACAGAGAATAAGAGTTTGTTTAAATATAAGAGATACTTGAAGACCAGTTATGCAACCTCTTTAAAACCTGTTTTCTGATCCATAACAAGGAGCTAATACTACTCTTTTGGGGAGCTTATGTAATGATTATATGTAACCTATGTAAAGCACTAGGCACAATGCCTGACATACAGTAAGTAAGCTAAAAGTGTCAATATATCAGCTGATGGTTATTATCAACTACAGTTTTTTTCTAGGCTTTATTTTCATTATGCAAATAGTTTGACAAACAATTACCAGCAATTTAAATGAAGCTTTTCTATCTATAAGGTAACTCTATCAATGCTATCCCTGATTACCTTAAGAAATTGAAAGCTAATGCATAGTAGTAGTGTGATATTTAGACTTGGCACTAGATTGCCACTAACTTAGTCAATGTGTCCCTATAAAATGCAGTTCCAACTGACTATCTGATTCATTAAGTATCTTTCAGAGTCTAAAAACACCTCTAAATATTATTTGTTCACCAATGTTCAAGGCCTTCCATTGTGATAATTTGAAAATTAAACTTCTAAGTCATCTTTAACTATGATGGCCACACAAACAGATCACACAAAATTCTATATACACAAACAGATCAGCATTTTCAAAGAGAATTGTATCATTTCAAATACTTCTCACAACATACTGCTCTACTAACATATTAAAAAACTTTCATAGATATTAAAATTCTTCTTACCACATTGCCTGCACAGATACAGGTTTGAATATGTGAATTCTGTTATCTGTTGATACGCTGAACCCTCTAAGGAAAAAAGAATAAGACAAAAATCCACAAATGAGAGTGGGTTATTTCAGTTGTGAGTTTTCAAGGCTGCTTCCCAGGCTACTGGCTCAGGCACTTCATGTAGAGTATAGGACATGACTGAAAAGCTTCAACAAATTGTCTACTTTTATGTACTTAGCAGAATGAATGGACTCCCACGTTGGAGTTAGGGAATTACATAGTTCTCCTGCTGTAGCTAAGGACAAACTGTTCTGCTGTATATTTCTATTTGGAAATCTTATGGGTATGTAGCAAACCTGACCCTGTTTTATAAACTGGAGCAAACATCTTGGTCTCTTGGGGACACATTTTAAAAACACTAGGGGTAGAGGTGGAAGGTCACTGGAAGGAACTGGCACAGAAAAGGGGTTATACTGTAGGCTGACAGCTGGCAGAGGCAGCAAGAGGTTATTTGACACAGAACATATCATCCTCTGGGAGAACATTGCAACAGTCCCACATGCTCAGATTAAAGAGGGAGCCAACAAACTAGTTCCTCTTTGTTTGGATTCTTACCGTAGTCAGCCTAGAAGAACAGAAGTGAGAGGCCTTGGCAAGTTGCATTTTTACTCCACTTTACACAACAGGAGTTTAAAAGGACTCATTGGGCTGCTGACATGACAATTCAGTTGGGCACAGTGGGCCTCCCATTCAGCTGAATGAATGGGCAATAAGACGGAACCCCACCCCTTGGCTTTCTGTAGGAAGATAAAAAGGGAAAGCTCTTACCCATCACCATCCAAATGAATTAGGGTGTCACTCCAGAGAGGCAGGACTAAGCCCATGGTACAAGTGCTGCTGCAAGACAAGAAGCAGTCCATAAGTCACTCTCTGTTATTCTAGGCAGCGTTCTGTTTAGTCCTTAAATATCTAACAAAGAAAACATTGACTGAGCTCCCTGTATTACTATCTTGCAGATGGCCACTGTCTAAAAACTCCAGGTGATTGCTGCAGACTTATGATGGCAGGTCTCAGCCCAAAGTCACAGAACCCAACTCAACTTCAAGAATTATTTCTAACGACAGACACCATTGCTGGCTGCTGAAGACCTCTGACTATGTCATTCATTCAATTTTAATTCTGAAGTTTACATACATTTATTGAACCTCAGAATATACTAAGTAGTCTAAATGGAAAAAGTATTCAAAAACGTAACTGTTAATGGCTTGTGATAACATTAAGAGGGACAAGAGATCCAACTTAAATAAATGCAACAGTGCCTTGTGACTATGCACTGAGCTAGCACTGCTGAAATGCAGAGTGAATAGGAATGTCAATAACCAACAACAGGGTAGCCCTGGAATGGTGTATTACAATATTATTTAAGTCACACAAGCAGGAAAGTTAACAGGTAGAGACAGGAAGCCATAGACTCCCAATTGTGTGCTCTATCATACCACTTCTCTGGACAACTGTAATCTACCCCAGAACTCTGCTACTTTTTCTCCCTCAGCCTGCCATAAACCACTTCCCCCCTCTATCCAGTTTCCCAAAGGCTCCTATACCCTCTTCTGACCAATATATCTAGAAAAGTAGCAGGTATAGGAGAAAGAACCTTGGATGTGGGAGGTACAACAGCAAAGTATGGTTAAGAGCACAAGCACTCACCCTAGCCCGGTGGTCGGCAAACTCATTAGGCAACAGAGCCAAATATCAACAGTACAACGATTGAAATTTATTTTGGGAGCCCAATTTTTTAAACTTAAACTTTTTCTAAGGCCACTTTTTCAAAATAGACTCATCCAGGCTGTGGTATTTTGTGAAGAGCCACACTCAAGGGGCCAAAGGACCGCATGTGGCTCGCGAGCCGCAGTTTGCCGACCACGGCCCTAGCCGGTTTGGCTCAGGGAATAGAGCGTCAGCCTGCGGACTGAAGGGTCCCGGGTTCGATTCCAGTCAAGAGCATGTATCTCGGTTGCAGGCTCCTGGCCCTGGTCGGGGGCATGTAGGAGGCAACCAATTAATGTGTCTCTTTCACATCGGTGTTTCTCTCTGACTCACCCTTTCTCTCTAAAAATCAATGGAAAAAATCCTTGGGTGAAGATAAAAAAAAAAAGAACACAAGCTCTGGAGCCAGATGGGCTCTGGAACCTGAATTCTTGCACTAACTGTACATAAAATCGTAGGCAAACAATTTAATTGCTTTGTGCTCTGGTTTCCTTGTCTGTAAAACTGGGATAGAAATACCATTTTCACTGGGCTGTTTTAAAAATTAAATTAGGCAACACACTAAAAAATGTGCAATAACTACTACTTATTGAGCTATACTGTGCGGAAAGATCTGGATTTACTCTCCTTCAGTACTTCAATTCCTTCTGACAAGTTATTTAACATCTCTTCGCAGCCTTAATTTCTTCATCTTGATATGCAGGTAACAAGACCCAGCCTCATAGGGTTATCATGAAAATCTAAAATATTTAAGGTGAAACATATATATTAATGTACTGATATGTAAAACAAATGTTGACTATGAATCTGTAGTGGGTGCTCTACTACAACTGAAAGTGATTTTGGGGAAGGGAATAGTATGAAAATGTATTAAAAACAACACAAGGAATACCACACTTTAACTGTTGGAGTCACTACAGTGCTAATGAAGGCCATGCCCTAGTTGATCTGTGTCTAATGATTTCCACTGCACTTGCTGGCCTGGGTTCTCAACAGTCCACCAGTGATTCCAGAGTTCAAAAGATTCAAATCAAGATTGAAACAGCTTATCTGCATTGAAACCCTAGCCCCGAACTCCAGATGCACAGTTATCATCCCAGAGTTTGGGAGGGAGGAAGACAGCTTCGCCACTATTTTTGGTTAACTTTATGAGTGCAAGGAAAATTTGTTTAGAAAATCATTTCCCAAGGTGGAGTGCAATTATTTTTAGTTTTTTTGTCTTTATTTTTGGTGAGTACTTAGCCAGTTCCTAGCAACAACTATAACTTGACAAATCTAGAGATTAAGCAACTATAGAAGAAGATACAGAAGGTGAGCTTGTGACCAGACACTAGTTAAAATTTTGGACAGAAAACCATGATATGTAGAAACCAAACATCATGTTTTCAGCTTGTATTCAGGTTAGAATGCTTTTTTTATAGTAAAAAAGCATTTTCATACAACAGGAAAGAGAGGCCTGAATTAGGCACATCTATATTTTTACCCAGTTTACCTTGAATCATGAGATTTTTCTCCATTATAGTTACTTATTTTATTAGATACTCGCTTATTCAATTATTTATTTATTGTTAATCCTCACACGAGTACATTTTTCCACTTATTTTAAGACAAAGTGGGGGGGGGGAGAGAGAGAGAGAGAAAAAGAGAGAGAGAGAGATGTGAGAGAGCCACATCAATTGGTTGCCTTCCATACTCACTCCAACCAGGGCTGGGAAGCCTGCAACTGAGATATGTGTGCCCTTACCTGGAATTGAACCTGGGACCCTTCAGTCCTCAGGCCAACACTCTATCCACTGAGCCAAACTGGCTAGGGCCAACAATTTATTGAGTATCTACATGTACCAAACATTTCAAGGTGTTGGGGTACAAAAAAATAAAACAACACAATAAAACTATATATAATAACAGCCTAAGTGACCATTAGGGTGGAATAACCAGAATGACCCGTTGCTATGATGCACACTGACCACCATGGGGCAGATGCTCAATGCAGGAGCTGCCCCCTGGTGGTCAGTGCGCTCCCACAGGGGTAGCGCCGCTCATCCAGAAATGGGGCTCATGGCTGGCGAGCACAGCAGTGGTGGCGGGAGCCTCTTCTGCCTCCGTGGCAGCACTAAGTAGGAGCGAGTCCAGCGGTAAGGTGCGAGGGGTCCCGGACTGCAAGAGGGCACAGGCTGGGCTGACGGACTCCCTCCTCCAGTGCACGAATTTTGTGCACCAGGCCTCTAGTTATTTTATAACCTTGAAATATATCCAACGCAATTTGAAAACCAAGATTATGCTGTGTATTAAAATATTTATTACTTAAATATGACACAGTATTCAAAGAACTTGTAAATGGGCTAAAAGAAGTGCTGTAATATATCTTGAGAACTACTTGGGAAGAGGATGTCATAAGCAATCTGCATTTTACTTTGGTTTAATACTGTTCTGAAACATTAACTTTTTCTATTGTCAGATACAAAATGATACACATTCCTTAAACAGCAATTAGATAAACATGATATTAGATTATCTGAGCACTATTATTCTCAAGTAGGCAGCACTTCTCTTACTGTTCAAGTAGCTCATTCACAAGATATATGGGAATTCATAACCCCAAGTTTTCAAACACAATGAAAACCAATTTTTATAGCTTTTCATATCGTATTTTGTTTTCCATAAACTGAAATTTTCTTTTGCTAAGTTTGATTCAGGCAGGTCTATTACTGAAGATAGATGCAGTTCACTGAGGATAAAATACTGGGCAGCCATATTAATAAGCAGTCTTTGATTTTTGGGAATGTTTAGGACAAAGTAAAAGAGATAAGAGACATCTTATTTCTCACACTCTGAATCAGGAGAATCTGAATTTGTTGCCTCCTCTCCCTAGGGGAAGACCCAAGTGAAGTTTCCATGTTTTATGGGGGTTACAAAGGAGGAGTCAGGATGAAAGAAGCAAAGGAAATAAGGTCTGGAACAGTGCTGTCCAACTGAACTTTCTGCAATGATGGAAATGTTCTATATATGTCCTGTCCAATATGGTAGCCACCTGTAGCTAGAGTACTTGAAATGTGGCTAGCTGTAACTGAGAACTGACATTTTAATTTTATTTAATTTTAATTTATTTAAATAGTCACATTTGGTTAGTAGCTACCATACTGGACAATACACATCTAGAGATATAAAAACCCAAATCATAGGTCTTAAAATACTAATGAATGTAGGCAAGGTTAGTGATCTTGGAGGATAAATGTTTACTGAAAGGCCTGTTGCTTAGCTAATACCAGAGGTTAAAACCATGCAGGAGGAACAGCTTCCTAAATGTGGCTTACAAACTTGCGTAATTTCAGAGGACACAATTAAAGGCTGTAAGTGGTGTACAAGGTAACAACTCTCACCTTTGATCTTGTGAACCCACAAATCATTTTCAGGTTGACTGCCACTACAAGCTCATGTAAACACTAGTTTGAGAAACTTTATTCTGACAATGTAAGCCCCACCCCCACATTAAAACAAGTAAAATCACTCCCAGTCTCCTCTTCTCTTTGTGGCTAAATTCTCCCAGGCCTGGGTCACACCCCTAGCTACTCCACAGTTCCATTCTAGTCCTAAGCCAGGAAGTCAATGCTTTGAGACATCTGGCAGGATTTCCTGAGGCTTATTATCTAGAGCGAAAAGATCTGCTTAGCAGTCACATTCCACAGTCTTCCCAAGATTTCTCCAGAAAGAGTGGGAAAATAAAAAAGAAAAGCAACAAACCTTAAAGACACAATAAAGCCAGGTTTTGTGTGATGTCTATATCTTTAATCATAGGATGCAAAGTGCCACTAAAGTCAAAGGTGCCTGATTATAAAAGTTTCTGTTTTGAGTTTAAGGAAAAAGGAAGCAAAACATTTGATAAAAGCAAGGTATAAGGCTATGAATAAATACAAGAGAATGGAGTTAAAGTGGGCTCTCTTTGAACCTAAGACTCATCGGTACAGTATCACTAAAAAATCATTGCTACTTAAAGACAATTGCAAAGAAAGGATAGCTCCTCCCCTCACCCTTCCTGGAGATACAAGTTTAAATCATCACCACCTTAAAGACGAGAGGAAGGTAAGGAATAGTGTAAATTAGAAACACATTACCAAAGACATTCATTAAACATTTTCATCTCTCAAGATTGTGTGACTAAGATATTTTTGTGTTCTCTAGTTTTAGGCATTTAACTTTAAGAGTAGCACTGCATAAGATGTTTTTGTAATAATTCAAAAGGCAACTGGAATAGGTTATTTAAAAGGAGTCTTCTCATCCTCCCTTTGTGGTACCATACCTGTCATTAGAGGAGAAATCCATTCCTAGAACGATGCTTTCTTCAGTGTCTTGTCTACCGTTGGTTGAAACCACTACCATATAACGTGTTCGATTCTGGTAGGTACTTTCTAGTCTTACAGCCTGGAGGTTAAGAGACAACAAAGAAATTGAGAAGGTCAATTTTAGATCATTCAACCCTTTTTACATCAGCATCTTAAAGC
Source organism: Corynorhinus townsendii (assembly GCA_026230045.1). NCBI lineage: Eukaryota > Metazoa > Chordata > Mammalia > Chiroptera > Vespertilionidae > Corynorhinus > Corynorhinus townsendii. Next base: position 33,430,540 of record JAPDVU010000009.1, read on the forward strand.
ATACTTAGGGAGATAGCAAAACCAGTAGTCAGGAGACCCACTTTCAAATACCAGCTCATGTATTAACTATAAAACCTATAAATGTTACTAAATTAATTAGAGGGAGATATAATAATACCTATCCTATTGGGCTTTAAGAATAATAAAATAATAAATGTACAGCACAGTGTTTGGTATATAGTAAATAAATGCTCAATAAATGTTTGCAATTAGCACAATTTATAATAACAACAATAATTATCAGGTCATGTTCTAAAGATCGGGGAATGTGAGGTTGTATGAATAGGAACATTGGACTCAGAGATCCAAGTCCCATAAACAATGATAATACACTAAAGCAAACTATTAATATCTAAGAGGAGTTGCTCTATTGAATTCTTATAGATTATATACTATAAAATTTCTTTAGTTTCAATAACAATTGAAGCTTATATTATTTTTTATCATAAAGTTTGTATTCATTGCTTATTTATGACATTTTAAAAGGGCCTTCAGAAAATTTGAATATGGACATGGTCTTAGATGATATTAAGGATTTGTTAGTGTGATAATGACATCGAGATAATGCCTTTTTCTTAAGTATCTGAAATGAAATGACATGGTATTCAAGTTTTACTTTAAAATATTCCAATAATAGGAAGCAACTAAGATGTTCTTCAGTAGCTGAATGGACAATCTGTGGTATAGCCAGACAATGGAATATTATTCAGCACTAAAAGGAAATGAACTATCAAGCCATGAAAAGACATGGAGAAATCGTAAATGCATACTACTAAGGGAAGAAGCCAATCTGAAGAGAGTAGGTACTGTATGATTCCAACTATATGACATTCTAGAATAGGCAAAACTCTAGAGTCAGTAATGATCATTTGTTGCCATGGGTTAGGAGAGCACAGAGGATTTTTAGGGCATTGAAACTACTCTGTATAATACTAAAGTGGTGGATACATGTAATTATTATTGTTTTTAAAAATATTCTTATTGATTTCAGAGAGGAAGGGAGAGACAAAAACATCAAAGATGAGAGAGAATCATGGATTGGCTGCCTCTTGTACGCCCCGCACTAGGGATCGAGCCCACAATCCGGGCATGTGCCCTTGACTGGAATCGAACCTGGGACCCTTCAGTCTGCACGCCGACGCTCTATCTACTGAGCCATACCAGCTAGGGCTACACATCATTATTAAAACCCATAGAATGTACAACACCAAGAGTAAACCCTAATGTAAACTATGGACTTGGAGTTGATAATGATGTGTCGTTGTAGGGCTATGAATTGTAACGAATGAAGAAACTCTGGTGGGGAATGAAGAAAATGAGGGACGCTATGGGGACTGAGGGTGTATGGGAAATCTCTGTACAGTAAGTCCTCATTTAATATAATTGATAGCTTCTGCGACTTTAAGCAAAACAACATATAACAAAACCAATTTTACCAGGGGCTAATTGATAGAAACAAGTTATGTTCCTGTGGCATCTCATCAATGTTGTAACAGAAAACAAGGTTGAATGAAATGACATTAGTTGAGGACCTGCTGTACCTCCTGCTCAAATCTTCTGTGAACATAAAACTGCTCTAAAAAATAAAGGTTTTCAGATTAGGGATATGTTCATGGCATAGACTGTGGTGATGGTTTCATTGTCTTTACTTATTTCCAAACTTATCAAGTTGTATACATTAAATATGTACAACTTTTTGTATGTCAATTATACTTCAATAAAGTGATTTAAAAATGCTCCAACAAAAAGAGAAAAAAATGGGGGAACTAGATGAAAGAAATCTGGCAAAATGTTGATGGTTATTAAAGCTGTGTAATGGGTTCATGAGGATATATTTTGTGCTTTATATATTTGAGAATCTTATTAATAAGAAGCTCAAAAAGATACTTTATAAACCTTAAAAATAAAGTAAAATCACTTCCACTCAACATTCATTCAAATATTTACTATATATCTATTGTGTATACAATCAGAGCAGAAGTGCTGAGGATTGAAGGGTGGAGAAGAAAGAGAAATATAGTCCCTACCCTCATGAAGTATACAGTTTATTCCATTCTTTTTCTCTGACAGAAAGCCAGAGAAATGTATACTAGAGGCAATTTCTTCTGTATAAATTAACCACACCCACATTCCTTATCTTAGAAGAGAGAGTTCCAAAACCATTAATTGGCTCAAGACAATTGTCAGAAATTTCTTTTTGGAATTCTTTCAGTGCTGTTCTTCTTGGAGTCTCCTTCCCCTAATTCCATTACTGGCCAGGCAAAGGGAAAAAGAGACATAGTTACATAGCTCAAATGACCCATTTATCAAGGCAGAGGTGAGAGTCTATAGCTATCTTTTTGTCTCTATTCTGACACTCCTAAGAAAAGCCAGGGAAGCACAAACAGCAGAAGTGGCTACATTAAAGCTTGTTTCTACTAAGAAGTGATACAAGAAGAAATGTTCACCATTCTGATTCCAAGTACACAAGGTAGAGAGCTGCACTGCTGGCTTTATGTTCTATGAATAGAGCATTTCAACCCAAATTCATTTGTGAGAAGCTAAGAGGGACTAATATTTAAGTTGATGAAGGTCTAGCCCTAGTGTGCTGGGACCAAGTGAGCAGTATACACATAGAGCTATGGATAGGAGTACATGCAACAGGAGGACTGGAGGCATCATTGACTCTCTGATTCTAGAGATGCTTCACAAAATATTAAACTAACCCGTAATCCAGTGCAGGTAAACTAGAGTTTCTTATAAACAAGTTCTCAGATATTATTATATGTCTAAACTTGGGCTTGCCCTGGCAAGCTTTGAGCCAAATACTCACTTTGCAGAATGTGTTAGAGGCGCTTTTATCCTCTGTCAAGGCTCTGAGAATTTCTGGCAATGCTCAAATACAAATGGCATGGGAACAACTGAACTGTGGTTCTGATAATTCACGGACAGCTTCTACACCACTAGTGGCAACTGATTAGCTAAGTTAAAGCTGATAAAAGGAAAGAAAATAACCTCCATAAGTATTAACTATCATGCATGTTATCAGGGCAACTTAGCAGGTGGGCAGCAAGTTTCTTTGTAATATTCAGTGCAAACACTAGTCTCCTTTTATTTTTTAAAACCCTGACCCAAGGATATTTTTTCCATTGCTTTTTAGAGAGAGTGGAAGGGAGGAAAGGGGAAAGGGAGAGAGAGAAGAGAGAAACATTTATGTGAGGGACACATTCATTGGTTGCGGGGGATCCAACCTGCAACCCAGGTATGCGCCCTTGATCGGGAATCGAACCTGAGACCCTTTGGTGTGCGGCCGACATTCTAACCACTGAACAACACTTGCTGGGTATCTTTCTTCTTCCTTCTCCTCCCTCCCTCCCTCCCTCCCTCCCTCCCTCCCTCCCTCCCTCCCTCCCTCCCTTCCCTCCCTCCCTCTCTATCTATCTATCTATCTATCTATCTATCTATCTATCTATCTATCATATACAAAGCATTTCAAATGTTTGGCCCTCATGTCAACAGAACATCTCAATCCTAATGGGAAAGGCCCCAGTCATCTCATTCTGACTTGGGCCTAAATAACTGGCATATCTCAGATTCACTGAATTTTAAGCTTCTCAGATGGAAGAATAGCACTTAGAGGTCCTGGGATTTGATGATGGACCTCTAGATAGTATCTACAGGAATTGCTAAATTCTTACTAATGGGAAGTGTAGCTTATTTAATCAGGGGGTCAGGCGCCATGACATTACTTCAACTACATCCTAATTAGAAGAATGAAATAAAATTCTTTATAGAAAAAAATCTTCAATGTCCAAAATTCTTCTTAAGCTTCAAAATTCTGGGTTAAGGAATTAAAATTTTAAGAGCCAGAGCATTAAGAAAAATCAAATATCCACCATGTTCTGAGGTTCATTTCATATTTCTTTTTTGGGGGAGAAGATTAACAAAATATAATAATCTAATTTAATTTACTAAGCCAATCAGAGAAATGTAATTTAAAGTGGTAGTTTGTACATAATAACCTAATATTAGAATTGGCAGCAATTCCAACATTTCTAGTCTCCAGAACTTATATGGAATAAATGACTGGAATAAGACAATTCAGATGCATCTGATTAATTAAAGTTCTGAATGAAAAGGATATTACTGCAGTTTATTCTAATTGTCCACAAAAAACAGTATTTTAGATTTTTAAACTTGGCAGCAATAGCAATTGAGAAAATTATTCCAAGAAAGTCCATTTATTGACTACATTTGAAATCCTATTACAAGTTTCAGGTGAACTGGATCCAGCAATCCTAGGACTGAGGTAGGTCTGAGAAGTAATCTGCTTTTGCTTTATTTCTGAGGCAAGAACCCAACCTGTTTTCAAAGTTTATCTTTAAAAAGTGATGTTAAAACTTCCCTCAGTAACTAAATTTAAATGTATCTGATTACAAGCAGTTCACAAATACCATCTGATCCAATAACTTCTCTCCTCAGCATCATCCAACATCAGGAAATACTCCTCCCTAAGCTTACACTGTACCTTTGCCTTTAATTTTATTTTTCCACCAAGAGTCTAACATCATGTCCCTGCATGCAATGTTTACCGGCAGGGAAGCCACGTTATAAAGTCCCAACGTCTAGACAGGCAGCTCACCCAATCCATTAGAGAAAGGTTTCAAAAGTATGTAAACATTAAATTCTTGCCAAAAGAACAAAACAAAGTCAATATCAAAAATTAAAGGAGACTTTATGTGACACTAGTAAACTAAAAAAACACTGAATTCAAAAGTAATACAGCTTGAGGGAGTCTCTGGATATTATTTTTTTAAATCTATCTTTATGAAATTCTTGAAGAAGAAAAAATCTGACATATTCTGTGTAGCTATTTAAAAGGTTTTATTTACTGACATGGAAAAATATCCAGATCAAGTGCGAAGAAAGATTATAAACAGCACTTGTATTTTCATCTATTTTTGTAAAAAAACAACTCTCTCTGGCATACTTTTGCTTAGAAAGCCTTTTATTTCATACATCCCCCAATCTCATTCATTCATTAACAAGTCCTCAGTTATCCACTGTCACCTTTCTAAACACACACTCACATACCCACAACGTGCATACCTCCCCACCCACTCCCCCCAGACATAAGCCCTTATTATTTTACATTACTTTATACTTTTGCTTCTTAGAATTACAGAGATAATGCTTTAGATAGACTAGAAGGTTTTCGGATGCTCAGATTTGGCTATTTTCATCACTGTTCACCTCAATAAGAACAATTCTCAGAATCTCTCTCACACACACACACACTCTCTCTCTCTCTCTCTCTCTCTCTCACACACACACACACACACACACACACACACACACACACACACAAGACTAGAAGGGTACTTATCCAAATAGCTAAGAATGTTTTTTTCAGAGTGTAGGACACAAAGGGATTTTTACTTTGTTCTTTATGCCTTTCTGTATTGTCTGATTAAGAGAAACAAAAACCAATACATTTATACTCAGAAAAAAAGAAACCCATTTTCTTTTTGGAAAAAAAAAATTGATAAAACAAACAAACAAAAAAAAACTTACTTTCTTAAACTCTCCTGCAAAGTACTCAAAAACACCTCTTCATACCTTATTAGCACACTTCAGCTCTAGTTAAAAATATTAGTTGATGTTATTTCAAATGTTAGAAAAGTCCTTAAATTCCCAGTCTATTTTTTTTTTTTTGAAATACAGGGTTTATTTGGGGGGGGGGGGCGCGGGGGGTGGAGGAGCAGCCAGGGTACAAAGACATTTGGGAATTTGAGCGAAGTGTAGGCTGACCATGGCAGGGGCTGGGTTTGTAGGTGGCCTGAATGAGACTTCTAACACTCAATCTTAACAGCAGAAACCTAAGGTACAACTGTGAAATGCTAACTTCCACACAGGAAGTCAGTCAAGAGCTGAAATGACCAAAAGAGGAGGGTCTAGCTCAGTGGTTTTCAACAGGGAAGCAGTACAACCTCTACAAGCAGACCAGGGGGAAGGGAGGCCTGGGTTCTGGGGAGACAAGCCATCAGCAGGCAGGGCCAGGGATGCTGCATGCTCAGTGAAGGGCTGTCCTGCCTCAAATACCAGGGGCACCCCCGTAATCTACCTGGGACCAAGCAAGGATGGGGGGCACCCTTCCCCTCTGCTACCTCTCCAGTTGGTGCTGATGGCTTGCTAAGAAGTACAGTACAGCTGTCGGGGCTTCTGGAGCGAGGAGGGTCTCAGGAGACCTGCACACAGCTGCTGCTCGGATCCTTTTCCGCTCGGGCGGATGAGCTGCGGCTAATTTATGGTGAGGACGTCACTCTGGATCTCGTGGCTCAACTGGGTCTGTAAATCACTCAGCTTCTTCTTCAGTCCAGAGAGGGCTGAGAGGACGATGGTTTCAGGGTGCAGAGAGCCACAGGACTCCACGTTGTAGTAAAACCTCTCCGGCTTCCCATTGGGGTCGTACGGAGCCTGGGACTCATCTTCATCCAGCTCTGAGTACTCGCTCTTGGGCCACTCCTCTGGCTTGGGGTACACTGTGTGCCTCAGGGCATTGTCGGGATCATATTCAAAAGCCACCCCTGCAGTCGGGTTCCACTTAGCATGCTCCTTGCCAAAGCCCTTCTTGGCATAGGCGCGGAGTCTCAGCTCCTGGCCCTTGCGCAGCTTGACGATGAGGATGTCGTCCTGGTCCACGTAGTCATTAGGGTCGTTATCTCGGTTCCGGGGTGTCACTGGAATGACCCGGGGGCTGTTGGGGATGAGGTCTCGAGACGTGACATGACGAGTCTGGTCTTCGTTGCACCGCACATCGAGAGTGAACTCCACTGAGCACTCGGGGCAGAACTCCTCGCACGTGCAGTCCCGGGAGTACTGCAGCTTGTCCACAATGTCATCGCTAGTGAGGGGGATTAATCCAAGCCTGTGAGCGATGAATTCGTCAGAAGGACTGAGGAATTGGCGTCAATCTGAACCCAGTCAATGGCTATTATGGGCACCTCGGCGATGAAGACCCTCCGAATAGAATTAGCCACCGCTAGGTCTGTATTCTCGATGATGAACTTAACATTCTCGTCGGTAAGCTCCGTGATCCGCACGGTGGGCTGGTTGGCATACGGCATCGTGCTCCGCGGCCCGGCGGGCCGCCGGCGTCAAACCTCCCCAGTCTATTTTTTAATAAATAAATGGGTATTTGATAATGTGCAACCATTGTCTTTATTGTACCAGCAATGGTTTTCCTAAGCACTAAAGTTAATGCTTGAAACTATTTTGAAAGCAGGGTTCTCTGGAGAAAAAATTTAGTCCTATTTTTAATGCTGAAACAAAATTGGGATTTGGTAACTCTATTTGTTTTTGAGTTATTAAAAAATTAAAGGCAGGGCTTTCAGTTGACTATCAAACTTTTAACCTTATGCCCAAATCCCAGAATGAGAGTTTTAGCATTCCAAATTTAACTCAAAACAAAAGGCTTTGCTTTGAGTCTACAAACGCTCCTTTCAGTAGAAAAGTGCTAATTTGTCCAAAGCACACAATGTATTCACTCATTTTCTTGAAGATGACTCACACAATAATTTGAAACATAATGACTATGTGTTTGTAACAATTCAAACAACTGCAAAAAGGGTTGTCTTTTGAACTCTGAATTAATTCGGAGGCATCAGTTTTATTTTCCAAATTTACATTTTAAATATGCAAAGCAGCTGAAGTTGCATATTTTAGCAGGGAAATAAAAAATTTAATTGTTAATTCTACCTTCCTAATTGCTCCCTTAATGTTCTCCCATGTCTCTTATGGTTAAAATTATTTTGACATTTACTAGTAGAGGTGCAATCCAAACTCCATAGGTTATCAATGAGAAAAAGAGTGAGCGACAGATGTCAGATTTAGCTCTACCAAACCACACAATTTTTGGAAACTATCAACAAATATTTATTGGACACATGATATATGCAAATACCCATTATTATGGGTAACTCAGCAGGTAGAGTCCAGCAAGTGGCAGGTGATTCTGCTGTACTCTAAAGTTGGAGTATCACTATTTTGGAATAGTAATGCTGTAAGAACTGCATTCCACTTTGTTCATTTAAGATAGCATATGTCAAGAAATGTAGAAAAAATTTATAATATAGAAAAGTGTATAAATGCTACTTCAGGATTAGAATATCAAATAATTACGAGGATTTCTTATTTCAATTCCTTTAAATTTCAAAGTTAATTTTTCAACAAAAATTAGTGGCTATGTCAAGGTGATAGAGGCAGCAATTGAGAGGGGGAAAAAAGTCGTAATTTAAACAAATAATAATTAAGTGAATAAAGAATCAGTAATTACCATAGAATTCAGAGGCCTGATAATCAACTTTCTAGTCATTCTTGTATTCTACTCATTATTTCTCTTCCCAGAGAGAAGCAGAGATCAAGTACTTGAACTTGACATGTCTGTGGAAACCTAATTTCCAAGTTACCTGCCTAACCTGGAAGAGTTCATCATCACACACCTGGATTATTACAATAACTAAGCAGGCCTCCCTAATTTAAGATGTCCCCCTCCTTCCCTTTATTCTGTATTCGCTTCTGAGGAATTTTTCTTAAATACTGTAGCTTTCCCAGTAATTCCTTGGCTCAGAAACCTGTAATGCTTTACTACTGCTTACTGAAGAGGTAGAGGTACCACCTCCAAGTATTAATCTAGAGGTTTAGATAGGGGACATAAATGAGTGAAATAGGCCATGTGAATATTAAGTGTGCAGAAAAACTTTTCACTTTCCATAAAGAAACATACTCATCCCATTTTTGTTTTCCTACTTCTATGAGATGTTTTACTATAAGAAAACAGTGAAGGAATGATGACAAAGGGTGACACATGGCTTTACTGTCCAGGAGATAATAGTATATGTGGAGATTATGGTAGATTAAGAACCCAGGCCACACCAATGCTCTCCCCTCCACCAGGTCTAGTCAAGTTTGGCATATGACAAGAAGGTTTCAGTATTGCTAGAATATTGAAGAAAATACTCAAGTCTGGATTTCTATGTGAAACCACCAAACTTTAAAATTCTGGCTGAGATTGAACAAACAAACCCTAAACAAGGAATCAGTCCAAACAAAACATATCTCTGGCCTATGGACTGGGAGTTTGAGACCTTAGTTTGGAGCATGAAGTCCCTATCTGCCTGCCTCGTTTCTGGTATCTTATCTTCCCTATAGTAACAATAATCCCCATATTTAGGTAGCATTTTATACTCAGTAATGCTTTCACATCCATTTGATTCTCTACACTGTGAAAGAAGATGGAAAGCAGGCACAGACAGGCTAAGCACCTTGTCCAACATCAGATGAGTAGTAAAAATTAAAGCCCAGGTCTCCCAACTCTGAGACCAGCATGAAACCTCGGCCATTTCACTCTCATCTTGTCTCTTTCTAGTGTGCTTTTGCTTCAGTTGTGTCCTCATCTAGAATGAAGGTCTCCTTTCTTGCAATCTAAGTCAAGACTCAGCTCAAGCTCAACTATCTACATAAACCTTCCTCAATGAGGTCAAGTCTCCAAGTTTCCTCTTTTTGGAACTTCAATTGTTATGGTCAATAACGTACAAACTGGTATTCACCAGCAGTCTTAAATCATCAAATTATTTCACATCATTTCACTTTAGCTGATATCCTCAATTATATTCTAAACTCTTTGATAATAGAGACATGCCATTCTTTTGTTTCCATAGAATTCCCAGTACTGTATTGGGACATAAAAATGACTGCATAAAGTTCGATGTATTGGACAGTCTTTTGAGGAAAAGAGTTATAAGGATACACTAACTTACCAGCCTAATGTTGTCTTCTGGGCGGAGTAATATGAACATGGCTTGGAGATGCTGTTGGAGATCACCTGGTGAAATTTATAAAACAAAAAAATAATTATTCTCCATTGCAATGTCAACATAGAGGATTCCTTCTACTCTAATGGCGTGTAAAAGTTTTGGTTCACTAAAGGACTATAATTATATTGACTTTTAGCCTATACTACAGTAACACTTGTTTGTGTTTGTCCTATGGAAGGGACACTTGAAACCAATCTCCATTTTGTACTGTGGTGGATGTTGATGAGAGTGGGGTTGTGAAATCTGTAGGGCAAAGGCAGCACTGGCTGTGCTTTCAGGCCCCCAAGAAGGTACCAGTGAAGAAATCTTGACATTCTTATTTCTTTAACTATAATCTCCAGTTGCACTTAACCTAAGAAGATGTTCAGATTTCCCCCTAAAATAATGTCAACAGTTTAAAATTATTTCCACATTAGTGGCTGACATTAAAATAAAAGTACTTATTAAATACAGCAGATCCCAAGGAATATGTATCTACTGAACATATTAAGCATTTTAAAATGGCCAACCATTATTTAAATCCTCATTTGTTCTTATATATCCTATAAAACAAAGTTGAAATTTTTTTGTATTAAACTATTATAGATGATCTTATATTCTCTATTCTGTACTACAAAATCTGAGGCTTTAGATATTAGGAGATAATCAGATAATGTACTACCATAAATGAATACAATCAGAGAAGAAAAACCCTCATTCCTGCCCATCCAAGTCCACCTCTTTTTTAAGTCTAACGTGACAAGAAAGCATTTGGATATTTTAAATGAAGCCCAGATAAGAAATTCTAACTAGTGTAAGGAACATGCATAAGAAAGTACAATTAGACATAATAAGCCCTTGATCTGCTCTCAATTCTGCCATCATCTTTCAGTCACTGTGAGGTCAGCCAAGACAGCTCTAGCTTATGTGAAGGTCTTGTTTTGTAAGCTGTGTTTACACCCACACTGCCTCATCTGTTCTGGTCTGGATTACAAATCAAGCCCATTCAGTTTGTGTTCAATCTGCTTTTCTTTTTAGTATGGGGAAAGCTAAGTGAACAAGGTCAAGTAGAAACCTGGGTGGCAGCTGAGTGTGGAAGCTTGACGAAAGAAAAAGGCCAACCAGGGCCAGGAACTTTGAAAGCCAGCAACCCCACTTATTATTACATGCCACAGAGCAATCTGCCTAACATCTTAGTCAAACAAGCTGGATTTAAACCAATATTTTGTATTCTCTTTACTGTAAGTGTTAAATATCCACACCAAACAGAAATACAAAGCTTAGCTGGATCTACTTCCTCTGTGCATTTAAGTTTTGGGGGGAAGTGTCCCCCACCTCTGATGGTGGGCACTGAAGAGGAAGGTTTTAGAAAATGTAATTTAAAGCTAATTTTTCAAAAGAGTTTTTTTCCCTTACTCTTTTAAAAAATTTCCATGCTGGAGAATTGTGGTAGGAGAATAATCCAATGAGATGAGTTATAATTCTGAGCTGCTACATTTATAATTAGATGAAGGTTCAAATAAGAAGTAGGACAGCCACTAAAATAGCTGAGATTATTTGGACTGGAGCTAAACTCAACTACTGGCTCATGGGATACAGTATTTCTGGCTTTTACCTCTGACCTACACACTCAAGATTTACAGTCTTCTTTGTTCTCTTCCTGGTAATTCCAATATATTTCACTCCTTGAGGTAACATATCTAAGTGGCACATTTATAACAATAAGCGATCACTCTTTGAATAGCACTGATCAGGATTTTTCAATTACTGTCCTCGGGTTGACTTTTATTTTCCCCCCAAATGACACAAACAAGGCTTACTGTCAGAAGAGAGGCATATGCTATCTTCCTAAACCTAGAGATATCCTATACCTAAAGACCATTTTCCCTAGATACACTTTCTCTGATTCTTTCTTATCTTTATCAGCACAATTGCACCTGACTTTAGAGAAATCCAACATATGGAAATATAAATGCATATAACTATTAGCAGGTATGTTATGATTTATAAAAATATATATATTTGGTCTTCATCCTGTTCCTGGCACAGAGCTCCAAAAACCCTTAGAATTTCTGAAGTTGAGGAGAGCAATCATGGTGTCTTTTGTTATGTTAATGACACAACTTTTGGAACGTATTTAAGGATGGAGGCTGGTTGCCAGGGGACAGGGAAGGGAGAAAAAACTTGAGAGGGGAGGGGATGGAGGTTGACCAGATCACCATTGGACAATAATTTAAATCAATTATGACTATGTAATAAAGCCTCCATAAAAACCCAAAGGAGTGGATTCAGAGAGCTTCCATGTTGGTGAACACATGGAGATTTGGGGTGAATGGCACATTTAAAGAAGGCTTAGAAATGCTGTACCCATTCCCACATACCTTGCCCTATGCACCTCTTTTATCTGGCTATTCCTGAGTTATATCCTTTTATAATATGTTTCTCTGAGTAATGAGAGTTGCTCTGGAAAAAAAACTGAACCCAAGAAGGGGTCATTGGAAACTCCAATCCAGAGACAACCTGGTCTTATAATTGACATCTGAAATGGGAAGCAAGAAGTTTTGGACAACAGGGCTGGGATCTGATGCTGTCTGACAGTGTCAGAATTCAGTTGAATTGTAAAACACCCCTCTGGTGTCCTAGAATTGCGTGCATGTGTGTAGGAAAAAAACTCAAATTGGAATAGGAAGTAGAATATTAGCAGGTTATTCAAAATCAGATTCTTATATCCATATCTAGGTAAACTTTATTTGATGACTTCTTGTTCCTATAGAAGTCCTCTGAGTTAAATTCCCAGTCTTTTTAGTGCAAACACAATCAAGAAGTACACTCTAGTACTTAACTGGTGTTTTCAATGTGATTTACTAACTTGTTATCACAACAGTGACACTGAGCTTATTTATCTCAGTATATATTCTATCTATCTATCTATCTATCTATCTATCTATCTATCTATCTATCTATCTATGAATGAGATAGATATCAATCATATCATTTTCCATATAGCATCAATAGAGAGTAGACAGGAAAAAGAAATGTGATCTTTGGTTAGTTGAAATGATTTTGCATAGGATTCAAGGAAACATCTGAACATCTTTTAGTTATCAAAACCTTAATTGAGAAGTCACACAGACTTTATTAGAGTATTTTTGTACCTCATTATTTTTCCAACAAATATTTATTGAACATCTATGAAATGTATAAGGCATTCTGCTAAGTGTCAGAAAAAATGGTCTGAGAGTTAAAGAAAAGTGATTATAGCACATGCAGTGCTTTATTTCACTACTACAGAAGTGTTGGAGAAATGGGGATGAGTTAGCCAACCTTTTAGAACAAAAGAATCAAAGAAACCAAGAAAGGAATGGATTATGTTGAGCTTTACCTGCATGCTTGTTGCGTCTGTGGCTGATTCTTGGTGTGGATGAGCCATTTCCCCGTGGTAGAAAAAGGGCAGCACCTTTGACAGTTAGAAAGCTCTCGCTGATGCTACAAAATAAATAAATAAATAAATAAATAAATAAATAGGGAAAAAAAATCAAAGACTAAGATGGAGACCCACTTTTGAATTATTTTCTCTTCCCTATTCCAAAGTCCCAACTTCATGGTATGAAGTAAAAATAAAACCAAAAGAGACCATGGTTACTCATACAGTCCGGTCTAGACAATTTTTTTGAAACAGACTTAATATATTCCATATACATTACGTGGTAGCAGTTAAGAGTGAAGACTCTGGAAACATAAAAAGGGTAAAGATTCTGGAACCAGACTGCCTAGATCTGAATCCTGGTTCTGCTACTTCTTACCTGAGTGAATTTCTGGGGTCTAAATTCTATTATCCATAAAACAGAAAATAAAATGAGGATGTTGTGAGGAGTCCGTAAGACTACAGCTTCTTAAGAGTGGTGCCTTTAGTAAAGATTAGTTACTATTATTAGACATACTAGAGGCCTGGTGCATGAAATTTGTGCACGGGGGGTGGGGTATCCCTCATTGCAGCCTGCACCCTCTCCAATCTGGGACCCCTTGAGGGATGTCCGACACCCCTCTCACAATCCAGGACTGCTGACTCCCAACTGCTCCCCTGCTGGCCCGATTGCCCCTAACTGCCCTCCCCTGCAGGCCTGGTCCCCCCTAAATGCCCTCCCCTGCAGGCCTGGTCACCCTTAACTGCTCTCCCCTGACAGCCTGGTCTCTCCCAACTGCCCTCCCCTGCTGGCTTGATTGACACAACTGCCCTCCCCTTCTGGCCATCCTATGGTGGCCATCTTATGTCCACATGGGGGCAGCCATCTTGTGTTGGAGTGATGGTCAATTTGCATATTACTCTTTTATTAGATAGGATACTGCCTACTCAACATTTCCACTTGGAAAAGTAACTGGCATCTCAAACTTACATTGCCAAAACTAACCTCTTGAGGCCTTCATGAACCTGATCCCTAGCCTCATCCACCCAAGTTGTCTAGGCCAAATACATAAGTTATTGCTGGTTTCTCTTTTTTCCTACAACAATATATATGTAATCCATCAGAAAAACCTATGAACTTTACTTTTAAATCATTCTTGAATCTGTCCACTTAACTCCACTAATACTCTAACAATGAAAGGTCCATGGCACCATCATTTTTCACTTAGATCGCTGTAAAAAAACACACACCCACGTCCTCATACATTTCAGCTTTAATTCATGGCAAAGGTTGTTTCTTTTTTCTTTTTTTTTTGGTTAATTATCACCTGAGGAAATTTTTTCCATTGATTTTTAGGGGGGCTGGGGAGGAAAAACATCAATGTGAGAGAGACACATTTATGGGTTGCCTCCCATACGTGCCCCAACTGGGGGCTTGGAATCAAACCTTTAACCCAGGCAACATGCTCTTGACCAGGAATCAAACCCAAGACCCTTCAGGATGCAGGCTGATGCTCTAACCACTAAGCCCCAGCCAGGGCTAACCTTGTTTATTTTATCATTCTCCTTGTACTTGAAGTGAAACTAATCCCAGTCATTATGTCAACATAAAGCCTCTTAACTGGTCTGTCTGCAGCCACTTCTACTACTATCCACTTACCGAAGAGCAACCAGAGTGATTTAAAATATATAGATCTGCACTGCTACTATCCACTTACCGAAGAGCAACCAGAGTGATTTAAAATATATAGATCTGTATAGATATATATTACATAATATCATGTACTTGTTAAACACCCTCCAATGGCTTCCCTTTGTACTTAAAATAAAAGCAAAAGCCGTTAGCTTGGACTTCAAGGCTGTGTAACATCCGGTAAGTTACTTCTCTGATCTTGTTCCATCTCCCCTTTTGTTTACTATGATCTAGTTGCACTGCCTTCTGCTTCTTCTATATTTCAGCCTCCTTCTCAGGGCCTTTGTGCTTTTGTTTTTCACTTGGGACACATTTCCACTGGCCTGTCACTAAGTCATAGCTCCAGTATCATCATCTTTCCCCCATCTCAATCATACTCTATCGTGTTTCTGTTTTGTTTCCTTCAGAATATTTACCACGGACTAAAATTATATTTGTTCACTTGTATACTTGATTGCAGTTATCTTCCTATAACAGAATGTAAGCTCCATGAAGAGCAAGGATTTTATTTTGGTCTGCAACACTGGAAACAGTGCCAAGTACATATTAGGTGCTCAGTATTTGATGGATGAATTCATTAATTCCACGTTTCCCCCCACACTGTTATGTCTGATACATCACTGCAGCAGGAATTGTAATTTAAAACAAAAACAGAAATTCTGGCCCTAACTGGGTTAGCCCAGTGGATAGAGCATCGGCCTGCAGACTGAAGGGTCCCAGGTTTGAGTCCGGTCAAGGGCATGTACCTTGGTTGCGGGCACATCCCCAGTAGGGGGTGTGCAGGAGGCAGCTGATCGATGTTTCTCTCTCATTGATATTTCTAACTCTCTATCCCTCTCCCTTCCTCTCTGTAAAAAATCAATAAAATATGTTTTTAAAAAACCACAGAAATTTTGTAATCTCACATAAACAAACTGAAAGACAAATCACATGATCATATCAATAGATGCAGAAAAAGCATTCAACAAAATCCAACACCCATTTAAAATTTTTTTTTTATTGATTTCAGAGAGGAAGGTAGTTGGGGAGAGAGAAACATCAATGCCTGGGTTAGGGGCTTGATCCCCAGGAGGGGACGTGCAGGAGGTAGCCAGTCAATGATTCTCTCTCATCATTGATATTTCTATCACTTTCTCCCTCTCCCTTTCTCTCTAAAATTAATAAAAGTATATTTTAAAGACACACAATGGCATATTTCATAGATCTAGAACAAACACTCTAAAAATTCACATGGAACCACAAAAGACCCCAAATAGCCTCAGCAATCTTGAGAAAGAAGAACAAAGTTGGTGGGATGACAATAGTGGGTATCAAGTTATACTACAAAGCCACTATTAATTAACAGCCTGGTAAAGGCACAAGAACAGGCATATAGATCAATGTAACAGAACAGAGAAACCAGAAATTGATTCAAGCCATTATGCTAAATTAATATTTGACAATGGAGGCAAAAGCATACAATGGAGTAAAGACAGTCTCTTCAAAAAATGGTGTTGGGGAAATAGGGGAAGTACATGCAAAAAAATGAAACTATTCCACCAACTTACACCATACATAAGAATAAACTCAAAATAGATAAAAGACTTAAATGTAAGTCGTGAAATCATAAAAATCATAAAAGAAACCATAGGTAGCAAAATCTCAGACATCTCATGTAGCAGAATTTGCATAGATATATCGCTTAGGGTAAGAGGAACAAAGGAAAAAATAAGCAAACGGGATTACATCAAAATAAAAAGCTTCTGCACAGCAAAAGAAACCAGCATCAAAATGACAAGGGAACCCACTGTATGGAAGAACGTACTTTGCCAATGATACATCTGATAAGGAGTTAATTTCCAAAATATATAAAGTACTCATACAACTCAACAAAAGGAAGACAAACAACCCAATTAAAAAATGGGCAGAGGACCTGAATAGACACTTCTCCAAATAGGACATATAGATGGCCAAGAGACATATGAAAAATGCTCAATGTCACTAATTATCAGAGAGATGCAAAAATTAAAACGACAATGAGGCAACACCTCACACCTGCCAGAATGACTACTACCAATAAATCAACAGGATGAGGATGTGAAGAAAAAGGAACCCTAGTACATTGCTGGTGGAAATGCAGACTGATGCAGCCATTATTGAAAACAGTGCAGAGTTTCCTCAAAAAATTAAAAATGGAAGTGCCATTTGACCCAGTAATCTCATTTATAGGAATATATCCTAAGAAGCCTGAAACACCAATCAGAAAGAATATATACATCCCTATGTTCACAGCAGCGTTATTTATAGTAGCTAAGATGGGGAAACAGCTCAAATGCTTATCAGTAGGTGAATGGATAAAAAAACTTGTGGCACATTTACACAATGTGAATACTAAGCAGCTGTAAAATAGAAGGATCTCTTGCCCCAGTGGTCGGCAAACTCAGTAGTCAACAGAGCCAAATATCAACAGTACAACAATTGAAATTTCTTTCTCTGAGGGCCAAATTTTTTAAACTTAAACTTCTTCTAACACCACTTCTTCAAAATAGACTCGCCCAGGCCGTGGTATTTTGTGGAAGAGCCACACTCAAGGGGCCAAAGAGCCGCATATGGCTTGAGGGCCGCAGTTTGCCAACCATGGTCTTACCCTCTGAGACAGCATGGAGAGACCTGGAGCGTATTATGCTAAGTGAAATAAGTCAGTTAAAGACAAGTTTCACATGATCTCACTTACATGTGGATCTAATGAACAAAATAAACTGACAAACAAAATAGATCCAGAGACATTGAAGCATGCAACATTGGTATACTTCAGAGGGAAAGGGGGCGGGGAGGGTGGGAAGAGATTAACCAAACAACTTATATGCATACTAGTATATGCATAACCCATGTACACAGATAATAGTGTGATGAAGGCCTGGGTGGGAGTGGGGTGGAGGGAGTCAGTGGGGGAAAAAAAGGGGACATCTGTAATACTTTCAACAATAAAGATAAATTTAAAATAATAATTGCTATAAAACTAAATAAAGATGGCAGATTAATGGGCTATAAAATACAAGTGTTTGATAATAAATTAATTGGCAAATGAAATTAAATCACCCTATAAACTTTTAGTTGTTGACTGAATTTCATCCTTTAATCAAGTGGCATGAAGCTGATAAACCTTTGAGGTAACTTGCCAAATAGATTGGACCATGTCTTCTAAAACAAACAAAGAGTCCACTTATGTTTGCATGCTGGGTGGGAGGGGCTGCCTTTAAAATTTGCATGCTGGGTGGGAGGGGCTGCCTTAATTTTGCTTTGTTTTCATCTTTAAATAAAGCACTGTGCTCTTGTGGTCTATTGCACAAGTCTTGTCTCTTGTTACATTCTTGGTATGCACATGTTAACCATGCTGTGGGGCACTGTTTCGCTCATATTACGGGAACAACCTAAAACAAAATGTCTGAGTGACAGGATGAGTGGGGTACACCACAGACAGGAAATGAAATTCATACTCTGCCAACACAGCAACTGTCTGCTTTACTAGATGAAAATATTTTAAAAATAAAGACTAAATAGTCACCAGGCAAAGTTATAGCTGCGGGCACTTTGGTTTCCTGTAAACAAAGTAGGCTCTAAATCTACAAAAGAAGTAGATTTGTTGTGAGCTTAAAACAACCAAGCATACTTCAGTCATTCGGTTTGTGATACAAAGATAGTTTCCCTTTGACAAACACAGTTTACGAGCTAACTTCCTGGTTTTTGGAGTTCTGTAATACTGTTCTTAGATAAATCTGTTGCTTATGCTTTAAAACATTTTTAAGTGTATTCTCTAAAATGTATGTAGTGCTTTCATAAGGGGAGGGTTTTCAACGCTACTTGGAAAATTCCTGATTATAAGAGAAAGACCAGAAGTCACACTCCTATATGGTATAAGGGAAAGATGACTTTCTGTTTACACACATCTCAATAAAAGGCTTTTCTGATACAACAAAATACACAGTAGATCTAGCAGGAGTACAGGCTGGCAGAGTCGTGGCAGATACACTCCAGATGGTACAATCAATGCTCTTTATTTTGTAGCTCCAGATTATGACTCCCCAGTTATCATACAAGTGGCATACATTGTTGATCACAAGGAATGAAAATGTGGTTGATTACAAAAATTCCTTATCAACACTGAAAAATAGTTAAAGCTTTATAAATGCTATCAAAGATGTGATGGCAGCACAGTGGCATGGAAGTAAAAAAATAAAAAATAAAATTTGCAACCACCAGAGTTTAGGTGGATCAAATTCAACTAGAAAAATAAATGCTTTATTTGCATATGAAGAAAATTATATGCAAATTCAACCACATGTATTTCAGTGTAAGGTAAAAGCTTAGAATATCTTGCTAGAATAGCAAGAGATTACTTTTTGTAAATATTAGTCTCTCTGAAGATTCAATCAACATACAGAGTTGGCCTCTAATTAAAAATTTAGAAAGGCAGGCGAAAACTTTTACACATTTTTTTTAATTGACCAGTTCTCTAGAGTGAGTCTGGCCCAGAAATAGGAATTCTCCTGTAAATTATATGAAGCCATCTATATGTGATTACAGATGTCTAAGTTAGATAAAAACCCAAAAGGACTTAAAATCCCTATATTAAGGAAAACACAAGATAAACGAATATCACTACTCTCTCTTAATTTAAAGATGGAGAGTAATTAGCTGCTTGATAAGACAATGACACAGGGTCATAATTTCTCATTTTTATCCGAATATAATTGAAGAACATTTATTCCTCTCTTGCCATAAGATCACTTGCTCAACAAGAAACTCATCCATAGCTGGATATATGAAATAAGTTAATAATAGCTAACATGACTAGATGTCTACTGTATGCTAGGCAATGAGCTAATAAGCACTTTACATTATTTCATTTAATCTTCACAATAATCCTTTTGAAGCAGGTACTATTTTTTTTTTAATCCCCAGCTTACATAGAAGAAATTGAGGGGCTCAGAGATCATAAGTTATTTGCCCAAGATCATATAGCTAGTAACCCTTAGAGCAAGGATTCAAAACAAGGTCTGACTTGAAAATTCACACTCTTAATCACTCTCTTCTATGCTGTTCTAGTTTCTTGATATAGTTTTATGGAAGATAAAATACAATGTCTCCCTACAGAGCTTTTCACACGAATTTAAAAGTAGAGTACAGGAAGGAGTGAGAGAAGAAAAGTGAAATCCATCCAAATCTCAACTCTTGTCTCATTCCTTTTTTTGTTCCCTCTAACAGGGCCATGAACAGAAAGAGTACATTGAGGGGAATAAAGAACATGTGGCTGAGAGATATACCCAGATGGGTTAGACAATAGAGAAAAGAACTGTAATTTCTGTTGGAAATGATAGTAGCACTTTAGTCTAAAAAATGGAGGAAACAGTACTCTGCTTTAAATAAATATAGGGAAGCACTCTGTGCCAATCCCTCCTGATCAGAATCACTTCCTAAAGCATGAAATTTGGTAACTGGCAGTTTCTTCTCAGGCCAAGTACAGAGGAAAAGGTCAATCAAGGGAAGAAAATACTTAACAATTCTGAGGTTGGAATAATCTTTGAGGAATGTGGCCAGGGTGATCATCCATGACCAGGCAGGCCAAGGAAGCAAAAGTA
Organism: Corynorhinus townsendii; assembly: GCA_026230045.1. Taxonomy (NCBI): domain Eukaryota; kingdom Metazoa; phylum Chordata; class Mammalia; order Chiroptera; family Vespertilionidae; genus Corynorhinus; species Corynorhinus townsendii. The sequence continues at coordinate 33,451,087 of JAPDVU010000009.1, forward strand.
ACAACACACCTGGCCAAACTGCTAAATGTCAGATAGATAGACATTCTTTTGTTTCACATGCAACACACAAGAAGAAATGCATTACTTATTAGAGGAAAATCAAGTTTCAGAAAGTAGGTGTAATACTTTTGTTTCAATATTAAAATGAAGAAAGTAGATTTTTATGTTTATAATGTCAAACTCTTGAGTTTGTTTGGTATTTCTGCCTGAAGCCAAAATTTATAGGTAAATTATTATGTAATACTGATTGCATCCAAATAGAATTGCACAAGGTAAATTGGTTGGCATTTATGAAAATTTCAAATACACACAATCAAAATTGCTATAGTTTGTTTTGAAGAATATTTATCTAGGGGAAACTTTCTAATTAATTTCACCTTCCTAACATTCTCCCTTTCCTGATAAACTTTCTCTGCTTATTTAGTTGTTCAATTTTCAGATTAAAGGCACTAGGGAAGCTTCTGTCAATTCCATTAGGTGTTAAAGAGTTTATGTTCCTACTTAGTGTGACCATAACACATAAAAAAGGAATTTCATACTAAAAAGCTTCAAATATCAGATCAGAGGCCAAAGGTCTACAGAGCTATCAATACTAGTGCCTATTGAAAAAGTTTGGCTAAATAAAAAAAAAACAGGAAGGAAAAAAATCATTGTGCCTTGATGTATGAAACATAGCTGCAAAAAGTCAAAAGTACACGATCTATATATATATAAAAGAGAGAAATATGCTAATTAACCAGGACACCGTAAAGGGTCAACCAGACAGTAGGACGTTGTGCGTGCAGTGTCGGGGGCGAATCGGGAGGGGCTTCTGTGCGCCTGCGCTGGGGGAGGGCCTGATTAGCAGTGGCTGCGGTGAGGCCTGGGGAGGGAGGCAGGGCCGTACCAGTGACTCAAGGGTGGGCCGCGCCGTGTGATTTCAAATTGTGCACTTGGCTCCTAGTTAGGTAATAAGAAATGTTTGATTCTGTAATTCTAAAGAAACTTAGATTACAATGGGAGACAATTCAAACCCAAATGTTGTAGGTACTGTTATCTGTAATTAAACAATCCCCCATCTCCAAGATACCTGGCCATACATTCAAGTGACAATGTTAAAATGGCAATTGATAGCTGGAACCCTCTCCCCCAGGGCATAAACTCCCAGACATGCCTATGAATCCAGGCAGAATTATTTGTTTCTTTACCAGCAGACAAGTAGAGGTGGGGGTGCATTAGTAGACCATGATTGGCAAAGTAGAGAGGAGCTAAGGACTCCTTTCCTAACTCATTAACTATTACCTCAGACCATTTCAGTTCCAGCTAATCTTCCACTTAAAACTGTTGCACAATGCCCAGCACAACTACTCTCAGATGCAGCTATTTGTTTTTCCCCTTTCTTACTTCTCTACAGTCTAAGAAAGAAAAAAAGGGTTGTTTGCTCAAGACTGAAGGACAAATTCCATCAGGACTAATCTCTCTCTTGGTCTTTTCCTTATAAACCATAATGGGAGGTGAAAAAAACCCCTGAAATTCTGTTTTGTTAGTTTTGAGTGTTCATTAGAAATGTTCAGAAAGAAGCATAATCTAGGATCAATAATTTTTACCATTGGCCACATAACTCAACCTGCCAATTCTACAGACTAGGACACATCTGAGTTGACATTTACTGTTTTTTGCAATAGATCTCTCTTTCCTAATCTTATCCTACTCTCCTTTTGGTGGAATCCCCCCAAATGTACATGGTTTTGCTGGCTTCCAGTTTTGTAACTGCAAGGGGACCTGCAGGAAGCTGGCATATGGTTTAGGCCTGGCCAGTTGGAAACTCTCCTCTGAATCTTAGGCAAGTGACCCAAGAATTAGGGACAATAGGGGATGGTCACATTCACTTTGGGGAAAGTGGCAAGATATAGACCAGTCTGCCCCTGCTCCCTGGTTTTCCTTGAATGCCGTTGGTCCCTGGCTATTGTCTAAATTTTAGACTCCCATCCATTAGGTGATTCTGACATCCTTCTAACAAATATTTTGCTTAAGATAGTTAAAATTCATTTGTGAGCTTGCAACCGTGAATTTGATATAGCAACTGAAGTTCAGAGAATTTAATGCCTTGCCCCAAGTCACACAGCTTGTAGTGGAGTCTAAACTCAGCTCCATGTCATCTGACACCCAAGGCAGTTCTTTAACCCTTTATCCTGAGCTAGCTGTTACTACAACATATAATTGCTAATGTAATAATTTGAAGTAACCAAGAGTTAAAAGCACATCTGGTCAGTTCATCTAAAGAGAACAAAGGCAGGATTTCACTGCAAAGCTTGGTGTGATGTTTTTCTATTTTTTACAGCATCCTGAAAACGAAGTTTAGGTTTGAGGGGGGAAAGATTTAGACATATTCCCATGAGGCAAATCCTCTCATGCTGTTCCCTAAAGTTGCTTCTTTTAATAAGTTTGTTGGATATTGAACACTGCTTTTGAAAAATATCAAAAACTAGATGCTAAAACCAAAAAGAAGACCATGGGGCCTAGGCAGCAGGGCAAGAAAGCCGACAAGGAAAAGAAGTGGATGCCTGCCCAGTCCTTGCTTCCTCTTCAGTCTTCTCTGAGCAACAGTCTTTCCTTCTAGATGCTGCCTGGTCACACATCTACTTGACCTTCTTTCAGAGATTTAAAATGTGTAGCTTTTGGTTTGGGTTTTCAAAGTACTACCAAGTAATGAAAGGCCAGAACTGGAGGGCCCTCAGAGAGGCTGTAGACCAGGGCTCCAACTGTAGCAGATGGGTCTAATTTAGCACATTTCGTGAGAATAGCACAGATATAAAATCATTTTCATTTCTGAATATCTTTGAGAAGAGCACACACACACTTTCCTGATCCTCCTGGATTTGCACTGGGGCAGCCTGGACCCAAAACGCTTTTGAGTTTGAGTAAAGCTCAGAGTCCAGACTGTCTCATGACCCCACTGCTATCTTCTAGTCTCTGTCCGTTTGCAGCTGCCCTAGCAAATCTCAGCCTTGTCTCCAGCAGCCATCTCAAAATACCCCCTTCCAGCCCCCTCAAGAAAAACAAAAACAAACAACCTCCCACCCCCCGCAAAAAACCTAGGTGCCCATGAATGGACTTGGTCTCAGGCAACATCCCAACACAACTGACATTAGTCCTCCTGGTGAATGACAGCGGTGGGAGTCTTGTTTTCAAGAAGGCCCTCCTCCAAGGAGAGGAGAAACAGCCTCAGCCCAAAGGAACCCATTTTATTTATAGGCTGAATTAACAAAACTTCTCAGTCCTGCGGTCCTAAACTCTAGACTTAAATACTCTTCTTTCTAAAAGGTAAAACTTAAAATTTGTCTTGAGCAAAAAATAAATGACCTGAACAGTTCTTTCTGAGCATTTAAAATGCTGGATGCATTGATTACCAAGAGACCTGACCAACATTATTTGGCACCTAATTTAAAATAGTTGGTGGGAATTAACACAGCAAAAGCAGATTAACACAGAAAAACTGCCCAGCATTTGAAAAATCATTTCATTTGCATGATTCAACAAATGTCTGTCCAGGTATTTGAAACACACCTGCAGAAGGAATGCATGTTAGACTTTTAAGCACTTGGCCAAAATGTCAAACTCTGCTTTCAAACCATTTCTCTCTTTTACCTTTACGCAAAACTACTCGTGAGGCTCAGGTCAAACTTCTTTTTTTTGTTGTTGCTGTCAACTTCTGACATCCCTGCACTATCTTTTATTTGCCTCTTTTCTTGCTCAATCTTCTCTCCTTTCACTCTGATTCCTACTACAATCTTAAGACTTCATTTAGATTTCTAATTCCCAGAGTCCCTTTGGAAGGCGTCAGATCTTGATTAAACTGATTTCAGAAACCAAATTCCTACTTGTTGACTACAACTTCCTCTTTTGTGACTCTCATGTGTTCACCCTTTTCAAATTTTTTCCCAAGCCATCAACCTCATTTTGGTTTTTCTTCCTTCCCTAACCAACTTAGTCCCATGATCTATTTCCTAACTAGTTTCCCTACAATATGTTATGTTTGTTTCTAAATTCTCTTCATAATATTTACTATAGCTTAAAATTATAAGACTATTTGATGAGTTATTTATTTTAAATATATTTTTATTGATTTCAGAGAGGAAGGGAGAGGGAGAGAGAGATAGAAACATCAATAATGAGAGAGAATCACTGATCGGCTACCTCCTGCATGCCCCCCACTGGGGAAGCAGCCCGCAACCCGGGCATATGCCCTGACCGGGACCTCTTGGTTCATAGGTCGATGCTCAACCACTGAGCCACTGGGCAATAAGTTATTTAATATTATCTGTCTGAGCAGCGAGCTTGCTGAGCAGGAACAATTGCCCTGTCTAATGTAATCTCTCTAATGTCTAGCACAGGGCCTGACACTAACCAGATGTCCAATAAATATGTATTGAATAAATGAAGGAAAGGCAGCACAATACTGAAGGAGATTACAAAACCTCCCTCTGGATGCCACAGCACCTTCACGATCTCAGGACAAAGATATCAGAGATGACAGACAGCAACAACACTGAGCTGACTCAGCTGAGCACTTAACACCTCCAGACAGTCCCCCACCCCCATTCACTTCCCTTGCTATTCCAAACTCTCCCTGAGTCCCATTATAACTCCTGCTTCCTTCAATTCTCAGCTAACCTGGTGTTCTGCAACATCAAGATAATGGAGGCTAGCTGGTGTGGTTTATCCCAATCACTCTCCCGCACCTGCAGACTTATTTCCCTTTTCTAATCTGAGTGAGTGATGATGCACTCAGCTGTCAAAAGTCAACCCTTTCATTTGTGTCCTTGACCCCATTCCCTGTCTTCTAGTTTTAGTGACTGCTCTCTAGTGACTGCTCTCCTCAGCCTAGAAACATGCTCAAGTCTGTTCTCCCACATCCTTAAAACAAAACCCTTATGTGACCCTATATTTAAATTCTCTTTCTTTACTACTGAAATTCCTTAAAAGGAAGTCTATACTTGCTATCCCCATTTTTGTCCCTTGCCAGTCATTTTCTACCCACTCCCATCTTGCTTCTGTCCCATCCATTTCTCTAAAACTCCTCATGCTGTTTGCCGACGATTTCCCAAATGATAGATCCAACAGACAAAAATCCTTCAGTCTTAGCTTAATATCAATTTCTGCTCTTCATTTAGCTCCTGGACCCTTAATGTGCACTGGCAAGTCACTTCTAAGACACTGAGTCCACCTAGTACCTCTCTAAGCATCCCAGTTTGATATTCTTTGTCAGATACCGTATCCTACCTTACTGCTCTTAAAACACACACACACATATTTCTACTGATTTCAGAGAGGAAAAGGAAGGAGAGAGAGACAGGAACATCAATGATGACAGAGAATCACTGATGGGCTACCTCCTGCACACCCCACACTGGGGATTGAGTTCGCAACCCAGGCATGTGCCTGGACCAGGAACTGAACTGTAAACTCCTGGTTCTTAGGTTGACACTCAACCACTGAGCAACACTGGCTGGTCTACTCACTGCTCTTAAACTGGACAGATTATCTGGCCTTGATAGTGCTTTGAAACTCACAACTAATTGTACTTAAAAATCAGAATTTAAATATTTGAAAGATGAGAAAATTTAAACACATATGTCCAACTTCATACTTAGCAAAAGCTGGCCAGAGCTGAGCAGTTGCTGTCTTTTTAGATACCACTTGGAGGTAAGTGCTATGGAGAAAAACAAGAGTAGTGTAATAAGGAGTGCTGCTGTGTATATTTGTGTCATAGGGTATGGTCAGGGAAAATCTCTCTGATTAGGTGATATGTGAGCAGATATCTGTAGGAAGTAAGAAAGGGAGCCATGTGGCTGTTTGGGGGATAAAACATTAAAGGCAGATGGAGCAGCAAATGCAAAGGCTCTGAGGTAGACATGTGCTTATCTGGTTTGGGAAACAGCAAGGAGGTCGATGGCACTAACGTGTTGTGAGTCAACCATGTGTGGCAGAAAACGAGATCATAGAGAAAGGGAGGGACAAGAGATATAGGTCTCAATGTCTCCACTCTTTGATCTGTAATTCACCTTCCAATGCATTGCAATTGGGATTTACTTCTAGTTGTCAAACCCAATGGACATTTTTCCAATCCTAATCTTTTTTGACCATTTGATATTGTTGACAACCTTCTACCTTCTTAGTATTTTACTTTCTTAGTACTCCTTTTATATTTCTGATTATTCCTTCACATTCTCATTTGTGGGCTCCTACTCTTTTGCCAACCTTTTACATATGTAAAGCCTGTTGCTTTACAATCAATGTCTCACACCATCTCTATGAACTCTATAACAGAAGTCATTCCTCCCATTTCATAGATGAGGAAACAAAGGTTTGAGAATAATATGCCTAAACTTACCAATTACACAATCAGTAATACAAAGCAGGGATCAAATTTTAGGCCTATTTTCAAGTTGTGTTTTTTTTTTTAAACTCTACTCCACGGCTTCTTAGCAGTCTGAGTTCTTTGCCTCTTCTGTACAATGCAGTCCTATTGTAGCCTACACACCAGGGTACCAATAGGGTTCAAAGTGAATTCTCAATAACAGAAAACCAAGGTCTTCCTTATTTGTTTGCTTTGTTTTTTAAATTGGGTCAGTTCAGCGCAACTTTACCGCAACCTTATAAGTAAGTTTCAAAATCACTGGCCACGAAAATTTAATACAGTCTGTAAAACACTAGTCTATCAATATTCTGCATTAAACCATTTCTTTTTATAGTTGTTTTCTACCTCATCAGGCTAAGAAAATGAAATAACTTGCCAACAGACACTTAAAAGTCCCTCAAAGATACTAATTCTCAAATATCAAACAAAGGGAAATAGAGAAAGGAATGATAAAGAATACTGAATCTTTATTTTCATAGCTGTTTTAATGCCTATTACAGATCTTCTTGGCCTTGTACTAATGCATAACGAAATACAGGGGGAACACTGGTGTTAGTGCTTAGGTCCTGACACAAAAGCAGTCAATTTCTGTTAAAGAGTAATAATGATGCTGATGATGATGGAGGAGGAGGAAGAGGATGAGATGGAAAAGAGTTATTAAAAGGCAAAGTTCAAAGGACAATTTAATGAGCTGTCAAATAAAAGGGAAAAGAGAAAGCAAGTGGCAGGTGCAGGCCTTAATCAGCTCACTTCTTTAACCAATCCAAAGTTCCTTGCTGCCTGCTCTCTCCCCCATTACACAATCATTTCAGAATTGCACATGAATACAGATGAAAAATTTCTCCACTAGCTCACTGAAAATTTAATTTATTGAGCTTTCTTGATGCCAGATCTAATGTTTAAGAGTTAATTTATTTTTCAAATTCACTAAATGCACATTTTTAGATAAATATATGAAGCTGCAATTGACCCATAGCATTTCCCCCCCCTATTTTTCAGATAGTATTTATAAGAAATCAGACAGCTAGGAACAAAGAGATCACATGTATTTTGCAATATTCTAGAGTACAATGTGAAGCAATGAGAATTTCAAACATTTTAGTTAGGATTTGGAAAAAAAAGAAGAAAATATTCAAATAAAAATTATCCAAGAGTAAATTTAAATTTCATATGTGTTTTAAATGTGTTGTAGGAAAAAAGTTAAAACATCACATATTTGCTTCAGTGTAGGAACAATCCTTGCAGTCTAATCCTACACCTGCTGCCTCAGTTGTTTTAAGACACTGGTTGAGCTAGGTCCTATGAACTACCCCAAATGGCAACTTGGGACACAGGAAAACATGAACAAAAGGAAATGATTTTAACTGCCAAAGGCAAAATTTTTGTACAATGATTAGAAGGAAAGCTGCAATCCTCTCACATGGCAATAGACATCTGGTGAGGCCGTACATAAATCTTACAGACTTACTTAGTCCTCAGGGAACTCTACACACCACAGAGATCCACCTTTTAAATGTCCAACCACAGGAATCATGGTTTCTAAAAGGAAGGTAGCTAAAGATATTCAACATCTAACCATTCTATCAAAACAAGAAGACATGGTCCATTTAGTTCTTCTTTTTTATAAAACAAGGAAAAATAAGAGACAGGGATGTGGCCTATTCACCATTATGAAGAGGACAAAATATGAGATGTATAGACAGTTCTGATAAGTAGACAACCAGTTACAACTGAAGCACTGCTACTGATGTCAGATATTGGGAGAGTTGAGGCTTGCAACAGAGAAAGGGAAAAAGAATGTACCTATATTTTTTCTTCTTCTTTTTGAATGTATGAATAAAGTTATTTATGTTTACTATCACAAAATACTGTTATATGGACTAATCTGTGTTTTCTATTTACCGTTTTTATTTTTCTCGTATGTAAATATATATTCTATTTCTATTTTACATGCTTACCTTAAATTTCAATAAGCATATTTCATGCACCAAACCAATATTTCTACTTTGTAGACACGTGTTTTTTTCCTAACTGAGGCTACGCTGGGTGTGGTGGTAGTAATGTGCTTTGAAAGTCAATGTAATTCAATGTTAAGAAAATTTAAAATCCTACACACATATATACAGGTCTTACCTTTAAAAATAAAGATTGCATTTCAGCCATACTCTAAAAACTAGAATACTTGGGTCTAGGAAAGGAAAATAAAACAAGGACTGTGACAAAATGCTGATAAACTGCAATGCCATTTTGGTAATTCAAGACCAAAACCCAAAAAAGAATGCCAGAATCAGGGGAAAAAAAACAGGGACGCGGCTACATGATAAAGTATTTGAACTTCTGCTTAAGAAAAGGGACATAACCAGGCAAAAAGCTATACACGTGAAGAATGGGAAAGGAGAGGAAATGGCTATTGGTAAGGAAGGTGTCATTGTGGGTGATCTTTTTCTCTTTTTGAAATTTTCATGATGTTACACTGTGTTTTTAATTTTTAAAAAGCACTTTTTAAAAAATAAGGCAGTACAGGAAAACACACCGTGGGAACAGAGTCAAGCACACAGATGTTTTGCGTAAGCTGCATTTTCAGAGACATCTGCCTTTGTGCAAGACTTGAAAAAGTAAAGCTGTCGTCAACAAGTTCTCTAAAGTGAGGGGTGGAGCCTGAGAGAAAGTGAGCTGTGAAGAAACCAACAATTAGAACACTTAGGGCTGAGAAACACATAGTTTCTTAGATTAAGTTTCTCATTTCTGAGCCACCTCTGCCCAAAATGCTTTGCCATCAACAATGTCTACTACTCAAACAAGCTGCCCATATCTCCATTCAAGTAACTGAGGTTCTTTGTCAGCAGTGCCACTCAGCTCTTTGCAGAGACAGCTTATCTCTGTAGTAGATGAGATAGAGCACAACCTACTGTATAAAAATCTGAGTGGGAAGCAAGCTGACCTCCTCCTCCCTTCTTATTCCAATTCCAAGTAAAAATGCTTATCATGTACAGAAAATTTCATGTAAAAGTGAAGATAATACACATTTTTTCATCTTTCTATTGTCTTGCTTTGGTGTATGTTAAACTTTATTTCTGAATATTCAGAGGTCTATATTGTTTGCTTTTTTGTGTAAGGTAATGAAGAAAGAGTACATTCACAGTGCTTTATATAGTACCCAGTCTAATGCCACATACAGAGTGTTTAATAAGTGTGATCTGAAAATAACAGGGATGATGCTGAAGACTCAAGCACACTTCAGAGGACACTCAAGTATGAAAGTCACTGTAAACCTATTCTCTGGTGTTCACATGCCAGGTGGGTAAGCCCATATGTCTGCAACACAAACCACAGCCAGAGGCTGCCTTACTTGTTCTTGTTTGCAGACTTCAATCACGCCTTATGCTAGTGGGGGAACTTCTACTTGCAAAAAAATCTTTCAATTTACTTGCAAAGTTCTCAAAGTTCTATCTGGTGTCCTGTCTTGAACTTCCTTTTTCTGAGAAGTTGGGCGTGTTGTATGTGTTACTCTCCTACATCTGCCTTCTGGGTGAGTCAACTACAAAAAAATTCTAAAAACCTCTTGCTCAGACATAGTAGCCTCTTCTAGGTCCTATACTAGTGACCCGGTGCACAAAATTTGTGCACATTAAAAGGGGATTAATTAGAGGAAATAATTTAATATTGCTATTTGTCCTTTCTCTATAATAGAAGTGTCAGAGATGAAAGAAAATTAGTAAAATGTATATGAAAACCTTCCTCCTATCAGAGTCTGGGGCTCATCATGGGACCCAGAGTCAAGTCCCTGCCCACCCACATGCACCTCAAAATCACGTGAGACCCAGACCCAGCCGGCCCCTCCCCCATTGGGCTAGATCCAGACCCGGCCAGTCCCACCCTTGTCAAGCCCTGCCAGGAAGGGCCCCCTGGCCTGATGCCAGGATAGGGGGTGTGGCCTGAGGTCCCCCAGCTCAGACCTGGGCGGGGGGGTGTGCCTTGAGGTCCTCCATCAAGCCCCGCCAGGTGGGGGACACGGCCTGAGATCCCCTTTCAAGCCCCGTTGGGTGGGGGGCATGGCCGGAGGTCCCCCGTCAAGCCCCGCCAGGTGGGGAGGCACAGCCTCAGGTCCCCCAGCCCAGCACCAGAAGGGGGGCGCAGCCTCAGGTCCCCCATCAAGCCCCACTGGTAGGGGGGTGCGCCTTGAGGTCCCCTGTCAAGCCCTGCTGGGCGGGGGGCACAGCCTGAGGTCCCCTGTCAAGCGCCCCCTGAGGACCCCCTGCCTGGCACTGGGGCAGGGGGAGCAGCCTGAGGTCCCTTAGCCCAGCACCAGGATGGGAAGAGCACCTTGAGGTCCCCCATAAAGCCCCATGGGGGCAGGGGAGGGTGTAGCCTCAGGTCCTCTGGCCTGGCACTGGGGTGGGGGGGTGCGGCCTGAGGTCCCCTGTCAAGCCCCACAGGGGCAGGGGAGGGCGTAACCTTAGGTCTCTGCTGATTGCTCGTTAAGGCTCCTTAAGGGAATGTGGCCTCAGCTGTGGATGTAGCCATCTTTGTGACGGAGTGATGGTCAATTAGCGTATTTCCTCTTTATTAGATAGGATAAACTCCCCTTACTGTGAACATGACAATGGAGCTGATAATCTGTAGGTTTACAAAAATTTGTTAGGACAAAGCTATACAAACTAATATTGTCTTACTGCATGGTGAAAGAGTGAAGGGAGGGATACAGTAAAGATAAGGAGAGGTAAGCAGGGTACAGATCTGAAGGGTCTTATATGATATGCTAGAGAATTTGGACTTTACCTTGAGGATAACAGAGATCCAAAGTTTGCATTTCCAGAAAGATTCCTCCAACTACAGTTTGGAGAATGGATTGGAAGGGGTTCAGACTTAGAAATACAGAGATAGATGTTACTTGAGTAATCCAGGCAAGGGAATAGGGTGGTTGGCTGAGCTAATGGGAATAAAGAAAAGATAGATACTTGGGGGATATTTGTCTAGTTTACTTTCTGGTACAGATGGAAATTTTTCCATAAAGAAATTTTAATTGTAAGAAAAACCTGAGTGAGAAAAGCCTTGTTATGTATAAATTCCTTGCACTGAAAGAATATCTTTTACTTAGCACCTCCCTGACTCTTCAGATAGCCCCCCCCCCGACCTCTTTAAAAAACACACACCAAATTCCAATGCTTTAAGACTCTTAGGCAGGAGGGTCAAAAGAAGTCTATTTATTTACATGGCTATTAACTTTCATACCACCTGCTTTTGCCCAAACTTTTCTCAAAACAATTTTTTTTCTCCCTACCATCTATAATTTTTTAAGTTATACTTTGCTAACTCTTAGATTTGGAGATCAAATCTGCCTGAACCTACCTGCCATCCGATAGCCAATCTTCCTGGACAAGCCGGGCAATCTTACAGGCAATTCTTCCTCATGTCACTTTGTTATCACACATGCCTATATCATTTCCTGTCAGGCACCAAACTTCCAGCATCAAGGAAGAACAGCTGTAGAAAATGCTTTTCACACAAAAGACTTCCCTCCTTCCTTACCCCCTATTCAACGGATATGACAATATACTGATGATATAGCCAGGGTCAAGTTAAATGAAAGATAATGCAACTAAGTGTTGAAACCACCATTTTAAACCAATCATAAAAAACACAAACTTATTATCTGAACACAGTAACTAGTAAAAGATGAATTAGAAACATGAGGCCAACATCACCAAAAGAGCATTGGTGAAGATTTGCTAAGCAGGTAATGCTAAATCTCTCTAGTGCTCAGTCAAATTAAGTTACCCAACCCTAGCTGGTGTGGCTCAGTTGGCTTGAGTGTCATACATACACCAAAAGGTGGCAGGTTCAATTCCTGGTCAGGGCACATACCTGAGTGATGGGTTCAATCCCTGTTGGGCCGCATGCAGAAAGCAAACAAATGATGGATATTTCTCTCCCTTCCTCTTTCTCTCCCCACTCCCTTCCTCTCTCTAAGATCAATTAATACCTATTATTAAAGAACTAGAGGCCCAGTGCATGAAATCTGTGCACTCGGGGTAGGGTGTGTCCCTCAGCCCGGCCTGTGCCCTCTCGCAGTCTGGGAGCCCTCAGAAGATGTCCGACTGATGGCTTAGGCCCACTCCTCATGGGCCTAAGCCGTCAGTCGGACATCCTTAGTGCTGCTGCAGAGGCGGGTGTGTGCTGCTGCACAGCGCTCACCAGCTGTGAGCCCAGCTCAGGGCTTCTGGCTGAGTGGCACTCCCCCTGTGGGAGCACACTGACCACCAGGGGGCAGCTCCTGCATTGAGCATCTGCCCCCTGATGGTCAGTGACGTCATAGTGACCGGTCATTCTGCCGTTAGGTTGATTTATATATTAGCCTTTTATTACATAGGATATCTATAAGACAATTCTCATAGATAATTTCCCCATCTCTAAAATCAGTGGTTGTGTAAAATAGCTGCTGGATAATTTAAAAATAATTTATAGTAAAGGTGAACCATAGGCTATCCATACAGGAGAGGAATGGAGTAATTCTGGAGAATAAGATATATTTACTGTATATAGCACAGTAAAGTTGTAACAGGCAACTACACTTCATACTTCTCTTCTACAAATGGGATATACTAAACAAGATGCTAGAGTAAAAAACGATGAAAAATATAAGGTGGCTGTATCAACTCTTTCCACAAATAAACTATCAGTTCTCAGATCACATTTTCATTGTTTTGGGGGAGGCAGTAAATAGTAAATACATACTTGGCAGGGACTCAAATGACCAGGTTTTTCTAATCCCACTATACCTATGGCTGGGTGACTCTGAGTCAGTTTTAGCACATTAGACAGATTCTCTATTTACAAAAGAGGTTAGTATCTTACCTGCTGCAGGGAAACATGTAAAAATGGAGAGGAAAAAGCATGGAACTGACAGTCAGATGACCTGGAGTTCTTACTCTGCTACTAATGAATCAGATCTCAATTTCTGCATATAATGTTATAAATTCTTAAGCTTGGTAAAGGAGATTATTACTGAGAACCTTAAAAGCACTCCATAAATTCAAGATGAGATCACCATATTTCTACAGTATTATAAAAAAAGACCAATTAGGTTTTTCATAAGGGAAGAGATAACTCTCAAAGAAGGCCTCTAAAGGTTATATCACAATGGGCCAGGCTGCTCTGCAAATGTGACTGTTAAACCCTATAGGTTTATTTCAGTAACCAAATGGTTAATTTGTTCACTGGATTCCTGCTGCCACTGGAAAATCTTTTTCTAGGGGAGAAAAAAAAAGATAAAAAATAAAATCCTATCCCTCCCCCACTCTGGTGTGGTTCAATTGAAAAATAAAGGGATGGGAAGGCTGCTTTGGATAGTTTTATATTCATAAAAAAGAGGGTAAAAGATGGCTTCCTGAGCTAAAGGGTGGTGTAGTGGAATCACCTGCATTGGCCATATTACTGAGTCATTTAGCTCTTTATAAAGTCATTTTACTTCTTTCTATGTGAGTTTCTGCAACTGTAAAACAGGATTAGTTATATCTACGTTTCTCACATGCTTAGAGATAAGATATCCCTTCTTAGTAGACAAAGTTTGTGGAAGCTTTCTAAAAAGTAGCAAGGATTATACAAATGCAAGTTATTATTTGAAAGTACATGAACCTTGGGCTTTACCTTTTACATTCTGAATAAATGCTAACTTTTGGCCAATGAAACAGAAAAATAAACCCCCTCTAGGCATGCTTTCATATGGAATGAACTACTGGTTTCTTTCAGACGTGATTTGCTTTAGGTTTTAAAACAGTTTTTTGGTTTACTGCAGAAAACTCTTTACCTCAGGAAGCTAAGCAGCTGGAAGTGAAACTAGAATAGTGTTCCTATTTCTTTAAATAAAATTGGAACACTGGTAATGAAGATCAGCTAAGGTCATCCTACTGTCTTTCTCCATATTAGTCAAGTCTACACCTTGCTATATTTAGACCAAGTATGCATACTCCATTAAAGATAGGAGACTCAGTCCTAGATTTAGGATCATAGCACTGGGGTTATTACCTCAGCTGAGGGGGAAAGAGACTAACAATACATGTATTGATGCACTCCTTGGCAAACAATAGAACAATCAATGCTCAATTTATTTCATTCTGGATAGATGTATAATTGCTAGTATGCATAGAACAATCTCCTCCACACATAACTCCAGCATCGTCATGACTAGAGCAAAGCAGTTAATATCTTTGAGGGAACTCATTTGCCGGGGTAGCTGCCATGGGAGACAATGGGCTGCCCGGGTCAACAGGGTAAAATGTTCAGCAGTTTGGTCTCCTGGGAACTGGAACAAACAGATTTTCAACCCAGGAATCACCACTATATCAAATGCATCAAGGTCTGACTGGGTAGAGTCCTCAAGCAGCATCAAGCAAAGGCTAATAGAACATGAATTTTATAATAAAGATAGCACTGAACTGAATCAGGGACATGGGAGTGCAGGTAATGGGGGAACTTGCTTGGGTGAACCCAGGTCCTTAAATCTGGAAACAAAATCTTCTTAAAGAATAATGTAGTTGCCCTCGAGAGAAAGTTAAGAAAGCCCTAATAATAATCAGATGTTTTTGGTACCTCTCCAACTGTGAGAAGAAAAAATTAAATACATTTAAAGAATGAGGTAAACATACTTCTGAAACACAGTATAACAAATACATATCTGTTTATCTTCAATCAAAGGAAACTGCACATTGCAATTATGAACATTTCCACAGCAGGAAAGATAAGCAGATGTTGGATGTTTTCCCAAAGTTTTTCTAATGTCACTGAAGAGGCTTATGGAATCTGCTTTACATTTTTTTCAGATTAACAGTTAATGCTAAAAAGGCAACATTCTGAATGTTGTTTCTTCTCATCATTCAAAATATATTTTAACATTTCTACAGTGACATTTAAGTGATTACCAGAGAGAAAACAACTAAACATACAGTTTATACACTATACTTATATATTCATTTTCCAATATTTACTTCTAAACTAAAAGCTACATAAATAGTTCAATATTTTTTAATAACGATATTATTTATTGATAAAATTAAATTCCTTACAATTTACCTTACAATATCCAATAACATTAAATAATGACAATGACTGACAAACACTAATGTGAACAATGGCCTTGCATCTCCTTGGAAAGTTTGGGTAAGTCAGGTTTGTATGTTGTTGTTTTTTGTTTGTTTGTTTTTTAATAAATCTTTATTCAGATCATTACAATTGTTTCTCCGTTTTCCCCCCACAGCTCCCCTCCACCCGGTTCCCACCCCACCTTCTTCCCTTACCTCCCCTCCACTGTCCTCTTCCATAGGTGTATGATTTTTGTCCAGTCTCTTCCTGCACACCCCCATACCCCTTTCCCGCTGAGAATTATCAGTCCACTCCCTTTCTATGCCCCTGATTCTATTATATTCACCAGTTTATTCTGTTCCTCAGGTTTTTAATTCACTTCATTTTTAGGTTCACCTGTTGATAGATATGTATTTGTTGTTCATAATTTTTATCTTTACTTTTTTCTTCTTCCTCTTCTTAAAGAATACCTTTCAGCATTTCATATAATACTGGTTTGGTGGTGATGAACTCCTTTAGCTTTTTCTTATCTGTGAAGCTCTTTATCTGTCCTTCCATTCTGAATGATAGCTTTGCTGGGTAGAGTAATCTTGGTTGTAGGTTCTTGCTATTCATCACTTTGTAGATTTCTTGCCACTCCCTTCTGGCCTCCATAGTTTCTGTTGAGAAGTCAGCTGACAATTGTATGGGTGCTCCCTTGTAGGTAATTAACTGTTTTTCTCTTGCTGCTTTTAATATTCTCTCTTTGTCTTTTGCTCTTGGCATTTTAATTATGATGCGTCTTGGTGTGGTCCTCTTTGGATTCCTTTTGTTTGGGGTTCTGTGCGCTTCCTGGACTTGTAAGTCTATTTCTTTCACCAGGTGGGGGAAGTTTTCAGTCATTATTTCTTCAAATAGATTTTCAGTATCTTGCTCTCTTCTTCTGGCACCCCCATAATTCGGATGTTGGTACACTTGAAGTTGTCCCAGAGGCTTCTTACACTATCTTCAACTTTTTGGATTTTTTTTTTCTTTTTGCTTTTCCACTTGAGTGTTTTTTGCTTCTTTGTATTTCAATTCTTTGATTTGATTCTTGCGTTCCTCTAGTCTGTTGTTGGGTCTCTGTATAATATTTTTTATTTCAGTCAGTGTATGTTTAATTTCTAGTTGGTCCTTTCTCCAAGTGCCTTTGTCTCTACCTGACAGTTCAGACTCCCCCTGTATGAGCCTGGGTCCATGGGGTTTCTCCCGGAACTGGGGTTCAGTGCAGTCAGAACTGGGGTTCAGTGCAGTCGGGGGCTTCCTTTCCCCTCCTGCCAGAGAATGTCAGCCAGGCTCTCAGCTGCCCTTCCTCTCTGCACGCACAAAGACCCTTTGTCCTACCTCAACCCTTTGCCGTTCCTCCAATTCTCCGTGAGCTTTTCTCTTTCCTTCTAGTTGTAGAATTTCCACTCAGCCAGCTTTCCTGTGGTTCTGGATGGTGTCCGTTCTGTCTTTTAGTTGTAGTTTTGAAATTGTTGTGCGAGGCAGCGGTTTAGGTGCTTACCTATGCCGCCATCTTGGTTTCTCTAGTTCAATATTTTTAAAAGAGTGAATTTTTGAATAACCCCATTTTCTGTTTCCTCTGCATTAAAAACCTACTTAACAAAATTTACCTATATGTAAATATTCTCAATTGACACTGAAAAATAGAAATAATCCTCTTGGAGAAAAAAATTCTAAGATAAATAAGGTGCTGTTTTTTTTTTTTTTAAATGGGGGTGTTTAATTATTTCTAAGAGAGATGAACTGGTCTGAGTTTTATAGTAAAACTCAGATTTTTTCCCCCAGAGCAATCAGTCGTTGGATTAAAGCATACACACACACACACACACACACACACACATTGAGTGGCCTGATTATTATGATCTCTGAATGCATAATAATCTGGCCACTCAATGTGTGTGTGTGTGTGTGTGTGTGTGTGTGTGTGTGTGTGTATAAAAGGCCTGGTGCATGAATTCGTGCATGGATGAGGTCCGGCCAGCCTGGCCAAGGGGAGGGGACATGGGCGGTTGGCCAGCCTGCCTGCTGGTCAGACTCCTGGTCGAGGGGTCAATTTGCATATTAACCTTTTATCATATAGGATATACACTGAGTAGCCAGATTATTATGCATTCAGAGATCATAATAATCTGGCCACTCAGTGTGTGTGTGTGTGTATTTTATATATATATATATATGTGTGTGTATATGTATATGTATATGTATATGTACATGTACATATATATGTATATATATATACACACATATATATTTTTTATATATATATATACATATATATATGTATACACACACACACACACACACACACACTTTTTGCCTTCTTGCCCTCTCATAGTATATATGAGAGGGCAAGAAGGCAAAAAGGCACATATGACTTGACTGCTCACACTTCTGAAAATTCATAACTATACATGGTAAGTTGCAGAAGTTGATCTTAATAGTAAAGAATAGTTTAAAGAGTTGAAGAATCCTTGACCCTCAATGCACAACTGATTTAAATAGCAGCTTCATTCCATTAAATGTCTAAGCCCTGGGCAATGGTCTTTAAACCTTCCAACAAGCTCTTTATAATTAATTTAGTAAGTATCTGGATCAAATGCAATAAAAAATTCTCCTAATTCCTCTCACAACTGTTTCTTCAAAGTACTTTTAGCCATTTTCATGTTCCTGGTTCAAAGCACCAGAAATACTTTACCCCAATATTGCTTCTTTTTGCACTCATCACATAGGTCCTAACTATTTGCTGAGTACACAAATATTCAGGCTTTACAGTAATATTTCTAGTTTTCCTTATGCAAATACCATTCTTAGAATATCAACTCCAAGATTATTACAAGAGAGAGAATTCAAAAGGCTGCATAATCCTTCTCCATAGAGAGAAAAATGTTAGCTCAAAATCTTACAACATGGGGAAATCATGAATGCTTGTTTAAAGATGGATAAATGAATCTCAAAAAACTTAAAAAGAGTTTACTTAATTTCTAAGTCAAATCCCTAAAACAGTCTATTCCAAGTTAAGTTGGGGGTAAGAGGGAAGGTCATTAGATTCCTTTGAGAATTTAAGATTAAAGTTCATGAATACAATAATATATATATACATACACACACAATTTGCATATTTTGTGTGTTATGGACTTTTCCTCCAGAAAGAAAGAAAAAATGCTAATCATACATAGACCCACTTTTGTGTATGATATTATTGTATTCATGAACTTTAATCTAAAACTGTGGGTTAAAGGAATCGGGTAATTGCCCTACAAAAAATCTCGGCAGCTGGGAATTAACAACCTCTCCACACTACCCCCTCATCTTTTAGCAGATAACAATGCAGCTTTAACAAGAGGTAAACAACACCCAATGATGGATGCTTGGATTTAACTTTGAAACCAGAGGAAACACACATGAATTAGATAAGAGTTAGGACTTTGTAAAGATCTAATACTTTGGCCTCTACCATTCTAAAGCACGTAAGAGGCAAATCCTATGAAAAGATCTTCTACCTACCTGTTCCATCATGCTGCCAATCTTTCTCTCCCCGTTATAATAAGCATGTGTATATTATACAGATTTCTAAGCATTAAGTGAAAGTTCATTTACTATAAAGCCCTATAATACTAGATATAACAGAGTATCAGTACAATAATGGATTTTGAACAAGATTCTGAAATTCATGAAAATTAATCTGACCAGCAAATGAGATTTTACATTTCCTAAACTTGTTGGATACTCTAGAAATTTTAATAGCTACCCAGAGCATGCCATTTCCTGTACGATGTCATTACAGTACTGATTTTGTAAGAGTGTAACAAATCTAAGATCACCAATACATTAAACATTGCTTTATGTGGTAAGTGATTCAGCAAGAAGGAAATGACTAAATATAAAGCTTTACTGATCTGATGATTTTATAACCCATTACAAGGGAAAAGAGATTAAATGCAATGTTTAACTGTTATTACAAAGGTTAATGTTTATAGCAGTTAACAATCCTCATCTATTATTGCCATTATGTCCATAAATGCAATGGCCTCATTTTGTTTACTTAAACAATTGTACTTGTTATACTTAAACATTGATTTATACATTTACACCAAGTATCTACACTTTAGTTTGTGGTTCAAATAATAATTTATCAGTTTCCTGACCATTTTCTCTAACATAGTGAGAAAGGCTAGTAAGCCAGGACAAGCAGAATAGGAAAACTGAGACATATAGTTACACACAGTTTGCAGCCATAGTAAATCCTATCTTCCCTAACCCTAGGACACTTAAGAGTAAATGGCTTTCTCTTCTCCTCAACCAGAAGGTAAATAGCTTAAATAACCCTACTCAGGAGGATAGATATCAGGAATCCAATTAATGCCATTTGCCAACCATACCCAAGGACAGATGAAGTTAAGGGAATAAATCTCCTTTTGGCACATAGCATAAAACTAAGGAATATTCTGTTGAGATACTCTCCTAAGACCTCCTCTAAACTCCAAGCAGTTAAAACCCCTCAAAACAAAGGTCCTAGCTCAAATTCCCTCTCCAGGGAGTACCCCTGAACCTTTCCCTTTCGCCTTTCCTTCCCTCCCCCCAGAAACATGCCTCTCCTAAACTTTAAAGAATCTAGAAGCTTGCAACCAGAGCAGCAATGGGCAGCAGCAGTTTGTCCCCAGCAAATCCCTAAATCTGTTGCCAAGGCCCCCTTTCCCCTTATTTCTTTTCTTTTCTTTTTTAAATTAAATCTTTATTGCTGAAAGTTATTACATATGTCCCCTTAAAGCAGCCCAACCTAAGCTCATTTCCCCACCTAGTCCTTCTCCTCTTACCCTAGGCCCTTCCTTGTTTCACTGTCACCAGCTTTAATAAACATCCTCTAAAATTAGCCTGGACTTGTGTAGTGAAACTTTTCCTGCATGAAGTCAAGAACCCACCCCTAGGCAGACCTACTAGGGCCAGGTCCCTTTTCTGGTAATAATAGTAACCCCTCACTCCCAGCTTACTTTCCATCTTTTTGTCCTAATTTATTTTTCTTTATAGCCATATCAATAGCTGGTTATTTATAATAATTTATTTACATCCTGAAATGTAAGTTCTAAGAGCTGAAATGCTTTTTTTGGATCACTTCTTCATTCCCAGTGCCTAGAACACTGGTGATCAATAAATGAATGCATAGATATTTACTAAGTAGAGATATGAAATCAGAGGTAAACATAGCATAGTATAAAAGCATGGAATATAAAGAGGATTTGGATTTCAGTCACTGCTCTTGCACTTAATAATAACCTTGAACAAGTCATTTAATCTCTGAACATCAATCTCTTTTCCTTTAAAACAATACTAAAATATTACTACACAGTGTCATTGCAAAAGTTATAGGACATAATAGAAGTAAAAACTTGTTGCAAATATTATGTCCTAGCAGTTATTCTTGGAAAATTCTGTAAAACAGATCTTGAGAAAGCAAGTTATTCTGTTACCGTATCCTTGTTCTTGCAGGACCACAGAGGCAGAATAAGTAGTGAGAAAGCATAGCATTAGGAGAGATAGGCTTAAACTTCAATGACTAGCTGGTTGACATTAAGAAATTTTCTTAACCTCTCTGACGCTTAATTTCCTTATCTATAAAAGGAGAGGGGGCAATATTGCCTTAAAAGTGTAATCAATTGTTTGCACCAAATGTCATATTAATTGTGAAAGCATTTTTAAAACTATAATGCAGAATTTG
The DNA here is from genome assembly GCA_026230045.1 of Corynorhinus townsendii. Lineage (NCBI taxonomy): Eukaryota > Metazoa > Chordata > Mammalia > Chiroptera > Vespertilionidae > Corynorhinus > Corynorhinus townsendii. Next base: position 33,472,302 of record JAPDVU010000009.1, read on the forward strand.
TATTTTCAGTGAAGTAAATTAATTACCTTTCCTTAAAGAAATCCTAATCCTGTTTGTTCCACTGGCCAAGTGGAAGGAAATATTATTCCAGAATGTGCTCAAATGGACTATGGGCAGAAGTATCCATACTCCCATTCTTGCTGTAGATTCTCCAACTTCAGTGAGAGGACAGAATAGAATAGGAAAAGATAGAATAGGAAGATACAGAATGGAAAGAGAAAGCAGAGATTCACAAAGACACAAGTGAATAAGTAGCAAAGCTCTGATAGACTTCAGGTCTATTTAACTGCACATCCCACAGTCAGGGCCAGCTTCATGGGTGTGTGATCTGTGCAGTCCCACAGGATCAGTGACTGGAAGGGCCCCACACTTGGTTTAAGGCTCTGCTGTTGCTGTCTTGAAATTTTTAAATCTTTTTTAACAAGGGGCTCCACATTTTCATTTTGCACTGGGCCCTGCAAATTATGTAGCTCACAATCTTTCCACTACAGGACAAGGACAATAGCTTATAGTCTCAGTAACTGTATGTAAAGACCACTGCTAACTTAAAGGACAGATACTAAAAAGGAGACTTTTAATCAGGTTAATAATCACATATTTGTAGTACTTGAATTCTGAAATTAGCAAAATAGTAAAGCCATTATATTTTTTATTTTTTTACAAAAATATATTTTTATTGATTTCAGAGAGGAAGGGAGAGGGAGAGAAAGATAGAAACATTAATGATGGGAGAGAGCCCGCAACCCAGGCATGTACCCTGACCAGAAATCAAACTGTGACCTCCTGTATCATAGATCGATGCTTAACCATTGAGCCACACCAGTTGGGCATTAGTAAAGCCAATTTAATTAAAAAGCAGTAGCCCAAATTAGAAATGCAAATGTTATTTGCCTTTTCCTATTTTGTGCTCCATCACATCCTAATAACAGGCCAGTTAGTAAATGAAATACCTGAATAAAATCTAATTGACCTTCCATTCTGAAACCCAACAAAATACCCCAGTGATTATGGATTATCTTTGTTTTTTTATTTGATATATGCTATCTCACAGTAAGCAAATGACATTGCCACAGAAATCATCTCTGGAGTGAAATCTCTAACAACCGAATTCAATTAAATCACACCAGTTAAGAAATGTGTTGCTTTTTTTCTGCTCCTGCAGACTTTAGAGACAGCTGGTGGATTTGAATTGAACATTTCCCAGGCAGCAATTCAGTTTTTGAGGTCTGCAGGCCAAAAAGATGCCTTTTCCACTTAAAGTCAGACTAACCCACACTAGTCCATTCTGACCTTTGGACTCCTTATCAGTCACCTTCAGTTTCTGTCAGCAGCTGGACAGGCCAACCCACAGAGGTCTGCTCTCCAGTGAACAAAGGCTTGCTATGTAAAAGAGATGAGCAGTGAACAGAGATACCATCTGATGAGAAGGTGCTCAACTCATCCTCTGTGTTCCAGCAGCATGTCTAGGACTGCTGCCACCACAAAAGGTGAAACTTCACCCGAAAACACTTTCTCTGCCCCTGATTTAAACACACACCTTCATTAAGGAAGCAGCTCAGTTTCAGATAAAGGAAGACAACAAATCATTGAACTGTGGCCTGCACTCTAACACTCCTTCCCATCTTTTTTTTTTCTTTGTCCTTTTAAAATTTAAGTCCACCAGAGCCCCTCTGGCTACTGTTTAGATCTGCTGGTTACATTCAAAGTAAGATTCCTTATCAGCTTTAAGAAACACACTCTTCATTCTCTTATATTTAATATTCCCTCAGCCTCAAAGATAAAAACTTTTGTTTCAAGAATTGAAACAGCTTGTTCCCTAAAGTATTAATCTCCTCAACTTTGAGAAATATACCCACTACTTCCTATAAATAGGATCAGGAAATGCTAATCTCATAAGTATAGTCACAAGCATTAACAAATTCATGTATTTATCTTTTTAAAATTTCAGTGTGCTTAGTAAGATGGCTCTATGAGAAATCTCAATGATGCTTTACACTTCCTAAATAGAAAACAATGAAATGTTGTCCAAGGTCTAAATTAATTTGCTGCAGGACCCTAGATTAAGTCTGTTTGCTTATCTTTTGGGTCTAAAATTCTCTAAGTAAAAAATGGGGATGATTTTAGAATAAAATGAAAACATGGGGAGCAAAGCTAAATTCATAAGCACTACATATATAGTCAACAACATCTCCGGATAATTAGTTTCTTCATTTTATCAATATACTATTATTTCATCTTTCCATTGTTCTATTCAAAATAGCTTACAAATTTAAGTATTTTCCATTAGTGTTTAGGTATGAAATAGGTTCCTCATAGGAAAGACAAATGAGGAACAACTTTTCTAAGTCTTTAAGTAGTCTATATGAATTGAAGAATAAAATCATATTTACCTTGATTTTAATTTGTCATTTCAGGAGCACTATGAAAATGAATTACTAAAATTGCTGGCGGGAATGTAGACTGGTACAACATTTCTGGTGAGCAAACTAGCAACCTGTATAAAAAACTAGGAATATGTATACCCTTTGTCTAGAAATCCCAGAATTGAGCTTTGGGATATTTTTCTTATAGGGACATGTGCAAAGATTTAGGTACAAGGATATTCATTCATTTCAGTAAGGCTTTGTTTACAACTGCAGAAAACTGGACATAATTTAAATATGCAACAATAGGGCAGAATTTGAATCAGTTCTGTGAAAAACAAACAACTCTTTAAAAAATATATAAATAAATGCATTTGAGGACAATGGCAGGATGCTTCCAATATGCCAAGTAAAAAATATTTGATTACAAAGCAGTAGATAGAGGACAATCCCATTTTTAAAGGAATATACATACATAGAAAAATTCTGGATGTTGTTAACAGTAAATACCTTTGAGAGACAAGATTAAGAGTCTGGAGAGGAGGAATGCAACAATGTTTTCTGGTTTTTCTATAATAAACATGCATTATCTATAAATACTAAAGAAACAATCAATACTTTTTGCTTTGCTGATTTTTAATTACCAATAAGACCAGTTCCATGAAAAAAAAAAAATCACCCAGGACAAGTTCACTTTTAAGCTGAGTGGGTGGTATAGAATGAGATATTATCAACTTTACTGTGTATAAGGTAGACAACTTTTTAAAGCAAAAGGGATTCTCTATTTGGAAATTCCCCCAAGGTGGTTTGTAAGATTGCCATAAAGAAGCACATTGGTATTCAATATTTTTTGTTGATTTTTATTTCAACTGAGAAAGAGACTAGAGGTTATTTTTAAAAAAACTTAATACACATTCTCATTTTCTGACAAACGGGGCATACGGTCTTGCTGAGAATTTCTCTAAGCATCTAAAATGGCAACAAAACAAAGGGAATTCCAGTAGCATGGGTATAGTGAACCTCCATGATAACTGAGACTGACCACAGAAGAGCAACAGAAGTGAACAAGCCCCAACTCATTAACAGCCAGGACTGCAGTGGGTTCTTAACAGATACACTCAAGAACTTGCCAGTAGGTTAAGAAAAAAGTATGATTAAAACAACAATGGCTTTTAATCTCTAAATTACTGAGATATAACCAGCCAGTCTACAATCTTCAGTTTTTCTTTAATTTTGAAAAAAAAATTATACTGGGTTTAAATTTACTTAGACTCACTAAACAGAAATATTTAGGTTTCTAGGTTTCTCTTACATAGTCTCAACTTGCGATTTCTCTCAGTGCAGGAAAGTATAACAAATCACAATCGGCTCAATTTTCAGTAGTTGTAGCAACTCTTCTTTGAATCAATATCATTAAATTATTGTTTGGGCTTAACGTAACCTGCATTTACATAGTTCCTGATCTTTATTAACTGATGTGTGTAAAAGATCCTCATGTCCAATAGGATGGCTTCCATGTATATTTATTTGACTTACAAACGAAGGAGTTGTACATTACTTAGAGAACACTACATAAGTTGAGACATTAATTGGCAACTGCGCCACTAAGCTGGTAGCCAATTCAAAACGAACAAGGAACAATAGCAATTGGCACACACCTCCCCTTATAGCTCACTCCACTGTAAATATTACAAGCCCTCTGTACCATGGGAACCACCTTGCCTACCACATGATGCTGATGTAATACTATCTAGAGCTAAGCACCTGGAGGAAGCAGAGAAAGAAGTTTTGCTTTGGATTACTTGATTGTGCTTTCTTTCCTTCTTTTATGAATCATAAAGCCACTAGCAGATAGTTTAATTATTTCTGTTCTTATACTGCCTGTGGGGATTTCACTTTGCGCTCCCAGCCACTGGTACTGATTCAATAACAACAGCCTTGTAAAACTGGCAGCCTTCCTAAATAAGCTATGTAAAGTCTGCAAATGCTGCTTACTGTGCTGTGTACTCAGAGGGTAACTCAATAAAAACTTGATAAAAATTCTGCCCACATAATATATCAAAAATATGCTCATAGCAATTTCCTAAAGAACATCACTAGTATGTAAGAGATTTCCTTCTTACACAAATGATTAATAGAAGTCATTCACCAAAAACTAATTATTTGTAATATGGTCTTAACATCTGCCACATTAGGTCTTCCTTTTCTCTCACCACTGAAGTACTCTTTACCTGTGTTTATACAAATCAAAACATTTAAGAGGGCCAGAATAAAGGCCAGAGTTGCAGCTCAAATCCTACTCCTAATAAAGCCTTCACTAATTGGTTCATTTACAAGACCTTTCTGTCCTCTGAACACCTAAAGCACCAATTGCGCCTTTCCTCTGGCACTTAGCATGTGCTAAATTATGTTCATATTTAGCCTTTTATTCACCTTGTCTTATATCCTCAACAGACTGAGCATCCCGACTGCAGCAACCATCTTGTATTCCTTTGTATCTCCCACCTTTTGCCCAGAATAAGGTGAAATTATGACAATGATACAAATGATAGACTTTTTACCATCAGATTGGCATACCACTCTGTATCCTAATTTTTTCTATTATACTTTGGCTCATGTCAAAAGATCAAAAAAATTAACTAAACTTTATTGAGTACATACTATTAGTCTTCACAAACATTACATTTAATCCTCACAGGTATTTCTGGCTCCATTTTATTGACAAGTAAGGCTTATGGTAGTTATTCTATATAATAAAAGCCTAATATGCTAAGTGTCTGGTCGTCCATTCAACCAATCAAAGTGTAATATGCTAATGATATGCTAAGGCTGCTCAACCACTCACTATGACATGCACTGACCACCAGGGAGCAGACGCTCTGACTGGTAGGCTCGCTTGCTGCTGGGATCCTACCGATCCGGATAGGCAGGACATGCCCTGGAGCCCTCCCCCTGTCCCTCCCTGGCTGGCCAACCTCCTGTGTCCCTCCCCGACCCCAATCGTGCACCAGCGGGGTCCCTCAGCATGGCCTGCGCCCTCTCACTATCTGGGACCCCTTGGTTTCGGCTCAATCCCGCTCAGTCGGACATCCCATGACGGCTCCTGGACTGCAAGAAGGCGCAGGCTGGGCTGAGGGAACCCCTCCCCCTGAGTGCACAAATATCATGCACCAGGCCTCTAGTGTAACAGATTCAAGGTTGTACAGTCTATATATAGGTGGTGAAACTCTGGAACTCAAGTCTATTTCATTCTAAACATCAGACTATGACTATTAGCCACAAGAACAAATGACAAGCAAGATTCTGAATATGTGACCCAAGAGACCTTTGAAGTATTTTTTTAAGAGAGCAGTACTTAAGAAATGGGATATTTAAGGAACTGATTATAAGATTTTATTGGGGAAGATGAACATCACAGAGGTGGAGTTGATAGATGTTCTATACCAAACTGGTGAAAGGGATGTTAACGAAGTACAGTTTCACACGTTGTTTGAATCTATTGCATTCATCTCCTAGGAAGTGAAATTCACTAATAATTTACATCCCCCATTGATGCCCCAACTTCTCAAACTAAAACTCCTCACAAAGACACAGGTGATAAATAATAGGAAGTTAAATTTTTTGGACTGAGACTATTAACTTTGGGGAAACAGTAATTTAAGGAACCTGGGACACAGCAGAGTCCCAAAGAAATGGCATCGCTCTAAGAACTCTTTGCTTAAAAAAAAAAGAATTTTTTTGGTTATGTGATACTTATTTTAAATCAGTTAAGAAAAATCAGAAACATTCTCATTCAATTAATCCCTCATGGTGATCAACTGGCTTTTATTACACAAAATTCAGAGAACAGCAGAGATGAGATGGACAAAAGCTGAGCTCATAAACCTGATCAGCCTTTTGCTGAGGTGTTGAGGATTACTAAAGTGTTCCTTGGGTTGCAAACAGAAGAGTCTCTAGCATAAACTTTTAAGAATACAGACATCACAGAAGACATGCAATATAAAGTCCACAATTAAAATTCTCAGGGCTTGAAATGTCCCGGTATGGATCATGAATATGTGTATGGCTCTTTATCAACGAATGTTAAGTATAGATGGTAAAAGTAACAATCACATCGGGAACTTATGTTTTGTTATTTTAAACTAATCTCATTTGATCTCCACAATTCTCTGAAATGAGGCAGATATTATTCCCAAACATAAGTAATAATTTGAACCATCTAGCTGGTTGCCAAAAAATAAAATAATTCTACATCTTCTACATCTGGAAAACGAAATTGCTACAACTTTAAAAAAAAACACACTCTAGAATAGGTTTACATTGAGGTTTTTCTTTGAGTAATTCAAGCCTTTGGATTCTGTTGCTTTTTATACATAACTAATGCCAAATCCCTCAGATTACTAAAAGAAGGGTCACACCCTCTAAAAACAGATAATTTCGGAAAACAAAAGTCACTCAACTTGCACAACCTGCAAAGAGGAAGTGAGCCCAAATTTGCCCTTTGGTGTGCAACACTAGCAATCTCTTTATATATCATTTGCTACATCCCTTCCAAATCACAGGAACACCTAAACATGTTCTTAGCACATTTCTTCACGTTAAACCCTAATTATGTTAGGGCAGCAACATCCTGTGTCATTCAACAATGCAAAACTAACACTATCTTAAAGTAGTTAGGATAACTTTTTTTCTGTCGCCTTAGAAATTCAGAAACATTAATGTGATTGCATGTACACCACTGTCCTTTAGCCCTAAGTAGTTTAACGTATGATAATCAAGAGGACTCACATTTACTGGAGAGACCTAAGAAGAAATATGAGCAAGATAATCTGTAGACCCCTAACCGATTTGGCTCAGTGGATAGAGTGTCAGTCACCTTGGTTGAGGGCACATCCCCAGTAGGAGGTGTGCAGGAGGCAGCTATTGATGTTTCTCTCACTGATGTTTCTAACTCTCTATCCCTCTCCCTTCCTCTTTGTAAAAAATCAATAAAATATATTAAAAAAAAGAGATAATCTGTAGAAGTTTGAGCCTTTCTATTACTCCAAGTCCTATAGCTGTTAGAAACTAAGAATGAAGGATAGCATCCTGTTATGTGGCTTTGAGCAGTGGTTTCTCTGAGTAAGTCTAAAGAAATTGCCGAATTTCAGGAGTGCTTACAGATGAACACACAAGTCAAAGAGCAACACTTTTTAAAAAATCCACTCTAGATTTATCACAAAGAAAATCTGACTTGAGCACATCACAACCTCACCATTCTTGTTCATCGTCATTGTGCAGATTTACTCTTCAGCTAACTTGGTTAAAGGTGGTTCCAATAAGGCCAAAGTTGAGAGCTTTTCCCCTCCACCCTTCAGTTCCAAGCCAATTACTGCTGCACTGACTTCAAACAAACACAAGTGTGGACAAAGCCACCTAAGTTATCACCACCGCTAATGAAAACACAAGTGCATCTGTATACCCTGACAAAGGATCATTAACCTTTCCTTGATATTTGAAGGCTATATAACACCTAAAAAATTCACTAGTTGTAAACTTATTTGATCACCCTTTAAAATATATATTCCACACTCTGGACGGGTAGTACAGTTGGTTAGACCAGTGGTCGGCAAACTGCGGCTCGCAAGCCACATGCGGCTCTTTGGCCCCTTGAGTGTGGCTCTTCCACAAAATACCACGGCTTGGGCGAGTATTTTGAAGAAGTGGCGTTAGAAGAAGTTTAAGTTTAAAAAATTTCAATTTCAATGGTTGTACTGTTGATATTTGGCTCTGTTGGCTAATGAGTTTGCCGACTCCTGGGTTAGACTGGTGGTCTGTGAGGTCTGAGAGATTGATGACCACTGGTTTAAGGAAACCTTTGAGCATCGTCCTGATATGCCAAGGTTGTAGTCCCATTTCCAGTCAGAGCACATGCTTGGGGGCACGATCCCTGGGGCGGGAGGGGGGGGGGGGCGTGCAGGAGGCAGCTGGTCAATGATTCTCTCTCATCATTGATGTCTCTATCTCTCTCTCCCTCTCCTTTCCTCTCTGAAATCAATAAAAAAAAATGTATTTAAAAAAGAGTAGCTTATTGATTTTTTTAGAGAGAGAGGAAGGGAGGAGAAATATCAATGTGAGAGGGTAACATTGATCGATTGATTGGCTGCTTCCTTCATGCCCCCTACTGGGGATCAAGCCCTGATAGGGAGTTGAACCAGCAACCTCCTGGTGCATGGGATGATGCCCAACCAACTGAGCCATACCAGCCAGGGCCCCAAGAGGATTTTCAAAAATGAAAATTGACAAGCTGTTTCTAAGACTTATCTGGAAAATAAAATAAGAATAACTAGCACATAAAAAAAAATTAGGTAGGCCTTGACATACAAGATATCAAAATAACCACTAAATCTATGTTAAGTAAAACAGTATGGTATTGGTATATGGAGAGAAAACATATTAACAAGACTTAATAGTATAGATGAAGACCCCAAATATCTGTTAGAGTTTAATATACAATATGTGTAGCATTTCAAATCAGTGAAGTGAGAATGGACTAAATAAACTGTATTAAATAACTGATTATGCATTTTGAAGAAAGGTAGTTAGATTTCTACTTCACACTATAAAGAAAAGTTCAGATGTTTTAAAGAGTGAAATACTTTAAAAGTATAGATACATTAGGAAAAAATGTGAAAGAAAACTTTCATAATCCTTGGAGTGGGTGGAAAGGATTTTTTAAAGCAAGATACAAAATTCTGAAACCATAAATGTTAACACATTTTACTGCATAAAAATTAAAAACCTTTATAACAAGATGCAAAGTTAAAAGATATGGAATAAGCTGGTAAAAAATGATTTTTTTCCACATATTCAGAAAATGCAAAATACATAAAAAAGAAAAAAACAACAAATACCAATAGAAAAAATGGTTATTAAGTACAAACATGCAAATCATAGCAAAAAAATGAAAAAGACCAATACAAATATAAAAGGATGCTAACCTTCTATAGTAATACGGGATTTGCGAATAGAGAAGTATTTAAGAGTAGGGATCCTGGAGTCAGACTGTGTTTGTGTTTCCATACTGACTATAATTTTAGACAAGTTACTCAACATCTCTATATCTCTCATCACTAATGGAGAATAATATCTAACTCATAAGGTTGTTAAGAAGAGAGAATGAGATAATAAAACAATGCCTGGCACACAGTAAAAAAATAACTGCTATTTAATGTCATTATTAATATTACCAGGGTTGGTGAAGATACAGGGAAAGATATACTCTTACAACTGGTAACAGCAAATTGGCAAAGCCTTTTCAGAAGGCAATCTGGCAGTATGTATCAAATATATAACCTATACAACCATTAGACCCAGAAATTCCACTGCTAGAAATTTACCTAAAGAAATGTTCCTATCTATATATATAAAAGCCTAAGCAACCAGCTGACTGAACGACTGTTCAATTGTCTGACCAGTAGTCATGACTCACACTGACCACCAGGGGCAGACACTCAATGCAGGAGTGGAAACTATGGGCATGAAAACATGGAACAGACTGATGAATTTCAGAAGGAAGGGGGGAGGGGAGGGCAGGAAGAGATTAACCAAAGATCTTATATGCATACCAGAGGCCTGGTGCATGGATTTGTGCACAGGTGGGGTCCCTTGGCCTGGCCTGTGCCCTCTCGAAATCCAGGACCCCTCGGGGAATGTCAGAGAGCCAGTTTTGGCCTGATCCCTGCAGGCCAGGCAGAGGGACCCCACTGGTGCACAAATCCGTGCACTGGGCCTCTAGTATGTATATAAAAATATATGTATCAGAACTTCAAGTGCAGACTGTAAGAGCTCTGAATTGGAAGACAGAAAATGCTGGTTCTAGTTTAGTTCTACCAACAGCAACAAATCATGTAACCCCTGTGCAAAAAACAACCATCAAAATATTAACTTGACTATTTTAATATTTTTTAGTTTTTTATTCTGTAAAACGTGGTGACAACTTGTCCAATATGTCTCAGAGGAATACTTTAAGGATGTGGTCTCTGGACCATCATCAGCAGCAGCATCTTCTCCAGCCTCACCTCAGACCTAGAGAATCAGAAACTCTGGGGGTATGGGGCAGCAATTTATGTTTTCATATGTCAACTAGGTGATTCAGATGCAAGCTTAAATTCAGAGATGAGCACATGTGAAATCACTTGGATAAATATAGAGCAAAACTGAATTCACTTGGATAACTATAGAGCACTAGTACCATTACTAATTCAACAAAAATAAAACTGTTTCCACCTTTCAATTTCATTAAAAGATACATTTTTGGATAATCATCTCGATATACTCTTTCGTTGAGTTTGAAGTCACACTTTAAGCTAGGAAGTCAAACTCATATATGAAACAGGAAAATAAACATTTTAGATCAAGGTCAAAAAGCTCAAGATAACCTCATTAAAAAATCAAGCAATGTCTTAATCACTTAAGTTTCAACACTTTTAAAAAATATCTATTTTTATTGATTTCAGAGAGGAAGGGAGAGGGAGAGAAAGATAGAAATATCAACTATGAGAGAGAATCACTGATCATCTGCCTCCTGCAGCATGTGCCCTTGACAGGAATTGAACCCAGGACCTTTCAGTCCTCAGGCTGCTGCTCTATCCACTGAGCAAAACCGGCTAGGGCAAATCTCAACACTTTTGAACAGGTTTTCATAATGGGAACACTTTTAATGTTAGGTTTTGCCAGCATTTTACCTAATAATTCTTGATCTTTCCCTGAACTTTTTAGGACACAAAAATAGCTACCTATCTTTCGATCAGCTATTTGTTTAGCATATAACAACACTACAAAAGCCTTGGCCTCTTGCTTAGTGACCATTTCTCAGGGATTGATGTTGGCTATCTAAAAATAACATAGGCTTCTATATTTTTCAGAAATTCAAAATTTTGTTTTTATTAAAATGTATGTATAGACTCTTAAAGGAAATGAAACTTTTCATGATCATTTGAGGGGTGTGATTCAAGACTTTTGAGTCTGATTAGATGATGCTCTGGGTTGCTCACATTTTTTTTTCCTAGTAGAATTAACACTCATGACAGTGACTATACTTTGTTTTTGAAGTGAATCCAATCACTTAATATCTTCAATAATACATAAAAAATTACACATATTTGGTGAGTTGTATACAATGGCAAGGGGACACCTTAATCTAATAATGATAATGTAATTCCCAATAAGATACAGTAAAACCTCAGCTATACTCTATTTTCAACTATACGGTACCCAACAGTTAAAAGTCAAGGAACTAGAAAGAGCCTGTGAAATCACCAAAGTAAGTATCCAAAGGCCATACTCTAAAGGTCATGAGCTTTCTCCATAACAGAGTCTCTAGGATCTCATTCTGACCTTTTTACTCTGACACAATTCTCATGGGATTTGTTACATGGCTTCTAAACCCACAGCAAATCTGAGGTAGCAAACGAGAGAAGGAAAAAAATCTCGTATGAGGGGTCCTCAGCAATGAAAAGAGAACCACTGGGCTAATAGTATTCATGTGTCCAAGTACCCACTTCCCCACATATACCCTTAAAACTTTTTGAGTCGGGCTTCTCTTAGAGCTCTAAATCTTAATCTTTTAGTTGCTCCCACTAGTCTTTGCTATTTATATATCTGGTACCACAGAGAAATGCGCACACCAGTTGAGTGTTACGATAGTAGGCCTTAGAAACAGCACTTCACTTTAGGAAAGAGATTCTTAACGTTTCATGAGATCACATTACTTTGAGAATCTGATTTTTAACATGTATTTACCTACCCAATATCTTCATATAATCTTAAGGAGTTTCTGAAGCCAGTCCATAGAATTCTAGGTGACCATGGACACCAAATTAAGAACTACTGCATTAGGTGCCAAAAATGTTTAACAAAATTTGGGATAATATTCAGAATGATCCCTAGAGATTTTTAAATAATGATGAAGTAGGCAATAAAAATGATGACTAAAGCAACACTAATAAATACATTTTAGAATATTAGGATATTAGTCTCTTTTAAGAAAAAAATGAACAGTGGCAAGAGACAAAAATAAAAGAGAAATATTTTGCAAATTCTTTAAAAGACTGTCTACCTTAGCATCAAAAGTCTTAGTATAGCAAATATATTTTTCACTATTAAATTGAAGATGTCACCAGTTAAAGATAATTCCTAAGAGTGTAAGTTATCTTGCAACTACAATGACAGAATATCATTTTTATAGTGGTTAATAGCACCTGCCCAGGAAACAGATCAGGATTCTAAAGAAAGTTTTGTCATTTACTTGCTTTATGGCCTTGAACAATAGCTTAACTTCTCTAACCCTCAGCTTCATTATCTGTAAATAGAACAAAGAAGTTCACATGATTGCTGTGATGATTAAACAAGATAATATACATTAAACTAGTAGCACAGTAACAAGCAATCAATAAATGGCAGCTATTAGGTATTGTTTAATTTCAATTAACTCTTTTTTTGTGTGCAGGAATTTGAAGTTTGCAAAGTGTTATAGTGTCTTATGATCTTTTGGGGGTAGGAATCACTGTATTCTCGTTTTACAATGGAAGAAACTGAAGTCAAATGACTTACCCGAAGAAATCTGGACTTACTTGATTACACTAAGAAGCAAGACTAAAAACTCCCCCACACCCTACCCCTGCCCCTGCTAAAAGCTTATAAGCTCTGCTTTTTAAATTTTGCTTAATCTTTTTTCTTTTTCTTTATTACTTCCCACTGGGTGAATACAGTTGAAAGGCAGCTAACAGCATGTCCAGGCAATGCAGTCTGGTAAGGCTTCCAGGGCATACAACAAGTTGGAGGTGAGTGGAGCCTGAATGTGTCAGTGGCAAAAGGGCACCAGATGTTAGACCTTCGTTCAGCAATCTTGGTACTTGAGTTCTGGTTAAGAAAGAATGCATAGCCAAGACTCAAATACAAGCATAAGTTTACTTAGAAAGCCACAGAAGTAGAAGTGAGCTGTGGAAGAAATGTGCCAGCTGGTCTGCGTGGGCTCAGGAAACAAGTTACAGAGGCAAAAGAAGGGCCCTTAGAGCTTAGGAGAAAGCAAAGGTATGCGCCTCGAGGGAAGAAAAGGAGAAGGCACCAGCATGCTCTACTTAAAAATTAGCTTGCTACATTTGGTCAAACATTTAACTAACTCACCCCTAACGCCTTGGCAGGGCTAGACCAAATGATTTCTAGGATCTTATATGGCCCACCCCTGCTCTAGAGAGAGTGTGGCCTGTTTGATCTTCATTAAAACTGTAGTTATACATACATAACAAAATTGGCCTTTTAACCATTTTTAAGTGTATAGCTCAGCAGCATTAAATAATTCACATTGTTATGCAATCATCCCCAAAACTTTTTCTTCTTTCTCAAATGAAACTTTATACCTATTTAACACAAACCTTCCTCCATTCCTCCTCCCGCAAGCCCTGGCAACTACACTACTCCAGGTACCTCATATATGTGGAATCATATGGCATTTTCCCTTTGTTATGGCTTTTTTTTCACTTGGAATAATGTCTTTAAAGTTTATCCATGCTATAGCATTTGTCAGAATTTCCTTCCTTTTAAAGGCTAAGTAAGAGATACTTAGTTGTATTATATACATATTTTGTTTATCCATTCATCCATTGATGGGCATGTGAGTTGCTCCCACTACTTTTTTCATTTTTAAAATATTGTTGACACTATTATTTTGAGATTAGTTGTCCAGTTTCAGATTATTTACTTCTTTGTCATTCCATACGTATCCTTTTTTTTTTTTTTAAAGGAAAACACAAGTAAACAGTTGATTTAATTCTGTGGAGTTTACAGTACAGAACAGTAAAAGAACTGTGTTGTTGTTTTTGGTGGGGGCTATTTTTTAGGAGCTCCACCATGAATCTACAAAAAGGGAAATAGCTGAAACTCAAATGAGTTAATTTGATTTGGTAGAAGGGCAAACCATTAATTAAAATAATAAAATAGATGTAAGATTATTTTCAAATCAGTTTACATGCTATTGTTGGGACCTTTAATAAGAAATAATGGAAAGTTTCTGTTGTTGGACATTCAATTAAAAAGTCCCTCAAGGGTGACCTGGGAGGAAGACACAATCCTTAAGTTCCGGGAGTCGGGAACCCTCAGTAGGTGACTTTCCTGAAGCCACTCTAGAGTGAGTGCAAATACACTACTAAGACCAAACCCCTGCTATCTAAAATAACACTAAACCACTCCACTGGTTTGAGGATGCGACTTGAATAGATGGAGTTCCTTTGCTTTGCGTTTTATAACTGCGAAGTGAGATTCCGCTTCAGCCCACAGTTCTCAAAAATGGCTAAACCACAAATTTAAAGGAAGGAAAACTCTAGAGACTTCAAAAACAGTCACAAAGATGCGCCTGAATCTTGCACTTTAGTGAATGAAGCTTTGCATGCAGGCTTGGGTTGTGAGCACGTACTACTACAGGGGAAGACAAAAAAAACAACACACACAACACAGCCAAACTACTGAAATCCAGTTTTTGAAATAATTCCAGACTACAACCAGCGGGAGCGAAGAATAAACTGCCTTTCTTTGTGTGAACGACTTGCAACAGAAACCTATGGTCAGACGAAAACTTATTTGAAACAAAAACCAAAACAACAAACACGGGCGCTTGATCACCAGCAGGACCCGCAAGGGATCCCTAGCATTTCCGGCTGGCTGTTCAGAAGATACAGACCGCCCTTCACCTTCAGTCTCCTGAGTGCCATATGGCTCGGCTGTCAATCGGTCCCCAAACAACTTCCCTGAGAAGACCCCACTTTCAGATACCCTCAAAATTTACCAGAAATTATCACAAAGGATTCTTCTGTCCGTTCACCCACCCCCACTCCTGGACACTTTCTGCCTCCAAGAATTACCCCACACCTCCACCCCACTATCCTCCCTGGACGCCCGGGACCGCCAAAAACGCAGGGTGCAATTTCGCCCCTCGCTTGCTTGCTTGCTTCCCAGGATGTTGGGGAAAGCGACTGCTAAAACGCAAACTTTCCGAGCGTTAGCAGAGAGCAGGAGGGCGCGCGGTGTACTCACAGCTGGTTGATGGCGTTTTGCGAGATGACCGCATTGGCAGAGAAGTAGGGGATCATGTCTGGGCCACTGAGGCTGCAGGTGCAGGCGGGAGGCGCCTTCCTTTCGCGAGTCAACGTGCTCAGGGTCATGAGGCCGGCTCAAGGCTTTCAGGTCCGCATCCTGGCCCCGGCCCGGCTCGGGCACGAGGCGATCGCGTTGGGATCTGCCCGGCCGGAGGCGCGTACAGCGCGGGCTCCCGGCGGCCGAACTGGGACCGCCGGGTCGCGCGGAGGCAGCCACCGCAGCCCTGGGGCTCGGCAGTGGAATCCCGGCGGCAGGGCGCAGCCAGCAGCCCGCCCCAACCCGCGTCCGGGGCGGGGCGCCGGCTGGGCCGACCCTCCACGCCTGCCGGGTCCATCCCGCCGCTGCGCCCCGCCCCAGAGTTCGTGGCACTCACCGGATCCCGCTGCGTGCGTCGGGCTTGGGGGGATAAGGGTCATCCCCCAAAAGGCCGCGACTTGGGCGAAGTAGTGAAGCGAGTCGAGGGTGGGCAAGAAAGGCTCTCACATTTCTTGGGAATGTTTCAACATAAAGGTCCTTTTAACAGGCTCTACACATTGAATCTCAAACAAACCCCATTTTTCAGACGACTTTAAAACTGTAACAATTTATCAACGGCTTCCTATGTGCTAAAAGCTGGGGAAATCCAGAGATAAGCTGGATTTTTAAAATTAAATTTTTTTTTTATTGTCTAAAATTTTACTATGTCTCTATTTTCCCCAATTGACCCCCTCTCTCATCCCTTCCCAGCCAGGGCAAGCCCCCACCGCCCCAGTGTCTGTCCATTGGTTATGCTAATATGCATGCATATAAGTCCTTTGGTTGCGTTCTAAACCCCTAGCTGGATTTATTTAAAAAAGCAAAACAGTTGAAATTATGATGGAAAAAACAAATTATCGACACAGTCTGCTAACCCTTGTAAATAGACTTACAAAACGCTTTCCTAACCATCCTCCAACCAAACCAAAGATTCACAACCTTAGCTGCACTCGAGAAAAACCTGTGGAGATTTAAGAACGCCCAATAATCACTACACCCAATCAAATCGTAATAATCTCTTGAAGTTGGAATCTAGATGTAAGCATTTTTCAAAGCTCCCCAGGTGATTCCAATGTGCAGCCATGCTTGGGAATTGTACTAGCATTGTGCCAAACAATCTCAAAAGGAAGACAGGCTAGAGATTATATCCTCTTACTTACAGATGTGTAAAGATTCAAAGTCAAGCCAGTTGACCTTGTTTGATGTCACTTTGATAGGAACTCTAGTTTTATGATTCCTGATCTAGGGCCTTTCCCGCCAATCTGTGAGGCCTTCATGAGTTTAAGCCTTTAAGCCTTTGTCGTGTTCCTAACAACTCACTGAGCAGTGCCTTTCACCTGACTACGGACCAGCTCTTTGTAAAATGAGAATCTCTTCTTTCTCTTCTACATGTTATGTAGTGGCTTACAAAAGAGGCTGGCCCCATGGAGGCACTCAATAAAAGTTAGCTCCCTTATCTCTTCTCCTTCTAATCTCATCAGAACAAATATTTTTACGCACCAGTATGTTTAGCTTCTCTGAATACGTGATTAAAATGTATATCATTAAAGCTGCCTTAGTGATTCCAGAGCCAAAAATTAATAATAATTTTTAAAAAAACAATTTCACTATCCAATTATAAGAGAAAAGAGACTAAAATTAGAAAAAAAGTCACCATAAGACTCAACATATGCTAAAATCAAGAAAAAATGTGTCTTTTTAAATATAAACTTTCAGATCTCTTTTCCTATTGGGAAGTTTGGCAATTTTCAATGTGCTAGTAATGAAATAATTTAAACTATAAATTCAGTGTCTAAAACCAGAATTATTCTTCTGTTAGTTGATCCTTCCATAAAACTTGTTACCAAGGCACTGAGGGACTAGAAATACGGCAAACTCTTACTGAAAATAGATACTGGAAATAGATATCTAAGATTCCTTCAGATCCAGTCATAGGAAGGAACCAATTGACCAGTGAAGAGTTAGTGGAAGGTCTGAATCTTGGAGTCCAGTGCATCATTATCTAGGAAGGAAAATGTTTGAAAGATTTGTTCTGGCTGCGTCAGCAGGCACTCAAATGCAGGGTAAGAAAAAAAAATCTGCTGATACACCCCAAAATAAATTGCTTTAAATATCTGGCAAAGTTGCCAGTTTAAAAACTTCTTCCAGGCTATAATTTATTACAACCTCCTGCAGTGATTTAAAAAAAATAAAAATAGGCAGCAGGCTGTTTACTAGTAAACAGCACTGTTAAGATGATGGGTCCAGTTCCTTTCATGACACAGCAGAGATGAGATTTTATTGAAGTCAACATTAAATGATGTCTTTTAGGAAAGAGGATGGCATGGTAATCATCTGAATCTGTCTTAAAAACAAGTCAGTAGGCTGGCCTGGCCAGTGTTGCTCAGTGGTTGAGCATTGACATCCTATTGATTCCTGGTCAGGGCACAGTGGAATCGAACCAGCAACCCTTCAGTACACAAGAGCATGCCCAACTAACTAACTGATAGATCTCTCATGGATGCTTCTCCTGTTGTCTCTCTCTCTCCAAAATCGATAAAAACGTATTAAAAAGAAAATCAGCAGGAAATGTATCTTACTCAATTCACACTTAATCTCTCTCACATTTAAAAACGGTAGAGATAAAGATTTCATAAATATATATACTTGTCTTTTATAAATAGATTCCTATAGTGACATCCCAGAAGTGCAGAGTCCTTTGTTTTCCCTCAAAAGACCTCTGTCAGTGCCTGTTCAGCTAAGGAGACTATTTTAACACCCTCATCCAGGCTTTTTCAAAAGCTTTTCAAGTTAAATTCTTGCTTTGAACTGTAATATAAGAAATTGGGAAAGTGCTAGAATATGCCTCTCAGTTTTTAAAGAAAATAATTAAATCATCTTTGCAAACTGAGATATCTTTAAGGAAATAGTTCTTTCCACTACTGCCTGTTTTAAAAAGTTGAAAAAATTTCCTTTATTTTCACACTCTTTACAATGTCAAAATGTCAATCAATTTAGTTTCAGCTCAATTTAATTCTTTAGTCTCCACTGTCAGGAAACAAGGCTCTAGGGAGCAAGCTCTCTGTACCCAAGCATCTAGGACTTCAAAAATGATTCCAAATTAGATTGAGCAGCATGAAATAAACAAAGCTAGTTTTCTACTCCCCATGAAGTCAGAAGGAGCTTTCTCTAAAAAAAATTTGCACAAAGTTTCCTGAAGAAAAATTGCTGCATTTCTTTACAATGTTGTTTGAGTTAGATTTGAAATTAATTTTGTCATGTCATTTGCAGACCATTTCAAGGCTCAGAAATATGAATATTCTAAAGTGTTAATTTGGCTCTTGACAGCATCAGCTATGACCAAGTAAAATTTTTATAGAACTACATTTAAACCATTAAAAATATTTTTAAATATTTTAAAAATTGATTTTTTGAGAGAGAGAGAGAGAGAAACATTGATGAGAGAACAAAACATTCATCAGCTGCCTCTTACACTACCCTCCCCCGCCCAATGGGGATTGAGCCCACACTGGAATGGAGCCAGCAACCCTTCGGTGCATGGGAGGACACCCACCTAAGCCTTGTCTATCTGGTGCATCAAAGGGTCATGGTTTCAATTCCCAGTCACAGCACATACCCAGGTTGGGGGTTTGATCCCCAGTTGAGGTGTGTTCAAGAGGCAACTGATGTATATTTCTCTCTCACGTTGATTTTTCTCTCTCTCTCTTCCTTCCTCTCTCTCTAAAAATCTCTAAAAAAACACACAAAACAAACAAAACATATCCTTGGGTGAGGCTTAAAAAATACACATACCTAGTTATAAGGAAAAATTATTATACCAATCAGAAGATCTATTTTTTTAAATATATCTTTTTATTTATTTCAGAGAGAAAAGGAGAGGGAGAGAGAGATAGAAACATCAATGATGAGAGAATCATTGATTGTCTGCCTCCTGCACACCCCACACTGGGGATCCAGCCTGCAACCCAGGCATGTGCCCTGACGGTGAATTGAACCTTGAACTCCTGGTTCATAGATTGATGCTCAACCACTGAGCCATGCTGACTGGGCTATTTTTTTTTTTTTTTTAATCCTCACCCGAGGAGTGAGGATATGTTTTTTAGAGAGAGTAGAGAAGGGATGGAGCCTCCGAGAGAGAGAGAGAGAGAGAGAGAGAGAGAGAGAGAGAGAGAGAGACAGAGACATCAATGTGAAAGTTGAGACATTGATTGGTTGCCTCCTGCTTGCACCCTGACCAGGGCCAGAGATCAAACCTGCAGTGGAGAAGTTATGTGTCCTTGACCAGGAGTCGAACCTGCAACCCTTCAGACTGCAGACCAACACTCTAACCACAGAGGCAAACCCGCCAGGGCAATTTATTTGTATTTTTATGTTTTTTTTCTAAGGGCGTGACTAGAGAAATAAATAGTAAATTAGTCCCCTGAGGGTCAAAAGGGATAAAAACACTTTAAAATTACAAAACAAAAAGCCTGTTACCTGGAGTAGCAAAACATTCTATCTCCTGTTAGTTTGTAAAACACTAGGATAAAACTCTCAAGATAACACCCCTAATTTTTAAACTTGTCCAGACAGCACCAAGAGGTATCTCCCTACGCTTAGTCAAAGGCACTCTTCATACAATACAATAAACCAAACTCTGTAAACAAAGGCTCTTAGAAGCAATCATGTTTTGCAATCACCATGTGGCTAATAGTTTTATTTAAAAGAATACCTGACAATAGTTTTAAACACTAGATGGAACAATGTCACTGAGCCCTTCCACTCCCTTCCATGGAACTTTCCACCATAAGAGCAATGGGGAATACTAAAAAGATTGCATATCAACTCCATGAGAAGCAGTCTCTAAGGCATTCATCCATCCCACATGGTCTTAACTACCATATGCTCCAGTAGGAAGAGATGCTGAAATGCTGCTTTCTTCATGTTACAAAAGCCGTATGCTCTATTGTTTAGTAAAAATAATAGGCATTTATAGATCACTTTTCACATCCAACACACCTTATAAAACATTTAACCATTTAATTCCCATTCTAAACATTTATTTAAAACTAGTTTTTTAAAAAAAAGTATAAGTAACATAAGTAACACATGGGGAATGATTACTCCCCCCCACCCAGTATTCAGAAAGGTAAAATAAAAAGTCACTCTTCTTTCCATCATCCTACTCACAGTGATAATTGTAAATATTTCCAGAAATTTCTTTTCATATGCATACATTAATATAATAGCTGCCTTTTAAGTAATACACATGAGCCTCAACTGGGTGGCTCAGCTGGTTGGAGCGTCATCCAGTACACCCCATCTTTTATATACTTCATTAAGAGTTTACATGTAGTATCCAATTCTCACAACCTTATGATTCTATTACTATCTTTATAACGCGCAAAGAGGTTAAGTAACTTGACTACGGTTGTACAGCACTATTTCAAACCCAGCCAGTTATTCTGGCTCCAGAACCCGTTTTCTTAACCAGTGTTCTATACTGTCTCTATGATGATGGAGGTTCATTACAGAACAGGTTAAGTCTGGAAAGGTATACTGCCAAAAGGAAGAACTCCTGGAAATCTTAAATGCCCACCTCACTGCACCTGTTGGTTCTCTTCTACTTCATCCTGGCTTATGCCTAGCAGGCCCTGGCAATAACAGGGACCTAACCCAGTATTAAATATAGCAGTAAGATGATTTTTTGGCTGTTGTATGCCATCCTCTTGCTAGCAGATCCCTCAGAACTCTGCATTTGAAACTAATATCCACTACAGATACTTTTCAAAGCACTTATAGCTATAGACTAGAGGCCCAGTGCACGGATTCATGCACCAGTGGGGTCCCTCAGCCTGGCCTGTGCCCTCTCGCAGTCCGGGACCCCTGGGGGGATGTTGGACTGTCAGTTTTGGCCTAATCCCCATAGTAGTGCACAAAGCAGCAGGTGGCCGGTGAAGAGCTCTAGCCTGGTGGGGCTCTGCCTGCTCCTGCTCATCCCGGCCCACTGCTCTGCTCAGTAGCGCTGCTGGAGGCAGGAGAGGCTCCTGTCACCACAGTTGCGCTCGCCAGCCATGAGCTGGGCAGTGTCTGGCGCCCATTGGTCAGCTTAGTGGCACTTCCGCTGTGGG
Organism: Corynorhinus townsendii; assembly: GCA_026230045.1. Classification (NCBI taxonomy): domain Eukaryota; kingdom Metazoa; phylum Chordata; class Mammalia; order Chiroptera; family Vespertilionidae; genus Corynorhinus; species Corynorhinus townsendii. The sequence goes on from JAPDVU010000009.1 coordinate 33,493,921, forward strand.
AGCGTACTGACACCAGGGGGCAGCTCCTGTTTGAGTGTCTTCCCCCTGGTGGTCAGTGCATGTCATAGCGACCAGTCAACCAGTCATTCGGTCTCTTTGGCTTTTATGTATATAGATTTTTTGTTCTCCTAGACTTTTGTTTTTTACATAGCATCTTACTTCATGAAGGAAGCATGTAAATTCTTGGCAAGTCATAAGCACTAAATATATTCTGGTTGGTTGATCCTTTATATCACACCCCATTATATTTTTTCTTTGGGCTTTAGATAAATAACCACTGAAGGAATCAACACATTAATTAATGATGAAGAGTCTCTCCCCCTGAAAACTCACCCCACACCCGGAATAGGGAGAAACCCCTAAGATTCTTTTCCACTGCCTCAGATTTCTCCTTCTGCCTCTTGCTTTTTGGGTAGATGTCTCTTTCACACAGAGAATCCAGTAAAGGGCCTGGAACACAACCCTGTAGGTAAGGGCTTTATTTTTATTTTCAAGCTTGCCCTAGACTTTCAGGAGCCAAAAGTTCAAATCGCAGCAGGATTGATTCAGCTCTTTCACAAGCAATTTAGTACTATGTAGTTTGTTTAGACTGGTCAAGTTTCCAGGCTCTGGCCGAGCAGCATCATTATCTCTCCAAGTTTTCATGTATCAGCTTCCCTGGCCATATTTCACTTTCCATGTCTTTATTCTCTGAAATCAGGTGAACATGCAAAATTACATACTTACACAATTATACACTTTTCTACAACCATGTAAAATAGCTTCAAGGAATTTAAGTATAATATAGGAAGTGGTTTTTTTCTCTCTCTCTCTGAGTGAGGCAAAACCGAGAAGTAAGCCAAAGTTATACTCCTCAATCCTTGGTAGAAAGGGTGCATTCTGTATCATTCTTTCAGTTAGTACATCAAACTAACTGAGAAAAGATAAGGTGCTGTCAGATTCTATTCAATCCACCTCAGTTGGAAGGCCAACTGAACAAAGGATCTTAAGTGAAGTGAAAAGCACTTTGCCAGGGGAAAAGACAACTAAGTAGTAAATCTTTTAATTTTTAATTGTGGGATATTTCAAACATATAGCAAAGAACAGACAGGATAACAAACAGTCAAATAACTCAATAGATGCAATATTATATACTAATGTTTTACTCTTCAGAATTTAATAAAACATTACAATTGAAGGCCCTGGCCAGGTAGCTCAGTTAGAGTGTTGTCCCGATATGCCAAGGTTGTGAGTTCAATCCCTGGTCAGCACACATACTAGAATCAACCAATGAATGCATAAATAATTGGAGCAAATGGATGTTTCTCTCTCTCTCTTTCTTTCTTCCTCTCCCTAAAACCAATAAAAACACACACATTAGAGTTGAAGACCACTGTGAACTTCTTTATGAGCCCTTTCCCACCCTCTGTACATATAACTATTCTCCTGAATTTGACAATTATCTTTCCATTCATATTTTTTTATTATACATATGGTATATTTTTATTTAATGTTAAATTTATTCAAAATGTTAAAATTATAGCTTGTAAAGCATTGAACTTTTTTTTATTTCTTAAGGTTGCTAAATGAGATATATGAAAAAGATTAAATAAAACATTTTTTCCTGTTTAAAAACTTCTAGTCCAGGGATGGATAAATGAGTAGATATCTGATAAAGCCAATACAGTATAGCAAAATGTTAACTGTAAGCCCAAGAAGGATGTGTACTGTACAATCCTTAACTTCTCTGCATGTTTACTTCTTTTATAATAAAACTTTTGGGGGGAAAAAAACAAAGCAAAAACCTCTAGTTCATATTTTGTCTAAAAATCTCAGTAGGAATATCAATTGGTTTCAGATATTTAAGGACATAGTATGCTTACAGAAAATAATAATTACACTTGATAGTCTGATTACTGTTTAAGCTCTTGCTTTATGATGTCTAACAGATAAAAAGAGAAAAGATCAGTTCCTCTAAGATTTATTCTTACATAGTCATTGAAGGCCCTGGCCAGGTAGCTCTAAAGCAGTTATTTCAGCTTTGACTTTTCCATCCTTTTCTAGAGTTCATAAAATGGTTTGTTTATAATTCCCCTTCTCACCATGATTTAAGCCCAAAGCTGGAAAACTATTTATGGTTGATAAGCATCCCTAATAAAATGAGTACATTAAATAATTAGAAGAGAAATACATTTAAAAAATTTTAAAAGACTTTTCTATTCCCTCTCACAAAACTTCTGAATTCCCTTATCTCAGGAAAATGTTCTGCTACAAGCTGACATGAGAAGAACTAAAAAGACATTCACTATTGATAAAGTACCACTGTGATATAATATTATGCAGTAGTACTTTGCCTACAAATTTGAGGTATTTTCAGATGTATATATTATTTATGCCTCACAATACGCATTTAGTTTTTTTTAAGAGTAAAGTGAGTCTCAAAGAATGAATGTACTTTAAAAATAAAAAAATAATTTCAATTATAGTTTACACACAACACCATGCTAGTTTCAGATGTACAACATAGTGATTAGACATCCACATAACCTTACAAAGTGATCAGCTCAACAAGACCAGTACCTATTTGACACCGTACAGTTATTACAATACTAGAGGCCCGGTGCATGAAATTCATGCACTGAGGGGGGGGAGGGGCAAGGGGCCCCCTCAACCTGGCCTGTTCTCTCTCGTGGGGAGCAGGTCTAAGCTGGCAGGCAGACATCCCTCTCACTCCTTACTGTTCAGCTTGCTGCTCCTTAGCACTGCTGTGGAGGTGGGAGAGGCTCCCACGACGGCCATTGTGCTTGCCAGCCATGAGTTCGGCTTCTGGCTGAGCAGCGCTCCCCCTGTGGGAGCACACTGACCACGAGGGGCAGCTCCTGTGTTGAGCGTCTGCCCCTGGTGGTCAGTGCATTTCATAGCAACCAGTTGTTCTGGTCATTCCACCGTAATGGTTGCTTAGGCTTTTATTATATAGATTATTGACTTTATTCCCTATGCTATACTTTATATCTCCATGGCTGTTTTTATATCTGGCAATTTGTACATATTAATCCTCTGGCCTTTAAAATGTTTAAAAGATTGATTTTAGAGAGAGAAGAAGGAAGGGAATAGAGAGAGAAATATCCATCGGTTGCCTCCCATACACCTCCCAACCAGGGATCAAACTGGCAACCTGGGTATGTGCCCTTGCCAGGAATTAAATCCACGGCCCTTCAGTGCATGGACATCACTCTGAACAAGTGAGCCACACCAACTGGAGCTGCCACTATGGAAAACAGTGTGGCGGTTCTAAAAATATTAAAAATAGAACTGCCATATGACTTAGTGATTCCACTTCTAGGTATTTATCCAAACAAATCCAAAATTCTAATTCAAAAAGACATATACACCCCTATGTTCTTTGCAGCATTATTTACAAGAGCCAAGATATAGAAGCAACCTAAGTATCCACCCATAGATGAGTGGGTTAAGATGTGGTACATTTATACAATGAAATAATACCCATGAAAAGGATGGAGTCTTACCATTTGCAACAACATGGATGGACCTAGAGGGTATTATGCTAAATGAAATAAGTCAGACAAAAAAGAGAATGAATGTACTTTCAAAGGTCATGCAACCAATGCAAACACAGGTCTCCTAACTCTAGTACCCGTGTTCTTTCTACATAACTAAGAACAATGGTCCAGAAATCTTTTTTTTAGTGACATTTTATAATGACTCCATGCTCCCCCCTCCTAAAAGTTGAAAATTTCCCTCTATACTATCAAGTAAAAAAGAGGCAACGATGGTTTCCCGGGAGAAATTAGCATTTAAGAAGTGGACAGGGGAAGAATTGCTAGTAAAACCACTGGGTGACCATGGGTAGAGTGTATAAGAAGAACCAGAAAAGAACGATGATAAGAAAGCCAAAGGAGGTGAGAACTGCAGAAAGGAATGGGCAGTAGTGTCATTTAAGATGGTGACCAAAAATATTCACCGGCAATCTTAATAAGAGCAACAGTTTGAGTGGTGGAGGTAACAAAAGTCAGATGTCATGGGTTGAAGAGTGAATGGAAATCAACAAAGGACTTAAAAAAAAGTCACTTGGTATTCTGTAGAATTCACACACCAACCTACCTAAGACAATCAACATTTAACTCAGTTGCATATTAAAAGTGATTTCATTAATTTCATGTTCCAGCTCTTAAGAAGGATGGATAAGCAAAGCAAAACAAACAAACAAACAAAAAAACCAAATTGGCCTGCCCAGCATATTTTAGCTTATTTAAAAAGGGCTTTAAACTTAATGTTGACTGCTTTTTGTTAGATGAAGAACTAGGCTGTAGTGGTTTTGAAAGTTTCTGAAATACGTACTGTAAAGATTTATTTGTTTATTATGGACATAAAATTACAATCCTATTTTGAGAAGAATTCAGTTTATATGGATAAAAAGGAGTAACAGTAAAAATACTAATAATAGTTACTGTTTATTGAGTGTCTATTACTATGTGATAGGCACTTAACCTTCATATTTCACATTCTTATGAAAAATTATAAAATATTGTTTCTATTATAGAGTTGAGGGAATGGGCACAAAGAAGCTAAAGATCCTTCCCCAATGCCTGAAAATAGATGAAAATTATGGTTCTTTATTCATTCCTTGTACAGAAAGTTACTGAGTACCTTCTATGTGCAATAATTCAAGGATATAATAATAATAAAGATTGTCCCTGCCATCCCTCAGTTGTAACTGGCAAGCATAGACAACAAATACTGTGTAACAGTAGTGTTGGATGTACTGTAAAAGGGAAGCTGAGAGTTCTGTTAGAACATGAGGTGAGACTTTTTACACAGAACACTAAGGATTATTGTAAGCAAAGGTGGCTCATAACCAATTATGTGTTTTAAACAGCTTCTAAATTTCCTGAACTTTTGTTTGGTGTTTCAGCAGAACAGCTGTTTTAGGGCTGGGTTACGTCATAGATAACAGGTTCTTTCTTCTCTCGCCAAATGGCTGCTTAGCTTGGGGAAATTCCCAGTGAATAATTAACACCAGAATAGTCTGCTAGTTATGTTTATTAATACATTATTTCTACCTCAGGATGGTGGCATAGTAGTGAGTCAGAGAAGCAAGTATATGAGTTTTTGTTTAATAAATATTCATTGAATGGACGAAACAAGATGATCAGTGCCTTTAAACAGGATTTTCTAAATGGCACCCAGTGGCTGTGACTTTAGGTTGAATCAGATTTGACCTACTGACCCAGAGATGGGAAGCTCCTATTTCTAATATTAGATTTGTACTAAACAAGAACTTTATTGGTAGCTAAAGTCTGCCAATTTCTCTACTTGTTTTTCCTCAGTAAATTATTTTAATTCTATACGATATAAAGGGTGTCAGTCATAGCAGAGAGTTAGAGAAATCAGGCTGTGAGTTTGTAAAATAAAATGGGAAAGAATTTAGACAAATACTAATGAAAGTACCATCATTTTACATGTTTACATATTTGATGCTCCCTATGTGCTACTTTATTTGCTTTTTAAACAATCCTATGGATAGATGGGCAGATGTCCTCATTTTACAAATGAGGAAACTGAAGTTTAGCATAGTAAGAGGTGAAACAAAACTAAAATCAGGTCTTCTTGCTCTTAGTTCATTGGTCTTTCCTTCTATTACAGTGCTGGTTGTCCACACTTCTCTTGCTGACCCCTTTGAATATATAAAAAGAAAATCAACACTAACTAGCTAGGAAAGCTAAAACAGAACTGAATTTTTATCCATAGAAATATATTACAATAAAGATAGAAAAAACAACAACCACATAGTCCAATTCCCTGCCATTACACAGGTATAATTGAAAATATTTATATGCCTATAATTTATATACATTTCCTGCTTAATCATAATTTGAAGAACAGATGATGCTCTGGGATAAATTTTCACTTTTACCTGGGAAATCTTATTTTTCAGAAATTTTGATCTCTAAGCAACTTATGAAAATATAACAAAAATTTTGAACTTTTTTTTCTGAAGAATAATATTCTACAAATAATACTAATATTCAACATATTAGTTCTATTAAATGCTCTGTAATTTCACTTTGTAAAAATTCCCCATTAGATAGATGGTTTACTCAACATCTTTTGAGATAATTAAATATGAAGGTTGAAGTGATATGGAATTTGATGATGGTGGTTACTGAGAGTTCTTTTGGGTTATAATAGGAAATCTTTTGGTAGTATCTATTTCCTTTAAAATATATTTTAAAATCCGTGGCTGGTGTGGCTCAGTTGGTTCAGCATCATCTTGTGTACCAAAGGGTTGTCAGTTGGATTCCTGGTCAGACATATGCAGGTTTGATTCCTGGTAGGGGGCCTGCAGAAAGGGCACTTGGGAGGGACCAGGACTGCACGGGAGGGCAGTTGGGAGGGACAAGGCCTGGTCCCTCCCAAGTGTCCTTTCTCTCCTTCTCTCCTTTTCTCTCTCTCTAAAAGTCAATTTTAAAAATCTTTAAAATATATTTTAAACATAAACATACACAAGTGAAACATATACAAATATACATATACATATATACATATACATATATATATATATATATATATATATATATATATATATATATATATATAAATATATATAATTTTTTTTTGGAGGCCCAGTGCATGAATTCGTGCATGGGTGGGGTCCGGCCAGCCTGGCCAGGGGAAGGGTACGTGGGCAGTTGGCCAGCCTGCCTGCTGGTCGAACTCCTGGTCAAGGGGACAATTTGCATATTGGCCTTTTATTATATAGGATATACACTGAGTGGCCAGATTATTATGCATTCACAGATCATAATAATCTGGCCACTCAGTGTGTGTGTGTGTGTGTGTGTATTTATATATATCCTATCTAATAAAGAGGTAATATGCAAATTGACCATCACTCCAACACATAAGATGGCTGCCCCCATGAGGTCAAAGATGGCCACCACAAGAAGGCTGGCAGGGGAGGGCAGTTAGTGGTGACCAGACCAGCAGGGGAGGACAGTTGGGGGGACCAGGCCTGCAGGGAAGAGCAGTTAGGGTTGACCAGGCCAGCAGGGAAGGGCAGTTGGGGTCAACCAGGCCTACAGGGGAGGACAGTTAGGGCCAACCAGGCCAGCAGAGGAGGGCAGATAGGGGCAATTGGGCTGGCAGGGGAGCAGTTAGGCGTCGATCAGGCTGTCAGGCAGAAGCGGTTAAGGGTAATCAGGCAGGTGAGCAGTTGGGAGCCAGCAGTCCTGGATTGTGAGAGGGATGTCCGACTGCCCTCAAGGGGCCCCATATTGGAGAGGGTCCAAGGCTGGGCTGAAGGACACACACACACACCAATGCACAAATTACGTGCACCAGGCCTCTAATACACACACACACACACACACACACACACACACACACACACTGAGTGGTCAGATTATTATGATCTCTGAATGCATAATAATCTGGTTACTCAGTGTATATCCTATATAATAAAAGGCTAATATGCAAATTGTCCTCTCAACCAGGAGTTCGACCAGCAGGCAGGCCGGCCAACCACCCATGTCCCCTCCTCCTGGCCAGGCTAGCTCAACCCCACCCATGCACAAATTCATGCACCAGGCCTCTAATATATATACACATATCTATTATATCTATATCTGTATCTATATCTATATCTATATCTATCTATCTATCTATCTATCTATCTATCTATCTATATCTCCTATCTAATAAAAGAGTAATATGCAAAGTAACCATCACTCCGCTACACCCACAAGCCATGCCCACCAGCCAATCAGGAGTAAGTATGCAAATTAACTCAACCAAGATGGCTGCAGCCACGGAGCGAGCAGGAGGCTTGGGTTTCCATGGCAATGGAGGAAGCCAAGCTTTCCGCACACCCTGGCAGGCCCAGGCCTCCATTCAAGGCTACAAAGTTTCAATTATAGAAGATAAATAAATCCCAACAAAAATGGCCGCAGCCACGGAGCTGGAGAGAGCAGGAGGCTTGAGTTGCCCCCAGCGATGGAGGAAGCCAAGCTTTCCGCACACCCTGGCAGGCCCAGGCCTCCACTTAAGGCTACAAAGTTTCAATGATAGAAGATAAATAAATCCCAACAAAAATGGCTGTGGTCTTGGAGTGAGCAGGAGGCTTGGTTCCGCTCATGGCTACAAAGTTTCAATTATAGAAGATAAATAAATCCCATATACCAGGGCCTCTGCTTGGGTCGCCGGGGGGCATGGCCGGCCTGCAAACCAGCACAGGCCCCTCGCCAGGCTGCCCCATGCCCCAAGGGAACCCCCACCCTGATCCAGGACACCCTTCAGGGCAAACCAGCCGGCCCCCACCCATGCAGCAGGCCTCTATCCTATCTAATAAGAGAGTAATATGCAAATTGACTGTCACTCCAACACAAAAGATGGCTGCCCCCATGTGGACACAGATGGCCAGCAGGGGAGGGCAGTTGGGAGGGACCAGGTCTGCAAGGGAGGGCAGTTGAGGGCAATCAAGCCTGCAGGGGAGGGCAGTTAGGGATGACCAGGCCGGCAGAGGAGGGAAGTTGGGGGTAACGGGGCCTGCTGGGAAGGGCAGGTGGGGGGGACCCAGGCCTGCTGGGTAGAGCAGTTGGGGGGGACCAGGCCTGCAGGGGAGGGCAGTTAGGGGCAAACAGGCTGGCAGGGGAGCAGTTAGGCATCAATCAGCTGGCAGGGGAGTGGCTAGGGGGTGATCAGGCTGGCAGGCAGAAGCAGTTAGGGGCAATCAGGAAGGCAGGCAGGTGAGCAGTTGGGAGCCAGCAGTCCTGGATTGTGAGAGGGATGTCTGGTTGCCCGTTTAGGCCCGATCCTTGTAGGATCGGGCCTAAACGGGCAGTCAGACATCCCTCGAGGGGTCCCAGATTGGAGAGGGTGTAGGCTGGGCTGAGGGACACCCCCCATGCATGAATTTTGTGCACCGGGCCTCTAATACACACACACACACACACACACACTGAGTGGCCAGATTATTATGTCTTCAGAGATCATATACACTAGAGTATATATACACTAGAGGCCCGATGCATGAAACTTGTGCAAGGGGCTCGGCCCTCACAGCCTCACCTGCCCCAGCAGGCCCTCACAGCCGGAAGGTCATCTGGGTGGTTGTTCTGCTGTTCAGTCTAATTAGCATAGTAGCTCTTTATTATATAGAATATGTATACACATAATTTTTTTTACCCTGAAATATATACTTGTGTGTGTATACCCTGTATGCAAACACACATGCATGTATATGTATATATGTTTCAGTGTAAAAAAAGTCTAGTTTATACTGTTTAAACTCACAAGCATAAGAAATATAAGAAAAAAACAATAACCTTGACCTTTTAATGAACTCAGCAGTTTTGAATTAAGTGTTCAGAAAAACCTTTCCTAGTAGCCTCTTATGCTTTCATCCAAAACAAATAACTTATAACAAAAAGGAAAGTATATTAACTTTATTAATTTTTAAAGTTCCCTGAATATTTCCTGAGAGAAGATGAGATTCTAATTTGGGGGGTTGGAATGGAAGGGTCAAGAAATGGAGAAGAAGAATGGGCAAATCTTTGGTTCTTATTTGTTTTTTTTTTTTTAATGAAGTTAATTAAGCCTTTTATTTTTTTAAATATATTTTTATTGGTTTCTGAGAGGAAAGGAGAGGGAAAGAGAGATAGAAACATCAATGATGAGAATCACTGATCGGCTGCCTCCTGCATGCCCCCAACTGAGGGTTGAGCCTGCAACCCAGGCATGTGCCATGATGGGGAATCAAACTGTGACCTCTTTGTTCATAGGTCGATGCTCAACTACTGAGCCATGCCGCTGGGCTACAACTTTTATTTAATTGAGAGAAACATTGATGTGAGAGAGATACATCAATTGGCTGTCTCCTGTACATGCCCCAACTCGGGATTGAACCTACAAGCTGGGTATGTGCCCTGACCAGGAATTGAACCCACAACCTCTGGTGCATGGGGCAATGTTCCAACCAAGTCACACCAGCCAGGGTGTTCTCTCATGTTGAGAGGGCAGTTTTGCCAGATATTAATTCTTGGTTGGCAAGTTCTTTTCTTTTAGCACTTTGAATATATTGTCCCACTGTCTTCTAGCCTCCAAAATTTCTGATGTGACTGGTCATAGTCCTATTGAGGATTCCTTGTGTATGACAATTTGCTTTTTTCTTGCTGCTTTTAAGATTCTTTCTTAATTTCAACAATAAAGACAAATTTAAAAAATTATTTCTTTGTCTTTTTAAAGTTTGATTATAATGTGTTGCAGTGTGGGACTCCTTGAGTTCATCTTACTTGGAATCACTAAACTTCTTGGATATTTATATTCATGTCTTTCAGCAAATTTGGAAAGTTTTTAGTCATTATTTCTTCAGTCTCTTTTTCCCTTTCTCTCTCCTTCTTCTGGGACCCCTATAATGTGTATGTTGATCCTCTTAATGGTGTTCCACAGGTCCTTCAGGCTCTGTTTGCTTTTCTCTAGTCTTTTTTTTCTTTCTGTTCTTCAGACTTGATCATTTCCACTATCCTACCTTTGAGTTTGATGATCCATTCTCCTGTCTACTCAACTCTGCCTTTGAATCCATCTAGGCAAACTTTAATTTCAGTTATTGTACTTTTCAGCTCTAGAAGTTCTTCTTGGTTTCTTTTTAGGTTTTCTCTTTAGTAATATTTCATTTTGTTCACACATCATTTTCTTGACTTCCTCCACATCTTCCTTTAGTTTTTGAACATCCTTAAACAATTGTTTTTAAAGTCTTTATATAGTATATCTCTCATTAGGTATTTTTCAGGGAAAACTGCTGATTTATTTTTTTTCCTCTGAATGTGCCATACTTTCATGATTGTTTGTTTTTTGCATGACTTGTGATATTTTTGTTGAACTTTGGACATTTGAATCTAATAATGTGATAACTGGAAATCAGATTCTCCATCTTTTCCAGGGTTTACTACTTTTTTGTTATTGTTATTGGTTTTTTATTATTTATTTTTAATTGTTGTAGGCTGTCTCTGTACCATGGATCAGACTAAGGTATAAACTTATGTGTCTTCTCAGGTAGTTTCTGAAACTTTCCCTGCACATGCATGGTCACTTTCTAATTATCCCCTCAGATGCAGTTGATTTTGAATGTCCTAATCTTTAATGTCTGGCTCCTGAAAGGGGAAAAAAGCAAAAAATGAAAGAAAAAAGTGATGGCCTTTAAATTGCTGATGTCACTTTAGCTAGAGGAAGAGGATTTTGCAACACTGGGGAAGTTGCAACAAAGGCTTCCTGCCTCTTTATTGGCACCTGTGTGATCAGAAGCAGCAGCAATCAGCTATCAGAATACAGATCCCTGATAAATAGATGACAGGGTCCTTTTTACTTTCTCAGTCTTCCACAAGCTGTGTTCAAGGTGCTAAGCTGAGGATGGAGTATGGGTATCTGCTAAGGGCTGAAATTGACTACAATTTACCTTTCAAGCCTTCCCCTGGAAATTGAAAGCCCTCAACAGACTCAAGAGTTCCAAAATAGTTAATCAGACAGATTCTTCCAGTACAATTATTCTCTAAATAGGAAGACAGATTCTTGATGCTTCCTATCCCATCATCTTTTCAGAATCCTCTGCCAGCAGTGATAGAGATTTGTTACTTTATTAATCTTTAGGCTTTTATAATATATGAAAACTACTTTCCCAAAACTTCGTTTGGCCAAGTCAAGAATTGAAGGGAAATGTATTTTACTTTTTGTTTGTTTATACCATGAACAACAACATCTGGAGGAAAAACATAAAATTATTTACCTAGCTTTAAGAGATATATCTAATTTCATCAGGGCTGCAACAATTAAATTTGCTTTTCAAATCAGATTTAAGAATGCCTTTTATGCTACTAGAAGCCAAACATGCCAGATAAATATAAGAGAATCTGTAAACACATTCTTCAGAAACAAAGAGTACTTCAGTGAAATGAAAATTCTTATTCCTGTCAAGTGGCTAGGAAAAGAGTTTTTATAAGTGTGCACTTATCAATTTAAAGAGTTTACTCCATACAGTGGCAGAAGTCTAGAACGAGAGGACAGCTCACTACACCCCCTTGTGGCCACACCCAAATGTTTGTAAATAGCTTGAAAGTTTTCGGATGGAGGTGAAGATTTAGATTTCAGAAGGGCGAATAGCAAAAGATGTTCAGTTTGGGAGAAACCAAGATGGTGGCATAGGTAAACACCTAAACTGATGCCTCGCACAATAATTTCAAAACTACAACTAAAAGACAAAATGGACATCATCCAGAACCACAGGAAGGCTGGCTGAGTGGAAATTCTACAACTAGAAGGAAAGAGAAAAGCACACTGAGACTCAGAGGAACTGTGGAAGGCAGAGGTACCGAGGAGCATGTGTGAAGAGGGTGGGCAACTGACTGCGCGGCTGGCTTTCTCAAGCAGGAGGGAGACAAAAGCTCCCGACTGCACTGAACTCCAGTTCCGGGTGAGACTCTGGGGACCCAGACTCATTCGGGGAGAAACTGGACTGTCTGGCAGTGGGTGGAACTGGAGGGCGGCTTTCATTCAGAGGTGCTTGCAGCGATTACCAAAGGACACTGAGACACAGGGGACTATTAGGGCAGGGCTGACAGGAAACCAATGCTGTCTGCTCTGCCCTGAGACTCCGCCCCATCCAAGCTGAGCACAGAGGCTTTTGCAAGTCTTCTCCATTAAGGGTGTCTCCAGCACAGAAGTTCTCCCAGTGTAGACACAGCTGATCCTCACAGCCAATTGGATTGGAGGTCAATTCCTCCCAACAACAATCAAGGCTTATCTACAACAAGACTGTGCACACAGCCCACAAAGGGGTGCACCAAGAGTGTCCACCTCAGGTAACTGGGGAGGCTGAGCCACTGGGCCATATAGGACACCTACCACACAAAGCCACTCTATCAACTCAGGAAAGCACCCAAAATGCGAAGACAAAGAAACAGATCACAAATGAAAGAAACGGAGGAAAGCAAACGACTGGATATAGAGTTCAAAACTAAGGTTTTTCAAGAATTTTCTAGAAAAGGCTGATAAATTTAGCGAGACCCTTGAGGATATGAAAAAGGACCAACTAGAAATTAAGCATACACTGACTGAAATAAAAAATATTATACAGAGATCTAACAGCAGACTAGAGGATCCCAAGAATCAAGTCAAAGATTTGAAATACAAAGAAGCAAAAAACACTCATCTGGAAAAGAAAAAAGAAAAAAGAATCCAAAAATATGAAGATAGTGTAAGGAGCCTCTGGGACAACTTCAAGCGTAACAACATCAGAATTATGGGGGTGCCAGAAGAAGAGAGAGAGCAAGATACTGAAAACCTATTTGAAGAAATAATGACTGAAAACTTGCCCCACCTGGTGAAAGAAATAGACTTACAAGTCCAGGAAGCGCAGAGAACCCCAAACAAAAGGAATCCAAAGAGGACCACACCAAGACACATCATAATTAAAATGCCAAGAGCAAAAGATAGAGAGAATATTCTCATTTATTCATTCCACAAACATTTATTGAGTGCTAACTACATGCTAATTGCTGTGGATACTGAGATAAAACACAGTTACTGTCCTCATAGTTTGAAAGATGAAGAAATTGGCTGTCGTGAATAGTTCAGTAAAAAACATAAGTGTACAAATTTCTCAAGACCTGGCTTTTAATTCTTTTTTGTAAATACCAAGAAGTGGAATTGCTGAATCATATGGTAATTCTATTGTTAATTTTCTGAAGACTCACCATTCTTTAATCATTTAACATTCCTATCAATAGTGCACCAGTGTTTAAATTCTTCGCATCCTCAACAACACTTATTATTTTGTTTTTTTCAGTAGTGGACATCCTAATGATGTGAGTTGGTATCATGTAGTTTTGATTTGCATTACCCTAATGATTAGTGATGTTAAATACCTTTTCATATGTTTATTGGCCATTTGTTTACTTTTTTTGAAGCAATGTCTGTTCAAGTTCTTTGCCGATTTTTAGAAATATATATTTTTATGGATTTTAGAGAGGAAGGGAGAAGGAGAGATAGATGAGAATCATTGATCAGTGCCTCCTGCACGTCCCCTACTGGAGATCAAGCCTGAAACCTGGGTTTGTGCCCTGACTGAGAATCCAATTGTGACCTCCTGGTTCATAGGTCTACACTCAACCCTGAGCCCCATCGGGTGGGCTCTTTGCCCATTTTTAAATTGAGGTTGTGTTATGGTTAATTTTATGGTTGACTAGGCTTAAGGATGCCCAGATATGTAGTTAAGCCTTATGTCTCTAAGGGGGATTCTGGGTAAGATTAATATTTGAAACAGTAGATTGAGTAAAACAGATTGCCCTCTCCAATGTGGGTAGGTAAGAAAGAATTCACTCTCTTTGCCTGACTATCTTTGAGCTAAGGCAGTGGTCGGCAAACCGCAGTGGCTCGCTAGCTGTGGTTTGCTGCTCTGTTGACTAATGAGTTTGCCAACCACTGGACTAGACTAAATGTTACTGAGTAGTTGGAAGCTATGAGGATTAGGCAATTGTAGCATATTGTGTGCAAAGAGGTAAAGGGTAGTATATGACAGTGGTCGGCAAACTCATTAGTCAACAGAGCAGCAAACCATGGCTCGAGAGCTGCAGTTTGCCGACCACTGAGCTAAGGCATTTGTCTTCTCCTGACTTCAGACTTAGACTGGAAGTTTCACCATCAGCTCTCCAGGGTCTCCAACCAGCAAACCTTGAGACTTCTCAGCTTCCATAATGTATGAGCTAATTCCTTAAAACAAATCTATCTATATATTTCCTATTGATTCTGTTTCTCTGGGATACCCTGACTAATACAGATTTTGGTACTGAGAAGTAGGGTGCTACTATAATGAATACCTAAGAATGTGGAAGGGGCTTTGGAACTGGATAATGGGGTAGAGGCTGGAAAAGTTTTGAAATGGTGCTAGAAAAAGCTGTGATTGACATGAAGGGAGTGTTAAAAGGCAATTCTGGTGAGAATTCAGAAAGAAAAGAGGAGATCTGGAGAAAAAACCCTTCAAGTTCTTAGAGTACATAATAATCATGAATAGGATGTTGGCAGAAATATGGGCAGTGAAAGTCATTTTGATGAGGTCTCTCATACAGAAATGAGGAATATGGTACAGGCATGGAGGAAAGGCAACCCTTGTTATAAAGCAGCAAAGTACTTCGCTGAATGGTGTCTGTGTTCTAATATTTTGTGGAAAATATAGTTTGTAAGAGATGAAATTGGATATTCAGTTCAGGAAATTTCTAAGCAAAGTGTTGAAGGAGCAGCCTAGGTCCTTCTTCCTTCTTATAGTAAAATACTAGTGGCCTGGTAATGTGTATTCTATGACTGTCCTACCATTGTATTTTGAAATTCATGCGCATTAAAAGGGGATTAATTAGAGGAAATAATTTAATATTACTAGTTGCCCTTTCTCTATAATAGAAGTGTCAGAGATGAAAGAAAATTAGTAAAATGTATATGAAAACCTTCCTTTTGTCAGAGTCTGGGGCGCACCAGGGGACCCAGAGTCCAGTCCCCGCCCACCCACATGCACCTCAAAATTGCGTGAGACCCAGACCTAGCCGGCCCCTTCCCCATTGGGCTAGATCCAGACCTGGCCAGTCCCACCCTTGTCAACCCCTGCCAGGCAGGGGGCGTAGCCTCAGGTCCCCTGGCCCGGCGCCAGGACAGGGGTTGCAGCCTGAGTTCCCCCGGCCTGGCACCAGGAGAGGGGGCACAGCCTCAAGTCCTCCATCAAGCCCCACCAGGTAGGAGACACGGCCTGAGATACCCTGTCAAGCCCCGCTGGGTGGGGGGCATGGTCTGAAGTCCACCGTCAAGACGAGCTGGGCGGGGGGTGTGGCCTGAGTTCCCCCGACCCAGCACTGGGGGTGCACCTTGAGGTCCCCCATCAAGCCTCACTGGGTGGAGAGCACGACCTGAGGTCCCCTGTCAAGCCCCACCTGGTGGGAGGCGCAGCCTGAGGTCCCCCGGCCTGGCGCTGGGGTTGAGGGAGCAGCCTGAGGTCCCCTAGCCCAGCATCAGGATGGGAAGTGCACCTTGAGGTCCTCCATCAAGCCCTGCCAGGCGGGGGGCGTGGCCTCAGGTCCCCTGGCCTGGCATGGGGGCAGAGGGCGAGGTCTGAGGTCCCCGTCAAGCCCCACCTTGTGGGGGTGCAGCCTTAGGTCCCCTGGCCTGGCACTGGGACTGGGGGAATAGCCTGAGGTCCCCTAGCCCAGAACCAGGATGGGAAGCGCACCTTGAGGTCCCCTGTCAAGCCCTGCCTGGTGTGGGGTGCAGCCTGAGGTCCCCTGTCAAGCCCTGCCAGGTGGGGGGCATGGCCTGAGATCCCCTGTCAAGCCCTGCCAGGTGGGGGACATGGCCTGAGGTCCCCTGTCAAGCCCCACAGGGGCGGGGGAGGGTGTAGCCTCAGGTCTCTGCTGATTGCTTATTAAGGCTCCTTATGGGAACTTGGCCTCAGCTGTGGGTGCAGCCATCTTTGTGACTGAGTGATGGTCACTTAGCATATTCCCTCTTTTATTAGATAGGACAAGAAGAGAGGAATGAATTGAAGAAGGAATTGTGAAGCAAAAAAGAACTTAAAGATTTGAAAATTTTGCAAAATAATAAAGAATGTTCCTAAGTGAATACAAAGTGTATGGTGGCCAACTATTTGTAAGGAGATTAATTTGTGAACCAATCAGCCATCTAAACAGAAGCCAGGATTGGGATAATCAGCAGAAATTCTGCCACCTGAGACTGAAGAAAATAAAATGATTCAAAATGAAGGAAGTATGAACATGCATTACTCTTCAAGAAAAAGGAAGAAGGACCCCAAAGGCAATTTCAGAGATCATTAGGGCTGCCACTCCCACCACAGGACTGGAGTTCAAGGGACAAGGTTGCCTCTACCTTGGTTCAAAGGGCAGTACCACCACCCAGAAGAATGTCATGTAGGTCAACTATTATAGAACATAGCATGGGTAGCACTTCAAGGGAGCCAAAGGTGTAGGGTTGCCCCATGGAGATGATACCACCACCCCAGTAACTCCTGAAAAAAAAATCACTGCCCCCATAGGTCCAGAAGGCAAAGTACCAAACCGAAGAGGATTATTCTTGAGCCTTAAGATCTAATGGAATTTGCCTCGCTAAATTTTGGACTTACTTGGGGCCTGTTACCTCTTCTTTTTACCTATTTCTCCCTTTTGGAATGGTAATGTGTATTCTATGACTGTCCTACCATTGTATTTTGAAGTATATAATTTACCTGGTTTCACAGGTTCATAGATGGAAAAGAATTCTTCCCCAAGTCTCACCATATCTGATGAGACTTTGGCCTTTGAGATGTAGAGTGATGCTAGAATGAGTTAAGACTTTTGGGACTGTTGGGATGAAATCA
The DNA here is from genome assembly GCA_026230045.1 of Corynorhinus townsendii. NCBI lineage: Eukaryota > Metazoa > Chordata > Mammalia > Chiroptera > Vespertilionidae > Corynorhinus > Corynorhinus townsendii. The sequence goes on from JAPDVU010000009.1 coordinate 33,511,319, forward strand.
ATATAGTTTGTATGTGAGAAGGACATATATTGGGGGAGGGGCAGGGGGTAGAATGTTATGGGCTGAATGTTTGTGTCCCCCCAATTCCATACATTGAAGCCCTAACCCCCAATGTGATGGTATTTAAAGATAGGAGCCTTTGAGAGGTAACTAAGGTTAAACGATGCTATGAAAGTAGGGCCCCCATAATAGGGTTAGTGGCCATATAAAAAGAGAAAGAGACCAGAGCACCCTCTCACAGCCATGGGAGGACACAGCAAGAAGACAGCTGTCTGCAAGCCAGGAAGAGGGCTCTCACCAGGAACTAAATCTCCCTACACAATGATCTTAGACTTTCCAGCCTCCAGAACAGTGAAAAATAAATGCCTGCTGTTTAAGTCACTAGGTCTATGTTATCCTATATAATAAAAACCTAGGTGGTGTCATGCCCTCGCGTGACATCGTCACAAGAGGGCCACCTAAGATGGCTGCCCTCATGTCATCACAAGATGGCTGCCACAAGATGGCTGGAAGGGGAGGGCAGTTGTGGGCGATCAGGCTGGCAATGGAGGGCAGTTGGGAGTGAACAGACCAGCAGGGGAGGGCAGTTGGGGGCAATCGGGTCAGCAGGGGAAGGCAGTTGGGGACAATCAGGTCAGCAAGGGAGGGCAGTTGGGGGCGACTGGACTGGCAGGGGAGCAATTAGGTGTCAATCAGGCCAGCAGTGAAGTGGTTAGGGGGTGATCAGGCTGGCAGGCAGAAGTGGTTAGGGGCAATCAGGCAGGCAGGCAGGTGAGCGGTTAGGAGGCAGCAGTCTCGGATTTTGAGAGGGATGTCCGACTGCTGGATGCTGAGTAAGATAGGTTGTTTGGGTCTTTTGTTGTTGAGTTGTAAGAGTTCTTTATATATTCTGGACTTTAGCCCTGTATATGATTTTCAAGTATTTTCTCCTATTTTCTGGGTTGTCTTTTCATTGTTTTTTTTAAAGGCATCATGATTAGGACTAATTATATTAAAAGTACTTTTAACTTATGACTTTTCCAATAAATGGCATTTGGTTAAAATAAGAGATCATTAATGCAACATCTTCTTTATTATCTGGAATTGGCATTAGTTTAATGATATGCTATTTACTCTTCAATTCCCTACTATAAACCACAATTGAACCCACAAATTGACAAGATGAGTTTATGCATGCTCAATCAAGAGATGCTAACTCAATGCTTTTTTCTGTGGTAAGTGATGGAGAATGGCAGAGTAGTAGCCAAGTATACAAAAATCAACCTCTTACATACCATCTAGTTATAAGGGGCACTCATTTGACACTCATGAAAAGTTTCTCTGCTTTAAGTCAGACTAAAGCAATTAGAGTTAGAAATAGCCTGGGAAACACGCAGTGTAAGAAATTACAATAGGAAAGTAAATTTTGATTTTTTAAAATGGGTGCTATTAAATTTTTCTTTATTTCTTACTTTTATACATAATCCTTTTCTTGTGACTAGAAGAAGCCTATAAATACCCTCTACTAGTCATATTAATGATTTATTAGCAACAATTTTTTAAACAGGGGTCTTTGTGGTTCTTAATTGGCTGACAATTCAGTGCTGTGAATAGACTAGACTTCACTGCTTCATCATTATGTAATTTTTTGGAACAACAATTATCTCCATAGTTGCCAAGCCAATAAGTAAAGCTTAATATTAACCCAGAGACCTTTAAATTTGGTCTACTAGAAAGTTTAAGAATCCTTTGGAATTCTTTTTCATTCTAATGGAAATAAGATTATGATGACTCTGGTAAGCATTCAGCTAAAATTTCTTCTGGTTTCTATCTTTTAACCCTATGTAAAAAAAAAGACACTTCACTATCAGATATTCCCTAAGCGCCATTAAGCTTTAAGCCAAAATTTTTGTGATAACCAAGACAGGAAAAATATTGCCAATTACCTTAGTTACTGAGGAAAAGGAACTTTTTAATGTTAGGTTGTAGTTTATAGGAGTGAGGTATATATCAAGAAACACCTGGTAGTTCATCTTTAAGGAAGCATTTCCTTTAGCCAGCTTCTCCACAATGACCATGCTTATTGTATCCTTTCTCTGTATCATCCAGAATGGCTCATGTGATTGAGTTCAGAGGACACAAGTCTGGTAACATTTAAATGACCATGTAGAATTTGAGAGGACTCTTTCTTGTGGGGGGGGAGTTGATTTTAAAAACTACTTAAAGGAGGTAATATAAATATTGGATGTCTCATACTTCTTGGATGTCTCATAATTTTTTTCTTTTAATGGCAGCATAATTTTTTTTCTTTTACTGGTACCCTTATAACAATATGCTCACTATTCCGAGTGAGCAAGTGTCATTGTATTTGAAAGTACTGGGGATGTTACTCAGTATAACCTTTGTATTTAGAAAGTGAAATATTAACCAGTCTGTAGGAAATGAAAAATATCAAAATGAATGACAAACATAAGTATAAAACTGAAGGCTGAAATGTTCTTCAGTTGATATTTTCTTAAAAGGTAAGGAAAGTTAGCTTTTTTATTACTCAAAATAGTTCTGAAGGATTGGACCAAAACTAGACCAACAATGGTTTCTGCATTTTAAAAAAAGCAATCTAACATTTTATTGTTTTACTGAGGCATAATTAACATATAAAATTATATTAGTCTCAAGTGTATACCATATCACAATCTACCATTTTAAATCTGAGTCAGTAACTGAATTCTTAAAGCAATCCTATTTTGAGAGACCAATTAAGCATTTTGGAAAAGCAGGATAAGCTAATATGAAAAGACTGAAGAAAAATTAGAGAAAGAACGTTAATTACAGAAATACTACAGGATATGGCCATAGATGTGAAATAAATCAGGCAAAGACAAATACTATATGATTTCACTTATATGTGAAATCTAAAGGACAAAATAAATGAAATAGAAATAGACTCACAGATACAGAGAACAGATGACAGTTGACAGAGGGGAGATGGGTTGAGGGGCTGGGTGAAAAGGTGAAGAGATGAAGAAGTACAAATTGGTAATTACGGTACAGAACAGTCACAGAGATGTAAGTTACAGGAGAGGGAATATAGTGTATAATAATAACTATGTATGGGGCCAGGTAGGTACTTGAAATATGGGGGGACCACTCTGCAAAGAACATGATTGTCTAACTACTATGCTATACATCTAAAACTAATACAGGATGATATTAAATGTAAACTGTAATAGAAAAACAACAAAAAGAAAAGCTATAGGATATAGTGAGTAAACATACCTCCTGGGCTGTGACCGGCATTCCTCCTCACCACTGTCTGCCTCCTGTATAGACAGGAAAATGAGAAAAACAATTTACAACCTGAGGTTTCATATCGCAATATCAACAATGAAATTTTACTAAGCTTTACATGTAGGAACACCTTTTTTTCATGCTGTGTACTTGAACTAAATTCTCTATAAAAATAACTTTAACCCAGGAGGTTGATATATATTAATAGAAGTTATTCCTGAAGACAACTTCAAAAATAGTCTACAAATTTCATTGATAACCAAGTACTAATCATTGAAGAATTACCTCTAAAAACCAACTCAAGATGTTATATTATTGTTACACTAGAGGCCCTATGCACGAAATTGTGTAAGAGTAGGCCTTCACAGCTGTAGTGGCTGCCTCGATCCCTCCCTCACGGCGGCTGCCTCGATCCCACGGCTGCAGCCCCGGCTTCGTTTGGAAGGACGTTCAGAAGGTTGTTGGCTGTCTGGTCTAATTAGCATATTATGCTTTTGTTATTATAGATATGTTTTTATGCTACTTCAAATTCACAATGACCTATTAATGATTCTGATCCCCAAAGAACAACCTAAACAATGAGCACCACTTCCCAAAGTGCTCATTATCAAATCACCATTACCATCAACATAATGGCTACTACTTACTAAGTATTTATAACCGTTAGGCATCTTCCTCAACACTTTGTCCTACTTATTTCTTATAAACTCAAAAGGTTGATGGTCCATATTTTCACTGATTCTAACATATATAACTTAGGATAAATCAATGTGATAAAAAATTACTGAATCATAGTTTGCCTGCAATATTTATTTTTTCTTAGTGGCACATAAAATAATTGAGTGTGTTATAACCTATGTGTGGGAACCATGCCAGAGTCGTCAGATACTCAAGGCCAATTAGAGATGAAGGCCTTGTTAGTATGGCCAAGACCACTCTAACATGGGAATCTTAGTTAGAATGTTCAAGGCTAAGATGCCATACACAGGTGCAAGGACAGCAATCTCACAGTACAATGCTCACATGTACCTTTCTGTAGCCAAAATGATTGATGTAACTATCGGCAAGACGCCTCTTTTGTCTAAATAGTATTAAAGTAGGTTACTGACCAGCCAGTGTGCTGGGGAGAAAAGGCAGGCACATAGGATGCAGCTATGATATAAGGCTGGTGCTGCTGCGATATGAAGGGGGAAAAGGCTGGGAGAGGTGAGAGAGGCTGGAGAGGCTACTGAGGATATAGCTCTAAGGGAGAACTTAGGTGTCACTGTTTGTGAGGTAGAAGGTCCAGAGGTAGCGTGCAGCTGCTCAGATAATAGCTGTGGTGTAGAGGCTACTGCCTCTTTGTAGGAAAGATGTATTTGTTCATCAGCCGGTGTGTGGCTACCTATATGGGACTTTGCAGTGAAAAACTCCATCTACCACCCAGTGTCCCAAGAAGGTCCAGCGCCTGGCAGAGGGGTTCAGACCCAACAGTTAGCGTGGCAACCAGGGTTCACTGACACTTGATGTAGTTGTTAGCAGGATTCAGAAGTGGATAGGGACTCAAAGCAACTGTGCTCTTGCTGTGCTCTGGCTGCTTTCACCCTATGGCAATTTAAATTTAATTAAGTGTGAATACCTGACAGATAAAGAAACTGAATTTCACAAAGAGGAAAGAAATAAGTTGCCCTAGGAAACTCATATGGTGAAGCTAGAAGTAAAACTGATAAAGTATTGCCTTCTAACACATTGAAAAGCATATCATTTCTCTCTCCTTAGCTTAGGTTAGAAATTATTATGTGTTAAGATATTTCACAGATCTTTTCTTGGAGAAAGAATATTAATATGAAGGAAAAGTGAAAAAAGTTAAGAGAATTAATGATACTGTGGTGCTAATATTTTCTTTACATTTTCTGACATTTTATATTTGTCTCTGGTCACCCTTGCCCTATTTGTATATGGTGTGAGGTAGGAATTGAGGTTCTTTGTTTTTTCACATATGGTTATCCAGTTTTTAAGCATCATTTGTTGAAACTTCCCTTTCCCCATTGGATTACTTGTCTCTTTTGTAAAAAAATCAAATAACAATATAAGTGAGGTCTATTTCTAGCTTTTTATTCTGTTCCATTGACCTATTTGTCAGTCTTTATGTCAATACCATCCCATCTTGATCACTGTAGTTTCTAGTACGTTTTTAAGGAAATATAAATCCTCTAACTTGATTCTTCTTTTTTAAGATTGCTTTATTTTCCAGTAAGTCTATTTGTCTTGAAATCTATTTTATCTGATATTAATACAACCACTCCAGACTTTTACTCACTGTTTGCAAGGTATATTTTTTAAATCTCTTTATATTTTAAAGAATGTCTTTTATAGACAGAATATAGTTAGATTTTGCTTTATTTTATCCACTAGTGACCCGGTGCAAGAAATTTGTACACATTAAAAGGGGATTAATTAGAGGAAATAATTTAATATTGCTATTTGTCCTTTCTCTATAATAGAAGTGTCAGAGATGAAAGAAAATTAGTAAAATGTATATGAAAACCTTCCTCCTATCAGAGTCTGGGGCTCACCATGGGACCCAGAGTCAAGTCCCCGCCCACCCACATGCATCTCAAAATCACGTGAGACCCAGACTCGGCCGGCCCCTCCCCCATTGGGCTAGATCCAGACCCGGCCAGGCCCATCCTTGTCAAGCCCTGCCAGGCAGGGGGCGTAGCCTCAGGTCCCCTGCCCCGGCGCCAGGATGGGGGGCGTGGCCTGAGGTCCCCGGTCAAGTCCCGCCAGGTGGGGGGCATGGCCTGAGGTCCCCCGTCAAGCCCTGCCAGGCGGGGCGGTGCAGCATGAGGTCCCCCCGCCGAGCACTGGGAGGGGGTTGCAGCCTCAGGTCCCCTGTCAAGCCCCGCTGGGCGGGGGCACGGCCTGAATTCCCCCGACCCAGCACTGGGGTGCACCTTGAGGTCCCCTGTCAAGCCCTGCTGGATGGCCTAAGGTCCCCTGTCAAGCTCAGCCAGGCAGCAGGGTGCAGCCTCAGGTCCCCTGGCCCAGTGCTGGGGTAGGGGGGCGTGGCCTGAGGTCCCCTGTCAAGCCCCACTGGGTGGGGGGTGTGGTCTGATGTCACCCAGCCTGGTGCTAGGGTGGGGGGTGCAGCCTGAAGTCCCCTGTCAAGCCCCACCTGGTGGGGGGTGTGGCCTGAGTTCCCCTGACCCAGCACTAGGGGTGCACCTTGAGGTCCCCTGCCAAGCCCCGCTGGGTGGGGGGTATAGCCTGAGGTCCCCTGTCAAGCCCTGTCCGGGTGGGGGAGGGCGTAGCCTCAGGTCCCTGCTGATTGCTTGTTAAGGCTCCTTATGGGAACTTGGCCTCAGCTGTGGGTGCAGCCATCTTTGTGATGGAGTGATTGTCAATTAGCATATTCCCTCTTTATTAGATAGGATTCTGACAATCTCTGCCTTTTAATTATAGTGTTTGGTCCATTAACATTTAATGTAATTAAATAGATTAGAGTCTACCATGTTATTGTTTATTGTCTGTTTATCCCCTAGATGTTTACTCTTCTATTCCTCCATTTCTGCCTTCTTTTGTATTATCTGAATATTTTTATTTTGTTTTTATATGTTTTTATTGATTTTGTTAGAGAAAGAGGAAGGGAGAGGGGGAGAGAGAGAGAGAAACATCGTGTGAGAGAGACTGATCAATTGGTTGCCTCTTCTATGTACCTGGACCTGGCATTAAACCTGGGTACATGCCCTGACTGGTAGTCAAACTGGCAACCTTTTGGTGCATGGGATGATACTCTACCAACTAAGCCACACTGGCCAGGGATGAATATTTTTTAGAATTTCATTTTAATTTACGTACTGGTTCAACCTCTTTACATTATTTTTTATTCCACTGTTTTTTAAAAACTTATGTTTATATTTGTAAACAACATATTATTTAACTTTGATTGTTTTGGGGATTTAAACACTGTATTAAACTGTATGTAGTCTTCTCAATATGCTAACTACTATATTAACAAGATTCATCCACTAATTATATATAACTATAGTTTGTTCATTTTTACTGGGGTAAAAGATTGCATTATATGACTATATCAAAGTTTAACCATTTTACATAGATAGATGGGATTGTTTCCAATTTTTTTAAAAAATTTCATAAATCTTTATTGTTCAGATTATTACAATTATTCCTCTTTTTTCCCTCCATAGCTCTCCTCCACCCGGTTCCCACCCCACCCTCTGCCCTTACATCCTCCCCACTGTCCTCATCCACAGGTGTATGATTTTTGTCCAGTCTCTTCCCACCCCCCCACACCCCTTTCCCCCTGAAAATTGTCAATCCACTCCCTTTCTGTGCCCCTGATTCTATTATATTCACCAGTTTATTCTGTTCCTCAGATTTTTTATTCACTTGATTTTTAGATTCTCTTGTTGATAGACATGTATTTGTTGTTCATAATTTTTACCTTTACCTTTTTATTCTTCTTCCTCTTCCTAAAGTATTCCTTTCAGCATTTCATATAATACTGGTTTGGTGTTGATGAACTCCTTTAGCTTTTTCTTATCTGTGAAGCTCTTTATCTGACCTTCCATTCTGAATGATAGCTTTGCTGGGTAGAGTAATCTTGGTTGTAGGTTCTTGTTAATCATCACTTTGAATATTTCTTGCCATCCCCATCTGGCCTGCATAGCTTTTGTTGAGAAATCAGCTGACAGTCGTATGGGTGCTCCCTTGTAGGTAATTAACTGTATTTCTCTTGCTGCTTTTAATATTCTCTCTTTGTCTTTTGCTCTTGGCATTTTAATTATGATGTGTCTTGGTGTGGTCCTCTTTGGATTCCTTTTGTTTGGGGTTCTGTGCGCTTCCTGGACTTGTAAGTCTATTTCTTTCACCAGGTGGGGGAAGTTTTTGGTCATTATTTCTTCAAATAGGTTTTCAGTATCTTGCTCTCTTTTTCTGGCACCCCCTTAATTCGGATGTTGGTACGCTTGAAGTTGTCCCAGAGGGTCCTTACACTATCTTCAAATTTTTTTATTCTTTTTTCTTTTCCGGTTGAGTGTTTTTTGCTTCTTTGTATTTCAAATCTTTGACTTGATTCTTGGGATCCTCTAGTCTGCTGTTAGATCTCTGTATAATATTTTTTATTTCAGTCAGTGTATGTTTAATTTCTAGTTGGTCTTTTTTAATATCCTCGAGGGTCTTGCTAAATTTATTGGCCTTTTCTAGGAAATTCTTGAAAAACCTCATAACTGTGGTTTTGAACTCCATATCCAGTCGTTTGCTTTCCTCCATTTCTTTCATTTGTGATCTGTTTCTTTGTCTTCACATTTTGGCTGCTTCCCTGAGTTGGTAGAGTAGCTTTGTGTGGTAGGTGTCCTATATGGCCCAGTGGCTCAGCCTCCCCCAGTTACCTGAGGTGGACACTTTTGGTGCACCCCTTTGTGGACTGTGTGCACAGCCTTGCTGTAGTTAAGTCTTGATTGTTGTTGGTATCACTGGGAGGAATTGACCTCCAGGCCAGTTGGCTGTGAGGATCAGCTGTGTCTACACTGGGAGAACTTTTGTGCTGGAGACACCCTTATGAGACAAGACTTGCAAATTTGCAAAAGCCTCTGTGCTCAGCTTGGATGGCGCGGAGTCTCAGGGCAGAGCAGACAGCCTTACCTTCCCGCCAGCCCTGCCCTATGCAGCCCCTGGGTCTCAGTGTCCTTCGGTAATGGCTGCAAGCACCTCTGAGAGAAAGCCGCCCTTCAGTTTCACCCACTGCCAGACAGTCCAGTTTCTCCCAGAATGAGTCTGGGTTCCCAGAAACTCGCCCGGAGCTGGAGTTCAGCGCAGTCGGGAGCTTCCATCTCCCTCCTGCTTGAGAAAGCCAGCTGCACACTCAGCTGCCCGTGCACTCAACAGTCAGTCCTCTCTGCGCGCGCGCCTCTGGACCTCTGCCTTCCACAGCTCCCTTGAGTCTCTGTGCTTTCTCTTTTCCTGACTGTCCAGATTTCCCCTGAATGAGTCTGGGTTCCCAGGGTCTTGCCTGGGACTGGAGTTCAGTGCAGTCGGGAGCTTCTGTCTCCCTCCCACTTTAGAAAGCCAGCCACGCACTCAGCCGCCCATGCACTCAGCCGCCCGTCCTCTCTGCGTGCGCGTCTCTGTACCTCAGCCTTTTGCATCTCCTCCGAGTCTCAATGTGTTTTCCTCTTTCCTTCTAGTTGTAGAATTTCCACCCAGCCAGCAGTTCTGGATGGTGTCTGTTTTGTCTTTTAGTTGTAGTTTTGATATTGTTGTGCGAGGCAGCAGTTTAGGTGTTTACCTATTGCCATCTTGGTTTCTCCTCTTGTTTCCAATTTTTGATGACTCAGCCATGCTGTTACACATATTCTTTTCTTTTTAATACCTTATTTTTTAATTTGTTCTTTTTTTTTGTTAATAATGACCTGAGGATATTTTTTTTCATTGATTTTTTAAAATTTAAATTCTTTATTGTTTAAAGTATTACATAAGTCTCCTTTTCCCCCCATTGACCACTCCCTGGCTGCTCCCACCCCCCAGCACATACCATCACCCCTACCCCCCATCTGCATCCATTGGTTATGCTCATATGCATGCATACAAGTCCTTTGGTTGATCTCTTATCCCTCACCCCTTCCTTCCCTCATATGTTGGACAGTCTGTTCAATGCTTCTATGACTCTGGTCCTATTTTTGTTCATCAGTTTATGTTGTTCATTATATTACACAAATGAGTGAGATCATGTGATATTTATCTTTCTCTGACTGGCTTATTTCGCTTAGCATAATGCTCTCCAGTTCCATCCATGCTGTTGCAAATGATAAGAATTCCTTCTTTTTTATAGCAGTGTAGTATTCCATTGCGTAGATGTATCACAGTTTTCTAATCCACTCATCTGGTGATGGGCACTTAGGTTGTTCCAAATATTAGCTATTGTAAATTGTGCCGCTGTGAACATAGGGGTGCATATATCCTTTCTGATTGGAGTTTCTGTTTTCTTCAGATCTATTCCTAGAAGTAGGATTACTGGATCAAATGGAAGTTCCATTTTTTATTTTTTGAGGAAACGGCATACTATTTTCCACAGTGGCTGTACCAGTATGCATTCCCACCAGCAGTGCAAGAGGGTCCCTTTTTCTCCACATCCTCTCCATCACTTGTCGTGTGTTGATTTGTTGATAATAGCCATTCTGACAGGCTTGAGATGGTACTTCATTGTTTTGATTTGCATCTCTCGGATGATTTGTGACTGAGCATTTTTTCATATGTCTCTTGGCCTTCTGTATATCTTCTTTTGACAAGTGTCTATTTAGGTCCTTTACCCATTTTTTGTTTGGATTGTTTATCTTTTCTTTGTGAAAGCTTCTGATTTCCCCTTCAATTTTTAATGATAGCCTTGCTGGACAGAGTATTTTTGGATTCAGTCTCTTGCTTTGCATCACTTTGTATACTTCCTTCCATTCCTTTCTGGCCTGATGTGTTTCTGTTGAAAAATCATTTGATAATCTAATGGGAGCTCCCTTGTAGGTAACTTTCTGTCTCTCTCTTGCAGCCTTTAAGATTCTCTCTTTGTTGTTAATGTTTGCCATTGTAATTACGACATATCTTGGTGTTGGTCTTTTGGGATTCATCTTGTTTGGGACTCTCTGTGCTTGTGTGACTTTTTCTTCCCCAAATCAGGAATGTTTTCTGACATTATTTCTTCAAATAGGTTTTGTAACCCTTGCTCCTCTTCTTGTTGTTCTGGCATCCCTATTATATGTATGTTGCTTCGTTTCATGTTGTCCAAAGCTCCCTCAGGCTCTCCTCCTGTCTTTTGATTTTTTTCTCCAATTGTAGTTCAGATTGGGTGTGTTTTGCTTCCCTGTCTTCTAATTTGCTAATTATGTCCTCTGCTTTTCCTAGTCTACTGTTGAAAGCTTCCATATTTGTGTTTTTTTATTGTAGCTGTATCATTTTTTATTTCCTCTTCATTCTTACATAGGCTGTTGATTTTCCCATCCATCTGGTTTATGAACTGTATGACCCTTATTCTGAATTATTTTTGGCATATTGCATGTTTCTGTTTCATTTAGTTACTTTTCTGGCAATTCCTCTTTTTCTTTCCTTTGGGGATTGTTCTTCTGTCTCCCCATTTTTGATGTCACCAAAGGATCTAGGTGTTGAGTCACACGGGACCTGTAGCTGCAGCAGTGGGCTTGGTGGTAGGTTGTGTGGTCACGGGCAGTGGCTGCTCCTTGCGTGGTTGTAGGGCAGCTGCACCTTGTGTGGTCACGGGCAGTGGCTACTCCTTGGGGGGTCATGGGTGGCAGCTGATTGTGGGGCAGCTGCTCCTCACACAGTTGTGGACAGCGGCTGCTCCTCAGTGGGTGGTCACAGGGAGGCTGTTCCTCATACAGTCACAGGCAGTGGCTGCTCCTCCGATGGTTGTGGGTGGTGGCTGCTTACGCAGCTGCTGGAGCAGTCGCGGTGCCTAGGGCTGCTATGTAAGGCATGGCTGTTCATGCACGTGGTTGCTGAGCCTGGGGCTGATGTGTAGGGCTCAGCTGTTCATATGCGTGGTTGCGGTGCCTGGGTCTAAGGCAGTGGTAGGCAAACCATGGCTCGCGAGCCACATGCGGCTCTTTGGCCCCTTGAGTGTGGCTCTTCCACAAAATACCATGGCCTGGGCGAGTCTATTTCAAAGAAGTGGTGTTAGAAGAAGTTTAAGTTAAAAAAATCTGGCTCTCAAAAGAAATTTCAATCATTGTACTGTGATATTTGGCTCTGTTGACTAATGAGTTTGCTGACCACTGGTCTAAGGCATCTGGCTAGAGGCAGGGGAGTGCCCTCTGGAACTCACAGGAGCCATTAGCTTGGAAGGCTGGAGTCCTGGCATCCATGGGTTGGTAGCCGAGGCAGCAGGTCCCTGGTTGGAGTGGCTGTAGTATTCTGGTTGATGTCTTAGATACCCTGGGTGGAGGTGAGGCTGGGCTCCCAGTCACAGCAGCTCTCCCCTTCAAGATGGCACACTCTGGGAGAGATTACAGCAGTAGCAGAGGCTTCCTGGCTATGTGAGCCAGGTCCGCCAGCCCCCGAAGGTCCTGTGAGATCTAGCTGTCCCTCCCTCACTCACACAAACACACACACCACACATCCACACACTCCCCTTTCACTCCCTCCCTCACTCACTCTCTCTCACTGTCGTCCTTCTGGCCGCCATCTTGGAATCCTCCTAATTTTTTTTTAAGAGAGAATGGAAAGGAGGGAGGGAGGGAGGGAGGGAGGCAGGGAGAGAGAGAGATAGATTGGTTGCTTCCCACATATACCCCGACCAGGGCCAGGAATGAATGTCCAACTGAGGTAACTGCCCTTGACCAGGAATTGAAGCCATGACCCTCCGATACACAGGCTGATGCTCTAGCCACTGAACCACACTGGCCAGGCCTGTTATACACATTCTTGTACATGTCCTTTGGTCTGCATGCACAAGAATGCCAACAGGATATATACCTAGGAGTGGAATTAGAAGATTGTAGAATCAATAAAGGTTCAAATTTATAAGATAGTGCCAATTATTTTCCAAAGTGGCTGTGCTGATTTATATTCCCCCCAGGAAGAAGTGAGAGTTAATTAATCTAAACCCTAGCCAACACTTGGAATCATCAGGTGTTTTCATTTTTGCCTGTATAGTGTCTCATTATTGTCTTAATTTGCCTTGCCCTCATTACTAATAAGGTTGAACACCCTCTTACATGTTTATGGGCCATTGTTAGCTTCATACCCTTCCCCTCATATATAAGTGAGCAGATCAAAAAGGGGATACTTTAAAAATGAGCAGATCAAAGGGGGATAATTCAAATTATTTTCAGCTCTTTGGTGAATTTTTCTACCAATGAGAATTATGATGAGAGCATGTAGAAAAGTGAAAAGCAAAAACACCCTTGATACTTCCTTAGAGGGCACAAGGGGCCAAAACCAGTTGCATGTACCAAGATGGATAACATTTATTGAGCATCAATATGGGCTTTAAGTAACTTTGTTATTTTATTTAACGTGTACCAAAGCCCTATAGGACTTGCTCAAGGTCACAAAGCCAATTTTTGGTATAGCAGAATTTGAACTCAGGTCTATATTTCTGCTATAACCAATTGCCTCTAAACTAAGAATCTGCCTTTGGTACTTATATCCCAAGATAGTGGTAGGGAGGGAACTAAAGAAGAAAGCAAGAGAGAGAACCAAGATGGAGGCTGGTACTTGCTGCCTCCCACAACCACATCAAAATTACAACTAAAATACAGAATAAGCATCATTCAAAACCATCTGAAATCTGGCTGAATGGAAGTCCTACAATTAGAGAAGTAAAGAAAAAAGCACATTGAGATTGGTAGGAGGTGTGGAGGTGTGAAATGGGCTAGTCTGACACCCACATGTGGCGTTTTTTAATCAGGAAGGATATCTCAGTTGCAGAGGCCTTCTGTGAGGAGCAAGGGTCCCAGCCCCACACTAGACCCTCAGCCCAGGGTTATAGTGCTGGAAAGAGAAGCCCCTGTAACTTTGGGTTGTAAAAACCAGTGGGGATTGTGGCTGAGTGACATGGAGGCTGCTGGAGACCCAGGCACTTCCTCTTAAAGGGCTGGCACAGTCTCCCTGATCATCTGAGGTAGGTGCTCCAGGAATGTCCCTTGTGTGGGTTATGTGAACCTTCCTGTTGTAGTTGAATCTTGATTGCTGTTGGCACATCTGTGGGTAAGATTGACTTGGTCTGACTAACCATGAGGATCAAACCCATGCAGAGGAATTTGCCCCAGCAGGGTCTGGTGCCTGCAGAAATCTCCCTTTGGGTGTGCACTTTTGATCTAATTGGGTCATGCTCTGATGTGGTCTGAATCTGCCACTGGGTGTGTTGATTTGGAGGCCTCTTGGGAGGGATTCCAATGCAGATCAATGTAAAGCACTTCTGTGACCAGCCCTGGGCTACCTATTTGGAGCTACAAAGTAATCCACAGTTTGTGGCTACCTCTGCTGGGCCTGGGTATATGAGGGAAGGGCCAAGCTGCTCTTGACTGATAGGAAGGGTGGAGATGTGAAAAGGGCTGGCCCTATACCCACATGTAGTGGTTGAGAATCCAGGGGGATATCTCAGCTGGAAAGGTTCCCCCTGAAGTGAGTGGGATCTCAACATCACATGTGAATGGATGTTGCTGGTTGGTCATGCAAAGGAAAAATGACCCCTGCCCTAGAGCCAACAATTCAGTCTTTCCCTCCTTGAGAGCCTACTAAAAGAGTGGCACTGTGGGCCCAAGCTGGCCATAGTCAGCTGACTCCTCTGCAGGGTATGAGCTCAGCAGGTCAGGGCCACTGGGAATTGGGAGGATGGCGACACTGGATGTCCCATAGGTGGGAGCTGTCAGTCAAATACATGAGGAGGAGGGAGAACTCAGTATCTGACACAGAGCCACACAACTCAGTATCTGAGTTCACTCAATGTTATGTGGCTCTGGCGCTCTGGGCTGGGGAACCCAATGTGATGTTGAGATCCTACTCACTTCAGGGGGAACCTTTACAGTGTTCACAGGAACAAATCAGCTTTAAGTCTGATCTTGAAGGAAGAAAAAGATCTGAAGAGGCACAGAGACTGACAGGCATTTGAGATATAAGCAAGAGGAAAGAACAACAGGAATATGTTTGATACATTGGGGTGGCTGTGCACTGCAAAGAAAAGTTGCTGCAGACAGGCTGTCTACGCCTGATCCCATGGGGAAACAAGGGAAGGTATTTATTGGCATCTTAGAAAATGGAATAAAACTATAAATTGTTGCTTTGGTAGCAGTAACACACTCTTTAAGGAAACAGCGGCTTAAACTTGGAAAGCCAATCAAGAAAAATTAGTTACTTTTTCTAAAGTCAGTAGACACTGGTTAATCACAGATATCCACTAGAGGGCAGACAAATCAAAGTTTACACTTTGGTTGAACTAGAGAAACTGCATCCATAGATGAAATTAAGCATACAAGATAAAACTTCACATGTTGTTTAAAGAGCATTTTCAGTGCCTTTAACCTTGAGCAGATCCTTAAGCTAGCAGGCAAATATTTCATAGAATAGATTTATGTGGTACAAAATGTTTCTTAATTGCAAAATGGAGCAGTGGAAAAGTTATACTTTAGGAATCTGGCTTAGCTGACTGGCACAGTGCTTTTACATGACAAGCATACCTGGAATGCCAACAGCAACAATCATCACTGGTTACCTTACCTTAGTCTTTCCCACACATCTCAGGCACATTATAATCACACACAAGGTAACAACTCACAATGTGTATACTATCTGAACCATAATTTCAATCTAAGTTCTCCTTTTGGTCAACTGGGGAAGGGCATGGTTTTAAGGACTCATATCTCTTTAATGTCAGAGTGAGGTGAGGCTACTAGATAGAGAGGTTCTGATTTGTGCAGTTTCCTCAGCAGGCCAAGGAGCTGTCAGATGAGGGTGTTGGTGGCAGTCCTCAGATCTCAATAAGTAGGACACAGCATAAATATTAACATTGAAATAAAAGAGTTGAGAATTCCACCAGATTTTTTAGATACTAAGGCTAGATTTGCAAAGCACCATAAATACTTTTTTGTTTTAATCTCTTGAAAAATGTCATTGAAGGTGCAAGGGCAACCCTATCTAGTAGGTTGACTTTCTGTCATTAGCTAAAAGTAGTTTTCTTCCACTCTTGACCATTGCTAGTATCATAGGCATTTTCTTTCTCCTTGGAAAATGTCAACATTTAGTTTCAGATATTAAGTACTTCAACTGCAGGTGAATTTTCTATACTGAAATGCTTGTACTGTTTCCAACAAGCCAGGTCATCTTGTCTCTTAGACTTTGCTCTGTTGTTCTCTGTCTAGAGAATAAACTTCATTCCCTTCTTTGCGTGACTACTTCTACTCATCCTTCAGATTGTAGCTTAGGTTGTTCCTTTCTCCAGAGGTCTCCTTTGTGAGTTCTGTGCTCTTTTCAAGAGCAACCATACAGTTGTCTACTGGAGAAATTTTCACACTGCCTGTTTACTTGTTGGTCTCCTAGAAGGCAGGAACTGTATCTTAATCACCACAACATCCCAGCATTCAACAATGCTCAATAAATATTTGTTGAATGAATGACTAACATAAAAGAGAGGTCAATATAGTGGGACAGATCCTAACCTAGGTGTTTCATTTTCTATAAATTCTATACAATTCACCTATTTACTTTTTAATATCTTCACATGGTTGAGTATATGTTTTTTATGTAACCATACATTTTAAAACCATGACATATATTAAAAATAAAAGTGTATATGCAGAGAGGGAGGGAAATGTTAAAAAGTTAAAGTCTAATGATAAACCGAGAAAAATTTTACCATATATAAACCAATGGAATGTCTCAATAAATAAAACATTCCAATGAATCAAATAAGAAAAAAGGCAAACACCCCAACAGAAAAATGGGCAAAGACTAGGAGCTGATAATTCACAAAAGAGAGAGAAATGGGCTGAAAAGGAAGTAAAAGTATGGTTTTGCTTGAAATAAAAAACAAAATTCAAATAAAGATGCTGTACTATATTTTCTTATGAAATTATTTAAAGTAAAACATAATAATGTGCAATACTGACTGCCAATGGATCAAAAATGGACAATCATTTTGGTAATCTATATCAAGGGCTTTAGAATTGGGTTATATATATGTATTTTTATTTTAGAAAGAGGAAAGGAGAGAAACATAAGACGTAAACACACTGATCAGTTCCATTCCAACAGGAGATGGAACCTGCAACCTCTTGGTGTACAGACGACACTCCAACCAAATTGAACCACACCAGCCAAGGCAGAATTGGGTCATATTTTTTACTTTATAATTTTATGTTTAGAAATACATTCTAGTACAAGATGATCGAAGATTTCACCAAGGATTTATGTACAAGGATACTGAATGCAGACGATTATTTAGCAAACGATTTTTTAGCTATCTTAATGTAGAAAGACAGGAAAAGCTGAATAAATGAAAAACTGCTCATAAGAAAATTTTATTAAGCCATTAGTTTATATTGTCTATTTAAAATAAGAACATGATCAGATATAATGATTACTATGATCATGTATTATAATCAGAAAAAAACATTTATAAATATTAAGTAGAGACATAGGAGAAATATACAACTTCCTATACTTTTTCTTTTCTTAATTAGATGTCTTCTGAGACATTAAGTAGAAGATTACACATATCATCTGACCAGTGTTTTAAAAGAGACATAAAAGCTTCTACTTGTAGGTAGCTACCTGAATAAATGACATACTCTCTTTTCTCCCTCTTTGAACAGCAGCTCCTAAACTCCTGCTATAGCCATGTGAACAGTTCAAGCTCACAACTTTTTCTCTCCTTTTCAATGTTCTTTTTCTCTAGAGCAGTGCTTTTTAAACTGGGATGCAAGTAACCCAAGGTCATGCCTCAGTGTGGTAAGAATTTTTGAAACCAGAGGATGAATATAAAGCGTATTCCCAGAGCATCAATTTTACCTGATGGAAAGTAATATTTTTATAGTAACAGGGATACAGATACATAAACATTTGCATGAAATTTAAAGTAAACCATAAGAGCTCAAACAAGTTTCAGCCTTGTAATAGGCTCCTTTAAACTCTATATGCCCAGACTGTCAGGGGTTCCCTATTTACTCTCCTCTGTTGTTAAAGAAACTTTTGGTGGAAAGATTTGAAGAGCCCTATAGAGGGCTGTTGAATGTAACTTTCTAAGTGAAATAAGCCAGTCAGAAAAAGGTAAGTATCACATGATCTCAGCCATATGTGGAATCTAATGAACAAAATAAACTAATGTACAAAATAGATCCAGAGACCCAGAAGCGTGGAACAGACTGTAGAATCTCAGAGGGAAGGGTGGGAAGAGATCAACCAAAGAAGCTGTATGCATATATGCATAAACCGTGGACACAGACTAGGATGGTAAAGGCCTGGGGCGAGGCGGGGGGGCGGTTGGGAGGGGAGGTGGGTGTTTGGAGGTGGTGGGGGAAGGCTAGAAGGGGTCAATGTGGGGGTGGGGGGAGGGATATATGTAATACTTTCAATAATAAAGATTTTTTTAAAAATCTACAGAAAACAAATTAAGTTAAGCCTAAGCTTAACATTGAACAATTAAGATACAAGTTAAATTCTGGAGGGCATGATGGATTAACATGTATGCAAAGAAGACCAAATGCTTATGATGGTCTAATTTCCTGATCTACCTGTAAAAATATAGACATGTCATTTAACTTAATTTGGCTCCCATAAACAAAACACCGAAAAACAAATGCTGAAAAAGTTGATTCAGTACTTCAAACTAATAAAGAAACAAATACAAAGTCTCCAAGCTTACTTGAAGTGAAACATAGATAATGAAGGAAAAAATATGAAGTTATAAATCAGAATTTGATCTAATTCTAATGTAAGTTACGCCTAGCTAGTGATCCCTGCTAACTCACTGAACATCATAAGGAGACCAATTATTAATAGTCTTCCACAGTTAAAACATTCTTTGCTTATATAAATAATAGATTAAAAAAATTTGGCAACTTAAGATAGGAAAACTTTAATTACACTCACAGTGCCTGTTAACCTTGAAAACACACAAACTCTAATAGAACAAGACAGCACCTCCCCCACTAATATAAATCTAATGAGAACTGCATGAATATAAAATATTGTTTGAGAAAGGTAAAATCTTATGAGAAAGAAGCACTCAATCATCTGAATTTCTCCTCCAATTTGTTGAAAATCAGTATCATGTATTGTCAATTTTTAGACTATCCAATCCACCTCAGGAACTCTACTCACTCTTTTAAGTATATATTGTTTCATTAACTGAAAACAATAATGTCTCCTCATATTTTCCTCCAGTCTCACTTTTACTTCCATATGGCTCCTACCTACCTTTCCCTTCCATTTTGCACAAACCTTAAGGCATTTTCTCCTTGGTCTTCTTTGAAATTTTGTATCTTGAGATAACTTTAGAAAATATTTATGTTCTAAACTCTGAAAAAAATATTGACGCATCCCTTTCTGCCACACCCTCACCAATTAACAGTCTAGGACAGAAGAAATTGTTATAACCAACATTTCAATGCAATCCTTTTCTTCAGCCATGCTAAGAGAGTTCAGAATATACTTCATCATTGATGCTTACACGCATTAGAACTCTGACAATCAAGACAAATTACAGAAAGCCTAGGATAACATATTCAGATTATTTTGCTACCTATCCTATATTATCTATTAATAATATATTCTTTGATCTAGATTTGCCCCCCGCCCCAAACTGAATAGAACTGGGGAGGAAAAGGGAGAAAAAAGGTAAACAATAAAAGCCAAGATGGGTATACCTGATTTATAGATTCTAATATAAGTGAGCTCAACTTTAAAAACATCCATCCTCATTGTCATTATTTAAATATTTCTGCTTGAGGAGCTAGTACAATCCTAATATGAATTATTTGCATAAATTCAAAGAACCAATAAAATGCACCATCAATTCCATAAAAATGCAATTTCTAGAAGCAAAAGTAGATATAAAAAGGAATTCCCCAAACAACATCCTGCTCAGCAAACACATTTGAGCAACTACCAGGAAATATTTATTACTTGCCTCATTTCCTACATAACTTTCCTGATAAACAATGCCTTTAATAGCTCATGAAAAGAATAACCAAGACTACTACTCAATGTTGGTAAAATGAAACATTACACAGTACTATTTCATATAACTTAAACAAAGTCAACTGAAACTGGAGTAGAATAGTAGCTATAAAGTATACTGTAGATTTAAAAAAATCTTTCAAACTATCAAAACGAATTGAGATGACACACAAAATGCTTTCATGCTGTATTTTCTATAACATCTAAGAGGCCAAAAATTTTAAAAATTAAGCTTTGAAGAAAATCAATAGTGACTTTAGTTATATCTATGTGTGTTATGTGAATACATGTGTATAGTCACTATCAATCTCAGGTAAGTGCTTCCACAGAGACCTACCTGTAAAAATATAGACATGTCATTTAACTTAATTTGCCTTCCATTGTGTCATGGGACTGAGTTTTCATAAAGTGATAATTTCCAATTTCCATACCTTTGAGAAGTCACAGAATTGAATACTCAGTATGTACAATCCAAATGGAAAGTAAGCAAGATAGCTATCTGGGACAATTATGAAAGCTATGTAATATAACCAGATCTAATCCTCAGCCTTTGGAGCAACTGCATTGCATGGATAACTTAATAATCAATGCTGAGATCAAAAATACTTTTTCCTTGGCCTATATAAGTGAAGAGTTTGAAAACAGTTTCACATAAGTAAAATCTATGATATATTAGAAAAATTTTCAGGCGAAGTAAAGCAAACCCACTTTTTAAACCATTCTACTTTACATGAATTAGGTCTCATCATATTTTCATACTGGAGGTATGAGCAAACTAATTCAAAAGACATAGTTATTGCCTCCATATTGGTTAAAATAAAGACCAATGACAGGGGATGGAAAAATGGTGGCGGAATAGACAGACGTGTCCTGAGCCCTGTCCCAGAGCAGATAGAAAGATCAGCTGAGGGACGCACGGGGAGTGTCTGTTGGAGAGGTAAGGGACAGCTATACTCCAGGAGAAGGTGGGGACTGCTGGACAGGGGTCCCCTGACCAGGCAGCCCTCACTGCTGCTGGGTTCCCTCCTGGAGCCACCGGCTCAGATGCAGAGACTGCGTCATCTTGAAGGGGAAAGTGGATGTTATTGGAAACCTGAAAATCTACAACTGCAGCCCCCACTGAATAGCTGTGAACCCCAGAGCACTAGTACCCATTTGGCACAAATACGTGGATTCAGAGGAACTCTACACTCCACTACGGAAAGGTCAGATTTTGCCTGGGATAAGGTGAGATCTCTGGTCCCAGCAGGACAGAGAAATGCATGCACTGCAGGAGCTGGAGAACCAGGGGAAGTCTGCATCTAGAAAAATCCATGGCTGTTGGGGCTGGCTCAATACGTGAATGTGGAAGGGGGTCCTCACAGCTGCTAACAGAAGGGATCTCTAAAAAGCAACCCATTTTGATCTGACGCAGAAGAAGAGCCTAAAAATTTGGGAAGTGTACCAGCTGCTTGGACACAAGGGGGGAAAGGGAACTGCACGGGGGAAAGGGGATTGCACTGGCTTACGCGCAAACCCGGAGTTCACACACTCGCGCTTTCTCCTCTTTGAATCCTTGCTTCAGATTACTGAGCCCAATACATAGGATCACCCAGTTGGAGACACCCCAGGAGACTGCAGGGGAAAGTTGTGTTTCTGGAACCTGGGGATCAGAGCAGGCAGTTACCATCAGAAAACCAGCTCTAGGGCAGCCCACTTCCACAAACCGGTATTGAGTGCCACAGGGAAAGCAGGATCTAAGCACAGGCTAGAGAGGTCCTATAGACCCAGAAGTCAACCCAGAAACACTGCCACTCAGGGGCTGAATCACAAATTGACTCTTGTGTAATCACAAATCAAGGAATACAAGAAAGTAAGACACACCACCTGCTTAAAAATCAGGACTGACTTACAACACTGAGGAGCAGTGGAACACAGAACTGCAATACTGTCCTGACTGGGAAACAGGTGCGCCAAACAGAACAATAGAGGAAGTCTTCACTACTGCACATTTTAATTTTTTATAATTTTTTTCTTTTTCACCTTTTACTTAAGAAACTAATTTTTTTTCTTTTTTCCTCACTTGATTTTACCTTTTTAATTATTACATTTTTATTTTCAATCAGTATTACTACTACTACTATTTTACCTTTTTTTTTAAAAAAGTGTCATTTTATTTAGTGTTCTACATTCTATTTTCATCTTTCCTTTAGCATCATTCTACTCTATCTCAACTCTACCTTTATGCCATCACTCTCTCCCTAACTTTTGCCCTTTTGTTGTCCTGTTTCTCTTACCCTTTTCCTGCTTTAGATTTTCCCTATTCTTTCTTTTTACCCCCTGTTGAAATTTCACCCTACTTATATATCTAATTTCTAATCCCTGCTCTGAGTTCATACACACCTCTCTCTTCTCTGTCTTCACTATCCAAAAAATTGTTTTTCTCTCTGTCCTTTTGTTGTTGTTTGCTTGAATGTTGATTATATCGATTTTTTATGCTTGTTTGTGAGATTTGTTTGCTTATTCTTTTGTTTTCTTCATTTTTCGCATCTGTTTTTCCTTGCCTCGCTTGATATTAATTGTTGTTTGTAGTTTGTATTCATCTCCAGGTTCTTGTTGCTGACATTTGCTGGGATTAGTGGCTGTTCTATTGGAGTCCCCCCCCCCCCCCCCGCCCATATATACAGTTTATTCCCCTTTTCTTCTTTCTTATTCTCTTTCTTTTCTCTCTTACTTTTTTTTTTCCTTTTCCCAATTTCATTTTGACACTCCTTTCTTTTCTTTTTTCTCTCTTCTTCTTTCTCTCCTATCCACTAATTTGCCTTTCTCTGGTGGTCACCTTTATTTGGGG
The DNA here is from genome assembly GCA_026230045.1 of Corynorhinus townsendii. Classification (NCBI taxonomy): domain Eukaryota; kingdom Metazoa; phylum Chordata; class Mammalia; order Chiroptera; family Vespertilionidae; genus Corynorhinus; species Corynorhinus townsendii. The sequence continues at coordinate 33,534,099 of JAPDVU010000009.1, forward strand.
TTATTAATATCGTGAATACATTTCTGTTCAGTGCTTTGTGTGTGGTACCTGGTTGTTTTGTATTTTGTGCCCTTAAATCAACGCAGGAGAGAGAGAACTACATAACCAGACACCTGGAGAAGAGAGACCAAGAAACAGCCCACATATGAAAGAAAAGCAGGCATCACTAGAAAAGGAAGTAAACGAAATGGAGGCAATCAACCTGCCAGAGAAAGAATTCAGAGAAGTGGTCATAAGGTGGCTGAAAAGAATGGAAGACAAATTAGACAATATGAATAAGAACCAAGAGGAAATGAAGAAGAACCAAGAAGAAAGGAAAAATGACATTGCTGCTGTAAAGAACGCAATAGAATGCATCAAGAGTAGACTAGAAGAAGCAGAGGACTGCATCAGTTAGGTAGAAGACAAGGTAGGAAAAAATATCTAAGTAGAGCAGCTTCTAGAAAAAAAATTTTTTTAAAGCAGGAGGAGAGCCTAAGGGAACTTTGGGACAACACGAAACAAAACAACATCCGCATAATAGGGTTCCAGAAGGAGAGGAAACTGAGCAAGGAATAGAAAACTTGTTTGAAGAAATAATGACAGAAATCTTCCCTGATATAGGGAAGAAAAAACCCACACAAATCCAAGAAGCTCACAGAGTCCCAAGCAAAATGAACTGCAAAAGACTGACACCAAGGCACATTTTAATTAAATTGGCAAACACCAACGACAAAGTAAGTATCTTAAAAGTGGCCAGAGAGAGACAGAAAGTTACCTACAAAGGAACCCCCATCAGACTAGCAACTGATTTCTCAACAGAAACTCATCAGGCCAGAAGGGAATGGAATGAAATATACAAAGTCATGCAAAGGAAGGGTCTGAATCCAAGAATACTGTACCCAGCAAGACTATCAATCAAAATTGAAGATGAGATCAGGAGCTTCACAGGCAAAAAAGGACTAAGGAAATTTATTACCACCAAACCATCAATGCAAGAAATGCTAAAGGGTCTGCTGTAAAAAAAAGAAATAGGAAGCGAAGAAGGAACACATGGGTAAAGAATAAAAATGGAGACAAATAAGTACCTATCAATAATAACTTTAAATCTAAATGGATTAAATGCCCCAATCAAAAGACATTAAGGTAACAGATTGGATAAGAAAACACGACCCATAGAGACCCACAAGAAACCCACCACAGAAAAAAAGACGTACACGGACTGAGGGTGAAGAGATGGAAAAAGGTTTTTCAGGCAAATGGAAATGAAAAAAAAAAAAAAAAAAAAAAGCTGGGGTAGCAATACTTATATCTGACAAATTAAATCTCAAAGTGAAGGACATAACAAGAGATAAGGAAGGCCACTTCATAATACTAAAGGGAGCAATCCAACAAGAAGAAATAATCCTGGTAAACATATATGCACCCAATACAGGAGCACCCAAATACATAAAAACCTCCTGGAGGATATCAAAGGAGAGATTGACAGCAATACAATCATAGTGGGAGACTTTAATACCCCACTATCAGCATTGGACAAATCCTCTAAACAAAAAAATCAGCAAAGAAACATCAATCCTAAATGACTCACTAGACCAGATGGAATTAATTGACATCTTCAGAACATTTCACCCCAAAGCCACAGAATATACATTTTTCTCAAGTACACATGGGTCATTTTCAAAGATAGACCATATGTTGGGTCATAGGCAAAGTCTCTTCAAATTCAAGAAGATAGAAATCATATCAAGCATCTTCTCAGACCACAGTGGCATAAAACTGGAAATCAACTACAATAAAAACAATCCAAAGAAATCAAACACATGGAGACTAAACAGCATGCTATTAAACAATGACTGGGTCACCAAAGAGATCAAGGAAGAAATAAAAAACATCATGGCAACAAATGACAATGAAAACACAACAATCCAAAATCTATGGGACACAGCGAAAGCAGTCTTGAGAGGGAAGTTCATAGCTCTACAAGCCTACTGCAAAAAAACAAGAAACAATGGAAATAAATTACCTAACCCTACAACCCAAAGATTTAGAAAGAGAGCAACAAGAAAAGCCCAGTGTAAGCAGAAGGAAGGAAATAATAAAGATCGGAGTGGAGATAAACAACATTGAAACCAAAAACAAAAAACAAAAAAACAAAAAACAATACAAAAGATCAACAAAACCAAGAGCTGGTTCTTTGCAAGGATAAACAAGATTGATGAACTTCTAGCCAGGCTCACCAAGAAGCAAAGAGAGAGGACCAAATGAACAAAATCAGAAATGAAAGAGGTGAAATAACAACAGACCCCACCGAAATACAAAGGATTGCTAAAAAATACTATGAACAACTCTATTCCAACAAACTGGACAACCTGGAGGAAATGGACATATTCCTAAAAAGTATATATTCCAAAACTCTATCAGGAAGAATCTAAACATCTCAATAGGCCAATAACTGTGGAAGAAATTGAAGCAGTCATCAAAAAGCTTCCAGCAAACAAAAGCCCGGGGCCAGATGGCTTCACAGGGGAGTTTTACGAAACATTCAAGGAAGAACTAAAATCTATCCTCCTCAGACTATTCCAAAAAATTCAAGAGGAAGGAACACTTCCAAGCTCCTTCTATGAACCCAGCATCACCCTAATACCAAAACCAGATAAAGACAACACAATGAAAGAGAATTACAGACCAATATCCCTCCCCTCATGAACATAGATGCCAAAATCCTCAACAAAATTCTAGCAAATCGGATCCAGCACTATATCAGAAAGATCATACACCATGACCAAGTAGAATTTATCCCAGGAATGCAAGGATGGTACAATATCCACAAATCAATCAACATGATACATCACGTAAACAAATTGAGAGATAAAAATCACATAGTCATATCAATTGATGCAGAAAAAGCATTTGAGAAAATCCAACACCTTTTCTTGATAAAAACTCTCAACAAGGTGGGAATAGAAGGATCAGACCTCAACATAATAAAAGCTATATATGATAAAACCACAGCTAACATCATACTCAATGGGCAAAGACTAAAACCATTTCCCCTAAGAACAGGAACAAGACAGGGATGCCCACTCTCACCACTCCTGTTCGACATAGTACTGGAAGTATTAGCCATTGCAATTAGACAAGAAGAAGAAATAAAAGGCATCCAAATTGGAAAAGAAGAAGTAAAACTGTCCTTATTTGCAGATGACATGATATTGTACATAAAAAACCCGAAAGACTCCATCAAAAAACTAACAGACTTAATAAATGAATTCAGCAATGTAGCAGGACACAAAATTAACGCCAAGAAATCTATGGCATTTCTATACACCAATAGTGAACTTACAGAAAGAGAGACTAAAAAAGCAATCCCATTTACCATCGCACCAAAAAAAGTAAGATACCTAGGAATAAACTTAACTAAGGAGGTAAAAGACCTATATGCAGAAAACTACAGGACACTGAAAAAAGAGATAGAGGAAGATGTAAACAGATGGAAGAACATACCATGTTCATGGATTGGGGGAATCAACATCATTAAAATGTCCATACTACCCAAAGCAATCTATAGATTCAATACACTCCCTGTTAAAATACCAATGGCATATTTCACAGGTTCCTCACTCAGGTTCCATCAATTGGCTTCCAGGCATCTCTCCCATGTATATGACCTCCTTATCCTGCTTGGGCTCCAAAATCCCACCCACACTGGGCCTTGGTGCCCACCCAAAGACACTTATCATGCTCAGTCCCATCTAATGACTTTTGTATTGGATTGTTAAAGAAGGGAAAGAAAGGTGTTTTATTTTTTAATGCTTCAATTATAAATACAAATGAAGACAACCACATTTATCTAACCAATATTTACCGAGCTTCAACTATGTCCAGTGGAACTATGCAGCCCTCCAAGAGCTTCTTTCCTGTCTGAGGAACCCAGAATATCTCTACATATTATTCAGGATGTTTTTCAGTCTCAAGTAGTAACAATAATCCACCAAAAAATGGCTTAAGGCCCTGGCTGGGTAGATCAGTTGGTTAGAGTGTCGTCCTGATACACCAAGATTACAGGTTCGATCCCTGGTCAGGGCACACACAAGAAGCAACCAACCAATGAATACATAAATAAGTGGAACAGTAAATCAATGTTTTCCTCTCTCTCAAATAAATTTTTAAAAATTCTTTAAATGGCTTAAATAAGGAAAAGTATCATTTTGATAAATTCAGTAGCTGAACTTTACCAAGAATGCCATTTTCCCCATCTTTTTGCTCTGCCATCTTAATTGTGTCAGCATTGCTCTTAGGCTTAATATGGTCCCAAGATGACAGCCACATTCAAAGTCCATTACATATATATCCAACAAGAGACCAGCTGAAGTAAACAGTTCTTCCCTATGTCTCTTAAGTAAAATGAAAAATGTCCCAGAAACCTCCTGCATCCCAGACCCCAGCCTCTTTCTCATTTCACCGTTCTGAACTGGATCACATGCTCATGCTTAAGCCAACTTCTGGCATTGGAGTGTCAGGCTCTGATCGGATGTTACATGAAACAACAAATAACCCTTATTTTCAACAACAAATAACCTTTATTTTCCTATTTAAGCCAGTTTCTATTATCTTTAAATAAGAGCACTGACAAAATACATTATGTACCACATTTTCCCATGTGCACACAATCAGAGGTGAGACAGGAAAATAGGTAGAAATTCCATTTTATAGGTAGAAATGTTAAAGTACCAAAATGTGCTCTGCCCATGTTGCACCTCACACAAGCTGGAGAATACAACACAGATATTAAAGACCTCTCTCTCTTTCATATACATATATATAGTTTAAAATATCATTGATTTTAGAGAAAAACATCAATTTGTTGTTCCACTTATTTATGCATTCATTGGTTGCTTCTTTTATGTGCCCTGACCAGGGATCGAACCCTCAACCTTGGTGTATCAGGACAATGCTTTAACTAACTGAGCCGCCCGGTCAGGGCCTTATATAGTTTTGTTTTTGTTTTTTAAAGTAAAATGTTCCCTAAAATTTCAGTGAAGAAATTTTATAAATCTGCCTTTGAAGTAGAGAACGGAGGTTGAGGGAAGGAGAAGAGTGGCATAAACAAATGGCATTGCCTCCAATAGGCATAGCTCAAAGGGTATGTTCATGGCCACAGAGCTCACTGCTGCCTATATTATACACTCACTTTGCAGACTACAGGCACCTTCCTTAATGGTTATCTCCCCAAATATATAATTTCAAGGCCTCCATACTGACACTACATGGCTGTAAATCAGACTTTTGTTCTTGAACCATTTCCTCCTACCTGTGAGGCTTCTCTATTTTCAGATAGCAAGACCTTGTTAGGGAGATGTCATTATTGTTCTGGCCACATAAGAGAAATTGTCATGGGCAAGGCTAGAGTGCTTACATCGTGTCTGAGTTATAAACACCTGTCATTATAGACTTTGTCCTGACACATAATATGAAACAAGGCAATTATCAGTTGGTCAGAGATTATAGCCCTAAAAGCATGGAACCAGGAAACACTGCTGTTTACTTCCAGCCTATAGCTTAATACTGAACTAGAACAATCACATATATAAAGTATTTAATATTCTCATACTGTGGAAATTAGGGTTTTTAGATGTCATACTAAAATATTTTCACCTGAAATATTTAGAATATTTTAATATAGAAAAATGTATTTCACACATGCATCAATCAGATGGGATGCAATAAGCATAGACATGGATCTATGAGCATATGACCATCCCAGTGGTAGAAAAGCAGGGCCAAGTGATTGTCAGCCCCACCAGAATCACATGGAGTAGAGCAGATAAGCTCCCCAAAAGAAACAGACCATACCAGAAAAATAGCAGCTACATAAACTCACATGGTCTTGGCTTTCATATTACAAACTAGAGGCCTGGTGCATGAAAATTCATGCACTAGATGGGGGGAACCCTCAGCCTGGCCTTCCCCCTCTCACAGTCCAGGAGCTCTCAGAGGTGGCAGGTGACCTGGAGATCAGGGGAAGATGACCCCATCATATCTCTGCTGCTGCCCGGCAGCGCAAGCCTCGGCCAGCCCTAGTTACCTGAGCCTCGGGTGGTCCTGGGCGGCTGGGCAGTTGCCATCTGAGGCTTGCCTGTGCCTTGGGCTGGCCCTGGACGGCTGGGGGACTGAAGGGACTGGGGGACTACAGAGGCAGGTGCACAGAGCAGCTGGACCTGCCTGGGGGTGGGCCTGGCCATGCTGCGTGCCTGCTGCCCCAGCAGGGCTGAGGGGACTGGGCGCTGCCATCTTGTGGCTGTGGGCATGGCCATCTTTGAGGGTGTGGCAGTCAATTAGCATATTTCCTCCTTATTGGCTGTGGGTGCCGCCATCTTTGTGAGGGCATGACAGTCAATTAGCATATTCACTCTTTATTAGATAAGGATTGTTGCTGATATTAAGCTAGATCAGTTGTAAAAACACACCAGGGAACATATATGGGTAAATCCTGGGACAAGATTTCTTTAAGTTATTTTGCAAACGCTCCTCTGAGTATAAATCCAAGCAATTAACAAGGAAATTTCCTCTTACAGAGCCAATGCAATGGATGATTTTTGAGATACCCAAATGAATTATAACATGACAACATGATTTCTAGGCTTACACTTATAAGTACGAGGGTTAAAGAGAGGGAAATGACTTCCTGTGGTCACAGACAACATATAGTTGTGCTAGGATTTGAACCTAGCACTTCCCTTGACAGGCAGAAGGTGAAATGGTAACAAGCATTAAACTATAAGCTTTATAGGTCAGTGCTTTTCGGTTTTGGTTTTGTTAACAGATGCATCTCAAGCAACTAGAACAGTATGTGGCACATACTAAGAGGTGGATGAACAAGTGCAAGGATTGTCCTAGTCAGTTTGGCTCAGTGGATAGAACACTGGCCTACAAACTGAAGGGTCCTGGGTTTCAATCTGGTCAAGGGCATGTACCTTGGTTGTAGGCTTGATCCCTGGCTGGGAGGCAACCAATCAATGTGTCTTTCTCACATTGATGTTTCTCTCTGTCTCTCTCCCCTCCTTTCCACTTTCTCAAAAAATCAATGGAAAAATATCCTTGGGTGAGGATTAACAATAACAACAACAACAACAACAAAAAGACATGCAAGGATTAAGTTCCTTTTCCTATTTTAAGTAATAGTCAATAGCAATAAATAACTTGCTTTTCCCATGTTGCCATTCTTCTAAAATTTGGGTAAACAAATACCTACAGTAATAAACTGCTCAGTTTTCAGGTTAACATACATTGTGACTTGGTACCTTCCTCATTACGGCTTCTTGCAGCTGGGCAGGGCAAACACAAAACAATGAAAAAACCCTAAAAACTAAATGGAGTACATTTAAAAACCAACATAGCTATAGCATCTATATGTGAGCATTTTTTTAGATCAACATAGGCCATACACCACTTAAATTTTAGTAGTAATGCTATGTAATGTATTACTTAAACATTTTAAAGAAAGAAGTTAGTGCTCTGGCCAGATGTTTCAGTTATTTGGAGCATCCTCCCACACACCAAAGGGCTATGGGATGGATCCCGGTCAGGGGATGTATGGTGGCAACTGATCGATGTTTAGCTCTCTCTCAACATATACTCAGGTGAAGATTTAAAAAAAGAAGAAGAAGAAGAAGGTAGGTAGGTACTTGTTGTAAAACCTCTGTTTTTCTTCCTGCAACAGCTGGGTTAAGCCCTATTTTTGGCCAATTCCTTTCCTACCTAACACCCCTTCCTTTGCCAGAACAATTCAGCTGATGCTTTTGGGTCTTTCCTTTAGAGCACTGAGTAACAGAAAAGACAGCTTAATTATGCAGGTGGAGCCTCCACGTTGAACAAGAGAAAAAACAACACACAAAGCCCACTTTTATTTTTAAAATGGAATTATTCTCCATCAGTGAACCATCTTACCACAGGAAGTCTGACAAATTCAATAAGAAAACTTGATTGCAGTGAACTCTACATAAGAAATTATTCCCTTTGTAGCACTTAATAGCAAAAACCCTTTTAAAATCTTGCTTTCTTATGTTCTCAAGATAAAAGACACATTTAAACACAAAACAAAGACTTCCTGGCAGGTTCTGAATCCACTATAAACCTTTAGAATAGATTCCCACCTGCCCAAAACTCTCCAGGACTTTTAAATAAAGATAGCATGCATTAGCCCCTCTTCCTCATTCCACAAAATGAATCAAAAGCAGAAATTTATAATTTTAGATACCAGGCTAAAGATAACAAAAGCCAGGCAGTGAGAATTTCTTTAAGCATGTAATGTGGTACGTTTTAAAGCAGAAGAGAAAACACATTTTCCGTGTGCGTACTAATTTCTTAGAAAATATTAAAACTGGAAGATTCCAGTCTCTAGAATTACACCTCACTGAATGAAGAATCAATGGCATTTAAATCTTTTGAAAAGCTGGAACAATCTACTTTGGAAAATGTCTATGGGCAGACATTATTAACATTTCAAATACTGTCAACAATTAAACCTTGATCAACCTGAAGCCTTGCTCCCCAGTATAATTACATAATTAGTTACCTAGTATTGTGGGAAACAAAGAGGTACAGACGTTTCCAAGCAACTAACTGCATTCTGTTGAGTTTCCTGCAAGTGTCAAGAACCATCTCACTGGTATTTGTGAAAAGCCAGCTTCAAAGCAAAACCAAAGCTAGGGTTAAAGTAAGCAACCATTCCTCAGCTTCTATTTCCATCTCCAAATGACATTTGTAAAATTAAACCTTATGCATGATGTTTCAATATAAGGTTGACTAGGCTAGATTCCTCCAGTCCAGTGGTAGCGACCTATGGATGGAAAACTACTAAGTCTTCATCTAAGTGTTTTGCAGGCATCATCTTATTTAATCTTCACAATAACCCCACAAAGCAGGTATGCTATTTATTATATCCATTCTTTGGGTAAGTAAATTGAGACTTAGAAAAGGAAAGTAACTTATCCAGGGTCACACACGCTTCTCTACCAAACCATACAGCCTTTTTATCAACCTCCTTCCAAAGAGCTCATCCCCCAACAAATGAGTTAACCAAATCAAATCAGAGGAAAATGAAGTCCCAACTACCTTTGGCTAATACAAATAAACATATATAACAGAAGTCCATTCTCCATAGTAAAGTGAGATAGATCTTTAAAAAATGTTAATATGTTCACTCCCCAACTGAAAAATCTTCAATATCTTCTTATTATCTGAGGAATAAAGTCCAAGATCCTTAATTCATCTTATAAGACTGCACCATCTGGCCTTTATTGACCTTGCCAGCATCACCTTGACTTATTTCCTCCTTTATTTTTTTAAAAAAATATTTTTATTGATTTCAGAGAGGAAGGGAGAGTGAGAGAGAGAAACATCAATGATGAGAGAGAATCATTGATCAGCTGCTTCCTGTATGCCCCACACCGGGGATCAAGCCTGCAACCTGGGCAAGAGACTGGGAATCAAACTGTGACCTTCTGGTTCATAGATTAATGCTCAAACACTGAGCCAAACTGGCTGGACTTCCTCCCTTATTTTCTATGTTCCAACCTCATGGGCATTCTTTTGGTTCCTTGAATATGCCATACCTTTTCTGACCTGTATTTCTTTTCTCACTATCTCCACTCAACTTCTCTCTGGTTGCTTGGACTCACCTTTCAGGGCACAACTCAAAAAAACCAGTTCTCCAAGGAAGCCCTCCCTTGACTACTAACCCTTATGCAGGTCAAGTCCAGTGTACTTTCTCATAGTATGGTATACTTTCCTCTTTTCAGAATCAAAATTTAAAATTTCATCACAGAATTAGATGTTTAATGCCACCTTTCTTTACTAGAACATCAGGGAGGAACCATGTTTGTCATATGTACCACTATACCCCCAGCAACCAGCACAGTATCTATCTAGCACATAGGAGGTATTCTGTACATATATGTTGAGTGAATAACTGAGTGAAAGGTAACCATAAACATAAGAAATGGAAACTAAGGTCATGCCCTTAAGGAATAGGTATCAGGCAAGTAAGTGTGACTAAAGCCAGTGAAGGAAGTATCAGTTTTGCTACACTTTGGGTATTGTGCCTGGTGCTGCTGCTCCAGACTGACCCAGTTTAAAAAGTTCAAGACAGAGTCATAAATCCAGACCATTGGAATACAAGAATGAAGAAGGAAATGAAGTAATGCATTAAAATGTGAATTAATGAGAAAGCTGATCCTCAGACCTGGATCTAACTTTGCATGTAGAATTTAAAGTATTATGACACAGCAACGTCACATTTGATTAATGTTCCAGTGGATTTTAATTGGTATTTACTTGTTTTATGTAGCTCATAACAGGAAGGGCCATAATTTCTGAGTGTCAGAATTGCTTAATATAGTACTTGCTACTCTGCAGCTCGCCTTTACGGTATCTAAACTTGGCCCCAGTTAGGGTCTGCTAGTGTTATAAAAGCCTCCTGAAGAAGAAAAAAATCAGTTACATACCAAAATATTTAAAAGGAAATTCCCTTTGAAGATCACTGGACACTTCTACAGATATAACTTGCACAGGAATCAGTTCCAAGGCTCTTCATAGTAGCATGGAGAGATTTAGGCTAAGAGGTGTGCGATGGCATCTCTTTATCATTAGATAGGGCAAATACAGTATTTCCTATACTCTCATCTTTAAGACTCCTAGTAGGAGACGCTAATCTAGAGCTAAGACCCTGCAGAATCCTGGATTACTTTATTTTTAAAAATCTAAAGAAAATGAAAAAGAACTTGAATCTAAAATATAAATAAGAGAAACCAAGATGGCGGCATAGGTAAGCACTTAAACTGTTACCCAGCACAACAATTTCAAAACTACAACTGAAAGACAGAACAAACACCATCCAGAACCACAGGAAAGCTGGCTGAATGGAAATTCCACAACTAGAAGGAAAGAGAAAAGCTCATGGAGAATTGGAGGAACGGCAAAGGGTTGAGGTACGGCAAAGGGACTTTGTGCGCACAGAGAGGAAGGGCGGCTAAGAGCCTGGCCGACTTTCTCTGGTGGGGGGGGAAGGAAGCCCCCGACTGCACTGAACCCCAGTTCCAGGAGAAACCTGTGGACCTGGCTCATACAGGGGGAGTCTGGACTGTAAGGTAGAGAGAAAGGCACTCAGAGACTTGGACACCCAGGGAAGCCCCGGTGGGCAGGGGTCTGGAGGTGCGCGCGTGAGTGTGCACAAAAACTGTGGAGGTTGCCACCGGCTTTCCCTAGCAGAAGGGAGTCGGAAGCTCCTGACTTCACTGAACCCCAGTTCTGACTGCACTGAACCCCAGTTCCAGGCGAGCCCCTGGGGACCCACGCTCTTACGGGGGGAATTTGGACTCTCGGGCGGAGGCTTGGGAGCCAGGGAAGGCAGAGGTCTGGAGGCGCACACACAAGGGCAGGGCTGACGGGAAGCCAAGACTATCTGCTCCACCCTGAGACCCCACCCCATCCAAGCTGAACACAGAGGCTTTTGCAATTTGGCAAGTCTAATCCTATAAGGCTGTCTCCAGCACCCAACTTCTCCCCGCATAGACACAGCTGATCCTCACAGCCAATTGGCCTGGAGGTAAATTCCTCCCAGTGATACCAACAACAATCAAGACTTAAGTACAACAAGGCTGTACACACAGTCCACAAAGGGGTGCACCAAGAGTGTTCACTTCAGGTTAACTGGGGAGGCCGACCCACTGGGCCATATAGAAAACCTAGCACACAAAGCTACCCTACCAACTCAGGGAAGCAGTGAAAATGCAGTGACAAAGAAACAGATCACAAATGAAAGAAATGGAGGGAAACAAACGACTGGATATAGAATTCAAAACCACAGTTATAAGGCTTTTCAAGAATATCCTAGAAAAGGCTGATAGATATAACGAGACCCTCGAAGATATGAAAAAGGACCAACTAGAAATTAAACATACACTGACTGAATAAAAAATATTATACAGAGACCCAACAACAGACTAGAGGAACGCAAGAATCAAATCAAAGAATTGAAATACAAAGAAGCAAAATACACTCAACCAGAAAAGCAAAAAGAAAAAAAAACCCAAAAAGTTGAAGATAGTGTAAGAAGCCTCTGGGACAACTTCAGGCGTACCAACATCAGAATTATGGGGGTGCCAGAAGAAGAGAGAGAGCAAGATACTGAAAACCTATTTGAAGAAATAATGACTGAAAACTTCCCCCACCTGGTGAAAGAAATAGACTTAAAAGTCCAGGAAGAGAACCCCAAACAAAAGGAATCCAAAGAGGACCACACCAAGACACATCATAATTAAAATGCCAAGAGCAAAAGACAAAGAAAGAATATTAAAAGCAGCAAGAGAAATACAGTTAATTACCTACAAGGGAGCACCCATACGATTGTCAGCTGATTTCTCAGCAGAAACTATGCAGGCCAGGCGGGAGTGGCAAGAAATTTTCAAAGTGATGAATAGCAAGAACCTACAACCAAGATTACTCTACCCAGCAAAGCTATCATTCAGAATGGAAGGACAGATAAAGAGCTTCACAGATAAGAAAAAGCTAAAGGAGTTCATCACCACCAAACCAGTATTATATGAAATGCTGAAAGGTATTCTTTAAAAAGAGGAAGAAGAAAAAAGTAAAGATAAAAATGATGAACAACAAATACATATCTATCAACAAGTGAACCTAAAAATCAAGTGAATTAAAAACCTGAGGAACAGAATAAACTGGTGAATATAATAGAATCAGGGGCATAGAAAGGCAGTGGACTGATCATTCTCAGCGGGAAAGGGGTATGGGGGTGTGCAGGAAGAGACTGGACAAAAATCGTACACCTATGGATGAGGACAGTGTGGGGGAGGTAAGGGCAGAGGGTGGGGTGGGAACCGGGTGGAGGGGAGCTGTAGGGGGGGGGTGAAGGAGAAACAATTGTAATAATCTGAATAAAGGTTTATTTAAAAAAATAAAATAAAAAATAAAATATAAATAAGACAACTTTGATATTCTAAAAGCCCTTTATATCATCACCATCTGGATGCTCTTATTTAAGTCAGCCTCTGTGAGATTGAATAATTTACTTATATACAGGGTGGGCAAAAGTAGGTTTACAGTAATACAAATAAATAACATAATAATCCTATATAATAAAGAGGTAATATGCAAATTAACCCTCATGCCCTCACAAGATGGCTGCCTATGAGCAGGCTGGCAGGGGGGTTAGTGAGGGATGACCAAATGACTGAACAAGCAGGCTGCATGGGGCAACCAGGCCGGCAGTAGGGGGGGGGAGCGTGAGGGATGACAGGCCAGCAGGGGGGCGGTTGGGGGCAACCAGGCCAGCAGGGGGGCGGTTGGGGGCAACCAGGCCAGCAGGGGGGGGCAGTTAGGGGTGACCAGGCTGGCGGGGAGTGCAGTTGGGGGTGATTAGGCTGGTGGGGGGGGCAGTGAGGGGCGACTAGGACAGCAGGGGGGGCAGTTCGGGGCAACCAGGCTGGCAGGGGGGGCATTAAGGGGTGACCAGGCCGGCGGGGGGGGGGCAGTTAGGAACGACCAGGTCAGCAGGGAGGAGGCAGTTGGGGGTGACCTGGCCAGCAGCAGGGGGCAGTTAGAGTTGACCAGGTCAGCAGGGGGGACAGTTAGGGGCGATCAGACAGGCAGGCAGGTGAGCAATTAGGAGCCAGCAGTCCAGGATTGTGAGAGGGATGTCCAACTGCTGGTTTAGGGCCTAAACCAGCAGTCAGACATCCCCTGAGGAGTCCCGGATTGGAGAGGGTGCAGGCTGGACTGAGAGGACCCCCCCCCCCCCGATCCCGTGCACGAATTTTGTGCACTGGGCCTCTAGTCAATAAATAATAATGAAAGAATAAATTATGTGTTTCACGTACTCACAACTATAATCCTACTTTTGTTGACCCTGCATAGGTTTTATGTAGTTGTAATCAGAGTATATATGTAAATTTTATTCATTTTTAAACTTGACATATCAAGCAAATAATGAATTACTTTCTTCTTATGTCACAGTTGTATCTAGTATACACATCTCTGTTATTGCACTTGCCACACTATATTTCAGTAGTCTTATTTATATATCTGTTATATGTCTCTCTTTCTAGGCTGTGGGCATTTGAGAGAAAAAATTTTTTTTCTTTTAAAGTAATATTTGTGGAATGAATGAATGATGGCTATGAAATTTTGTTCTACCTCCTTTTAAATTGTTTTAGTAGTTTTTAAAAGTAAGTAACACATGCACATGGTACAAAATTCAAAAAGGACAATATGATAAACATTAAATAATAAGTCTTTATCTCACATCTGCTCCCCCCACCAACACAAGTTCTTCCCCTAAAAAATAATGTTTTAAAATTTTTATGTATATTAGCAGATACAATCTAGGTGCATTTAATCTAAATAAATGATTTTTTCTGTTTCTTTTTTAACATTTTTGTGGGGTTTTTTAAAAATATATTTTTATTGACGTCAGAGAGGAAGGGAGAGGGAGAGAGAGATAGAAACATCATTCATTGATCGACTGCCTCCTGCATGCCTCCCTATGGGGGATCCAGCCCACAACCCGGGCATATGCTCTTGACTAGAATCGAACCCGGGACCCTTCAGTCTGCAGGTTGATGCTCTATCCACTGACCCAAATTGGCTAGGATTGTTTCTAATTTTGTTTTGCACAAATGCTTTGCACCCTGATATTTACTTTAGCAGTAGGAGATAGTCCATATTAGTTCATATGGAAACACCTGGATGGACATGTAGGATACTTTTAATTTTTTTTGTTATTACAAACAATGTTACAGTGATTATCCCTGAATATGTGAAATTTCACAAATATAGAAATATTTCTGGAGGATAAATTTCTACAATGAAATTTCTGGAGCAAATGCTATGGACTTTCAGAATTTTGATAGATATTTCCAAATTGTCCTCTATGGAGGTTATTCTAATTTATACTCTACCAACAATATACATATAGCAATGCCACTTTCCCTATGCTCCTACTAACACAATGCAATAGCAAACTTTTAAAAAATTAATTCATTCATTTTTAATATATCTTTACTGATTTCAGAGAGGAAGGGAGAGGGAGAGAGAGATAGAAACATCAATCTATCTCTTTCCCTTCCTTCTCTGTAAAAAATCAATAAAATATATTAAAAAAGAGTGTAGAACACTTAATGTATTTAGAAATTAGCTCTTCATCATATGTTAAAAATATTTTTCACAATGTACTGTCTTTTGACTTTGTTTATAGGGTCTTTTAATGTGAAATTTTTGACTTTATGTATTTGAATTTATCAATGTTTTCTTTTATGGTTCCTGGGTTTTATGTCATGTATTTTGTGTTTTTGTTATTAATCCTCACCTGAGGATATTTTTTCCATTGATTTTTAGATAGAGTGGAAGAGAGGCAGGGAGGGGGAAAGAGAGAAAGAGAAACATTGATGTGAGAGAGACACGAGAGACTGGTTGACTTTCACACATGCCCTGACTATGGCAGGAGAACTAACCTGCAACACAGGCACATGCCCTTGAGTGAGAATCAAACCCGTGACGTGTTGGTGTGCAGGCCAATCCTCTAATCACTGAGTGCACACTGGCCAGAGCTGTGTCACATACTTAAAAAGTCTTCCCTACTCCAAGATTACAAAAAAGTTTCTCCTATACGCTCTTCCTTATAATGTCAACATTTTCACATTTAATTCTCTGATCCATCTGAGAATTAAATGTAAACTTTATTTTCCATTTATTTACTTTTTCCTTCACGTTTCATATACAATTTCTTATAGAACTATACAGTTTTCATTTTAATGGTTTCATTGAATTAACATTACCATAGTTTTCTTAAGTATTACTTGCCTCCTATTACTAAACATATTCATTAAAATTTTAGTTACATATCTTTTTCTTTTTAAATAATTTCTTTAGAGGAAATTTTCAAGAATTATATTTCTGGATCAAAGAGTTTGAACGTTATTATAACTTTTGACTAAATTGTCAGATTGCTACGATCTAACCAATTTATAATCTTCACCAATACAATCAATAAGTAACACGTATATATGAATATACACAAATATTTTCCAAAAAGAAATTTACACTAGACACTATTCAAATATAAACAGTTGGCTCATAATCCAGAGACAAAAACTTACATCACACTGCAACAGAATCTCATCACCCTAAGAGTTGTGCTTATTTCCTAGGAGAAAAAAGGGTAGGTGGACAGCCCTAACTGGTTTGGCTCAGTGGACAGAGCATCAGCCTGCGGACTGAAAGGTCCCAGGTTTGATTCCGGTCACGGGCATGTACCTCGGTTGTGGGCACATCCCCAGTAGGAGGTGTGCAGGTGGCGGCTGGTCGATGTTTCTCTCTCATTGATGTTTCTAACTCTCTGTCCCTCTCCCTTCCTCTCCGTAAAAAATCAATTAAAAAAAAAAAGTAAGTGGACAAATTCTTCTGGAGCAAAGGGCAATTTTCTGTTGGAAAATCCTAAAAAAGTAACTTAGCAAATCAAGCATTGCAGTAGAATCAGAAGAAGACTGCAGCATTTAAATTCAAGGCTGTATTTCACTATTCACCTCTCTCCTGTCCCTTCCCAATATCAGAGTTTCCCTTCCTCCCACTTTCTTGAAGTACCTTGAAGATCTAGCTACCATCTAATAATTCTTTTTCAGTTTCTTCCATGAGGAGTCTTTCACTTGGCTGCTGGTTCTTTAAGTCAAGTTAAGGTCAGGAAATAAAAAGTTGATCCAGAGTAGAATACTGAACATCCATCCGCAGTCTAATGTGGATATAGCAGAGACTTTCTGCTTCTTTGGAGCTGTGTCTCTCTATCATTTGCCAAATCATATACTACTTGCAACCCTTTTGCTCCCCTATCTTCTTACCACCTCCTAGGGCTCTCTTTCATGAAGTATTTTAGGAGACAGATTTCTTTTGAAAGAATTATCTTACGGCTAGTGTCCCGGTGTATGGATTCGTGCACATTGAAAAAAATTAATTAGAAGAAATATTTTAATATCGCTATTCGCCCTTTCTCTATAAGAAAAGTGTCAACCAAATTCACGATTGACAATGACAGATCAAAACACACGCATGCAACTGGCACAGCGAGAGCTTTACATGTATTGTGCACACATGAGTCAACTTGGCCTTTTATATATATAGTAGAGGCCCAGTGCACGAAAATTGTGCACGGGGGTGTGTGTCCCTCAACTCAGCCTGCACCCTCTCCAATCTGGGACCCCTCCAGGGATGTCCGACTGCCCGTTTAGGCCAGATCCTACGGGCAGTCGGACATCCCTCTCACAATCCAGGACTGCTGGCTCCCAATTGCTCGCCTGCCTGCCTTCCTGATTGCCCCTAACCCAGTGATCAGCAAACTCATTAGTCAACAGAGCCAAATATCAACAATACAACAATTGAAATTTCTTTTGAGAGCCAAATTTTTTAAACTTAAACTTCTTCTAATGCCAATTTCTTCAAAATAGACTTGCCCAGGCTGTGGTATTTTGTGGAAGAGCCACACTCAAGGGGCCAAAGAGCCACATGTGGCTCACGAGCCGCAGTTTGCCGACCACTGCCCTAACTGCTTCTGCCTGCCAGCCTGATCACCCCCTAACCACTCACTTGACAACCTGATTGATACCTAACTGCTCCCCTGCCAGCCTGTTTGCCCCTAACTGCCCTCCCCTGCAGGCCTGGTCACCCCTAACTGCCCTCCCTTGCAGGTTTGGTCACCCCTAACTTCCCTCCCCCTGCAGGCCTGGTCCCCCCCAACTGTTCTCCCCTGCAGGCCTGGGTCTCCCCCAACTGCCCTTCCCTGAAGACCCTGTTGCCCCCAACTTCCCTCCTCTGCTGGCCTGGTCCCCCCCAACTCCCCTCCCCTGCAGGCTTGATTGCCCCCAACTGCCCTCCCTTGCAGGCCTGGTCCCTCCCGACTGCCCTCCCCTGCTGGCCTGATCACCCACAACTGCCCTCCCTTGCAGGCCTGGTCCCTCCCAACCGCCCTCCCTTGCTGGCCATCTTGTGGCAGCCATCTTGTGTCTACATGGGGGCAGCCATCTTTGACCACATGGGGGCAGCCATCTTGTGTATTGGAGTAATTTGCATATTACTCTTTTATTAGATAGGATAGAGGCCTGGTGGGGATGGGGGCCAGCTGGTTTGCCATGAAGGGTGTCCCGGATCAGGGTGGGGGTTCCCTTGGGGCATGGGGTGGCCTGGGCGAGGGGCCTGTGGTGGTTTGCAGGCCGGCCACGCCCCCCAGCGACCCAAGCAGAGGCCCTGGTATCTGGGATTTATTTATCTTCTATAATTGAAACTTTGTAGCCTTGAGCGGAGCCAAGCCTCTTGCTTGCCCGGTGGCAGCAGCCGTTTTTGTTGGGATTTATTTATCTTCTATAATTGAAACTTTGTTGTGGAGGCCAAGGCAGGCCAGGGCTGTGGGGGCTTGGCTTCTTCCATCGCCGAGGGCAACTCAAGCCTCCTGCTCTCTCCAGCTCCATGGCTGCCGCCACTTCTGTTGGGATTTATTTATCTTCTATAATTGAAACTTTATAGCCTTGAGTGGAGGCCTGGGCCCACCAGGGTGTGTGGAAAGCTTGGCTTCCTCCATTGCTGGGGAAACCTAAGCCTCCTGCTCCCTCCGTGGCCTCAGACATCTTGGTTGGGTTAATTTGCATACTCACTCCTGATTGGCTGGTTGGCATGGCTTGTGGGTGTAGTCGAGTGCTGGTTAATTTGCATATTACTCTTTTATTAGATAGGATAGAATAAACTTGCTTAATTAGACCTGCTTTCTGATTTCGCTAAACTTTTTCCAGCCCAGTGAAGCACCCTCATTTCTCTTTGAGGTAATTGTCAGCAGCATAGCGGTAAATATCAGCACAAAGCAGATAATTATTGTAGATCATGCAAGGAGAGAAAAAGGTAAAATATTTAACTGTAGCAGTGTTTGACTATATTCTGTGCAGTGAGAAAACCTGAAGTCAAGTTCCACCATTTCTTACTTCTTTTCAGTCGGGTCAAGTTTCTAAACTTTCTAAATCTCCGTTTTCTGGCTAATGAAAAGAAAATAGGATTCTACCAAGTCTCCTATCTACCTACTCAGGACTTCTGTGAGAATCAAATGAGATGAGGCAAGTGAAAACGCTTCATCTTTGGTTAAACTGTAAAATGTTTGCACCTGGCTATAAAGCAAGTCGGGTTTCTGGGCTGAAGAAACGCCAAAGAGGCTAGTCGCTAGAGAGAGGAAGCTGGGTGTTGCTATGTGATGTCATTACCTGGCGCCCACAGTGACCGTTTTCAGGCTGGGCTGGGCTGTGGGCCACATTTTGCACCATGGGGTCTTAGCAGCGTTGGCTGTGATTTGGTAGGGTGTCACTCCGGGGTGGTGGCAGGGCCTGTGTCCCACTTAGGGGAAGCTGAGTGTTGGTTTGTCAGTGGCAGGTCCACGGTGCCATTTATTTTTAAATGGCCAGTGCGTGTCATGGCAGCTCCTGCCTTGAGTGTCTGCCCTCTGATGTTCAGTGAGCATCATAGCTACTGATTGGACAGACACTTAACCTTTTATATATAGAGATTATAATTTATAATTTATAAAGTTTATAATGCCCCTTCTGGAAATCTGGTACAGTGTCATGGTATGAATGTTGATCAGACCAGAGAGGAAAGTCACAAGCCTGGAATCTATTCCAAGCACATCTCTGACAGGCAGCACAGCATGGAGCATAGCCTTAGGAATCAGACTCGAATTTCACCATTCACTGGATATGTTACAGTAAGCAAATCTCTTAACTATTTTGGACTAAAATATCACCATGTTAGAAAGGCCCTTCTTGACAATTCTTTATCTCAATGGCCATTCTGCCTTGTCATTCTTTATTGTTATTTCCCCATTTGCATTTTTCATAGCACTATTCCATTTTATAATTGAATGCTTACATGTTTTTTTTATTATGTATCTTCCCCAATGGACTGTAAATCCCATAGGGCAGAGTTTGATTTGTTCACCAATGGATACTCACACAAATAATTGTAGACTAAATGAGCTCAGTTTTCTTCAAAAATAGGGATAATGACACTCCTCAGAGATATAATATGGGATAATACATGTAAAAAACATTTAGTATATAGTCAGTCACATGGTTTAGTGGTCAACAAATGTTAGCCATTATTTAAAGTATAGCTCTCAGCAAGTCATGGCCTTTGTAATTAAACTTTCCTAATTGTAAAGTGAAACGAATTACTACCTCTTCCCTACTGCCAAAGCACACTGTGATATTACTACTACTGCTGCTGCTGCTGCTACTAACTACTACTACTACTACTACTACTAAACAAAAGGCATTAGGAGGAACTCAGAAGATAAATTTCCACTGATATTAAGAATTTGTTAAATTTACAACTCTCCTGTGACATTTATCTTAATCAGGACTTTACCCCAAGCACTGAGAACCCAGATATCTGGGAGAGCAAACAAGGCTTGAGAAAGACTGCTTGAGTATTATAGTGGGAGCACCCGAGAAATTCCTAGAAAGAATGGAGAATTAATCTGGCTATAAAATACCCCAGTGATATATCCAATTTCCAGTGGTAAATACTATCTTAATCACTACCTGAAACATGAAACCTGGTTGTTTTTCAGCGACCTCCTCCTTCCCTACACTTCTAACAACAATGTGTCTTTACAATATTCCAAATTTGGTCTTCAGATGCCCCCAAATCTGTAATCTTATAATTCCACTCTAAGGAATTTCTAAGAACCACAATTCTGAACTCTGACTGCATGAAGAAACACCTATGAATGATAACGATGTTGAGTCTCATCCAAGACCCACTGAATGAGCAACTTCCAAAAGTGAGACTTGAGTATTTGTTTTTAAAAGTGTCCACAGATTATTTTGGTGCAAACCAGAGTTGAGAACCACTATTCCATTCGCCCCTTACCTCCTAGCACCAGAATGACAATATCTATTCAAAGGCAAAGGCAATCTGGTTGAGAGCTCAAGCAGGAAGTGTCAAGCATTGTCCCATACTTTAGGTTAGCGCAAGCCTGTTTCTTTAGCTTTAAACAAGAGATACTAAAAGCACTTAACCTGGAAAACTTGGATTCAACACTAAATTGAATGAAAATCATTTAGCATGTCTGGAAAATAGTAAGTGCTCAATAAATTGTCTTGCTTAACTACCTAATGGTAAATTATTTCCAAACTGTAATCTATAAAAAGAAGTCTATACAATTTTATTAATAAAAAAACCTACAAGACCTGCCATTTCCTGTTTTCACCATTCTCATAAACTAATATAAAGTTTATGAGAACAGACCCACTGGAACAGACCCACCTCAGATTATGGAAGAATGCTAACTCGACTAGTTGGAGCTTTTATTTGGTTGATTTTTAAAAATCAGGTCAAGCTCCTGGTTTCTGCCTGCAATTATTTCACTGCTATATTTTGTATCCTCTTAATATCAGGTATCTTAAAAAGATGTCTCTGATCAAAGAAGGACCAGAAGTCAGATCAATACAAATCTAGCACACGAAAGTACAGTATACCTGAGCATCATATTTAGATTCCTTTAGCCAAGGCATTAACTATGTACACTTTGCAAATTACTGTGCTAGGCACTGTGGCAAATATAAAGACGTGTAAGAGAAAGCTTCTAGCCTATCAATGGCCATTTTATGAACTTAAATGTATTTTAGAAGTTGCCACAACTTAGACATGACACAAGCCAAATCAAGAATGGGAGGCGGGGAGAGATTAAACAAAGAATTTATATGCATACGAGAGCCCTGGTGCATGAAATTCGTGTACGGGGTGTGTGTGTGTCCCTCAGTCCAGCCTGCACCTTCTCCAATCTAGGACCCCTAGAGGGATGTCCAACTGCCCTGTGGGATCGGGCCTAAATGGGCAGTCGGACATCCCTCTCACAATCCAGGACTGCTGGCTCCCAACTGCTTGCCTGCTTGCCTGATTGCCGCTAACCGCTTCTGCCTGCCAGCCTGATCACCCCCTAACCACTCCCCTGCCAGCCTGATTAACACCTAACTGCTCCCCTGCCAGCCTGATTGCCCCTAATTGCCCTCCCCTGCCAGCCTGGTCACCCCTAATTGTCCTCCCCTGCAGGCCTGGTCACCCCCAATTGCCCTCCCCTGCAGGCACAGTCCCCCCCAACTGCCCTTTCCTACAGGCCTGGTCACCCCTAACTGTCCTCCTCTGCTGGCCTGGGTCCCCCCAACTGCCTTCCCCTGCAGGCCTGGTCACCCCTAATTGCTCTCCCCTGCAGGCCTGGTTGCTCCCAACTGCCCTCCTCTGCCGGCCATCTTGTGGTGGCCATCTTGTGTCTACATGGGGGCAGCCATCTTTGACCACATGGGGTGGCCATCTTGTGTGTTGGAGTGATGGTCAATTTGCATATTACTCTTTTATTAGATAGGATATGTATAACCCATGGATACAGACAATAGTGTGCTGAAGGCCTGGGGAGGGGGCAGGAGCAGGATGGAGGAGGTCAATGGGAGAGGGGAGGGGACATCTATAATACTTTTAACAATAAAGATAAATTTTAAAAAAAGAATGGTAAAAAAGGGAAAGATGATTAGGATGCCCACTTTTCCCTCCTCCTTCCCTCCAGAGCTGGACTATGAGCTTAATTATTCTCAAAGACAACAGTGGCATTGTTCTGACTCTGTTGAAGAGATGGTGATACCATGGAATCCTATATCTGCCCCTGCCCTCAGCATAGATAATGTGCCAGGCCCTCTAAATACTTTACATAAATTACCTCATTTTATTATAACAACTCTATGGACATATACTATTATTATCTCTCTATTTTACAAAAGAGGGAAGTGAGGCTTAGAGAAGTGGAGTGACAAAGCCAGTATGTGGTGGGACTTTGACCCTTGAGCCTGAGCTCTTTAACTATTACATACATGATGCTAAGCCCTGATTCTGGAGGTCAGAGAGGGTCCTCTAACACACAGAGCCTGATGCCTACATCAAAATCACATGGTCAAGAAGTCAGGATACTGGTTATTTCTACGGGTGATGGCTGGGAGGATGAGTAGCAAGCAGGCCTGGAAGGGGGCCAGGGTTGGGGAGCTGGTAGAAGAGGAGATTGGTGAATTGGGAATGATAATACTCCATTTCATGATCTAGGTAAAGATTACACAATTTCTTGATGTGTGTTTGTGAAAACTCATCAAGATATACATAAAAGTGCAAAATAAGTACACTTTATGTATGTATATTTTATTTCTTTTTTTTATTTCTTTACTGATTTCAGAGAGGAAGGGAGAAGGAGAGAGAGATAGAAACATCAATGATGAGAGAGAATCACTGATCGGCTGCCTCCTGCATGCCCTCTACTGGGGATTGAGCCCGCAACCCAGGCATGTGCCCTTGGCCGGAATGGAACCTGGGACCCTTCAGTCTGCAGGCTGACACTCTATCCACTGAGCCAAGCTGTCTAGGGCTGTATATTTTATTTCAATAAGAGTATAATATACAAAGTACAATAGTGCTCTTTAATTCTTAGTCTTTTTGCTAGCTTCTAGTAGCGTTGACACTGGAAGAGTAATAACCTCTTGGAAAACTTTACCCTTCATTGTCACAGGATTACTAAGGATTTGGATCACTCAATTTCAGTATCTTATCCTTTCCTTAATTTTTTTTTTTAATTTATCGATGAGAGATAAAGGGAGTGGGAGAGAGAGAAAGGAACACTGATTTGTTGTTCCACTTATTTATGCACTCATTGGCTGATTCTTGTATGTGCCCTGACTGGGGATCAAACCCGCAACCCTGGTGTATCAGGATGATGTTCTAACCATCTGAACGACCTGGCTAAGGTCTTGCTCCTCTTTTATCAAAAGCCTACCCGAGGAATTTCACTGAAAGTAAGTTAATTGTATTGTACCTGAATTATCAAATGCATACATACCATCAGTATGATTCTAGTCAATACCACATTTTATCAGCTCTTCAAGGAAATAAATGTTAGAGACTGAAGCTCTGATTTGGAGGTGCAAAAAATTAGCATAGCTAGAGTTAAAACAATGGTCCTTGTTCTCATTAGAACAATCCTGGGAGCATTTTAAAAATACCAATACTTTGTTCCCACTCACATAGATCCTGATTTAACTGGATTGGGGTGAGACTCTGTTATTAAATTATTTTTAAAAGGTCACCAAGTGACTCTAATGTTTAGCCATGATGAGAACCACTTAGCTAATGACAAAGCAAAATTTTAAAATACCCTTTACACTCAAGATTACTACAAGTCTCATTTCTAAAATCATCCAATAAATTAAGATTTTTTTAAAAAGTTGAAAATTATTTCTCATTTGTTATTCTAGGGTAAAACAGTCAAGCTATTCTTTCTTATATCTTACTCTGGAACAACAACAAATAAAGTTTAATATCACAGAAGATTTCTACCAGTGTAATCATTTGGATCAGACCCCCTCCCAAAGGAAAAAAAAGTAGAAATACTGTTCATGGTGAAACATATTTTTGCCACCAGCAACACTTTTTTTTAATTGATTTTTTTATTGATTAAGGTATTACATATGTGTGCATATCCCCTATTGCCGCCCCCACCCCACTCCCGTACATGCCCTCAACCCCCTGCTGTCTCTGTCCATTGGTTATGCTTATATGCATGCATACAAGACCAGCAACACTTTTATCTCCTTTCCTGAACAGGTGCCCTTATCAGCAATCTCTCTAGTACTATGCAGCAGAGATAATGCAAAAACAATTCAAATAATCCTGAATCCTGGTGGGGACAACTGTTTGCTGTTGACTAACTGGTCACTTGAAACTCATAATAAAATCCACATCTCCCCAGTAATAATTTTTCTTTTGTGTTGTTGTTCTTTTTATATTTGTGTGTGTTCGTTACTGCAATGGTGTCTCTGCAAATGGAGTCTAAAAAAGAAATAAAAACACAGTACAGAGAGCTGAAAGGAAGAGGGTAAACATAAATCATAAAAAATGACCACATGTACATGCTGTTGGCCTACATCACCACGTTCCAGCCAGCCAGCTTAACACTGTATCTTCAAGTTTATCCACAAGCACCTTCTTTGTGCTCACAATCTTGAGAGACTTACTAAAGTAGGCTTAATGATGATAGCAGTTTCCCCCTCTTATTTTTTTAAAATATTTTTTATTGATTTCAGAGAGGAAGGGAGAGGAAAAGAGAAAGAAACACCAATGAGAGAGAATCACTGATCGGCTGCCTCCTGCACGCCCCCCACCGGGGGTCAAGCCTGCAACCTGGGTATGTGCCCTTGAACAGAATCAAACTCAGGACCCTTCAGTCCTCAGGCTGATGCTTTATCCACTGAGCCAAACCAGCCAGTTTCCCCCTCTAAAGTGTAGTTTTACTTCTGAGCTAACAAATCATTCATTGTTTTTATCATCCCATACAACTTATTCCAAAACTTAAAACATACAAGAAGAGGGGGTAGAAACCAAGATGGCGGCATAGGTAAGCACCTAGACTGCTGCCTTGCACAACAATTTCAAAACTACAACTAAAAGACAGAACGGACACCATCCAGAACCACAGGAAAGCTGGCTGAGTGGAAATTCTACAACTAGAAGGAAAGAGAAAAAAGCTCACGGAGAATTAGAGGAACGGCAAAGGGTTGAGGTACGGAGACAGGCTCCCTGAGAGCCTGGCTGACTTTCTCTGGCGGGAGGGGGAAGGAAGCCCCCAACTGCACTGAACCCCAGTTCCAACTGCACTGAACCCCAGTTCCGGTAGAAACCCCGAGGGCCCAGGCTCATACAGGGGGAGTCTGGACTGTAAGGTAGAGAGAAAGGCACATGGAGACTCGGGGGAGTGGCGGCGGACAGGGGCCTGGAGGCGCGCGCAAGTGCGCACAAAGACTGCAGAGGTTGCCACAGGCTTTCCCTAGCAGAAGGGAGTCGGAAGCTCCTGACTGCACTGATCCCCAGTTCTGACTCCACTGAACCCCAGTTCCAGGCGAGCCCCTTGGGACCCACGCTCTTGCAGGGGGAATCTGGACTCTCAGGCGGAGGCTTGGGAGGCGGGAAAGGCAGAGGTTGGAGGTGCGTGTGCCAGGGCAGGGCTGACGGGAAGCCAAGACTGTCTGTTCTGCCCTGAGACTCCACCCCATCCAAGCTGAACACAGAGGCTTTTGCAATTTGGCAAGTCTAATCCTATAAGGCTGTTTCCAGCACCCAACTTCTCCCCGCATAGACACAGCTGATCCTCACAGCCAATTGGCCTGGAGGTAAATCCCTCCCAGTGATACCAACAACAATCAAGACTTAAGTACAACAAGGCTGTACACACAGTCCACAAAGGGGTGCACCAAGAGTGTCCACTTCAGGTTAACTGGGGAGGCCGACCCACTGGGCCATATAGAAAACCTAGCACACAAAGCTACCCTACCAACTCAGGGAAGCAGTGAAAATGCAGCGACAAAGAAACAGATCACAAATGAAAGAAATGGAGGAAAACAAACGACTGGATATAGAATTCAAAACCACGGTTATAAGGTTTTTCAAGAATATCCTAGAAAAGGCTGATAGATATAACGAGACCCTCGAAGATATGAAAAAGGACCAACTAGAAATTAAACATACACTGACTGAAATAAAAAATATTATACAGAGACCCAAAAACAGACTAGAGGATCCCAAGAATCAAATCAAAGAATTGAAATACAAAGAAGCAAAAAACACTCAACCAGAAAAGCAAAAAGCAAAAAAAAAAAAAATCCAAAAAGTTGAAGATAGTGTAAGAAGCCTCTGGGACAACTTCAGGCGTACCAACATCAGAATTATGGGGGTGCCAGAAGAAGAGAGAGAGCAAGATACTGAAAACCTATTTGAAGAAATAATGACTGAAAACTTCCCCCACCTGGTGAAAGAAATAGACTTACAAGTTCAGGAAGTGCACAGAACCCCAAACAAAAGGAATCCAAAGAGGGCCACACCAAGACACATCATAATGAAAATGCCAAGAGCAAAAGACAAAGAGAGAATATTAAAAGCAGCAAGAGAAAAACAGTTAATTACCTACAAGGGAGCACCCATACGATTGTCAGCTGATTTCTCAGCAGAAACTATGCAGGCCAGGCGGGAGTGGCAAGAAATTTTCAAAGTGATGAATAGCAAGAACCTACAACCAAGATTACTCTACCCAGCAAAGCTATCATTCAGAATGGAAGGACAGATAAAGAGCTTCACAGATAAGAAAAAGCTAAAGGAGTTCATCACCACCAAACCAGTATTATATGAAATGCTGAAAGGTATTCTTTAAGAAGAGGAAGAAGAAAAAAGTAAAGATAAAAATGATGAACAACAAATACATATCTATCAACAAGTGAACCTAAAAATCAAGTGAATTAAAAACCTGAGGAACAGAATAAGCTGGTGAATATAATAGAATCAGGGGCATAGAAAGGGAGTGGACTGATAATTCTCAGCGGGAAAGGGGTATGGGGGTGTGCAGGAAGAGACTGGACAAAAATCGTACACCTATGGATGAGGACAGTGTGGGGGAGGTAAGGGCAGAGGGTGGGGTGGGAACCGGGTGGAGGGGAGCTGGGGGGGGGAGGAGAAACAAGTATAATTATCTGAATAAAAATTTATTTAAAAATATATATATGTACAAGAAGAACAGGATGCTTTAGAAGAATCCTAAGAGGATTCAAGTCCCTTCTATCTTCAACCCATATAGGTAGGTTACTCCAAAGCTAATAACTTTAAAAAAATTTTAAATCCTTCATCTTGAATTTAGTATTAGGTTAAATATTCTCTCCCTCCAAAGCCCATTCTCCCACTCCACAAAATGATATAAATGAAAACATCCATAGCAGATGCCATCTAGAAGGATACTGTTGTATTTTGAGATATTTGTCCTGCACTAGAGGAGAATGCAAATCTACAGTTTCAAAAAGTATTCTAAGCTAAGTAATTCTTACATTTTAGATTTTTTTTTGTCTGCCTCTCCACATTTGATTCTAGAAGGTGGCTTTTTCTTTCTTTAACAACAAAAGGCTACTACCTCTGCTTTTCACTGCACTATCCTATATAATAAAAGGCTAATATTCAAATCAACCAAATGGAGGAATGACCGGTCGCTATGATGCGCACTGACCACCAGGGGGGCAGGCGCTCAGTGCAGGAACTTCCCCCTGGTGGTCAGTGTGCTCCCACAGGGGAAGTGCTACTCAGCCAGAAGTTGGGCTCACAGCTGGCAAACAGAGCGGTGGTGGCAGGAGCCTCTCCCACCTCCGCTACAGCGCTAAGGATGTCCGACTGCCTAAGCTGTCAGTCGGACATCCCCCAAGGGTCCCAGACTGCAAGAGGATGCAGGCCAGGCTGAGGGATCCCCCCGAGTGCACGAATTTCATGCACCAGACCTCTAGTTTAAACATAAAAGCTGTTTTGATTGCACAGAGGAAAAATGCATTCCCTACAAGGATATAATATCCAAGCAAAGAAATGAATAGACCATAAAAAATACATAATCACCTATATTTGTCCCTCTTCCTGTAGAGGGTGAGAGTGGGGTCAGAAGAGCATGGAAAGGAGACAAAAAAATTAGTTGTATTCTTAGGAAATAAACTAATATAACAAGCATTTTCCTGATCTCCAGGCTGGAGAAGAAACAACCCTACAACAGTGATGAATTCATTTGTTTCTAGCTGAACCCCCACAAGCACAATAATTGGAATCTCAGCTCATGCAGAGCTTTTTTTCTCCTTTAAGGCAGGATAGCAGTAGTTATGGGGGTGAGGGGTGGAGAGGAAAGTCAGGAGTCTCAGTGGTTGCTACAGCCACTAGTATTCCAATTTGCCCTAGTCACTGCCTATAATCTTTCTTATCTAGAGCCAAAGTGAAATTCCTGAAGCTAAGGCTAGTATCTTCCTCTTCTATGATCTTTTCCAGTCACACCATCATCCTGCTCTGGGGCCTCCAACCAGCATGTGTACAGCAGAAGGAACAAGTACCTGCTTCTATCCTTCATATCGTTCCCTAGAGGCTGAGTGGGAACAGTGACCTGGATACACTCCTCTCCTCTCTTCTGGAGAAGCCCCAGAAGATCTAAAGCAGCCAACCCTCTTCCAGAGAGAGCCATCCCTTTGCCTCTAGCCAAACTTCCTTCCACTCATTCACAGATTTCTGCTCTTCTCCCCATGCATATGAATGTTTTTCTCCATTTCATGGCTTTCCATGAATACCCATAAAACTAATTTGTTGAAAAATTGATTATATATTCTCCTAGGGTAGATTTTTTTAAAATTTCAGCTTTACTGAGGTATAATTGACAAAAGTGTAAAATATTTGAAGTGCACCATTGTGGTGATGAGATATACATATACCTTGTAAAAAGATTCTCCCCATCGGGTTAATAAATCCATCACTTCACATACTTATTCTTTTTTTTTTCTGATGAGAACATTTAAGATTCATTCTTTTAGCAATTATACAACACACCAGAGGCCCAGTGCACAAATTCGTGCACAGTGGGGTCCCTTGGCCTGGCCTGCAGGATTGGGCCAAAACTGGCTCTCCAACATCCCCCAAGGGGTCCCGGATTGAGAAAGGGCACAGACCAGGCCGAGGGACTCCACCAGTGCACAATCGGGGCCAGGGAGGGATGCAGGTGATTGGCCAGCTGGGGAGGGACCGTGGGAGAGCTCCAGGGCATGTCTAGCCTGTCTCGCTCAGTCCTGATTGGCCAGACCCCAGCAGCAAGCTAACCTACTGGTTGGAGTGTCTGTCCCCTGGTGGTCAGTGCACGTCATAGTGACTGGTCGACCAGTCAACTGTCTGCCCCCTGCTGGTCAGTGCATGTCATAGTGAGTGGTTGAGTGGCCTTAGCATATCATTAGCATATTACTCTTTGATTAGTTGAATGGATGACTGGACACTTAGCATATTAGGCTTTTATTATATAGGATAGTTTATCAACTATAGTCACCATATTTTACATTAGAGCATCAGACATTATATTTTTATTGCTGAAAGTTTGTTCTTAGAGTAGAATCTATATTTTATGCCTAACCCCCATAGCCCTGGGCCCAATGATTTGTACATGACAGTCAATCAATGCTTGGTGAATGAATGAATGCATACATAAAGGAATGAGTGAATATAGCTAACCAAATTTCATATTTCTGTTATCTCAAGATTAAAGAGAAAGTTCTTCAGTGATTGACTTTATCTTCTACTCTTCTTTACATCAGGTTAACTTCTATTTCAAACAGTTGTCCAGATGCTATACCACTTCCTTTGAAGAAAAGTCAAAGTGGGGATTTCAATTTGTTTGCTCTACAAATAATTTCTTTTTCAAGTTTAAGCCTTCAAATTGGGAAGGAGCTCTTCAATCTCCTTTGATGTGAGGGTGAGAATGGGGAGATGAGAAAAGAGAAAAAAGTGTGGGAAATACTCCCTGAACAAACAAAACGGGAGGAGGATCTAATACCTTTAAAAAACCAGCCAAGTATATATAACTACTTTTGCCTCTTGAAGAGAAAAAGCAAAACAAATCTGACTTAAATGAATGAAAGCTCTGGCAATAAAAAGCAATCCAGGTAATCTGCAAACACATATACCCAACTAATTGTTTCTAAGGAAGAAAACCATTAAAATTAGAATCACATTTCACCATGTGTTCAACTTCATAAAGATATTCTTCATGTGGATTGCCACTCACTGGTCTCTTTAAGACCAAATCAGTCAAAACAATAAGTCCGTCCAAGTCCAGAGGACTGCACCGCTGACTGAACAAAATAAATCTTGTAGAATACTATACAAGGAGCTGGCACATATTCTGTCAATGATGATGCTGCCTGCTGATAATGAGCTCACTGATTATTGTCAGCTGAGATCTGATGTCAGTGCTGCCCCTGCTTATCATACACTAGACAAAGAATATAACCTTTCTACCCTAAGTCTGTCATCTGCAAATGCTGACAATAAATGAGTGTTCATGTGAATTCATCAGTTAATGTTTTCAAGAACTAGAGCAATGAGCACCACTTCAGCTATTAATGAGTCACAATAATGACTTCATGCCATTCCAGACTTCTCATCAATGCTGAATGAAGTGCAACTAGGTAAATCAATATAATAGTCAAATGAGATTCTAAAATAGTGATCACACTCATTGTGCCATGAAAGCAAAGTAAAGAAGACATTTAAGGAGCTATGGTGATATATAATTGAGAGGCACAGCTTACTTGAAGAGAGAGCTTCCATTGGTGAAACTTCAACAAAATTTATAGAGTGCCTATTATGCAGTAAACATCATGAAGTTGACAGAAACAGATTTTCTCATCAAGGTTTGTAGAACCTAGGTTAGCCATGGCTAGCAAAGGCAATTATTCTTATGGAAGATATATTTAATTTTTTAAAAAGTAAATTTAAGTCATTCTGCAACTTTAGCCTGATTCCATGGATAATTTGCAATAATTTGGCAACTATGCTGGAGGTCAGATGTGATAAATAAAATTATTAACATCTCATAAAATGCAGTGAAGATGATCTGATTCTCCAGCCAAGTAATTATACTATTTGGCTTAACATTATCAACAGCTAGGACGTATTAGGTCTATGTATATGGGGGAATAAAGGTACAGTGGCAGCGCCAATGCTAAGCAGTTGTCACAGGAAAAAGGATACTACTGCCCAGAAAAAGAAAAAGAATTCCCATTCCTATCACTGGCAAAAACAATCATATTCTCTTTTGAGGGAGGCTTACTCAAGCTTCCAGGATACACCACTTTTCTATTTTTTTATAGTCATGCTTTGAGGGGAGATTCTTATGCATACAAATATACCATACTATTGTATATACATTCATTCTAAGTCACTTATTTGCCTTCCCAGATATTTGGCTGTGTGAGGTCAAATAGATGAAATAATAGGCACTATCCCAGTTGCATTTAAAAGCCAAAAAGCTTTTACTTAATCACCAAAGACTGTATAAAATCATATACCTACGTACATTGGAATCACTAAAGATTTCTGATTCTTCACATTCACAGCAAAGTAATGCTGCTGATTCACTGTCTTCCAAATGAGAGCTCTGTAATACAAATAAGACTGTTTCAGAGATCCAGACAAATGGGGCAACAAGCATGATGGAAAAAGCCAGCAGAAATCACTGATTCAGTGTTAGCTCATAGGTGAGAAGCTGCAATTCTGATTAGCAATTACTATTTTGGAAAGAAAAAGCCAACAGGTGATTGTAAAGTTGATTATGTTTGATTAGCTGGCTGAAGCATTTCTGTGGCTTCCAATTTATAAGCAATGGGATGTCCTTCTGTAAAGATGGTGCTACTAACTCTTCGTAGTATGTACTCTGGACTCTTCTTAGAATGGTAGGATTGTGTTCATTTATCCTCATATTCAAAGGTACATATTTGATATGACTATTTAGAGACAGGCTTTAAAATATAACATAGTACATGACTGGGGGATGATCTAACCACTAGCTTCATTAGCCCTCTGCAAGGGTTTATAAGATGAGCCAAAAGACATGCCCTATTCAAGTCTTTCTGACAGATTCCAAAAAAAACAATTTAAAACCTTTCTTCCACTCTCCAATCTCTTTTTCAAAATCTGTCTGAAAGAGTGATAAGGAAAACAGGACAATAGAGAGAAACAATTAGCTGGTAACACAAGAATATTTCCCCCTTGTGACTAACAATACCACCCCCACCCCCCCCACCCCCCAACACACACACACAAAAGAAAGAGAAAGAGAAAAAGCTCCAACTGTGACCCAATAAGTTCTATTCAAATGCTTGCTGTTTAGGAAACAGCTGCTAGAAACCCAGCTATCCCTACATGGAGATATATATGCTTATGTCATCAAAATTTCTCAGTACCACATGATTTAGTAATCCCACTTCTGGATATAAATCCAAAAGCATTGAAATCAGGATCTCAAAGAGATATCTGCCATCCCATATTCATTGCAGTATTTTTCACAAGGGCCACAATATGGAAGCAACCCAAATGCCTATTGACAGACAAATGGATAAAGAAAATGTGGTATCTGCATACCATGAAATATTATTCAGCCTAAAAAAAAGGAAGAAGGAAATCCTGCTGTATATGAGAACATGGCTGATCCTGGAGGAAGTTATACTAAGTAAATATATTAAGCCAGCCACAGGACAAATACTGCATGATTCTATTCTTTAAGGTATTCAAAATAATCAAACTCATAGTAGCAGACTAGAATGGTGGTTGCAGTGGTTGAGGGAGAGAAGGAAATGGGGGTGGTTGTTTAATTGGAATAAAGTTTCAGTTATGCAAAATGAGTAAGTTCTAGAGAGCTGTTGTACAGCTTAGTCCCTACAATACTCTATTGTACATGAAAAATTTTTGTTAAGAAGATAGATCTCATGTTAAATATTCTAACCACAAATCAAATAAAAACAAACCCTAAAGGGCACAAGGAAACTTTTGGAGGTGATAAATATGTTGTTACCTTGATTATAGTGATGGTTTCACAGGTGTATGCATATGTCCAAATTTGTCAAATGAAATACATTAACCATGTGCAGTTTTTTTGTATATCATTTATATCTCAATAAGCTGTTAAACAAAAACTCACCACCAGTGGCTGAAACTGAATCATCTATAACTTACTCTATGGCTATGCTAGTTGACTCCTACTTGGATTTTTCAAAGCTGGGGCTGTTTCAACCTGCAGTACACCTGTAGATATTAAGAGTTTGAGAGTGCAAATAAACTTAAATGAAAGAAAGTAAAGCTCAGAATCACTATTTCTGGGAATTGCCTTCTCTTGGTTTATTTCCTTCTTACTTTTTTTCTGACTGCGATCCTTTGCCTATCTTTGTTTTTTCTTCTTACAACCACATCTCATCTTTCATTACCCCTCCCCTCTTTCTCTTTTAGAAAAAAAAAACCCACAAGCATTTAAAATCACTTTCTAAATCCTGCAAATGCATTGTCTCTTTATTCCTTACTCCCTTGCATTTTGGAGGGGAAAATTTTTACACTCATTTGTCTTTTTACTTTTAATCAGTCTAAAAAATACTTGAAGACTTCTAAAAGTCACATTATAAAAGCTAAAGGCTCAATAAATAACAAATAAAATATTCAAAGGAATTATAAGGTAGAAATCAAAGCTGCTTTCAATTCTCCTAAATTCTTATATTACAAAAGATGTTAACAGATAATATTAAGCAGATCAAAAGTGAAATGTCACTGCCACAGCATATACAAACTGAAAAGAGAGAAAACTACAAGGTAATTAATCCAAATTACTCTAGTTAAGATTTTAAAGTTTTCGTTCTTATAAATATTTCATGTTTACACTAGCTTTTTGAAAATTATCTTTCAAGAAAGAGGTCCTGTAATGACACTTGCATTCTTACAGTTATTTTAAGACTTTACTGCATACTTATTAATTGAAATTCAATTAATTAATATACAAGATATCAAGTTAAGTGTGCTGGTTGCATTAAATATAATTGCTCCTCTGGCCACCATCTGCCATTTGTTGGTTTTACCTACACTAGTTGCTATATTCTTTCTGATCCACGCTGTTTAAGAGTTACAGCTGGTCTCACTTCACTGGATCATTTGATGTTAATGTTCAGAGGACTCTAGAAATTTAAAAAAAAATTAAAAATAAAAATAAAATTATCAAAATAATTGCTCCAGGGAACAAGTATTTACTTGCAACTAATATTTCGTTCTAAATTAAATTCTAAACATCCTAATGGAAGACAAATGATATTTCAATATCTTTCCTATGCCTTCTGAGGTCCTGGGTAATTCCAATTCCTGAATTGTTCCTGGGTTCTGCAGAATAAACTGTCTTGCTTATGACTATAATGGGCTTATTCCAAGAATTAATATTTAGGAATTATATTATTAATATAATTTAGCATATTATTAAGTCAGCATATTCTTGAGAAAAATGATAAGATTATCTAAACAGATGCTAAAAGGTATTTGATATGTCAAAATTTATGACAAAGATTTTACCTAGACGGGAATCAGGAAACCTGTTGGAGCAGCTCTCAAACCCTATATCCTCAGGAAATCGTACAGAAAGAACTCTGTGTTTATAACAGAGCTCTATGGCTGTAACAGCCCCTCTCCTTAACTCTCCTTTCCCCTTCGTAAAGGGTTTTTCCCCACTTCTTGTGGAGTGTGTGCACAGGACTTGCCATGTCTGCACCTACAGGAATGCAATCCTTTCTTTTACTCCTGAAAAAAATCCTTTTGGTGAAGGAAAACCTACTTGACTTTGTTTTATAGTCAACACAGAAAAATTAACAGTCAATTTTTGGTTTCAAACATTTTTAGTAAGCTAAGAATATATACAGTACTTCTCAGGTTGGTGGACCCTTACCTCAACATTGAATTTCATATTGTGGAAACTCCTCCAATGTTTGTTCTAGCATGATGATGGTGATCATACCCAGTTTGTAGTACAGATATCAATTTCCTTTTCTTCCTTTACCTCCCTCCCTTTCTTTTATCATGTCCCTTCAGCTACTGCAGTAGAAATTTTGAAGAGAATTAAGTTAAACTCATATTCTTGCATTGGAAGCTGGTCCAAATCTTAACTAAATCTTAACTAAACTAAATTGAGTTCATATTCTGGCCCTGCCACTTACTAGCCATGTTATTTTGAACCTGTTACCTAATCTATCTGAGCTCAATTTCCTCATCTATGAAAATGGGCACAACAATAGCATCTACCCAATATTGTCGTTGGGAAGACTGTATGAATGATAATGTAAGAAAAGCCCTTAATTCCCGTGACTTTTTGTAGTTGCCAATAAAAAAAGAAAGAAAAGCACTTAGCATGACTTAACTACTGATGTTGCTAATACTACTGTTGTTCCTAACAACAACAATAAATATTATTATAGTAATAATAATCTCCTTCCTACATGTAAAATAATTATACACTTGGATTACATTCTCTTTCAAAGAAATGTTTGCCATCTAGGAGAATTTTGCTTCTATAAAATTATAAATTTTTCACTACCAAATAAAGACAAATTTGTACTCCCTATATAACCCTGGAGTATTGAGCTCACAGGGACTCATTCATTAGCATTTATTGTACCCCCACTATGTAGTAAGCACTTTTCTGGGTGCTGAATTAGTTACAGTAAAACACCAAACCAAAGGGAAAGATAACTAAACAGATTCCAAAAATAGTGTTTTGTTTTTGCTTTATATGGATATCCAAAACCCACAAATATAAGGATATGGCTCTGTGGCCAAGTACTAGTATACCCCTTTGGTCAAGCATTGTTTGGAGAAAAATATAGGCTAAGGTTGTTGGTAAGAAAAACACATCCATGTATAACACGAAGTTCCAAGAACAGCTTCTAAACAAGAATTACAGTAATAAAACATTGCAATCTTTATATGGAATAAATGGTGCAAGGACTCATGTACTAAGAAGGATGTTTTGAAAAGTGTTAAAATCTAACTTGTGCAGTTACCTAACAATTTGCAAGCAGAAGTCTTAAGAAATAATCCCACAAGAGTCAAAACCTGTTGTAACTGTTAAGTCTCTTTTATTATATTCTTGTTTTAGGTTATGTGCTTTTAAGAAACAGAAAACATTGAGTGTTGCATTTCTTTTGTCTTTCCTTTTTCCTCCATCTTTTCTGTCTACAACCTTTTTTGGGAAGTTCTAACTAAGTGAGTACATTGTAGTTGTTCTGAAAGAAACAAGCGATTTTGAAAATGTACTGACAGACCTCAAACAATAAATGCATGTGTACCCTAAAGCCTGATCACCACTTTGGGACCAAGATCTTTTAATCCTTTAAAGGCAAAGACAAGAAGTAGGTCTTATTTATTCTGACACTTAAGTGTAACTGATTGACAAAGCAATTTCATAGCCTAAGGATGACCTACCTGAGAAAAATCTCTCTGCAGTCCCTAATTCCAAGTGACACATTTAAAAAAAATTATTTCTTTTTAAAATTATTACGTCCCCATAACTTACATTTTTTTATAACTCAAAGTTTGTACCTTTTGACTCCTTTCACCCAGACAACCATTAATCTGTCTCTGTGTCTATGAGCTTAGTAAAAAACATTATTTCAATATGTAATATATGCACACAGTAAATAAGATTCAGAAGGTGTAAAAAAATATTTAATTTTTCTTCCCAACCCTGTCCCCTACTTCCTAGTTCTCCACAACCCCATTCCCAGAAGTAATCACTATGCCAGTTTCTTGAATATCTTTTCAGAAATATTCTGTGTGCATAAAGCATTGCATATGTATACTAGTATACCCTTTCTCTAAAATATATAATGGAAGCACTTTACACTATACCTATTTTTCTGTCATTGTCTTTTAACAATATCTTTGTTTAACTATTTAAAAAATTTTAAACTGTGGTAAAATAACGTAACATAAAATGTACCATCTTAATCGTTTTCAAGTGTAGTGTTTATTAGTGTTATTTCACATTGTTGTTCAACCAATCTCCAGAACTTTTTCATTTTGCAAAACTAAAAATATAAAACCTATTAAAAAAACAAACACAGAAAACACCTCCTTGTTTCCTTCTCCCACAGTCCTGGGCAACCATTATTCTACTTTACGTTTCTATGAGTTTGATTACTCTAGGTACCTCATAAGTGGAATCACATAGTATTTGTATTTTTGTGACTGGCTTTTTTCACTTTTTTTGCATAATGTCCTCAAGGTTCATCCCTGTTGTAGCATGTGTCAAAATTTCCTTCCCTTTTAAGAATGAATAGTATTCCACTGTATGTATATACTAGTATTATATTTTGTTCATCTATTTACCAGTCAATGGATATTTATTTCACTATTTTTGATCAGGTAGGTCATCCTTAGGCTATGAAATTGCATAATATTCTGTTTTATAGAAGTTCCACAATTCAGTTAATCAGTCCTTTATTAAGTTACTTGTAATTGTTTTATAATTGGCTGTATAAGTAATTACCACAAACTTGATGGCTTAAACAACACAAATTTATTATAGTTCTGAAGTCAGGAGTCCTAGTATCAAAGTGGTGGCAGACCCATGTTTCTCCTGGAAGCTTCAAGGGAGTATTATGGGCTGAAATATGTCCCTCCAGCCAAAATTTTATGTTGAAGTTCTAATTTCTAGTACTATATAATGTGGCTGTACCTGGAGATATGGTATTTAAAGAGGTCGTTAAGTTAAAATGAGGTTTTTAGGGTGGGCCCTAATCCAATATGACTGATGCCCTTATAGGAGGAAGAGATCAGGACACACACATACAGAGGAAAGACAATGTAAAGACAGAGGGAGCAGACAGACATGTACAAGTCAAGGAGAGAGGCCTAAGAAAAAAAATCAACCCTGCGAACACCTTGTCCTCTGACTTCTAGCCTCCAGAATATAAGAAAATAAATTTCTGTGACTTAAGCCCCAGTCTGTGGTACTTGTTATGGCAACCCTAACAAACTAATACAGGGAGAATAATTTCCTTGCCTTTCCCAGAATGTAGAGGCTACCTGTGTTCCTTGGCTTGTGGCTCCCTTCCTCCATCTTTAAAATCAGCAAAAATGGGTTGAGTCTTTCTCATATCATATCAATCCAACCTCCTTGCTGTCTCCCTCTTCCACTTTTAAAGATACTTGTGATTACACTGGCCCTACTGGGATAATGCAGGATAATCTTCCTATTTTAAAATCATCTGATTAGCTACCTTAATTCCATCTGCAACTTTAATCTCCCCTCTCCCTTTACATAATGTAACAATATATTCACAGGGTTGTAAGGGACTAAGATAAGGTCTCTTTTGGGGGACCATTATTCTATCTACCATAGAATCTTCTTTTCTGCAACTTTTACTGAGGAAAACGATTGTTTTTTAGAACCCAATATTCACACCAGCCAAGTGGGAAGCTCAAAATTAATACTAAAACAATACTATACCCATGTACTTGCACATAAAGAGGTTCCTAAAAACTTAGTAGTAGCAGCAGAATGTTTGAAATTGCTTTTTCTAGAGAGACTGAGGAATTGGATTGGATCCAACTACAGTATTTCACACAGGCCTCTTTGTAATCAGTGGCACAGATATGTAAGATCATTGGCTAGTATAAAGAATATAATCTATGGCACTGAAGGAAAGCAATAATTAGACTGAGTCAGCTTGAAAGTTTAAAGCAAAATGAATTGGTGGTCCCTTCTTCTGGGCATCCACAGTTCCTTGCACATATTTTCTAACCCTTATCTCACTTTGTTGTAATTATGTCTATATATATTGTTTCTCTCCCTCTAGAATGTGAGCTTTTCAACTGTATCTCTAGGGCCTGGCACACAGAACACATCCAACAAATGTTCAATAAGTAAGTGACTTAGCATTAGTTGTTTCAATTCTTCCTTGTTGCCAATAACAATAATGCATATTGAAGATAAGTTGTTATGTTTGTGTATAGGTATGGTTAAGAGACCAACAGTCTTCATTATCCTAAACACATGATGTTTGTCCTTTAATTAGTCATAGTAGCAACAGCTCCTGAAGAGCCAATTGTTACATGAGACACTGCCTTCCTTGGGCCCCAGTCAACGTGGAGGCTATATGCCAAAAGAGCATCTTTATTTCTTAGATGTACTTAGCAAGTCGGCTTGTCAGTGGATGAGGCATTGTAGATATTCATGCCACAGTACTCCTTAACTCTGACGTGCAATTATCCCATTTCATTTGCAAAAGTATTGCTGCTCTCCACTCTTTGCATGTAACACACAGCTCTTTCTATGGTATCACAGGTTTGTTTCTCTACTCATTACTCCCTTCAGAAAGAACATAATCTCTCAATCTAAATCATTTTTTAAAATTAAATTGATTGGGTTTACATTGGTTAATAACATTATATAAGTTTCAGGTATACAATTCCATAATACATCATCTGTGTATTACATTATAAGCTCACCACCCAAAGTTTAGTCTTCTTCCAATATCATATATTTGACCCCCTTCATCCTCCCCTCCACCCCCTTCCCCTCTGGTAACCACCATACTGTTCTCTGTGTCTATGAGTTTGTTTGTTCATTTGTTGCTTTCTGTTTTATATCTCACATAAGAGTGAAATAATATGATTCTTGTCCTTTTCCATCTGACTTATTTCAGTTTGCGTGATATTCTCAAGATCCATCCATGTTGTCACAAATGGCAATATTTCATCATTTTTATGGCTGAGTATTATTCTACTATATGGCTACTATCAATAAGACAAAAAATAACAAGTGTTGGAGAGGGTGTGGAGAAAAGAAAACCCTGTACACTGCTGGTGGAAATGTAAGTTGGTGCAGCCTCTATGGAAAACATTACAGACATTCCCTCCCAAAATTAGGAGTTCAGCTAACATATAACCCAGTAATTCTTTTTCAAATTTCCTAAATTTGGAAACACTTATTCATAAAGATATATATACCCCTATATTCACTACAGCATTATTCACAATAGCCAAGATATGGAAATAACCTAAGTGTCCTTTTCAATATAAATCTTATCCATCCTTTAAAGCACCAATCAAATTCCAGAATTTCAGAAAGCTTCAAAATGATGACTTCAGTCTCACCAATTTCCCTCTCCTTGAGCCTTCAGGGTAGGGGTTGGCAAAAAACAGCCTGTTTTTATATGGCTAGGAAGCTAAGAATGGTTTTCACTTTCAAAAAATGTTTTTATTGATTTTAGAGAGAGAGGAAGAGAGAGGGATAGAAACATAAATGAGAGAAAGAAACATCAGTTGGGTCCCTTCTGCACGCCCCCTACCAGGGATTGAGCCCGCAACCCAGGCATGTGTCCTGACCTGGAATCAACCTGCAACCTTTCAGTGCGTGGGACAATGTTCACACTGACCAGGGCAGTTTTCACATTTTTTAAAGGGTCGTTAGAAGAAAAAACAAAAAAGACAAAGAATATGCAACGGAGTCCATTTGTGGCCTCAACACCTAAAATATTTACTGTTAGGCTTTAACAGAAAAAGTTTGCTGATCCCTGGCCTAGATAGTGTATACAGATTAATGATAAATTGCTTAGGACTATCTCTAATCTTTGTAGATTATAGTCTATCTCCCTATAGTAGATTCTCTCTGTTGTTTATCAACAGTCATTTCTCACCTCTCTCACCTACCAGTTCTACCAATGAAGCTGAAAATGTCATATACCTGTCTTTCCAGCCTCCGTGAAGGCCATGAAGTTATATATCCTAATCCTGCTCAGCAAAACTAGAGGGCAAGTATACCAGGGGCTGGTGGGAAATATTTTCCACCTTGATAAAGGAGAATTGAGAAAAACTGCTCTTTCTTTAGCTTTGGATGCAGTGGTGCAAAGAGCTGTCTACAGCTGTGACAGCCATTTTGTAACCTTGAAAGGAGAGGCCCAAGGATACAAGGCAACATGCTAAGGATGACAATGCAGAAAAGATGAAAGAATCCAGAACTATTGAGGCACAGCCTTTCCTCTGGGCCTCTTATGTTAGAAATGTCACAGTTTACCCTACCTTCCCCACCCCCCCTTTTTTTTTTTTAGTTCACTCTACTTCTAATATGGTATTTTGGTACTTTCAATTGAAAGACTTTTATCTAACTCCCTAAGCAGATTTTATATACATGGAGAGCAGGGCTGCAAATGATAAGATCTGATTAATTTTTGAGTAATGACTCTGGATAAAACTTATCACCCATTGAGTCTGAAAAGATTCCTGAGTGTACAAAAGCAACTGAGGAGGTCAGCTTTTATGAAAATAACAGATGGACAGTTACCATAATCAGAGCATTTAACATTTGTTACCTTATTAATAATAAACAAATAAAACTCAATGAAGTTACACACTCCAAAATTATTCATTAAATGTAACAGAGCAAGAATTTTAACTCGTCTCTTAGATAACAACATTCACACTCTTCCACTATACCTATCCCTCCTCTTTGAAGTTTTTAATTATAGTTAACAGAGAGAAGGTTTAGAGGGTTTCCCTGCCCCATTTTATTGAGGTATAATTGACATATTTGTATTTGTTTAAGGTATACAACATAATGATTTAATATATGAATATTTTGTGGATTTAGAGGTTCTGCTTTTAATTCTTTGAATGTTCACTTATGATAATATCAGGTCCTATACAAAAGCTACATTACTTGTAATAGCAAATTCACAACCTCACACAGAGATAATTTGAATATATATATTTTTTAAAAGTCCACCAAACCCTGTCATCTCCTTGAAGTTTCTTTTCTTCCCCCTTCTCTTTTTCTGATGTAAACATCTGTCCTTCAAGGGCATATTTCTGAAATAGGAAAAAAGTCCCTAAGCAGGGATTCTCAAGTGTGGGATTCTTCAGATCACCAGCAGCATCACCTGGAGATATGTCCCAAATGCACATTCTTAGGCTCCACCTTTGTATCTCCCATATCAGAAAATCTGGGGATAGGGCCTAGAAATGTGCCTCTAACAAGCCCTCAGGGGATTCTGACAGATATTTAAGTTTGAGAGCTACCAGTCTAAAGTATTTGCATCTGTAGATAGCACTTAAATCATTGCTTTAGAACCAAAATGATGGAATCATATCACTCTAAAACTAGGTCTTTTTAAAAATATATATTTTTATTGATTTTTAGAGAGAGAGGAAGGGAGAGGGATAGAGAGATAGAAACATCGAGAGAGAGGAAGTCATCGATTGGCTGCCTCCTGCACAGCACCCACCGGGGGATCGAGCCTACAACCCAGGCATGTGCCTTGACTGGGAATCGAACCGGCAACCTCTTGGTTCCTGGGTTGATGCTCAACCATCCTGAGCCACACCAGCCAGGCTAACACTAGTTCTTGATAGCAAAACTAACAATAGGAAATTGGTACATTGTCAGTGAGATGTACTAGTAAAAGTGGTCATCCATATGCACAGGCTATTCAATATACATAAAGGGACATTTATGTATTTAATAAATGCTTATACAGGATTCTAAAAAGTAATCATCCACAGAAGAACAAATTGGTAAACAAGTAATGAACAAGTTTATACAGTAAACACAGGGAAAGGCAAAGAAGCTGAAGGTGATGGTCAGCCCTCACTGAAAGCCCACAAAAAGAATAAGAATAAAATAGCAGCAACTCAGAACTT
This sequence comes from Corynorhinus townsendii, assembly GCA_026230045.1. Lineage (NCBI taxonomy): Eukaryota > Metazoa > Chordata > Mammalia > Chiroptera > Vespertilionidae > Corynorhinus > Corynorhinus townsendii. Next base: position 33,577,254 of record JAPDVU010000009.1, read on the forward strand.
CTAGATCTGGAATCTCAAGATACAAAAGAAATCTTTGCATTTATGTCTCTAGCTGTTAATTAAGTGGCTCAAAGTTGATATACAATCCATAAAGAAACTAGTTTGTCTCAATTTAGGCAAACCAAATACTCTTATATTATTTTCCATTTTTGGCTAGGCCTCTGCTATTAACAAATTAGCTGCTTACCTTTCCTCCTGTTTTGTGTAGGAGTTTTTTAAAAAAAAAATCAGTTTTGTCAACTTCATGAGTGACAGCATGTTAGCCAAACAAGAAAATGCAGAAAGCTTAATTCCATGTATTTTGGAAGCATACAATTCTTGTTGACCCCCATTTATTTGGTAAGTCATCCTACATATTATCTTCATGGTCTTTAAAACCTTTGAATTCTAATTATTTCCTTGCTCAGACCAATGTATGAGAGCTATATGTGGTTTAAACACAACCATCATTTATCCCCAACCTCTGCCACACAAACACCTTTGAAAATTTTTCGTGTAGCTAGATTTGGAACCTAGGCTATGAAAGTGAATTGGGAAGGAAAAAAGTGAATTGGGTTTTTCAGATGCTAATGTGTATACCATGTAATATGACCACTGTATGCTTCTGTACAGAGTGCAGAGAGATGAGGCTCTGTTAATCCTTTGGGGAATGCATGTTTGAAGAGCAAAAAGAAGGCTATTTTAGAGAAACTAGGGGAATTCAGAAAACAAGAGGAATTTTAAGACAAGAAGACACTGAGCGAGAAAGAGAAAAGCCTGTCTTGGACAACTGTCTGGGGATGTGTGCCAGGAAAGAAAGACAAGTGCATAAGATTGCTGTAACTGAGATAGAATCCTGAGACGTTACCAAGTCAGGTTTCAGATGATTGTGAAAAGAACAGTTTTTACTTAGAACCAAGGTTTAGTCCTATTTCCCAGCATATAAAGAGCTTGATTCCTTCTTCAATATATTAAGAACTGAAAGATTTACCTCTAGTATGAGAGGAGGAATCTAGCTTAACACGGAAGGCAAACGATACTTAAAGACTAACATAGCATTCTGACCACAAGGTCTCACAATGCAGAAAGATCATTTTTGTATTTTAATTATTAACTGGACTATGATGAAAGAAGCTGCCCAGAAGGAACTAAAAGGTTGTAAACCTCAAGTATAATCTTTCAAAGAAATTCACTCCCTATTCTCTGAAGAAATAGTTACATCAATCATAAAAACTACCTGAGGAAACAGCACCTGAATTTATCTCTCTAGAGCTCTCCTTCCCTGATCCACTCTCAGCATGTGCTAAAAAATCACATTCAGTTTTGAGTGTGATAGAGGTAGGGCCTTCCCTTCAGGGTCCTTGAATTCATAAAACTGTTGAAAGGTGAGAGAAGCCCTATTACAAAATCAGCCCTTCTCTGCCTTTGTCTCCCTAATCACACACATTTCAGGGACGGATACCATAGTGAGACAGCCAAACTCCTTGGGGGAAACCCTTGTGCAGATAGGAGTCAAAGTGATCACATAAAATCCAGTTTCCACTAAAGCATTCTAAGAAGGGTCCCTAACAAATATTAGTCATGGGCCTGTGGAGTCCTTTCCACTCCTCTCAAGGGGAAGAAACAGACAGACTTTTAGCTCCTCTCATCTAGTATCAGAGAAAATAACGTAGAAAAGTGGGACTTTATGGAGGGCTAATAGAAGTCAAAGCTGACTATACGTTGAGCAATGTAAGGAAATGAGCAAAAGGATGAGAGTGAAAGTGTTTGAAGAGATTCCAGACATAAAATAGCAATGCCCCAGAGCCAGAGAACAGAGGAGCTCTAAGAGTCTAAAGAGAAGAACTGATCAAAGAAAGGGGGCGTTTCTCTAAGTTTAGTATCCATTTTAGGAAAAGGATTTTGGAGATGGATTCAGAAATTGCTTCAAGGGTCAGAAATTCCAAGGAGATGGTCAATACCAAGGGGCTCTTGCCTCTTAAACCACAATTGGAAAGTATCATAAAAACCATTGTGGTGAGAAACTCCCAAAAGCTAAGAAGTAGTGTAGTGGTTCTAGTGACAAAGAAATGCCTCCTACAACCAAGAAAATGTTGGTTGCCCCAAATCCAAGCCAACCATGCCTTAAAGAGGCGCTTGCTGGGAGTCAAATTGGAGGTCAGGCTCCAGGGCCAGCCACAAGTGTGTCTCCTTGCAATGCTCCTTGACTCAGGTTGGCTTCTAAGGTCTCTTAGTCACATCTCCATAGTTTTTCCACTAGAGCCATGGCAGCTTTCCAGGGACTGTGGGTCCTATGGAGGCCAATGGGAAACACCTTGGGTCCCTAAGCTTCAGGCCAAAGGAAAGAGCCAGAATAAGGATTTAGCTCCAACTGACAAGAGCGAAGATACTAGACCAGAGATCCAAAAGAGGAGAGTGACAAGGAGGGATGCAGGATCAGGGAACTCAGAAGGGAAGATCATCCTGCCCAGGCCAAGGGCTTTGCAGAGACCCTTGTGAACAATACCCTCTGATTACTGTCACAGAAAGGAGTTTCTCTGAATAGTAACTTATAGAAAAGAATGAGTAGCCTTTGACAGTGGCTGTTTCTGAAGAACAGAGACTTAGTGCATGAGGGTTCCTTGCAGAAATCAAAGTCCAGATCAGCCTCTGCACAGAGCTAGGCCCAGTAAAACCAGAGCTCTTTTCATGAGCAGCAGGCATACATACTAAGCATAAAAGTTATGATAGTTACTGTCCTGATTCTAGAGAAAATCCTGGAGTTGATGCATGGACTTCTTGCATGGGACATTACTCAGCACAAGGAAGAACTCCAGGACCAGGCAGCACCCCTAAGTAAAACAAAGTGACAAGTGCAATGTTGTATAGACATCGGTCAGGTTCTGAGAGCCAGGATTGTCTGAGCCTGATCAGGATTGCCAGAAACCAGGATATTCCAGCAGAAAAATCCCCTTCTAGGAAGATAATTTCTCTAAAAGAAAATGTTCATTCCATGAACAGAAAAATCTTAGTTCTAATGTTAACATGTCCTCTAAAAGGGAGGATCTCTGTTTTTCATAACCAAGGAAATTATTTCCAAACATATTATCTTCTAACTGGGAAAATAACAACAACGAACCAGAGAAGCCTGTGACGTGGGAGTTATCCTAAGCCCATTTTGCTATTTTCACTATCCTCACTATCTAGATGGAGAACAAATACTGGTATGAGAACAATATTGGTATTCTTGGTTGGTAACTAACTAAACCATGTGAATCTTAGAAAATTATTGTTTAAACTATACCATAATTTACTCTCAAACTTTGCCACAATAAAATAATTATATTAGAAAGAAAACCAGCCCATCAGGCAATGCAGTGGAACCCTATACCCTCCAGAAACTTTAAATCTGGACCAAATTTTCTCTAAATCCTCAGCTCAATGTTATTAGGTTATGTGGATTTGTCAAAGGAAGGTGGTTAAAAGATTCAAAGTGAAAATCACCCTACTAGAGTAGTTACATTCTCACTGGAAATTAAAAATAAAAAACCTTCACTACCAAACCCCAATTTTCAGGTCCAATTTGGGTAGAAATTAGACTACACAGTGTCACAGAATAAAGCTACCTCTGATTAAAAGTCTCTAATTTCAAATTCGTGAAGCAATGTCCTTTCTTCTCTAATCCTCATATAACTGCAAACTGAGATGAGTAGATAAATCCCTCTTGTGATTTGAAGCTCTGAGTTGTCTGCTTAAAGCAGTGGTTCTCAACCTTTCTAATGCCGCGACCCTTTAATACAGTTCCTCATGTTGTGGTGACCCCAACCATAAAATTATTTTCGTTGCTACTTCATAACTGTAATTTTGCTACTGTTAATGAATGGTAATATAAATATCTGTGTTTTCTGATGGTCTTAGGCTCTACAGCAGTGGTTTTCAACCTGTGGGTCGCGAGCCACAAGTTGAGAACCACTAGTAGGGTCGCCTAAGACCATCAGAAAACACAGTTATTATGGTTTGTGTTTTTGTGTCATTAAGAACCCTTTGTCTAACCCAGTGCCACAAAGATTTTCTCCTATATTTTATTCTAGAAGTACACCTATTTTATATGGTTTGGTAATCATTTATATGGTTGTCACAACTGGTCTTTCCAATTGAGGAAATAGGCTCAGAGAGGTTAAAGCAATTTGCCAAGGTCATTTAGCCATTAGTTGGCAGTTCTCTCTATAGCAGTGGTTCTCAACCCGTGGGTCGCGATCCACAGGTTCAGAACTAGTAGCAGCGTTGCCTAAGACCATCGGAAAACACAGATATTTACATTACGATTCATAACAGTAGCAAAATTACAGTTATGAAGTAGCAACGAAAATAATTTTATGGTTGGGGGTCACCACAACATGAGGAACTGTATTAAAGGGTCACGGCATTAGAAAGGTTGAGAACCACTGCTCTAGACTATAAGTTTCATGAAGAAAGAGATCAAGTATACCTAACTCACTCATTACTGTATATACCCAGCAACTAAACACAGTACCCAGCAATTAGAACAGGCACTCAATAAATATTTGTTAGCTGATTACCCACTATGCATTCTTATATTATTAATACTATGCTCCATAAATCAAAATTTGGATTGAATCCGAGTAATTACAAAATATATTTTATGAGAATACTAAAAGTACTCTCAGTAAGTGTCACAATTCCTCCCTTGCTTGCCCTCTGACATGTTAAACAAATGGTAGATCCTAGCAGGAAATGACAGAACGCAAAGCCTTGGGAACTGAAAAACTAAATGATCACTCCCAGGATATCTGATATTATCTTACTATGTACATAATCTGATCTAATATGCACAAACTTATACAGTAGGAAAAACACAGAATTGGGGATCAGAAAACATAGTTAACAACTATTGGCTAAATGACCTTGGCAAATTGCTTTAACCTCTCTGAGCCTATTTCCTCAATTGGGAAGACCAGTTGTGACAACCATATAAATGATTACCAAACCAAATAAAATAGGTGTATTTCTAGAATAAAATATAGGAGAAAATCTTTGTGGCACTGGGTTAGGCAAAGGGTTCTTAATGACACAAAAACACAAACCATAAAAAAATCTTATAAAATGGATTTCAACAAAATTAAAAACGTTTGCACTTTGAGCCCTGGCCGGTGTGGCTCAGTGGGTTGGGGCATCATCCCATGCACCAAAAGTTTGCAGGTTCGGTCAGGACACATGCCAGGGTTTCGGGCCCAAAGTAGCAGATGTGCAGGTGGCTGCTGATAGATGTTTCACTCTCACATCAATGTTTCTCTCTCTGCCTCTCCCTTCCTCTCTCTGAAAAAAAAAATCAATGAAAAATCTTAAAATAAAAAGAAACAACTTTTGCTCTTTGAAAGACACACTTAAGAAAACAAAAAGTAAGCTACAGACTCGGAGAAATATTTGCAAAATATGCCTGACAAAGTACTTGTGTACCAAATATATAAAGAATTCTTACAACTAAATAAGATAAGCATCTTAACAAAAAACAGACAAAAGATTTCAACAGACCCTTCACCAAGAAAAGACAGAGCAAATAAGCACATGAAAAGATGCTAGCCAGGTGCCATTTACTGATGGGAAGATTAAAAAAGTGGATAAAGTACAGATCATAATGTGACACTAAAGGATGAAAAGAATACTTTCTGGATTTTTGCCCAGATTGTAAATTACTAATATAGCGAACTCTTTAAGGAAAAGTACAATAACTTCATATAAGAGGAATCTAATAAATGTTTAAACCTAGTTCATTGCAAATGAGTTTAAAATCATGATGCTATTTAACTAATTTTTTTTTACAACTGCAGAGCAATATTTAGGATGATAGCAAGTTGAATAAATGAACTTCCTTAGAATTAAGTAAATGATTTGAACTATCTATAGCAGCGATTTTCAACTGGTATGCCACAAGAATTTTTAAAACATACAATACCTAACTAATTTAGTCAGGGGCATTGACCTCTTTTCCCTTAGACTGTCAAATAAAAAATATGACAATAATAATACAGGTATAATCAAAATTATACCTATATTTTGGTCAGGTTGGCAAAAAATATATTTTTTGATGTGCTGCAGAATTTAGTAATTAGTTTATGAGTGCCATGAGATAAGAAAGGTTGAAAAATCACTGGTGTATGGCAATAAGAAAATAATTTAAATTGCTAAATAAGAGTGATTAGTGATCATTGAAAAGTAACTATTACTAAAAGTAATAATTTAGCATTTTCATTGCCATTTTTACTTACATAAAGAAAAAATATCTCATTTAGTGACATAGATTAGAATCTCTGGTCAGCTAATTATGACCCCTATTTCTTCCCAGATTTAGTTTTTAAGGTTGAAACCTTTATGTCTATTAAAAATAAAACTATACCTTTCCTTTGGCCCAGCAACTCTATTTCTAAAAACATTGTAATTTTATGAAATGACATTTTTCTGTTATTCATTGCAGTATTTATTATAATAACAAAAGCCTGGATTGGTTAGTTAATTAATTATGGCACATATCTATGCAATGGAATCTTACCTAGGGAGCTTTTTATGTACTAATATGAAATATTTCTAAGTTAGACTAAGTGGAGGGGAAAAGGCAAGGTACAGAATGTTGTGTATATTGTGATGCCATTAGTGTAAAAGATGGAAAAGAAATATAAACACACACACACACACACACACACACACACACACACACACACACTTGTCTATGCATAGAACACTTCCAGAAACAGACACAGAAAAATAATAACATTAGTGGTATGTGAAGAGAAGAACTGGATGTCCAGGGGATAGAAGTAAGAAGACCTTTCACTATATGTACACCCTTTAATGTAACTTTTTGAATTTTGAATTTTATGAAGTTAAAAAACAAACTTAAAAACTTACAATAACAATGAAAGAATTTACTTAGCCTTTTAACAGTAGGCAAGCCCCAGAGGGGGAAAAAACCATATTGGATTAAACTCTGACATGTGAGTGAAAATAATGACAATTGTTACAGAGGCATCTATCTGGGCATGTGTGAGCTCCTTTGGAGACCTGAAGTATTGATATCATTAACCCAAAATCTGTATGTGTCATCACTTAGACATTGATTCAGAAAATTCCCAGTAGAATCCCAAGCTTTCATTATTCATTTGATCAACAAAATAACAGTTTTCTTCTGTAGTATCAAGTCTTTTTGAAATTGTGAGATTCCCTTAGGCCAGTGGTCGGCAAACAGAGGCTCGTGAACCACATGCGGCTCGCGAGCCGTGATTTGCTGCTCTGTTGACTCATGAGTTTGCCGACCACTGGGAAGGGGCTTAATCACAAAGAACAACAACAGCCTGTAATTATTGGAATCGAGAGTCTAGGTCAGTGGTCGGCAAACTCATGAGTCAACAGAGCGGCAAACCGCGGCTCGTGAGCCACATGTGGCTCGCGAGCCATGGTTTGCCGACCACTGCCTTAGGCATTTCTGAAACTTTCCACATGACAAGAAAGAGAATTAAAATATGGAATTTTAGGAATGAAACTCTGGCTAACAGGGTTATGGGGGCATCTAGAAGTCACGGGATAGGTCTCTCAAAGGAAAGGCTGCATTTAAAAAAAATTTCCAACATCTGCTATTAAAATTAGTTCTGCACAAATGCTTGCAAATTCAGAGCAGCTGGCAGTCTTGCCTGCATTTTGCCCTCTGGTGGATCATAAGCAAGTCACTGAAGTAGGGCTGTTGAATTTTCCATTTATCTAGTGTTTTTAGAGAACTGGCAAATTTATGTTCTGGAGCACTGGTTTCAGAATGTTAATACCCTACTAAACACTGGTTACAGCTTGAGATATACCTGAAATATCTCAGAGTAACTGAAAATTTACCTCTAGTCTCTCAAAAATTGAAAATATACTCTCTTGCAGTAAGCAAATCCTTTTCATGTCACTGTGGAATAGAGATATATTATTCTATTTACACTAGAGGCCCGGTGCATGAAATTTGTGCACGGGGGTGGGGGGAGAGTCCCTCAGCCCGGCCTGCACCTTCTCCAATCCAGGACCCCTCGGGGGATGTCCTAAACCAGCAGTGGGACATCCCTCTCGCAATCCAAGACCATTGGCTCCTAACCACTCACCTGCCTGCCTGCCTAATGCCCCTAACTGCTCCCCTAACTGCCTGATCGCCCCTAACCAACTCTGCCTGCCTGCCTGGTCACCCCTAATGGCCCTCCCCTGCCAGCCTGGTCGCCCCCAACGTGCATATGGCTGGGGTCCCTCAGCCTGGCCTGTGCCCTCTCACAGTCCAGGAGCCCTCGGGGGATGTCCTCGGGGGAACAAGCCTAAGCCAGCAGTCAGATATTCTTAGCTCTGCTACGGAGGCGAGAGAGGCTCCCACCACTGCTGCTGCACTTGCCAGCCATGAGCCCAGCTAGGGCTTCTGGCTGAGCAGCACTCCCCCTGTGGGAGCACACTGACCACTAGGAGGCAGCTCCTGCATTGAGCGTCTGCCCCTGGTGATCAGTGTGCGTCATAGCAACTGGTTGTTCCACTGTTTGGTCGATTTGCGTATTAGTCTTTTATTATATAGGATTAGTGTTTTCTGACTAATTTTTAAAAAGAAATCAGAAAATAAACATGCCCTACTTAATTATTTAATCAAAACTGAAAAATAAAATAAGATACAATTTTTATCCTTCAGAATAGCAAAGATAAGAGACTATAAATGCTTCCAAAGCTTCTAAGGAAAAGAGAAAGAGGAACTCTCACACACCAATGGCTGGGAGTGTAAAATTATGAAAATTTCCTGAATAGTAATATAACATTGTATCAACATCTATGAAAATGTTCACATCTTGGGCTCAGTAAATACCACAATTTATTTTTAAAAAACAATCAGAGATTTATATAAAGATTTATGTGTAAAAATTCCCTACAGAATTTATATTGCAATCCAAATGTCCAACAATAGGTAAATTATAGCATATTGAGATGAGTATCTTAGTAAAACAGGGGAACATTTATTTTAGCTAAGTTCTTCAATAATCCCAATTAATTTTTAAAAACAAAAAAGTGTTAAATATGCTTGCTTTTTGGTTTTCAAAGTTATGAAGGGTAAAATGACTTCTTTTTAATTATGTACATGCTAGTTTTAGGCAAATTCTAGCTCTCAGTCTTGGAAACTGAGAGCTTACAGCTTTAAGTTTGCTTTAGTATCTCACAATAGGAATTGGTGACTATTAGTACCCACTGGATAACTGCACAGTACAACATTAGCATGAAATCTTGGCTCCTATCCAAGAAACAATACAATAGCAACAATAAAAATCAGTGTGTACTCCTATGCCTAGAGTCTACATTAAAAAGGAAAGGACAAGTCCAGGCCAGTGTGGCTCAGTTGGTTAGATGTTGTCCCATACACCGAAAGGTTGCCGGTTTGATTCCTGATCTGGTCACATGCCCAGGTTTCTGGCTCAATCCCCAGTAGGGACATGCAGGAGGCAGCCAATTAATGTATCGTTCTCACTTCAATGTTTCTCTCCCTCTTTCTTTCTTTCTTTCTTTCTTTCTTTCTTTCTTTCTTTCTTTCTTTCTTTCTTTCTTTCTTTTTTTCTTTCTTTCTTTCTTCCTTTCTCTCTCTCTCTCATCTCTTATCTCTATCTCTATCTCTATCTCTATCTCTATCTCTATCTCTATCTTTCTTCCTCCTTTCCCCTCTTCCTCAACATAAAAAAAAATAAAATCTTGGAGAAAAAAAAAAAGACAGGACAAATCCACCCCCATCTCTCAAAAAAGTTTAATTATATTTACATAAGGTTAGATGGGTACAGGAACAACTAATGAAGGTAGAGGGGATAGTGCTCCCTTAACATGGTGATATGGAGCACAGAGAGCTTATAGTGGTAGATGAAAATTCTTGTTAGCCTAAAAGGTAACTTTTGGCATACTAAGGTACAAGTAGTAAGACTCTGAAATACTCCATGTTTGAAGGAATAATTTAAATAATGAGTATTAGAGCTTCAGGATTAAAAACAAGTAAGCAAAACAACATGCAAGCAAAACAAAATATCCATATTTACTATTGGGTTACCTAAAACAAACAAACCACAAGAAAAGTAGAATTGGATAGGATGGCTATTAATATCCTATATAATCCTATCTAATAAAAGAGTAATATGCAAATTGACCATACCTCCACTACACCCACCATCCACGCCTACCAGCCAATCAGGAGGGAATATGCAAATAAACCCAACCAAGATGGCTGCAGCCACAGAGAACAGGAGGGAGGCTTGGGTTTCCCTGGCAATGGAGGAAGCCAAGCTTTCCACCTGCCCTTGGTGGCCCAGGCCTCCACTCAATGCTACAAAGTTTCAATTATAGAAGATAAATAAATCCCAACAGAAATGGCAGCAGCCAGGGAGCTGGAGAGAACAGGAGGCTAGGGTTGCCTGTGGCGATGGAGGAAGCCAAGCTTTTGAAGCCCTGGCCTGCTTCGGCCTCCGCTTAAGGCTACAAAGTTTCAATTATAGAGATACATAAATTCCCAACAGAAATGACTGTCCCCATGGAGTGAGCAGAGGGCTTGGCTCTGCTCAAGGCTACAAAGTTTCAATTGTAGGAGATAAATAAATCCCAGATACCAGGGCCTCCGCTTGGATCACTGGGGGGCATGGCCGGCCTGCAAACCACCACAGCCCCTTGCCCAGGCCGCCCCACACCCTAAGGGGACCCCCACCCTGATCTGGGACACCCTTTCAGGGCAAACCAGCTGGCCCCCACCCATGCACCAGGCCTCTTCCTATCTAATAAAAGAGTAATATGCAGATTGACCATCACTCCAACACACAAGATGGCTGCCCCCATGTGGTCAAAGATCCTGCCCCCATGTGGACACAAGATGCCCACCACAAGATGGCCAGCAGGGGAGGGCAGTTGGGAGGGACCAGGCCTGCAAGGGAGGGCTGATGTGGGCGATCAGGCCAGCAGGGGAGGGCAGTTGGGGGCGATCAAGCCTGCTGGGGAGGGCAGTTGAGGGTGATCAAGCCTGCTGGGGAGGGCAGTTAGGGGTGACCTGGCCGGCTGGGGAGGGCAGTTAGGGGTGACCTGGCCGGCAGAGGAGGGAAGTTGGGGGTGACTGGGTCTGCAGGGAAGGGCAGTTGGGGGGGGACCCAGGCCTGCAGGGGAGAGCAGTTGGGGGGTACCAGGCCTGCAAGGGAGGGCAGTTGGGGGTGACCAGGCCTGCAGGGAAAGGCAGTTAGGGGCAAACAGGGTGGCAGGGGAGCAGTTAGGCATCAATCAGGCTGGCAGGGGAGTGGTTAGGGGGTGATCAGGCTGGCAGGCAGAAGCGGTTAGGGGCAATCAGGAAGGCAGGCAGGCAAGCAGTTGGGAGCCAGCAATCCTGGATTGTGAGAGGGTTCCCAGATTGGAGAGGGTGCAGGCTGGGCGGAGGGACCTCCCCACCCCTGTGCATGGATTTCATGCACTGGGCCTCCAGTCCTATATAATAAAAGCCTGATATGCAAATTGACCAAATGGCAGAATGACTTGTCGCTATGATGTGCACTGACCACCAGGAGGCAGATGCTCAACCAGAAGCTACCCCCAGCCCACAGGCCCCAGGCCAGCCAAGGCAGATGCCAGTGGGGGCCCCCCTATTGCCCCGCAGAGGGAGGCAACCAGCAGTGACAGTGGGGGGTGGGGCAGGTGAGCGGGTGGCATCAGGCCAGCTAAGGCAGTGCCAGTGGGGGCCCCCAATTGCCCCACTGGTTGCCCCACAGATCAGCCCTGATCACTAGCCAGGCCTAGGGACCCTACCTGTGCATGAATTTTGTGCACCGGGCCTTTAGTAATTTTTATAATAAAGAGGCTTTAAAATGTATAACTGGCTCAAAAACCTCTAAAGAAACATGTGAAACAAACACATAAACACAAGAAATGTAAAAACAAAACAAAGACTACATATCTAGAAGAAAAGTTGAACTTTATCATCATTACATACTAAGTCAAACATCAATCAACTTCTATTAGTATAGGACAGTGGTCGGCAAACTGCGGCTCTGTTGACTAATGAGTTTGCCAACCACTGGTATAGAACATGTGTCCTGAAAAGAGAAAATTTTAAAAAATTGTAAATTCTAATCCAAGGGAAGGTTCTTTCCCACCCCCACCCTTTACATTGTTTTTAAAGAGATTATTGACAACAACACACATTGACTGACTGATTCATAAACAATCCTCTAGAAAAAGTTCATCAGAGATTTTATATTTGGCCCAGTTTCTCCTACTTCATACATCTGCACTCCCTTAAAATATAAGCGTTCAAAATAATGGCTGATTTCCAGGAAAGTTTATGAATATACTAAGAAAAAAGGTATTTAATTAAAAGCAGTTTTCAGATTAACACTTTTAACTTTAAAAATATTAACAGTTGGGTTTGTTTTATTTATTGCCTTTATGGGGGTGAGAAAAGAGAACATGGAGATGGTTTTTTTCCTTCTTTCCTTCTTTCCTTCTTTCCTTCTTTCTTTCTTTCTTTCTTTCTTTCTTTCTTTCTTTCTTTCTTTCTTTCTTTCTTTCTTTCTTTCTTTCTTATTGATTTCAGAGAGGAAGGGAGAGGGAAAGAGAGAGATAGAAACATCAATGATGAGAGAGAATTGGCTGCCTCCTGCACACCCCACACTGGGGATGTGCCCGCAACCAAGCTACATACCCCTGACCAGAATCAAACCTGGGACCCTTCAGTCTGCAGGCCGATGCTCTATCCACTGAGCCAAACTGGTTAGGGCCTAACCTTATTATTTTTTTTAATTTCCATTGATTTTGAGAGAGAGGATGGGAGAGGGAGAGAGAGAATCATCAATCAGCGCCTCCTGCATACACTCTACTAGGGATTAAGCCTGTGCCCTGACTGGGAATCAACCAGAAACCTTTCAGAGCATGGGAAGATGCCCAACCAACTGACCCACACCAGCCAGGGCTGTCAGCTAACCTTATTGAGCTAACAAGAAAGGTAAGACAGAGCAACTGCCTAGGAGGAAAAACAATTGCAAACAATGCAGTACTTTCAACAATAAAGATTTTAACAACAACAGCAAAACACAGAGCAGTACTGTATCATTATATAGTGACTCACTTAATCAAAAGCCCTTAGTATAGATCACACCACAAATGCCTGGCACTACCAATTGCAGAATATTTACCCTTGCACATTTTAATAGTTATAATTCAGAATCTTATGTCCTATCCATCTCATTACTTGACTAGATTCTAGTTAAAAACCACCTTTAAACTGAAAAATTTTGTCTGAACATTACACAGTGTGAAGATATCTATCACCAAGGAATGTTTTCTAATGATGAAAATTGCATTTAGTATTTTAAAAAGTAGAAAAATAAAATAGTAGACATTTTCAATGGTACATATATAAATTTAAAAAATTCTATGTTCTTTTAGTGGTATTTTTATCTATTGGGAAAATGTAGAAATTCCAAAGCAATTCCTTTTCCCACCTCACCTAAAAAAAAAGAAATTTCCCATCCCTTGGGGGCAGGGGACCAGTGTCTTTTAGACCTTCAGCTTATTTACTCTTACTTTCTATTAAACTCTGAAAAGCTTGGTTTCCTGGTTTTCTATTTGGAAGCAAATGTGAAGCAGCAAATCAGCAGAAGTAAAGAGCTACTAGAAGATACAATGACAGTAGGAAGTGACAATAAGGAGGAAGATTCAGTATATAAATCTATACCCTGTAGCCCAAACACAAATACCAAAAGCACACTCTTACTTGGAAAAGAAGCTCCTAAGGGCATCACTGTATTGATCTCAGTGTAATACTTCACAGCCCTCCAAATCTAATCTCTTCAACTGTTCTCTGTAACATCTCTCCTCCCATTTCCTCAGAATCTTCCTCCATGAATCATCCTCTCCTCTCTGCCATATCTTAACCCTTTCTTGCCTATGGACTTTTTCCCTTCAGAAAAAATTCTCAAATCTCTTACAAGTTAACACAAAAAGAGCCCTTCTTTCACACCAACACTCTCCTCTAGTTACTTTCTTCTCCTTTCTTTCAGAGACAAGGTTTTGGAAATAGTATCTACCTGCTAGCTCCCCTTCCTTCTAAGCTACTGCAACACAATGGTCTTCTAACCACACACTCCACTGTAGCTGCTCTCACATGGGTCACTGTTGCCCTCACAACTGCCCATCTACTGACTTTCTACTCTGTTGACCTCTTCAAGACAACCTGATCCAACTTCCTCTTGAAAACTCCCTCTTTTTTTAGTCTTTGGTGCCACACTCACTTTGATTCTTCAGTCCTGGGATGTCAATGGAATGTATGCATAAAAAGGGGAGGAGGGTTCATGATCAAATAGGTTTGGGAAATATTCTATTAAAGTTAAATGGGTTTCTTTACTAGAGATTTCTCACGTAAATACTGATGTGCATTGTGAATCTACAGGATGGAGTTCTGCAGCGTTTCCCAAACTTGTCTGGCTCTAGAACCGTTCTCTCCCTTATAAAGAACTATCTTATGTGATAAATTAATTGAGGAATGTATTTTGGGTAACATCACTTTTGATGTTCTCTTTCAGCCTTATCTGCAGAATCTTCTTCCTCCTCTAGCCTCTCAAATGTCTAAGTTCCCCAAAAGTTCACTTTTAGTGTTTCACTCCTCGCAGGTCTCACCATATACATTCATCATAAGTGATCTCAATCATATTTTCATGGTTTCAACCCAGCTTTAGAGTGACTCTGACTGACACTTACTGTGTAAATTAGAAGCAATAATAACAAATTCATAAGGACTAAAATATGTGATGTGTATAAGAGTATAAATACAACATATTTACACATTTAAGCAAAAACTTAATAGTTACAATCATTTACTTTGTCTCCAGCCTAGATCTCCTTGCTGAGCAGTAAAAATGTATTGATCTAACTTGGGACTTCCCCTTGGTTGTTGCAAATATACCTCAAACTCAAGATGCTCACTTCCCATTCTACCACCTGGTCCCTGCACACTCTAGCTCAGTATGTATTCTTCGCCCAAGCCTGAAACAACAAAGCCATACTCTAGATTCTTCCTTTTCAATTACTATCCTTCCCTCTGCTCACCAATTTAGTAACCAAGTATATCTGGCTTTTCTCCAGTGCATTTTCAGATGGCTTTCTTTCTAAAGTACAAAATCTGATCACATCACTCTTCTGCTTAAAATTCTTCAATATTTCCTCATAGTTTTCAGGATAAAATTCAACCTCCTAATGTATCATATACGGCTCCTTGTGATCTGGCCTCTTGAACGTGTCATCTCCCTCCATGCCCTATTCTCATATACACTTTCCACTCCAGTCAAATCAAACCATGTGTATGTCTACAAATTGTCACTACTTTACACATTCTATTCTTCTGTCCATAAAGTCAATTCAACCCCCCTCCCACCCACTTTATTTCTGGTAAATTTCAAATGGTCCTTTTCATGAATTTAATTATATGTTGTTTCATTCCTATTCTTTAAATTTTAACAAATGTGTAACACAGCCTATAAATTTAACTATTCATTCTCAACCTATTTAATACTATAAAATACAAGCAATTCATCCAGTATACTTAGGTAAAGTTGTCAGTACCAGAATTGTCTTATTTTAGTAATGAGGAAGATAATAATTATATGAGATTAACATTCCTTCATCAACATATACAGGGTATCCCCCAAAAATGTCTACACTGAGACAAAGTAAACACTTTGAGTGACTATAAATTCAATATGTATTAACATATAATTAATAAGATACATTTTCAAAATTTAAAAAACATCTGTAGATATGAACTTTTTTTTTTGGTCAATGCCTGGTTTCAAACTGATGCCATTCTAGTCCAGGCACTGCTGATAACGTGGAGCAATGGAATAGAAAACATCAAGAATCATTTCCTTCAGTATTTGTGCATCTTCAATTCATCTACTGTTGCCAGTTTTGTACCATAAACTATCTTTTATGTATCCCCATAAAAAATCTAGTGGCACTTTAGGATACATTTTCTTTGTTCAAAGCTTAGTCTGGCTTCACCCATTATGTCAAATCAGTTAAACCTGAAAAGGAGTGAAAATTAAGTGAGTTATCAGCTGTTAAAATATATACAATTTTTTTGGACACCCTATATTTAGTGACAATATTCTGGACACTGAGGAGGTTACAAATAGTGAACAAGAAAAGTTTCTGACCTCAGTCTAATGGGGGAGTCTCACCCTTAAATAGGTAACTCCAATATAATATTATAAAGATATGTATATGTATAAAATTTCTGAGAAGACAAAGGAAGAAATAACTTATGTAAGGTGGTTTCAAACAAATATTATGAGAAAAATTCCAAATAAAATTTTTTCTCCCTCAATCAAAACTTGCCCAATAAATATCAAGATAAATTTGAGTTCTATTACTAGGGTAGCCACATATCCCAGGTTTGTACACCCTAGTTAACATCTGTTGCAAGTGAAATAATTACTAGCACTCCCTTTCATTCTCATTATTATCCTGGTTTGCACAATAAATTATAAGGACACCTTATTTATCACCCACTAAAAACAATCTGTTCCACTAAAAACAATTTCAATAATTTATTCATTTCATCTGAAGTGTTTTTTCTATCATTTAACATCTTTAGGGGGTAAAGTATCTAATTTTTTAAATACATTTGTGTGTTTTTTAATATATTTTTATTGATTTCAGAGAAAAAGAAAGAGGGAGAGAGAGAGAGAAACCTCCATGATGAGAGAGAATCATGGATGGGCTGCCTCCTGCAAGTCCTCCACTGGGGATCAAGCCCACAACCTGGGCATGTGCCCTTGACCAGAATCAAACCTGGGACCTTTCAGTTCACAGGCTGATGCTCTATCCACTTAGCCAAACCAGCCAGGGCTAAAGTATCTAATTTTAGCTACTCTGTCTTTGAGATGGATCAACTAAAAATATTCTTCAGTTTTACTATCTCTGGCTCCCTCTCTCCCCCTTATATTTGCTGTGAAAGGAGACTGTCTTCTTCAGCCTCTAAATTAAAAAAAAAAAGTGGTAGAGGCATCTAGGAAAGGTAGGAAACAATAGACAAAATCTATGTTAATTTGGTTCTGAGAGCAGTGAAGGCGGCAAAATGGCGGACCGCTTCTCCCGCTTCAACAAGGACCGAGACTTTCAGCAATGATAAAAAGAGTCCCGAAGAATCCAAGATGGCGGCATAGGTAAACACCTAAACTGCTGCCTCGCACAACAATTTCAAAACTACAACTAAAAGACAAAACGTCTATCACCCAGAACCACGGGAAAGCTGGCTGAATGGAAGTTCTACAACTAGAAGGAAAGAGAAAAGAGCATTGAGACGTGCACGAGCGCTGAAAAGCTGAGGTACGGAGGCACGTGATCCGGGCTGGCCAGGCATTGCTTTTTTCAACCCGAAGGGAGACAAGCCCCTGATTACTCTGAAATCCAGTCTCTGGGGAGACACAGGGGACCCAAACTCCTACGGGGAGAAGCAGGACTGTCTGCCAGTGAGGGTGGCTTGCTTGCAGAGCTGCACGCAGGAATAATTGTTTACTGCACTGGGGCACGGGACTCGCGGATGCCGTGGGGGATGCAGAGCTGGCTAACTAGCAGCCATTGCTGTCTGCCACGCCCTAGCCTAGTGACACCCTGAGACCCCGCCCTGCACAACCTACAAACCCACCCAAGCTCCAAGCAGCGGTTTTAGCATAAGAAAGGCCTGCCCTATCGCAGCTTAACCTAGCAAACTTGCAGCCCGGGTCAGACAGCTCCAAAACCTCCAAACCCCAAGCAAAGAGGAGAAAACTGTAGCTCTCACTGTAGCTCCTGCTGGGTGGCCTCAGACAGTAGCTGACCTGCACCCCATTGGAGATCCAGAAGCCAGTGTACCTAGTGGTCAGTGTGAGACACCAGATTTCAACTCCTCACATCCATAAGTGACACATTCAAAGGCAGACTCAGTGAGCACCAAAGCCCCACTGAAACAAGTTCTGCCCCATAAGCGTGTCTTCAGTGCAGCAGTTCTTCCATTATAGACACAGCGAGTGCTCACAGCTAATTGGCCTGGAGATCAATTCCTCCCAGTGTACCAACAGCAATTAAGGCTTAACTACACCAAGTCTTTGCACTCAGCCCACAAAGGGGTGTACCAAGAGCATCCACCTCATGTGATTGAGGAGGCTGAGCTACTGCCCCCTATAGATCACCTACCACACAAAGCTACTCCTTAAGGCTTAACTACACCAAGTCTTTGCACTCAGCCCACAAAGGGGTGTACCAAGAGCATCCACCTCATGTGATTGAGGAGGCTGAGCTACTGCCCCCTATAGATCACCTACCACACAAAGCTACTCCATCAACACAGGGAAGCAGCCAAAATGTGGAGACAAAGAAACATGTCACGAATGAAAGAAACGGAGGAAAGCAAACTACTGACGACATAGAGTTCAGAAGCACATTTATAAGGTTACTCAAGAATCTTCTTAAAACCGCTGAGAAACTTGATGAGACCTTCAAGGACCTTAATGAGAATGCCAAAAAAATGGAAAAGGATCAGTCAGAAATGAAGCATACACTGTCTGAAATAAAGAATATACAGAAACTCAACTGTAGATCAACGTACCCCAAGAATCAAACCAAAGATCTGAAATATGTGGAAACAAAAAACATCCAACCAGAAAAACAAAAAGAAAAAAGAATCCAAAAATATGAAGATAGTGTAAGGAGCCTCTGGGACAACTTTAAGCGAACCAACATCCGAATTTTTGTGGTGCCAGAAGAAGGGAGAGAGCAAAATATTGAAAACCTATTAGAAGAAATAATGACAGGAAACTTTCCTTACCTGGTGAAAGAAATAGACTTACAAGTTCAGGAAGCACACAGAACCCCATACAAGAGGAATCCAAAGAGGACCACACCAAGACACATCATAATTAAAATGCCAAGGGCAAAAGACAAAGAGAAAATATTAAAAGCAGCAAGAGAAAAACAGTTAGTTACCTACAAGGGAGCACCCATACGACTGTCAGCTGATTTCTCAGCAGAAACTATGCAGGCCAGAAGGGAGTGGCAAGAAATATTCAAAGTGATGAACAGCAAGAACCTACAACCAAGATTACTCTACCCAGCAAATCTATCATTCAGAGTTGAAGGTCAGATAAAGAGCTTCACAGACAAGAAAAAGCTAAAGGAGTTCATCACCACCAAACCAGTATTATATAAAATGCTGAAGGGTATTCTTTAAGAAGAGGAAGAAGAAGAAAAAGGTAAAGATAAAAAATTATGAACAACAAAATGACATCAAATACATACCTACCAACAAGTGAATCTAAAAATCAAGTGAATAAAAAATCTGAAGAACAGAATGGACTGGTGAATATAATAGAATCAGGGACATAGAAAGGGAGTGGACTGACGACTCTCAGGGGAAGCAGGTGTGAGGGGTGTGGGAAGAGACTGGACAAAAACCTTACTCCTATGGATGAAGACAGTGGCGGGGGGTAAGGGCATGGGGTGGGGTGGGGAATCAGGTGGAGGGGAGCTATGGGGGGAAAAAAAAAAGAGGAACACCTGTAATAATCTGAACAATAAAGATTTATTTTTAAAAAATCTATGTTAATTTTACATGGTTAATACTTTTTTGAGAATATCTCTCAAAGTAAAAATAAAGAATTCAATTTAAGCCTATAAAATAGTAAACTAATGAATTTCTTTATCTAGCCAACACAACACATATTTATTTTAAAATGAATGTTATCTTTAAAAAATAAAAATGAAATGAATATTCTCCTCAAATAATCATTTTGAAAGGTTCTATAATATCCAACTACTTGAAACATTTTTAGACTATCTGCTTGGATACTTCATGACTCACAAACATTTATCTCACTAATTTATGGCCAAGCATATTTTCCCTTTCTTTATTTCTTTCACTAAAGTTATTAATTTTGTGACTATGGCTCCATGGCTTAGAGCTCCCTTCTCTGTTCTGCATCTCCCTGCCAAATCCCTAAGACAGTATTCTGATGTGCCATCTGCTCCATGGTTATGCACCAGCCACTGTCCCACAGCTTTGAGGGTGGGGACTGATTATTAAAAGACAAGATGTTTTGGATTGTTTAATTTTCATCAGATATGGATGCAAATTATTCTTGGCTTTTCCAAAAAACAAATTCACCTTCAAAGGAAGAATTGGAGATATTTAAAAGAACTGAAGGCAATGTCAAAAAGGGGCTCCAAAGATACTAAGTTAATGTTGCATCATTTGCACAAGTACACTCACTGTCTACTTTCCTTAGGAACTAGCCAACAGTCTTTCAAATATATACCAGTAAGTTCTTTTATATTTATTATAAGAACTATTCTTATTACCCTATATCCTGGAACTCCTTAACTGAAATCTTCCAAATAAAAAACAAAAACAAAAACAAAAAAACCACTAAGAACTAGAACCAAATAGACTACTCTTCATCAACATCTTACACATTTTCTTACTTTAAAAAACTCTAATCCTCTCCAAGATAAGACAGCCAATCAATCCTGTAATTTTCCCTAAGTTTTTCATTAACAGTTTTTCCAAACCTCTTTTAGCTTTAGAAGATTTATTATTAAAAACTAGAGGCCTGGTGCACGGGTGGTGTCCCTCGGCCTGGCGGGTAATCGGGCCAATTGGGGCATTTTTGCCCAGTCCCAATTGGGGCCAATTGGGGCTGGCATGGGGGAAGGACCGTGGGAGGTTGGCAGGCCGGAGGGAGGGACCATAGGAGGTTGGCTGTGTGAGCACACTGACCACCAGGAGCAGCTCCTGCATTGAGCGTTTGGTTGACCGGGTCGTAATGGTTGCTTAGGCTTTTTTATATATATATAGATAGATGGTAATATTTCTTACCGTAAAAAGGGCTTAAGTTGAAGTTTCGATAGAATCTTTTTTTATAGAAAATTATAAAAATCTCTAAATCTCTAATTAGGAGAATAAATGTCTATGTATCTTTCTAGTTACCCATACCTGTCCTCCTTTTACTAGCAAACTATATTCCCAGGTGTCATGCAATATTTGTACAGCTATAATGATACCAAAATCAACTTACCATTAGACCTAGTTCCATAACCACAGTAAGATTTTAAAAACCAAACAAAATGAAATAGGGTTCAGTAGCTGAATTTAATTAACTTTAAATGGATAAACCATCAAATCATAGATAAATAAGTCTCAAAAGATAGGAAAAGAAAAAGAATAACAGATAAGAGAGACTGCTAGATGTTTAAAGTCTTAGAAGTATAAGCCAAAATAAATAAATAAATAAATAAACAAAACACACACACACACAAGAAGTATAAGCTAATTATAACTCATCTAAGTGCCACACTTTAAATTCTCATGTCCATATAGAGTGATATTTAATCATTCTTACTATTAAGACTTCTAGCAACCTGTAAACACAGATTCCTAAGAATTCCCAAGATGAGTTAAATTTTATGGGAAAATTGCCAGTATCTGTTATTACCAGTGCTCATATTGAGCACCACCCCGTTACTAATATA
Source organism: Corynorhinus townsendii (assembly GCA_026230045.1). Lineage (NCBI taxonomy): Eukaryota > Metazoa > Chordata > Mammalia > Chiroptera > Vespertilionidae > Corynorhinus > Corynorhinus townsendii. Next base: position 33,598,791 of record JAPDVU010000009.1, read on the forward strand.
TTACGTCACTATGAGTCACCTTAAAACAAGATTTTCCTCCTTGTTTAAAAACAAGACAATCCTATACCAAGCAACAAGTGATAAGGTACAAGTTTAGACAAATTTGCTTGCAGTAGAAAATACATGACAGCACTTGAACAAAAGCATATTGCTGCTCTTAGAGCTTTACTGTCTATCACTGTTATTCTTACTTTTAAATTTTGAATCCTCAGGAAACTTTCAGAGGTATATCCCTGCCCACTGTAATCTGAAAAATAAATACTTCCTCTAAGAAAAGGAGATCACTATGTCTTCCTCTCTGGGTAATTTCTTACGCTATATTTATGTCATACTCTTCATATGTATGCTTCATTATATTTGAGCACCACAATCTGACCAGAGCAACTAAAGTATCAAAATATTTTGAGCTACAAATGCATGTTATTTACAGAGTAAGTATACAAAGATTATCATATTACTGTATTTGTCATAGTACTTTTTGTCAGTGGTATAAGATCTTATTAGACTTATGTGTCAACACTGTAAAACAGATCACCTGTAACTATTTCTGGCTCAGGTTGGCTTTAGTTGAAAATGGTTAACATCCTTGATGAATGACTCCCAGATGAATTTTATCATTAGGGTTTTCTGACATTTTGCATTCCATTTAATATCACTTTGTCCTTTGAAAACCTTTACATCATATATTTGAAAGAAAGCAAAAAATGTTTGCATTAAAAATACTCCTTGTGTAAATAAAATACTTTACAATTAAAACAATAAAAAATTTAATTAGTGTATTATTTGGGGGGGGGGAGATCATGTTCATTTTGGCCTATAATTGTGAGGCAGTTATGTTAGAGTTTTTCTCTTGAAATACAATTGATAATCTATCCTAAGCCTTAAAATAGTGACATTATTCCCTTGGCCACATTAATCTGTTACAAATTTTGGCTGGTGTGGCAGGAAAAAATCCCCATTATTGTTCTATGTTGCACTCAGGAGCCAAGATGAACCCTGGACAACCTCAATTTCTTCATCCTCAAACATCATATGCTGTAGTTATAGTAACAACAACTACCATTTTCTGAAGGCCAGGTTCTATGCTAAGCATCTCATAAATAATAACTCTGGAGTTGCATCTAATGTGCATTTAACTTGCATTAATTTGATAATATTTGCTCTGAAGACAATAAGTAAATATGAATGAAAATGTAAGTTATGTTATAGTGAACAGGATTTTACATACTATTACATGCAACAAGTGCATACAACAAAATGAGCATGAGATGGGAGAAACCATGTCCCTTCAGACCAAGTATGTTAAACTCGCAGCAGCTGCATACAGCCCACAATAAATATTTTTGTGGCCCAGCCAATATAATGGTAAGAAACATTTTAATAAAAATTTTGTCACTTATAATATCCTGTTATACATAACTAGAGGCCCGGTGCATGGAATTCGTGCATGGGGGTGTCTCTCAGCCCGGCCTGTGCCCTTGGGCGATGTCCGACTGTTGGTTTGCAGGAGGTGACCGGCAGGCACTTGCAGGCCGGTCCCCCCACCCAACCCCCGATCGCCGCCACCAGTAGCCTTCTTCTCAGGAAGTGTCTACCCCCTGGTGGTCAGTGTGCATCATAGTGACTGGTTGTTCCACCAGTCGTTCCTCTGTCCAGTCAATTTGCATACTAGGGTTTTATTATTTAGGATTATTAATAACTAACTACAATGTTCACTAATGACTGATTACTATAATTATGTTGCATTCATTTCCCTTACGCACCTTACCTGCTGGAGCACCATTTCTCTCACTAATACTAGCAGTGAATATTTTATCAGCTGATTGCCACATCACTAGACTTATACTGACTTGTTTGGTGTGTACAACAGGAAATATTTCGCTTTCAGAGAACAAGAAAAATAGATTTGCATTACGCTTATTAATTTGTGCAGTTCTTCAGTGTCTGGTAAGTTAACGTTCAAGAAAAAATATTAATTTTTATTAAAATATTCTATTATTTTATGTTAATGGTTACTCATTTATTTCTGCCCTTTGTATTCAACATGTCTCTATCAAAATAAGCCTACATTTCTATGAAAATTGAAGCTTTTGTCTTTTTGGCTGCCCACATAAACTTAAACCTTGTTTATTTGGCCTGTGTTAGCCTTTGAGTTTGACATGCTTGCTTCAGTCTCAGTTACAGAGTTGTATGCCCACAACCACGCATATTGTTCTTTATGGGTCTCTGGCCAGAACTAGGTTACATGGCTACCTCTGGTAGGTGCAAGAGAGCCTGGGAAAGCAAGTATATGACTTTCCATCTTAATCACTGAGTGGCAACAGCAAAAACGATGTTTGGAATGACTGCTATCAAACTTTGTCTATCATAACAACTAATAAAGAACTAAATTATTTAAAATATCACTCATTTGTGCCCACTGAGCATTAAATTTAGAGTTATATGCTCAATGCTAAAGTTCACTGCATCTTTACCTAAAAAGAACTTTAATAGCTTTAACGACCCTGTAGATAACCACAAACTACAGTTTTCACTATCTTCAAACGCACTTCATCTCACATTATTTCTTTACCATTCAAAGATGGTTATGCCCATTTCAATCCAGGGTGTACAACTACTCATAAAGCATTACATGTAAGCATGATACGTATTTGATACAATTCAGTAAAGACTCAAATATGTCACCTATAATAAATATGCTTTGGAAGCCAATTGTCATAATTTTTTTAAATTAAGTATATAATACTGCGCAAGAATCAAATAATTAAATCCACTTAACATTCATAATTATTAGCAGATAATGAACGAACACTCACTATGCTAGAGTGCTAGACACTATATTAAGCATTCATTTAGTTATTTCATGAAAGCTAACAATAATACTGTAAGATAAGGAAAGTGAAGCTTAGATAGGTGATTTCTCAAAATCTGCACCTAGTAAGTGGTAGAGCTGGGATTTTAACTCCAGAATCTAGCTCCAGAGCCTAACGTCAATTTAACCAGTATGCTATGATGTAGCCTATTTTCTTGACAACAAGTACTTCACACATAAAGTCATTATTAAATTACCCAGAGAGGGAAACTGTCCTTTTGGGTCTGGATTTGGCAGGGGAGAAAAGTACACTAGGGCCGTGTAGAAAATACTTTTTCTCTAGACCAATATAAGGCTTAGGATTTTAAATAATGAAAAATTCATTATTTCAATATCACTGTCATATTGCTTGCTGATCTTAAAGAAATTGTGCTCTCAACTTCCAAAATGGTATTTTGGAAAGTCAGTAATAAATCAAGTGAAGTAGGCAAAAAGTAAAATGAGGAAAAAGAACTTTCTAATTTAAGGGGGGTGTTAAGAAATAACTATCTGAGGCCCTGGCTGGGTAGCTCAGTTGGTTAAAGAGCATTGCCCCAGTACACCAAGGTTGTAGTTTCAATCCCCAGTCAGGGGCACATACGAGAATCAATCAACCAATGAATGCATACGTAAGTGGAACAACAAATTGAAGGTTCTCTGTCTGTCTCTTTCTCTCTCATCAATGAAAAAAAAAACCGGATAAGGCATTTTCTCAACTACTGACCCATACATTTTCAAAATACATTTTTGTGCTTTCAAATTTTTCCAAAGACAAATGTCCATTTCAATATTTTTTCTTTCATCATTGAATTTGGGACCATATATGATCTAATCCTATACTGCAAGGTTCCATTTTGGAGTTCACACAACTATTACAGAAAAGTTTTTTTCTAAGAATCACTATTATGGTTACTTTAGAATGAAGAAAGAATAAAACACAGAACCTCAATCATCCAGTTTTCTAAATCACATGCTCAGATAAGGCAACTTGTTTTAAAAAGAGTTGACTGTATTAGTAGCTTAAATGATATAAAGTCTTGTAAAGAATAGGGATTTAATAAATGTTTGCAAAATGAATGCAATCCAATTAAGTAGAGGTGGGGATAGGAGAGTGGGGGAGAATCTATGAAAAAAGCAAGTATAAGCCCTGGACCTGTTAAAACACAGTCTTCCTCTAAGTGCCTTGAATCACCTGAAAGAACCGATGGAAACAAATCAAAGTTGGTGAGCAACATCTCTATTTCTAACTTTCACCAGGCTGGCATTCTGAGCAAGCTCATGCAACACAGAGGTCCAGATCATCCTTGTGTCTTTAAAATTTTTCATTTTGCAACACAACTATAGTCTTCTATAAGACAATTTTAAGAACGTAACACTTTTCATTATTTGTTTAATAAAATTCTCTAATTTTTTAAAGTCTTATAGATTAAAATCCTACAAAATGGTGCTTAAGTGGAAATTTCCAAAGACTAATTTCTTTCTACTAAAAGCCCTGTGTTTAATTATCAATATGCCATATCCTGCAAGCATGTTTTGTAGGCAAGTGGAGGAATTCCTGGATTTTTCAGCCACACCTTCCCTAACCAGACTTCCTTTATAGTCTGCAGTTCCTTTGAAGTTTAATTGAAAACTACAGAATCAACATTAAAATGCTCAGACTTGAGAAAGTTGCAGCTTGTATAAAACAGATCTAAAAGATGTATTAAAATATTGTACTCATAGAAAGTTTGGTGTATTTTTTTCAGTACTCTCTTTAAAAAGAAATAGGTTTGTCTCTATTTTATGACAGCATTCAATAGTAAAAACTGTTACCAAAATGCAACCAAAGTCTGAACCAAGGCCTCTTGTTACATGTGAGTTCATTCAGTATCTTTGGAAATGCATCTTTTCAAAGCTGCATTCAATTTCAATTTCCAAATGCTTGGTATAGCTGGATTACACAAATCATTTTTCTCACCTATTATTTCTTTGTACAAAGATATATTTAAACCCATGAATACATTCAGTGTCCTCAGATCTCTATCTTTAAAAAATATCTATCGATTTCTATTTTGCCACATGATTTATAGTCTTGATCATTAAAAATGTCAACATATTCAGTCTGATTTGACTAAAAAACTAAGGTGACCACTTGCAATGATCTGGCCTACCATAGCAAAACATCCAATAGATTAATATGCTGCTAAGAATGACCTAGTAAATTGATAAGCTCTCAAGGAAAGGGGATTTTTAAAGATTACAGTTGCATTAATCATTCTGTATAGTGCTCCAGGGTCATTACAAAATTATATACAACAAACATACTTGGCATAGAGATTAACAACTAGAGCAGAAAGTCTAATTTTAAAAAATGAAAGTATTATTGAGTACAAAATTTTAAAAAAACCTGAAAGAAGCTATTCATTTGAATTATATTGTCATAAAGTATCTCCCCCACCAAATTTGTATTATAATGAAAAATTGCTTAATAACCAAATAGCAACCCTAAATAACCATCATTATAAAAATGACTAATACCTCATAAGTGCATGTTTATTTAGTGCCAGACATGGTACTAAGGCATTCTCTCATTTAATGCTCACTTCTATCAAAGTACTATTTATTACTTCTATTTCACAGATGGGCAAACTGAAGCATGGAGTAATTGAGTTGTCTGAGTCTAGTAAATTGTAAAGGCAGTACTCAGATTCAGGCGGAGAATTCCCAAACCACCACTACGCTAGACTGCTTCACGTTGCTATAGGTATTTTTGAAGGCCTAAGAAGAAAGAAATGAAAATACTTTCGGGGCTTGAACCCCCATGTGGACTATATTAGAATCATTGGCAAATACTATTCTTATTCTAAACCACAGTTGCTTTCTCAACCTCTAAAGAATAAATGAGCTCCCTTAATAGATTAATATGTTATGAGAAGCTAACATTTGGTTTAATTCTTGTCTGAGACATGCTAAATATTGTAATTGTGAAGAAAAGGCTCTCTCAAATTGTTGTTTCTATAAAAGTGTCTGAAGCAACAAGTAGAGAATCACTACTCCAGTGAGGAAGTTGCACAGAGATGTCTTCCTTTAAACTTCTAGAAACATAATTTCATACATTCCCCTATCTGTCTGAATCAGTAAAAATGAGGTTGTTGGGCGTTTTTGTTTGTTTTTTTCCCCTTTAGCAGAGAAAGGTACAGAGGTAGAAGAGGTGAGGGGCAAGGTAATACCTACAAACACACACTTTCCAAAGATAGAAGCTTCAGTATCTGGCTACCATACCTTAGACAACACTAACTTACAACAATCACACCATAGATAGAGTTGGCTTCTGATTGTAAATGAAAATGAAAGGGATTAATATTTAGAAGTAAGATCTTTTGCTTCTCCATCTTTCCCAATTAGTCTGTTCCACATTCCCGGTCCGTTATTCTCTATAACGGACTCACATTTTAGGTTTTTTGATTATACATACTAAGTTTAAGGCTGCCTTCCTGCACTAGACCTGTAAATTCCAAGGCAAAGATAATGCTCTATATAATCCCACAGTGCTGGAGAGGCTCTGAGCAAGCTTCTGTTGAACTGAGTTTATCAAGCACCAAGACAAAAGTAGCAACATGACTCAAATTGCAGTAATTTCCAACTAAAGCAGGACAAACATGAAGCAACATGGTTAAAAAAATGGAAGCAACTCAAACAGCATCTAGACATAGAGACTAATTCTAAGCTGGAAGGTAATTTAGTCCTTGGGTGTGGCAACCAAAGCTTAAATCCCAGCTCTGATACTCCTAGCAGGGGGAATCTAAATGCCTCTGTGAAAATCAATTTCTTCATCTGTAAAATGGGAACAATAATAGCACTCCTTCAAATAGCAGTGATGCCTTTTTAACGCCAAACCCAGTGTAGGCTCTCCATTCCAATAATTACAGGCTGTTGTTGTTCCTTGTGATTAAGCCCCTACAGCATAGCAAACATGTGAAACATTGTAGCTATTAGGGCAGTTATACATGCCCATAATCACAAATTTTAACAAATTCACTTTAAAGGAAAGCCAAGAGAACACATATACTGTATTTAAGGTAAAAGAAGTACTTAGATGTTACAATTCAGGAAAAAATATTTTTATTTCTCCAGCCCCCTTTTCTGCACTTTACATGGCATGAGCACTGTACTGTTTGTGGCTCCCAGCATACATCATGTCTAGCCCTGTGCCTTAAGCTTATGCTTCAGACTGCTCTATTTTCAAACCAATACCACTCAATCTTTAAGGCTCAACTCAGAAATCCTTGTTGACCTTCTTTCTCTTCCACAAGGCTTATATAATTTGTGATTACTACAGTGTATTCTAACTACTTATTTAATACTAATCTTTCTTCTTATATGCTAAGCTTTCTGAAACCAGGGTCTAACTGACTGCTTGATCATCAATCCTGGTATGAATTAAATAAATATCTTCAGAGTCAAGTATAGCACGGGATACAAAAAGATACTAAATTATTATTTTTTAATTGAATCACACAGCTCCATAAAATCTAGGCTGGAACACAGTACACTACTTATCACCAATTATTTCTAAGCTTAGCCTCTCCCACTCAGTAAGTGAAATATTTCCCGTCTCTCAGGAAATCTAGGGAACCATGAGACCTTTCAATACATTTCACAGCCAAGATCACCACACCAGACATTCTCTGGACAAACAGGAAAATAAGGGGCACCATGAACAGCAGCTGTGTTGCTCAGCTGGGCAAGAAAATGCAGGGCAGTTTGTTAAAGTATTTGAAAAGGACTCAGTGCTGAGAACCAGAGGAAGAGAATGGATGAGATTACTGCACAAAATAGCACTCATTAAAGATTAACAAGAATGCTTAGATCTCTCCCATGTGTACCTGGCTTCTGGCATATTTTGAATTAGGTAAAGAGTTTTGTCAATAATCATTTTGTTTGGTTTTGTCCTTAAAAAAAAAAATACTTTCCCTACCACAGCTAGGTTTTTTTGAATGAATGAATAAATAAAGAAGAAACATGGACCTGTGAATGCCTACAATGGGCCAAGCACCGTGTAGCCAATGACAGCAGGCATTTAATAGAAAAACAGTAAAGCCCTAAGCTGCTGGAACCAGGAATAATATTTTATGGTGCTAGATAGTTAGGAAGCATGGGCTCTGCACAGTGCCTTTTTTCAGAATGGGCATAATTTAGAATCTGCTCCCTTTCACTGAAAGCCAAATAGAAAGGAGGAGAGACCTGAAGATACCTTTAGAACACCAAAGGCCTGCTCTTCCTCTGTACTTCCCAGGCACTTGAGTCATATTTTAAAATCTAAGCTAGTTTAGGTATATTTTCTGTCCAAGTCACTTAATTAATACTAATACCTGCTAAACTAACTAAACTCCTGTGGAAATAGTAATGGAACTCAAATAGAACACACTCTGGCTTATACTGCAATTTAGTATTTCCCAGAGGTGGGACTGTACACCATTAGAAAAAGGAGTGACTATTTCATAAAATGAACTGGGACAAGTGGTTAACTATTTAGAATGAAATTAATTTAATATTTACCTCATACCATGTAGTAAAATTAATTTTGGGTTATTAAAGTTAAATATAAAAATAAACTATAAGACAACTTCAGAAAATACAGGTGAATATTTCTCTACCCTATTGATGGAAAATTGAACTAAGAAAACAATGTGAAAATCAAACACACAGAAAAGACTTTGGAGTGATGGCATTAAATTTTTTTAAATATCTGTACATCAAAATAAATATGACAAAAGCAAACAAAAATGGCAAATGAAAAACTGAGGCAAAATATGCAACAAAACAGAAAAAGGTTAATATTCTTAATATATAAAGGATATTTATAGCCCTAGCTGGTTTGGCTCAGTGGATAGAGCGTCGGCCTACGAACTGAAAGGTCCCAGGTTTGATTCCAGTCAAGGGTATGTGCCCGGGTTGTGGGCTCGATCCCCAGTGGAGAACTTGCAGGAGGCAGTCGATCCATGATTCTCTCTCATCATGGATGTTTCTATCTATCTCTCCCTCTTCCTTCTCTCTGAAATAAATAAAAATATATTTTAAAAACAGAATATTTACAAGTCAATATGGCAAAAATAACTATCTATGGAGAAAGTTGGGCTACTCACATCAACGACTTACAAAACAGGAAATATAAAACATATATAATAAATATTTGGAAAAATGTTTAATCTCTGATTTAAAAAATATAAATTAAAACAGCAATAAAATACTAGTGGTAGCCCTGAATGGTTTGGCTCAGTGGATAGAGCGTCGGCCTGAGGACTGGAGGGTCCCGGGTTCGATTCGGGTCGGGAGCATGTACCTTGGTTGCGGGCACATCCCCAGTTGGGGGGTGTGCAGGAGGCAGCTGATAGATGTTTCTCTCTCATTGATGTTTCTGGCTCCCTGTCCCTCTCCCTTCTTCTCTTTGAAAAATCAATTTAAAAATATATTTAAAAAAAAAATACTAGTGGTTAAAAGATTCTAGGGTCAGATACTATTCCTATAATCTTAGGCAATTCATTTTACTTCTCTAAGTCTCAATTTTCTTTGTAAAATAGAGATAATAATAATATCTACAACACAGGAGTGATGTAAAAATTAATATAATGCATGTAAGGTACTCAGCACAGTGTCTGGTGCACAGTAAATGTTCAATAAACAATGGCTCTTATGAGAAAGAAAGTGGGTGATGATGATGATGATACTCATGGCTAGTGAGGGTACAGAGAAACAGACATTTTTATATATAGCTTGTCAACAAAAATTGATTCAACTTTTCTGGAGAACAATTTAGCAATATGTATCAAAAATCTTAAAGGGGCCCTGGCCAGGGCACATACAAGCATGAACTAATGAATGCCTAAATAGGTGGAATACAAATTGATGGTTCAAATTCTCTCTCTCTTCTTTCCCCCTTCCTCTCTCTCTCAAATAAATTTTTAAAAGTCTTAAAGGTGGTCATATTTTTGGGCTTCTGGAAACAGAACAATGCTTAAAAGCAATGGAAGAACTCAAAATGGAAAAAATTGCTTAATATGGCTATATCCATCCATCTATTGATCCATGTGTCCAATACTTTTGACCCTTGTGATACAAAAATATGCATCAATAAACCAAGTCCCTGGCTTAAAGGTTAGTTGGGGCGATAAGTAGTCACACAACCAAGTACAATAAAGAGGTAGGAGGCACAATGGGTAAGTAAGGGTGCTATGGTGTGCATAGAAGGAGCACCTACCATGGTCTGGGAGTGGAGTCAGGGAAGCTTCCCAGAAGAAGTGACATTTAAGCAGGGACCTGAAGGATGAGTAGGAATTAGTCATGTAAAGAGAAGAGGAAAAAGTGTTCCAGGTAAAGGAAACAGCGTATACAAAGCCTAGAGATACAGGGGAGCATGACCTGTCAGCTTGACTAACCAGTGTGCAAGGCAGGGACTTGGGAAGAGACAGGGCTAAAGAGATAAGTAAAGTTGGCTCACTAAAAGTTTTGCTAGCAAAACTCTGTAGCATAGCCTTTAGTCTAAGGGTAATACAAACAATTAAAAAGCAAATAGTTTTAGTAAATACAATAAAAGACTAATATTCATAATATATCAAGAGGGTATATAGATTACGCCCTGCATATGTGTAGCTCAGTGGTTGAGCATCGACCCATGCACCAAGAGGTCACCAGTTTCATTCCAGGTCAGTGCACACTAGGTTTCCAACTCAGTCCCCAGTGGGGGGTGTACAGGAGGCAGCCAATTGATGTGGATATTTCTCTCTCATTAATTTTTCTCTCTCTCCCTCTCCCTTTTTCTCTCTTAAAAAAAAGAAAAGAGGGTATATAGATTGAAAAGAATAAATTCATAAAATGGAAATACAGGATTGCAGTGAAGATTGCAGTCTGTAAACTCTAAGTTTAGTAAACTCTGTAAGTTTACTAAAAATCAACTGAATTGTATACATTAAAGCAATTTTATTTTAGGGTTTGTAGGTTATGTTCAATAAAACTATCTTCTAAAATTTTTTAATAGAAATGGCTAATAAACATCTGAAAAACGTTCAATCTATAATAAAATACATCAAACCAACTATCTTTATCCTCAAAAATTACTAATGATTAAAATGAAATGAGAATATCCAGTGTTAATACGGCTAGGAGAAATGAACATTTTTATACTATGCTGGTTAGAATAAATGTTAATTGGAACAGCCTTTCTATAAGATATAAATATGTAATAGAAGTGTTTAAAATTGTTTATACTCTGTGATCCAGTAATTTTATTTCTTGAAATCTTAATAAATGCTCCAAAATGCACTGAACCGGAGTGGCTCAGCTGGCTGAGCGTTGTCCAGTGTACTGAAAGGTTGTGGTTTTGATTCTCAGTCAGTGCACATACCTGGGTCGCAGGTTTGATTCTCAGTCTTGGAGCCTATGGAAGGCAACCACGTGATCTCTCTCCCCTCTCCCCACCCCCAACTAAGCATGTCCTCCGGTGAGGATTGAAAGAAAAAAGTTCTATAAACTCTCCAAAAACTCATCTGGAGTAAAAAAAGACCCTGAATAGCTGCAGCAATCTTGAGAAAAAAGAATAAAGTTGGAGTGATCACAATACCAGATATCAAGCTATACTACAAAGCCACTGTTCTCAAAACTGCCTGGTACTGGCACAAGAACAGACATATAGACCACTGGAACAGAACAGAGAACCCAGAGATTGACCCAAGCCATTACACTCAATTAATATCTGACAAAGGAGGCAAGAGCATACCTTAGAGTCAAGACAGTCTCTAAATGCAAAAAAAAAATGAAATTAGATCACCAACTTTTATACCACACACAAAAATAAACTCAAAATGGATAAAGGATTTAAACGTGAAGATGGAAAACCATAAAAATCCTAGAAGAAGCCATAGGCAGTAAAATAGCAGACATTAGTTGTAGCAGTATATTTACCAATACATTTCCTAGGGCAATGAAAACTAAGGAGAAAATAAATAAATGTGACTACATCAAAATAAAAAGCTTTTGCACAGCAAAAGAAACTATCAACAAAACAACAAGAAAGCCCACTGCATGGGAGAACATATTTGCCAATGTTATCCCTGATAAGGGTTTAATCTCCAAAATTTATAGGGAACTCATACAACTTAACAAAAGGAAGATAAACAATCTAATAAAAAAATAGGCAAAGGACCTAAATAGACACTTTTTGAAAGAAGGCATACAGAAGGCCAAGAGACATATGAAAACATGCTCAAAGTCACTAATCATCTGAGAGATGCAAATCAAAACAGCAATGAGGGCCCTAACTGGTTTGGCTCAGTGGATAGAGCATCGGCCTGTGGACTGAAAGGTCCCAGGTTCGATTCCAGTCAAGGGCATGTACCTTGGTTGTGGGCACATCCCCAGTAGGAGGTGTGGAGGAGGCAGCTGATTGATGTTTCTCTCTCATCGATGTTTCTAACTCTCTATCCTTCTCCCTTCCTCACTGTAAAAAAATCAATGAAACATATTAAAAACAACAACAACAACAATGAGGTACCACCTCACACCTGTCAGAATGGCTACCATCAACAAATCAACACACGACCAGTGATGGAGAGGATGTGGAGAAAAAGGGACCCTCTTACACTGCTGGTGGGAATGCAGACTGGTTCAGCCACTGTGGAAAACAGTATGCCGTTTCCTCAAAAAATTAAAAATGGAACTTCCATTTGACCCAGTAATCCCACTTCTAGGAATATATCCGAAGAAAACAGAAACACCAGTCAGAAAGGATATATGCACCCCTATGTTCACAGCAGCACAATTTACAATAGCTAAGATTTGGAAACAGCCTAAGTGCCCATCAGCAGATGAGTGGATTAGAAAACTGTGGTACATCTACACAATGCAATACTATGCTGCTGTAGAAAAAAAAAAAAAAAAAGAAGGAATTCTTACCATATGCAACAGCATGGATGGAACTGGAGAGCATTATGCTAAGTGAAATAAGCTAGTCAGAGAAGAGAAAGAAAAATATCACATGATTTCACTCATTTGTGGAATATAATGAACAACATAAACGGATGAACAAAAATAGAACCAGAGTCACAGAAGCATCGAACAGACTGTCCAACCTATGAGGGAAGGCAGGGGGTAAGGGGTTAAGAGATCTACCAAAGGACTTGTATGTATGCATATGAGCATAGCCAATGGACACAGACGAGGGGAGGGGTGAGTGCATGTGCTGGGGGGTGGGAGTGGCCAATGGGGGGAAAAAGGAGACATATGTAATACTATATGTAATAATTTAAAAAAAGAATTTAAATTTAAAAAAAGAAAAAAGTTCTAAAATGCAGTTGAATATTTATGCCCAATGATATTCATGCAATTGAATTTAGAATAGTAAAACAACAAAGTTGGAAACACCAAGATGTTCATCAATAATGGAATGGTTAGAATGAGTTATAACTCAATGCAGCCATTTAGGTGATATGGCAATACACCTATGATATATATCAAACTTAAAAATGTAAAATTATATATACATCAGCATTTCAAATATGTAAAATATATACACAGCTTTATGGCACATATCTTTTATTCTCTTTATTGTGCTTTTCTGTATTTTCCAAATTTCTATAATGGCCATGTGTTATTTTTACAGTTTGAGTTTCTAAAGCTGTCTTCTAAAAATTAAAAAGCATCACTTTTAAGTATTTATGCTTCATATAAATCAACTAGAGGCCCAGTGCATGACATTTTTCCACTGGGGAGGGGGGTCCTCAGCCCAGCCTGCACCCTCTCACAGTCTGGGACCCCTCAGGGGATGTCCGCCTGCTGGCTTAGGACCACTCCCCCGACAGTCGGACATCCCCCAAGGGGTCCTTAGCGCTGCTGTGGAGGTGGGAGAGGCTCCTGACACCGCTGCTGTGCTTGCCAGCCGTGAGCCCGGCTTCTGGCTGAGCAGCACTCCCCCTGTGGGAGCACACTGACCACCAGGGGGCAGCCCCTGCATTGAGCGTCTGCCCCCTGGGAGTCAGTACACATCACAGCGACAGTCGTTATGCTGTTCGGTCAATTTGCATATTAACCTTTTATTATATAGGAGGATTTCATATTTGCTATGATTTTATTTTCTCTGCTTAGAGAGAGAGGTGTGGGTCATATTTGAATATATATAATTCAACAATATCTTACTTATCCATCATTATCAGTAAATAAGATATATATGTAAATAAATTTCCCAATTAATTAAAATGTATATTTTAAACATCAAAATTTTGGTGAAACTTGGATGAACATCTATCTAAAAATATACTTTACTCAATCTTGACTGCTTAAATCAAGACAAAACAAGTTAATCCTTCTTATGATATTCAGGATCATCAATATGACCATATAATATTAGCTCTGAGGGAGTACTGAATCTTAGGTGGGTATTTGTCCTTATATTAAGTAGTCCGTAAGTGCTATGTTTTTCCTTAGGACAGCTATCTACACGTTTTCTTCCTCTTCCCTTACTGTAAAACCATCACAGTTATCATTTCCCAGAATTGTAATGAGACTGTCTTTAGCAGCAGTGCCACTTTTCATTCCTATTTTATAATCTTCTGAGAGTAAGGAAATTAAATGCCCAAGGCTTTAAATAAGGATATTACTTAAACATGATCTGCATGGAGTTGGATAATTCTGTTCTAGGTATTCAAGATTACAATATAAATGGACTCCAAAGAGAGTTTGAGTTCTTGATTGTATCTCAAGTCTTGGTTTCTTTACTATACTGGCAGTCAAATTCTCGGGATCAGAAACTAATGCTGTTTCTCTTATCACACCATGGAAAGAGATGTAACCAAGAGCCAAGAGACTTAGTTCTAGTTCAGGTTCTTACACCAACCAGTTTTATAACCCTCAGCAAGTCTTTAAACCTCGGTAACCTGTCTTGCATAACTTACAAAGCTACTCTAGAAAGTTTTAGATCATGATCACAAAAACATTCTGAGAAATACAAAGCACTACAGAAGATGAAAAGATTTTTGTAGCAGTTCACTGTTCTGTATGACCCTAGATAATATGGGTATCCATTCTGAAAATTCATAGCAGAAAGAACAGAGGGAAAAAGATAATTCTTAAATTGCCAGTTAATTAGGACACACTTATTATCTAGGAATAACAATATATTCCTAGAGCTGGCATCTCTGACTCTTCCTTCCCTACACCCAATCAATCCCCAAGTCCTTTGTGTCTTCTCCACAATCCCTCAGATATGCCCCTTTCTTTCCATTATCACTCACATTCCCAATTCAAGCCTTTATTATCTCACACCTGGGCTACTGTAACATCCTCCAACTGGATCCACTCATGGCTTCTCCCTCTGTCAAATCCTTCTAGCCCACAGCTTCCAGATTAACTATCTTAAAACACCAGTGATCCAAAACCTCTGAGGACATTGCATTATCTTCTCTATCAAGTTCACACTCGTAAACTAGCAGTCCCTGTGCAGCTCTAGCTGCCTCTTCACCTTTATTGCCTATTATTCTTTCCAAATTCTTCCTCAAATTGGCCTAAGTCCTTCAGACATGCCTTGTACTTTTCTGCCTCTAAGTCTTGGTGTATATAGCTTTCCTCCACCTAGATAGAATATTCTCTACTTTCCAGCTTCCAGCTCAACCTATAGAAACTCAGCCCATCCTTCAAGGGCTAGTTCAAGAGCCACATATTTTGTATACCTCCCTTTGATTACCACAAAGGAAAAAGATGGTAGATTCTAGTTAGACACATCTGGGTTTAAACTACAGCTTCAGCAGTTGAGTGTCACTGAGCATATCCCTTATTTTCTCTTTGCCTCAGTTTCTCCCATCTGTAAGATGGGAATAATAGCAATTTCCCATGGGCATATTGTGAGGAGTAAATGAGTCACTCAATCCATGTCAAGCACTTAGCATGATGTCTGGCATAGAGAAAGACCCAAGAGATTTAGAGATTGATATTACTTTTGCCATTAGTGGATTTATCTTAATCTGAATTCAGACAATACTTATCATTACAAACTGACTATTCATGTACATACAGTATCATTTCCCTTACTCTCCTTCTCTATCCTCTCCCCTCATATTTTTTCTTCATCCTATCCCTGATTACATGATTCTGATAGAGTATATCTCTTATACATATTAGTATCTATACTAATCATTCACACCCAGTAGATGATCAGTAGATTTGTTTAATTCCTAATGAAAGAATACTGAAAAACTGACACTACTAAAATTTTAAAATTCCTATACTAAAAACATAATAAAATGCTTGCTATGATTAATTAAAAATATAAATTTCAAGCCTTACAAAATTAAGTTTCTCCTTTCATGACCCTCTAGATTCTTTTTGCTCATTTTTAAAAAATCAACAACTTGTCCTAACTGGTTCAGTGGATAGAGCATCGGCCTGTGGACTGAAGGGTCCCAGGTTCGATTCCCGTCAAGGGCATATACCTTGATTGCGGGTACATCCCCAGTAGGGGGTGTGCAGGAGGCAGCTGATCGATGTTTCTAACTCTCTATCCCTCTCCCTTCCTCTCTGTAAAAAATCAATAAAATATATTTTAAAAATAAAAATAAATAAATAAAAAATCAACAACTCAGCCTATTCATACAGCAAAAGATGCAACAGCAAATATATGCAATTCAGACAGCATCCTGAAACACAGGCTGGTCTACAAGGACCAGGAGCCGACTCAGCTGAACACAGCTTTGGATGAACTGAAATGGGAAGACAATTTAAAGGGAAAAGTAATTGGCTCATCAGTCATGTTATTAATGTTTAGTTTCACACACACACACACACACACACACACACACACACACACACACATTAGTCCCAGGATTCCTTTACACCCTCGGCCACATATAAACAACTGAAATAACCAGGCTCGTATAGCAAGTAGATGTAGAAATATCAATCATTTAACTCAGCAACTGAGCTAACCACATGACTAATTTAATTACTTATGTCAAAAGTGACTATTAACATACCTAAAGACTCTAATATAACCCAAGTTTGGCTAATTAAGTCATATCAAGTGGCATGAATTTAATCATAGATGTGGTCTTAATGTATACTGATCATTCACCTCAAGAAAAATAGTATGATAACTTGATGTTCATATATTATGACAGCATACAGGTTTTCAACAATGACCAAGAAAAATTATGTCACTATAATAATGGGTTCTAGTTTATTTGCATGATTCTACTAATCTTCAGTTGCTTTTTAAACAAAATCAATCCTGGCAACCACTATCCTCAAAGAGTTCACTAGTGGAGTAAATTAAGATGGTGTGATAGTATGTTAGTGACTTTCCAAAAACTGTCATAAAGTACCACATATAAGAATGAAGTATTATATATTAAGTTTCTATCCCCATGATACATGTCTTCAGAGGACCTTAAACTGTTTTCTACCTTTGAAGGGCAATTATTTTCAAATCACAGAACCTTTGAAAAAGACTTAGAAGTCTCCCCATTTCAGGAATACTTTCTATCACCTCCTAGGCAAAAGGCCTCCAGACTTTGCTTGAATACTTTCAGCAATGGGCACTCACTATTTTGCAAGGCAGTCCACCCCATTGTTACAAAATTCTTACTTACAATCATTGGAAATCTGCCTCCCTGAACTTCTACCCAAGGATCCTACTTCTGCTCTCAGAATAACACAAGGTAAACTAACCTATGAAATATAATCCCTTCTAGAATTAGGGTATATTTTTCAATTTGATAACACAAAATGCAAAAGAAAGCTTAAGCGAGGGGGGGGGGGGAGGAGAAACCACCACTGTATACAAAATTTTGCAATTCAGGAAACTGTTAAAATTACAAGCCAGTTAACATATAAACAGAAGAGTAAGCCATTTTTTTACAGTGGAAGGTGGCACAGTGTTTATTGAATATCTTTTTGCAACTTGAAACTACTAAATCCACCAGCAGTTTTAAAAATTACAGTTCTGTAGGAAGTTCAAGACGGTTTTCCCAATTGCCCATAGTTTCATTCGGTCTGCTTCCCTCTAAAACATCTGGATTACTTTTCAATGAAAGATCCCATTTCGCCCGGCTGGTGCAATATTTTATTTTGAAAAGTGAATATTTTCAAAAATAAAGCCTAAAAGAATAGTGTGTACAAGAGTGGGGGTGGGATGAAGAAAGAAGGCAAAAAAGCGCCCAGCAGGAAAAGGCTGGTTACTGGGTATTTTCCTGCTGGAAGCATGCCTTACTGGCATAGGCATCTGAACTACCGAGCCATACAAACGTGACCCAAGAATAAGAACGATCATGAGCAATAAGTGTAAGGCATATATGTCTGTAAGATGTAAATGAGTTGGCACTAGTCATCATGCAGCACCAGATGCTTTGGGGATCTCCACAGAGGAAAAGATAAGTTCAAGAAGCAGAGACCACAGTCACACTTTGGGGGAAGGAAGGAGGGAAAAGACCAAAGAGTAACTACCGTTCAGCAGTCCAATGAAGCCAGCACAGTACAGAACACAGGAAAGACAGCAAGTGACTCGGGAAGGCAGAGAGCGAGCCTGAAGAAGGGAGTGCAGTGCTCGAATACGGGTCCATGAAATGGGTGTGGGTAAGCGGACGTGGATGGATGTAAGGGGCAACGCCGGAGTCCCATGGTCCTCTCCCTGCAGCAAAGCAACAGAGGGAAAAGGAAGGGGGAGGGTGAAGAACCAGAATGACTCATTCCCAAAAGGAAGTGCTCAAGCCATAGGAAAGCATGCCACAGAGGGGTTCGGGCGAGGACTGTTAGAGCTCGGTGCCCAGAGTGATGGGGCCAAAAATCAACGTTCCGTCGGTCCTGCAGCTCGTCTTTAAGATGGGGGGTATGGGGGGTTCGCGGCAGCCGAGTGCCAAGGCCTGGGAAGCGGCGCGGCGCGTGCGCAGTGGCGCTCGGCGGGACCCGTTGAGGCAAAGCGGAGCCGCAGTGACAGAAGCGAGCAGAGCAGCCGCAGGGAGAGACTCACCGAGGCGCAGGGACTGGAGGTGGTGCTGGGGGTAGGCGATCGCTGGACCGTGACCAAAGCCATCTAGGCGCTGCTGGGTTGTTCCGGGCAGGGCATTCTCGTCCTGAGTGTGAGGGGCGGGAGGGTGACGGAGCCGGAATGGGGAAAGGAGTGCGAGGTCGGGGAGAGGGGAACGGGGAGGAGAAGGAGGCCGCGGGAACGGCCTCAGGCTCCGCACCCACCACCGGCCTCTCGCAGACCAACGCACCGAACGGGTGGCTGGCGGGCGGACTGACGGGCGGTTCGGCAGCTGCGGGGCACAATGAGCGTTCCCAGTGCGCAGGCGCCACCTGTCAGCAACCGCCTCTCCCCTCGGCGCGCGCCGCTGCCGCGCGCTAACCCTTGAGTTGCCGGAAGCCGCCGGGAGTGTGCGCCGCCGGCCGCCGCCCCCTCCGGGTTTTCTCCCTCGCGCTGGGCTCGCGTCGTCAGTCCGCGGCGGGATATGGAGTCGGGTGGGGTGACCGGACCCGGGCGGGGGCCGCTGGAGTCCCAACTCCCCACAGATAACCATTTTATGAGGTGGGCGCACAGCTTAACCAACCTTAGGGCCAAGAAACTGAAGTGAAAACCTGACGCCAACACGTTTTCTGGTGGGAAAGGGCTCCGCGGCATTCAGACCCCCTTTCTGAGTGGGGGTGGAACTTAGGAGCTAGAAACCCACCTGGCGTGAGCAGGACTCGAGTTTGTCATCTTCCTTTGACCCGGGCTCGCGGGCTTTTTCTCATCTTTCCCACCCTGCGGTCTCAGAGCCCATGCATGTTTTATGACGAGTCTTTTTGAAAGAAAGATTTTTAACTGTATTCCCTGGGACGCTTCATGGTACCCCCCCCCCCCCCCCCGTGTCCTCTATTCCCCTGGTCCCTGTCTAAGGACTCATTCATTATTCCTGAGGTAAAGAGAGGCTGAGAGAGCCTGCGAGGCCCAGAAGGCTGGGCTCAGAGTGCTAAGGGTCCAACCTGCCATTTACCTGCCACTTTCTTCCTACTGGGAAGAAATTAAACAGGATTTGCTTCTAGAGGTTTCTTCACCTTTTTTTTCTAGATTTCATTATTTCGTAGACACGTGTGAAATGCAGGTGAACTATTTTAAAGGAGTCCGTTTCTAAAAGACAAGCCGTCCGCAGCACATTAGGCCAAGGAGATAATGAGACATCAAGATTAAAAAGGCGGAAAGAATGCACTACGCAAATACCATTGGTTACACAGAGAGAATTGACAAAGCTATTTCTCCGTTTGAATGGATGCTCTGGTAAATGCCAGCATACATAGCAAAGCTGCAGAAAACACACTCCGGAGTTTGCAGTTACTAAAGCCTACCTCCTCCTGTTTGTCACCCAAACTCGAGGCTCTCGTTGCTGCTTTTACACTGACAGGGCTGCTGAGCGCTTTCTGGCTTCTGTATGGGAAGTGCCACTAGAGCCCTCTGCACCGAGCCTTTGTTCTCTCCCAGGGGCCCCGGGCTTGACATAATTAGCAGGGCGGTTCCACGGAGATCAGACACCGAGGGTCCCCGTACTGTACTGTCCTATGGAGAAGAAGCTATTACAGAGAAGCCAGCTGGTCGGCTTTTGCCCCCTGGTGGTGGTAAGAATGCCTGCGAGACAAAATTAAAGATGTACCATTCACAGATTAAACCACCTTGACTGTGTTTTTCCCAGAGCTACCGGGTAAACAGGAAAAGGGTAGGTAAGTGCAGAAGTAAGAACTCTGAATCAGTGCTTAGAAGACCAAACAGGCAGCTGTATGCAGAGCCAAGAGATATACATAGCTGGAAGCTGAATGAACTGAGATGAAACACATGTGGCTTATAAACCAAAGAATCATTCTAGAAAAAGTTATTCAAATCAATAGTTCTTAGAAATGTACTTATCTGTTGACTTTCTTACTGACTCAGAGACAGCAACATTACTTTTGTGTAGCAATATAATCTTGAACTCTTTTGGAAGACGAGAGAGACAATTTCATTAATCTTACAGTGAGAAAGAGCACTGCCATAGGCGTCTAATCCCAGCTCTAAAACCTTAAGCAAATGGCATAAACTTTTTGAGTTTTCGTTTCTTCATCTCTACAATAAAGCTCTAACTCACAGGATTTTTGTGATCAAATGAGAATGGTGTATAATAAAGTGCAGTATAAACTGCAAAGCCTAGTATGTAATTAAGATCATTAGTCCCTAAAGTTTGTTCCAAGTTCAGTTAGCTTTTGCTGAGTGTACCCTATGTGTAGAAAATAGCATCTAGCAAAGAGGGAACAAAAATAACTATAAAGATGATTCATGCCTTAATAGTAGAGTAGATTCGTGGTTAAGATGGCTCGTCTGTAGGTAGGCATAGAATATTTATATACAACATATCTGAGGTGATACAACCCTGGTCAAAATTGGGATTATAAATTCACATTAAGTTTGTATCAGGAACTTAATTTATTAATTTACAGGGGAAGTATCTCTTCCTGGTATATGAGTTTTTAAGAAAACGAAGATGTAGAAATTATTGGTGCATATTCTTTAGCTTATTCACCTTAATTTTTAAAAATATATTTTATTGTTTTTTTACAGAGAGAAAGGGAGAGGGATAGAGAGTTAGAAACATCAATGAGAGAGAAATATCGATCAGCTGCCTCCTGCACAACCCCTACTGGGGATGTGCCTGCAACCAAGGTACATGCCCTTGACCAGAATCAAACCTGGGACCTTTAAGTCCCCAGGCCAACATTCTATCCACTGAGCCAGACCAGTCAGGGCACTTATTCACCTTTAATTGAGAAAATATTGAATGTGTATTATATGTAGACACTTTTAAGAACAAAATAAGAGTCTCTCTACCTCTCTTAACAGCCTCATAGCCAGTTAGCTGGGGAGACCACATCAAATAATGACAGTAGGGTTTAGTGGTGGTATGGCTTTTCATCACTGCTAGTCCCCAAGGGAGATATCCTATCTAATAAAGAGGGAATATGCTAATTGACTGCCCCACCCACAAAGATGGCAGTGCCCACAGCCAATAAGGAGGGAATATGCTAATTGACTGCCCTGCTCGCAAAGATGGTGGCGCCCACAGCCACAAGATGGTGGTGCCCAGTCCCCTCAGCCCCACTGGGGCGGCAGGTGCAGCAAGGCCAGGACTGCCCCAAGGTGGGCCTGGCCACTCCATGTGCCTGCCTCCGGAATCCCCCAGTCCCCTCAGCCCCCCAGCTGCCCAGGGCTGGCCCAAGGTGCAGGCAAGCCGCCCAGGGCCGCCTGAGGCTCAGGTAACCAGGGCTGGCCAAGGCTTACGCTGCCAGCAGTGGCAGCAGCAGAGGTATGATGGGGCGTTGCCTTCCCCTGATTGCCGGGGTCACTTCCTGCCCCTGAGGGCTCCTGAACTGTGAGAGGGGGCAGGCCGGGCTGAGTGATCCCCCCCTCTAGTTGCATGAATTTTTATGCACCAGCCCTCTAGTATATATATGAAATGTAGATATGTACAAAGTGTTTTAGACACACAGAAGAGAAGGCCTAGGCAAATGTGGGCTTTATGATAATGGATTTAAAGCTTTGGCTGCAGATCCCAATATAGTTGCTTTGTGAACTGAGTTGGATCACATGTGAGCATTTGAAATCTATGCTCTCTGCCCCATTTATACCTATTTTTCCTTGGACTCCACCCTGGTTCCTACTTGGTCTTCAGGTGATCTGAGAGAGAAGATCTCTACTTCAAATAGAGAGAAAATCCTAGAATCCTCTTAATATACTGGTTGAATTCGAGAAGAGAGACCAAGAGCAATATTCCCACAAGAGTGTGCCAAAAAGATAAAAGTCCTCCTACTTCCATTAATAGCACCTTTATTCTTCTCACCCGTGATAATGACCTGTTTCTACTGTTGGAGTTCAATTAATCCTTAATTTGTATCATTTCTTCTTTGGGGGTGAAATTATAGGGGAAGTTCTGAAATTCCTGAGACCAGCTGGTTCTTAAGCTTTGAAACCTAATGAAAACTATTAATCATCTCTCCAGAAAGATACACTTTCATATTTCATACATTTACTAAAATTAATTGAGGTTAAGAATCCTGATCTGAAGTTAAAGCAGTACTTCTCAAACTTTTTTCATATCCTAACATCCATAGAGATGATATTTGTGTAGCACACTGGGGTAAATTAAAGGGGATTTGAAGGCAACGGTATGGGCTGGATGGAAAAAGTTGTTTTCTTTATATTATATAATGAGAAAAATAAGATAAACATATTAAGGATGATAAATATTAATTTTATATATGCTTCTAAATAAATTATTCTAAAAATTTTAATGAAAAACCTGAGATTATATCTGTAAACATAACTTTAAAATTTTTTTTTTATTGATTTCAAGGAGGAAGGGAGAGGGAGATAGAAATAGAAACATCAATGATGAGAGAGAACCACTGATCAGTTGCCTTCTGTGTGCCCCCCACTGGGGATTAAGCCTACAACCTGGGCATATGTCCTCTACCAGAATCAAACCTAGGACCCTTTAATCTGCAGGCTGACACTCTATCCACTGAGCCAAACTGGCAAGGGCTATAAACATAACTTTTTAATGTAAGGTTTTGTGATTGAAATAACTATATAATTCCTCAAAAAGAGAGTTTAACAATGACCACTTGGTAGTCATTATTATTATTTTAGGTTTTTATTGATATTTTATTTATTTATTTTAGAGAGAGAGAGGAAGGGAGAGGGAGTGAGAGATAGAATCATCAATTGAGAGACAGGTAGTCATTAATGATGAGCACTTATTTTATATAAATAGCTGAGAAATTTAAAACACTTTCACAATGATTCAAAATTTATAGGTGTAAATTATATTTGACTCTGAGAGTTCTTTTTCCCCATTTGCTACTTCCTGCTCCCCAGATCCAATTAGTATAATGTCTTCAATGTACTGGAGCAATTCAATGCTGATTGGAAGGCTGAGATGCTCAATATCTTTCTGGGCTATAATATGGCAGAGAGTAGGAGAACTGATGTAATTGTAGCAAGACTGTGAAGTTATATTGTCAGCCCTACCTAGTAAAAGCAAATTGCTTCTGGTATTCCTTGCCAATTTGTATGGAGAAGTAAGCATTTTCCAGTTCAATAGCTGCATACCAAATGTTGATTTATTCCAGTAAAGATACTACCTATAGAAGAGCAGCTCTTACTGAAGGCATCACCTGATTAAATTTATAATAATTTACAGTCATTCTCCAAGATCCATCCACCTTCTTCACAGGCCAAACAGGAAAGTTAAATTGGCATGAGATAGGTTTCATCACCTCTGTTTCTTTCAGATCTTTATTGGTGTCATTAATCTCTATAATCCCACATTCTGCTCTCCCAATAAAGCAATAATTTTTGTTTACTCTCCTGGTATGTGTGTATGTGGGGGAGGGGGATTTCTAAGGTCTTTAACTTGACCCTTCAGACTACAATGGCCCTTATTCCAGGATCAGAGAGCCAATATGGAAATGCTGCCAGTTATCAGGTATCTATTTTAATTATACATCCAGAAACTGATTAAATCACTACCTAGTGGTTCTATGGACCCACTCAACCCCCTGTGATTCAAACTTGAATTAAGACTCTATCTCTCGGGGTTTGATGGGGGAATAAGAGGGACATATGTAATACTTTCAACAATAAAGATTTTTTAAAAAAGACTCTGTCTCTCACCTGTCCACCACAAGCCCCCACTTAAACTAGTAGACTGCAGTGGTATTTTGGGCCCCCAGGAATTAACATAAATTTAGTGCCAATGTTTAGAAATCTCTAAAAACCTGGATATTTCTTTTTCCCTAGCACACAATCATTTTACAAAGTGGCCAGACGTCCCTATGGAGAAGACATAGAGGAAGATTTTCAGTGTCTATTAATGGCAGGGCTGCAGAATTCTCCTTTAAGGGGATCCAGCCTTCCTTTCAATTAAGAGGCTTAGGTAAAAGGTCTGAATTTTCCACTGTGGGGACTGAAGTAATATTTTTTCCACCATATGTGGATTTTTAATATTATGTGTAGATGATCAACATTTTAGTAAACTGGCCATTTTATTCCTAGGACCACCATAGTCATTTAGCCATAAAGATCACTAAAGATCAAAATACCTGATTACCACTATATCTATACTTCTCTTTATGGTAAATGTACCCACCTTGTCTTTGGTGGTTAAACACTGACATTGACCTCTGATACTTTGAAATGGATCATCCCATCATGCCTAGCCTACAGATGAAAGCCACCACAGAGCTTTCCAAGGATGCAAGCACTCCCACACTCTAATTATTTTTCAGTGCCTTAGTAATGTCCCCTAAGTCCTCTAGGGAGATGTACTTGGGGTAGTAGATGTGCAGGTCATATGTGATAAATCTATTTCAAAATTCCTGTCTCCCTAAGCCTTTGGATCTCTTTATGTTATGTCAGGGAAGTTCTGGTATCTCAACATGAGTAAACATAGGCCACTGTGGAGTCTATGTTTCCGTGAACTCACCAAATGGTTAGTGTCCCACCCAGCTATAAATGCTAACACATTAAATTCTTACTTCCTGATAAATGTACCCATAGCAAGAAATTCTAACCAAGCTAGTATTATATTCTGTGCTCCTTGCTTTAACTCCCTTATAATATACTAGCACACATTCCCTGGGTTTCTGCCATTATGTAAGCAAATAGTGAAAACCTTTTGCTATAAAAGCCATTTCCTCCTGGTCAGACTTCGTATTTGCCCTATTGGAACATTTTAAGATCTGATTTTAGTTATGATTTTACTAGAAATAAGAGGTGGTTATGGTGAGTCTTGAGGAAAATGGGCATTCCCCTGCAAAGCTATTGCCCAAGATGAGATTATTACAATGTTATCAGTTAAGAGAAGGCTAGTCTCCACAAATACAGGAGAACAAACTGCTTCCATTGGCAAAAGAGGCTCAGATTGGCTCATGTGTTTGAGATTATCAGTCTCCTAGTCCAATTAAATGTCACCATTCCAAATTTCAGGATCCCCCTTCTTACCAATTAGTGCCCCAGTTTTCACATAAGTAACATAGCTAGATTGTGAATTCAATTTATAAGTCTGCAACCCATAATTTTTGATGAATAGAACCCTTTATCATTAATTGTATAATGTATTTGTTACAGTTTTTGGCTTATAGCCTATTTTGTCTCTTTTGGTTTCCATTTTCATGGAATCTTTTTACATCCCTTCACTTTTGCCTATATGTGTCCTTTAAGCTGATGTAAGTCTCTTGTAGTTATCATATAATTGGGTCTTGTTTGTGTAATCCACTGAGCAACTCTATGCATTTTGATGGAGAATTTCATTTATTTACATTTAGAGTAATTGTTAATAGGTAAGGACTTAATGTCATCTTACTGTTTTCTGAATGTTTTATAGTTCCTTTCTCCTTCTCTTTTTACCTTCCTTTGTGAACAGATACTTTTCCATAGTGGTATGTTTTGATTCCCTTCTCTTTATCTTTTGTGTATCTCCTATGGATTTTTGCTTTGTGGTTAACATGAAACATAAAACATCTAAAGATGCAAAATTTATTTTAAGCTGATAACTTCAATCACACACAAAACTACCCTTTTACTCCCCTCCATACACACATATTTTCTATTTTTGCTGCCACAATTTACTTCTTTTTATATTGCATATATATTGGCAAATTATAGTAGCTATTTTGTTGTTGTTGTTAATCCTTATCAGAGGATATTTTTCCATTGATTTTTTTAGACAAAGTGGAAGGGAGGAGGAGAGAGAGACAGAGAGAGAAACATGATGTGAGATAGACATATTAATTGCTTGCCTCCCGCACATGCCCCAACCAGGACTAGGGATCAAGCCTGCAACTGAGGTACATGCCCTTGACCAGAATCAAACCTGAGACCCTTCCGTCCATGGGCCAATGCTTTATCCAGTGAGCTAAATCCGTTAGGGCCTTAGCTTTATTTTTAAGTGTTCATCAAGAAAGGTTTAAGTTCAGCCTTTTTTCTTCTTCTCTAGCTATTTTTACTGGGTGAGCTACACTAGCAACCTCCTACAAAGACATTTTCTATCAATACCCAGAGGATCAAGATTCATAACAAATCTAATTAAATCATATATCTTTTAGTAGTCTGAGTAATCAGAATAATGTATGATTTCTTTTTTATATTGGGAAACCCCGTCCTCAAGGATAACTGGCTGCTCTTTCATATATGACTGACAGTCTTGCCAACCAAGATGCCAAATGCTGCAATTCACCAATTTACAAATCTATTGGGAATGTGTGTGGAGAGTCCTAAACTAAATTTACAAAGACTAGCTCACAGCCAACAACCTAAGTGGAATGACTCTAGAATCTTATGGGTGGGAGTGTGAGGTGTGCAGAATGCTATACACTTTGAGTAATTCAAATGCAAAGTAATGCTGTTTAGACTGGACAATGCTTCCATCATTTTCCGGTGGACTTGATTCTGCATAACTTCCTACAAATGCATCATAATATATTTCAGTGGCATTCAGATTCTTACTGGACACTTCTGTCAGGCTATCAAGCAGGTAGCTTAAATGTAATGCCTCCAAACTTAAATTTGTATCATTCCTCAAACCTGTTATTCTTTCCTTCCCTTATTTCAACAAATGGCATCACCATCCATTCACCTTTCTAAACATGGAAAAAAGAAAACACTCAGTGAGCCTTAACTAACCTCTTCTTTCACTCCTTAGATCCAATTATGCCACAGTCCTGATCATTGTAGCTGTTTTTGTTTGGTTCTCTCAGAACAGACCCTGATCTAAAATGTTGAGTACAAGTTCATTGGGAGGTGGTTCCAAAAAATAATGGTAAGTGTGTAGGGAAGAAATACAGGAAATAAAGGAAGCCTGTATTATTGAGTATCAAATGCAATATTGGGCAACTGAAGCTCAATGCCACTGGGTAACTCTGGGAGCCAGAATAGAACATGCATGCCTCAGAAATGCTCCACCTGTGAGACTATGCAACTTCCTATTCATCAATGGCTGAGGGCTTCTCCTATCAGATATTAACTTCCAAGTTCTTCTGGCCTGTCCCACATTTGGACTATCAGGAAGTCCTCTGAGAGAATTGCAGATGCTTACAACCAGAAGCCATCTGCACGTTTTGTAAAGGTGAAGCTGAAGGAATATGGGTACTGATAATGTCTGGCAGACCCTAAACTAGAATAGAGAGAGGGCAGTGAGGCATTCATCTCAGGTGCAACATTTAAGGTGCAAAATTTACCTTGATTCTCTTTTCCCCACCCCATTCCTTCACACTTCCAGTCTTTGCTGGAACCACCAACTTGATCACATCTGTACTATATTTAAAAAAAACACATAGAATAAAGTCTAAACTCCTTGCTTTAGCGCGCGCGCGCACACACACACACACACACACACACACACACACACCAAAAAACAAAACGCATAAAAACGGAGCCTAGCAGCCATTTCTAACCAGGGGCCTCTCATGCAAACTGCCTTTAGGGAGAAGCCTGCACTAAGTTGCCTGCAGCCTGCACTAAACTGCCTTCCTGCACTGCTTCTGCCATCTGAACCAGCCCTGATAGGGGATTTCCTGAAATCCTATTTCAACCAATGGAACTGAGGCTTCCTCTTCCTCTCCCCTCAGTTGGTTGTGCAGCTATATCCCCATCAACATCTTCACCACTGAATTAGAGCTGCTTCATTCTGACCAACCAAGACAGTGTTTTTTGGACCAATCAAACTGTGAAGATTCTGAGTACTCATTTGTATGCAGACAAACCAATCAGGGACCTTCTATATAAGTCAGCTCCCCTCTGGCTCTGGGAACACTTTCCCTTTCCACCAAAGACTGAAGACTATTTCCCCTTCTTGTGCTAAAACATGGAAGACATCCTGCAGGAGCAGAACAGACTGGAGCAGAGCAAGGCAGAGCAGTGTGGACCAGCGCAGATGGAGCTGACCTGAGCAGAGCAGAGCTGCCTTGCCCCAGGTCGCCCTTGTCCAGGGCCTCTTCTCAGCCATGCTGTTTCACAACTGTGCTGCTTCATACTTGAGCTATAACACTATTGAGCACTGTTTTTCAGTGCTGTTTTCACAGCTGTACTGTATCACAGTTGAGCTGTTTTGCACTGAATAAAGTTTCCTTCTTTACCGCACCCCAAAGTAAAGCTTCCTGCTGGCACTGAATTGGCACCAACGACTACTGATTGACATTTTTTACTTTCATTTTCTGCCACTTTCTTTTATATAACTACTAGAGGCCCAGTGCACGAATTGGTGCATGATCAGGGCCTGGGAGGGATGCAGGAGGTTGGGCAGCTGGGGAGGGACCACAGAAGGGCTCCAGGGTGTGTCTAGCCCATCTTGCTTGGTGCCAATCAGCCAGATCCCAGCAGCAAGCTAACCTACTGGTTGGAGCATCTGCCCCCTGGTGGTCAGTGCATGTCATAGCGACTGGTCAACTGTCTGTCCCTGGGTGGTCAGTGAATGTCATAGCAAGCAGTTGAGCAGCCTTAAACATATCCTATATAAACCAATATAATAAAGAGGTAATATGCAAATTGACCATCACACCCTCACATGAGATGGCCACCCCCATGTGGTCACAAGATGGCTGCCACAAGATGGCCAGCAGGGGAGGACAGTTGTGGGTGATCAGGCCAGCAGGGGAGGGCAGTTAGGGATGACTGGGCTGGCAGGGGAGGGCAGTTGGTGGTGACCGGGCCTACAGGAGAGGGCAGTTGGGGGCGATCGGGCCAGCAGGGGAGCAGTTAGGTGCTGATCAGGCTGTCAGGGGAGTGGTTAGGGAGTGATCAAGCTGGCAGGAAGAAGTGGTTAGCGGCAATCAGGTAGGCAAGCAGGCGAGTGGTTGAGAGCCAGCAGTCCTAGATTGTGAGAGGGATGTCCAACTGCCAATTTAGGCCCGATCCCATAGGGGTCCCAGATTGGAGAGGGTGCAAGCTGGGCTGAGGGACACCCCCCTCCCCAGTGCCCAAATTTCATGCACCAGGCCTCAAGTCATTAGCATATTATGTTTTGATTGGTTGAATAGCCAACTGGCTGACTGGACACTTAGCATATTAGGCTTTTATTATATAGGATTATATAGGACTAGAGTGGTGTCCCTCAGTCTGGCCTGCACCCTCTCATAATCCAGGACCCCTCAAGCGATGTTGGACTGCCAGTTTCAGCCTGATCCCCACAGGCCAGGCCGAGGGACCCCGGATGATATTTTTTACTGGCCGATAGGCCCTGATTGCTGGCCTGGGCTAGGGCCTCTAGTATGCATGTAAAATCTTTGGTTAATCTCTTCCCACCCTCCCCCTTTCCCCCTTTCCTTCTGAGATTCATCAGCCTGTTCCATGTTTCCATGCCTGCGAGCTGAACATCTGCCCCCTGGTGGTCAATGTGTGTCATAGCTACCAGTCGAATGGTTGAATGATCAATCGGTCGCTTAGGCTTTTATATATACAGATGCTCTATTACATGAATGCTTCAAACACTTTTTGAACTTTCATATCCTCTTGTGTGTGTATTGTTCTTTCTGCCTCAAATAATCTTCCCCACACCTTTATACAAAAAGGTCTTACTAGTCCCTGAATACAGCTTGAAAATCTATTTTTCTGTGAAAAATTCCCTGATCTCTCTGGAAAAATATATTACTTATTCCTCTATGTTCCTGAACATTTTGTATGTACCTGTACTTTTGCACTTTGCAAATTGAGTTGCATCTGTTTATTCATTTTTTCCCTCACTAACCTGGGAACTCCTTAAAGGCAGGCCTGATTTATATTTTTAACCCCAGTGTCTACCTGCATATAGAAGGCACCAAATAAGGTTTCTTGAGTTGAATTTATCTGAGTGTTTCCAAACAAAACAGATTTTTACAGAAATGGAAGGATGCTTCTTAGCAATTTCAGGAGATGGGGCACTATAAGCAAAGAAAGGAGTCTGTGAGACTGTACAATTGGGACCTATCAAATAAATCTAATTTATATATGAGCTGCTTCAAAAAGGTTTCAAGGCAGCTATTTTTAAGTGTTGGAGTCTGTTGTCTCCAAAGGCAGTACTTTTGGTTTATTCAACTAGAACATGTGTTGATAAAAAGGAGAATACTCTAATACATTATAAGCACAATATTTCAGATTAATGAGTCCCTAGATTGTAACTGCCCTAGAGACAGAGGCCATGAATATAAAATTTACTTTTTACATAGCATAAAATAGACTAAACATACACAAACTCTTAAATGAATTTTGGCACAGAAGTGATTTTGATAATCTGTGGTTGAGTCTATAGTCATTTGCAATGAAGTGAGGACTTGGTAATTATCCAATTTAATTCCTTAATATGAATAAGTAAAACAGATAAATCACATTCCTCTCAGAATTCCCTTTCCAAAAAAAAATGTTTTTTAGTGAGATTATTATTCTAATGTCTGTCAGCCTTTCTCACATGAATTAGGTAGCCATCAAAGTTTTACTTCACCTTATATTGTTTGTTATTTCAAAAATTAATGAGGATGACCATGTTTTTAAAAATTCAATTGCATTATTGTTGCTGGTGGTTTTTTTTTAAATGATAATAGTGATGATTACTGGGTTGAGTTTTCCTGTCTCCCTGAGCACTAGCCTAGCATTAATCTAGCTTTGGTCAGTAATAACAGAAATAACAGTATTACAGTTTGAAAATTTTAACAGTTGAGAACTCATTACCATTCAATAGAATGGTGGGATGTGGTGGGGGTCAGGGGAGATTTTGATCTTTCAGAGTACCTTTTGTTGTTTATTAATATTGTCTTTCTCTCTTTTTGTTATTAATAATGGTCTGGTAATTCTTTCCCCTACCATTTGATGATATTTTTTACTGGTCCAGATGAGTGAGTCACCATCTCAAGAGGAACCCAAACCTGCTCAGGTATCTGGCCTAAATAGATGCCTAACCATTTCACCATGAGAAGATTTGAGACTCAGTTTTCTTGGGAGAATTGAGATGAAATATCATACTCTATCATTTAATTAATTCTTTTTAGTTGAAATATTCTGCATCAGATTTTGACAAAAATGCAAAAAAGGGATCAACTAAAAAGCAGTAGCCTGCTTCTAGTTGGTTGACATACCTTATCTATATAATAAAAGGCTAATATGCAAATTGTCCCCTTGGGAGTTCGACTGTTAGCTATGACATGTGCTGACACCAGCGGATGGCGCAGAATGAAGGGAGGCCCCAGCCGGCAGCTGGCAGCTGGGGAAGAAAGGCTCTGGCCTGCAGCCAGCAGCTTGGGGAGGGAAGGCCCCGGCCAGCAGCGAGAAAGCCCCGATGGGCCCTGATCGCTGGCCTGGGCTAGGGACTCTACGCATGCACGAATTTTGTGCACTGGGCCTCTAGTGTATTAATGAGCCTGTTACTGTTTGAATTTGTTAATACACTACCTTGGTGTGATTTTATTTGGTATGATGTTTACTCATTATGTGAAAATTTTTAACATAAAAAGCTTGCTATACTAGAGTATAAGGTATTAGTTTATCTATAGTTCCTTCTGGATAACACTTATTAACACTGTTTCCATTTTAGGAAAATGGAGAAGAAAACAAAGAAAGGAAACAGGAAGCAACTAACACGAATGAGCCTATTGAGGTAGAATTTTCATAAAAAGTCAGATATTAGGCCTAACCGGTTTGGCTCAGTGGATAGAGCATCAGCCTGCGGACTGAAAGGTCCCAGGTTCGATTCTGATCAAGGGCATGTACCTTGGTTGCGGGCACATTCCCAGTAAGGGGTGTGCAGGAGGCGGCTAATCGATGTTTCTCTATCATCGATGTTTCTAACTCTCTATCCCTCTCCCTTCCTCTCTGTAAAAAAATCAATGAAAAATATATATTTTTAAAAAGTCAGATATTAATGCTGGAGAGTAACTTGGACAAATTAATTTTCTTATAAAAGAAGGAAAAGAAAATATGTGGGTATTCAAACAGATAAATAAAATGGCAAATGGATAATTAAGCTGACTCCTTTGAATCAGTTGCAGGATTCTTCCATAGATAAATTATTTCTGAAGAGCTATTATGACTTATACATAAATAAAGATTGCTTTCTAAATTCAGAACTATTACCCTAAATACAATAACCACCAGTTTTTAGGGTAATTTCATGATCATTCTGTACTTTTCATGTTAATCATTTAAGTAACTTGGTGTTTAAATAAATACAAGACTTATATGAGAAAGCATTTTATAGTAAAGGGAAGCAACTGAAAATAGTTATATGGATTCACCATTAAGTTGATTAACATGAGTCTCTAAAATATTCTATTCTTCATCTTTTAAAAGTACACTGTCATAAGTACAAAAAGCTATTTTTGCCACTATTTATGCATAAAACTAACCTTTAATTTCCTCAATTAAGATGAAATGTTTTCTTTCACCCACAAACATGGAAGATGATTCCAATAGTAAAATATTTTCGCCCTCGCCTGTTTGGCTCAGTGAATAGAGTGTCGGCAGCGGACTGAGGGGTCCTGGGTTCGATTCTGGTCAAGGGCATGTACCTTGGTTGCAGGCTAGATCCCCAGTGGGGATTGTGCAGGAGGCAGCTGATTGATGTTTCTCTGTCATCGATGTTTCTAATTCTCTATCCCTATCCCTTCCTCTCTATAAAAAATCAATAAAATATATTAAAAAATATTTTCAAAAGTCTGATTTCACTATGCTGTGAATTATGTTTCTAGAAAGTATTGTATAATTCAAAGATTAATGTACCTGTAGCATAATATTCTTAGCATATTACTTTGTTAGCAATAGGAAGATGTGCTGACACATTGAGCCAATACATTTTATCTTGTGAATGCAGTAAATAGACTGATTACTACGTTGCTTCTAATATACAGCATTAAATCCTAGAAAAATTAAGTAGGAATGTTTGGCAACTATAAGGCATTTATCTACATTCTTTAATTGGGAGGGTTGATGCAACTTTGAAGAAGAGCAATTCATTTTGAAAGGCTTTTTTTTCTTTTCAGAGTTCACCAAGTTCTGCATTAGATATCAGCAAAGATGGAGAAGAAACAACAGATGAAATCAAATCTGAAGGTAGAGAACTAGCCATTCCCCTACAGCAGCAATTTTCAATTGGTATCCTGTGGCAGGCACACTGGTGTGCCACAAGCATTTTTAAAACATGCAATACCTGACAATTTAGTTGAGGCACTGACCTCTTTTCCCTTAGATTGTCAAATTTAAAAAATGACAACATGACAATGGCTTTCTGGTGTGAATGAATCAAAATTGTACCTATGTTATTTTGTCAAATTGGCATAAATACTTTTGGTGCACTGCAGAATTTTAGTAATTAGTTTATGTGTTTCATAAGATGAAAAAGATTTAAAATTGCTGCTCTGCACAATAGATTTTAAAACTATTACGTAGTTTTTATTAGGGATACATTTCTCAAGATTTTGCCCTTTAAAAATATAATCTTAGGAGTATTTTAAATGCAGTTTGGAAAATAGTTTAAAATGTATTCCCTTTAACTTCTATTAATACTTTTAAGGCAATATTATGACTATTCCTCTTGTACTAAGAGGAAATTAGCTGATATTAGAGACATACCAGAAAACCCATTAACCCTATATAATAAAAGTGTAATATGCTAAGTGTCCGACCATTTGACCAGTCCACCAGTTGCTATAATGTGTACTGTCCACCAGGGGGCAGACGATCTGACAGGTAGGTTGGCTTGCTGCTGGGGTCTGGCTGATCAGGACTCGGTGAGATGGGCTGGACACACCCTGGAGCCCTCCCGCAGTCCTTCCTGGGCAGCAACCTCCCGCGGTCTGTTCCTGGCAGGCTGGCCCCCATTGGCCCCACTCGGGACTGAGCAAGACAACCTGATCTCTGGCCAGGCTGAGGGACCCCACTGGTGCACGAATTTGTGCACCAGGCCTCTAGTACAAGCATAAAATGGGGAGCCATGGTGATTAGGCCTGCATATTGTTTTTCTGTTTTTTTCTTTTTACACCTTTACCTGACCACACATTTATTCTGTTTGACTTCTAGTCCCATACTTAAATGAAATCCCACATAATTATGCAGATTGAAAATGTATTATGATTCAGAAGGCAACAAATAAGTGGGCAAGACATTCATTCCTTTCACTAGTTTGTCTTTTTTAAATATATATTTTTATGTTTAATCATAAGTTAAAAAAATGAGAAAACACCAAACCTACACATAATGCCAGTAACTTTTAAAATCTTTACACCAAATGCTATTAATAATGTTAGTTCTTCTAATTTCAGATACTTAGTGAAATCCTGTGTGGCAGAAATTCTTTACAATATTTTCAATTTAACCATTTCAATTAATTGAAATTCCCTTCAATTCAGTTTACAAGTATTGAGTTTTTAGTATATGATACACTATGCAAGGCTGAATTATAATAATAGTTATTGAAGTGTTTTCCAAACTATAAATTGCTATGTATATGCTAGTTATAACTTTTAGATGCTTACTTTTCTACAAAGTGTTTCTCTGTCTTTTTAACCAATTTAAGCAACGGTTGACCATTTCTTCTTATTAATACACATTTTAATATTTACACATTAAGAACCAAACTTTCCAACATTTGTTCTGTTGTTATTGTAAACTTAGTACAATTTTCACAGCATCACTAACTTTTTAAAAACTTTCTTTGCAAGTCCCTCTCCACCTGTCTTCCCCTCACCCCGATACCAGTCTCTTGGTTTCACTTCCTTCTCACTCCCATACTCTACCACCACTATTTCACACATATACTTTGCCTTTACCTTAATCACTTGGGCCAGGTTTATAAATGAACTCTTTCCTTTTAAACATGCCAAACAAAACTTTGATCTAGGTAACTTGTTATAAATTTAATTAGGTGTTCACATTAATCAGTTATGGCCAAATTTGTACCTGCAAAACTTCACATATGTATTCTTCCATGTAATTTATTGTCTCTCTAGAAAACATATTAATCAATAGGTTTTGGTCTTTCCTGTTCTTATATTTTCAATTTCTGTTATTGCTTTTCCATGTATAGTAGAAGGAAGTGTGTTTTGTTTGTGTAAGCCTATCCCAGAACATGATATATACTGAAAACATTGCAGTTCCTTGTTGCAATATTAAACGCAATGAAATATACTTAATTTATTCAGTGATCAGTCATAATTAAATCTAATATTCTGAATCTCCCTTTGTGAATGTGTGTGTGTGTGTGTGTGCGCGCGCGGGTGTGTGTGTGTGTGAGTAAGATGTGGGAGGAGGAACTGTTATTGCAATTTCAACATGTCAAAGGAAGTGTTTTTATCCTTATTATGTATTTGTCAAAATGATGTCATCTTGCCAGGCAGCTCCCAGAATGTGCTCAAATATATATCTTTGCATAGAAAATACTGTGGTTAAATATACCAAATGAATTTCTCACTTCTTTGTCTTAATTGTTTTACTTTTTAGACTATGAGTTATCTTGCATTTTGAGAAATCTTTTTTTTTAAAAAGTATCAATTTGCTCAGCTCTGTTCTCATTACAGAGCCTAAGATTAAACAGAGTTTTGTAGGAAAATGCCTTTTCCTATAGCTATTGAATTTAATTGTAGTAGTATTTAGTAGTGTTTCTTTTCCTCTGCTTTCACAGTAGTCTTTCTACATTATGTAGAAATGTTAAAAAGTCCTGATAAGACCAAGCCAGCTGCGTTTCAGACAGGGACTGTGTTTAAAGAGAACATCATACATCTAGTTGAATAGCCCTGCTGGGTCAATTTTCACTAATTTAATCAGGAGCCAGTTCCACTAATGTTACATGCCTTCTTGTGAAGAAAGAGTCTACTAAGGCTTATTATAATGTGGATTATAATTCATTCCTATTTATGTCCTTAAATAGGGTTGTACCGAGG
This sequence comes from Corynorhinus townsendii, assembly GCA_026230045.1. Lineage (NCBI taxonomy): Eukaryota > Metazoa > Chordata > Mammalia > Chiroptera > Vespertilionidae > Corynorhinus > Corynorhinus townsendii. The sequence goes on from JAPDVU010000009.1 coordinate 33,635,554, forward strand.
CCATGCTCAGCAGTGGGCTATGCACTAAAAGTCACTTGTAAGGCTGGACCTTTCACACAATATGAATAAGGAATTCTTTTGTGTCCCTACTTATTTAGTCGAAAGCATTTATGCCCATAGTGTGTAAATGAATAGGTCTTTGTATGTTAGAAGGTGGATTAATACAAAGGTGAAAGTGTGTATGTTGGTGTGCATGAAAAGCTTTTAATTCTATGAAGAGTTTAGGAAGAAAATCCTGAAATAGAATTTCAGTGCTTAGCATAGTGCTAAGCACAAAGTGAGACATCAATAATTATTTATTGAATGAATGTATACATGAATAAAAACATCTGTAAAAGGTTTAGGAATGTCCAAACACAGGCCTGCTTTTCTTTTTAAAAAGCCCCTGTTTGAAACTATATTCAAATGAATCTCTGAGTTAATTTGTCCTTGGGGCAGTGCTGCAATTTATGATCCTTGAATTCAAAGGTCACTCAATCAAAAGACAGTTATATATAGGTTTAATCAGAATCCTGATTTATTGACCCTGCTATTGCTGAACCTCCTTTTCTTTTCTTGATTTTATGGCCCTATGAGAGAAGTGTTTGACTAGAGTTGTAACCAAACATACATCTATTTCTCTTCTACGTATCAGAGGGGACAACGTAAGCACTAGGATTATTGCTTAGCAACTTATAATATCTATGAATACTAGAGGAGCACTAATAGGCTATAACGAAGATAGAGAATGCCCTAGTTCATGTGGGGGTTTATAATGGGTTGTGGCAGTGGGTAGATATTAATTTGCTATACATCTGTAGCACTATTTTTAAAGCAGGAGGAGGAATATATGTCTTGCCTTATGCTAAAAAGGTTAGAAGCAGAGAGAATGCATTAGAACCTGCACACTTTCAAGAACTGCTCTTACACACTTTTTAAAATAAAAATACGTATATTAGTGAGCAGTATTACAAAACAGAATGAATTTCCCCATCCCCCCAAAAAGTGGTCAATTTGTTTCTAAATCCAACCGAGATGTAAAAGAAGAGCATTATACTATCTTCCACACTTCCCCATATTAAAATAAGAAAATTAGCCAAAAAGGAAATAAAAACTTGGGAGGGAGGTTCATAAATACTTATCTACTATTGGATATAAGATATTGTTTAGATTAAATATATTGGCTTTTCAAGGGTTTCTTTAGAGACTACTTAATTAGACTTTTCTGACAGTCTCTCAGATTTCCTTATTTTTAGTGATCTTGACAGTGGTCAGGTTTGGATCACCATCCATCCCTGGATCTAAATGGGTGAGGTGCCCTAGCTGGTTTGGCTCAGTGGATGGAGCGTGGGCCTGCGGACTGAAGGGTCCGGGTTCAATTCTGGTCAGGGCACATGCCCAGGTTGTGGGCTCAATCCCCAGGAGGAGGTGGGAAGGAGGCAGCCGATTGATGATTCTCTCTCATCATTGATGCTTCTATCTCTCTCTCCCTCTCCCTTCCTCTCTGAAATCAATAAAATATATTTAAATAAATAAATAAAATAAAAAATAAATGGGTGAGTTCAGTATTATCTAAACCAAATTGATTAAGAAAGAAATTTGGGCAGACAAAAATATCTATCATTAGAGGTCAGCTTGGTTGGAGCATCATCTGGTACTTCAAAAGGGTTGTGGGTTCGATTCCAGTCACAGCATACTGGGTTGCAGGTTTGATCCCCAGTTGGGGTGGGTGTGGGAGGCTGCCAATCAATATTTCTCTCTCTCTCTCTTTTTCTCTCTCTCTCTCTCCCCCTCCTTCTCCCTTCTTCTCTCTCTAAAATCAATAAACATATCCTGGGGTGAGGATTAATATATATATCTCAGTGGAGAAAAAGTGGTCAGCCATGCCACATGCTCCAGAGAAATAGAACAAGTGTTAAGGAGTACTATCAAGCCCTAACCGGTTTGGCTCAGTGGATAGAGCGTTGGCCTGAGGACTCAAGGGTCCCAGGTTTGATTCTGGTCAAGGGCATGTACCCTGGTTGTGGGCACATCCCCAGCAGGGGGTGTGCAAGAGGGCCCTGATTGATGTTTCTCATTGATGTTTCTAACTCTCTCTCCCTTCCTCTCTGTAAAAAAATCAATAAAATATATTTTTTTAAAAGAAGAGTACTATCAAGTGTTTTATAGAATGTCCCCACTTGTGATTGGTCTGAAGGTTTTTGTAAAAAAAATCATGATAAGGTTGAGATTATGGGTTTGGGGGAGGAAGACTACAGAGGTAAAATGCTATCCTCATCACATCCTATCAAGTATATCATATATGCTATTAACATGACTTTGTACTGTTGATGTTAATTTTTCTCATCTAACTGAGATAGCTTTGTCAGGTTTGTCCACTGTAAAGTTACTCATTTCCATACCCTACTTTCGGGAAGAAGTCACTTATGCACAGCCCACACTTAAAGAGAAGAGCATTATACTCTACCTTTTTGAAGGCATACTTTTTTGAATACTTCTGCACAGGAAGGACATTTGTCTATTTCCCCCATTTACTTATTTATTCAAGTATTTGTTTATATCAGTATGGATTTATGAATATTTCTTTTATACTTGGTTATAATCCAATACTACTTCATTTCTTAGCTCAAATTGTTTCATCTTTGGCCATTAGGAGCTCTTTCAGTTGGCTACTGTGTCCCTTTGACCTATCACAATCATTGCAGAGTTGTTTGAACACTTCTTTATTTCCTGGCACTACAAGATGCTCCAGGCTCATTATATATATATATATATATAATTTCCTGCCCCAGTCCTTAAATTAGCCATTTCTCCAATGAGTCCTGATTTGTAAAAATTTGAGAATGATATTAGCAACCAAGATCTGAGCACTAGGTACTCAAGTGTTCTTCTTTTATTTTCCATAGCATTTATAACTTTTTTAAAAATCCTCACCTGAGGATATATGTTTTTATTGATTTTAGAGAAAGAGAAAGAGGGAGAGAAAGAGAGAGAAAGAAACATCAATGTAAGAGAGAAACATTGATTAATTGCCTCCTGTATGTGCCATGACTGGGGATTGAATCCACAACCTGGGTATGTGCTCTGATCAGGAATTGAACCCACATTCTTTATGGTGTATGAAATGACAGTCCAACCATCTCAGCCACTTGACCAGGGCTATAACATTCTTTTTGTTTTCTTTAATTTCTCTGCTGTGAGGACATTGATTATAATTCTTTTTGAGACTCCTTACATTTATTCTATTAATGTTATTTCCTTGGGTATTATTAATTATTGCATTGGTTGAATTTAGTAAATGTAGGCATAAGGAATCCCTGTTTGCTCTTTTGTGGATGGAGTTTTTGTTTTCTGTAGCCTGCTGCCAGTGATTGTGGCTGAAAGCTCAGACGTGCAGCCAGTGAAGTCTGTCAGCAATTTATTTTCTCTGTGTGTGGAGGCATTATCCTGCCTCTCTATCCCAAACCATTATGTCCCAATGCAAGGATGAATCCATATCTATATTCTTTAAACTTGTGGTGCCTCAAAGTTGCTCTTAAATTTCACAGTGTATGTTTTTCTCCTTTATATTTTTAGTCCCATATTTTCTTCAATCATTCTGCTCCCACTCACCTTACATTTTTCAGAGACCCTCAAAATTTCTGCCTACTGAAGGACTCCTTCATGATTGCCAGCATTCTTATGTTTATATTAAAACTAGAGGCCTGGTGCATGAATTCGTGCACTGGTGGGGTCCTGCCAGCTTAACCCACCATCGGGGGTGTGCCAGCTGGGGCGAGGGGCTGAGGGTGGGGCCAGCCAGGGCGAGGGGCCACAGGTGGTTTGCCAGCCAGTCCGGCCCCCGATTGGGGGTAGCCACTCAGGGGTGGGGCCAGCTGGGGGAAGGGATGCAGGCATTCTGGTCATTCCGCTGTTCAGTAATAATTTGCATATTATCCTTTTATTATATAGGATACACACAAAAAACATTTTCTGTCATTTATAGAGCTTTTAGTAGGGAGGAAGTAGTAGGTGCTTGTTCTCAGTTCACTATCTTGGTCTCATCTCTCCATACTACATTTTAAAAATGAAAACATGAAAGAGGCTGGAAATATAAAAGTGGGAAGAAATATATTTAAATATACACATGTGGTAGACTCTCTTCACTGTCCACTCAGCAGACATTTCCCTACCTTTATGCCTGCCAACTAAACCTCAATATTACAGAAGATGGAAATATCTAATATCAGATAACTTGATGTAAACTCTGATATGAAGGAATAAATTATGATCAGTCAAAACTAGTCATAGTAGTCCCTTTTCCCTTTACCAGCTATTGGCCTAGGGGCAGACATGTAACCTGATTAGGGTCAATGAAATGTAGAGGAAAGTGTTGGAGCAGGGATCTGGGATCTTTTCTTCTAGGATAATAAAACAGAATCTCAAGAGGAGAAATCCTCTTTGTTCTCAATCCTTTTCTCCTGTAAGGAAGAGCTGTCTGGAGCTGCAATAGCTATTTTATGATCCTGAGATATAAGCACAAAAAATGAATAAAGAATAATGAAGCAGGCAAGGTACTTAATGAAAAACACTGAGCTGCTGGATGATTTCTGATTAAGTCAACAATAAATGTCCTTATGGTTATAGTCACTGTTGTCTGACTTTCTGTTACTTTCAACTGTGTTTGAATACACCATTTAAAGAGATGTTTTCTCCCAGTAATATTCTAAACTAGCATATATTAAAATCTACTTCTAATATTCCTTGTATTTCATTTCCACCCCCTCCTCAGAATCAATACTGGAGGAGAAGCCAAGGATCTCAACTGGTTCAGTAAAGGAACCTAACATTGAAATCTCAAAGAATGTTGTAATTAGAGAACCTGCAAGTATGGTTTTCAATTTAGATAAAACTGTACTGGATTCAAAGCTAGAGCAACCATGGAAGAAAAACCTTTTTGAAAGAGTGGAGGCAAGAGCTCAAGCAATGCAGCAGAAAATAATAGATAAGGATAAACTGAAAAAAGAACTAGAAAAAAAGGCTGAGAAAAAAATCCCTAAGGATACTTTGGCCAAAGAGTGGTTTAATATTGACAACATGACTCTGAATACTCGTGCATATTTGCTTGACAAACTTCTACCCACCTTAGTTGTTGGAATGGAAAATATGTTAATGCAAGTGGAAAAAAAGAAGCTTTTGTCAGAAGCTGATATTCCAACTAAGTTTGATCCAATTATTTATTTGGGGGAATATTTAATGAGAAATAATCCTCATTATATCAAAGACTCAGGAATGTCTGGTTATCAGAGGGAGATGAAAAATGTCACAGAAAATCTGAAGATACATATTACCAACACTATCTGCAACAGGTACCATTTGTTATATTTTCAGTTGATGTTATAGCTCCTTACATGGAAAAGTACATAGAACAATAATATATTCATAGAAACTTAAAAGGACTTCAAATAAGGCAGTTCTCTCTATGGAGCATGCCTGAGCCTTTCCCACCTCCTTAGTTCCCCAGATCTCTCTCTCCTAAATCCCAAAGGCCCTTCTTTTGCTGTAATTTGTTTCTTGAGCCCATTTCTTCTACAGCTCACTTCTATTTTTAAAAGTATTTATTGAGCTGCTACGATATGTTTCACTATTTATGAGGCACTAATGAAGACTTAAGAAGTGTATTTAATTAGTTTCTTATATTCACAGATTTAGTTATCTCACTAGGATCCCAAATGTCCTTCTAAACCACATAAGTTGAGAATAGGGACTTTCTCAAATTTTAACTTTTCAGATAAGCAACATATTCGCCTGGTTCAATAGCCAAAATATATAGTTATACAATGAAAAGTTTCCCATTCTTATCCTCCATGTACGCAGTATTCTACCTCTGCCTTAAATAACTTCTCTTTTTAGTTTTCAACGGATCCTTCCAAAGTTTCTTTATACATACATAAGCAAATGCAAATGTGATACTTGATTTTCTTTTATATGAAAATATGTGAATAAGTTACATTTTCCTCTGTTTTTCACCTGCCATTTATCTTTCATCATGAAGATGAGTTTTTTATTTCTACATGGTTGAATTTACTTACTTTTATTTTATGGCTTCCATATTTTGAGTCATTGTTGTATTTCAGATATTAAAATAATAATCCTATCTTTTCTTGTGAAATTATATTTTAATTTTAAATATTGACCCATTTGGAACTTATCTTAGGGTAAGATGTAAGATATGGATCCAACTTCATCATTTTCCAAATGGCTATGTAGTGATCCCAATAATAATTGTTGAATAGTCTATCCTTGTCCCACTGTTTGTAATGAATCTTTGCTACTAAATTCCTATATATTTTGTAATGTATTTTTGGACTTTGCTGTCCTATTCCATTGGTCTGTCTCCCTTTTTTTGCACCAGCACTCTGCTTTAGTTATTGAGACTTTTGAGTATATTCCAATTACTCTGACTGTGCTGGGCCTCATTATTTGTTATTATTTTCTAATCACTCCTGTCTGTTCTTATGTGCATTAACTTTTTAATATGAACTTTAGAATTGATTCATCTACTTAAAAGGGAGGGGGAGGGAGAACACCAAAAAAAAAAAACTTCATAGGAATTTTTATTGAAATCTGATTAAATTTATTCATTAACTTGGAAAAAATTGACACCTCTGATAATAACAAGCGTTTCTATTTGAGAACATATCTTTCCATTTGCTCATCATATTTTGTATCCATTAGTGTTGTCTTAAATTTTTTAATACAGGTTTGCATCTTTTATTAGTTTTAATACTAGTTATTTTATCATTATTTTGTTGCCATTATGAGACTTTTTCTGTTACACTTCCTAGATATACTTTGAATACACAAAAACTATTAATTTCTGTATATTTTTGTACTTTACTACCTCATTGAGTTCTCTTATTGTTTATAGTAATTTTTAATTGATTCCTCAGATTTTCTAGGGAGGCAACCATACTGTCTGCAAGCAATAGGAGTTTTCTTCTTCCTTTTTAATTTTTGTATTTCTAGCATTTTTCTCTTGCCTAATTGCATTGTCTATTACCTCCAATATGAGAGTGGTGATATGGGCATACTTGTTTTGCTTATGACTTTAAGTAGAAATGACTCTTGTGTTAATTAATGCTTCACCAAACATATATATATTAGAACATAGCTATGCTTATTCAAAAATTGAGTCGACTACTCAATTCTGCTTTTATTCTACCATAACTCGACTCCATTTAATCTGAAAAGGTATATTTTATCACATTAGGAAAAATTCACCTAATTTCTATCTTATAGAGTGATTTTTAAAAATCAAGAATGATTGTTGATTTTGTCAAATGCCTTTTCAACACCTATGTAATGATTATTTGATTTTTAGCCTGGATTCGTTAATAATGAACTTTATTAGATTTACTAATTTTGAGTTATCTTGTAATTCCTAAAACAAATCCTACTTGGTTGCTATATATTTGGTTACATTGAAACATACTTTCTACTGTTAAGTCAGAAGAAATGTTTAATTCTTTCCTTTTAATTACAGATTTTCAGAATATAGTTCCTTTCTTCCTTCCTTCCTTCCTTCCTTCCTTCCTTCCTTCCTTCCTTCCTTCCTTCCTTCCTCTCATCAATAGTCACCTCCAGTGGCAACAAATGAAATATTTTTCTTATGTGGGGGAAGGTTATTTTTTAGTATCATTATGAACACATGGATTTTAATATATAGCCCAGGTATTTTAATATATTATAGTCATTTTTTCTTTTTGATGCTCAACTTGACCCAACTTTGGTGCCTGTGTTCTTCTGACATACTTAGTTTTTGAAAGCTTCATGGATTTTTTAAGGATTCTTAGTTCATTTTGGTGAAGATCATTCACTGAAGAGCTAGAAATGCTCATAAGTATTGTATTGTCATTGATTCTAGGCTCTTTCATGACTAAAATATAATTTTAAAATATTAATAATTTCATGTCAAATATGTTTCAGGGTTTTTACCTAATTCCTTGATTTTATATTTGTATCTCTTTTTTCTCTCACACTGAAAATCTTGATTCCTAACAGGATTGACAGAACTACTTGTTTGCTTTATCTTACAATTTATATAAAATAGCTTCAAAATAATAATACCAACAAGCCTACTAATAATAGAACCACTAAATTAGATTTTATATTTATTTTCAGCCTTTTGGACCAGAGAATATATCCTAGTAAGTATGTGTACGTAAAAATAAAACCATTAAAAAACTAGAAGAAACTAGGGATTTAATTCCTTTATAACCAGAGAAAAACCTTTTGAATCATGAAAATATTTATGTTTGATTACATAAAAATTAAAAGCTTTTTGCTAGAAAATTGAGTTGACTACTCAATTCTGCTTTTATTCTACAAAAATAGCCATACAATATGTAAATAAGCATGGCTACAAATAAGCATGGCTATGTTCTAATAAAACTTTATTTATGGCTCAGGCTGGTGTGGTTCAGTGGTGGGGCATCAGCTGCTCAATTCAGGTTGTGGGTTTGATTCCTGGTCAAGGACACATGCCTGGGGTGCAGGTCTCACCTCTCTGTCTGTCTGTCTGTCTGTCTGTCTCTCTCTTTCTCTCTCTATCTCCCTTTCACTCTCTCAAAAAAATCAATGGGAAAAATATCCCTGGGTGAGGATTAACAAAAAAACAAAGTCTATTTATGGATACTAAAATTTTAATGTCTTGAATTTCTATATGCCACAATATATTATTCTTGTTATTTAAAAAAATACTTTAAAATATAATAACCTTGGCTTTTGAATTGTACAAAACAAGACAGCAGGCCAGATTTGGCCCCACAAGTTGTAGTTTGCTGACCCTTGGTCTAGTTAATATCTTTTCAATTTCTTTCAAATCTAAAAAAACAATTAAGATACCTGTAATCTCTTCCTGAATCTCCCCATTTTCCTTTGAATGTATTCTGGCATTGGATACTTACACTTAAATTTATAAAGGAACCTAAAATTCTTTGTGTCTTGTTTTTATGCCCTTCCTGTGATAAGCAACAAATTAGAAACTTTAAAATGATAATTTTTTGGAATTAGGTATATCTGTTCCTCTGGAATAAAGTAAGAGATATTTACAGAACTCTTGTTTTACTTTCTGTATAGACATGAAATTTTTATTTTTAGTTGAAGCAATCTTTCTCAGAGCATGGTTGCCTATCAAAGACATCAGAATTATCTGGGTGCTTGATTAAATGTAACGATTTATATCTTCTTCCTTAAATCTTCTGAATCAGAAACCCTAGGAATGAATTTAAAACAAGTTCTACTGGAGATTATGTGAACACTAAATTTTAAAGATCAATTATTTAGCGAAACCAAATTAAGGAAGTTTTAGTACTAGTGAAAAGTTCCAACAATAGCAGGGAGCAGTATCATTAAATTTAATAAACAGCTTAAAGAACATTTGTGTCCACCATCTGTTCTTGCAGAACAATAGATTTGATTTGTATTTAGCTCTGTTTCCATTAAAAAAAAACCACAAACTTTAAATTTGGGAATTGGTGTCAAGGCTGTATATCAATATATTAACAAATCCTTTGTCCTGTTAGAGCTGTGTAAATCTCAGTCAGTACATAAAACTAGGCATTTTTCAACATGTATAGTAAGGATAGTAATAGGCAGAGTAGGACTTTGGTCTAGGCTTGATTGCCAATCAATAGCATGACACAGAAGATTAGTTCATTTCATTGATGTTTCTTGAACAAGGAGTTTGATATTTAGGGTCATTTGAGGTTTGATAAGAGCCCTAGTTTCTATTGGAGCACTATGTTGTAGGAATTTCACGAAAGAGTTAAAATAATCAAAGGTCCTCTTTTTTTTTTTTTTGCCTGTATTGTCAAGATCAGGGCTTCATCTCTCTCTGATAAAAATCCAAGATCTATAGGTCAAAATGTGACAGTGTCAGGCATTTGTAGACTACTCAGAAATCCTAGGGATGTCTTACAACAGCACAATGTCTACTGACTTGAAGCTTGGATACCCAGCATCTTTGCAAAAACAGTCCTGCTTTTAAATTCTCTGAAGTATATCACTGTTTGTGTTGTTCTCAACCCATTAGAGAGCTTTGGAGAAGTCCATTTTGGAAATGAGAGTTATCCTTATTTATTTTCAAGAAAAAGACAAAATTTTTACTTGTTTTTTCAAGACTTTATCTTCTGATGATTATGTTAAAACTAGAGGCCCGGTGCACAAAATTCGTACACGGGGGGGGGGGGGGCGTGTCCCTCAGCCCAGCCTGCACCCTCTCCAATATGGGACCCTTCAAGGGATGTCCGACTGCCCGTTTAGTCAGTCGGACATCCCTCTCACAATCCAGGATTGCTGGCTCCCAACTGCTCGCCTGCTTACCTTCCTGATTGCCCCTAACCACTTCTAACTGCCAGCCTGATCACCCCCTAACCACTCCCCTGCCAGCCTGATTGATGCCTAACTGCCCTCCCCTGCAGGCCTGGTCACCCCTAACTGCCCTCCCCTGCAGGCCTGGTCTCCCACCCCGCCCCCCCCCCACAATTTCTCTCCCCTGCAGGCCTGTGTCCTCCCCAAATGCCCTTCCTTATAGGCCTGGTTGCCCCCAACTTCCCTCCTCTGCCGGCCTGGTCACCCCTAACTGCCCTCCCCTGCAGGCTTAATTGCCCCCAACTGCCCTCCCTTGCAGGACTAATCCCTCCCAACTACCCTCGCCTGCTAGCCTGATCGCCCCCAACTGCCCTCCCCTGCAGGCCTGGTCCCTCCCAACTACCCTCCCCTGCTGGCCATCTTGTGTCCACATGGGGGCAGGATCTTTGACCACATAGGGGCAGCCATCTTGTGTGTTGGAGTGATGGTCAATTTGCATATTACTCTCTTATTAGATAGGATAGAGGCCTGGTGCACAGGTGGGGGCCGGGTGGTTTGCCCTGAAGAGTGTCCTGGATCAGGGTGTAGGTTCCCTTGGGGCATGGGGTGGCCTGGGCAAGGGGCCTGTGGTGATTTGCAGGCCAGCCACGTCCCCCAGAGACCTAAGGGGAGGCCCTGGGATCTGGGATTTATTTATCTTCTATAATTGAAACTTTGTAGCCTTAAGTGGAGGCCTGGGCCTGCCAGGGTGTGTGGAAAGCTTGGCTTCCTCCATTCCTGGAGAAACCCAAGCCTCCTGCTCGCTCAGTGGCTGCAGCCATCTTGGTTTGGTTAATTTGCATACTCGCTCCTGATTGGCTGGTGGGCATGGCTTGTGGGTGTAGTGGAGTGATGGTTAATTTGCATATCACTCTTTTAGTAGATAGGATGTTCATTTGCCTCAGCCTGAGTTGAAGTTTTCATCTGCCTGTTTCCCAGAACTGTCTGGTGTTGAAGAACAATAGATAGAAAAGACACTCCTTACTGATTTGGAACAATTTTTATAGTGGCAGCCACTTTCTGAGAAATGAAGTATTATTGCTGTTTGTAAGTTTTACGTATACAATACTTTTATTGCTTTTCATCAGGCTTCCTGGAAGAGAGGTATAGAATTAAAGTGGACTTTAATCCTTACATGTCATTTTGTAAAACCAATAAGAAGGTTAGGTTTGTCTCATTTTGCTTTGCTTCATTTTTTTTTTTTTTTTAGTGTCTTTCTCCTCTGATTGTTGGTTCCTCCAGTGCTTGAGAATACATATTCTGAAAGTTACTACTGCCTTATGAATTGATAATGAAAAAAAATTTGCTCTTAAAATAGGATTACAAACTTTCAATAGCCTGACTATGGTGATGGTTAGATATATTTACACTTGTTGAAATTTGTACAACTATGCACCAAAAAGATCAACTTTACTGTAAGATATATTCAAAAGCAAAAAAATTTAAACAGTAAAAATAAGGATTATAGAGAACAATTAGTAATGTTAGAATGTCACACTGCTCCAGAGAAGTGGGACTTATTATACTATCAATGTTCTCTCCTCCACCAAATCATGATACACAGTCTTGATCCTAGAATGAGAATTTAAATGAACCAGGAAGTAGATCTAAGGGATCCAAGGCAAAAACTTGGATCTTCTTGTGTGATAGTTAATAGTGATATATATTCAGTTCTGGCTTGGTAATGACCTCTGGTCCCTCTATCTGTTGCTTATTTCATAATCACTAGGTATCTAAGATAAACCTTCAGATACTTTTTGGACATTTTTCCTGTGAGTCCTCTTTATAAGCCTTTTAACTAATAATGGGACACTTAATCCAGGAAGAGAAAGAATCACAAAGAAACACTCCATAGAAATTACTCTCTCTACCACAGCTACATAAAGGAGATAACTAAGCCAGTATAAATGCTCAAGCATTAAGGAAACACAAACCAAGTAAAAACTAAAAGGGAAGGAGACACATGCCTTTATTCTGCTTATAATAACTCCCTCATATGCAGTGTTCAAGGAGCTTATGCAGATTATGTGACAAATATGTTGTATATGTTTCTGTTAGAATGTGGTGTCTGCAAAGGGTTTGAAGGTTTACTTCAAAGGACTTACTTTTGTGTTTAAAAACACACATACAGACACCAAAACGTCTAACTCATCCTTACAAGATGCCAGCACTAGGACTTGGCAAGACTGAGGGAATGTTTCATCCTGGATATGGGGCTTCCTTAGTTGCCAGGAGACAGTGACTTCCTAAGCAGATGTCTGTCTGTTCATACACCACACCAGCTGCCACCTCTTTACTAAGCCAAACCCTTGTGCTTACATTATGCTAGGAAATCCCATAGATGCTTCTCCTGAAGTGATATTATTATTAATCATCTTGTCAATCTGTTTTGAATATCATATTTTATCAATCTAGTAAAATAGATTATGCCAAAAGTGAGTGGATAGATAAGGAAATGCTTTTTTCTTTTTCTTTTTAAAAATTTTTTAAATTGTTTGAAGTATTACAAATAGTAGTACATATGTCTCCTTTTTTTCCCCCATTGACCTCCCCCCAGCTTCCCCTAACCCCCAGTACATGCCTTCACCTGCCCGCCCTCTACCCCACTCCCCAGGTTCTTGTATCCATTGGTTATGCTTATATGCATGCGTACAAGTCCTTTGGTTGATCTCTTACCGCCCCCCTTGCCCAACCTCCCCTGCCTTCCCAATGTAGTTTGACAGTCTGTTCAATACTTCTTTGCCTCTGTATCTATTTCCCCCCCATTTCTTTCCTTTAAAAAATTTTGCCTCTGCAGACTAGAAATAAACATATAACAAAAAAAATAATAATAGTAAAAAATGTTTGAGTCCCAATTTCAATGTCCAACAGTTCTGAGTCCCCATTTCAATGTCTAACAGTTCCTTATGTGTACATGTCAGCAATGATATCTGGATGGTGGGCACATGGTGGCAATGCAGGTCCAACCCTCTCTGGTTTGGTCCTAGGCAACCTGTAGCGGTGCACAGCTGCTGACTTCTCGCGTGGCAAGGCGTTGTCAGCGTCTTCCATCTCTGGACTGTTTTTCCTCTTGTCTTCGTGGTTGGAGCAGACCTGTCAATTCCTCTCTGTTGCAGGAATCCACATGGTCTTGGAGTTGTTTTCTGAAGATATATAAACATATTCTCGACCACAAGTTAATAAAGGATTCTTTTCTATATAATTGATTTGGGATCCTTTTTATTTTTGCCCAAACGATTTTCCTTTGTCTTATTTAGACACCATGTGTGTTTTTCATGGGTGTCTTGCTGTTAGCATTACAAATGAAAATTAATTTTGTAAAGTAAAAATTTTCTAGATGTAATTTACTTATAGGATATTTTTCCTTACATGATATTACCCTACTTGCTTTTTTCAAATATAGTATTTGAATAACTATTATACCCAAATGTATGTGATAGGACTTTTTCCAAACAGGTTCTACTTTTGTTCAACCTTAAGCATCATAATAATGTATATAGGTGGAGTAGTTCATATTAATGTGGAAACTACACTCTGTTGTATATGTACATATCCAATATTAGGTACCTAGAAATTCAAGTATTTGTAGACTAAGAAACCCTTGTCTCCCTGGATGTTGTCATAATACCACACACACATACACACACACACACACCTGCAACTTGATGTTGTATGAATCTATTGTTCTTCTTCAGTGGCATAAAACATTACTAATGTTAAAAAGACTAAGGTAGAGTTGACTGCAAACCTTACGTGCAACTGACTTGGTTTTTAATGGCTGAAGATCTTACGTGCAACTGCCTTGGGTCATATATCCTCTGCCTTGCTCAGTCCTATACCATTAAAACAGATGCTTCCCAGTCCTCCAGGGGGAAATACTCTTACTCCTTCCAATATTGAATTGAAACTCTACCACCTCATTAGGAAATAGGAAATCATCACCATTAAGGCTAGCTTCAAAGTTTGGAGGCACTAGATCAAAGGTACCTAGCATACTATGCTTCTTTCCACCTCAGGGTCTTAATATAATGTCATTTCCTCTGCCTATTATCACTCTTCTTCCTCTTTAGCTATTTTACCAATCCTTTAAAGTTCAGCTTAGTTCACATACTATGTCATTTTAAATTAATTTACCTATCCTAATCTTGTTCTCATTATGTAAGTTTTGTGTGTGTTATTTTTCTTGTGCTTGTTTTGTTTTTTTACATACATAAGATTATTATGAGACAAGTCTTAATTTTGGGTAATTGACAGAAACCCAATTTTGTTCATCCTTTTTTGTGTTGCAGTGATCAATACACATAAAGATCTGGAGACACCCAGTACTTATAACATAATATTGTTTACTTAACTGTTCTGCATTGGACTCTAAGCTTTATAATAGCAAAATCATAGGAGGAGCTCAATAAATGTTTGTGCATTGAGTGAATAAATGACTGACTTAGTGAGTGAATGAGAAAAGGCTAGAAAAAAGACACAAAATAGAGAGCCATGCAGGAAAGAAGACAGACATTTAGGAGAATGTTTTATAGAGAGGGCAAAGAGAGAGAAGTGGAAAGAGAGAGGCAGAGAAGGAGATAAAGTAGCAGAGGGAGAAAAGGAAATGGAAGAGCAGGAGAGCCAGCAGAGGAAGGGCCTGGGGGCTCTGAGATAAGTGGTAGAGGTTGGGCTTCTTCGCAGTTGTATCACAGGAACTTAGCACTTCCTTTGAAATACTAGTGAATCTTCCAGCACTTTTAAATCACTACAGAATCTTCTACATTAAACCACATTGAAATTTTGGGTTTCAAACTTCAAAGTTTATTTTTGAAGGTTTATTTTCCTAGAGAATTTTGAAAATCTTATCTGGGCACAAAGTAATTACTTAGATTTTAGGGATTTTTGTTGTTGTTGTTGTTTTTGTTTTTTAGTTTTAGGGGTATCCAAATGACCAGTTCTCTCTGAAAAGTCTTTTGCCTTTTAAAGTCTGTCAGATTACCTTAGTCTTTCTTAAAAGATGAAGACCTGCCTCAAACATTATTGCAAAATTGTATTTGAAACCAGCACTTATTTTTATTATTTTGAACTATTTTGGTATTTCAATCAAAACCAATTTGGGGGTTTTGAAGTCCTAGTCAGGATGATGAACATAGAAACAATTAAAATCACAATTCTTCCCCCATTTTCTACCTGGGTAATACAGCTCTGTCTGAATACAAGGATAACTATTGTGCTCAGGGGCTGTCAAAGTATTTAACTCTGGCCAGAGAAAGGAATCTGGCAACATATATTCCTAGACAGAAATCAAAAGTTTGGTCCAAGGCATCAGAATTACTTGAGATGCTTGCTATAAATGCATCTTTCAAGCTCCCATCCTAGACCTTGAATCAGAGTCATTCCACATGATTTCTGCATCAGGGAAGAGAGACACCCCACTATCTTAAGGCCTTAGTACATTCAACCTTGTTTTTAGTGTGTATGTGGCAGCTTCTAGGGCTATTCTTAGTACTTTTTAAGTATAGTATTTAGTTGGGTAAAATAAGGCCACCTCCATAAAAAGTCAAATAATAATAGAAGACAGCCTATGATTAATGTGCTGCAGGCTTGAATCAAGGATAATTTCATGAAGAAAAGACAGGTTCAATGTTTCTATGAGGCTCTGAACTCTTGTGTTCTGCCGTTTAAACAATCCGAATCAAATCCAATGGTCTTAACTCAACATGTCTTCTATTTCTACATCATTCAGAGTATCCAGGATGAAGGAGAAGATTAAAGAGAAACAAGAACAAAGAGAATCCATAAATCAAGTCAAAGTCCAGGTGGCCAACCTACGTCAACAGGCTCTGCAGGAGCAGTTCAATGAATGGATTCTAGACCCTAAGGGAATGATTCCTATGAAAGTGGTAAGAAAGGGGGTGTCTACGAAGGGTAGGTGGGTTGGAAAATAAGAAGGTGATTGCTAGAATACTGAGTGGAGTACTAAAATCCTCCCTCTAAATTTTCAGTCCTGCTGACGTAAGTCAATTCTTGACACTAGTCCATGAGAATATATTTCTTTAATTTTCTCTTGAGTGTTTTTAAAATTTTTAGCTAGAGTTCTAAAAATACATTGACTCTGGCCGAGGTTCCTAAAATCTCCATTAAAGTCAGGTGTAGTTTCCATTTTTATTTTATTTTTTTGTATATATGTGACTAATTACTTCTGTGGGCTAAGAGACTATCTTAGCTCTAGATGACATCTGTACTTAGTTAAATATTTTCTCTTAGATATATATATATACAGATGTGAGAATACTTACTGGTTGGATAAAATGACAAGCATATTTTTGGTTCATAGTGAATTTTTTATTAGGTTTATTGGGGTGATATTGGTTAATAAATTTATATAAATTTCAGGCGTACAATTCTATAATACATGTATATTCACCACCCCAAGTCTCCTTCCATCACCATTTATCTCTCTCTAATAATCACCACAGTGTTGTCTGTGTCTATGAGGTGTTTTTGTTTTTTTTTCTTTATTGATTTCAGAGAGGAAGGGAGAGGGAGAGAGACAGAAACATCAAGGATGAGAGAGAATCATTGATCTGCTGCCTCCTGCACAGCCCCACTGGGGGTGGAGCCTGAAACCTGGGCATGTGTCCTACCTGGAATTGAATCTTGACCTCCTGGTTCATAGGTCAATGCTCAATCATTGAACCACACCGGCTTGGCTGGCTGAGCAAGGTTTTTTTTTAATTATTATTAATCCCTTCACCTTTTTCATCCAGCCCCTCTACCACTATCCCCCTAAGTGAATTATTAAAAATAGACCAAGGAAGATAAGCCCCAGACTGAGAGAAAATATTTGCAAAAGATATATCTGATAAAAGACTATTATCTAAAATATAGAAAGAACTTAAAACTCAACAATAAGAAAACAAACAATCTATTAAAAAATGGGTAAAAGATCTAAACTGACAATTTCCCGGAGATCTCCAGATGGCAGATAAGCATATTAAAAAATGCTCCACAGCTCTAGCCGGGTTGGCTCAGTGAACAGAGTGTTAGCCCATAGACTGAAAGGCCCCAAGATCAATTCTGGTCAAGGACACGTACCGCTGGGGATTGAGCCTGATCCCGGTCCCTGGACTAGAAGGCTAGTGTGGGAGGCAACCAATTGATGTGTCTCTCTCACTGTCTCCCCCACTCCCTTCCACTCAATAGAAAAATATCCTTGGTGAGGATTAACAACAACAAAAAAAGATGCTCCACGTATGTTATCAGGGAAATGCAAATTAAAACAACAATAAGGCCCAGCAGGCATGGCTCAGTGGTTGAGTGTTGACCTATGAACCAGGAGGTCACGGTTCGATTCCCAGTCGGGCCATATGCCCAGGTTGCAGGCTCTATCCCCAGTGGAAGGCATTCAGAAGACAGCCAATCAATGATTCTTTCTCATCATTGATGTTTCTCATCATTGATCTCTCCCTTTCACGTCCTCTCTGAAGTCAATAAAAATATATTTAAAACAAACAACCAACCAATGAGATACCACTACTCACCTATCAGAATGCCCAAATTCAAGAATACTGAGAACTCTAAATGCTGACAAAGATGTGCAGCTGTAGGAACTTTCATTCATTGTTGTGGAAATGCAAAATGCTATAGCCACTTTGGAAGACAGTTTGGCAGTTTCTTAGAAAACTGAACATAATTTTATTATATGATCCAGCCATCATATTCCTTGGTATATACCTAAAGGAGTTAAAAACTTATGTCCATGCAAAAATATGCACATAGATGATTACAGCACTTTATTTATAACTAGAGGCCCCGTGAATGGATGCATCAGTGGGGTTCCTCGGACTGACCTGTGGGGATCTGGCCAAAACTGGCTCTCCAACATCCCCCAAGGGGTCCTGGGTTGCAAGAGGGTGCAGGCCAGGCTGAGGGACTCCACTGGTGCACGATCGGGGCTGGGGAGCAACTGCGGGAGGGCTCCACTCCAGGGCATGTCCGGTCCATCTCGCCCATTCCCGATCAGCTGGACGCCAGGAGCAAGCTAACCTACCGGTTGGAGGTCTGCCCCATGGTGGTCAGTGCGCATCATAGTGACTGGTTGAATGGTCGAAAAGACAGATGGACACTTAGCATATTAGGCTTTTATTATATAGGATTGCCAAAATTTGGGAGCAACCAAGATGTCCTTTAGTAGGTGAGTGGATAAATAAACTGTGGTATATCCATAAAATGGAATGTTATTCAGTGCTAGAAAGAAATGAGCTATTACACCATGACAAGACATGGAGTAACCTTAAATGCATATTACTAGCTGAAAGGAGCCAATTTGAAAAGGCTACAATACTATATGATTTTAACTCTATGACAGTCTGGAAAAGTTAAAACTGTGGGGGCAGTAAAAATATCAGTGGTTTCCAGGAGTGAGGGAGAAGGAGGGATAAATAGGCAGAGCACAGAGGGTTTTTAGGGCGGTAAAACAATTCTGTATGATGCCATAATGATGGATACATGTCATTATACATTTGTCAAAACCCATAGAAGGTATAACACCAAGAATGATCCCAAATGTAAACTAAGAACTTAGGGTTATGATGTTTCAATGAATGTTTATTGATTGTAACAAATGGACCACTGTGGTGGAGGATGGTGAATGGGGGAAGCTGTATACTATGTGGTAGTAGGCAGAGAGTATACGGTAATTGAGAAGCAATATATGATCTTCTTTATTTATAGATTCAGAATGTTCTTCATGATTTTTTTCAAAATCCAAATTTCAAGTCTGGTAAGCATGCCTATTACTATAGTATTTATGTTTTCTCTTTTGTGGGGAAGGGAAGGGATGCTGAATTAAGATGAAGAGTCAATATTGAGATGGCTATTATTTAAAGCTCTTACAGATGTACTTAAGCTTTTTTGCTCTTTCCTCTCTTTTTTTAATCCTCACCTGAGGATATTTTCCCATTGATTTTTAGAGAGAGTGGAAAAGAGAGGGAAAGATGGAGAGAAATATTGATGTGAGGGAAACACATCGATTGGTTGCCTCCTGCACAAGCCCCAACCAGGGCCCAGGCCACGGAGGAGCATGCAACCAAGGTATGTGCCCTTGACTGTAATCGAACCCTGGACCCTTCGGTCACAGGCCAGTGCTCTATCCACTGAGCCAAACCGGCTAGGGCATTTTTGCTCTTTCCAGATGGAGAATGTAGAAAAGCAGAGAAGCAATCAGTGATTTTCAATCCTTTTAGTCCAGTGACCCATTTTATTACAAATATTCTGTAATACCCTTTATTATCCTGTCAAATTCCTAGAAAACATTACTTAGATACACAGAATTTTAAACAAAAGATATAATGTCATAAATGTGATACAAAGAAAAAATAAAAGATATAAAAATTATATGCACTGTATTTCAATACATAAATGCTTGGTTATAACTTCATGATAAGATATAATAGAGTAGTAACATTTGTCCTTATAATTAATGTTTAAATATAAGAAAAGTAGCCCGGCCAGCATTGCTCAGTGGCAAGGGTCAACCTATGAACCAGGAGGTCACGGGTCGATTCTCGGTCAGGCACATGCCCGATTTGGGGGCTCAACTGGGTGTGCAGAAGACAGCCAATCAATGATTCTCTCTTATAATTGATGTTTCTATCTCTCTCTCTCCCTTTCCCTTCCTCTCTGAAATAAATAAAAATATATATTAAAAATAAATAAATATAAGAAAAGTAAAAATTATATCCAATCAACCATTTCTTTGTATTTGAAATTTTGAAATAAGGGCAAAATGAATGTACTTGTACACATTCCATGGGTAAGTAGGATGGGAGAGCTATAAAATGAAGACTGGCAGGTGTGTTATATTGGAATTCAGATACAATGTATATTACCTCCCATTACATAATTTTCTGAATCGTGAATAGCTTTTGGCAATATTCCAGAATGAAGCAGAGTATAACCCTCTCTCAAATTTTCACAGTAGTTACATTCTTTAAAAATTCAACAGCAAATATACGTTCTGTGTTTATATATAGACTTCAAATTCTTCTAAGCATAGTTTTCACCTACTTGCATTTCTAGCAGGAGGAAGAGAGTCTTTTCTTTGCAGGAATTGCAGTTCTGTCCCTACTCCTACTCCCCATCATTGTATCAACAAAAACTCACCTACACATTTCCTCCATGCTCACTGGGAAGGAGGGAGACAGGACTACACCTACGGATTTTTAAAAAATATTTTTTATTGATTTCAGAGAGAGAGGGAGAGGGAGAGAGAAACATTAATGATGAGAGAGAATAACTGATTGGCTAACTCCTGCACACCTCCTACTGGGGTCAAGCCCTCAACCCAGACATGTGCCCTTGACCAGTATTGAACCCAGGACCCTTCAGTCTGCAGGCCGACGCTCTATCCATTGAGCCAAACCAGCTAGGTTTGGCTCAATCTACACCTATAGATTTTGATGCTTTTGCTTTCAGAAAGGTATCCTTATATGAGTTTAGGTCCTGAGATTTACATAATTTATAGCCAATTGATTGATTTTTGACCACTTTATTACATAGATAACAATAAATTGTCTTACATCTGTTCATACTTTTAAAAACAAAATATGCTTTCCAACCTCCCAATCACTGTTCCCCAAACATGATTTTGACATTGCTAACAGCATTTTCTCTTTCTACCTTTTCATTCTATCCAAAAACTATAATTATTCAGTCAGCACTATCTCAACTCCCCTTTCAGAAAATTTTTTAAATGATTTATTTTACTTAGTTATTGAAGGGGCACAAAAGGAATTAATTAAGAGAGCTGTATTTGAGATTGTGATAAAATTAGAGAAATTTAGAACACTCTAGTTGGCATTGATTGTTTCTTCTCTCACCTCCTATACTATATAGTATTAATTTTCTGTTCCATTTATTCCTTCAATATTTAT
This sequence comes from Corynorhinus townsendii, assembly GCA_026230045.1. Classification (NCBI taxonomy): domain Eukaryota; kingdom Metazoa; phylum Chordata; class Mammalia; order Chiroptera; family Vespertilionidae; genus Corynorhinus; species Corynorhinus townsendii. The sequence continues at coordinate 33,656,841 of JAPDVU010000009.1, forward strand.
TGAGCCCTCACTTAGCTCAATATTTATTGAGCCCTCACATCAGATACTATAATGGGGTAGAGGATACCAAGAGGACTAAGATATGTTCCCACTACCCTTAAATTGCTCAAAGTCCAGCCAGGGGACTGACACATATACTTAATAACAACTGTTACTAGTAGAAACCTGTCTGGCTTGTGTAATCTTCCAGAGCATGCAGGAAGATCTGGGATGGAGACAGCAGCATTTAATGCACAAGCTTTACTAAAGCGTATACAGTCCTTTTATGATAATAACTGACAGCTTATAATAAGCAGTTAAAAAAAATCAATAGTGATTAAAGAGTATTTTTATGCATCAGCCCATGATTGGCAGGAGGAACTACTGTTAGAAGTAGGAGAGGAAGCCAGTGTATTAATTTTTTCACCTTGAGCTTTCACACAATTTGCACTTTCGTGTCTTTGTAAGGTCAATAAAGACCACATAATTGTCATATTAAATGGAAGTTGAAAAAAATCCTTATTCAAAAATAACTGCCACATCCACCATTATTTATCACTCTGTTATTCATGAAAATTTTTTTCTTTGCTTTTGTGATATTATTCTCTCTTGATTTTTACATCTATCTGTGATCACCCTTTAGCATCTTTGTTTCTGGTTCTTATTTTCTTTGCTTTAAATATTGTTTTCCAGAGTTTCTTTTTTGGCTCTATTATCACTTTACACATTATACACACTTTTCTTATTCAAACCCATGACTTCTGTTAATGATTCTCTTCCATGTTTCCATCCCAGTCCCCCTGAGCTCCAGATTCTATTTGAATTGATTTGCAAGAAGAGTGGTTAAGTGAAAAAAGCAAGTTGCAGATTAATATGATCATATTTATATATAGGAAAACAAAAGATATGTGCATGTGTAGTCTTTTATACTATCATTGTGCATATTTGTTTCTGCTTTATTTCAACCTGGTCATTAAAAAGGTAGGCACATTCTTTTCAGTTTTGGGGTTGTTTGGTTAAATAAAATAATAATTTTATAGTAACTGGAATATTACCCAACTATATATCTTTTACTTTATTGAAAATATTGATGGACATTAATTAAGAAATACTTTTATGTTTTTATTTTAAAGCACTATAACATGAATAAAAATATGACTGTATTGTAACCACACTAACTAGCAAATAACTTTTATTCCATAATAGGAACACTTTGCAAACAGTTGAATATTGCTGACTCAATGGAGCTAAGATTGAACAAAATGGAATTTACAGAAGTAAGAAGTTGTATTATTCATTATTTGACTCAAATTATTTTTCCAGTTTTGGTGGATGTTACATATACATTAACGTAGAATTAAATTAAATGTAAACATAACTTGTTTTATTGATTCTAAGATGCACATTTTAAAGCCTCTGAAATTATGGTTACATCTTATAATCAAAGGCAGCTTACAATTTCTTTCAATCAGTGGTACTCATGATGTGAAAGTGTAAAAAATTCCACTGACACCTTTGGGTAAGATAAAGAAAAGCCATCTTCTTGTATTCAGTGAAATCTGGTTATACAAATAACAATGAAATCTAAAACTTACCTATGGGCCAGCACTGAACTAAGCTAATCTTACAGAGTGAGCCAAAAGGAGGTTTACAGTTGTGAGTATGCGAAGGACAGAGTTTATTCTTGTATTATTATTTATAAACTAGAAGCCTGGTGCACGAAATTCGTGCACTGGAGGGGGCGGTCCCTCAGCCCAGCCTGCGTCCTCTTGCAGTCCAGGACCCCCTGGGGGATGTCTAACTGCCAGCTTAGGCCCACTCCTCCCAGGGACATCCCTCTCACAGTCAGAGACCCCTTGCACCTTACTGCTCGCCTGCTCGCTGCTCCTTACCACTTGGCTTGCTGCTCCTCAGTGCTGCTGCAGAGGCAGGAGAGGCTCCCACCACCCCTGCTGCACTCGCCAGCCATGAGCCTGGCTGGCTTCTGGCTGAGTGGCGCTCCCCCTGTGGGAGCACACTGACCACCAAGAGGTAGCTCCTGCACTGAGTGTCTGCCCCCTGGTGGTCAGTGTGCATCACAGAAACCGGTCATTCTGGTCATAGCCGTAATGGTTGCTTAGGCTTTTATTATATAGATTATTGTATTATTTTCCATATGAAAAACTATAAACCTACTTTTGCCCCACCTTGTATATTAACTCAGGTAATTCAGCAATCCTTATTCCTAATTTTGTAGATGAACACACATAGATGAAGTGCAGAAAAATTAAGTAACTTGCACAAAGTCTCATAGTTAGTGGAGCTGGGGAAATTTTCAATCATTCCCAGATAAATTTGAAATTGTGAGAAAAAAATCCTAGTTCCATGTGGTCTCTTGTTACTTTGCCTGCTGTTGACAAAGCCTCTCATGTCTTTTTCTCTATCTTGGGAAAGGCAATTTAATTTGCCAGACAGAAATGAAAAGATTAATCATGGTATGACTTCTAATCCTTGTTCAATTGAAAGTAAATGTATTCCAGAGTTCTTATTTTACCAAATGCCAAAATAACATTATTGAAGTAAATTTTTTAAAATTAAGAGAACTACTTATTATTAGAGCAATGTTGTCAAAATGAACTCCTAGTCTTCCCAATTTGCAGAGAGGGAAGTCTTCTTTAGCAATGTCTGTTAAAATGTAACTTCTCTGATTCTTCCATGTGATTGGAGACCTCTTCATATTTCATATTTACTTAATTCTAAGATAACTTTTCTTTTTGCACTTCTGAAATAAAAATTCATCTTACAGGTGATGGAGATGTCTATGGCCTTGGTAATGATGATTTTGGTTTATATTTATTTTCCATAAGGGGGAAAACACTTTATTCTGAGGTATGGTTGACATGTAAAAAGCTGTACATATTTACATATACACAGTTGAATTGAATATGTATAGCTTTTTATATGTCAACCATACCTCAATAAAGTTTTTTTAAAAGATGTATCTTACAATCAATGTATATATTTAATGAAATAATATTTTCCTCTCTTCTTCAACCTCCCAAATCTGTTCTTAAATCAATAGTCTACTTTAAGATTGGTGATTTTTTTGATAATTGAAAAAAATGCTATTTGTACTTTATAAGTAAAGCACCTAATATGAAATGACAAAAAGATGGAATACTGTGCTGCTGTAAAAAAGAAAGAACTCTTACCCTTTGCAATAGCATGGATGGTCCTGGAGAGCATTATGCTACTAGTAAGTGAAATAAGCCAGTCAGCATATCACATGATTTTACTCATTTGTGGAATATAATGAATATTATAAACTGATGAACAAAAATAGATAACAGAGACAAAGAAGCATCAAACAGACTGTCAAACTTCAGTGGGAAGGCAGGGTAGGGGGGGTGGGGGAAAGGGATCAACCAAAGGACTTGTATGAGTGCATATAAACATAACTAATAAACACAGACACTAGGGGGGTGAGGGCATGTGCCAGGGGGGTGGGGTGGCCAGGGGGGAGGTCAATGGGGGGAAAAGGAGACATACATAATAATATATATGTGTATATATATATATACACATATATATATATTACGTGTTTATTATTGAGTTATAAGAGTTCTTTAAATATTCTATATACAATCCATTGTCAAATATATAATTTCTTGATGTCTTTTAGAGCACAAAAGTTTTAGATTTTGATGAAGTTCTATTTATGTAATTTTTTTTGTTTTCCTGCTTTTGTTTTGGTGTCATATCTAAGAAACCATTGCCCAATTCAACATAAAAAAAATAGACATTTAAGTTTTATAGTTTTAACTCTTACATATATATGTATTTAAGTCTTTGGTCCACTTTGAGTTAATTTCATATATGGCATGAAGTAGTAAAACTTAAAAAATTATTTGATAACTCAAAATGATAAAAATAAATAAGAAACCTGTATTATCAATAAGACATTACATGTATGTATCAAACTGCAAACCCTATAGTAACCCTGTTCTATGTCCCAGTTTTCATGGATTATTTGTAAAAAAAATTTTTATAAATAGGTCTCTAAGAAAACCATATAAGTTCTAAAAACTAGAAATCTGACATGTTAGATTCTCTTGTTATGTAATGAAACTGGAAATAATAAAAAATTTAAAATTATATAAGCTCAACCATTTGGAAATTTAAAAAATACTCTCTTTTGCCTGGCTGGTGTAGCTCAGTTGGTTGAGTGTCTTCCCATGCAGTCACCCATTCAATTTCCCGTCACACATGCCCAGGTTTCAGGTTCAATCCCCAGTAGGGGACATGCAGGAGGCATGGATGTTTCTCTCTCATCAATGTATCTCTCTCTAAAGAAATCAATAAAAACATATTTTCAAATACTCTCTTTAATAATTATTGGGTTAAAATCTTACAACTTTGTGGAATGCTACGAAATGTTTACTCAGATGAGAAATTATAGTCTTAAAACTTTTAAAAATGGAAGGAGTGAGGGATTTTAAAAACTCAGATAAATATTAAAATAGAATAACCACATAATTACATATCCCCATACCCTCAAATTAATTCTTGCTAACACCTTGGCATATTTTCTAAGAAAAAGTTATTTAATTATGTAAAAATTATCATGACCAAAAAATGAATTTAAACAAGACATAAAAATACAAAGATAGAGGTGTCTTGCTGCAGCGACACAACTGGGAGCCAGGGACCCCGTCTGGGAGCGAAGGCCTTGGATTGTTTCAAGAAAATGGCAGACAAGCCAGACATGGGGGAAGTCGCCAGCTTCGATAAGGCCAAGCTGAAGAAGACGGAGACGCAGGAGAAGAACACCCTGCCGACCAAAGAGACCATTGAGCAGGAGAAGCGGAGTGAGATGTCCTAAGAACCGGAGGATTCCCACCCCGGCATCTTCGGGACCCCCTTGTGATGTGGAGAAAAGGCCACCTGTAAGGACAAATGAGCCACAAACTGCAGTGTGAACCTGGACACTCCGCGCCCATGCCATCGACCTGTGGGTCCCTCAGAGAGCCCCCTCCCCCCCCATCGGACTGCCAAATTCTCCGGTTTGCCCTGGGATATTGTAGAACATTATTTGTATGATGAATGAAATAAAACACACCTCGTGGCAATAATAAATAAATATATATATATGTGTATATATATATATGTGTATATATATGTGTATATATATATGTACACACACACACACACGCACACACACACACACACACACAAAGAGATTTTTTAAATTACCATAAATTTATTACCTAGAAATAACCATTGTCACCCTTAGGTGAACACCATTGTAAACAGCTTCGTATACTTTGTCTCAATAGAGAGATGGGTATTTGGTATTGTAGATGATAATAAATTTTGCTATAAAACTAAGTTCTTAAAATCTTATTTCTTGATTCTAACACAAAAAAGAGAAACTGAAGTAAAAATAAGGACATTGTTGAAATTGAACATATCTTTACAAAAATTATTTTAAAATCATTCTAAGAAAAGGCCATATGATGAAAATCAGAAAAGATTGCAGTAATTATTTTTTAATCTCATACTTCAATTATAGAAATAAAAGTTGGCATCCTATTATAAAAGACTAGAGGCCTGGTGCACGAAATTCATGCAAGGGTAGCGTCCCTAGGCCTGGCCAGCAATCAGGGCTAATTGGGGCCTTCCCGCTGCTGGCCAGAACCTACCTTTCCCAGCTGCTGCTGGCTGCCTGGCTGGATCTTCCTTCGTTCCGCACTGCCCCCTGGTGTTCAGCGCACATCATAGCAAGCGATCAAACTTCCAGTCTCCCGAACTACTGAGGGGATACTTTGCATATTAGCCTTTTATATACAGTACTAGAGGCCCGGTGCATGAAATTCATGCACTGGGGAGAGGGTGTCCCTCAGCCCAGCCAGCACCCTCTCCAATCTGGGACATCCCTCTCACAATCCGGGACTGCTGGCTTCTAACCACTTGCCTGCCTGCCAGCCTGATCACCCCCTAACCACTCCCCTGCCAGTCTGGTCACCCCTGACTGCCCTCCCCTGCCAGCCTGGTTACCCCTAATGGCCCTCCCCTGCAGGCCATTTTGTGGCAGCAATCTTTGACCATAAATTTGCATATTACCTCTTTATTATATAGGATATGGATGAAGGTATTGTCCAGCTGGTGTACCTCAGTGGCTGAGCACCCACCTATGAACCAAGAGGTCAGGGTTTGATCCCCAGTGGGGAGCATGCAGGAGATAGCCAATCAATGATTCCCTCTCATCACTGATGTTTCTATCTATCTCTTCTTCTCCCTTCCTCTGTGAAATCAATAAAAATATATTTAAAAAAAAAGATAAAGGTACTTAATATTTTTTCATGCTTTCCTTGTGTGTCCAATTTTAACTATTTATTTCATAATTTTTATATTATCCAGATTTATACCATTCACTTTCTTTTCTGCAATTACAAGTACCATAATTGATTAATCTTAGTCTAATATTTGATTGGCTTTGAGGTTCACTTTCTGTCCGTTTACTGATCCTACGTTATTTATTTATTTATTTTAAATTTCTTTATTGATTAAGGTATTACATATGTGTCCTTATTCCCCCATTACCCCCCACCACCCATTTATGCCCCCACCCCCCTGTTGTCTGTGTCCATTGATTAGGCTTACATGCATGCAAATAAGTCCATTGGTTGATCTTTTCCCCTTACTCCCCTCCCCTACCTTCCCTGAGGTTTGATGTTCTGATTGATGTTTCTCTGTCTCTGGATCTATTTTTGTTTATCAGTTTATGTTGTTCATTATATTCCACAAATGAGTGAGATCATGTGATATTTATCTTTCTCTGACTGGCTTATTTCACTTAGCATAATGCTCTCCAATCTCCATCCATGTTGTTGCAAATGGTAAGAACTCCTTCTTTTTTACCGAAGCGTAGTATTCCATTGTGTAGATGTATCACAGTTTTTAATCCACTCATCTGCTGATGGGCACTTAGGCTGTTTCCAAATCTTAGCTATGGTGAATTGAGCTGCTATGAACATAGGGGTGCATATATCCTTTCTGATTCGTGTTTCTAGTTTCTTGGGATATATTCCTAGAAGTGGGATCACTGGGTCAAATGTGAGTTCCATTTTTAGTTTTTTGAGGAAATGCCATACTGTTCTCCACAGTGGCTGCACCAGTCTGCATTCCCACCAGCAGTGCACGAGGGTTCCTTTTTCTCCGCATCCTCGCCAGCACTTGTCATTTGTTGATTTGTTCATAATAGCCATTCTGACAGGTGTGAAATGGTACCACATTGTTGTTTTGATTTGCATCTCTCTGATGATTAGTGACTTTGAGTAGGTTTTCATATGTCTCTTGGCCTTCCTTCTGTCTTCTTTTGAAAAGTGTCTATTTAGATCAGTTGCCCATTTTTTGATTGGGTTGTTTATCTTCTTTTTGTTAAGCTGCATGAGTTCCCTGTAAATGTTGGAGATTAAACCCTTATCGTTGATATCATTGGCAAATATGTTCTCCCATGCTGTGGGCTTTCTTGTTGTTTTATTGCTGGTCTCCTTTGCTGTGCAAAAGCTTTTTATTTTGATGTAGTCACATTTGTTTATTTTCTCTTTAGTTTCCATTGCCCTAGGAGCAGTATCAGTGAAGAAATTGCTTTGGCATCCTTCAGAGATTTTTCTGCCTGTGGATTCCTCTGGTATTTTTATGGTTTCCCGTCATATGTTTAAGTCCTTGATCCATTTTGAGTTTATTTTTTGTGTATGGTGTAAGTTGGTGGTCTAGTTTCATTTTTTTTCATGTATCTGCCCAATTTTCCCAACACCATTTATTAAAGAGACTGTCTTGACTCCATTGTATGTTCATGCCTCCTTTGTCAAATATTGAGTGTAGTGATTTCGGTCGATTTCTGGGTTCTCTATTCTATTCCATTGATCTATATGTCTGTTCTTGTGCCAGTACCAGGCTGTTGTGAGACCAGTGGCCTTGTAATACAGCTTGAAATCTGGTATTGAGATCCCACCTACTTTGTTCTTCTTTCTCAGTATCGCTGTGGCTATTCGGGGTCTTTTTTTATTCCAGATGAATTTTTGGAAGTTTAATCTAGGTCTGTGAAATATGCCGTTGGTATTTTAATGGGGAGTGCATTGAATCTATAGATTGCTTTGGGTAGTATGGACATTTTAATGATGTTGATTCTCCCAATCCATGAACATGGTATGTTCTTCCATCTGTTTACATCTTCCTCTATCTCTTTTTTTAGTGTTCTGTAGTTTTCCGTATATAGGTCTTTTACCTCCTTAGTTAAGTTTATTCCTAGGTATCTTAATTATTTTGGTGTGATGGTAAATGGGATTGCTTTTTTAGTCTCTCTGTTTGTAAGTTCACTATTGGTGGATAGAAATGCTATAGATTTCTTGGCATTAATTTTGTATCCTGCTACATGGCCAAATTCATTTATTAAGTCTATTAGTTTTTTTGATGGAGTCTTTTGGGTTTTTTATGCACAATATCATGTCATATGCAAATAAGGACAGCTTTACTTCTTCTTTTCCAATTTGGATGCCTTTTATTTCTTCTTCTTGTCTAATTGCAATGGCTAATACTTCCACTACTATGTCGAACAGAAGTGGTGAGAGTGGGCATCCCTGTCTTGTTCCTGTTCTTAGGGGAAATGGTTTTAGTTTTTGCCCATTGAGTATGATGTTAGCTGTGGGTTTATCATATATAGCTTTTATTATGTTGAGGTATGATCCTTCTATTCCCATGTTGTTGAGAGTTTTTATCAAGAAAGTATGTTGGGTTTTCTCAAATGCTTTTTCTGCATCAATTGATATGACTATGTGATTTTTATCTCTCAATTTGTTTATGTGATGTGTCACGTTGATTGATTTGCAGATATTGTACCATCCTTGCATTCCTGGGATAAATCCTACTTGGTCATGGTGTATGATCTTTCTGATGTAATGCTGGATCCAATTTGCTAGAATTTTGTTGAGGATTTTGGCATCTATGTTCATGAGGGATATTGGCTGTAATTCTTTTTCACTGTGTTGTCTTTATCTGGTTTTGGTATTAGGGTGATGCTTGGTTCATAGAAGGAGCTTGGAAGTGTTCCTTCCTCTTGAGTTTTTTGGAATAACCTGAGGAGGATAGGTTTTAGTTCTTTCTTGAATGTTTGGTAAAACTCCCCTGTGAAGCTGTCTGGCCCCACGCTTTTGTTTGCTGGAAGCTTTTTGATGACTGCTTCAATTTCTTCCATAGTTATTGGCCTATTGAGATGTTTAGATTCTTCCTGATTGAATTTTAGAAGGTTATATTCTTCTAGGAATATGTCCATTTCCTCCAGGTTGTCCAGTTTCTTGGAATAGAGTTGTTCATAATATTTTTTAACAATCCTTTGTATTTCAGTGGGATCTGTTGTTATTTCACCTCTTTCATTTCTGATTTTGTTTATTTGGCTCCTCTCTCTTTGCTTCTTGGTGAGCCCGGATAGAGGTTCATCAATCTTGTTTATCCTTGCAAAGAACCAGTTCTTGGTTTTTGTTGATCTTTTGTATTTTTTTTTTGTCTCAAAGTCGTTTATATCTGCTCTGATTTTTATTATTTCCTTCCTTCTGCTTACACTGGGCTTTTCTTGTTGCTCTCTTTCTAAATCTTTGAGTTGTTTGGTTAAGCAATTTATTACCATTGTTTCTTGCTTTTGCAGTAGGTTTATAGAGGTATGAACTTCCCTCTCAAGACTGCTTTCGCAGTGTCCCATAGATTTTGGATTGTTGTGTTTTCATTGTCATTTGTTGCCATGATGTTTTTTATTTCTTCCTTGATCTCTCTGGTAACCAAGTCATTGTTTAATAGCATGCTGTTTAGTCTCCATGTGTTTGATTTTTTTTGGATTGTTTTTATTATAGTTGACTTCCAGTTTTATGCCACTGTGATATTAGAAGATGCTTGATATTATTTCTATCTTCTTGAATTTGAAGAGACTTTGCCGATGATCCAGCATATGGTCTATCTTTGAAAATGACCCATGTGCACTTGAGAAGAATGTATATTCTGTGGCTTTGGGGTGAAATGTTCTGAAGATGTCAATTAATTCCATCTGGTCTAGTGAGTCATTTAGTATTGATTTTTCTTTGCTGATTTTTTGTTTAGAGGATTTGTCCAATGCTGATAGTGGGGTATTAAAGTCTCCTACTATGATTGTATTGCTGTCAATCTCTCCTTTGATATCCTCCAAGAGTTTTTTTTATGTATTTGGGTGCTTCCTGTATTGGGTGCGTATATGTTTACCAGGGTTATTTCTTCTTGTTGGATTGCTCCCTTTTAGTATTATGAAGTGGCCTTCCTTATCTCTTGTTATGTCCTTCACTTTGAGATCTAATTTGTCAGATATAAGTATTGCTACCCCAGCTTTGTTTTCATTTCCATTCGCCTGAAAAACCTTTTTCCATCCCTTCACCCTCAGTCTGTGTGAGTCTTTTTTTCTGAGGTGGGTTTCTTGTAGACAGCAGATATATGGGTCTTGTTTTCTTATCCAATCCGTTAACCTATGTCTTTTGATTGGGACATTTAATCCATTTACATTTAAAGTTATTATTGATAGGTACTTATTTGTCACCATTTTTATTCTTTACACCTGTGTTCCTTCCTCGCTTCCTATTTCCTTTTTTTTTTTTTTTTTTTTTTTTTTTTTTTTTTTTTTTTTTATAGCAGACCCTTTAGCATTTCTTGCATTGATGGTTTGGTGGTAATAAACTTCCTTAGTCCTTTTTTGTCTGTGAAGCTCCTGATTTCACCTTCAATTTTGATTGATAGCCTTGCTGGGTACAGTATTCTTGGATTCAGACCCTTCCTTTGCATGACTTTGTATATTTCATTCCATTCCCTTCTGGCCTGATGAGTTTCTGTTGAGAAATCAGTTGCTAGTCTGATGGGGTTCCTTTGTAGGTAGCTTTCTGTCTCTCTCTGGCCGCTTTTAAGATTCTTACTTTGTTGTTGGTGTTTGCCAATTTAATTATTATGTGCCTTGGCATTGGTCTTTTGGGGTTCATTTTGCTTGGGACTCTGTGAGCTTCTTGGATATGTGGAGTTTTTTCTTCCCTATATCAGGGAAGTTTTCTGTCATTATTTCTTCAAACAGGTTTTCTATTCCTTGCTCAGTTTCCTCTCCTTCTGGAACCTCTATTATGCGGACATTGTTTTGTTTCGTGTTGTCCCAAAGTTCCCTTAGGCTCTCCTCCTGCTTTTTAATTTTTTTTTTTCTAGAAGCTACTCCACTTGGGTATTTTTCCTACCTTGTCTTCTAGCTCACTGATGTGGTCCTCTGCTGCTTCTAGTCTACTCTTAATGCTTTCTATTGAGTTCTTTACAGCAGTGATGTCATTTTTTCATTTCTTCTTGGGTCTTCTTCATTTCCTCTTGGTTCTTAATCATATTGTCGAATTTGTCTTCCATTCTTTTCAGCCACCTTATGACCATTTCTCTGAATTCTTTCTCTGGCAGGTTGCTTGCCTCCATTTCGTTTACTTCCTTTTCTGGTGATGCCTGCTTTTCTTTCATATGTGGGCTGTTTCTTTGTCTCCCCATGGTCTCTCTTCTCCAGGTGTCTGGTTATGTAATTCTCTCTCTCCTCTTTGGTCCAAAAGGTTCCCAGCAAAGGTGAGCCAGGGAAGATGCCTTCAGAGAAGATGCCCTCTTCCCATGGCTGAGGTGTGGGAGAAGGTGTGGACTTGTAGAATCTGGGGAGAGTAAGCGGAGGTCCAGAAGAGGTGATAGCAAGTCTGGTGCTGAGTCATATCTAAGCCCCAGTCACAATTTTCTCCTGAGAGATATCCCCCCTAAGTTATTTATTTTGATTCATTTCTAAATTGGCTGAATTTATTGTAAAGTCGTTTTTTTCATGTAGGTCACATGGATGCTATGTTTTCTGAGTTCTTTTATGTTGAGAATGTCTTCATATTGCTCCTAAAATTATACCTTGGATGAATATACTGTAATTGAGTCACATTTTCTTCTTACCCCAAAACAATATGGAGGTATTGTTTGTTTTCTGATATTCAATGTTGTGAAGTATGGTGTCAGTTTTACTTTTTTTCTCCCGTCATTCATTTTAATTCAACAAGTATATACATATCATATATAAATACACACATGTATATTTCCATATATAATATTCATATATATGTGTATACATGTATGTATACCCATACAATTAAAGGAGAAAATGGGTAAAGGTGATGTATACCTAATAATACTTGATACAAACTCATTACCATTCTACATAATTCCTTTGTGGATATCTATCTATATAATTTTGTTTTAATGGGTGGATTGGGCTATTCCTATTAGTTTTACTGATATTTCCCAACTTCTCTTCCTGAAATGAAAACAGCACATGTTCAGGTACTTTCATTATAGAGAAGAGCTGTTACTTCAATTAGAAACCAAGAAAGTATTTCTTGTATGTAAATATTTATTGAACATATTTGATTATCTAGTCAATAAATTATTGAACCATCTTATATGATATGACATAGAAGTAATATTTGGGACAATTGTTTTTTTAAGGGACAGTTGCTTTTAAAAAGATTTGTTTTAAGGTTATTTTGTCAGAACTCATTCAATGAAACGAAGAAAATGAAATAAATGGCAGGCTTAAAGTCAATATATTGTACACAGGTGCCACCCAGTGGAGAAACTATGCCATGCAATTGCCTGGCTGGTAGTTTGCAGTAGTTTCTGATTCAGTAGGTCAGAGTAGGACCCCCAAATTCACATTTCTAACAAGCTCTTAGAGCTTCTAAGAAGCTCTCAGGTGATGTGGTCAAGGGATCCCACTTTAAGAGCCATTGATTTCATTGGGTTTTTCCTTCTAAATATGAAAGTCAGCTGAAAAGACTTTTATCCTATAAAGAAAACTTTCTAGTCGATTTTTTTTTAAATCTAGCTCAAAAGGAAATTAGAGCAATGGCTACAGAAAACTATTACATGAAATACCTAAGCTCTGTAAACACAGCATCCTTTTCATGACCCAGTGAGAGAGCTACTATAATGCCTATTTCACAAATGAAGAAACTGGGAAGTTCAGTGACTCACCCAAGGTTACTCAGCCAGTAAATATGAGAACTGGGATTTGAACCCAAATAGGCCCCAAATGTGAGTTCTTAACTATTACACTATTCTACTTCCCAAGGTAACAGATGACCTTAACTGTGCTCATTGATTCATCAACAATAATGACAATTAGGTGGTTTAATCAGCTAAGTAAACTAAATATTTAGAAAAGCTATTTTGCTCTGCTTTAAATTTTCCTCTTTTGGTCTCTAAGCCAGTTGAATAATGGTTTATGATTCATTAGCATAGATTCATTAGCATAGGTTCAATGTGCAGAATCCAACGGCAGGAATATGATCTGGCTTCAAGAAGAGACTAGAACAGGGACTTGAAAAACTTTTCTCTCTGCTTTTTGATTTATTCATCTCTATGTACAGACTTCCTCAATATTCTCAGTTCACATGGAGAACTCTGGCCATCCACAAATTCTTAAGTTTAATTTATAGATCCAACCTCTCTCAGAGACCAACTGGCCATTCCCCACTCCGAATTCCAGAAACTGAATGGCTTTGTTTAGGTTAAGTATCCTTCCCTGGTCCAATCATGTATGGCTAAGGAAGTAGGATTATTCTGTACAAATTTGGCTACCAGTACAAATTTGGTGACTGCTGTGCTTGGGTCAGAGGAGGATATCATTGACTGTGAGTTGGGCTAAACCCTCAAGAAGAGTCCACTCAGAAACTCTTCCAGTGCTTAATTCATTTCTCTCTATCACGAGATGTTACTTACACTCAGGTATAGATCAAGAATGTAATGTTCTTGACCCATCAAATTAGCAAAGATCTGGAAGGCAATACATACTAATGGTGAGGCTGAGAAGAAATAGTCACTCATATGTTAGTGATGGGAGCACAAAAAGGTACGGTAGAAGCCTGACCAACGTGAAAACCTACCAAAAATACAGATGCATTTACCTTCTAAGTTAGTAATCCCACTTCCAGGAATCTATTCAACAGGCATTAAGAAAAATGACCCAGGTCAGAGGACCTGAACAGACACCTCTCCCAAGAAGACACACAAACAGCCAAGCAGATATATAAAAAGATGTTGAACCTCACTAGCAATTAGGGAAATACAAATCAAAACTACAATGAGATACTAACTCATACCTGTTGGAATAGTTATTATCAACAAGACAAGTAATAACAAGTGTTGGAAAGGTTGCAGAGAAAAGGGAACTGCTGGGTGGGAATGTAGACTGGTATAGCCACTGTGGAAAAGTAGTCTGGCAATTCCTCAAAAATTAAGAATAGAACTACCATTTGATCCAGCAATCCCTCTCCTGGGTATATACCTGAAAAACTTGAAAGCATGTACTCGAAAAGTTATATGCACCCCTATGTTCATTGAAGCATTATTCATTGTGGCCAAGATATGGAGACAACCAAAGTGTCCTTCAACAGAGGATTAAATAAAGAAGATGTGGTACATATACACAATGGAATACTACTCAGCCATAAGAAAAGACAAAATAGTGCCATTTGCAACAACATGGATGGACCCTGAGAATATTTTGTTAAGTGAAATAAGTCAGGCAGAAAAAGCTAAGAACCATATGATTTCATTCATATCCTATATAATAAAGAGGTAATATACAAACTGACCATCACTCCAACACACAAGATGGCCACCCCCATGTGATCAAAGATAGTCACCCCCATGTAGACACAAGATGGCCACCACAAGATGGTCAGCAGGGGAAGGCAGTTCGGAGGGACCAGGCCTGCAGGAAAGGACAGTTGTGGGGGGGGACCCAGGCCTGCAGGGGAGGGCAATTGGGGGTGACCAGGCCTGCAGGGGAGGACAGTTAGAGGGGACCCAAGCCTGCAGGGGAGGGCAGTTGGGAATGACCAGGCCTGCAGGGGAGGGCAGTTGGGGGGGACCAGGCCAGCAGGGGAGCAGTTAGGCATTGATCAGGCTGGCAGGGGAGTGATTAGGGGGTGATCAGGCTGTCAGGCAGAAGTGGTTAGGGGCAATCAGGCAGGCAGGCAGGTGAGCGGTTGGCAGCCAGCAGTCCTGGATTGTGAGAAGGATGTCCAACTGCCCGTTTAGGGGATCGGGCCTAAACGGGCAGTTGGACATCCCTCTAGGGGTCCCAGATTGGAGAGAGTGCAGGCTGGGCTGAGGGACACACAGACAACCCCCCGCCCCCGTGCACGAATTTCATGCACAGGGCATCTAGTGTGGAATATAAAAACTGAACCTCGTGAACACAAACAGCAGTGTGGTGGTTGCCAGAGGGAAGAGGGTGGTGGTGGGGTGAAGGGGGCCTAATAGATGGTGATGCAAGATGATTTGACTTTAGGTGGTGGGCACACAGTGTAATATACAGATCTTTTAACATAGAAATCCACATCTAAAATCTACAAGATCCTATTAACCAATGACAACCCAGAAATTTAATAATAAAAGAAATAACTATTTTGAACAAAGAAAAATGGCTCAAGATCATATGAGTTTGGAATAGTGGTGGCAGAAATATGGATTCCTCAAGAAAAAACAATGTGCCCACTTCATTAAAGCTGGCTCTATATAATCTCAAAACAAATCAACCATGGACTGGTTACCCGAACACCAAATATTGATCCTTCAACTTTTATATCTGCATCATTTTCCATCTTGCTAAGAATTTACAGCATTTAAATTGAACATGATAAGAAAGGGGCATTTGTCCCTTGACTGGAAATTTATATATATATTTTAAATGGCCCAGGATCACAGGTGTTTCAGACTCTACACTTTCAAAAGAAACAGAAAATTATAGACAAAGAATACCTTATTGCAATATTAAAACAAAACAAAACAAACAAACACCCCACCTACAATCCCCATCCCTTACACTCTAATAATTAAATGTAGTCAGTCTTGGAAAACAGACAGTCTTATATGCCATATATCAAAAGAAAAGCTACATTCAATTTTTAGAGCTAGTAATTTACAGGCAACATTCTATGACTGCTGTATTTCAAACAGTAAGGTAAAAATTGTGTCCTATATAGTGCTGATGTGATCTAAAGAGAAATTGTTTCCAAAATATCTAGCCCCACTGGTGTGTGGTGTTGGGGACTATATTGATCAGCTCCCTCTGCTGCACAGCCTGTAGACTAGCACTAATATGAAATGCTTTATCTAAATGACAAGCAAATGACATGGGGGAAATGGCAGCCATTAATTTCATGCACATCAACTGAATCCTCGGGAAAACCCAAGGAAAGAGCACAGTTTTAAATCAATCCCTTTTCCTCTTTCTCTTCGTAGTACATCTCTTCGCACATTGTAGACTTGAAAAGTGAAATCTTTGAAGAACTCCTTAAGCACCTTTGCAACTGTGCAGATGAATTCCGGGAGGTCATAAAAACGGATATGCGGAGGCAGATGTTTGTTGAACTCTTCCTGCATTGTGACTGTGCGAAGGTAGGGTAAGACCCTTAAAGCCATGTTTCTTAAACTATTTGTTGTAAAGGACCAGTTTTTAGTTTGTTGTTAATGGTGAAGTTTTTAATTTCTAATCTGCTGTGGAATGATACTCAATGAAAATGGATTACTAAGGGGGAAAAGGACATACAAAATACAACTCATATTTTTATTGTCAGATTCAACTCTGATTTAGCATATGTTACTTTCTCAAATTTGCTAGATGCTATTTTCAATTTATGATTCTTTCTTGCCACAGACTTGTACCAGCTTATAGACCACACCTTGCATGGCACAGCATTTCGCAGCATATAACTTATCTCTAAATCTCCTTTTCCATTCTTAAGAATGGGTTGCTTAAAATTGTTTTTGCTTACTCTCTTTTCTGGTGGCTTCTTATCAAAAAGAGCTGCTGGGAATAGGGATTCTACTACATCTTATTATACTGCTTTTTTAAAAGAAAAGTTTATATAAAAAAGTATTTCTAAGAGTGGTACTTGGGAGGATATTGGTGTACTATGATACCAACTGGATTTTTAAAATAGGTACAAATTTTACTGAAATATATTTGTTTATGAGCTTTGTTTGTATCCCTCTGTTCCAAAAAAGATTGCAACAAATGATCATATATTAAAAGTAGGATGAAAGAAGTAAAAAATAAGAGAGATGATAGTAACTGAAGCTGGGAATAAAGCCCAAAATGCATATTATAATTGCCTAAATATTTGTTCTAGGTTGCCTACAAGTTTGAATCTAAGCTTCCTAGCAGTGAATGTGAAAAGGGAAACATGAGCAAACATCCTATCGACGTTTATAAGATAAATGCAAACTGATATTAAGAAGTACAGAAAATTGGGGTTCAAAGTCAGCAGTTCCTCCCACAAGTACTCACTAAGGGACTCTGTGTGTTGAAGTGCAAGTCCATTATGCCAGACATATAATAAGTGAAACAATGACTTTCTTAGAGAAATCCTATCTAATAAAGAGGGAATATGCTAATTGACCATCACTCCATCACAAAGATGGCTGCACCCACAGCTGAGGCCAAGTTCCCTTAAGGAGCCTTAATGAGCAATCAGCAGGGACCTGAGGCTACGCCCTCCCCCACCCCCCTGGGGCTTGACAGGGGACCTCAGGCCTCGCCCCCCACCCAGCAGCACTTGACAGGGAACCTCAGACCACACCTCCCGCCCTGGTGTCAGGCTGGGGGACCTCAGGCCATGGCCCCCACCTGGTGGGGCTTGACAGGGCGCTCAGGCCACGCCCCCCACCCAGTGGGGCTTGACGGGGACCTCAAGGTGCACCCCCCAACCCAGGGTGGCTTGACTGGGGACCTCAGGACATGCCCCCTGCCCCATCTTGGGGACCTCAGGCCAAGCCCCACGTCCTGGCGCCAGGCCAGGGGACCTGAGGCTACACCCCCTGCCCAGCAGGGCTTGACAAGGGTGGGACTGGCCAGGTCTGGATCTAGCCCAATGAGGGGGGGTGGGCTGGGGCTGGGTCTCACACAATTTTGAGGCACATATGGGTGGGCAGGGACTTGACTCTGGGTCCTCCCTTTTATAAGAAACTAGTCTGGGCCACTAGTTTCTTATAACCACCTTAAGTGTAGGTAACTGATACCACACCTGGCTGCAATTCAGAAAAAGCAAGTCTTGAAGGAGCCAATATATTGCAGTCTAGGTTCTCAGATCCCTGCTAATTTGGCTTAGGTCAGGAATATATTTTACAAAATCTGAAATGTCTATGTGTCCTGTTGAATATTGTTTCTTTTAATGAAGCTTATAATAAATACTGGTGACATGGAGGTCAAGATTTTACTCTCCAGTAAATGCCTGGATACCAGCTATTCATTGTTGGCCAATTTAATACCAATTCATATGCTATAACAAACATAGCAGGGTCATATTTAGAGGAATTAAATTAGATTTGGTTGTGCCTTTTGCATTTCTTCCCAGTATTCAAATAGAAGTTATGTGCTGATCTTGTAGGTAAGATAGATACAGTTTAGAATAAAGCAGTTTCTGAATATTTTTAACCAATAGCTGAAACAAGAATTCAAAAGCCTGTATTTTCACTTGAAAATGCTGGGCTCCTGAAGAAAAAAAAAAGAGTCAGCCCTAACCAGTTTGGCTTGGTGGATAGAGCATCGACCTGCGGACTGAAGGGTCCCAGGTTCGATTCTGGTCAAGGGCATGTACCTTGGTTGTGGGCACATCCCCAGTAGGGGGTGTGCGGGAGGCAGCTGATCGATGTTTCTCTCTCATTGATGTTTCTACCTCTCTATTCCTCTCCCTTCCTCTCTGTAAAAAACCAATAAAATATATATATATTTTTTAAAAGAGTCATAGAGAAACCAAGATGGTGGCATAGGTGAACACCTAAACTGCTGCCTCGCACAACAATTTAAAAACTACAGCTAAAAGACAGAATGGACATCATCCAGAACCACAGGAAATTCTACAACTAGAAGGAAAGAGAGGGGCACACAGAGACTCAGAGGAGCTGCAAAAGGCTGAGGTATGGAGACACGCGCAAGGAGAGGATGGGCGGCTGAGTGCCTGGCTAGCTTTCTCTAGTGGGAGAGAGACAGAAGCTCCTGACTGCACTGAACCCCAGTTCCGACTGCTCTGAACCCCAGTTCCAGGTGAGACCCTGGGATCCCAGACTCACGGGGGGAGTCTGGACTGTCGGGAAAAGAGAAGAGTGCACAGAAACTCAGGGGAGCCACAAAAGGCAGAGGCCTGGAGGTGCGTGCACGAGTGCGCGCAGAGAGGACTGACTGCTGAATATGCCGCTGGCTTTCTCTAGCAGGAGGAAGGTGGAAGCCCTCGACTGCGCTGAACTCCAGTTCTGAGCAAGAATCTGGGAATTCAGATTCATTGGGGGAAGAAATTGGACTGTCTGGCAGTGGGTGAAACTTGAGGGTGGCTTTCTCTCAGAGGTGCTTGCAGCAATAACTGAGGGACACTGAGACCCAGGGGCCTCATAGGGCAGAGCTGATGGAAAGCCAAGGCTGTCTGCTCAGCCCTGAGACTCTGCCCCATCCAAGCTGAGCACAGAGGCTTTTCCAATTTTGCAAGTCCTGTCTCATAAGGCTGTCTCCAGCACAGAAGTTCTCCCAGTATAGACAGAGCTGATCACAGCCAATTGGCCTGGAGGTCAATTCCTCCCAGTGATACCAACAACAATCAAACTTAACTACAACAAGGCTGTATACACAGTCCACAAAGGGGTACAACCAAGAGTGTCCACCTCAGGTAACTGGGGAGGCTGACCCACTGGGCCATACAGGACACCTAGCACACAAAACTACTCCACCGACTCAGGGAAGCAGCGAAAATGCAGAGACAAAGAAACAGATCACAAACTAAAGAAATGGAGGAAAGCAAACTACTGGATATAGAGTTCAAAACCACGGTTATAAGGTTTTTCAAGAATTTCCTAGAAATGGCTGATAAATTTAGCGAGACCCTCGAGGATATTAAAAAAGACCAACTAGAAATTAAACATACACTGACTGAAATAAAAAAATATTATACAGAGACCCAACAGCAGATGAGAGGAACGCAAGAATCAAGTCAAAGATTTGAAATACAAAGAAGCAAAAAACACTCAACCGAAAAAGCAAAAAGAAAAAGAAATCCAAAAATTTGAAGATAGTGTAAGAAGCCTCTGGGACAAGTTCAAGCATACCAACATCAGAATTATGGGGGTGCCAGAAGAAGAGAGACAGCAAGATATTGAAAACCTATTTGAAGAAATAATGACTGAAAACTTCCCCCATCTGGTGAAAGAATTAGACTTACAAGTCCAGGAAGCACACAGAACCCCAAACAAAAGGAATCCAAAGGGGACCACACCAAGACACATCATAATTAAAATGCCAAGAGCAAAAGACAAAGAGAGAATATTAAAAGCAGCAAGAGAAATACAGTTAATTACCTACAAGGGAGCACCCATACGACTGTCAGCTGATTTCTCAACAGAAGCTATGCAGGCCAGATGGGGGTGGCAAGAAATATTCAAAGTGATGAATAGCAAGAACCTACAACCAAGATTACTCTACCCAGCAAAGCTATCATTCAGAATTGAAGGGCAGATAAAGAGCTTCACAGATAAGAAAAAGCTAAAGGAGTTCATCAACACCAAACCAGTA
The DNA here is from genome assembly GCA_026230045.1 of Corynorhinus townsendii. Taxonomy (NCBI): domain Eukaryota; kingdom Metazoa; phylum Chordata; class Mammalia; order Chiroptera; family Vespertilionidae; genus Corynorhinus; species Corynorhinus townsendii. The sequence goes on from JAPDVU010000009.1 coordinate 33,677,482, forward strand.
TTATATGAAATGCTGAAGGGTATTCTTTAAGAAGAGGAAGAAGAAGAAAAAGGTAAAGATAAAAATTATGAACAACAAATACATATCTATCAACAAGTGAATCTAAAAATCAAGTGAATAAAAAATCTGATGAACAGAATAAACTGGTGAATATAATAGAATCAGGGGCATAGAAAAGGAGTGGACTGACAATTCTCAGGGGGAAAGGGGTGTGGGCGGTGCGGGAAGAAACTGGACAAAGGTTGTACACCTATGGATGAGGACAGTGTGGGGGAGGTAAGGGCAGAGGGTGGGGTGGAGGGGAGCTATGGGGAGAAAAAAGAGGAACAATTGTAATAATCGGAACAATAAAGATTTATTAAATTAAAAAAAAAATAAAAAGAGTCATAGAGTAAGGAAGAATGCAAAATATGACATTAAAGCACTTTTTCTTACACAGGTAAATTGTGACCAGTTGATGGAAGGAGGAGGTAGTAGAGGGGATGTGATTAGGGGTTAGAGGTTGTCTGGGTCTCTAAGTCAGAGTTAGTATCTGATCCCCCACCCTCGAGCCCTAATCAGGGTTGAAGGTAATATTATAGATACTCTTAGAAATTCTAAGTAGGTTGAGGAGAAATCAGGGCTTATGCTTCTTTTCCTGGGTTTAGCTCAGGGACTGCAAGCTTCATAGAGAAGTCCTGAATCCAACATGACACTAAAGAGCTAAAGTGCTGCAGAAGGGTCTAGGTAGATGGGCCTGAGGTTAGTCCCACTCCTATGGCTACAGGAAAGGTGATGAGTATTCCCAAATACCTGTGTTAAGGGGAGTAAGTTGTGCAGAGAAGATGGCAGTAGAAGTTCTGGGTGTAACTCCAAGAAGACACCCTGGCCAGTTAGAGCATTGTCCTGATATGCCAAGATTGCGGGTTTGATCCCTGATCAAGACACATATAATAATCAGCCAATGAATGCATAAATAAGTGGAACAACAAATAATGTTTCTCTTCCCACTTCTCCCACTTCCTTTCTCTCTCTAAAATCAATAAATAAAAAGTAAAAAGAAAAGATAATGCACATAGTATACAATTCATCAATTGCCTTTCTATTTATTTACCCTAGGGAAATGTTTATACATGTACACAGGAGATATGTATAAGGACATCCATTGTACACATTATTTTTGGTATCAAAATACTGGAAATAATCTAAATGCCCATCAAAAGAAGGATTTTTTAAAATTACAATGTTTTTATATTATAGAATGCCATACAGTAAAAGAAATAAAATAATATTTCTTTGTATACATGAATCAGGTCTTAATGTTGTGTAAATAAGAGCAATTTTAAGGATAACTGAAATGCTTATAAAAAGTTTTTTTAAGCTGGGGAGCATTTGGGATCTTGTTTCCTAGCATGTCATCAGTTTGGCTCAAATTAATTCTTTATAAAAATTTTTTAAAAATTTTAAAAAAGGATACATATACTATGATATCAGTTATATATTTTTTTTGTTTGTTTGGTTGGTTGGTTTTGTTTTGTTTGTTAATCCTTCCCCAAGGACATTTTTTTCCTATTGGTTTTTAGAGAAAGTAAAAGGGAATGAGGGGGAGAGAGAGAGAGAGAGAGAGAAACATTGATGTGAGAGAAACACATCGATTTGTTGCCTCTCGCATATGCCCTGACCGGGGTCAGGGATCAAACCTGTAACCCTTTGGTCTGCAGGCCGATGCTTTAACCACTGAGCAGCAACAGGCAAGGCTCAGTTATAGATTTTTAAAGTACAAAGAAAAAATATTAATAATCATCATTTCTGGGTGCTGGGAACACAACGTGTTAGTTTTATCATTCTCTTATTTTTTCTGTAATTAACTTTTTCCCAAAATAAAAATTCCCAAAAAAAAGAACAAGTAGGGAGCAGTTAATTGTCCTAAGTGTCATACTTAGATCAGATTAGATGAGAATTGAACATTGTACGTTAGATTAAACAATTACGTCAGTAACAAATATTTGTTCAGCATCTGTTAAGTGCAAGGCATTTTGACAAGTCACAGAATGGGAAAATAGAGTATAAGCTTAAAGAGGCAAGGTATAGCTTTCCCAATTTTGACTGCAGATTTTATTTGTATGACGATGGTGGTGATGGTATTGATGAATGTTTCAATAAGCCATATTCTGCTACATAAAAATCTCAAATCTCTTATAACACCTAATTACCAACTTTCTGCTTAGGTAGGGTTTTTGGATCGGCAGAGGACATTGGCCTTGCTGGAAACTTTCTATGACCAAAGTCCAAAAATGCTCAGACGTTTACTCCGAAACCCAAGACAATGTAAGTGCCATTCAGAGGGAGGATGCTCAAACTGAAATGATTAAGTACACTAATGTGATAATACAAGGGCATTCTATTCCTGTGGAATTTCTTCACATCTCTCTCAGATCATGACAGCTATATCGAGCTGTTCATCCCCCACAAAATTCACTCTTTATTACGACCAGATGTATTTTTCACTACAGTGCAGTACTAAAAGTTGTCAAGCTAGAACTCAATTTTAAATTTATTCAAATGAAGAAATGTTTTAGTAACAATCTGAATGCTTCAGAAATTTAGTTGGTAATGGTAATTCCAGTTTTAATGTCTAACTTAGAATTCTAAGATTTTGAATAAAAATGTTTCCCTCTCTCAAGCATTTTTACTTGTATACCTTTATTGTACTTATACAGTGAAATTTTTATATTACCACCAAAACAAATAGGGTTAGCGATTTTATTTTTATTTCTTAAAGAGAAAGTCATTGAATGGATGGGTTTTTCAAAGAATGTCAGTATCTTCTTTCTGTGTGATAATTTATCACTTGGATACTTAAAAATCTGTGGGTGATGTACACAAAGTATTCCCTGAACCCATCAGACTCACAATTTTATAGCTTAGATACTAAATGTTTTAGAAGGAGAGGCAATCTTTGGCATGGTCCCACTCTTTGTACTCCAGGTCACCAGTGTTGTTTTGGTGGTGGTATTCTTTTTTTTAACAGTTGGATTCTGGTGAATGCTATTCAGTCTTTCCCTAGAATTCTGAGCCAAGTGTCCACATAAGTTGTTGAGGAAAAGAATTGAGGAAAGAAGTAAGAAAGGTAGAGAAGAAGGAAAGGAGAGAAAAGTAATATTGGAAAAAATAGCCCAGTGGAAAATAGTCATGGATAGAGACATGCTTTTATTTTGATATTGCAGATATTGAAAAGATATTTGAGGTGGAAGACATGTGTCCCCTTCCTCATTCCAGGCTAACCTCATTGTGGAGGACTAAAAGTAGAGAATAAGTTGTATTAGTCTTGGTAGTTTAAGCAACTCTCCAACTATTCATTTTCAAAACCATAACTTTTAGGAAGGGATACTTTCTAATTTACAGTAGTGAGCATCTTTTATGTTCAATTAGATACCTTTTTGGTTTTTATTGTGTTGCAGGGAAAGGTAATTGATATTTATTTAAAGTAATAGGCCTACATTATAATCACTGTGCTCAATGCTTTTTTGCATTAATTTACTAGTTCTGATTCTGTATTATAAGAGCAATTGTTTAGGTAAATGCTTTGTTCTTTTGCATTAGGGCCACTCATTGAATTTGAAGAGATAGAGTTGCCTGAGTTCTGGGGAGACATGGATAATCAGAAACACATTTATGAAGACTTTGACAATGTGTTCTTAGAGATAAATACATCACTGTCTGAAAAACATGCTAGAAAAAAACAAATTGCATTGCTTAAAAAACCAGAAGATCTACATATACATGATAAACATAGAAAATCAATACCATTACCAAGCCTACCAGAACAGCAGAGAACAATTGAGGGACAAGACCCAAACAAAATTTTAAGTGAAGATCTAAACTCAGACTCAACTGGAGAACAAGAACTGTACAGAGGATCAATAACAGCACAAGGACAGCAAAAAGGGGCAACAGTGCGGCCAGGATCACGCAGAGGGTCACGCAGAATGTCAATAATAGAAGAATCACAAAAAGGTTCACCTGTAGAAGAAGGATCACGCAGAGGATCACGCAGAATGTCAATAATAGAAGAACCACAAAAAGGTTCACCTGTAGAACAAGGATCACGCAGAGGATCACGCAGAATGTCAATAATAGAAGAACCACAAAAAGGTTCACTTGTAGAACAAGGATCACGCAGAGGATCACGCAGAATGTCAGTAATAGAAGAACCACAGAAAGGGTCAAAAGAAGAATCAAGCAGAGAGCCAGTAACAGAACAAGGAGTACACAGAGAGTCAATTGCAGAAGAAGAATCACTCGGAGAGCCAGCAACAGAAGGATCAAACAGAGAGTCAGAAACAGAACAAGGAGTACACAGAGGGGCAACTGCAGAAGAAGGAACTCCTAGAGATTCACGAAGAGGATCACGCAAAGGATCACGCAGAATGTCAGTAATAGAAGAACCAAATAAATGGCCCACTGAAAGACAAGAATCACCCAGAGAGTCAGTAGCAGAACAAGGATCACAAAGAGGGGCAATTGCAGAAGTGTCTTCCAGAGAGTTACTAACACCAAAAGGGTCACGCAGAGGATCACGCAGAGTGTCATTACTAGAACCACATAAAGCGTCAATTGAAGAACTAGAATCACTCAGAGAGACAATTCCAGAAGCACAGGGCATAGCCTCAACTTCACAATCAAGGGAAGGTAATACATCAAAAGAAAGTAAAAACATCTAGGGAGGTTACTTCCTTTGAGCACACTGGAATCCTTCCACAAGAAGAGAATACTCTGGAGCAAATATATGAAAGGAAACTATGATTTTTGAACTGCAAGAGAAAGATTAGTATCAAGTAGAAAAGATAATCAGTTCTCTGTTTTGTGGCATGGTTTTTATTTTTTTAAATATATTTTTATTGATTTCAGAGAGGAAGGGAGAGAGAGCAACATCAATGATGAGAGAGAATCATTGATCTGCTGCCTTCTGCATACCCCACACTGGGGATCAAGCCCAGTGGGGATTGAGCCTGCAACCCAGGCATGTGCCCTGACTGGGATAGAACCATGACCTCCTGGTTCATAGGTCGATGCTCAATCACTGAGCCACACTGGGCAGGCTGTGGAATGGTTTGTAAAGTCTTCAGAAAATACTCATTTCAATTAGGATCTTTTCTGATATAACAGATCATGCAAATCTCAGACATATTTTGCTACTTAGCATGAGTCTAGACCTTGACCAATCAATTAAATGCAAATCATAAAGACTCTATTATCATAAAGACTCTATAAACCATAAAGACACATATGTAATACCTTAATCAATAAAGAATAAAAAATAAATAAATAAATAAATAAATAAATAAATAAATAAATAAAAATAAGACTCTATTGTCCATTTACCTAGAATTCTTGTGGGAATTTTTAGAGAGAGGGAATGGGAGGTGGCAGAGACAAAGAGAGAAACATGGATGTGAGAGAGACACATTGATTGATTGCCTCCTGCATGCGCCCTGACAAGGGCTAGAAATCAAGCCTGCAATGAGGTATGTGTCTGTGTCTTAGATTGGAATCAAACCTGGGACCCTTCAGTCTGCTCTATCCACTGACCCAAACTGGCTAGGGCTACCTAGAATTCCTTTTTTTCTAGAAACCCATTTGTAAGGAAGAAATCTGGTAATGTTGCATATAGAAATTTATGTTGGACCTCTGAAAAAGCAGTAGAAGCCCTTTTGTTTTAAATGTGGGGTCTGATATTAGAAACCACTTTTAAAAATTTATTTTATTTCACCTATAAAATGGATCTTGACTTTTCAGTTATATATAAGACTAGGGGCCCAGTGCATGAAATTCGTGCACGGGGGGTGGGGGGGTCTCTCATCCCAACCTGCACCCTCTCCAATCTGGGAGCCCTCAGGGGATGTCCTACTGACGGCTTAGGCCTGCTCCCTGTGGTTCTCTGCTCTTTGTGGACCTGCCTGCTTGACGCCACCCAGGCCCTGGTGTCTGCTCTCTGTGGGGGCCTGCTTGCCCTTAGCCACCGGGGCCAGGGGTAAGCAGGGCCCTGCTATCTGCTCTCTGGCTCACCGCCACAGGGGCAAGCAGGGCCTTGGTGTCTGCTCTCTGTGGGGGCCCTGCGGGGGACTGCTTGCCCCTTGCTGCCATGGCCAGGAGCAAGCAGGGCCCTGCTATCTGCTCACTCACTGCAGGGGATGTTCCTGCCCTGCCCCCGGCCACTTTCGCACATGCCAGCTCAGAACGCCTGGGTCCTGAGGATGTTCCTACCCCACCCCCAGCTGCTCCGCGCCTGTGTGCATAGGCCCAGAGTGGCTGGGGGGTCGTTCTGGGACCCTGGTTGCTCTGGGCCTACATGTGGGCCTACAGGTTCAGAGCGGCCTGGCTCCTGAGGACGCCTGTCCCCAGGACGCAGGCTGCTTGGAGCCAGTGCGCACGCAAGCGGCCACCCTGCCCCCAGCTGCTCCACACCTGTGTATGCAAATTAACCCACTATCTTTGTTTGGGTTAATTTGAATACTCACTCCTGATTGGCTGGTGGGCATAGCAGAATGGTTAATTCACATATTTCTCTTTTATTAATATAGGTATATTTCTAGAAAAGTTTCTGAAAGCCATATTTAAGACAGAGGGCACCCTGCAGTTCAAATTTTATTCTGCAGAAGACTTCTTTCCTCTGAATTGCCAATTTATGACCTTTTCTTTTAAAAAATTCTAACCTTTTAAAGAGCCAATCTCAATACCACTGAAGATCTCAATTAGGCATATATATATTTTTAATTCTGCTCTTTAATTCTACATCCCAAAGAAAACTTGTAGGAAATGGGTAACCTAGTGGTCGGCAAACTCATTAGTCAACAGATCCTCAATTTGCCGACCACTGGGATAACCTGTGTTTTAGATTCTACACTATCATCAACTAATTTGAAAATTTTTTTAGCATTATGTTTATTTCTCCATAAAACAGAGCTACTAATTTCTGGTTCTCCTTAAATAGGGATGTAGCATTAGAAAAGTAGTGAGGCTACTATTCAACCAGATGTTATGTTAGTGAGGTCTTAATTTTGGCTATGTGTGACAGTGTTCCAAAATGACAGTGTCTGAAAAACAAAGCAAATAACAGTGTCTAAACAAGAAAGGGGTGTCTTTCTTTCTCATATAAAAGTCAAAAGTTCTATAACAGTTCAGCCTCATGAAATCAGCAGTTGCTCAAGCTCCTTCTATCTTGTGTCTCCTCCAACCACATGGACCAAGATGGTTCACTGCCATGTCTACATTATGACCAGCAGGTGAGGAGAAAGAAAAATGGATAAGCATCACATCATTTCCCTGCACATATCATTGGTCAGTATATAGGAATATAGTCAGGGAGGCTAGGAAATGTAGGCCTCATTTTGCGTGGCCAAATTGGGGTACAACAAATAGCTTTTGTCAAAGAGCTGCTCTCAACAACTAGAGTTATTAAGTTATATCATTGTGATTGATTATGACACAGCATATATGGGAAAGTACCTGACAGAAAGTTTTTGGTGGTCTATATGCAAGGCATTTCTCTTATTCATTAACTTAAGAATATGTAATGTCCAACTCAAAGGCATTTACTTTTATACCTTTTAGAAACTGCAAAGAAGAAAGTTAAAAAAGACAAAGCCTGTGAACCCAAGTCCCAAAAAATAGAAGGAAAATCATGGCCAGGTAACTCACTTAATCCTCCTTTCATTTATACTGTAGAACAAAAACACTGTGACAGTGAGGTTAAATTGCCTATGTCATGTGGAATGTGTATTTTATAGGTGAACTTTTGACTTGTGACTTGAAGAAGTATGTAAAATGCGAAGATGAGGAACAGGCAAAATTAATCTATGGTAACTCCAGATTCACAGGTACATATTAACAACAAAATTAGAAAGAATAGATCCCAGTCTGATTAATGAATTTAACTTACTGTGGTACCCCATGATAAAGACTGGACTTAGACAAGACACAACACCAGGGTGAACCTTGTATTATTTTGTCCCTGAGCTGATGGATCTAAACATTTACAAGATGGCCCGGCTGGTGTGGCTCAGTGGTTGAGTGTCGACCTATGAACCAGGAGGTCACAGTTCGTTCCTGATCAGGGCATATGCCTGGGTTACGGGGTTGATCCTCAGTGTGGGGCATGTAGGATCAATGATTCTCTCTCATCATTGATGTTTCTATCTCTCCTTCCTTCTTTTCTAAAACCAATAAAAATATATTTTTTTAAAATAAAGATTTATAAGATGAATGTTTTAATGGTAGTAGGCATGTGCTATTGATGAATGTTCTTCTGCTTAAAAACACATGCATTAGTGTACAGTTTTTTAAATAATTAAATGGCCCAACAGCTGCTTTTAAGCTATGATCTAGGTATACAAAAGGAATAAGATATTAGATATAATATCTAATATCAATAGAAATAATTTCAGCTATTCCTCTCCCTGGTAGTTTCACATCCAAACATGTGAAACAGGTGAGAATATAGATTTTTTTTTTTGAAGACTTATAAAGAAAGATCTACTCAACAGAGAGAGCAAAGAGTAGCTTTTATTTAACAGTGAGTGTTCCAAAGTACTCATATTTTACTACAATGCTATTTTATCATTTTTACCTTTAATTAGATCAGCATTATTTTCTTTCTTTTTTTATCTTTATTGTTGAGAGCATTACAGATGTCCCCCTTACTCCCCACCACCCAGTTCCCACCCTACCCTAGACCTTCACCAACCTATTGTCTGTATTCATGAAAACAAAACAACTATTGGAACTTAAGACAGCCACTAGAAGCTGAAATATTATTTTATTCCTATCTGCAATTTTAAAAAATTTAAGTCTGGGTCAAATAATAAACTTTTTTTTTAATAAATCTTTATTGTTCAGATTATTACAGGTATTCCTCTATTTTTTCCCCCATAGCTCCCCTCCACCTGATTCCCCACCCCACCCCATGCCCTTACCCCCTGCCACTGTCTTCATCCATAGGAGTAAGATTTTTGTCCAATCTCTTCCCGCACCCTTCACACCTGCTTCCCCTGAGAGTCGTCAGTCCACTCCCTTTCTATGTCCCTGATTCTATTATATTCACCAGTCCATTCTGTTCTTCAGATTTTTTATTCACTTGATTTTTAGATTCACTTGTTGGTAGGTATGTATTTGATGTCATTTTGTTGTTCATAATTTTTATCTTTACCTTTTTCTTCTTCTTCCTCTTCTTAAAGAATACCCTTCAGCATTTCATGTAAATCCTGGTTTAGTGGTGATGAACTCCTTTAGCTTTTTCTTGTCTGTGAAGCTCTTTATCTGACCTTCAACTCTGAATGATAGCTTTGCTGGGTAGAGTAATCTTGGTTGTAGGTTCTTGCTGTTCATCACTTTGACTATTTCTTGCCACTCCCTTCTGGCCTGCATAGTTTCTGTTGAGAAATCAGCTGACAGTTGTATGGGTACTCCCTTGTAGGTAATTAACTGTTTTTCTCTTGCTGCTTTTAATATTCTCTCTTTGTCTTTTGCCCTTGGCATTTTAATTATGATGTGTCTTGGTGTGGTCCTCTTTGGATTCCTCTTGTATGGGGTTCTGTGTGCTTCCTGAACTTGTACATCTATTTCTTTCACCAGGTAGGGAAAGTTTTCTGTCATTATTTCTTCTAATAGGTTTTCAATATTTTGCTCTCTCCCTTCTTCTGGCACCCCAAAAATTCGGATGTTGGTTCGCTTAAAGTTGTCCCAGAGGCTCCTTACACTATCTTCATATTTTTGGATTCTTTTTTCTTTTTGTTTTTCAGGTTGGATGTTTTTTGTTTCCACATATTTCAGATCTTTGTTTTGATTCTTGGGGTACGTTGATCTACAGTTGAGTTTCTGTATATTCTTTATTTCAGACAGTGTATGCTTCATTTCTGACTGATCCTTTTCCATTTTTTTGGCATTCTCATTAAGGTCCTTGAAGGTCTCATCAAGTTTCTCAGCGGTTTTAAGAAGATTCTTGAGTAACCTTATAAATGTGGTTCTGAACTCTATGTCATCCAGTAGTTTGCTTTCCTCCGTTTCTTTCATTCGTGACATATTTCTTTGTCTCCACATTTTGGCTGCTTCCCTGTGTTGATGGAGTAGCTTTGTGTGGTAGGTGACCTATAGGGGGCAGTAGCTCAGCCTCCCCAATCACCTGATGTGGACGCTCTTGGTACACCCCTTTGTGGGCTGAGTGCAAAGACCTGGTGTAGTTAAGCCTTAATTGCTGTTGGTATACTGGGAGGAATTGACCTCCAGGCCAATTAGCTGTGAGCACTCACTGTGTCTATAATGGAAGAACTGCTGCGCTGAAGACACACTTCTGGGGCAGGACTTGTTTCAGTGGGGCTTTGGTGCTCACTGAGTCTGCCTTTTGAATGTGTCACTTATGGATGTGAGGAGTTGAAATCTGGTGTCTCACTCTGACCACTAGGTACACTGGCTTCTGGATCTCCAATGGGGTGCAGGTCAGCTACAGTCTGAGGCCACCCAGCAGGAGCTACAGTGAGAGCTACAGTTTTCTCCTCTTTGCTTGTGGTTTGGAGGTTTTGGAGCTGTCTGACCCGGGCTGCAAGTTTGCTAGGTTAAGCTGCGATAGGGCAGGGCTTTCTTATGCTAAATACACTGCTTGGAGCTTGGGTGGGTTTGTAGGTTGTGCAGGGCGGGGTCTCAGGGTGTCACTAGGCTAGGGCGTGGCAAACAGCAATGGCTGCTAGTTAGCCGGCTCTGTGTCCCCGATGGCGTCCCGGAGTCCCCTGCCCCAGTGCTGTAAACAATTATTCCTGTGCGCAGCTCTGCAAGCAAGCCACCCTCACTGGCAGACAGTCCAGCTTCTCCCCGTAGGAGTTTGGGTCCCCTGCGTCTCCTCAGAAACTGGATTTCAGAGTAGTCGGGGGCTTGTCTCCCTTTGGGTTGAAAAAAGCAACACCCGCCGCCAGCCCAGATCCTGAGCCTCCGTACCTCAGCTTTTCAGCACTCGTGCACGTCTCAATGCTCTTTTCTCTTTCCTTCTAGTTGTAGAACTTCCACTCAGCCAGCTTTCCCGTGGTTCTGGGTGATAGACGTTTTGTCTTTTAGTTGAATTTTTGAAATTGTTGCGCAAGGCAGCAGTTTAGGTGTTTACCTACGCCGCCATCTTGGATTCTCCTCAAGTAATAAACTTTTTATCCTCAAAATATTTTGGTGAATATGTATGGCATCAGTCAAGCTCTTATAGCCTGCTAGTTCATGTTCTTCTTCTCCTGGTCTTCTTTATTTCAATTCTGCTTTACTATTTGGAAAATAAACTGCATGAGTGAGTATTTTTAAATTATGTCAAATCTCTTATGGAATTCATAAGGGCAGGAATGATTAACTAAATGAATAAATCAAACATAAGTCATTGGGTTGAATTTTATGAAATATGCTTCATGTTAGAACATTGAGCTTCATGATAAATATAGTAAAGACTCATTGGGGAAGGGGTTGTAATGGTGGTATTTACAGACTTATTTAACTGGCAAGTCCAGGGTGCAGCTGGCTTCAGGCACAATTGAATCCAAGGCCTCAACAATAGCAGCAGGGCACTGTCTTTCTGCCTCTCAGCCCTGTTCTCTGTGTGTGACTTTCAGTTTTAGGTTGTTTTTTTCCATACTGTGACAAAGATGTCCATGAGAGTATTTCTAAGTCTACAGCCTACCAGTTCAGGAATCAAGAGTACAAAAAGAGAGTTCCTTCCCCTAATTGTTCCCCCAAAAGTTCTGGGTTTAAATTCTCATTGGTCTATAGTGGATTACATTGCTGTTATACATAGGTCACTGGCCAGCCCTATGTCACATGGCAATCTTTGGGGCATGGATGGGGGAGGTTAAGTACCACTTGACTTATCTAAACAGATAATGGGGAAGAGATGTTTTGTCAAATAAAAAAAGAAATGGTGCTGTCCTCATGAAGGGAGCATGGATTTCTGACAGGAAAATAGTAGCAGATGTCCATTATAATAAATACTCATATATTTTTTAATCTTTGAGAAAATTGTCCATTTTACTGCATATTTCCTGCTTTATAGACCTACATTCAATTATCAGAAATATTCAGTCTTACAAAGAAGTGAAAGGAAGGAGTGCCTTCAATGGAGTTTCCCTTAATCTGCTCCAGTTTGTGCAACTCCTGGAGACATTTGTTGGTGAAGATGTCCCTTTAAGTACCAGTGAGACCCTCACCTCCTTTTTCAAGTGGGGCTATGCTGAAACAAAAGAAGAGAAAATGAGTGACTTGGAAGAGGTGAGTAATATCGTTTATCAATGAAACAAGTGAGGTCATTATTATTAAATTTGTCAACCTCAGTAGTTCCTAGTGTGGTTCTTCTTTAAAAATTTACAACTAAACGTATCACTATTGCAATGAGCATGGCCATTGAATATTTTATTTTATTGTCAAGTAAAATGAGTTCACACTCCAGAGAACTCATTCCCCTAATTATATCATGATTGGTGGCAGGAGATGGTTTATTGGACAGCTTTGTTTTTCTTCCACTGAAGCTTGAATATAGCAGATTCTATGGAGCAAATATGTGTATGAACAAAGACATCGCATGTATGTGTATCTGTGTGAGTCCATTTACAAATGCACATACCTAGGGTTCAATTACGGCTTGAATATATATTTTTATTCATGTGCACTGCATCAGGTAGTACATATTTTGTAAGAACTTATTACTTACTTATGTGTAGGTAAATGCACACACATTAACTGATATAAACAATTTATGTGCTTGTATATGAAATATGTAAATTAGATTCACCAAGCATATTCAGTAATCTCAGCAGCCTTATGAATCTTCTCAACTTAATTTTAGAGATGATATCCCTTTTGCCTCCTCAACAGCAGTTCCCCCATTTAACCAAAAGGTATATATTCACTTTGTTTCAGCAATTAAGTATATCTAGATATTAATTAAATTACGAATTGATATAATTAATCTAGTAAAAAGTATAAAAGGTAATTAATGCCAAGTTAGGTCAATGTTAAATATTTTTTAAAATTTCTGAACACAGTCATTTTTTATTGTTTGAACACTGCCACTCATCCCCCTTCACTACAAAACAAATCCCACAAAGAAGCCAGGCAGAGCACCCCATGTGTTTATCATATTCCTGAGCAAGCAGCGAGGGAGTGGAAAGGAATGAATTAAAGATTCTTAAGGAGTGTAGTCTTCTTTCTAAATTAATATGTTTTAATCCAATGCAGAAACAGAGAAATGGTATTTAGAGGCTTGAAATGAAATGATTCACTTTCCCATTAAGATCATGCTCAGTCCCAAAGTAAAGCTGTTTTTATAAAAAGTGCTGCACTTTTTTTGGAATAAACATAGGATGCCAGCTAGTAGAATAAACAGCAAGTCTTCTGTGCTTTGTTATCTTGTTTGTATCCTAGGCTATACAAAATGCTTCCCAAATTCGACGGGGACTTCTCCTACAAGCCCTCTTTCAGTTGTGGGACAGTGATGGCTCAGGCTTCTTAGATCTGAATGAAGTTGATGAACTCTTATATACATACAAGGAGGGAATGGAAAAAGAAGCTATGAAGACAGGTAAAAGTATAATAATTTTCTTATTTAAGTTAACAACTTGGCTTCAAGTTTCCTGGTAGTATGTTATATATACAGTTAAACACTGGTTGTTCTAAAACCATGAGATACCACCTTCACACTTGCTAGTATGGCGACAAATTGCTCAGCTTTATTAAGATATAACTGACTTATAACACTGTGTAAATGTAAGATGTACAACATGTTGATTTGCTATACTTATATATTGTGAAATTATTACCATAGTAGTATTAGTTAACACCTCCATCGCCTCCCATAATCTATCTTTTTCGTTGTGGGAACATTTAAGATCTTAGCAACTTTCAAGTGTATAATACAGTATTGTTAACTATAGTCACTATTCTGCAAATTAGATCCCCAGAATTTATTCATCTTATAATGAAACTGGAGGCCTGGTGCACAAAATTTGTGCACAGGTAGGGTCCCTAGGCCTGGCCAGCGATAGGGACTGATGGGGGCCTTCCTTCTCCTGGCTGCCGGCTGCTGGCCAGGGCCTTCCTTTGTTTCATGCCACCCCCTGGTGGTCAGCACACATCATAGTGAGTGGTCAGAACTCCCGAGGAGACAATTTGCATATTAGCCTTTTATTATATAGGATTTTGTACCCTTTGACCAACATCTCTCCATTTTCCCTACCCCCAGCTCCTGGCAACCACCATTATACAGTCTGTTTTTATGAGTCTGCCTTTTTTTAACTCCACATATAAGTGAGACCGTATAGTAATTGTCTTTCTCTGTCTGACTTATTTCACTTAATATAATGCCTTCACAACCCATCCATGTTGTTGCAAATAGTAACATGGCTGAATAATATTTCATTGTACATACCACATTTTCTTTATCCATTCATCTGTTGATGGATACTTAGACTGTTTCCATGTCTTGACTATTGTGAATAACTATGTAGTTAACATGGAAGTACAGATATTTCTTTGAGGTAGTGATTTTGGATATATACCTGGAAGTGGAATTACTGGATCATATGGTACTTCTATTTTTAGTTTTTTTAGGGACCTCCATCTGTTTTCCATAGTGACTATACCAATTTACATTACCATCAACGGTGCAAAAGGGTTCCCTTTCCTCCACAACTTTACCAAAACTTGTCTTTTATATGATGGCTGTTTGAACAGATGTGAGGTGATATTTCATTGTGATTTTGATTTGCATTTCCCTTATTATTAGTGATATTGAATATCTTTTTATCACCGTTTGGTCATTTTCATGTCTTTGGAAAAATGTCTGTTTCGTTCTTTGGCCCATATTTAATCATATTATTTTTTTGCTATTGAGTTATATACATTCCTTATATTTTTGGATATTAACCCCTTATTAGATATATGATTTAAAAATATTTTCTCCTATTCTGTAGGTTGTCTTTTCATTTTATTGTTTCTTTTGCTGTACAGAAGCTTTTTAGTTTGATGTCTCACTTACTTATTTTTGCTTTTGTTGCTTTCATAGTATGGCATTTAAAATGGAAATAATTAAATTTTAATGGGAAATAACAATTGTTGGCAAGGATGTGGAGAAATTGGAACCTTTGTGCCTTGCTGGTGAGAATGTAGAAAATGTCAGAGCAATCAGGAGTGGAATATGTTGTAGTGTTTTGCCCAAGACCTTAGCTCTAATGGTTAGATTCCTTCTATGTACCTGAGTACTCTCAGTCTTGGGGTTAAAAGAATCCAAACCATTCCACAGTTCTGCTTATTTTCTCTTCTTGTCTTATCTCTCTGCCTTGACAAGGTCTGATTCACTTCATAAATCTGGCTGGCTTGCAAGTTTCTCCTGAATTTACTAACCCAACTTATTCTTCTAAATGACTTTCCTCTTCTATATTATATTTTTCTCTTCTGATCAATTTTTCCCCATCAAAAGCTACTAAAATTCTTATTCTAGTATAATTCCCTCCTTCATTTAATTAGATCCTAGTAGAAACGGTTATACTCTTCCCTGGGTTTAAGGGTTTTGGCATACCAGATTTCTAACTCTTAAAGTATATAGTGCACAGCAGAAGGAATGATTAGGATTAACATTCTTCTGCCCTAAGTATCCATTGTCATGTGTTTTTAATTAACTATATGTCTTTTGCAGACTTTACATTACACTACACTACTTTCTTAAACTGCATCCAAAAAGGATTTACTTAATGAAGTTTTGAAAGGTGTAATGAGGTGGTTTTATAATATGGGCAAATTTCAAAACACAGAACCATGTTTTACAGAGGAAAGAACATTACATAATGGTCAGGAGTGCTAGGTTCCGATACTGGTTCTTTCACTAAATGGTCAGGTGAGCAAACGGCAAATTATTGAATCTCTATAGATCCTGGTGTCCTCATTTGTAAAATGAAGGAGTTAGACACTATGAATTCTGGAATTTAAGGAACCTGAGGATAATGTTATAAGGATGTTCCAATATATATGATTGAAGTACAGCAGTAGGGATAGGTAGAAAGCATAAAATGTAATGGGTTAAGCCCAGCAAATAAAAGTGAGGAAAGTAATGAGGAGGCAGAATCTGCTGCCAGAAAAAAATGTCTGCAAGCAGGAAGAACAAATTATTCTCTCCAAGGGTAGACTCATACAAAATGACTCTCTCTGAACACATCTTGGTAGCCACCAGGCCTGCGGAGATAACTACTGAATTGATGGTCATATGCAAGCTGAAAGGCAGATTTTGTTTCCTAAAAAAGGAAAAAATTTTAAATTCAAACATTAGCTAATAATAGATTGGAAAACCTTTAGTCAGATCTTTTTTTATTTGTTTGTTGTGTTTTTTTTCTCTGCCCTTCTTATACATTTCTGTGTCCAAGATTAAAAATTGGGGTTTAAATAGGATAATGTCACAGAATTAGAAATTCCTAGAAATGTTTCTGCTGGTGTCCTCAAAATGGAAGTTTTCTGTATGAAAAGGGTAACTTGAAACTTTTACACTGTCATTTTCCCTTTTTATTCCCATCTAATATAGCCTAATCTTTTGAGCAGAAATATCATATAAAAATCTATAGAACATGTGACCTGTCTACACTGTAGAATTTAAGAGAAAAAATTTATCTTCCTCCATTACTTCCCATGAATAGCTATTAACATTTGGATATGTCCTTAAATGATAAAATTTGCTTTAATATATACACTGAGTGGCCAGATTATTATGATCTCTCAACGTATAATAATCTGGCCACTCAGCAGTGTGTGTGTGTGTGTGTGTGTGTGTGTGTGTGTGTGTATAATATATATGGAGGCCCGGTGCATGAATTCATACATGGGTAGGGTCCGGCCAGTCTGGCCAGGGGGAGGGGTCATGGGCAGTAGGCCAGCCTGCCTGCTGGTCGAGGGGACAATTTACATATTAGCCTTCTATTATATAGGATATACACTGAATGGCCAGATTATTATGCGTTCAGAGATCATAATAATCTGGCCACTCAGTATACATTGCTATTTAAGTAGGGCATTTAACTCTCTTAAAATTATAACATTTTGGTGAGTCATTCTGTCACCAAATTCTCACATTTATTTAAAAAGTCTCATTGAAATACTCAGTGTTCCTTAAAGAAACTGAAATCTGGACAAGTAGTTAGTGTAAAACTATTGCTATTTCTTCACCCTGGAACAAGGAATCTTTAAGAAACTCCTCAGTCACCCTAGCCGGTTTGGCTTAGTGGATAGAACATCAGCCTGTGGACTGAAGGGTCCCAGGTTCGATTCCAGTCAAGGGCACATGCCCCGGGTTGCAGGGTTGATCCCCAGTGTGGGGCATGCAGGAGGCAGCCCATCAATGATTCTTTCTCACCATTGATGTTTCTCTCTCTCTCTCCTTTCCTCTCTGAAATCAATAAAAAGTATGTTTTTTTAAAACTCCTCAGTCTTTCCTTGATTTCCATACCTTGCCATTTATTCAGAGTGCAGGCAGATTTGTTTGTAATTTTTACTTCTTTTACATTTGTCTAGTATTTCCTCATGATTAAATTTAGGTTGTTCATTTTTGGCAGGAATGTCATATAAGTGATGCTGCGTTCTTCTCATTGAATCTCATGATAAGATGATATCAGTCAGGCTCCTCCATTTTAAAGTTACTCTTCTTTCCCTTTGTAATTAATAATTATTTTACTGTTATTTTGAAACCATATAAACATTCCATTTATTGTCAAACTTTTTGTTTATTCATTCATAACAGTATGTATTCAGTTTTTCCTATTTTATACAGTGGGTTATAATCCAACACTATCATTATAATGCTCATATATTTTTATATTTAACCCATGGGAGTCCTTTCAATGTGTCTCCTATGTCCTCCTCTCCCCTCCAATATTTTATTATGAAAAATTTAAAACATACAGCAAAGCTGGATGAATTTTACAGTGAGTATCTATATATCTACTACCTAGATTTATGTCATTAACATTTTACCAAACTTTTTATTATCTATCTATTCATCTCTCCATCTCTCTGTCCTTCCATCTACTTCTCTTATTTTTGATGCATTACACATAAATTACAGACATCCATATACTCCTCCCTAAATACTTCAGCATACATATCAATAATTAGAGTTCAATATATGCTAACAGTTTTTTTTCTTAACAAAGTGGTTTAGCAAAAATGGACGTTAGTGGTTCGTGTGATGGAAAAGTCCAGGGCTAGTTCAGGATACCACCAGATTTGGGAGTTCAAATAATGATTTTAGGACAGGTATCTGCTTCTTTCTCTTTCTCTCTCTTTCAGTCTGGTCCTGTTCTCTTCTATGTGTTGACTCCACTTTCACACACTCTTTCCCCTCATGGTAATCAGGTTCAATCTCACATCCCAACAGGTTTATTCAAGTTCAGTGAGAATAAGAAGGAAACTGTCCTCTCCCTAATAATTCAGGTAAAGAGTCTGGCATTAGTCTGGACTAACCCAACTACTCTGATGAGGGGAATAGGATGTCCTGACTGGCTTAGAGCTGAGATGCATGCTCCACCTCTAGAACCTCTACCAAGTGGAACCTCACTCCAACCTATGACCTGAGGTGGGAGTGGAGTAGTTTCCACAAGCAAAATCTGGGATACAGTTGCTAGGAGAAAGATGAGTGGATGCTAAAGAGCAAAAATCATATAAGAAGATGACTAAAAGAGGCAATATTTGTTAACTGTCAAATAATTAATATAGAATGAATGTTATTATCTTCCAGGTGGAAGCCTTCTTGAACTTTAAAGAGGAAAGGTGCATACTCTGACTTATTAATTTATAATAAATGTCAAATAAATTTACACATGTACACCAAGAGACATGTACAAAAATGCTCATAGCACTGTTCATAAGAGCAAAATATAAGAGACAACCTAAATGCCCATTGATAGGAGAATAAATAAATTGATGATGGTATACTTACAAAATGACATACTATATAATGATGAAATGAATAAATCACAGCCACAGGAACAACACAGATATATATGGTAGCATAATGTTGAATTAAAAAGCAAGCCCCAGAAAAGTACATATAGTATGATGTCCTTTTTCTAAAGTATACAAAAAGATAAAATGAAACCACATATTGTTAGAAGTACACATGTGCACGCGCATGCGCACACACACACAACAACAACAACACTACTGGGAAAAGAAAAGGAAAGAAAAGATAAAGCGAAAGCAAAATTTCAGAATACTGATGTGGGGATGTGGATAGGCAGGGAGTGGAACAATGGCAAGGGCATAAAAGAAGATGTAAGTTATTGGTAATATTTAGGTTTGGTATTAGATTATGATTGTATGCTAAAAACAATAAAAGATAGATGTGGGTGCAGAAGTGTGCAAGGCATAGTCAGGGATCATGAATAGAATAGGGATACTGAAATAAATAATTCCTATATGGTATTATGGGCAAATATTCTTAGAAAATGGACTGGATCCAAATATACTTTGAACCAAGAAATTGCATAATTCAAGTTGTGTTTTAATTTAATTTCATAAATATGTATTGAGCCTTACCATTGGTAATCCACTTATAAAGTGATTAATACTGGTTTAGTATTATGGAAGCAGGAATGGTGAGGAAGATACATTGTCAATGATTAACAGGAGAGGGTTAAGTAGTCTATTGGAAATATATGGTAAAATGTAGGGTGGAATGAAAGTTGACCCTGGAATTTCGCCTGAGTAGGTGGTAGAATTAAATAAACAAAACAAAAACAGGAAAGATGACACAGAACTCATCTTGAGTTTATCATAGGAATTCACTGTAACATGTTGCGTTGGGCTTAGATGCCTTTAATATACCTGATTTTCTATTGGGGCCAAGGGGTGACAGTTGTCAAGAGACTTCAGTTTGCTGTTAAGAAGAGAATGAAAATTTCTTCCACAGGTAAATGAGCTTTTGGTTAGTCCTTAGTTTTGTGTTTATATCTTTCAGCTAAATTACACATCCAATTTCCAAAGCCACACCCTGGTCAGGAAGTGAGGTTGTCTTCAAAACAGTTTCAGAAATACATAGAATTGGTTGTATCTGAACTCAGGGGCAATGAAGACCAGGTTCTGGAAAGCCTTGTGGAGTTTCTGATGACCAGCTTAGAAAGAAGCCATTTTGAGGGTCTGAGGAACAGTGCCAGACGGAAGTGGCTGCATCAAATTCAACACGCTGCAGAAATAAGTGGGGTATCCCTGGAGCCAGTGTACACTGAGACCTTTAAGGCCCTCACACAGGTATGTTTTCTAAAATGATACATAAAAAGAAAAACTTCCTCACAGTAGGTGATATTCAATGGTTGTAAAGGAGGAGTACACTAAATTCTCTTAAAATTTGCTGGGTATTGCAATAAATGGGTTTTTTTTTTTTTCTCTCTTTTTAATACATTACAATGACCTAAAGCCTAGGGAAGATGCAATTGGAATGACTGCAGGTTGGCAAGGCAGACTCAGAGGGGAAACGTATAAAAGACAGAATTATGTCTTGGGATTTCTAATTTCATTTGTGCTGAGACTCAAATAAACCTAGAGCAGAAAATAGACTGATACAAAAAAATACCAATAGGGAGATGTGGAAGGAGATCAAACTATATCTCCTTTGCATGATGTTTTGAGAGTCAGTTCAAAAAAGAGCTATTTAAAACATAAAATTATTATAAAGTGGAATCCAACACCACACAATCTATACTAATAAAAGCCTAGGTGGTCCTTGTGCCCTCGCACGACGCCCTCACATCATCACAAGATGGCCACCACAAGATGACAGGCAGGGGAGGGCAGTTGGGGGCGATCAGGCCAGCAGAGGAGCAGTTAGGCATCAATCAGGCTGGCAGGGGAGCAATTAGGGGGCGATCAGGCTGGCAGGCAGAAGCAGTTAGGGGCAATCAGGCAGGTAGGCGAGCACTTAGGAGCCAACAGTCCCAGACTGTGAGAGGGATATCCAACTGCCCATTTAGGCCCCATCCCCACAGGATCGGCAGGATTGGGCCTAAATCGTGGGATCGGGCCTAAACCGGCAGTCAGACATCCCCCAAGGGGTCCCAGATTGGAGAGGGTGCAGGCTGGACTGAGGGACACCCCCCCCCCCGCCCCAGCAAGAATTTCGTCCACCAAGCCTCTAGTTTTTCATAACACTGCCTAGAAACAAGCTGAGACTATTACAGAATCATGTCACTTAAAACACATGACCATCATGGGCCACTGTCCACAGCTTTGCCACCCCCTCAAAACTTCCAGCTTGCTGCTCCCTCCCAAATAGAAATAATAACATGGCTATCTTCTACATATATCACAAATTCCTTTGATCCAGGGAACCTGTGTCATTTGGCTCAGCTAAATAGCAACACTTGATTATTGAAATCATCTCCTGAATGGCTGAAGTTTCTAATGTAGTTTGAAATGGTGTGACCAATAAAAAAAAAAAAAAGCTATTACTCCAACTTGCTCCAAAGATCTACAGTATCCCAAGAGAAACCTCACTATATTTTTGTTACTCTATAGATTTTTATGTAGAAAAGGAGAAATAAAGGCAGAAAAAAAGGCATGAAAAGCAAACCTAAATATATAGAAAGATGAGACAAATATCAAGGAAAGTATCTCTCATGTCCCCCAACTTATGAATGTGTTCAGTATATGTATTAACACATAATATTTTGGTAACATAATAATATTTAAGGCATAGAGAATTCTCAGTTATTTCAATATAAATAGTAATTGCAATAAAGTCTGCAATCTGAGGCCCCAAAAAATCATTTCCTAAAATGACATAAATCAAATGTCATAGCCAATCTATGTTAAGAATTTCTTCAGAATATTTTTCCACGTTCACATAATAGTAGATTAAGGTTAAGAAATATGAGTAAAATGAAGCCATTTTCCTGCCCCAGCTCTCTAAAATAAATACTTTTAACTGAAGCCCAAACAATCTGACTGTAGTTCAAAGGGATATAAGATTTTTCAAATATGTATATTGGTTTGAGAGAGAGAGAGGAAGGGAGAGAGAAAGAAAACATTTTTGTTGTTCCACTTATTTATTCACTGGCTGATTCTTGCATGTGCACTGACCAGGGGTTGAACCCACAATCTTGGCATATCAGGACAACACTCTAACCCAAGCATGTCAAACTCACAGCCAGGGGGCCGGTTGCAAGCATGCGGCCCACCAACCATGAGTTTGACGAGCTTGCCTGAGCTACCTGACCAGGGCCAAAGGGATCCAAGTAGAATTTATATATATATTATTGACTTCAGAGAGAAGGAGGAAGGGAGAGGGAGAAAGCGATGATAGAATCATTGATCAGCTGCCCCCTGCATACCCCACAGTGAGGATAGAGCCCGCAACCTGGGCATGTGCCCTGACTCATATGTCAACACTCAACCACTGAGCAATGTCAGCCAGGGGGGGATCCAAGTTTTAAACCTCTAAATTTGACTAGGCTTTGAGATTTATTTATTTATTTTTAGTAAACCAGTCTAATTGGCATAAAGTAAATCCATTACACTCACTAAAACTCAGGTTTGGGGGACAGCTATGGAGCCAGTGTACATTTTTCTTCATTGCTCATAAATAGTAATATCTTCATTATTTACTCATGAAAATGAAATTATTGGGATCAAAGGAACAAACTGGCTAATGAAGGAAGATGTGATTAAGAGAATAGGTATTGGCAAATACATGATCAGCAACATTTTGCCATAGGATGCTCAAGTCCATGGAAATAAGAAGATCAGTGCTCATATTTCCCTCTTAGAAGAAAACCGACTACTGCCTGATAGAGGGGCTGTTCTATTAAGGAATGTAGCTTGTACTTTAGATGATGCTCCATTTGTACTGAACAAAGTGCTCTACAGGGACATGAAGGGAATCAGGTAAGAATTTCTTGGAAAAGTTTATTTTACCCTCCTTTTAAAAAAATATGTTTTGATTTTTAGAGAGAGGAAGGGAGATGTATATATAGAGAGAAACATCGACAAGAGAGGAACATCATCATCCATCAGCTGCCTCCTGCATGCCCCCTATTGGGGATGGAGCCCACAACTCAGGCATGTGCCCTGACCAGGAATCCAACCAGGGACCTCTTGGTTTCTGGGTCGGTGCTCAACTGCTGAGCCACATGAGCCGAGTGATTTCATCCTTCTTTAAAAAAATAATAATTTCCATTCTGAAATAAGTTAGCATTGAAATCCTAGAGAGAAATGCCTCAGGTCACCAATGCTTCTAGAGTGGAGATGATTGGTTTCCAGTCTCAGGTGATTTCACTTGATCATTTCTAGAGTTTACCTTAGGCATTGATTGGCCATGCAGGGATTCTGCTTTACAATACCAGCTCAATTATTTTTGCCTTATCTTTAAAGTATGTCTCCTGCGTCCTGGTTATATATGTTTTCTCTGTTATGATCTAAGCTTGTTTTTTAAATCTTTCTTTCAAGTCAGACTCTCCAAACTGGTAATTTTATGAGTCCACTTCTCTGACATGTAATGCCAATGATTATGAATGGAGAGTTGATCTAGTTTCCTACATGGCTTAACCTAAAGCTCCTCCTGTGCCTTTCTCCCTACCTCATATTCCTATTCCTCAGCTTTACAGTAATAGATAAAGGGAAGCCAGTACACGTCCCTCAAGTTCAGCACCATGGGAACATTTTCTTCTGGAACCATTCCCGCAAGGAGAATGATCAAAATGGATCATTCCTGGCTCTGCCTCTTCAGAATGCATATATGAGGATCTTTGGGGTCCTGGCTGTTGACACACTAAGAGATCCCCAAAAAATAAACATCTTCTTGCCTCATGAGATCAAATTCTATCAGGTAAGTCAGAGAAGGATTCATCCATAGCAATGGTAGGATGGCTTCTCCTTTTATACTTTTTTAAAAAGCAAAACCTGAAACTAGATGAGGGTAGAGCTATATATGTAGATAGGGTTGTCATATGGTTCCAGTTCCCTGTGTGTATGTGTCAGTATTTTGAGAGGTTCCACATTACACATGGAAGAACTGTCAGCTTCAGTTGCACAACTATGCCTCAGAATCTCTGGGAAGATTATTAATGTATTCCTTGCATTAATCATAGAAACAGAACCAAAATCCAACTATTAGACCACTAAGACACACACAGTGGGACTGAACTTTTAGAAAGAACATTTATTTTTTATTAATAGTGGAACCTAGAAATCCTTTGCTCTTTCAACAAATGGTGCTAAATATGATATGTGATCCCATAGCTCCTGATATCAGTGTTATAATTTTTAAGGATAAAGAATGAAGAAAAATGCTTAAGTTTTAGGCACTTTTAAAGCTATACAATAACTGGATCATTTCTACAAACATCTAAATTTAATTTTATGAATGGAAATTGCAATGGAGGAAGATTGAAAGCCTTTATGGAGGCAATGGCATACTATAAAACCTTTATAGCAGCAATCAGGAACTTGCTCTGCCCTTATCATTTGTTTCCCTGTAAGCCCCCTGGCTCTTTATATTTATTTACCATTATTTTAAAATTTCTCTTCTCATTTACTAGGTGAGTAACTGGAAAGTGGTAGAATCTTTTTTCTCTGGACATCTTTTAAATAATAATATTCACTCTCATCTGACATAATGATATGAAGATATTTAGAAGCAAAATGGAGGAGTATGGAGTTATCAGTAGGTGAACTAATACACAGCCTTGTTAGAGAACATGTCAAAATGAATTATAAATAGATTTTCTAGTCCTTAGAGGTAAAGGCTCTTGTACTATTACCTTAGATGCCTTGGGTCCTAATATAAAGTACATATATACATATTTTAAACCTATTTTTATAGATTTCAGAGAGAAGGAGGAGGGAGAGAGAGATAGAAATATCAATGATGAGAGAGAATCATTGATTAGCTGCCTCCTGCATGCCCCACACTAGGGATCAAGCCCACAACCCAGGCATGTGCCAGACCGGGAATCAAACTGTGACCTCCTGGTTCATAGGTCAATGCTCAACCACTGAGCTATGCCAGCCAGGCATATATATGTTTTTTTTAAAATATATTTTTATTTATTTCAGAAAGAGGAAGGGAAAGGGAGAGAAAGAAAGAAACATCAATGATGAGAGAGACTCCAGCCTGAAACCCAAGCATGTGTCCTGACTGGGAATCATCCCTAACCTCCTGGTTCATGGGTTGACGCTCAAGCACTGAGCCACACCATCTGGGCTACATATATTTTTGAAGACTTTGTGGTTCCTAGTTTCTTGACAACAAGACCACAGATGAGTATTAAGGACTTCCCATTGCTTCTTTATGGAACAGTATCATTTTGTGCCCATAAGAAGACTGTGCATGTTGCAAGCTTTGGAACCCAGCACATCCTGTTCTGCTGACCTGATGACAGTAGCCATGTAAAGATACAGACATTAATACTGCATCAGATCAGGGCACTCCTACCCATCTGCCCAAGGCTAGCATTCATCTTACCTTTTAAACATTTTTTCTCATTTCAAATTTTATTTTGTTCTTCTGACACTATTTTCTGATTGCACATATCACAAATTTCACTGGATGATTATCAGGAAACATATAAGTTATGTGGATCTTATGGTAGATTTCTTTTTACACCTCTGATTTCTTAATGATCCTTTTTTTCATAGTAGAAGCTAGAGCACTACCTTTTGATAAGTAATTTGCAGGAAACAGATTATCATTAGTGAAAAAGATAATCCAATGGATACATTTCTAATTATTTTGCTATTTTAAAAAGAAAAGGCAATTAAAATATTCTGTCTCTACAGGGTGTTGCCAATGTCTTTAGCGCTGCCTATCACTATGTCCACAGCCGGGAGCACATCCTGCACGTTGTGATCACTGGCATTAGCTGGCTCTACAACATGGTACCAAGCATTAACTCCATCACTACATACTTCATTGAGCCTAGCCCAGAACAGGTAGGGAAGGCTGGGCAGTGTTAGACCTTCCCAGGGTAACAGAGTTTATAGATATTATTGTCTTGCTGATATTTTAAAACCATATTTAGTTGGCTCTTAGGCTAACTGGGGACATAGTTCCCATGACACAACTGTCCACAGTTGAGTGGCAGGAATCCATCTCATACTGCCTTAGGCAAAAGGGGAAATTGATTGACTCATGTGACAGAAATGAAGAAAGGACAGACATCAAGTTGGCTTCCAGGATGACCAGATCCAGGGATTCAATACCATCACGGCTCTCTCATGTTCTTTCTCTCTCCAGTTCTCATGTTGTTTCCCTCTGCACTTTGACTTTGTACTTCCAGCTAAAGATGGGATTTTTCCACAAGGCAAAGCCAGCTGCTTAGTAGCTTGAAAAGAATCTTTCCTTTCTATTCTAATTTGGAATAAATTCCAAGGAAGAAAACTCCTTTTGACCTATCCTGAAGTGTGCCTGGGGTAGGAGACTTTTCTGGAGTGCACTTTTCGGAAAAATAATATAAACACAGCATTTTATCACAATTATTTTAAAAATATGCTTTTGCATTTAAATAAGTCTCACATTTTGACATTTTCCTCTTGTGGAACACCTCATTCCTTAATGGTACTGAGTAAGTAAAATGTCACTGTACTTAAAACTAGAAATCATCTAAACTTTTCTAAATTTTTCCTACTTATCTGTCCCCAAAAGCTTTAATGAAAATATGAAGTCTAATTGTTCTTCTCCATATTGAAATATCTTCCTCTTTTCAAGGGTTCAGACTATGTTTTACGCAACATGATGGTCACAGGGCCCCTAGGTCTAACAGAAATCCACAAAAATCCCCCTACCATCTTCAGGAAGACATGCATCTTCAGGTATGAGAGGCATCTTCATGTCTGTTTTTGTTTGCTTGCCAGAGTACATAGTCGGCTGTGATAGATCTTGAAGACACAGCTTTTGCCTCCTATTAGTATACAATGACTTTCATTCTGATTGGATTTTAGAGACAATCTCCTGACTGCAAGGGTCATATTAACTCCTTTTCCCCTCAAGTCCTTTTTAAAACAAATTTCATTGGTGTTTTATATTAAAATTGCATGTTTTAAGCATGAAAATCTTTTATTTTCTTGTAAACAAGGAATTAAACAAAACCCATAATGTTTATGACAATTACATCCACACCGCTTATCAAAATTCCTCATCTTAATATTAGCCAACTTGTGAACAAGTATATTTTATTTAAAGAAGACAGTTTGGGCAAAAGAGGACAGAAGGCAAAAATGTTATTTTCAATAAATATCCAGTTGTAGGTTACTTCAACTGCCTCTCACCTGTGGAATACAGGAACACTATTAAATTGTGGACAGATGCAAAACATCTTTACTGAGAACACTCCTATTGCAAGAAGGGCCGGCTGCTTCTTAGGGAGGGTCAGTGTAGCTGAGTAGCCAATAACCTAGCTGAGCCTGAAGGCTAAGTTGATATTTAAGAACCTATTTAATTAAATTTTAGTACCAGAATGTTCATTAAGTTAAAACATCTTTTTCACACAATTATTCCTTGTGGTGTTCAAGAGTTTTATGGGAGTCTTTGTAATACCCAGACTCATTTAATGATGCATCAGTTTAGCGTGATGCATCATTACTATGGTTATAAAGTCACACAGTGGTGGGAGTAGCAAAAGAAAGACAGAATCTTACCTGTCATTATAGGATTGATGATATTATAAACTGTAAATGTGCTTTTTGAGGCAATGCAAAGCACCAACATTTTTACAAATATCTCAAAAGAATGACATCCCAATGTAGATGGGGAAAGAGGAAAAGAGATAAAAAGAGATGTGTTTATACTTCGCTATGCCACTGCATTTCTGTGAAAACCTCAGGTCTCTCACTAAAGCAGATGCTTTTGATGCCCAGCCCAGATCCCCCAGGTATCTTTTGCCAGCTGCTGCAAGTGCTACTGCTAATAACTCACGCTGTTAGCCTTCTCTGGAGGAGTGCCCTTGAAAAATGCGAGCTTCCACTTGATATTAGTTGGTGTTGTAGTTTGTATTAATCCCCGAGTACTTGTTGCTGGCATTTGCTGGGATTAGTGGTTATTCTATTAGAGTTTTCTCCCCAGGTATATAGTTTGTTCCCCTTTTCTCTCTTAGGCTCTTTCTTGTCTCTCTTACTTTTTTTTTCTTTTCCCAATTTCATTTTGACACTCCTTTTTTCTTTCTTTTTTTCTTTTTCCTCCTCTTCTTTCTCTCCTTTGCCCTAATTTGCCTTTCTCTGGTGGTCACCTTTATTGGAGGTTATTAATATCATGAATACATTTCTGTTCAGTGCCTTGTGTGTTGTACCTGGTTGTGTTGTATTTTGTGCCTTTAAGTCAATGCAGGGGAGAGAACTACATAACCAGACATCCGGATAAGAGAGAACATGGAGAGACAAAGAAACAGCCTGCATATGAAAGAAAAGCAGGCATCACCAGAAACGGAAGTAAATGAAATGGAGGCAAGCAA
Organism: Corynorhinus townsendii; assembly: GCA_026230045.1. NCBI lineage: Eukaryota > Metazoa > Chordata > Mammalia > Chiroptera > Vespertilionidae > Corynorhinus > Corynorhinus townsendii. The sequence continues at coordinate 33,705,951 of JAPDVU010000009.1, forward strand.
CCTGCCAGAGAAAGAATTCAGAGAAATGGTCATAAGGTGGCTGAAAAGAATGGAAGACAAATTCAACAATATGAGTAAGAACCAAGAGGAAATGAAGAAGAACTAAGAAAAAGTGAAAAATGACATTGCTGCTGTAAAGAACTCAATAGAAAGCATCAAGAGTAGATTATAAGAAGCAGAGGACCACATCAGTAAGCTAGAACACAAAATGGGAAAAAATACCTAAGTAGAGCAGCTTCTAGAAAAAAAAATTAAAAAGCAGGAGGAGAGCCTAAGGGAACTTTGGGACAACACGAAACAAAACATCCACATAATAGGGGTTCCAGAAGGAGAGGAAACTGAGCAAGGAATAGAAAACCTGTTTGAAGAAATAATGACAGAGAACTTCCCTGATATAGGGAAGAAAAAACTCACACAAATCCAAGAAGCTCAGAGTCCCAAGCAAAATGAACCCCAAAAGACCAATGCCAAGGCACATTATAATAAAGTTGGCAAACACCAACGACAAAGTAAGAATCTTAAAAGCGGCCAGAGAGAGACAGAAAGTTACCTACAAAGGAACCCCCATCAGACTAGCAACTGATTTCTCAACAGAAACTCATCAGGCCAGAAGGGAATGGAATGAAATATACAAAGTCATGCAAAGGAAGGGTCTGAATCCAAGAATACTGTACCCAGCAAGGCTATCAATCAAAATTGAAGGTGAAATCAGGAGCTTCACAGACAAAAAAGGACTAAGGAAATTTATTACCACCAAACCATCAATGCAAGAAATGCTAAAGGGTCTGCTATAAAAAAAGAAAAAAAGAAATAGGAAGCGAGGAAGGAACACAGGTGTAAAGAATAAAAATGGTGACAAATAAGTACCTATCAATAATAACTTTAAATGTAAATGGCTAAATGCCCCAATCAAAAGACATAGGGCAACGGATTGGATAAGAAAACAAGACCCATATATCTGCTGTCTACAAGAAACCTACCTCAGAAAAAAAGACTCACACAGACTAAGGGTGAAGGGATGGAAAAAGGTTTTCCAGGCAAATGGAAATGAAAAAAAAGCTGGGGTAGCAATACTTATATCTGACAAATTAGACCTCAAAGTGAAGGACATAACAAGAGATAAGGAGGGCCACTTCATAATACTAAAGGAAGCAATCCAACAAGAAGAAGTAACCCTGATAAACATATACGCACCCAATACAGGAGCACCCAAATACATAAAAAAAAACTCCTGGAGAATATCAAAGGAGAGATTGACAGCAATACAATCATAGTGGGAGACTTTAATACCCCACTAGCACCATTGGAAAAATCCTCTAAACAAAAAATCAGCAAAGAAACATCAATCCTAAATGACTCACTAGACCAGATGGAATTAATTGACATCTTCAGAACATTTCACCCCAAAGCCACAAAATATACATTCTTCTCAAGTACACATGGGTCATTTCAAAGATAGACCATATGTTGGATCATAGGCAAAGTCTCTTCAAATTCAAGAAGATAGAAATCATATCAAGCATCTTCTCAGACCACAGTGGCATAAAACTGGAAATCAACTACAATAAAAACAATCCAAAGAAATCAAACACATGGAGACTAAACAGCATGCTATTAAACAATGACTGGGTCACCAAAGAGATCAAGGAAGAAATAAAAAACATCATGGCAACAAATGACAATGAAAACACAACAATCCAAAATCTATGGGACACTGCGAAAGAAGTCTTGAGAGGGAAGTTTATAGCTCTACAAGCCTACTGCAAAAAACAAGAAACAATGGAAATAAATTACCTAACCCTACAACCCAAAGAGTTAGAAAAAGAGCAACAAGAAAAGCCCAGTGTAAGCAGAAGGAAGGAAATAATAAAGATCAGAGTGGAGATAAATGACATTGAGACCAAAGAAACAATACAAAAGACCAACAAAACCAAGAGCTGGTTCTTTGAAAGGATAAACAAGATTGATGAACCTTTATCCAGGCTCACCAAGAAGCAAAGAGAGAGGACCCAAATAAACAAAATCAGAAATGAAAGAGGTGAAATAACAACAGATCCCACCAAAATACAAAGGATTGTTAAAAAATACTACGAACAACTCTATTCCAACAAACTGGACAACCTGGAGGAAATGGATATATTCCTAAAAATATATAACCTTCCAAAACTCAATCAGGAAGGATCTAAACAGCTCAATATGCCAGTAACTATGGAAGAAATTGAAGCAGTCATCAAAAAGCTTCCAGATGGCTTCACAGGAGAGTTTTACCAAACATTCAAGGAAGAACTAAAACCTATCCTCCTCAGGTTATTCCAAAAAAATCAAGAGGAAAGAACACTTCCAAGCTCCTTCTAAGAAGCCAGCATCACCCTAATACCAAAACCAGATAAAGACAACACAATGAAAGAGAATTACAGGACAATATCCCTCATGAACATAGATGCCAAAATCCTCAACAAAATTCTAGCAAATCGGATCCAGCACTACATCAGAAAGATCATACACCATGACCAAGTAGGATTTATCCCAGGAATGCAAGGATGGTACAATATCTGCAAATCAATCAACGTGACACATCACATAAACAAATTGAGAGATAAAAATCACATAGTCATATCAATTGATGCAGAAAAAGCATTTGAGAAAATCCAACACCCTTTCTTGATAAAAACTCTCAACAACATGGGAATAGAAGGATCATACCTCAACATAATAAAAGCTATATATGATAAACCCACAGCTAACATCATACTCAATGGGCAAAAACTAAAACCATTTCCCCTAAGAACAGGAACAAGACAGGGATGCCCACTCTCACCACTCCTGTTCAACATAGTACTGGAAGTATTAGCCATTGCAATTAGACAAGAAGAAGAAATAAAAGGCATCCAAATTGGAAAAGAAGTAAAGCTGTCCTTATTTGCAGATGACATAATATTGTACATAAAAAATCCAAAAGACTCCATCAAAAATCCAATAGACTTAATGAATGAATTCGGCCATATAGCAGGACACAAAATTAACGCCAAGAAATCTATGGCATTTCTATACACCAATAGTGAACTTACAGAAAGAGAGACTAAAAAAGCAATCCCATTTACCATCGCACCAAAAAAAGTAAGATACCTAGGAATAAACTTAACTAAGGAGGTAAAAGACCTATATGCAGAAAACTACAGGACACTGAAAAAAGAGACAGAGGAAGATGTAAACAGATGGAAGAACATACCATGTTCATGGATTGGGGGTATCAACATCATTAAAATGTCCATACTACCCAAAAACACCTATATATTCAATGCACTCCCATTAAAATACCAATGGCATATTTCACAGACCTAGAAAGAACTCTCCAAAAATTCATCTGGAATAAAAAAAGACCCCGAATAGTACAGCAATCCTGAGAAAGAAGAATAAAGTAGGTGGGATCTCAATACCAGATTTCAAGCTGTATTACAAGGCCACTGGTCTCACAACAGCCTGGTACTAGCACAAGAACAGACATATAGATCAATGGAATAGAATAGAGAACCCAGAAATCGACCAAAATCACTACATTCAATTAATATTTGACAAAGGAGGCATGAACATACAATGGAGTCAAGACAGTCTCTTCAATAAATGGTGTTGGGAAAATTGGGCAGATACATGCAAAAAAATGAAACTAGACCACCAACTGACACCATACACAAAAATAACCTCAAAATGGATACAGGACTTAAACATAAGACGGGAAACCATAAAAATACCAGAGGAATCCACAGGCAGCAAAATCTCAGATATATGCCGAAAGAACTTCTTCACTGATACTACCCCTAGGGCAATGGAAGCTAAAGAGAAAATAAACAAATGGGACTACATGAAAATAAAAAGCTTTTTCACAGCAAAAGAAACCATCAACAAAACAACAAGAAACCCCACTGTATGGGAGAACATATTTGCAAATGTTATCACTGATAAAGGTTTAATCTCCAACATCTACAGGCAGCTTATACAACTTAATAAAAGGAAGATAAATGATCCAATAAAAAAATGGGCAATGGACCTAAATAGAAACTTTTCGAAAGAAGACAGATGGAAGGCCAAGAAACACATGAAAACATGCTCAAAGTCACTAATTATCCGAGAGATGCAAATCAAAATGACAATGCAGTACCATCTCACACCTGTCAGAATGGCTATCATCAACAAATCAACAAATGACAAGTGCTGGCGAGGATGTGGAGAAAAAGGAACCCTTGTGCACTGCTGGTGGGAATGCAGACTGGTGCAGCCACTGTGGAGAACAGTATGGAGTTTCCTCAAAAAACTGAAAATGGAAATCCCATTTGACCCAGTAATCCCACTCTTAGGAATATATCCTAAGAAACTAGAAACACCAATCAGGAAGGATATATGCACCCCTATGTTCATAGCAGCACAATTTACAATAGCTAAGATTTGGAAACAGCCTAGGTGCCCGTCATCAGAGGACTGGATCAGAAAACTATGGTACATCTACACAATGGAATACTATGCTGCCACAAAAAAGAAGGAATTCTTACCATTTGTAGCAACCTGGATAGAATTGGAGAACATTATGCTAAGTGAAATAAGCCAGTCAATGAAAGAAAAATACCACATGATCTCACTCATTTGTGGATAATAAAAAACACATTATAAACTGATGAACAAAAAGATAGAGACAGAGGCAGTAAAGCATCAAACGGACTGTCAGATTACAGGGGGAAGGTTAGGGAGAGGTGGGGGAAATAGATCAACCGAAGGACTTATATGAGTGCATATAAGAATAACCAACGGATGCAAAACATGTATGGGAGTGGGGGGGAGGAGGGCAATGGTAAGATATGTACACATATAATACCTTAATTTAAAAAATGAAAAAATAAATAAATAGAGAAATGCGAGCTTCTCACCAGGAGGTGCCTACCAGTTATGTAAACACTCTTCCCTACCCACAGAGCAACTTAGAGCCAACCACTGACAAAAGACCTCTTCCTTGCACCCAGACTTTGACAGTTTGCCTCCCAGAGCTCCCCTTGGGATCAGGCTGAGGTTAGACTTTACCTGAAATCACATTCTTATGTAGCTTTTCTCCCTTTCCTCTCCTGCTTTTCTTAGACTCTCACAGGTTTCTCCTGAGAGCGTTCCCTTAATAAATCACTTCCCTGTCTCAGGTGCTGCTTCTAGAGAACCTAACACTCATCATTCCTTCAGGCATTCCTCCAATACTTACTGGACAACATGTAAACACACAAAAAATGAATACCTTTCAGATAATTGTAAGTACAGCAAAGACAATAAAACAGAATAACACGATGGAGCATGACTCAGTTGCTACTACCTTTAGATTACATGGGTAGGGAAGGCTTCTCTAAGAGGACATGAGTGAGTGTGCTGAGGGAGAGCTCTGTGAAATCAAGAGATGAAGTGGTCCAGGCATATGAAATAGCAACAAGAGCTGGTGGGTTGAAGTGTAGTAGACACAAAAGAGAGTGATTCAATATGTTTGGGTGGAATGTTATGAAATTTCCTGATCGCTGATACTCTTATGTTTCTTTGGTTTTGATTTCAGGGATTTCCTTTTTAAGTGTATAGACAGTTCAGAAGTTCTTTTGGCCTCTGTCTGTGGAGAAAACCACATTGCAATTCCACTTCGTGAGAGAACAGGAGAGGCTCTGGGGGCTCTCGATTTTAACATTGGCAAGAGGAAGATGTTGTTTTATCAAGAATATAAAGATCTACAGAAAATGGTGAAGGTGACCCAAGCTGCCTGCTATGAAATACTGGACGAATTATCTGGAGAAAAAGAGAAAAATCGTGTCTTAGGTATTGTGAATGTGGTGACAGTCTAAATTTATGGGTTTAATTAGTTTTGGGGAAATCACAGGCAATGCAATGAAGGATGTTTCCTAAAATGAGTTGTTGCAATATATAGATTTTCCTCATGAAAGAAATCCCCTCATGTAGTCTTGGACTGATGAGTATGAGCTATAAATTGTAAGTAAAGGGTTAAGAGATTGCATTTTCTTGGCTAGAATCACATGATTTTAGAATTAGAAAGCCTCCTAAAGGCAATATAGAACTAGCACTTATTAAATGCCCCATAATGTACCAAGCATCTTAAATATGTTATTTTAATTAGTCCTGACCATAACTCTGTGAGGTGAATGGTTATGCCTCATTTTATAGATGAGAAAGGTAAAGTTTAAAGAAACAAAACAACTTGCACCAAATCACATGGTTAGCAAGTAGTGGATGCTGGATTTACACTCAAGTTCAGGTGCTTTTTCCAGTATATTACATAGCATTAAGTCATCAGAAGATCTAATTTTACAGATAAAGAAGGTAAAGTCCATCAAAGTAAAGGTCCGGTAGCAAGCTAGGGACAGAGCCAAGACTGGAGCTCAATCCTTGTGATTCCACATCCATTAGGTTACTCTTGACACAAAACTAATTTGGGCAGAAGGGAGGAAGAAGGAAGCATGGAAACCTTTGATTACCTAGAAGAAAGTGAATGGAAAGAGAAGAGTAACACGTGTATAATTAAGCTAACAGTTTTCTAGCCATTACATAGAGTGCAGTGGGATATGAAGAAAGAAGAAAATTCATGTCTTGTGAGTGTTCACTATGTATAAGACCAAGACTAAGCACTTTTACATATATCAACCCTTTTTTTTTCCATGCTTCATTTCTTTAATCATGTGGTAATAAAGATAAGAGACTTACAAATATCATTTCAATGTGGACCTTTTTTTGTTTAAAGTATTACATATGTCTCCTTTTTCTCCCATCAACTCCTCCCTGGCCACGCCCAACCCCCAGGACATATCCCCACTGCCCCAGTGTCTGTGTCCATTTGTTATGCTTATACTAGTATGCATGCATACAAGTCCTTTGGTTGATCTCTTACTCCGCCCACCCCCCACCACCACCACCACCCTTCCTTGCCTTCCCTCTGAGGTTTGATGGTCTGTTCAATGCTTCATTGTCTCTGGATCTATTTTTGTTGATCAGTTTATATTGTTCATTATATTCCACAAATGAGTGAGATCATGTGATATTTATCTTTCTCTGACTGGCTTATTTCACTTAGCATACTGCTCTCCAGTTCCATCCAGGCTGTTGTGAATGGTAAGAGGTCTTTCTTTTCTACAGCAGCGTAGTATTCCATTGTGTAGATGTACCACAGTTTTCTAATCCACTCTTCTGCTGATGGGCACTTAGGCTATTTCCAAATCTTAGCTGTTGTAAATTATGCTGCTATGAACATAGGGGTGCATATATCCTTTCTGATTGGTGTTTCTGATTTCTTGGGATACATTCTTGCAAGGGGGATTACTGGATCAAATAGGAGTTCCATTTTTAATTTTTTGAGGCAACTCCATACTGTTTCCCACATTGACTGCACCAGTCTGCATTCCCACCAGCAGTGCACAAGGGTTCCTTTTTCTCCATATCCTCGCCAGGATTTGTCGTTTGTTGACTTGTTGATGACAGCCATTCTGACAGGTGTGAGATGGTACCCCGTTGTCATTTTGATTTGCATATCTCAGATGATTCGTGACTTTGAGCAAGATTTCATGTCTCTTAGCCTTCTGTATGTCCTCTTTCGAAAAGTGTCTATTTAGATCCTTTGCCCATTTTTGATTGGATTGTTAATCTTCCTTTTGTTAAGTTGTATGAGTTCCCTGTAAATTTTAGAGATTAAACCTTATCAGAGATAACAGTGGCAAATATGTTCTCCCATTCAGTGGGCTTTCTTGTTGTTTTGTTGATGGTTTCTTTTGCTGTGCAGAAGCTTTTTATTTTGATGTAGTCCCATTTGTTTATTTTCTCCTTAGTTTCCATTGCCCTAGGAGCTGTATCATTAAAGATATTGCTATGACAAATGTCTGCTATTTTGCGCATATGGCTTCTTTTTTTTTTTGGATTTTTATGGTTTCCCATCTTAAGTTTAAGTCCTTTATCCATTTTGAGTTATTTTTGTGTATGTTGTAAAAATTGGTGGTCTAGTTTCATTTTTTTTTTTTTTGCATGTATCTGACCAGTTTTCCCAACACCATTTATTGAAGATACTGTCTTGACTCCATTGTATGCTTCTGCCTCCTCTGTCAAATATTGAGTATAATGGCTTGGGTCCATTTCTGGGTTCTCTGTTCTGTTCCATTGGTTTATATGTCTGTTCTTGTGCCAGTACCAGGCAGTTTTAAGAACAGTGGCTTTGTAATATAGCTTGATATCTGGTATTGTGATCCCTCCAACTTTGTTCTTCTTTCTCAGTATTGCTGTGGCTATTCAGGGTCTTTTTTTATTCCATATGAATTTTTGGAGAGTTTGTTCTAGGTCTATAAATATGCCGTTGGTATTTTATGGGGATTTCATTGAATCTATAAATTGTTTTGGATAGTATGGACATTTTAATGATGATTCTATCAATCCATGAACACGGTATATTCTTCCATTTGTTTATGTCTTCTCTTTTTTCAATGTCTTGTAGTTTTCCGAGTACAGGTCTTTTACCTCCTTAGTTAAGTTTATTCCTAGGTAGCTTAATTTTTTTTGTTGCAATGGTAAATGGGATTTGTTTTAGTTTCTCTTTCTGTGAGTCCATTATTGGTATATAAAAAAGCCATAGATTTCTGGGTGTTAATTTTGTATCCTGCTACATTTCCAAATTCACTTATTAAGTTTAGTAGTTTTTTGATGGAGTCTTTAGGATTTTCTATGCACTCATATGATATCATGTCATCTGCGAATAATGACAGTTTTACTTCTTTTCCAATTTGGATACCTTTTATTTCTCCTTCTTGTCTGATCGCTATGGCTAGCACTTCCAGTACTATGTCAAACAGGAGTGGTGAAAGTAGGCATCCCTGTCTTATTCCTGTTCTTAGAGAAAATGGTTTTAGTTTTTGCCCATTGAGTATGATGTTAGCTGTAGGTCTGTCATATAAGGCCTTTATTATGTTGAGAAATGATCCTCTATTACCACTTTGCTGAGAGTTTTTATCAGGAAAGGGTATTGGATTTTGTCAAATGCTTTTTCTGCATCAATTGATATGATTATGTGAGTTTTGTCTCTCAATTGGTTTATATGATGTATCACATTTATTGACTTGCAGATATTGTACCAGCCTTGCATCCTCGAATAAATCCCACTTGGTTCTGGTGTATGATCTTTCTAATGTAATGCTGGATCTAATTTACTAGAATTTTGTTGAGGATTTTAGCATCTATGTTCATCAGGGACATTGGCCTGTAATTCTCTTTCTTTGTAGTGTCTTTATCTGGTTTTGGAATTAGGGTAATGCTGCCTTCATAGAAAGAGCTTGAAAGTGTGCCTTCCTCTTGAATTTTTTGGAATAATCTGAGTTCTTCTTTGAATGTTTAGTAAAACTCCCCTGTGAAACCATCCAGACCAGGGCTTTTGTTTGCTGGAAGATTTTTGATTACTGCTTCAATTTCATTGGTAGTTATTTGCCTTTTCAGGTTTTTTGGTTCTTCCTGATTGAGTTTTGGAAGCTTGTATTCTTCTAAGAATGTGTCTATTTCATCTAGTTTGTTGGAGTAGAGTTGTTCATAGTAATTTTTTACAATCGTTTGTATTTCTGTGGGGTCAGTTGTTACTTCACCTCTTTCATTTCTGATTTTATTTGGGTCCTCTCTCTCTTTCTTGGTGAGCCTGGCTAGAGGTTTATCAATCTTGTTTATCCTTTCAAAGAACCAGCTCTTGGTTTTGTTGATTTTTTTTTTTTTTTTTTGTCTCTATGTCGTTGATTTCTGCTCTGATCTTTGTTTTTTCTTCCTCCTGCTTACTCTGGACCTTTTTTGTTGCTCTCTTTCAAATTCTTTAAGTTGCAAGATTAGATCATTTTATTACCATTTTTTCTTATTTTTTAAGGTAGGCCTGTAGAGCTATGAACTTTCCTCTCAGGTCTGCTTTCACGGTGTCCCATGGATTTTGGATTGTTGTGTTTTCATTGTCATTTGTTACCAGGATTTTTTTTATTTCTTCTTTGATCTCTTTGGTAATGGTAACCCAATCATTATTTAATAGCATGCTATTTAGCCTCCAAGTGTTTTTTTTTTTTTGTAGTTGATTTCTAATTGTATGCCATTGTGATCTGAGAAGATGCTTGATATGATTTCTATCTTCTTGAATTTGAAGAGACTTTGCCTGTGTCCCAATATGTGGTCTATCTTTGAAAATGTCCCCTGTGCACTTGAGAAGAATGTATATTCTTTGGGGTACAATGTTCTGAAGATGTCAGTTAATTCCATCTGATCTAGTGAGTTATTTAGGATTGCTGTTTCTTTGCCGATTTTTTGTTTAGAGGATTTACCCAGTGGTGTCAATGGGATATTAAAGTCCCCTGCTATGATTGTATTGGTGTCAGTCTCTCCCTTGATATCTTCCAGAAGTGTTTTTATGTATTTGGGTACTCCTTTATTGGGTACATATATGTTTACTAGAGTTATATCCTCTTGTTGAATTGCTGCCTTTAGTATTATGAAGTGGCCCTCCTTATCTCTTATTACGGCCTTCACTTTGAGGTCTTTTTTGTCAGATATAAATATTGTTACCCCAGTTTTGTTTTGTTTTTTTATTTCCATTTGCCTGAAAAACGTTTTTCCATCCCTTCACTATCCATCTGTGTGAGTCCTTTGTTCTGAGGTGGGTCTCTTGTAGACGGCAAATATATGGGTCATGTTTTCTTATCCATTCAGCTGCCCTATGTCTTTTGATTGGAGCATTTAATCCATTTACATTTAAAGCTATTATTGATAGGTACTTGTTTGTCACCATTTTTATTCTTTATGCCTGTGTTCCTTCTTCCCTTCTTATTTCTTCTTTTTACAGAAGTCCCTTTAGCATTTCTTGCATTGTTGGCTTGGTGGTAATAAACCTCCTTAGCCCTTTTTTGTCTGTGAAGCTCCTGATTTCACCTTCAATTTTGAATGATAGCCTTGTTGGGTATAGTATTCTTAGATTCATTCCCTTGCTTTGCATCACTTTGTATTTTTCATTCCATTCCATTCTGGCCTGATTATATCAACTCATTTAATGTCCACAGCTCACTAGAGAAGTAGGAATCAACCTCATTCTCACAGAAAAGGAAGAGGCGGTTCAGAGAGAACAGAATAAGGGGGAGAGTAGATATTCAAATTAAGATCTAGTGTCAAAACACAAGTTTTCTTTCCTCAAAGCCTCTTCCTGTGAGTTTTACCAGGTGTAGTTTCATTTCTGCCTTTTGATTTCATGAATAGAAAAACTAAGATTGTTTAAAACCATAAGATATCTTTTTTCTTAAAAAAAAAGTTTATTATATTATGCTGAGAATCCTCTGAAATATATAATGTATATACTGAACAACCATGTGGGATATCATTCTGTTATTCCAGAGATTGAAAATGCGGGAGAAGTTCAGCAGGCAGGAGTTCTCTTCTTCCGAATCATGCTGCAAGAGCTGCAGAAAAGCCTTCAGCAGCTTACCTCCATGGACTTTGTATCACTGTTGCTCTATGATTACCATACTGCAATACAGTCAAAACCTCTGTCAGCCAGCCAGGTACAGGAGTTGGAAGCCAAGGCAAAACTAGTACCTGACATCCTGACAGCAGTTATCTTGTTCATTCATCCAGAGTTGGAATCATCACATGACTTAGGAATTTGGGATAAATGTAAACTGGTAAGTTCTTTTTAAGTATTCTTTTTATTGAAAAATAACCCACACAAGTTTAGGCATGCAAATCATAATTGCATGAATCATAAGTGTACAAATGCAAGGATTTTTACACAATGAACATTTGTAACCCTCTAGATTAAGAAACAGATCATTAGGGGCACCTCAAAAGCCCTCCTTTGTACTCTCTCCAATGACCCTCTTCCCTCTCCCCCCACATACACACAGCAAGGATGACCAGAAGCCTGACTTCTAATACTATACGTTGGTTTTGCCTGTTTTCAAATTAATATAAATGAAATTATACAAACTGATGAATTGGGTACTCTAGTTCCACTCGCTGGTGATCCCATAACTTTTGTTCTTTGTTCACAGCACTTTAACAAACACTTAGTTGAGAGTATTTGTACCTTTGATCCAACTGCTAAGGATGTGAAAGCTAATTTAAAGCTCATTGGTGACTATATCAAAGGTAAATTTCTATTTAATTATGGTCTAAATTATACTAACAAGAATAAAACACAGTTGCAAGAGATATCTGAATAAAGCAAGTAGCTCACAAATTCCATTTTTAGGAAAAATAGTTCTGAATATAATCTTCTTTTTTAAAATATATTTTTATTGATTTTTTACAGAGAGGAAGGGAGAGAGATAGAGAGTTAGAAACATCGATCAGCTGCCTCCTGCACACCCCCTACTGAGGATGTGCCCGCAACCCAGGTACATGCCCTTGACCGGAATCGAACCAGGGACATTTCAGTCCGCAGGCTGATGCTCTATCCACTGAGCCAAACCAGTTTCAGCTGAATATAGTCTTCTAAAAGGAGGAACACTGGCTCTAATCTCTGCGTTCCTCAAAGTGACTGCTTCTGCCACCCATATGAGAATTCAGAAGCACATCTGTATCCCACTCACTGACTACATGTGTATTATTCATTAAAAAAACAAAAGTGAACAGGGGCTACAGTGAGGAAAGGTAACAAAAACATTTGGCCAAAAGGCTATTATCTTTAGCTTCAATGAAGAACCAAAGAAAATAATAGATCATGAATCTATACACTTGTATTGCAGCTTTTTTGGAGAAGAATCAGCAGGAATCTAGAGCAGTGAGGCTCCCAGACTGGAGAAGGTAATGAGCTCTTTAGCCACAGAGAATGTGAGAGTAAATATACAGAGGCAGGCACAAATAGGTCTACAGTTGTTCATATGGAAAATACAATAATTACAATAACAATACAAGAATAAACTCTGTGCTTCATGTACTCACAACTGTAAACCTACTTTTGCCCCACATTGTATATATGCAAGCACACATTCCTCCATGGGTGTGTATTACCCAAATGGAGACCTCAGGTCATTTATGTGAGTGGAACAGTAAGGAATAAATTTAAGGTTTGTTCCTTTTTGTTACACATGAAAAACTAGTATTAGTTGGGGAAATGACTGTAGAAATTGTTCAGTAAACCTGTCCCTCCCCATTCTCTTCCCCTCACCTACTTTCTGTGGAAACTCTAGATCAAGTCAGAAGGGTTTCTGCACTTCTGTGATACTTGTATTAGGCCGAGAGGCTCAGAACCAGAGAGATTCCTAGGGCAAGAGGAATGAAAGGGCAACTCAGAGGAAAACAACCACAATCCTGAGTGTGGCAGTAGACGCATATAGGAGTGAGCTGGGGAGCACATAGCAGTGAGCTAGGGTGCATGTTTGAGAAAGGAGTCGTCTGGCACAGGAAGATGAGATACTCCCAGAAGTTTGGGAGTGCTAGAAAATAAGAGAAAGCACAGGATTCAAATAAAAGTTACCATGAATTAGTGGGGACTATGAGCGACGTGAGTAAAGATTAGAATTCGTATTAGGAAGGGCCTCATGGGTCTGGTCTGATTCAGGAGAGCCTCTGGATTCAGAGGTGTTATAGGTCTCACTTCTAAGGAAATGATTCAAGGGAAACAATAACAGTAGCAACAATAAAATGAATACTTGTTCATTGTATACGTGCATAACCTAGGTCTACATTTGTTCACTGTTCACTGGAGACTTAATCCCGAAGAAATGTTTTCTATGTCAGTGGCTCATTGGTTCTCTTCCCTTTGGAGTAGATTCAGTTCCCATTCATGAGTCCCAGGACCCCCTGCCCTCCATGTGTGACCAGTTTGTCAAATTGACTTTTACTTTGAGCCCTTAACCACTTTGGTCCCCATCCATATTGCCAGACTATTGGCCTAGATCCAGACCCTGCTGCCAGGTTCACTTGTGTCCTCGCAGACTGATGCTCCCCTTCTTGGGTGAGGACTCAGGCTCCCATCACTGTCAAATCCAGTCTCTCTGTGAGATGGGATCTGGAAATGAGGAACAGGCCCCTCCGCTCTCTACCTTGCAGGTGTATTCAGGAATTGGCTCTCAGCCCTTAATAAGCCTGTTCCCAGACAAAGGCATCTTCTGTGGAATTGTATCAATGTTTCAAGGAAATCTCTTCAGGCCCACCTCCGATTTGCATATCAGAACTACCTCCTGTGTTGTATGAAAGGAGAGAAGGTTAGCACTCCCCTTGACAAGGATGGAAGAGGCTCTTGGGCCTAACAACATGCATACAGTTAAGGCATTGCCACCTACTTTGTGGCATCTAACTACTATTTTTATGGCATATTTCACAGACCTAGATCGAACTTCCAAAAATTCATCTGGAATAAAAAAAGACCCCGAATAGCTACAGCAATCTTGAGAAAGAAGAACAAAGTAGGTGGGATCTCAATACCAGATTTCAAGTATTACAAAGCCACTATTCTCAAAACTTCCTGGTATTGGCACAAGAACAGACATATAGATCAATGGAATAGAATAGAGAACCCAGAAATTGACCCAGATCACTATGCTCAATTAATATTTGACAAAGGAGGAATGAACATACAATGGAGTCAAGACAGTCTCTTCAATAAATGGTGCTGGGAAAATTGGGCAGATACATGCAAAAAAATGAAACTAGACCACCAACTTACACCATACACAAAAATAAACTCAAAATGGATACAGGACTTAAACATACGACGGGAAACCATAAATATACTAGAGGAATCCACAGGCAGAAAAATCTCTGACAGATGCCAAAGCAATTTCTTCACTGATACTGCTCCTAGGGCAATGGAAACTAAAGAGAAAATAAACAAACGATACCACATCAAAATAAAAAGCTTTTGCACAGCAAAGGAAACCATCAATAAAACAACAAGAAAGCCCACAGCATGGGAGAACATATTTGCCAATGATATCAACGATAAGGGTTTAATCTCCAACATTTACAGGGAACTCATGCAGCTTAACAAAAAGAAGATAAACAACCCAATCAAAAAATGGGCAACTGATCTAAATAGACACTTTTTGAAGGAAGACAGAAGGAAGGCCAGGAGACATATGAAAACCTGCTCAAAGTCACTAATCATCAGAGAGATGCAAATCAAAACAACAATGTGGTACCATTTCACACCTGTCAGAATGGCTATTATGAACAAATCAACAAATGACAAGTGCTGGTGAGGATGTGGGGGTAAAAAGGAACCCTTGTGCACTGCTGGTGGGAATGCAGACTGGTGCAGCCACTGTGGAGAACAGTATGGAGTTTCCTCAAAAAACTAAAAATGGAACTCCCATTTGACCCAGTGATCCCACTTCTAGGAATATATCCCAAGAAACTAGAAACACGAATCAGAAAGGATATATGCACCCCTATGTTCATAGCAGCACAATTCATCATAGCTAAGATTTGGAAACAGCCTAAGTGCCCATCAGCAGATGAGTGGATTAAAAAACTGTGGTACTTCTACACAATGGAATACTACACTGCAGTAAAAAAGGAGTTCTTACCATTTGCAACAACATGGATGGAGATGGAGAGCATTATGCTAAGTGAAATAAGCCAGTCAGAGAAAGATAAATATCACATGATCTCACTCATTTGTGGAATATAATGAACACCATAAACTGATGAACAAAAAAGATCCAGAGACAGAGAGACATCAATCAGAACGTCAAACCTCAGGGAAGGTAGGGGACAGTGGGGGTAAGGGGGAGAGATCAACCAAAGGACTTATATGCATGCATATAAGCCTAATCAATGGACACAGACCACAGGGTTGTAGGGGCATGAATGGGAGGTGGGGGGTAATGAGGGGATAAGGACACATACGTAATACCTTAATCAATAAAGAAAAAAAAAAGAATCAACTGAGGAGAAAAAAAAAACTACCTCCTTATCCTATATAACCCCTTTGTTTCAGAAAACATGCTAATTTCTGTTTGCTCTGCTTGCTGCCACTTTGACGTGTGTTAGGTAATTCTGGAGAACCCTTAATCTCCAATGATCCCCGCCACTTTCTCTTTTCCAACAGTGTCCTCAGGTGGCAGGAATACTAACTGCAGTTAACAATGCTGGATTCAGCCAGAAACCAATATTCCCTAGGCTACCCTACCACCACCACCAAACCTTCAGCATTATCATAGCCTCTGCAGCAATCAAGACAGTTCATCAGCCACCCAGATACCAATCCTCTCTCCTTCAGATGCAACTGTATTCTAAGCTCCCCATTTGGGGAAAGGAAGCAGAACTCTTTGGGGCCCCTTTCTCTTTGTGCCAGAAAGAAAGGAGTCTTCTGGCATCGGATTCTGTTGCTCAGTTTATTTGAACCTTCTAGCAGCATTAAGTAAGGCACCTACTCACCAACCCCACCCAGCATGAAGTGCTATTAATAATATTTGTAGATCTGCTCAGGATGGGTAGGGACTGTTAGCATAGCTCCTAACCCACGAAGCCTTCCAAACTAAAGATTTTGCCAAGAAGATAGAATTAGGGCTGATGATGTACCCACACTTTCTTAGGGCTTCTGCTGTCAACTCTTATTTTATTAAGATAATGACATAACATTCTATTAGTTTAAGGTATACAACCTTAAACTAATAGAATATGTATACATTCATAAACTAGGTCTACATTTGTTCACTGTATCCTATATAATAAAAGAGTAATATGCAAATTGACCCAATGGCTGAACCAACAGTCGCTATGACGTAGACTGATCACCAGAGGGCAGATGCTCAATGCAGGAGCTACCCCCTGGTGGTCAGTGTGCTCCCACAGGGGGAGCACCACTCAGCCACAAGCCAGGCTGACAGCTGGTGAGCGCAGTGGCCCACCTCCATGGGAGCACTAAGGATGTCCGAGGGCTCCCAGACTGCAAAAGGGCTCAGGCCAGGCTCAGAGAACCCCTCCTCCCCCTGCCCAGTGCACGAATGTCATGCACCGGGCCTCTAGTATGTATATATTGTAAAATGATCACCACAATAGGTTTAGTTAACATCCATCACCATACATTGTTATCATTTTTTCTTAAAATGCAAACTTTTCAGATCTACTGTTGTTTTAGCAACTTCATACACAATGCAATATTGTTAACTATAGTCACAAGGTTACACATTACACACTCAGAATTTATGTTATAACTGCAAGTTTGTACCTTTTGACCACCTTCATCTATTTCAACCCTCACCTCTGCCAACTAACAATCTGTTCTGTTTCTATGAGCAGTTTTTTTAGATTCCACATATAAGTGAGATTATATAGTATGTCTCTCTCTGACTTATTTTACTTAGCATAATGCCCTCAAGGGCATTTGTCATGTTGTAGCAAATGGCAGGGTTTTCTCTTTTTATAGTTGAATAGTATTCCATTACATATGCTGCATTTTCTTTATTCATCTGTTAATGAACATTTAGATTGTTTATACGTCTTCACTATTGTAATGCTGCAATGAACAAAGGAATGCAGATATCTCAAGATAGTGATTTCATTTCCTTCAATTGTATACCAGAAAGTGGAATTGCTTAACCATATGGGAATTCTACTTCTAATGTTTTGAGCAAACTCCACACTGTCTTCCAAAGTCTTGATATCAATTTACATTCCCACCAATAGTGCACAAAGGGTTCTCCTTTCTTCACATCCTTGCCAACACTTACTTCTTGTCTTTTTTATAATAATCATTCTAACAGGTACAATGTGATATCTCATTGTGGTTTGGTTTGCATTGCTAGAAAGGGGTATTTTGTTTTCTGGTGGAATTCCAGGCAGCTGTGTCATCTTTAGATGAGGCAGCCATCTATGAAGGAGCAGCTTTGTTCAGTATGCTTGTCCTCTCAAGTCTGTACCATTATATGTGAATATTACTGACATACTTCCCTGTGGGGGACCCAGTGACTCCAGTGGCCACTCCGACAGCTATACATGTAGTAGCATATCAATAGCCTGCTACCCTCTGCCTAAAATACTCCCAGTAGTTGGCCTCTCCTACCTTAAGACCCATGACCCGACTATCTTCTCAACGATCTGTTCTCCCCACTCCACTTTCGACCTCTGTGGCCAGCCTGGCCTAGTCTTTCGGTAGGGTGTCCCATACCTGCCCATGTTTCCCTCCCAGGGAGTTTGGACAGATGTTGTCTACCAGTAAATGTTCTCAGATCTGGAAGGAAGAAGAGCTGTCTCCTAGTAAAGCCAGAATCACTCTGCTATCTAGAACCTGTAATTCTGCCAAGTGGCCACACTTCCTTCCCGCAGCTAAGAAAGAACGAAAGAACGAAGGAAAGGAAAGGAAAGGAAAGGAAAGGAAAGGAAAGGAAAGGAAAGGAAAGGAAAGGAAAGGAAAGGAAAAGGAAAGGAAAGGAAAAGGAAAAGGAAAAGGAAAAGGAAAAGGAAAAGGAAAAGGAAAAGGAAGGAAAGGAAACCTGAGGCTCTCTATGTCCACAGACACTGATCTCATCAGGAGTCTCCTAGGCCCTCTACTTTTTCTGCAAGTTCCAGGGCTCCTCCTCTGCCAAAGAAGCCAGGCTCAGTGTGATTAAAGATGATCACCACCACTTGGACCTAGATTCTTGGGTAGTCCCTTCTAGGGCTTGCTGGCTCCTACTTGTAGGAAAAAAGCTGCTATCACAGTTAGACCCAGGTTTAACAGGAAGCCTAGACTGTGCCATTTATGAGTTGCTCATGGATTTCAGGCTCTAGAGAAGGAAACATCTGTTCAGTGTTAGAGCAGATTTCCTTTGTCCTGGCAAGCACCTCTTCAGGGCCATTTTAATTAAGATATTAGACAAGTATTCACTCACATACTGTTCAGGAGACTATTTGGGGGCCTGCATGTTTGATCCATTTCCCATGCAAGTAGACCCCTTCCACTGTCAGTCCAAGTCATCTGGGAATAAAAAGAAAAAAAAACTGAAATCAGCAATTTTCTTTCTATTCTTTGTCATGCCTTTTGATTTTAAAATTTGAAGTTTTCCAACAGTAGTTACTGAATTAAAAGAAATAACTAAAATTGGTTTTGTCTAACTCAGTGGTCAGCAAACTCATTAGTCAACAGAGCCAAATATCAACAGTACAACGATTGAAATTTCTTTTGAGAGCCAAATTTTTTAAACTTAAACTTCTTCTAACACCACTTCTTCAAAATAGACTCGCCCAGGCCGTGGTATTTTGTGGAAGAGCCACACTCAAGGGGCCAAAGAGCCGCATGTGGCTTGCGAGCCGCGGTTTGCCAAGCACTGGTCTAAGTAATATCATTGCTGCTTTGATATCTGATAAAGACTGTTAAAAAGCAGTTTAATGAGAACTTTTCTATTTAAGGCAAGTATATTTTTCAGGTTCCTTTGAAACTCTTAATTTTTTATTTTAGTGATATTAAAACAATCTTTTATCCCAAAAGGACTACAAAAATTATATTTTTTATTAAAGTACTTTAAAAGGTCTAAAGGAACTAAAAACCTTCTAACAGAAGTCAGTAGCCCATCTTTCTTCTCTCTTCTCACTCACTCCAGATCCCCTCACTAGAGGAGTTATTTTTTGCCCATTTAACTGTTTCTTCTGGCAATAGCACATTTCAATATTTCTAGTTTATGTAATATTGCTATCTTTAATTCATCCATTTTAAACCTTGTCAATTGATTTTCTCTTTATAGATGAAAGTTTAGTTGTTACACCACCATTCTCTTACCCAATTCTCCTGATGTAGTTATATTACAAATGGGGATTAAGTCAAAATGCAATGTTTACATGGTTTTGCCTATGCAGATATTATCTACACCTGAACACTGTAGCATATTTTGATTGTTCCTTTTCCCCTTTAATTTTTCATGAAGTAAATAATTGCATTTTATTTTTTAAATTGCTTAATTTTCTTTGTGCTTCTTGATAATTCCTACCCCTTCCATTTATCTCTTTATATAATTTCCCAAAAGGTTACTTTTACCAGGTAATATTTTTAGTTCTAATTTTTTTTTTGAGCGATTCCTTCTAGAGATTTTAATTTTCTTTCTATCTGGAGTCTTCCTGCATTCTGATCTGCTACTCAACTGCCTTCCTGATATTTACTTTTCTGATCCCATAGGAATTTACTTTGCCATTTTTTTGGTTCATTCTTTCTTGACTTACTCCTGTGATTTGAGACAGCATTTTTCCAATAGTTTTCTGAGTAAGAGCGCATGATTGATAAATTTTTTGAGACCTTTCATGTCTGAAAGTTTGCCAGATAATATTTTAGAAGACATTGCCCCATTGTCTTTTTTTTTTTTCAGAAACTGAGATATAATTCAATTACCACAAATGTCACCATTTTAAAGTGTACCATTCAGTGTATGTGTGTGTTTTAGTATATTCATCAGGTTGTACAACCATCACCATCTAATTTTAGAAAGTTTTTATCACTCCAAAAGAAACCCAGTACCCATTAGCAGTCACTCTCCCATGCCCATCCCCATCCCAGCCCCTGGCAACCACCAATCTACTTTCTATCCAGTTTTGCCTATTCTGGACATTTCATATAAATGGAATCATACAACATGTGACTTTTGTATCTGGCTTCTTTCATTTAGCATAATGCTTCAAGTTTCATCTATGTTCTAGCGTGTATCAGTACTTAATTCCTCTTCTACAGCCAAATAATATTCTATTACATGGATATCCCACATTTTATATATCTATTTATCAGTCGATAAACATGTGGGTTGCTTCTACTTTTTGGCTATTGTACATACTGCTACTGTGAACATCAGTCTACAAGTTTTTGTGTGAGCATATATTTTTAGTTCTTGTGGGTATGTAGCGAGGAGTGGAATGCTGGGTCAAATGCAAACTCTATGTTCTTCAGGAAATGGCTCCAAGGTCACAAGAAATTTGGAAACTTCCAAGATTGCTATTGAGAAGTTTGTATCCTTTCTGATTTGATTCTGTGCATGTGACCTTTTTCTGTGCTACCCACCCCTGCCTCAAAGCTGTAGAATCACCTTTTATCTCAAAGACTGAAATTTCATAATGATATGCTTTTATATGGGTCTGTTTTCATTCATTGATATGCGCATTCACTGGGCCTTTTCAATTGTGAAACTCATATCCTTAAGTCCTTGATAATTTCCTCCATGGTATCAAGGTTGCTACTCATGACTGTAGATTATGTACACTGCACAAAGGTGCTATACTGAGGAGGTGGGAGGGGGCTGAAATCAAACCAGGAGTCCATTCATTAAACTGTGTGCTTTAGCATAATGCCACATCTGCTTGTATGAAAGGCATCTCTTTCTTCACACACCGTTTTCTGCTCATCAAGCTATGTGCTCACAGATTGCATTCATCCATAGTGGGTGTCTTTTTCTCATTTACACAAAGGTGACCTAGAGGTTGGTGGTGGCCCTACCCTCTTTTCTGTATTCTGTCTTTGGAATTCCTATTGTTTAGACATTGGATAGCCTAAATTTAGTCTCCCAAATCCTTGTATTTTTTTCTCCTATTTTGCATCTTTTTGTCTTTTTTTCCCACTTCCTGAGACATTCTCTCAACCTTCTAATCCTATTGAATTTTTATTTCTACATACTTTAATGTCTAAAAGCTTTGTTGTTCTTTAAATACTTGCTTTTACAACATCTGTTCTATTTCTTAAATGCAATGTCTTATCTCTCTGAAGGTACTGATGATAATTATTTTTTAAAGTTTTCTTCTCCCTGTGGTTTCTCCTCTTTCCTTCTGTTTCAGTGTTTTGGTGTCTGTATGTCACCTTCTTTACATCTCCTACACACTAGGCAACGCCTCAACCCTAGAAATGTCTTCCTCAGAAAAGGTAACATAGAAAGTCTCTGACCTAGGGGACATCAGACACAGTTGAGAAGGGAGAATACCAGAGTGAAAACAGAGAGACTATGAGTGTGTCTACTGAATACTGAGACACCTGTAGGCTTTCCCCACTAAGCTCCAACAAAAAGGGGCAAAGAAAAGGCACAAACAACTGATACCCATACCACTGAAGTGCAAGAAAACGGTGTACGACTTTCATTTGTAATAAATTTATCCCATTAATGTTGGATTTCTATTTTTTACTGTTTTAAAATCAATAATTTATACATAAATATACATATATTTGGATTATGTTCAACATTTGTTACTGATAGAGGGATATGATCTAAGAATTATTAAAAGCCACTCACTGTATTGAAGTATGAATTTTTATAAAAATAAATTGCATTGATTTCAATTTTATACATAATTTGATTTATGGCCACATCATTTAAAAAATCCAATACAATGTGATATTGTACAGAAGTTGCGCTTACAATAGGAGTGAAATTAATGCAAGAACTCAGTGTTCAGCCTGGAATAAACTTCCACCCAAA
The DNA here is from genome assembly GCA_026230045.1 of Corynorhinus townsendii. NCBI lineage: Eukaryota > Metazoa > Chordata > Mammalia > Chiroptera > Vespertilionidae > Corynorhinus > Corynorhinus townsendii. Next base: position 33,728,330 of record JAPDVU010000009.1, read on the forward strand.
CTTTGATAACTCAAGAAAAAAGTAGATTTAACTTAATCCAGTGTTAAAGCAGAGATCCATAAATGGAGACTTAATTAGAAATATCCCATATTATTCTAATGTTTTAAGCAAAATGAATTTCCTATATTAATTAAAAGTTTGATTAAACTTGAATCTGTTTTGAAATCAATAAGTTTATAAACAGATTCAAAGTTTGACTCAACAATTATTTTAGCTCAGATGTCTTCAAATAATTTACTATAACCCTTACCAATGAAAGCAAAAAAAAAAAAAAAAAAAAGCACAATTTCTTATGGTTAGAAAAGAAAAAAAAAGTAGTATATCTGTTTGAAAGAATTGTAAAATCTGTGCAAACTACTGCAAAGATCTGGCATCTATCCACCACAAGAGAGCAGCAGTGCTCAACCACGGTTAATGGGAACCCCACAGAGCAGCAGCAATTTTCAACCCTTTTATGTGCCACCACACACTATTGTGCCACAAGAATTTTTAAAATGCGCAATACCCGACTATTTAGTCAGGAGCACTGACCTCTTTTTCCTTAGATTGTCAAATAAAAAAATGACAACAGCTAACACAATAGCTTTCAGGTGTGAATAAATCAAAAGAATACTTTTTTTTTTGTCAGATCGGCAAAAAATATATTTTTTGGTGTGCCACAGAATTTTAGTAATTGGTTTATGTGTGCCATGAGATGAAGAAGGTTGAAAAGCACTGCCACAGAGCAATGGGGGCTTCATTAGAGGAATATATTAAAGCCAGCTGTTAATACATCAATCTCTCATTGGAAAGGGCAGGAAACAGAAACTATGGCCCAGGCAGGTTTAGAGCTTCTGTCCCTGGTAACAAGATAGGAAATAAGCAACAGGGGCTTGTGAAAGGGACTGACCTTGCTCCCTATTCTCGTGTCCTTGAATCACCATGGAGATGGCTGACTGGCTTAATAATGGTTGCAGATAGGAGTCTATTCATTTGGATGTCAGATAAGAACATTGTGGCAGGCATCAAAGAAACAAAGCTCTTGATGGGGATTTAGGAGGGGTAGAATAAAAGCTGTGGGGAGCAGGAGAGCTGTTACATGTCAGAAAACCAGGACTGATTTTAGAAGTATTCTGGGATGAACTTTTATTTAATTAAACTCATAACATTAAGATAATCAGAGTAATCTTTGCAGCCTATAGCATTACTTTGTTTCAGGAACTAATAAATGCAAAAAGGGATCGATTATAACAAATGCACTTCAAAATTGTACATTTGTATGTTGGTCTAGTATTACCCATAACATGAGAAGAATCAGGTACATTTCATGTGCTGTCATGACCAGCATTTGTTCTCATTCATAATTGTCACTAATGGTGCTTAGTTATAATCTGAAAAGACTTAGTATTTGAAAAACCTAATTTAATTAGTCCATAATTGAATGTTGTTTCAAGTCAACATTTATTGAACACTTATAATTGGAAGAAGACTGTGCCTCTGTGTGTGTGTGTGTGTGTGTGTGTGTGTTAAAACATTGTGTCTGCATTTTAAAGTCAGTTTAAAAAATTTTTGAGACTTGTGATTGTTTTCCACATTTTATGTGCCTTCATGTTGATAGAAGATAAGGAAGTAAAATAATTTGTCTTTCATTTAATAGATATCCATAAGTAACAATTGTCATTGTTAAAGAGCTATGGATAGCCCTGGCTGATATGGCTTAGTTGGTTGAGCATTGTCCCATGCACCGAAAGGTCACTAGTTTGATTCCCAGTCAGGGCACATGCTCAGATTGTAGGTTCCATCCGGAGGCAACCAATCCATGTTTCTCTTTCTCTCTGTCTCTCTGACCCCCTCCCTCCCTCCCTCTCTAAAATCAATTTTTTTTAAAAAGAGCTATGGATAGGAGATGATATTTAAAACCTCTTATTCAATTATAAGTATTACTAGAGGCCTGGTGCATGAAATTTGTGCATGGGGGAGGGCAGTGTGTCCCTCAGCCCAGCCTGAACCCTCTCCAATCTGGGGCCCCTCGAGGGATGTCCAACATCCCTCTCAAAATCCAGGACTGCTGGCTCCCAACCGCTTGACCTGCCTGCCAGCCTGATCACCCCATAACCACTCCCCTGCCAGCCTGATCGATGCCTAACTGCTCCCCTGCTGGCCGATTGCCCCTAACTGCCCTCCCCTGCTGGCCCGGTCACCCCTAACTGCCCTCCCTTGCCAGCCTGGTCACCCCTAACTGCCCTCCCCTGCCAGCCCAATTGCCCCTAACTGTCCTCCTTGCAGGCCTGGTCGCCCCTAACTGTCCTCCCCTGCTGGCCTGGTCACCCCTAACTGCCCTCCTTTGCTGGCCTGATCCCCCAAACTGCCCTCCCTTTCAGGCCTGGTCCCTCCCAACTGCCCTCCCCTGCTGGCCTGATCACCCACAACTACCCTCCCCTGCTGGCCATCTTGTGGCAGCCATCTTTGACCACATGGGGGCGGCCATCTTGTGTGTTGGAGTGACAATCAATTTGCATATTACCTCTTTATTAGATAGGATTTATAGTTTATTCAACTCAAATCAGCAAACATTATTGGGTTAGGCATAGACCTGAGGGTGGGAGGCATCTGAAAGAAGGTAATTAATATTTTTTTTAGCAACTACTCTGTGACAGATTTTCACATATCTTTTCTCATTAATTTTCATAACAATTCTGAGGTATTACCCCTGTTTTATGAAAGAAGAAACAGGCTCAGAACAATTAGGTGACCTGCTCCAGGGCACAAGAGTAGTTGGCGTAAAGTCAAGATTAGAAGCCATGCCCCGCTGATTTGGCTCAGTGGTTGAATGTCACCGATAAACCCAGGGCACATGCCTGGGGCTATATAGGAGGCAGCTGATCAATGATTCTCTGTCATCATTGATATGTCTATCCTTTTCTCCCTCTCTGTTCCCCTCTGAAATCAATGAAAAAATATTTAAAAAATAATTGGAACCCAGATCTGTTCAGCTCTACAGTACATTCTCTTTCCATTAGATCATTCTATCTGACCATTAATCATTGACTTCTGGGAAAAAGTAACTTTTATAAATGGCAGTTTAATGGTTTGCAATTTAACAAACGAATCTTAATGGTATGTAGTGATTCTATCTTTTAAAATAATTTTAAATTAAATATTTCAAACATAGAAGTTTGAGACTAACACCTGTAGTCATTATGGACCCATATTCTATATCCAACCTTAATATTATGCGTGTTTGAGTCAGACGTCTTTTTTTAAAGATATTTTATTCATTTTTTACAGAGAGGAAGGGAGAGGGATAGAGAGTTAGAAACATTGATGAGAGAGAAACATTGATCAGCTGCCTCCTGCAACTTCTTATTAGGTATGTGCTCACAACCAAAGTACATGCCCTTGACCGGAATCAAACCTGGGACCCTTGAGTCCACAGGCCAACGCTCTATCCACTGAGCCAAACCGGACTTTTTTAAAGAAAGAAAACATTATAGGGCCCTGGCCAGTGTTATTTCAATGATCAGTGTCAATGAGAGCATAGAAGGGTTGCAGGTTCAATCCCAGCCCGGTTGGGGTGGGTATGGGACACAACCAATCAATGTTCTCTCACATTAATGTATGTCTGTCCATCTGTCTCTCTCTCTTCCACACCCTCCCTTCCCCCCACTCTCTAAAAATCAATGGAAAAATATTTTCCAGTGAGGACTAACAACAAAAAACATTAAAGGAACAGTTGAGACTTTCTACCCCTCCATGATCCTATTTTCTTCCTCCCTAGAGATAATACTATTATGAATTTGGTATTTATTATGCATGATTTCTTACTTTTACTACATGCTTATGAATCCATAAACAATATGATATTATTTTACAGGTTTAAAAATTTTTTAAAATTGTATCCAAAGAACATATTATCCTACAACTTACATTTTGTGCTCAATAATGTTTTGAGATTTATCCACATGATATATATAGCTCTAGCTCTTTAATTGTTGTTAAATGCTATGTAGTATTTCATTAGATGACTACACCAAAATTTTAAAATCCTTAGATATTTAAACAAGATTCTGCTATGGTTTTTACTCCAAACATATCTAATGAACTTTCATCATAATACTGGAACTTGTATTTTAATTTAAAATATGCAAAACTATTCACATTCACATTTTTTCCCCTTTGGTGCAGGTCATTCCCGAATCGATGTGTGGAAATCGGGTAGTAATGTCATGGAGTACCTATACCACTGGTCACACATCTGTTTAGCTCTCATAGAACTAAACAAAAAACTAAGTAGTGCTATTATACCCCCATTGCCCTCAAAGACTGACTCCTGTGTGTATGCAAAAATGCCAAGTGCAAGCTTGCTAGGTAAATGCTAATGGAATTGGTGCTGTATTTAGAATATTTTTGTTATGTTCAGTTTTGTTAACTATAAAATATTTTCAATTGGAAGAAAATAGACATATAGACATATTCTGCTCCTAGACACTTGCCTCTGCACTTTTTAAAACCAAAATACTACCTAAGAAGAAGTTTGATTTAAAAAATATACAGTTAAGGTAGCCATAAACAAATGCATGTTATAGAATACTAGAGGCCCGGTGCACGAAATTCGTGCATGGAGGGAGAGGGGCCCTTAGCCCAGCCTGCACCCTCTCCAATCTGGGACCCCCAAGGGATGTCCAACTACCTGTTAAGGCCCGATCCTGGTAGGATCAAGCCTAAACCGGCAGTCGGACATCCCCCTCACAATCCAGGACTGCTGGCTCCCAACTGCTCGCTTGCCTGTCTGCTTGATTGCCCCTAACCGCTTCTGCCTGCCAGCCTGATCACCCCATAACCACTCCCCTGCCAGCCTGATTGGTGCCTAACTGCTCCCCTGCTAGTCTGATTGCCCCTAACTGCCCTCCCCTGCAAGCCTGGTCACCCCTAATTGCCCTCCCCTGTAGGCCTGGTCCCCGCCCCAACTGCTCTCCCCTGCAGGCCTGGGTCCCCCCCCCAACTGCCCTCCCTTGCAGGCCTGGTCCCTCCCAACTGCCCTCCCCTGCTGGCCATCTTGTGGTAGCCATCTTGTGGCCACCTGGGGGCATCCATCTTTGATCACATGGGGGCAGCCATCTTGTGTGTTGGAGTGATGGTCAATTTGCATATTACTCTTTTATTAGCTAGGATAGAGGCCTGGTGCATTGGTGGGGGCCAGCTGGTTTGCCCTGAAGGGTGTCCTGGATCAGGGTGGGGGTTACCTTGGGACATGGGGCGGCCTGGGCCTGTAACCTGTAACCTGTGGTGATTTGCAGGCTGACCATGCCTCCTGGCAACCCAAGCAGAGGCCCTGGGATCTGGGATTTATTTATCTCCTATAATTGAAACTTTGTAGCCTTCAGCAGAGGCCAGGGCAGGCCAGGAACTTGGCTTCCTCCATCACCAGGGAAACCCAAGCATCCTGCTTGCTCCATGGCCACAGCCATTTTCGTTGGGATTTATTTATCGTCTATAATTGAAACTTTGTAGCCTTGAGCGGAGGCCTGGGCCAGCCAGGGTGTGCAGGAAGCTTGGCTTCCTCCATTGCCGGGGAAACCCAAGCCTCCTGCTCGCTCCAGACCGCACTATCTTGGTTGGGTTAATTTGCATACTCACTCCTGATGGGCTGGTGGGCGTCGCTTGTGGCTGTGGCAGAGGTATGGTCAATTTGCCTATTACTCTTTTATTAGATAGGATATTCAAAACTTTCCTTTCAATTTGAGTTTTATATCTGCCATGGGACTATTATGATTGACTAACAAAGTTATTTTCATTCTTTTAAGGTACAAAGTAAAGACCGAAGATTTAAAATGGCAGTTTTTACATCAAAAGCATACCAAATAATAAAGATTTTAAGAAATGGACTAGAAATTGTTTTTCTAATTTTTCAAAGATGAATATGAGCACTACCATTTCTCCCTCATCACCACACACGCACTTACCTTAGTAACAAGTTATTTCAATGAATAGAAATCCTTGTGGGAAAATGTTTGTCCATGACTCATGGAAAAAAGAAAAAAACCTTAAAAAATAATAACATAGGGAGGCTAGGGGAAGGTCAATGGGGGGGAAAAAAGGAGATATATGTACTACTATTTGTAATACTTTAAACAATAAAATTTTAAAAATGCATCACAAAAACACACAAAAAATAACAAACCTCTCCAGTTCAAGAACTGCAAAAAGAATTTATATTTACTTAAAGATTGTTAGTACAGCAAACTTTACTGTTCTGTTGTGAGATTTCATCTTTGCAATAAAATATCTGATGACAGTCCATTTTTAATAAAATTTTGGGAAATTAAACTTCATTTTTTTATTTGGTTGAAAAAATGTTGTGTTCCAAACATCTTATAATTTGAGGTCCTTTTTTAACCTTTTCTGATAAGATGGCAGTGTTATTACCAGTCCTCATCTCTTGAATGATCACATGCCCAGTTTTAACCTGTAAGCCTCTTTTGTATTAGAAAAAGGGCTTTTAAGGACTTTTGCAGCAACATTTCTAGGAACAAGGTTCTTGAAGATATTAAACTGATAGCCCCATATCCTGATGGCTTCAGAACAGCTTATAAAGAGTTCACTGGATACAAATGGTATTTTAGGCAGCCAGAAGGGCAAATTTTTATCGCATGCTACCTTTTTAACCACTATCCTGGGAATAGTTAACTAAAGGGTAGCATAGTCATTAGCATAATGATAATAAATATATTAGCATGGTGCTTTAACTTGTTTGAAATATTTACACATACTAGCTCATTTTATCCTCTCAATAGCCTGTAAGATGGGCAGTCTTGATATTATCTCCATTTTATAAATGAGAAAGTCTCTAAGAGTGAGTGAGTTAATTAGGTCACAATAACTAGTAAGAGATAGGATAGAGTTACTACCCTTGCCAGCACCCCAGACACCTCACTAAGACTTTCCACCCTTTCTAGGCTAATAATTGTGCATTCAGTCTTTTGGAAATTACTTTAAAATTAAACAACCAGCAAGGCAGATTGGTTGATAAAAACATCTATGATGAGAGAGAATCATTGACCCGCCTCTTGTACACCCCACACTGGGAATCAAGTCCTGGGGATGGAACCTGCAACGCAGTCTTGTACCCTGACCGGAAATCGAATGGAGGCCTTTTGGTCCATAGATCGACATTCAACCACTGAGCCATGCCAGTCGGGCATGGAACTTACTTTTTAGTGAAGATATTTCTTATACTTAACAAAAGTTTAGATATAGATTTATATTTAAATCTGTTTGACTAAATAAGTGATTTTCAGTAAGTGTGCCACAAGAATTTTTAAAACGTGTGTGCTGCAGCACATCAGTTGACTAGTGTCAGATATTGCATGTATTAAAAATCCATGTGACAGCACTAGCTGGTTTGGCTCAGTGGATAAAGAGTCCCGGATTTGATTCCAGTCAAGGGCACATGCCCGGGGTTGTGGGCTCAATCCCCAGTGGGGGGCATGCAGGAGGCAGCCTATCAATGTTTCTCTCTCTCTCCCTTTCTCCCTGAAATCAATAAAAATATATTTTAAAAATAACCCTTGCGACAGACCAGTTGAAAATTGCTGGAATAAATAGATTTATTGATTTACTTACATTTACTTCTAATTCAGAAACCTAGACTTGAATAGTTGGATTTTTATTGACTCTCCATAGCTTACAAGTAACAATGACACTGTATGGTGTAGTCTAGTAGACAATCCAAATCAATTGAGCTATCCAGCCAGGGCTATAACAATTTTTATACTATACATAAAGTGATATATTTTTACTTGAAGGCAGTCTGTGATAAGCTAAAGATGTATACTGGCATTTGAATGAATCATTAGTACTATTATTGCCTTTCCTTATTAGTCTTGTCTGAGAGAAGGTCGTCAAGTCAAAGTAATGGCATTGCGGTCCAGTTTTTACTTGAGAATAAACTGATGATAGCAGAGATTCCATTAATATGGAATAAATATGAAGATCTTACAGGGGGAAAAAGGGGGTTATTTTTTAATGGTACAGGGGTCAATACAAGAGGACATAATAATCCTAAATGTTTCAACATACTTAAAACAAAAACTTGTTAAAAGAAATAGACATATCTAGATGCAGACTTAAACATCCTTCTGTAGAAATTGATTTCTTCGGCTGCAATAAGACTAGTTTGGAATGGGCCAAGAATGAGTGGGTGCCCAGTTAATATGACTAGAATTTAAGAAAAAAAGAGTATGGTATATGCTTTTGATTCCTATACCCATTGATACTACAGTATTATTAAGCAATTTGGTTCTATGAGACACTATGAGAATATAGATTTTCACCTTCTGCCAAATTACCCTGAGCCCGATATAATCATACTGAACTACTCATTTCTGGGCCCCATACCAGAGTTCCTGATACAGTAGCTCTGGGATAGGACCCGTTAATTTGTATTTTTAACAAATTCCCGGATAATGCTATCCTGCTGGTCCCGGAACCACACCTTGGGAACCAATGGCCTAGAATTTCGTCATTCTTTTCTTCCCATTGATTTCGAAGCAGTCAGTCGGCTCCCAAATTAAACCGAAGATCAAAGAGCTAGGTTCCAAAACAGCGTTTGAATCGATTTAAAAGCGATTTAGCGGCAAAGTGGATTCCTGGCCGCCCAAAGTCGCGCGAGAGTTTACGTGACTACGTCAGCGTCTGCGTCAGTGTCGCGTCGGCGTCAGCCACGTTCAGCGGAGACCGGAGCAAGATGGCGATTCCGGGCAGGCAGTGAGTGATACGGGAGTTAGGGTTAGGCTGGGGAATGAGAAACCACGGCGACTGTGTCTTTGGCAGAGGAGTAAAAGCGCGCTGGAAGTGAAGGGGCTGTCTCGTCAGGGATAGAGACGGGAAAAGCGAGAAATCCTGAGGAACATATTCCCCTCCCCCCCTATATTTTCCAGGATGGAAGCCCGAAGTTTGAGGGAGAAACTTGTGAGGAAATAAAGAAAGTTAGGCTGAGGGGCAGAGAGCGAGACTTTTCTATTTTCCAAAAGCTCGGTCTGAGGCCCCTCAGTCTTGCTTCCTACCCCGCGCTTGAGTTTCTCCCGGTTTGGATGCCTTCAGGGGCAATGAGAAGAGACAATCCCTGGCTTCCTTAGAGGGCCTTGTTCTTGCAGCTCAAGTCCTGATTCCCGCCATCCCTTCTGGTTTTAGGAATGTGCTGAGAAACCACAGAAAAGGGTAGGCATATAGGGAATTGGGGTTTGCGGTGCCGTAGGAGACAAATATTGTATGTTCTTACAAGTTTTACGTTTGATGTATAATCCATGATTTTGATGTGGCTTTCTGTGATTGCTGCATCTTAAAGGCCAAAATGTGAGAAACTAAATGAGTTGGCTCTGATGGGATGGTTCTCTCAGATGCTCCAATACAAAACAAGTGAGCTTAATAAGGTGTAATGAGAATTTATCCTATGACTTTTGGGGTTTTTGAGTTAATGTAATCTTTTAAAAAAAGTGTGGGTGATAGTATCCAATCAATAACTTCTTTAAAACTGTGTAACTGCACAGTAGGAGGGCAGGGGGATTTATTTTCTTGACTCTTGTTAGACTAAAAGATAATTTAGAGCACTTTTATTTTTAATGGGCATGAACTGAGCTTTCCACTAACATGTTCTTTTAAAATCCTTAGTATCATTTTACCATCAAAATCATTTCTGTACTCGTCAGTTACTTCTCTTCTTGGATTAAAATGGTATTTGAGTTTGGCTTGTGCCTACAAATAATCACTTAGTAAAAATTATAAAATCTTAGCACATTAGAACTTGGAGATGTCTGAAGATCGGAAACTTATGTGTTCATAGACATTTTTGACTTGGTAGCTTCGTCTGGAAGAGGTAGTGAATGTATTATGTTTTAACATTTAAATATAATGGTGTAATTTCTATTTCAAAAAAAAATGCAGGTATGGGCTTATTTTGCCAAAGAAAGCACAGAAGTTGCACCCTGTTTTGCAAAAACCATCAGTGTTTGGGAATGATTCTGATGATGATGAGGTAAGGGAACCTGTTTTTCTACCAAATTGTTGAAAATATGTATTTTTTTACATTGAAGAGTGAATTTGATGTCTTTGCTTGTCTTAGTTATTTGTCAATACAGTGTATCTGGAGTATATTGTAATTTACAGAATTATCAAAAGGAATAAAGAAAGAAGCTCCACTGATGTTATTCATAAGTGATACATGAATAATCTGATCCCCCCCCAAAAGCTATGAACTTCACTTATTTTTAAGCAGTTACACAGTCATTTTAGTAGCTAATACAGATGTAACAAAATTGTTTCTGTAAACCACCCTGACAAACTATTGAGAAGTCACCAATTTCCTAGAAAGTTTTATTAGTAAAGTAGTTTCTGAGGAGACTACGTTTGTGGTTATTCAGTCTCTGCTAAATGTAATTGCTCAGTTACAGTTATGGTAGTGTGTAATGTTACCATAGTACTATAATAATCTTCTATATATATAAAAGGCTAATATGCAAATTATCCCCTCAAGAGTTGGACTGGGAGCTCAATTGCTCGCTCTGACGTGTGCTGACCACCAGGGGGCTGCGCAGAACAAAGGAAGTCCCCAGCAGCAGCCAGAAGGCCCCAGCAGGCAGCAGGAAGGCCCCAATTAGCCCTGATCGCCGGCCAGGCCTAGGGACCCTACCCATGCACAAATTTTGTGCACCCGACCTCTAGTATATATAATAAGAACATTTTATATTTTAGCAGCCAAAATAGTGTTTTCTTGTGAAATCCACATTTATAGTAGATGCAACCCCAAATGTGTGCTTATGTAATACTTAAGTCATTTTCTATATTTCTAAAAGACCTTTGCATCAGCTATTCTGGTCCTGGCTTTGTTCTGGCAGAAAAATTGCTTCTCTTTCAATTTTTACTGGTTGTGTAAAAGCATAGGTAGGTAATTTAACATACTTGTTTCTTGTTTTGTTCTATTACAAAAATTTATTCTAGATGGTTCACCTTTTAAAAAATTGAGATATAATTTACATGTAATAAAATCAGTGGCTTTTAAGTGTATAGGTTGATGGCTTTTGACAGATGTATATACCCCACTGAGGATGTAGAGCATTCTCCCCCCTGAAAGTTCTTTCATGCCCCTTTGCTGCCAGTCTACTTCCCCACATTCTGCCCCGGACAACTATTTCATTGTGATTTTTTATTTTTATTATTTATTTATGTTTGGTTAATTGTCACCCGAGGATATTTTTCCATTGACTTTTAGAGAGTGTGGAAGGTGGGAGGAGGAGAGAGAGAGAGAGAAACATCAATGTGAGAGAGACACATCAACTGGTTGCCTCCTGGCCTGCCAGGGATCAAGCCTACCATCGAAGTACATGCCCTTGATCTTAATGGAACCTGAGACCCTTCAGTCCTTGGGCCAATGCTTATATCCACTGAGCCAAACCAGCAAGAGCTGCTGTTTTTAATTTTTGTTACTGACTTTTTTGTACTAAATCTCAGTTTGTATTTATTGTTGGTTAGATTAGTGGTCAGTTAGTAATTTGACAGAAATTTCCCTAAATATATGCAACTAATAAGTCTCCAGTCTGCCAAGGGACTCTGCTCATGTTAGGACATGCCTTCAATATACAGCCAGGTATTTTATAACTTTGCCTTAGCCTTCACTTCTTGCTTACGCAGTCTCAAGTTCAGAGGAGAGTTTAGGACCATAACAGGTCTTTCCTGATCGTGAATAAAGGTCTTTGTATGTCTGTTGCATTCATGAGCCCCAGAGCTTTCAAAGCCCTCGGTTTTGCCCTAACTGGTTTGGCTCAGTGGATAGAGCGTCGGCCTGCGGACTGAAGGGTCCCGGGTTTGATTCCGGTCAAGGGCATGTACCTTGGTTGCGGGCACATCCCCAGTAGGGAGTGTGCAGGAGGCAGCTGATCGATGTTTCTCTCTCATCGATGTTTCTAGCTCTCTGTCTCTTTCCCTTCCTCCCTGAAAAAAAATCAATAAAATATATATTTTAATAAAAAATAAAAATTAAAAAAAGCCCTCGATTTCCTTAAACCAGTGGTTGCCAACCTTTCGGACCTTGCAGACTGCTAAACCACTGCATAGAGGCTTATTCTTCAGCTTTACTTTTAAAGCTTTTTGGTGAGCCTAATTTTTGCCTCAGCTTTTACAACTGTTATCTGCTGCCTCAGGCAGCCCTGATGTTCAACAATTGTCTTTGATTGTTTTTGACAGACACCCCCCAGGGAAAAGACTGTTTTACTTGGCAGCTCTGTCAAATAAAGACAGCCTTGTGAGTGGTGTCTTCCAGGGAACCACCATGGAAGTCCAATAATAATTCTCCAGAATAGCTGTTTTGAAGGAACTCTTAACCCTCTCCGGTAGCTGCCAGACTGCTGGTTTTTACCATGTTTGTGGGCTGTTGTTTTTAGGTACCATGACTCTCAGGAGGGGATGATGGAAATAAGGCAAGTTAAAACCACAAAATTCTTACTGAATTAATTGTTATTAATTCTTAATAAGAACACAATAGGGATTTTTATTGGAATTTATAATTAAGAGAGAATTTATATTTCGGTCTTCTCATTTATATAGGTTCATGTTTATTTGTTCAGGTGTTTTATATATCCTTTAATACAGTTTATAATCCTATATAATAAAGGGCTAATATGCAAATTATCCCTTCGACTGGGAGTTCAACAGGAGTTCAACTAGGGGGCGGGGCTGGTCGGCCAACTGCCCACAGCCCCTCCCCCTGGTTGGCCCAGCCCAATTGGCCCCAATTGGGGCGGGCCAGCCGGACCCCACCTGTGCACAGATTCGTGCACCAAGCCTCTAGTTTCTCCCATAAAATTCACATATATCTTTTGTTACATTTATTTCTAGGTACCTTATAGCCCTTGTTGCTGGTATATGAGGGAATTTTTTTCAATTATTACTAGTGTGAATGCTTCTGATTTTTGTTGTTAATTTAATTCTAATACTTACATATTTCTAATAGTTTGCCTGATAATTCTTTTGGATTTCCTTTGTAGACAATCATATTGTCTGCAAATAAGAATAATTTTGTTTCTTTTCAGTTATTTTACCTAGTTTCTTTGTCTTTGCATTACTATGTGTCTTATTGCATTGCTTAGAAACTATAATAATAAAAGCATAATATGCGAATTAGACCAGGCAGCCAAACGACCTTCTGGATGAAGCTGCTGCGGCGGGGGCCGAGGCAGAGGTGGTTAGGGGTGGTCAGGCAGGCAGGCAAGCGGTTAGGGGCGATCAGGCAGGCAAGCAGAAGCAGTTAGGGGCAATCAGGCAGGCAGGCGAGTGGTTAGGGGCGATCAGGCGGGCGGGCAAGCAGTAAGGGGCGATCAGGCAGGCAGGCGAGGGGTTAGGGGCGATCAGGCAGGCAGATGAGTGTTTAGGACCTAGTGGTCCCAGATTCCTGTGGGGTTGGGCCTAAGCTGGCAATCGGACATCCCCTGAGAGGTCCCGGATTGTGAGAGGGTGCAGGATGGGCTGAGGGACCCCCCCCCCATGAATTTTGTGCACCAGGCCTCTAGTGATATAAATAGAAGCAATGGTAGAAACAATGTTGTTACATTCCTGACTTTAATGGGAGTTGCTTATATAAAGTTTCACAATTAATTGCAATGTTTGCTGTAAGGTTTTACTATTTCTAGCTTACTAAGAACTTTTTTAAAAAATATATATTTCATTGATTTTTTACAGAGAGGAAGGGACAGGGATAGAGAGTTGGAAACATCGATGAGAAACATCGATCAGCTACCTCCTGCACACTCCCCACTGGGGATGTGCCTGCAACCAAGGCACATGCCCTTGACCGGAGTTGAACCTAGGACCTTTCAGTCTGCAGGCCGATGCTCTATCCACTGAGCCAAACCGGTTAGGGCAGTAAGAACTTTTTATCATAAAATTTTTAATATCTGTTCTTGTTAATTTTTTGAAAGTAAACCATCCTTGCATTTCTGTAATATTTGTTTATTATTATTATTATTTTAAAAGCACTCTACTAGCTCTTTTACCAGTGCTTTCCATTTTTGAGATCTTTGGCTTAATTTCATTGTTGAACAGTTTTTTAACATGTGCTCATGGGAGCATTTCTTAAGTTCTTGATTTTTAAGGAATGATTTCCTGTTGCTTTTTTTTTTAAGTGTTTTTATTGATATTTTAGAGAGAGAGAGGGAGAGGGAGAGAGAGAGAGAAACATCCATTGGCTACCTCTTGCATGCTCCCCATTGGAGACGGAGCCCACAACTGGGGCATGTGCTCCAACTGGGAATCAAACCAGTGACCTCTTGTTACACGGGATGATGCTCAATCCCCTGAGCTGCACTGCCAGGCTACCTGTTCCTTTTATCACCTAAATATCTACTTGCATGAATGTAGTATTTCTGGGACAACAATTTATTTTAAGATCTTATAGACATTAGTCATTTTCCCTGGCACTGGATATTCTTATGAGGAAGTACAGTATTGTAGTTTTTTAAATCCTAATTCTAGATGATTTTTTTAAATTGTCTTGGACAACTGATATTTTCTTTATGTCCTTTAAGTGACATCAGTCACTGCCTTTAAGTTATATATGTTATTGCTTTTAATCTAAATTTTTAACTTTTCCTTCATTTCATACAAATTTATCATTGCATCAGAATACTTTTTCTGACTCATTTGCTGGGTTATCATTTTGGAGGTGTATCTTTGTCTTCATATCTTGCATTTATTCATTAGTTCATTCAACAAGTATTGATTCCCTGCTCTGTTCCAGTTGAACAAAAACAAAGCGACTGCCCTTGTGGAACTTACATGCTAGTGGGAGGAAGAGAGGTGATACCTAGTTAGCCTAACAGATAAGTACATTAAATGTTAATTTAGAAAATGACAAGGACCAAAAACAAGTAGACCTGGATAGGTAGGATGATACAGTTAAACAGATATTTGGGGAAATTACTCAATATTTGTCACTTGCTTGGCATTAACCATGATTATGTTAAACCTTTATCAGTAGTTCAGTTATGTCTTTTTCTGTTGCTCACTGTCTCCAATTTATTTATTAGCTGTAAAGATGTTTTAGTCCTCATCATTTTCTTAGGAAAAAGCTCTGCAGTCTCCCTTTCTGTCTCTTTTACTACCCTATTTTCTGATCATTAACTCATCTAATTCATGGTCTTATTTTAAAAGAGTTTGATAGGGAAGATAGGGAAAGAGATGAAGATGATAGTGGAAGGAATAATGAGAGTTGGTGTAATTTTTTTGTTGTTTTCTTGGAATAGAAGCAATTTGTGCATGTTGAAGCTAAAAGGGAAGACGGTAAAAGGAGAGATTTTACAGCAAATAAAACTAAGGTAACAGGAAATTACAGATATTGGTCTATATCACACACAGAGTACTTAATAGAGCTAGATTTTGAACCCAGAAAATATACCTGATTCCAGAGTCCATGCTTTTAAACATTATAATATAATAGAGGCCCGGTGCATGAAATTTGTGCACAGGGGTGGGGGGCTCCCCTCGGCCCAGCCTGTGCCCTCTCACAGTCTGGGATCCCTCGCTCCTTACCACCCACCTGCTCATTGCTCCTTACCACTTGGCTTGCTGCTCCCTAGCGCTGCCGCGGAGGTAGGAGAGGCTCCCACCACCGCCACTGTACTCGCCAGTCATGAGCGGCCCGGCTTCCTGTGGGAGCGCACTGACCACCAGGGGGTAGTTCCTGTGTTGAGTGTCTGCCCCCTGATGGTCAGTGTGCATCATAGCAACCAGTTCTGCTGTTCAGTCGATTTGCATATTAGGGTTTTATTATATAGGATTCCCTTTCAGAGGCAGTTTGTTTGTAATGGAATTTTAATAGCAAAGGGGTAGGTTGGGGGATTAGCAAAGATCAGACAAACTTCCAAGAGAGATGGTTTTTATCATGTGAAATTACACAACTCTGTCATCTGGTGTCTTAATATTTTGAGACTAGAGGCCCAATGCACAAAATTTGTGCAAGGGGCTCAGCCCCTCCTGTCGCTGCAGTTGCCTCTGCCTTGGCCCCTGCTGCCGTTGCCTCTGCCTCGGCCCCTGCTGCTGTTGCTTCATCTGGAAGGTCGTCCGGTCTAATTAGCATATTATGCTTTTATTATTATAAGTGGGACTATTAATTTTCGGTCAAGTGGATATTTTGTTCAAAAAAACATTTTTTTAACAATCCCATTCTAAGAATTTTCAGTTGTGGTGTTACTACTTCCGGAGAGCCATTAAGAAATTTGTGGAGTGGCTTTTGGTTTTACAATTATTGAGAGTGGGTATTGTTGACACCAATTTTGGATGTGAGCCAGTGATGGTAGGTGGATACTCTCCATCTTATGATCCCCATCTATATAGGTAAAATCCCTCTGAATATACAGATGAAAAGCTGTTGATAATTTTATGAGCCTAAAACCTAAGTTCTTTTTACACAGAAACTCAAAATGTTTTGCACATTTTATTTTTACTAAAGTATTTTTAATAAAATTATTTAAAATACCTTTAAAAATATTGTTTTGCATGGCAAAACGCAGGCTAAATTTTCTCCTAATTTGACTATCTTGTAGATTGAGGGAAGATTATATCTTACATTGTTTAGAACTTTACCAGGGAAGATTATATCTTACATTGTTTAGAACTTTACCAAGCGTTTATTTACCATTTAAGAAAACTGGTCACTGTTACCAGTGTCATTTGTGGTGTTTGAGTCACCAGTTCTGCAGTCAGCATATGTATCTTTAGCATTAATGGTGGTTACAGTGCTTCTACACGGTAGGAGGATCTGAGAAAATTTACTGTTTTCTAAGATGGCTGAGCATTTACATGTTGAAATACAGAGTATATTATTCTAATATAAATTACTTTCCTTTTATATCTTCAGCTGTATGTATGTGTGTATCCAAAATGGATTGGAAGGAAGAAATATATAATTTTAAAATTTTTGTGTATGCATTTCATTTCAGTATAGATAAGGGATATTAACAAATACTTTCTGTAAAAGAGGGATATTGAGTATGATGGAGAACTGTCATTCTGTGCCTTCCCCTGATATAATGGCTCACTTATTATGTATTACATTTCCATACATATGTGGGTGTGTGTCTCTGGAATTTGTATTCTGTTCCATTGATTTCTGTCTCTAATCCTGTATTTACATTTCCAACTAAGAGCAGAAATGAAATCTGCTATGTATCTTTTCTCAGGAAGGCAGTATATAAAGATCCACTTGCATTGCTGCAAATACCAATTAATCTACTTGTCTTCTGCTCTTTGTATCACTTAACTCAGTACATGTAGTGCTCTGGGAACCTTTCCCACCTTTTTATAACATTCATCCTCTATGAACATTTTAGTTTCTTGCCTCTTATCTCCCTCAAGTTCCAGTCCATTAAAAATGGCCCGTATTTTCTAGCATAATTATGGGTTTATTTTTTTGTCATTTTGAGGGTTTGGAGGAGGATGAGACTTTAGCATAACAATTTGCCAGGTTAAGCCAGAAGCTTTGCATTGCTTTCCTACCTTTAAGAACTTTAGTGAATTGTTTAACATCTCAGTTTCAGTTCTGTATCTTAAAAAGTATTTTATAATATCTAATAAAAGTTTATTTTAAGGATTAGAGATAGTATACCCTACAGCACATAGGACAGAGTAGAAGTGTCACAAATGGTAGCTATGTTGCTACAATAAAAGTATCCTCTCTGTATGCAATAACTGTCATCAATCATTAGTCATCTGAAAGTTTCTTGTGCTATCTCCATCCCACTTTATGTTTGACACTCATAATTGGTAGCCTGGCTTGTTTGTGATTTTTTAAATAGAATCTTAATCTCCATTTTGTGTTGTGGCCATTATATTAGGAAAATTCCATGAAGAATTGCCACTTACTATGTTGGGAAGGAATGTGAGTGGAGCAGGTTTGGGTTGAGAAATGGACTAAGAAAATGAGATTGCAACAAAGCACAAATATTGAAAGAAATGATCAACTTTTTTTTTTTTTTTTACCACATACTTTACATTAGAAGTGCCTGTTTTAGCCCTTGCATTAGAAACAATTTCTATAAACTTCATTTTCTTTTTTTAAAAATTCCATAAAGAAGGCAGTAATGATCATAATTAGATATATATACACACATATATACATACACACACATTTTACTGATTTTAGAAAAAGGAAGGGAGAGAGAGAAACATCAATAAGTTGCCTCTGGCATGCCCCATGGGGGATTGAACCTGCAACCCAAGTATGTACCCTGGCTGGGAATCAGACTTGCCGCCATTTGATGTACAAGAAGGTGCTCCAACCACTGAGACACATTGGCCAGGGTGACCATATTATATTTTTGAAATACTTTTTATTTGATTTGTATACAATCTCAATGCACCCAGTTGTTCATGCTTTTTAACTGACTATTACTGATTAGAAGATAGTAAAAGCTTTACCTTAAAATTTGCTGTTTAAAAAATTAGCTTTTGCCCAGCCAGCATGGTTCAGTGGTTGGGCATCAATCGCAGTTTGGTTCCCACTCAAGGCACATGCCTCGATTGCGGGCTCAATCCCCGGTGCGGGTCATGCAGGAGGCAGCCGATCAGTGATTCTCTCATCATTGATGTTTCTATCTCCCTCTCTCTCTCTGAATCAATAAAAATACATTTTTTTAAAAATTAGCTTTCTATTTTTCCAAAACATCTTCCTCATTTATTGACAGGCTTTGATATTGCCTAATTTAACTTTACCATAAAAAATCATTTTTTAAAAGTTCTTTATTTTCATGTTTTAGAGTGTTTAGTCAGACAAAAAGCAATAATCCTCCATCTCATTCTTGGATTTATAAAATATATCAGATCACTCTCTGAAACAAAATTACTTTATTAGTTTAGTAATAATTTGAGTTTACTTTAAAGATAAGAAGCAGCATTTGGGAGGAGATTCATTTCCTGCCTTTGGGCTTTATCTGCAAGAACTACATCTTCAATGTCAAGAGATTGTATATTTATAACTGAACTCTAATAAAGTCTGTCCTGGGGACTCTGCACACCTGACTTGGTCATTGTGATTATATATTAGGTGCCAAACTGTTGCTTGTCTTTTGAGAAAATACCAAGTGTATTTCATTAAAATTTGACCTCTGTGGGGATGATTACAAGACCTTTGACTGTTGATTATAAGTGCACTAGTTATTACCAACATGGTTAATGATGTTTTTTGGAAATAAAGTTTTGGTTTCTAAGTGAAATTAAGTGTATTGTGAGAGATGTCATTGATTGTAGTAAATATGTTTTCACTAAATCTTATAAAATGGTTTTCTACTATTTTTGACTGATGCAACATAGGAAGGATATTGGAAACCATGTTCGGAGTTTTTTCCCTTTACTCCATATCTTACACTATATGTGACTGTTAAAGAACTGTTTTCTTTATGAGCAATCCAAAATTAATCTCCTTTTTATACTCCTTTTATGCTTCCACTTTTTGCTTTGTTTTTTCATCAGAGAAAACTGTCACACAAAACATCACTGTCTTTAATTTCACCCTTGTTTTGTGTGTGTGTGTGTGTGTGTGTACTTTTTTTTTTTTATTATTGATCTCTGACGAAGGGAGAAGTAGAGAGATAGAAACATCAATGATGAGAGAGAATCATCAATCGGCTGTCTCCTGTATGCCCCCTACTGAGTATCCAACCTTCAACCCGAGTATGTGCCCTGTGACCTCCTGGTTCATAGGTTGATGCTCAACCACTGAGCCACATTGGCTGGACTTTAGTCATCTTTAATCGTCATTGTCACAGTTCCCTCATTTAGAAAACTGAGAATTAAATGAGCTTCAAAAGGAGATAATCCTTCCTGAATTTTTCAGTTTAGGTTCAGAGTGACCTCTTTATCCACTGATGCTATTGAAACTCCAGAGATATCAGTCTCTGAATAGGATATGTAAAGTTACTCTACTCCTCCATTATGAATTTACCCTATAAGAAATAACATCTGATTTTTTTCAAAGGTCAGGCTTATCATTCTAAACAGCTATAAAAAAATGGAAGCATAGCTTCTTGAGATGTCTCAAAGTATACTTTATGTTGGAGAGGCCCTTCCCTGTCTGCCAATTCTACACTATATGAATTAAAAAGTAATAGCCTTGTGCTTTATTTTTTCAAGTTCAGGTTGAAGCAACCAGTTTTAAAGCGTCAGCAGGTGAACTGTGACAGATTGGAAGAGGAGAGATGGGCCAAATAATAAAACAAGTGAAGAAGTAAAAGTCCAGCATTTGGAGACTTACTCTTCTAGTCAATCCTGAGGATATTACTAACTCAGTCATATATATATATATACACACACACACACACACACACACACACACACACACACACTTCGTTTACATGAATTGGAAAGACATTTTTAAAAATAAGTTGAGAAGAATTTCATGAAATGTTTATTAGCATATTTAATATTTTAATGTTTGAAATTGATACTCTAGAGAAAAATGTTACATCACATAATTAAAATTTTTATTAATTGAGTAATACAGTAATACACAAGTAATTCACTTAGCGTAACACCTGCCTCTGTAAATGTTGGATACTGTTGTTTTTGTTACTAACCTCTCTTCCTCTTGTTGGAGTCATATTACTGTCCAAATGTCTTTAGTTCTTTGCTTATACACTTTTTTTTAAATCCAAGGAAGGCCGAGAGAGAGAAAAACAAACAAACAGCCATCAGTTGTCTTCCCTACATGCCCTGACCAGGAATGGAACCGGCAACCTTTCAGTGCACATGATGACACTCAACCAACTGAGCCATTCGGCCGGCTCCCTATACACTTCTTTTAATAAGTATTCTATTACTTGTGTGGCCTTTGTGTATTAACTTTATCTCCATGGTTTTAGGGAACTAGAATTATATTTGTTAATTTTGTTCTCTTTGTTGCCATGGAAAACAGGAAACACCAATTGATACTATCCAGTTGAAAACAGTCCTATAGTCCTAGGGCTAAGGCTTATATTTCTAATTAAAAATAAATTTACTATTATTATTACTTTTTAAAGGTAATTTACACACCACCACATGTACCCTGTTAAAATGTACATTTTAGTGTTGGTTAGTATGTGTACAAAGCCTTATACTTTTAAGGAAACATTTTTACTTACGTATGCTAATTACTTTTCTTAGCTGTAAGTCCTTACTTTTTTCCATGTGGTTACTATTTGCTATTATATTCCTCTTGCCTTCTCTTAAATTCTTTTTGATTCAGGTCTAATGTCATATCTCTTTAGGGAAGACTTTCTTGATTTCTCATATATTTTGTTTCCCTTTGCTCCCACAGCCCTTTTTTAGACTTTTATTGTATTACTTATCACGTTTATATTATAATGATCTCTTTAGTTATTTGTCTTCCCTTTCAGACCATTTATCTCTCAGGACAAAGACTGTTCTTATTTTTCTGATATCTTCAGGAGCTAGAACAATACCAGATATGGTAGGCGTTTCAGTACATATTTATTGAATGATTATAATCTCAGATAGTTTTGGCTTCCCATAAGCCTTAAATATATACTAAAAGCTTGATATACTATATTTAATGGTGAATATTAAAATAATGTGCTTTTAATTGCTGGGGATGATACCATTTTAGTGTTGGAAGGGACCAATCCACCCCTACCTAATATGCGCACACATACATTCACATGAACACACAAAGCAAATTGAAATCCATAGAAGTTGACTGACTTAGTGGTGAAGTTGAAGTTGGGACTAAAAAAATCTGTTACCTCATTTGTCCTGTACTATTTATTCTGTTTTGTAACCTATATAGCCTAATCTGTTAAGTTACAATGAAAATTCATTTGTTTCCAAAAGTGTGGGAGAAAGGCCTTGATAATGTCAGTTCATAATATTACTTTTGTATTTTTAAAGTTAAGTAAGGAACCAGTTGCCAACCAGAATTTTGGAAAAGAAGTATTAAACAATGACAGCATTGTTCTGTGTTCTAGACCTCCGTGAGTGAAAGTCTTCAGAGGGAAGCTGCTAAAAAGCAAGCAATGAAACAGGTAAGGTCAAAGAGTGGCTTCAATGTAATGGGGAATTATTTCAGCTCACATTTTTAAGTATCAGTTTTGGTATATAGGTGCTGAGACAAAACAGAATAGGTATGTATAAAGAAATAATTTAGCCCTAGTTGGTTTGGCTCAGTGGATAGAGTGTCCGCCTGCAGACTGAAGGGTTCCAGGTTCAATTCCAGTCAAGAACACATGCCCAGGTTGCAGGCTTGATCCCCAGTGGGGGCATGCAGGAGGCAGTTGATTGATGAGTCTCTCCCATCATTGATGTTTCTATCTCCCTCTCCCTTCCTCTCTGAAATGAATTTAAAAATTATTTTAAAAAATTTAACTTGACCCTCATTTTTTTTTTTTTCATACTTACTGATTTCAGAGAGGAAGGGAGAGGGAGAGAAAAGGAGATAGAAACATCAATGATGGGAGAGAATCATTGATTGGCTATTGGCTGCCTCCTGCATGCCCCAGACTGGGGATCAAGCCTGCAACCCAGGCATGTGCCCTGACCAGGAATTGAAATGCGACCTCCTGGTTCATAGGTAAACGTTCAACCACAGAGCTACGCTGGCCAGGCTGTTTTTTTAAAATATGTTAGGACTAGAGGCCCAGTGCACAAATTTTCATGCACAGGTGGTGTCCCTCAGCCTGGCAGGTTGCCTGGAGGAGTGGGGGGACCACGGGGTTGGTTGGCTGTGGAAGCACACTGACCACCAGGAGGCAGCTCTTGCATTGAGCATCTGTCCCCTGGTGGTCAGTGCACATCATAGCCACTGGTTGACCAGTTAGTTGTTCAGTCACTTAGGCTGTTATATATATAGTTGTTTCTTGATTTACATAGAATTCTGGGTTTTAGAAATTTTAAAGGAAAAAACACAGCTCAGTAAGTATAGAGCCAAGATTCTAATTCAGGCAGCCAGGCTCCAGAATTGATATTCATATATTTTGTCTTAAAATGTGATTGATAGAATTTTTTGGTAGATTTCTGATTTCTGATTCTGTCTCAAGAAAATTACTTCCACTTTTTTGTGCTGTTAGCTACCTAGTTCATATTTTTGAAACATGTTTAATTTTTTCTTTTAAAGACCAAACTGGAAATCCAGAAGGCACTTGCAGAAGATTCCACTGTATATGAATATGACAGTATTTATGATGAAATGCAGAAAAAAAAGGAAGAAAATAATCCTAAATTGCTTTTGGGAAAAGACCGAAAGGTTTGTAGCTAAAAATACAAACTTTCTTTGACCTTGACCTGCATTGTATATCTTAATCTTATTTCAGCAGGAAGATGATCTGAGAAAAAGCTTTTAGGCATTTGAAGTGTGAAGTGCCCCTACTTCAGATATTATAGATTTGATTTAGAACCCAGAAGACCTACATTTATTATTCCAACAGGAACAAGTGGAATATCTAACAATTTTATAAATTTCCATTTTTGCTTTTAAATCTCTGCAAATAATTTTTTGAAATATTTTTCTTAGAAAGTTTTTGTTCTGCCTCTGTTCATGTTTACTTGCATTTTATCATCCTCTCATTTTTCATTGCTTTCTACCTTATAACTAAATCATCTACATGTATCATGATCAGATTTTTATTTTGGAAAAAAAATAAAGGTGAGGGAATTAAAATAAATTCATATTTTCTTTCATAAGCACAGACTGATTTTTAAGGATCTTTGCATCTTACAGTATCTACAAATAAAGTGGTGGTGTAAAATTATGTGAAAGCTATTATTTTAAATGATTGTATTACAACTAATGTGAAAAGCTAGTAGGAACCTTTCTGGTTCATGTATCTGTTGAATAAATAAATATTAAAACAATACCAGTAAAAAGGGTGACAGAAACTGGTGGGAAAATTATTTGTTTCAGATTTTTTAAAAATATGATAAAATAGTACTGTGAATATTTTTTATCTTACATTTATTGAAAAGAATTTTCATTTCAATCTTGCTAATAAATTTATATTGATTTTTGGAATGGTGATAAGCCTGTTTATTTGAACTATTCATTTTTTTAATGAATTAATGATAAAAAAAATAGAGAATTGACAATTATTTTTGACTTTTTCCTAAATAATCTTTTTCCCCCCCCTAGCCCAAATATATTCACAACTTATTAAAAGCAGTTGAGATCAGAAAAAAGGAACAGGAAAAAAGAATGGAAAAGAAAATACAGAGAGAACGAGAAATGGAAAAGGGAGAATTTGATGATAAAGAGGCATTTGTGACATCCGCTTATAAGAAAAAACTGCAAGAGAGAGCTGAAGAGGAGGAAAGGGAAAAGAGGGCCGCTGCACTCGAAGGTGAAATGGAAGAGGGAGAGGGTAGAAGGGAACAAGCAGCAGAATTCTGCCCTGTGGTTAGCCATTTGTTCTGTCACTGAACTTTCAGATTATAATGTTGTGGTCATAATTTATGTATAGGAATTGAAGGTACAAGTTAAGATATTATTTTGTATTATCAGACAGGATATTTTTACTAAAAAATAGTTGCATTCTTAATAACTAGTACTTCTATTCGACTTTTTGTTCAAAACTATAGTCATTACAAGTCATTGTTTGGAAAATGATTCTAAATGTAAAAACATGGATTGCAAGGTATAATACCACTACACTTACAGAAGCAGTGTAAACTGAGTTTTAAATCCTAGTTATATTTTCTGGGATGAGCAAACGAGAGTAACATCACCCAAGGAGCATCAGCTGGGCATTTAGAAAAAGAATAACATTAATTCAAGAAAAAACAAAGATGTGCAAAGGCCAAACAAAGTCATAGTGCTTTACTGCAGTGTTTTTCTACTCATGGTCATTTCTCAAGATTTGAGTGAAATATGTACTTATAAATAGCTTATTTGGCAAGTGCCCATCAACTTGTAAGTGGAAGAAAAGTAAATCTCTAAGACTTGGTCTGTGCATATACTATATGTTCATCTAGAGCAACAGGTAGCAGACTTTCCGTAAAGCACCCGATTATGAACGTTTTAGGCTTTGTGTACCAACTACTCAATTCTGCCTTTGTAACACAAAAGCAGCCCTAGACAATACATAAATAAATGAGCAGGGCTACATTTCAGAAAAATGTATTCACAAAGCTTTGGCCTATAGGCTATAGTTTCCCAACTTTTTTTTAAATATATTTTTATTGGTTTCAGAGAGGAAGGGAGAGGGAAAGAGAGAAACATCAATGATGAAAGAGAATCATTGATTGACTACGTCCTGCACACCCTTTCCTGGAGATCAGTCCTGAAACCTGGCCATGTGCCCTGACCAGGAATTGAACCATGACCTCCTGATTATAGGTTGATGCTCAACCATGGACCCATACTGGCTGGGCTAATTTCCCAATTCTTGATCTAGAGAATAGTTTACACACAGGGTATGTAATGTACTGTATATCTATAAAACTGAGTTGCATTTTTGCCTTGTTGCCTATATTCTCACTTTTGCTTTCCCTCTCTCAGCACGTTTGGATGTAACCAAGCAGAAAGATCTCAGTGGATTTTATAGGCATCTATTAAATCAAGCAGTTGGTGAAGAAGAAGTCCCTACATGCAGCTTTCGTGAAGCTAGGTGAGACATGGCATACAGAATATTTAAAAGAAAGCTACTGTTCATGGTTCATGATCTATGGTTGTGGATCATTTTAACCCTCTGCAAGATAAGAATTGCAGCATTGCATATTGTTTTGTTCTTTTTTAAAATATATTTTTATTGATTCAGAGAGAGAGAGAAATATCAATGATGAGAGAGAATCACTGATTGGCTGCCTCCTGTACACCCCCTACTGGGCATCAAGTCTAAAGCCCGGGCATGTGCCCCAAGCAGGAATCGAACCATAGACTCTTGCTTCCTAGGTCGATGTTCAACCACTGAACCGTGCTGGCTGGGCTGCATATTGTTTTGTCAACCAAACCTGAATGAATTAAATGAATGGCTAGGATTTTACAGTTTCTTAATTTAAAACCTGCAGATATTTGGTTAAACATTGTCTTGATTCTGCAATAATTCTACTTACATATGTAGGTAGTATATAAAAAGAAATGTGGTTTACTTTTATAAATAGGACTTAGCCTCCATAAGATGTAAAATTCACATTTTAATGGCTAGAAATACACTATCCAATAAGTAGCCACTAGTCGTGTGTGTTTGTTTAATATTACATTTAAAACTTTGGCCACAACAGCCACATTCAAGTACTCAGTTGCCACATTTGACTAGTGGCTGCCATATTAGTACAGATATGGACATTACCACTTACTGAGACATTTCTATTAACTGCTCTAGAAAGTAAGTTAGAGGATTTTTTGGAATGAAATTATAAAGTACTAGAGGCCCAGTGCATGAAATTGTGCACAGGTAGGGTCCCTAGGCCTGGCCGGTGATCAGGGGCCTTTCTTCCCCTGGCTGCTGGCTGGGGCCTTCCTTTGTTTCGTGCCACTCCCTGGCGGTCAGCACACATCATAACAAGCGGTCGAACTCCGGTCGGTCGAACTCCCGAGGAGACAATTTGCATACTAGCCTTTTATTATATAGGATTAAATAGGAATGCTAAAATGTTCATGCCATAAGTATATAGCTGAAGGTAAAAGGGAGAATTAGTCCTAAAGTTATATTTAAATAAACTTTTTGGGAACAGAAACATTCGAGGATCTGAGTCTTAAGTTGCTGCGGAAAGGAGAGATGCAGGAGAATGGAATTAAGGATTAAGAGAGGGAATTAGGTTTATACTTCCCACCGCCCAACTGCTAGGTTTTGATTTAAAAATTGATGAGACTTATGAGTCTTAAGAAGGTATATTTGAAGATTGAGATTTAGTGTTCCTATTATTAGAGTTTCATCTGAAATAGTTGTGAGGCCAGCCCTGAAACTCCATAATATCACTTAATAGTTACACTTCTCAGAGTCTAATAGAATTCCTAGTTATTGATGAATACTTTAACCAAGACAAGTACTAGCAACTCCTAGAGAACCATAATTGTTGCTCTATTAGTATGATTAGTAAGTGATAATAAATGTGTGAGTAACATAAATAAATTAACCATGCTTATCAACTGGGAAAATTTAGATGATATAAACAATTTTAGTGTTGCTGTTTGTAATGGTTGGATGGATTCACCTATTTCCATTTTGTTGTGATAGATGCCAGGGAGTATTTCAAGATGCCGGTGCCTTTTTAATCAAAAGAGGGTTTATTTAGTGATACTTTGAATTAGATTTTGCCACCATTTTCATGTGAAAAAATTTATCTTCATCTGCTTCCAGGGCTCTTCTTAATTTTTATAGAAATAAAAATAAAAATCCCAACAAAAAGCCACAACTTAAACTTCATGTTATAAAAATACTAAGACCCAGAATATATTTTTATTTTCCCAATTATTCTTTATCTATGCTTAGCATAAATGAAGACCTTGTACAGATCCCTGCCTAAAGGCTCTAGTGGTCCAATACAAAAGGGCTTATTTCTTTTTCACTTCTACCTATATTGAAAATATTCTAAATGGTTAAAAAATGCTAATTTGCAGGTATTTACAAGGTAAATAGACATCAGCACCTTTTTACATTTGGATAATCAATATGCATATATAATTATAGTTTATTGATGTAAATATTGAGAAAAATTATATGAACACTTCATTTGCTTACTGTAAATGATAATGTGGCATTTAGTATTATATAATTTTTTTTATAGGTCTGGGATAAAGGAAGAGAAAACAAGGGGTTATTCTGATGAAGTAACTTCAGAGAACAGAATACCACCTGAGAAATGCATTCTCCAAACTATTGTGAAAGTAGAGGAAAACCCAGATGCAGACAGTGACTTTGATGCTAACAACAGCGAAGATGATGAACTGGAAGAAAATAATAAAGTGAACTGCAAAAGGGAAAAGAGCATAGAGACCTCTAAGAATGATTCCAGGCATCACAGGAATCAAACCCACTCACGGTCATCTAGTGAAGAAAGAGAACATGGTACCAAAAGCCACACAAAAAGTTCCAAGTCAAGAGGACATGAGAAACGGGAAGATCAGCACCAAGAGAGACAATTCCGGAACCAAGAGAACTATTATATTAACCGTGACTACCAAAAAGAAAAGAAAGATTCCCATAGGCATAGAGATTCCCACTGGAAGAGGCATGAACAAGAAGATAAACTGAGGGGAAGAGACCAAAGAGAAAGAAATGACAGAGAATGGAAAAGGGAGAAAGACAGAAAGAAATATCCCACAAGAGAACAAGAAAGAGATAGACAACGAAATGATCATGACCGACACAGTGAGAAAGGAGTAGAAAAGGAAGAGAAAAGCAAAGAAAAGGAAGAACATATGAAAGCAAGGAAAGAAAAATATGAAAACAGAGATAGAGAAAAACGAGAAATGAGTGTTCAAGCTTCAGAAAGAAAGCGAGACAGAAAGGAAAACAGCCCAAATTCTAGGGCAAAGGATAGGTTTCTTGACCAGGAGATAACCAATAAAATCAGAAACGTGGAAAAGGATAAAGAAAGTAACCCAGAGAAACTCTGTAGTTCTGAAACATCACTGGGAGCAAAACACAGAACCACAGAAGAATGCCAAGAGATGGGCAAAGAACAAGAAAGACCACACGAGACTGGGAACAAGTTTGCAAAACGGAACAATGAAGAAACTGTAATGTCAGCTAGAGACCGGTACTTGGCCAGGCATATGGCACGGGTTAATGCAAAGACATATATTGAGAAAGAAGATGATTGACTTTGTGGAACATGCTGTCTGAACACATGAAAGAGTGTTAATGGTAAAATATATTTTCACAATTCATTATTTGTTTAGGGTTAAGTCAAAAGTCAGTCTTTTTATCTTAAATGCTTGACTAAATCGATATATAATATTTACATATCAGTACCACATTCTTGGTTGTATTTAAGCAGCCTAAAGAGTGTGCTAAGTCCCGTCCTGGTAGATACTTTATGAAGAAAATTGGCTCCACTATAACCATTAAGAGATAATTTAAACAACTCTCCTAATGTTGGTTTTGTTGCAGGAGCTGTTTATTTTATAAATATTGTGTTTCCTGTAAAATTAAGTGGATTTGAACATAGAGAATATTGTTATACTTTATGTTTTGGTATTTGTATTGAAGTATAAAATATGGGCAGGTATATATCTTGTTAGCGCAAGCATATTTGGCTTAAATGGTGATATGTTTGTACTTTTAATTCATGCTCTAATTTTAAGAGAAATCTCATTTGTACACAATTGCCCCCCCCCATTGTTAAAAATTACTTTTCATTGAATACTGTGACCTCACAAGTTAGTAAATTGGTTGTGTATATAAATCAGTTTTAGCTAAGTGTGAGAAGATGGAGACATTTAGTCCAAATGATATTAGCTATAGATCCAGGTGGTCTATTTATGAATGTGTTGTTTTATATGCTCTAAAGTATATAATACAGCTTATTACAACTTCCATTTATGTATCAAAATAAAACTGAAACCTCTATGCTATCTTTGAAATTTACCATTTAAAATTAAAATATTATAAATAATTTATTCATGGGTAAAGGATGAATGGTATGGAGAAAATAGTTTTCTAACAATTCTTCCCATTAAGAAAGTGCTATTTACCCTGGCTGGGTGGCTCTGTTGGTTGGAACGTCCTCCCATACACCAAAAGGTTGTGGGTTCAATCCCCAGTCAGGGGACTAAGGGAGGCAACTGATCAATGTTTCCTACAGAGATGTTTTTCTCTCTCCCTTCCCCTGCCTTCCACTCTCTCAAAATCAATGTAATAATATCCTTGGGTGAGGATTAACTCAGCATGCACAGAGGGTTGTAGTGTAATATAACTATTAAAAAGTTTGGGTGAGATCATTAAAGACCATGAGTAATAGGCTAAAAATCTTCAGCTTCGAAAGAGAATTTGGTTCCTTTGTTAGGGTTGTTAAAACTAGAGCCATATGTTGGAAAGATTAATTTAACCGTAGTATACAAGTTAAGTCTAGGAGGGAGAGACTGTAGTCTGAGGGATCTGGTAAGAAGCTGTCGATTTCCCTTTCACAGTAAGTAGTTCCAAGATTCACAAAGTAGCTGGCAAAAGCTATATTAGAGTTGACCCTTGGACAACACAGGTTTGAATTGTTTGAGTCTGATTATATACAGATTTTTTTCCCAATAAATGCTGTAAATGTATTTTCTCCTCTATGATTTTCTTTCCCTAGCTTTATTGTAAGAATCATATCTAATAAAGAGGGAATATGCAAATTGACCATCATGCCATCACAAATATGGCAGCACTCCAGTGGAGGCAGGGTTTCTGTTGCAAGATGGTTGCACCCACAGCAGAGGCTGAGTTCCTGTAATGAGCCTTAACGAGCAATCAGCAGGGACCTAAGCCTGTGTGGCACTGGGCCACGGTACAGGACCTGAAGCTGTGCTCCCCGCCCGTTGGGGCTTGATGGGACCTCAGGCTGCGTCCCCCACCCAGCAGGGTTTGACAGGGGACCTCAAGGTGTGCCCCCCACCTGGCAGGGCTTGACGGGGGACCTCAGGCCGCGACCCCTGTCCGGCAGGGCTTGACAGGGGACCTCAAGGTGTGTGCCCCGGCCCAGTCTGGGGGACCTCAGGCTGTGCACCCTGGCGCTGGGCCAGGGGACTTGAGGTCGCACCCTCCATCCAGCGGGGCTTGCCAGGGTACCTCAGACCCTGACGCTGGGCCAAGGGACCTCAGGCCACACCCCCGGGCCAGGAGACCTGAGGGTGTGCCCCCCACCTGGCGGGGCATGACAAGGGTGGGGCTGGCTGGGTCTGGATCTCACCCAATGGGGGTGGGGCTGGCTGGATCTGGGTCTTGCACAATTTTGAGGTGCTGTGGCTGGGCGGGGACTTGATTGGATCCCGTGGCATGCCCCAGACTCAGACGGAAGGAAGATTTTCATATGCATTTTACCAATTTTCTTTCATCTCTGACACTTCTATTATAGAGAAAGGGCAAATAGCAATATTAAAATATTCCCTCTAATTAATCCCCTTTTAATGTGCACAAATTTCATGTACTGGGCCACTAGTACAATATATAATGCACATAATATACAAAATATGTGAATTGTCCATTTATGTTATTGGTAAGGCTTCCAGTTGGTCAACAGTAGGTTACCAGTAGTTAAATTTTGCAGGAGTCAAAACGGATTTCGACTACAAGAGATTGGTGCCCTTAACCGCCCTCCCCCACCCACTGCTGTGTTCGAGGGCCAACTGTTTTACTTTTTTTTTTTTTTTTAACATATTACTGATTTCAGAGAGGAAGGGAGAAGGAGAGAGAAATAGAAATGTCAATGATAAGAAAGAATCATTGATCAGCTGCCTCCTGCATGCCCCACACAGGATTGAATCCACAACCCAGGTACATGCCTTGACGGGGTCAAACCATGACTTCCTGGTCCATAGATTGATGCGCAGCCACGCTGGCCGGGCCAACAGCATTACTTTTATTAACTAAGTTTGACATAATTCAGGGAGAAGCAACAAATTAAGGGTTTCTTCTATCTCCTTCCCCAGATACATAGATGTTTTTGCCTTTCGCACTCATTCACACCTTTTCTGGGAACAGTGCCTTGATTTTCCCTTGGGAAAGTACCCTTAACTACTCTTAGTCTAGTGATCAAATGGGGCTGACTAGGCTCCAAGTATGTGACTCAAGCTAGGCCAATTCTGAGATTTGTCAGAACTTAAAAAGATGTTTTCCACTAGCACTGCCGATAGTGTAGATGAGGTAAATCCAGAGTTGCAAAGAATGAGAGTCTGCCTGCCTGACAGAATAGAGCCAACCAAAGAAAGCAGAAATAAGAGCAAGATAAAGACCTACTGATTGCTTTTGAATCTCTGGCTTTAGTGGGGCATATATATTGTTTAGCTATTTAAACCAATACTTTTCCTTGGGCCAGTTTGAATTGGATTCCTGCTACTATAGCCAAAAGCTCTATCTCAGAATGAGATTCCACATATGATAAGTCTGTGCCAAGTTACAGAGATTCTTAATCTTTTTAAAATTGTAGTATAGCCCTAGTAGGTGTGGTTCAGCAGTTAGAGCATCGGCCGGTGCACCTAGGTTCCTGGCCTCAGTTGGGGCTTGTGCAGGAGCCAACGGATGGATGTCTCCTTCTCACATCCATGTTTCTCTCTCCCCCCACCACATCCCTTCCTCCCTTCTACTCTCTTGAAAGCAATGGGAAAAATATCCTTGGGTGAGGATTTAAAAAAAAAAAATTGTAGTATAGCATGCATAAAGAAAATGCATGTATCATGAATATATAGTTTAATTGATTTACACAGAAGAAACCTCAAACCCCTTCCCAGCCTATGCCTCCGCCCTTGACTTTTAACACCATAGATTTTGTTTTCTAGATAGTATAGTATTTATCCATCTACCGTTGATGGACATGGAGTTTATTTTCTGTTTCAGGTTATTATGAATAATACTTTGGGGAACATTCTTGTATTTGTCTTTTAGTATGTACATATGTATGTTTTGATTGGGTAATACCTAGGAATGGAATTGCTGATCCATAGGATATATATCAGCTTTAATGGGTACTGTGAGAAATAGTACCAAAATATACTCAAAATGTATGAGAGCTGCAATTGCTCCACATTCTTGCTTATAACTATTAATTGTTTATCTTTTGTCATCTTGTCCTTTAATTTTAGCTATTCTGATGGGTGGGATGCTAGGGCTTTTTCTTGTTTTTAATCCTCACCCAAGGATATGTTTTTCATGGATTCCAGAGGGAACAAACTAGAATGAGCTTTATAGTTTGGTGTTAGAATTGGAGATAATGGTGTCAATTCATTGTTTTTCATGATAGAGAAGTAATTATAGATGCAAACATGTGTATGTACACACAAACACTTGAGTTCTGTCCAGTGAAGGGACTTGGTATCAGACACCCCAATAGCAATGAGCATAACCTAGCACCTAGATCTTAGTTTCTAAATACATTCTTCACAAAAAGGAATCAGAGCCTCTTGGAGAAGTGACTGTGGCAGAGAAAGTATAAGATGATACTGAAATATCTTACTCCAGAAGGGAAGAAAGTTTTCCAAGAATTAGGGTGACATGTCAAAAGGACACAAACCAGTTTTCTGAAGTGTCAAGTTCATGAAAGTCAAGGAAAGACTAGGAAACTTCCAGACTAAAGGAAACAAAAAGAGACTAACTACATGACAAGTATGATTCTGGAGTTAACCCTTTTGCTAAAAGGACATTGTGGAAATTAGATGGCAGTAATGCATCAAAGTTATTTTCCTGATTTTTTTTTGGTTATATTGTGACTAGAGGCCCAGTGTATGACATTTGTGCACTCGGGGGAGCAGGGGGGCGGGAGGGGAAGACCTTCAGCCTGGCCTGCACCCTTTAGCAGTCCAGGATCCCTCAGGGGATGTCTGACTGACAGGCCTGTGGGAAGTGGACCTAAGCCGCAGTTGGACATCCTTAGCACTGCCACAGAGACAGGAAAGGCTCCCGCCACTGCCGCTGCGCTCACCAACTGTCAGAGCAGTGCTCCCCCTCTGGGAGCGCACTGACCACCAGGGGGCAACTCCTGCATTGAGCATCTGCCCCCTGATGGACAGTGCACATTATAGCAACCGGTCGTTCTGCCATTCAATCGATTTGCATATTACCCTTTTATTATATAGGATTACATAGGAGAATGCATGCTCTTGTCTGCTGAGAACATATTCCTCATGATTTTCTCTTTTGAGTTTAGAATCTGTGTGTTTAGGGTTTTATAGATGATGATTTTAAAGATAGACATGCAATCTTTGGCCAGCAATCAGAAAATGTAGGCATAAGACCTGTTCTAGAGTTTTCCATTTTGTGAATTTCACCAAATCACCCTCTCTGATATATCTTACTCCAGAAGGGAAGGAAGCTAAGCCTTTGAGCCTCAGGCTCCTCATCTGCAAAGCTGGGGGAATAACATTTGTCACCCAGAGCTCTGATAATCAAATGAGATATGTGAAAGCACACGATAAGTTAAAGCTCGGCACAACTTGCAAAGAGTTATAATTATTTAGCTTTTTCTGAAATTTAATGTCTCTGATTCTAGGTAGTTTTGATGCTATTTGCAAATGGCATGGAGTGTTATTTTAGGGGATACGTAAATGTTTTGACAATATACCGTTAAAATTACGATTTCTATTTTAAACTTCAGAGTTTGGAAGTTTTTTTTAATGAGACCGAACAAAGCTATCATGGTGTTAATAGTTACTGCAGTAACAGTCCACAACTTAAGGCATTTTGTGATGTCTCACAATCTAACTTGGAGCATTAATGACTAAATTGCTGCATAAACGAATATGGAGGCATTCTGTGTATCTTAAAGAGGGGACTCTACTCTCATGCAAATAAAACTCATCTTTAATTCTGCTGAAGTTTAAAAAGAAAATGTTTCATGTAAAAAATAACATTGGTTATTTTGTGGTAATATATTACCACTATTTTTGTTGTTATTTTTCCATTGATTTTTAGAGAGTGTGGAAGGGAGGGAGGAGGAGAGAGAGAGAGAAACATTGATGTGAGAGAGACACATGGAATGGTTGCCTCCCTCATGCACTCTGACCGGCCAGGGATTGAGCCTGCAACCCAGGTACTTGCCCCCAACCGGGAATGCAATGCCATGATCCTTCAGTCCTCAGGCAACGCTCTATCTTCTGCGCCAAACCGGCTGGAACCATTTTACCACTTTGACAGAGGTGAAGAGTGAGTTTTACTTATTCTTATTTGTAAGTATTGTAGAAGAAGAAGGTAAAAATGAGGGGAAAGAAATGCCATTTATATAATTCAATTAACCATAATCTAGAATTTGAAGCACCTCATTGGTTCACCCAACACAAAGTATCCTGAAAAATTGTAAATCAAATCATATTAAATGCCATTAGAGAAATAACTGCAAATTCTTTAAAGTCCCTAATTTTCTTTTAAAACATACATTTTTCATATATCAAGTTTTCTTAAGGTACACCTTTAATACTAGAATTTGAATAAGAATAACCTTTCAAAGTATCTTCTTTTAAATGAGCAAATGCTCTATGGAAAGTTAGGTGTTTTCGCTCCCCCTCCTCAAATATTTGTTGTTTGGACTGTGTTTAAAAATTGCTAGAAATAAGCTGCTATATTTGGAATCTTCAATTACAGAATTGAAGAACTGATATCTATTCTCTTCCCTAAACGAGAAGGTGGTTCTTCAGCTGACATTAAAACTTTTTTCTGATGAAGTACTCCACCAATACACACTGTTTCCAAATTAGTTGGCCAGTGAAAACCTATTTTGGTAACTTAAGAAACAGACAAAAACTTGCATTTGTGGTACACCAACAGTTTGACATGGGTTTTGTGATGTGTTGATAAGAGGAATACCACCTAAAATTCCAATGGAAATATGTTGTGTCATTTCCCGAAAAAGACTTCTCTTGAAAAGGTTGTTTGAAACACCTAATGTAGAAACAATGCTGACTAGATTGCAACTATATGAAATAAAAGGACAGACATATTTAATATCCATCCTAAAATATTTATCTTGTTTATTGTGGAAAATGCCTACTAAACCAATTGAGAGGGGTGTTATTTTAATAGAGGAAATAAAACAAGTTTTCCTTTTTTTTTTTTTTTTAGAAATTTCCAGGTACTAAGAAGAAGAAAGAAATTAGCTTTGTTACTAGGTTTGTTTCTGCCTCTAATGTAGCTATCTGAATTTTCAAGTATTGTTCTCTCATTAAAATTTAGAGACAGTAATGAGGGAAAAGAGCAATACTACAGAAAGTAAGAAAACGTTTTAGGGCTTTGAAGTAGTCCTCCCATGGAACTAAATACAACAGATTTTAATAAAAAAATCAATGACTTAACTCTGATATTGAAGAAAAAATTCAGGCTGTTTCAAGTAGACCAGAAAAGCTCTCTATAGTACAGGGATATTCCTGTTTTTAACATTTCCTTTTTTGTATTTGGAGTTATAAATTTCATTCTCTAACACGCTTCTCAAGCAAGTACTATCTAGGCTCACCTTCCTAATTTAGTCTCTTTTTTGTAACTCTCCCTGCATTTTAAATAATGTATGATTTCCATGATGACTTTGAAGTATATAACTTCTCACTTACAGCTGTTTTGCTTTTATTACTTTACTTGTGGAATGGCAGGCTGTAGCATAGTCCTTGCTGACAAAATGTTTAGCAGAGAGAGACAGGATTGTGACAAAGTTCAGCAAAGGTTGGCCCATAAAGAAAGGTGTATGGGCTCAAGTAGTGTCCCTGGAAAAGGAGAAGGTGGCAGAACATGCCGTAGTAATTATATTCTCCAAATAACAACATTCACACACATTTGAGTAGGTGGAATTGGTTGATGTAGGAAAAATTGGTGGAAATGCAAATTGTTTGGAATGGGCTGAAAGTATTGGAATAAAGGTACCGAAACAACAGTACACAGAGACACACGTGCTCACATCAGTGTTCAGTTCAGTTTCTTATATTTTCCTCTCCTGACTCCACAGCAGCACATGAGTTACAGGGGTCTAGTAGATCCAGCTATGAAAGTCTATGCTACTCAGAAAATAAGTGGCTAGCAAGACAGCATCCCCATTTTCTCCTACATGGCTTATGCATCCATGGACAATGAGGACTTTAGAAGCAAACAGATGTCAGATACCAAGGATCATAACGAGAAATGATACAGTAGACGTTCACAGACTTGATTCTAAACCTAGTCCTAACTGATTACATGGCGGTTTTCATCACCTCCATACACACCCTCACGCATCCAAAATCATCCAGTTTGGCTGCATCACAGAGTCTAACATGGTAACATGTCCAGGAGATGTCACAGGAAGAAGTGGCTGGAGGCCATGAGAGTCTGGGCACCATAGTCTTTGGAGACTGTGTCTCTGCAGAAGGCCCTTCCATTGGCAGGCTTAGCTGGAAACTCATTCACTTGGAGGGAGAAGAGGGTGCGACTCTTCAGAGCTGGAGGAAGCGGCGGTGGGGAAGCCACTCACTCTCCTCTCGTTGAAGCGTTTTAAACGGCATTCAAGCGGATGTCCCCACAGGGAATTTCTGTTGGTGTTTCTGGAGTGATACTTTTAATAATACGCTGTGGGTAAGAAAATGTGATGTTATAAACATTCCTGTGATTTAACAGTATTGAAAAGATATTACAACCAAGTTTAAATAGCATTTTAATGGCATTTAATAGTAAGTTGGAATAGTCTCAAAGGAATTCCTAATTTATTCATTCTCAAGGGTGAATTGAAATGAAATATTCAGGAGCTATAGGCATCTGTAAACTAATTATGAAAGTCATTATATCCCTAAAGGGAGAAAATGGGCCTTCAATAGAACCTCTGCTGGCCTGTAACATGCTTTTGAAGACCTAGGAAAAGACATCTTTCTCTCTGGAAGGAGGTTTACTGTGGCCACAGGGCTCAGGAAGCAGAGTGAGTGCTGGGTCCTGGCGCCCCCCCGCCCTCAGCCCTGCATACACACTACAGGCAGAGCGCATAGAGCCGTCAGCCATGTAATAGCCAGGATGTTACTGATTTAATGAATCCACCTGTAAAGGCATTCTGGTCAGTTCATACAAGTGGTGGCTCCACTCATCACATAATTGCATTTTAAAAGATGTGACCATTGAAATCACTCCTAAAGTAATCTCATTCTGACACAGTCCTCATCAGGGGAAAAGCTGAGAACTTTTACATTAGAAACAGCTGAGGTACACAGAAGCTTCAAAGCAGATCTGAAATACACGTGGGCTTGTGGATGCAATGGACAGCTCGCCTTGTAAAAGCATCAGGGTGACATGAAGCAGCTCGGGGAGGCAGAGGAGGAAAAACAGCAGCGCTGCAGAGGCTTAGAAAAATCTTTATGAAGTTGCTTCGTAAAATCTTGGATGGCAAAGTCTGACTACGGTAAGCAGGCAAAATTGGATCCGAAAGCTTTTTTTGATTTACTGATTTTAGGAGAAGCTCTACTAGTTGTCCTTTTTATTTTAGGTTAAAAAGAACATAGCCCTGGCCTGGTAGCTCAGTTGGTTAGAGGGTCATCCTGATACGCCAAGGTTGAGGGTTCGATCCCTGGTCAGGGAACATACAAGAAACAGCCAATGAGTGCATAAGTAAGTGGAACAACAAACCGATGTTCTTGCTCTCTCTCTCAAATCAATAAGCACATTTTTTAAAAAGTACATAGTCCCCCTCAGTCTTTTTTATTTCCTGGTTCTAGAAGTTCTTCTTTGATGAGCAGGGCCTATGGAATTCAAAAAGTGCTATTCTCATAGTTAATGAAATTCACAAAATTGTACATGTTGTGTTCCTAATGATCTTAACATTCAAATACTGAAATCTCACACAGGAAACCCATTTAAAAGGGAATTCCTGCAGTGTCTATCAGCTGCTTTGAAATGTGAAGTTATAGAAAGCAACATCTCACAAACCATCCTTCCCCTAAAATGACCATGAAACCTGATTAGACGGAAGTATGTAAGCCGATTAAATGGAATATGTAGCCTGATTACACAATAATATCTTGCTAATTGGGAACTAGGCACAGATCACTCTAGTCTCAAGTGTTGTACAGAAAGAGAAGAAAGCACGGAGGTGTACAGTGAACCACATCGCACCTGGCTCCCACCGACCTACTCTGCTGCCCCTCTGGCTGCTGATTCCCCCAGTATGCCAGGCCCACCCTTGTTTTCGTATTTTGGCAGCATTTCAGTGGTCAGACTACCATGACTCTCAAAATTTGCCAGCCCTGGCCTTCTGCAAGGTGATCAGCTAAGAAATGGATCACCGTTGGATGCTTACTTATCAGGGACCAGTATCTTGTGCAGAGTGCCAGGGGCTTCTGTGAATGACCGAATGGAGCTGATGACTTCCAGCTGCAGATGAATGTGATATCCTCCAAATTACAGGTGGGCACGTGGTGCCTCCACAAACTCCAACCGGGTGTATGGCTGGGGCCCACAAGAGTTAAGAAACTTACCTTTCTCTTAGTCTGTATGTTTTTTACCACATTAACATTTCATATGAAGCCTCCCTCCCTCATAGACAGAATGTTATAGGCCATCAAGCATGGTTATTCATGAATAATCACAGTCCCTTGGTGTCCTTGGCAAAAAACATAGCATGCTTTATCGCTCTCAGAGACTCAGATGCATGTGGGCATGTGAAAGCTTTTGGGAAGTCCTGCAGTAAAGAAACCTATTCAACTTGCCTTGACCCAGCATTCTCCAAAACTGTTTGACTGCATAACCTTTCCCCCAGCAGTATTGCCTACTGATAAGCCATGAACAACTGATCCTTAAAATATATTAACAATTGGGCCTGGCTGGCGTGGCTCAGTGATTGAGCGTCAACCTATGAGCCAGGAGGTCACAGTTCGATTCCCAGTCAGGGCACATGCTCCGGTTGTGGGCTCCATCCCTAGCGTGGGGTGTACAGGAGACAGGCGATCCATGATTCTTTCTCATCATTGATGTTTCTCTCTCTCTCTCTCTCTCCCTCTCCGTTCCTCTCTGAAATCAATAAAAATATATTTTCAAAAAACATGAGCATTTGGGAAATGTTACTCCAGTCCAACGAGCACATTTTAAGGCCATGAGAAGGCGAATAACTTGCCCTCGCTGACCAAGTCTTCTCCCTCCTGGTCCTCCTTGACTGGTAACTCACTGTTCCCTCTCTGATGGCCTGTGGCGAAGACGACCCTGCAACCAGCCTTCCCTCTCTCACTGATGGATCTGAGCTCTGTTAAGTATACACCTTTGGGTGGCATAGCCTTGTGGCTAATGGGGAATTTGCAAGAAAGAGGACCAAGATTTGAGGTGCAGTCTGTGCCCAGAGAATACTGACATTTATGAAACTGAGTTCCCACCGCTGACTTTGGCCTCCGGGTTTGAGTTCACAGAGCCAGAGGACCCTCACAACTGCCATGAAGGACAACCTGAAGAAACAAATTCAATGACTGGGTCTGAGCATGTTTTTCAAGCAACACCGGAGTTTAAGGCCCTTTGGAGGAATGAGATGTGATAGGATAGGTTTGGCTGTAGGAAATTAGGAACTCCTTACAGAGTTCTGCTCACCTAGAATTCAGTTTTCCTACTTGGACAAAGAAATGAACTCAGTTCTCAGGAAGAGCTGATGTTTAATTGCCTCGGGTTCTCTTGCCTCGTGTTTCTTATAAAGTGTTTTGGGGAGATGAGTGCGTTGGTCTCATGTCTGGGTTTTGCTTCTTAGGGCCCACAGACCAGCCCATCTCAGCTTTCAGCTCACCATGGAGTACCATCTCTCCTAGCTTTCCCCAAATACCACTCCTCCCCTTTGAGTTTGTCCCCTACGAAAGCACCCACCTACGCACTTGGAAGAGACCTGAACTACTAATCCTAGCAACATAGGATAAAAAGCGGCAACTCGCCTCTCCCCAACCTCTAGCACCAATTTCTACGTCAGCAAACTATGAAAGGGCAAACGGAGGACAAAAGAGAAGCAACTAAAGTGAGAGCATGGGACCCAGAACCAGGAGCCTTGGATTCCTGCCTCCCTGTATGTGCATCCTGGGACAAGCACGAAAACAGGCATTTTCAGCAGCAGCATTCCTGGCCTCAGTATCTTTGTCAGCTAATAACACCTGCCCATCCACCTCACAAGGTATTTTTCTTTTAAAAATGTGAAGACTTTGGCATTTTTATCTATTTATTTATTTTATTATTAGTTTTGCTGTTGTTAATCCTCTCCACAAGATATTCTTCCATTGATTTTTTAGGGGCAGTGGAGGAAAGAGGGAAAGACAGAGAGACACATCGATGTGAGAGAAACACATCGAATGGTTGCCTCCTGCATACGCCCTGTCCAGGGCCCAGGTTGGGGAGGAGCCTGCAACCAAGGTATGAGCCCTTGACCAGAATTGAACCTGGGACCGTTTGGTCTGCTGGCTGATGCTCTATCCACTGAGCCAAACCGGCTAGGACACCTCACAAGGTATTTTGATGACAAAATGGGATAATCTACATGAAGATGCTTTGAAAAATATACAATTCTATGCAAATTGTAAGCTTCTGTTACTATTTTCATACCCATTATTCATTACTGAAATGAGTTTTGCTATAGTGGCAATTTTCTTTTGTTTACTTCAATGGCTTGAGCCAAAATATGATATTATGGCAACATCCTTATTTGGTGGTGATTTTCAAAATAGCCCTTATTACACTGCTGTTAGAAGAATGATCAGGGACATTTTCCACCATAATCTCTACTTAAATGAAAATTTGTATATTGCCCCGGCACCACTGATTTGATGCCAGTGGCAAGCAGGAGGCAAAGGAGTTGTCTGGTAAGTTTAGGACACTGCACACACCCCACGCTGTACACTAAGGGGCTCCCACATGGCCAGCTCCTTCCTGCACTGTTGATTTGAGGGTTATGGGAAATGCCTTAAGAGAACAGTGGCAGCCGTGTGAGGTCTACATGGTGTAAGTTATCAATAATAATAAAAGGGTAATATGCTAATTAAACCAGACATCCTTCTGGGCGTCACTCTGGACGAAGCCGGGGCCGGAGGGAAGCGGTGTCAGCCGGCGGGGCGGGGGAGGAAGGCCTACTCTTGCATGAATTTTCGTGCGTTGGGCCTCTAGTATAAATACATCAGGTGAATTTTATGTGGTGGACTTATCGCCTTTGAATAGAACATAACAAGAGAATCCTTTTCTCCGTAATTACCAGTTTGAACACACACACACACACACACACACACACACACACACACTCTAGTGAGCACTCACCTCCTTCAACGTCCCTGGAGTGATGATCAGCCGGTAGGTGATGTATGTGGGGATGCAGATGAAAGACGAGGTCCCTATGCAGTAGCCAAGGACGACACTCCAGTGAGGATACGTATACTGGAAAAGTCGCAGCTGTGGCGGGCTCATCAAAAAACTGCAGATGATGAACTAAGACAGACATTCCAAGAAACGTGAACAATCTTAACGACATCTGTGTGGACACAGTTCTGATACCACGAACGCCAAACGTAAAGCTCAGGTACTTTCAGGAAGTTCCCAAACTGGGTGCAGTATCTTAGCTTGAACTCTGACACATGAAACGCACCGATTTCTGTGCCTAATTTACTGCAAAATAAGACAGCCAGGTGCTTACCCTGACTTTCCTCCCCACCCCCCACCCCAACCTCTACA
Source organism: Corynorhinus townsendii (assembly GCA_026230045.1). Taxonomy (NCBI): domain Eukaryota; kingdom Metazoa; phylum Chordata; class Mammalia; order Chiroptera; family Vespertilionidae; genus Corynorhinus; species Corynorhinus townsendii. The sequence goes on from JAPDVU010000009.1 coordinate 33,770,578, forward strand.
GTGTTGATTTGAGGTTTATGGGAAGTGAGTGGGGGGTGCCAAGATCTCAGACTGCTATTTAAGGGAGCTACAGCACCCCCTTCAGGGCAAAGGGGGAAGAGACCGGCAGACACCAGAAGTGGTTTGGGCCCCTCTTAGCAGCCTGGGGAGGAATAAGCTGTGTGACCTCCAGGGCCCCTGCCAGCCCAGTCCCTGGCAGCCCAAGGGCCTCCTGCTGCTCTCTGCGGTGCTCCCATGTCCTGCATTGCTAGGCTGCGGTGGTTTTGGTCGGATGGAAGGCACCTCTGTCCAGGAGAGAATGAGGTTCCTGGGTCTGTGCTCCTTCTCTCCCTGCCCCAGAGCTCTCTGCTTTCTGCATTGAGCGCCTGAGCTGGGGACTCTACAAGGCTGGCGGTGCCCCCAGGCGTCCCAACAATGAATGACTGCCTGCCACAGGCCCCCATAATGAAAGGGATAATGGAAGGAAAAAGCGACTTAATATACTTTTTCCTTGAAAATTCAGTGAAAAATTTGACCAAGAAAAATTCCACGGTGTGCTCCCAACACTCAGTTGATGAGTTTTCTTATTTCAGTTTGGTTTCCAGAGAGAGCGTAAGTATCGGTTTTTGCCTAGTAACCACTGTGGCCAAGTACTTATTGCTCTTGATTTAATTTTATTTTATTTCATAGTCATAAAGAAGACAGTAATGTAAATTACTTGTGTGGTTAAACATCTATTTATATCTTTTTTTTCTTTGTCTGCAGGTAATAAAATGGGAAATTGTTAAACACACATCCATCTTCTGAGAACAGTGTTATCCTAAGCCCAGGAGGAAGCTTTCAAAACAGGAGCCCCGCCAATCGCCAACCTTTCTCTGGACTTACTCTCCTCACTCCAGACATGGCTACTAAGGGTACTTCTGGAACAGGGAAAGGGGGGTCTGGTTAGGAGCCATGCCTGCTGTGACTCCTCTCATCTTGACGTCATGTGTGAAGTCCAGTGCAGCTCAGGGAGGCCTCAAGCCTTTGTTGTGGCCAGGACGCTTAGTTTCAGACACCCCTTTGCACGTCCCAGCCTCACCCCTTCGCACCTCCCAGCCTCACCCCTTTGCACGTCCAGCCTCACCCCTTTGCACCTCCCAGCCTCACCCCTTTACACATCCCAGGCTCTCCTTGCTCGTAGACAATATTTTCTTTTTTTGTAACTTGGCTTCAGTGACAAAGATTATTTTTAGTAAGCTACTCACTGTTTACCTAAAGCAGCCTTAAAAAGCCCAGAGCAGGGGATCTGTTTAAGTAAACCCAGAAGTGGAAGACAGATGTGCCTCCTCTTCATTGTGCCCCGGAGCACTTGCCTCTACAGGACATGAGTAAAGCGGACATCACAGGAATTATGAGTAATGTGTCTGAACCCAGATCTGCACGTAGATTTTGCTGGACACCAAAACACAGCACAGCAGGATTTGCCCGGCCCGCCAGACCCCCAGCAGTTCACAGAGATGGAAACAGTAAAAGCCTGGGGCCAGGATCAGGTCGAGATGTGAGGCACTGACCTCAGGTGCAACATTTAAGGGGGTCAAAATTTCAGGAATCAAGATAAGCAATATCTGAGCGCAATATGTTAAAAAGACAGGATCTGACACGACCAGATTAGGGTGAGGGGAGTGAGGTACGTCATCCCAGTACAGGGTTGGATCCTGTCTCTGTTTTAAATGTTGATATTTTGTTCATCAGGGATTTTTTTGGGCATTAATTTCAGATTTTAAAAAAATATTGCATTAAAATAGCATTTACAGCCCTAGCCGGTGAGGCTCAGGGGTTGGAGCATAGGCCCGTGCACCAAAGGGTCTCGTTCTGTTCCCAGTCAAGGGCACGTGCCTGGGTTGCACGTTCAATTCCTGGCCCCAGTCGGAGCATGAGCAGGAGGCAACCAATTGATGTGTCTCTCTTGCACTGAGGTTTCTCTCTCTCTCCCTCCCTCCCTCTCTCCCTTCCACTCTCCCTAAAAAAAAAACCAATGGAGAAAATATCCTCAGGTGAGGATTACCAACAACAACAAAACAGATTGCTGAGCGTTTGGGCGCCCCCTTAAATTTCATGTCTGTGTTGAGTGCCTCGGTGGCCTCTCCCGAATTTCAGCACTGGGCATTTCCTGCCTGTGTGCGGGCTGCTGAAGTAACCGACAAACACAACTCCTTCACTCAAGACACTAATCCAGTGTCTCTCCTTCCTTTGAAAAACAAATGAAAGGATTTAAGTAGATTACATAGAAGCACTGGTAATAATGTAAATTAATAACCCATTTATGTCAGGACTTCAACTTCTACTAATGTCAGGCAGGTGATTCAGACCAACCCTCTCGTTGAAAACAACTACCATTTCTGGATTCTAAAGTGGATATGTTTCTAATATATCTAAAAGCGACAGGGAGCTGATAGGGCAATAAGGAACTGCCGGGCAAGGTCTAGGGCAGTGGTCGGCAAACTCATTAGTCAACAGAGCCAAATATCAACAGCACAACGATTGAAATTTCTTTTAAGAGCCAAATTTTTTAAACTTAAACTTCTTCTAACGCCACTTCTTCAAAATAGACTTGCCCAGGCCATGGTATTTTGTGGAAGAGCCACACTCAAGGGGCCAAAGAGCCGCGTGTGGAGTTTGCCGACCACAGGTCTAGGGGAACCCTGGAGCCCAGAGCCCACACCTGAGCCACTGGGCATTCCTGCTGCTCGGCGGGCTCAGGTTTTGGAACCCCCGAGGAGGAATTCTGGGAGAGGCGCGGGCAGCATTGAGAAGGCCAGGTGAGCATGTCATCCATCTCATAGACTCGTGTGCTGTACAAAAAGTACCGACAATAAAGGGCTTCCCTGAGAAAGTCCAAACAGATCGCAAGAAGGGCTGTTTTCAAAGAGGGGAAAGGCACAGCCGTGTGCCAAAGGCAGAGACGTCCTAAGGAAAATGGATGGCCCAGACGCTTCTAATAAGCTGAAGCTTATGAGGGAGGAAGTCTAATAATCTTTCTGGCGCTAAAAGATAGAAGAGCTCTCCCTCCCCACATAAAGCTACAGGTACATGAGAGACCGGGACAGCAGCCCTGCCGATGTGCACGGCGTGGCTTTCCCCCAGGCCACCTCAGAGCGCACTTGGGGTGCTAGCAGGGTGCCTTCCATCACTGGGCAGACATCTCCTTCAGACGGACACCAGGGAAACACAGGGCACATGCAGCATCTTTGCACGTCCTGGCAAATGGGCAACCGCTGAACCCAAACTTTCTCACCCAGGTCCTTCGGCCATAAGTAGATTCTACTTTGGATTCAGGTCATACGTGAGGACCTGTGGGGGGGGGGGGTGGGGGGCGTCTTTAAGAAAATGGACACAAGCCTGGCCAGCGTGGCTCAGTGGCTGAGCATCAACCTATGAACCAGAAGGTCACTGTTCAATTCCCATCAGGGCACATGCTCAGGTTGTGGGCTCGATCCCCAGTGTGGGGTGTGCAGGAGGCAGCCAATCAGTGACTCTCTCTCATCATTGAAGTTTCTGTCTTCACGCCCTCTCCCTTCCTCTCTGAGATCAATAAAAATATATTTTAAAAAAAGAAAGGCAAATGGACACAAAATCACTAGGACCCTGCCCAGGGCCTCGTGAGCAGCCCAGTAAATCCTTTCCCAGCCTTGAACAGTTCTTAATGGTTATGTGACCTCAGACCCTTTACTTAGCGTCTCTAAGCCTCAATTTCCTTAAATGTGAACTGGGGTATTAGAGCTATACTATGTCACAGAATTGTAGTGAGGACTGAAAGTAATACCACATCTGTCGTGGTGCTTACTGTTCAATAACTGCTGTTTATCATGATCCCTGAGCAGGGGAAGGAAGCAATAAGACCTCCGAGGCCCAGATGACGCTATGGTGGTGAAAGTTAGAAGAGTGGTTAGCCATGGGGAGGTCACGGTGACTGGGAGGGGACACAGAGGGGCTTCAGCTCATTGTTTTGCTTCTTGGTATGATTTTGGCTGCAAAAGTGGGCTCACTCTATATTATAGAGTCTAAAACATTGCATGGAATGGACCCTTTCCTGTGTATGTTTCACTGTGACAGGATTTATTTCTTGTAAGTGTTTGAGTGGGTCTTTCTCCAGGGCTGGAAGGAGGAGGGAAACAACTCACCAGGAGAAACAGAGGGCTGATGACCACCCAGCAGATCCTCCAAAACCATCCAGGGCTGAAGCCCAGCATCTCCTTCACGTCGCTGCAGAACTGGGTGATGCCTGCAGCCAGCCGGGGAGAGAGAGACGGTCACTGCAAGAGGACGCGGACTGTCCGGTCCCTCAGAGAGAGGGGCAGCTCTGAAACATCTCGTGAGGGGCTCAGGGCACCAAGCTGGTCTGAAAGTGGGACAGAGGGACTTGTCCCAGAATTGCATTTCAGAGCAAGCAAGTTCTTTCTACATAGAGTAGAGTGAGTAGGGGGACCTCTGGGGAGAGAACTAAAGCCCCCTCTTGGTGCCCACACTGCCTTTCTAAGATCTCAGCATACATTTTATTGTATTGCTACTGTGGAAAAGAAGGTTATGATTTAGTTAGGAATTGACGAACCCACTCGACAAGGACTGACTTGGACCTTAAGACCATGTACGGGAAACCTCCAAGAGGACATTTTAACCACAGCACGGCCCAGCCACTTGGCAGAGCACAATCAAGGTTCCTCTGTCAAAGTAACTGACATGGAAGTGAGAAGTGAGACCCTGGCTGGTGAGGAATTGAGAAGGGGCAGGAAGGGTGCCCGGTGCTTGCTTCCCTGAGAGAGCCTGGCAATACCTCGCGCAGGTCTAGAGTGGTGCACACACTTGAACTTTGTCATGTGAATTGCTGAGGAGGTGGGGAGGACTTCTTTTTAAAACAGTGGACTCACATGCAACTCAAAACCTACCCCCCTCTTCATATCTAGATATATAAAACCCTAAGTGACCAGTCGACCATGTGACCAGTCACTATGATGCACACTGACCACCAGGGGGCAGATGCTCAACACAGGAGCTGCCCCCCTGGTGGTCAGTGTGCTCTGACAGCGGGAGCACTGCTCAGCGAGCTTACTGAGTGGCAGCAGCAGCAGGCACAGCAGGGCCAGGATGAGCGGGACCCGTGTGGGCTTGGGCTCCTCCCCAGCCGCCTGCTACTTCATGCACTACTACATCCCTCGGGGGATGTCGGACTGCCGATTTTGGCCCAATCCCTGGCCAGCCTGCAAGGATAGGCCTGAAACTGGCAGCCCGACATCCCCCAAGGGATGCCGGATTGCGAGAGGGTGCAGGCCAGGCTGAGGGACCCCACCAGTTCACAAATCCGTGCACCAGACACCTAGTTATACGTAATGACAATCTAAAGCTGTTTTATTATCATAGGAACTAGGAAAATAAATAAATTTTCAGAATGAATTCATCTCTTCTGGATTTTAAAGATAAAGAGAGGCATCCCTGAACTTGGTTGTCTTCACTTCGATTGCCTGTGCCCACACCAGTCTCACCCAGGGGCTCCTGGGACTCCTGCCAGGGGACCCAGGTGAGCTCACTGTGTGTGCTCCTTCCCAGTGGCTTAATTATTATCAGATTCAATCCCAGGACCTGAGGCGGTTTTTCCAGGGCAGATCACCCAAACAGGAACATTCTTGTCTCCTCCCTAGAAGATAAACTCCTAACTTCTGCCTGGGACTCTGCCGGGAGCTCCTGCTTGCGAAATGTAAGCTGAGGTCTACTCTATATGACAGTGGGATATGGTCCCTGCAAATGCTTTCACCAGGCCCTGGATCTCTGTGCTCCGCCCAGTTCTCACAGCCAGTCAGGAGGGTAAGCATCCACTGTGGGTGAGCTGCTTCAGCCTGTCTCCACCGGGTAAACATTTAAACTCAGAGAGTAACCCTAGCCAATTTGGCTCAGTGGATAGAGCATCGGCCTGCGGACTGAGGGGTCCTGGGTCCACTTCCAGTCAAGGGCACGTACCTGGGTTGCAGGCTCCTCTCCAGCCCTGCTCAGGGCTTATGAAAGAGGCAACCAATCGATGTGTTTCTCTCACAACGATATTTCTCTCTGTCTTTCCCTCTCTCTAAAAACCAATGCAAAAAAATCCTGGGGTGAGGAAGTAAGTAAGTAAATAAACTCAGAGGGGAAAAACATCCTCCGTAGGGTAAAGCGACCTGCTGTGAGAGGGTGGCAGAGAGGAGGGCCTGTTCCTGAGGAAGGCACTCACCTACGCTTATCTCACAGACCCGCCAGCAGGTGACACCTCACACCCGCCCTGCCCTTCGGTGAAGTCAGCCCTTCTCCAGTCTGGCGGCTGTGGGCTGCCAGAGAAAGGACTGTGGCTGGTGGAAGGAAGCATCTTACCGTAGAACCAGAACACAGCCATGGCTTCTATCAGGGCAACGGTGAGCACGGCGGGCCCCGTGGCGTACTCCTCCAGCAGCTTCACCACGTAGGCCCCGCCCTGCAAAGGCGATCAGGCCCTGGTCAGGGGTCGCCTGAGGCATTGCCTCCTCTTTACCAGAGGGGCCTCAATGAAGAATAATTCTGGGAAGTCCCACCTAAGGGCGTCTTGGACTGGCCTCAGGGTGGACCAGATTCCACCCCTCGAGGCCTCTCCCCTCCCAGTGGAGTGCTCCCTTGTGTTTCCTCTCACACTAAGTTTTAAGAGACAAACTCAAAAGGGCCTTCATCTTTTTTCAACTTTCTTCAATTTACCGAACACCTACTGTGTATAGTCTACCTTAGAGAATCCCGGTCCCTAAAGATTGAATCTGGGCCCTGCCGGTGTGGCTCATTGGTTGAGCATCGACCTATGAACCAGTAGGTCATGGTTCGATTCCTGGTCAGGGCACATGCCCGGGTTGCAGGCTTGATCCCCAGTGCGGGGCGTGCAGGAGGCGGCCCAGTGATGATTCTCTCTCATCATTGATAAAGTTTCTATATCTTCTCCCTTCCTCTCTGAAATCAGTAAAAATATATTTGGGGGGAGATGGGGGAAAGGCTGAATCTGGGAGATTCCACATATGTCCCTCAGGTCCTGCTCAGAGTCCTAGCACCCTATCGAAGCCCCACAGACACTGGGTCATGGTTAGAAGATTCATATCTGCAAAATCTGCCTTGAGACAGGACACAAGCTTAGGAAATCTGTGGGTACTTATCTGATGTCCGTTTTACAGTATTTGCTTCAGCTACAAAAAATAAAAAATCACTGGAGGGGATCTGACGTCTTCACCATTGCAAGTTCTCTGGAGGAGACCAGGTGACATTGCAAACCCAGGACGCCAGCCTCCAGATGTTCTGCACGTCTGGACATCAGGGCAATATTGCCACGAAAGCAGCCCAAGGGACTGGGAATACACTGGAAAAGCAAATCTTAGTTTTTCTTCAGATGTGCAGCCAAGCCTGAAATCTAGTTGGATCTACTGTAAAATGCCAAGAGTCTCCAGATTCTACGGAAAGATGCCACTAGAAACAACTTTCCTTTTTATCTTTGATGACAAGCTTTTTATAATTCTCCCTCCCCCGGCCCCTTTGGCCCCAAAGCCAGGGCACCATGTGGGATGGAAGGAAAGAAATGGCTTCTTGAAGCGTTCGTTCTCCTGCCCTCAGGAGGGTGACTCAAGCCAAGTTGGGATACTCACAAAAGTCAGGGTGAACAGGGACCCGAAGAAGCAGGTCACAACCACACCGAGCACCAACAACTCCCGGCGCTTGGACCAGATATGCGGAAACTCATCCAGCACCGCCGTGATCACCCCCTCCAGGCCTGCAAACTGAGAGGGACGCACACGTGGTCACAGGGGAGGCTTTGGCCCAAAGTGGTTACCTTCTAGGACGGTGAACAGGAGGGAGGGGTTAAGACTGGCAATCGAGCGACCAGTCAAGCTGCTCATGATCAGCAGCCCTCACTGCAAATACCTTTTCCTGTTTACAGTCCTTTAGAGCCCATCCCTAAGGACACAAAGGAAGGAAAACACAGCACGTGGAGAGGACTTTTTAGGGGAGGTCCCTTGGGGAGCCTTTGGCTGCACCAGAAATGCCAACTCCAAGCCCAGACTCAGTCCACACTAAGAGCAAGGCACAGAGCTGGAGATGGGCGGCAGGGCACCGAGACGCAGGCGACCTTGCCCTGGCCTTTCGCCTCTGCCATCAGGTCACAGGACCGTGCACAGTAATAGCAGCTCATGTAGGCTCAGCCCCTGGCCTGTGCTTGTGGATACACTCCCAGTCACCCCATCAATGACTCTCTAAGGTACTAGAGGGTGGTAAGCACAGTCAATGAGGAGTGAATTAGGAGCTGGAGGAGCACCAGAAGGGGGCAGCCAACACCACCTGGGGGAGGTGGGGGGGCCAGGATGGGAAGGAAAGGGTACAACTTCCTTTTTCCACTCCCCTTCCTCCACCTCCTCCTTTCCCCCCTCTTCTCCATCCTTCCCTCCCCAGCCACTCACTGTGCTATCCAAGCCCAGTGTGATCAACATCAAGAAGAAGATGATGGCAAAGAAGGTGGACGCCGGCATGTTGGCGATGGCTTCTGCATATGTGATGAAGAGGAGGCTGGGGCCTGAGACAGAGGGGGAGGGGGAGCCCATCATGTATTCAAGGCCCTGGTCCTGGGTGCCCAGGGAGCTGCCCCATCCCCACCCTGGCCTGAACACCTGGAAAGGGCTGAGATCTCCAAGGCATTACATTTCTTTAAGATCTTTGAAATATTAAAAAAAAAAATTTAGAAATAATTCAAATGTTAGATACTGCAAAGCTCCAAAGAGCAGCAAAGCAATTCCATGGGAACAAGGGACCTGAACAGGAGGTCCTACCTGCGTCTTTGGCCACCTCGGATACATCTTCCTTCCTCATCTCAGCCATATAGCCAAGCACCGTGAAAATGACAAATCCCGAAACGAAGCTCGTCATGCAGTTCACCAGGCTGGTCACCAGGGTGTCTCTGGAGCAGAAAACCCAAGGGTGCTGAGACATTTCCAAGTCAGGAGTCTGAGGAGCATCTGTCTCGGGGTGCGGCAAGGGTGAGCAGGCCGAGCGCACAGGGACGTCAAGCCCGTCCTGGTGTCCCTCCCCGCTCCCGGGGCCCGGCCTCTCAGACTGTTGGACCAGCCTTGAAGCACAAGCTGCCATGACCTTCACGCGTGGCAGGGAGGACAGCTGGTCAGGGTGGCTTTAAAATACCACCCTGATGTGAACCAGCACAGCGGAGACCTCGGTTTCTAACAAGGTTTGCCCTGAAGCAGGGCCTGGGTTAAGTGGGAGCCGAAAGGACACCTTGGCCTCCCAATTGTGAAGTGCTCAGATGTAGGCTTTTGCATCATGTGTCCCTGAGGTTACAAGATGGCCACAGTGACACCCTGACACTTTTAATAGAAGACCTCATCATAGGACTTGCAGCTGGTGTCCCAGCGCAAGGCCACATTGCTCGGGTGTGTGCGAATTCCTTTTTTTTTTTTTAATTAATTCTGTAATTATGAGTAGCATAATTCGATTGCTGCACCTTGCCATCTGTGATAGAACATTAAAACAAAGTCAACTCTAAAGATGGTGAGTGATATTTAAATCAAAATTGGTGCAATACCTTCTTTTATCAACATTCCTGAAATAAGATTTTACCATAAAAATTATGGTGTTTTGTGTTGGCCAAAATAGTCCCATCAGCCCTGCCTGGTGTGTCTCAGTGATTAGAGCATCGGCCTGCGTGCCCAAGGGTCAAGAGTTCAATTCCCAGTCAAGGGCATGTGTCTGGGTTGCAGGTTTGATCCAGGCCCCTGGTTGGGGCGAGTGTGGGAGGCAACAAATCTCTCTCTCTCTCTCTCTCCCCCCTCACCCCACTCCCTTCCACTCTAAAAAAAAGGAAAAAATATCCTTGGGTGAGGAGTAACAAAACACACACAAAAAAGAAAAAAATATTGCTCAATCGTTATACTTTTTGTGTCTATATACATAAACAAATGATCACATTATAATTGTGTTGTTAAATACAATAAGTCAAATATAAACATTTGGTGCCTGTTGCGATTTTTGTAAACCTTCTTTAGAATTTCTTAATTGATTTTTTTAAATATACAGAGACTCACAAAATGGAAGTGGCCTGGGGCCTCTCTCAGCCCCTGAGTGGCCCGGGTGAGGCTCTGGCTAAGGGTGAACTGATCAGGGACCTATGGCACCCCTGAGGGTTAGTGTCAACATCGCCTGAGCCCAGCCAGGTTTGAGGCCATGGGTTTAATCAACTTCCTCCAGATCGGCTGACTTACACTCACCCCACTTTTAAGCTTTGCTTGGGGGGCCCCGATACTCACTGGTAACAGTTGTTGTTGAATTTGTTGTAGCTAGCAAAAGCCAGTAAGACCCCAAAGCCAGGACCAAGAGAAAAGAAGATCTGAGCGGCAGCATCCACCCACACCTGGAACACAGCAGAGGAAGGGTGAGGGCTGGGCCCTGGGCTGGCAGGGGGTGCCGGCAGGGCCAATGCCTCGTGCCTCCGCGTGGCTGTGTGCAGACACAAATCAGCAGCTCGCCAGGCGTGTTCCAGGGATGGCAACCTAGACAGTGCCAACAGATGTGGTTTCTCTTCTGCATGTGGGCACAAGCCAAGCCACCTCAACTGGACTTTCCATACTTGTATTTCTGATTGAAAGCATCATTACAGACTTGCCATGGAACCCACATTTTTAGTTGTTGCTACTGTCCTATAGGGAGGATTAGTCGCACTTAGTAAAATGACAGAGAGGTGCACACCATTTTCCTCATTGTCTTACCCCTGTCTCCAGGAGTTTCTGCCAGTTGGGTTTCAAGTAGAAGAGAACACCTCTCCAGGCTCCAGGGAGGGTGGCCCCCCTCACCAGCAGGACCAAAAGGATGATGTAGGGGAAGGTGGCTGTCACCCATACCACCTGTGAGGAAGGGAAGACAGGTTATCACCATGTGGATGTTGGTGTCTTTTGTTCTTGAAAACCTTCAAAGAAAGGAGATCCACCTCTTTTCTTTTCTCTGTGATTGTAGGAGGCAGGGTGCTGTAGCAGACAGGTCACAGCCCTCAGAATCAGACAGGGACCTGATCCATAGCTGGGATCCACCTACCTGATCCACCTACCTCCAAACCCCACTCCCCACCTGCAAGTGGGGCAAGAATCTAGCGGGAAACAGTCAAGGAGCCACTGAGCAAGGTTCACCAGGGCTTTTCAACAAATTATTGCCATTATTATTCATTGTGAAGCTATCAGTGAGTTAAAGACATTTTTTTTAAAAAGCATGTAATGGTTCTTGGAATTGGCCCATTTCTAGAACCTTCTAACATTTGGTAGAGAGAGATTGAGCATCATGGGATGTGTCTGGTGTAGAAGGAAACAATGTCCCCCTGTCTGTGGCTGCCTGACCCACTGAGTTCTGAGTTGGAGATCCCCTGGGGCCCTTTGGCAGGCCTGGATCAGCAGAGTCCTCACCTTTCCAGATGTTTTGACGCCTTTCCAGATGCTGAAGTAGATAATAGTGAAGATGAGCATGATGCAGAGGGCAAGCTGCCAGCTGACGCCCCCCAGGTCCTGCAGCCCCTTAGACCGATGGATCTGCAGGATGTGGCGCCTGGAATGAAAGAGAAAGAAAGGCCTGGGAGATGGTCTGAACAGTGACCTGAGCACAGCGTCGTGATACCTGGAGGAGGTGCCCAGAAGACATGGGCCTGGCCATGTGGCTCAGTGGTTGAGCATTGACCCATGCACCAAGAGGTTGCCCGTTTGATTCTTGTTTGGGCACATCCCCAGCGGAGGGCATTCAGGAGGCAGCTGATCCATGTTGACATTTCTCTTTCATCAGTGTTTCTATCTCTCCCTCTCCTTCCCCTCTCTCTAAAATCTAAAAAATCAATTAAAAAAAAATTTTAAGTTAAAAGGTCTCACAAGAAGAGAGAGAGAGAGAGAGAGAGAGGAGACATGGACACTGCACTGCAAGCACCAAGTGGTCACTAAGCCTCTGCAAGAGCTGGGATTGGCCTTGGCCAGTGTTCCCAGTGGTTAGAGCATTGGCCCACACACCAAAGGGTTACGGGTTCAATTCCCAGTCAAGGACACGTACCTGGGTTGCAGGTTTGATTCCCAGCCCCAGTTAGGGCGCGTGCAGGAGGCAACTAACCGATGTGTCTCTCTCACATTGATATTTCTCTCCCCCCTCTCCCTTCCATTCTCTCTAAAAAATCAGTGGGAAAAAATATCCTGGGGCAAGGATTAACAACAACAACAAAAAGAGCTGGGATTAGCTCTGCCCAACAGGAAGGAGAGATTAGCACATTCAGCCAACCAACCCTGGTAGACCTCGCTCAGCCCAAAGACAGCCTCCAGGGCTGTCCTTTACGGTCTCCGCTGCCAGCACCCGGAATCCCAGCATTAAAGAATACTCCCTACTCCAGGCATCTTCTTGCAGAGGGAAGGTCCCCTTACACAGCGAACACATGAAACCAGGAACTATGTGAATGGTTATGGAGCACTCAAGGTAGAGTCCCCCAACTCCAGAGCCGGACTGAGGGAGGCCACCCCTGCCCCAGGCCTCCCTTCACAGAAGCCAGACCCCAAGGGCTGTGTGTGGCCTGCCCTCCACAGACCACGCCCTCCCGTGCATGCACTTACGTGTAAAACTCCTCCGCGGGGGACGCGGAGTGGAGTGTCCAGGTGATGTTGTCCTCCGAGAAGTAGTTGGTGCAGTTGCCGGTGTTCCAAGAGTTCTCGCAGCTGGTCCAGGGCAGCTGGTCGGTGAAGGAGGAGATGAGGTAGTAGAGCGCCCAGGCCATGATGGTGTTGTAGTAGGAGGCGATGTAAAAGGCGATGATGCAGATGGCGTAACCGATGCCTGGGACAGAGGGTGCGGGAGGCCAGTGTGAAAGGCTGAGGCAGGGCGTGGGAGGGCACCGCAGGCGGGGTGGGTGGCAGGCGGGCGCTGCCACTCATATCATTCCCCAGGAACTCGGGGAGGTGGTGGGAAAGTGGCATTGTGGTAAAGGACGTATACGTATTTGCAAGGTTACGTGTGTCAGATAATGTGTGTGTGCTGTTAACGCTTTAACATGTTTTCTATTTCGTTGACATTGTCATTTATTCTGCTCCCCTTTAACAATCTCATACCACTGGAGCAGTCAAAAGCTTAACTGCTGTACTCCAGTTATCTCCCAGGGTTACCGAAGGCTTCACTGGTTCCAGAAGTCCCCCACGGATGGAGAACACCACTTCCTGGGCACACCCGCCCCCTCAGCCTTTCCGTTACCTTTGAAAATCGGGCAGATTTTCCTCCATATTGAAATGCATCCGTTCCGGTGGTACTGGCCCAGCGCGAGCTCCATGTAGAAGAGCGGGATCCCCCCAAAAATGGCCATGATGGTGTAGGGGAGGAGGAATGCTCCTGAGGCAGATGAAAGAGTACTTTACACTCTGCTCAGCTCTGTGCCAGGATGGCCCCACTGATCTGGACACCAGGGGCCACGCCCAGAATCGCAGAGCCATCAGGTGCTCCAGCGTCACGAAGCCACCTTATGCTGAGCGACCTCACACTGCTCTTGAGTATTTCCTCCCCTATAAAACCGCAGGGCTGAGGAGAGCCACCCATCAGAATCACTTAAAAACACCCACCCACCCACCCAGACTTCCTGAAGCAGAAGCTCCAGGTATGGGTGATGATCTATGAGTCACTGAATTGGTTTCTTTGTTCATCAATATCACCCCTGACTCCAGACACTCAATTATGGACACTTAGCTATTTTCCATAATTCCATTAGATTTTGGGCCGGAATGCTCCCTCCTGAGCCGCTTTTGCACGTGGGCCGGAGAAGGGCAGTTGTCATGGGCTGAGAGGGCGGGGCTGCTGCACTTCTGGCTCCCGGGGCGAGGCAGAGTGTGGAAATGCCAGGTTATGGATGGCTCACCTACAGCCCAAGGACAGGTCGGCTTGGTTTTCCCAGATAGCTTTCCCTCGCATAAAGTGCTGTGAACCCAGAAACCTGAAGTTTCCACCTAACTTACAATCACTCTGGGGAAATCTGAATTGAAAATAAGAATCACATTGTGTTGTCATGGTAGCATTTGTCCAAAGGGTTTGCTTGTCTGGCTTCACCGTAAGGAATGAGTGCAGGAGAAACGGCCCTAGTGGCCCAGTCCCTTAAGTAATGCTCGGGCTAAGGGTGAGTCCTCCCAAGCTAGAGGTAAGGGATTCCAACCTCTGCTCTTCCCAGGCAGTGAGTGCTGGCCTCCCCCCTCCCCTGCGCCCCCCCATCTCGTCCCCCACCCCCACCCCCAAACAGGAACTACCTCTACAGCTGCATGGATCATGGCCCTTAAAGCAGCAAAGACAAGCAGCTCTGTGCCAGGCCGTGGACACAAATGCACTATCTCCCATACCTCATTTTAGCTGCCCTCCCAAATCTGTTGCCACAGCTCCTGTCAAAATAAACACGGCCTGATATGACTCCCATCTTCCCTTCTTTTCCGACTGAAAGCAAGTCCAGTGTGTCAGCACGGAGGCCCCATACCTACCCACTCCTCTCTCTGGGGATCCCATATCCATGCCCACAGTCAACTATTATTATTTTTTTCATAATCTGTAAGTTAACTGCTCTGAAGGCACTGGGAGTAGAAGGAGGAACAAGAACTAGTCTCTGGCCTCAAAAAATCTAACCCTCTTGTCAGAATACAAGGCACATCCATGCATGGTTGGGGGTTGGCATTCATGTCATGCCTGGCTGGGTACAGCTCCGGATTATGCCCAGACTGTCACTTAAGACTCTTGACCTGAGCTGACCCCTTTCTCTGATCTCACACAGGTCCAAAGGCCCAGGAGGGTCTGGACCCTGGAGCTACCTCCCAATATTTCCTTCCACAGATCTCCCCCTCTCTGGACTCCTCTGAGGAGTGAAGGAGCTCAGCACAGGACTGCTGGTCTCCCTCACATCTTGCTGGATGGAGAGTGGAGCTTGGATACGCAGGGATGAGATAGGGCTCTTCAACACATGGAGCACTAATAGCCTTAGCTGGTTTGGCTCAGTGGATAGAGTTTTGGCCTGCTGACTGAAGGGTCCTGGATTCGATCCTGGTCAAGGGCACATGCCCTGGTTGCGGGTTCAATCCCCAGTGGGGGGTGTGCAGGCGGCAGCCGATCAATGATTCTCTCTCATCATTGATGTTTCTATCTCTCTCTTCCTCTCTGAAATCAATAAAAACATATTTTTAAAAAACACAAACAGATGGAGCACTAATGATGTTGAAATCTGCTGAGGTCAGGCTAGAGAGATTTTGTCCAACTTCAAAACCCGAGAGACTCAGTCATGCAGAGTTAAAGAGTGCTGGCTTACTGGACATTTATCTTTGAGATAAGCTTCTAAGTCTAAGCAATCAGATCAGTTAAACAAGACAGAAAAGATTGCTCATGGCTCATGATACTGACCCCCTCCATTCTGGTAACATATGTAGGGAAAGCGCCAGACATTGCCCAGGTCCACGGCATAGCCAATGACCGACAGGAGGAAATCCATCTTCTTGCCCCAGGTCTCCCGTTCCCCCGAGTGAACCTCAGCCACTAGGGTGGTGGTGGCAGCCCGGATGGAGTGCTGAGTGTCATCTCCTGCACCGGGGCTCGGAACTGCTGAGTACCCATTGGAGATCTGGCCGGACTCCACCTTATCCCCGGAGGTGGGAACACCCTTCCGTAGAAGTCCATTTTCCTCACAGTCTTCTCCATCCTTACACACTGACAGCTCCTTCTGGGAATTTAAGGGCGTGGTCTCCATTCTGCTGTCTAGTAGATGATGCGGGCGCCCATCCGCGGAGGACTTGACCTGAATTCTTGGTGCACGATCTGTGGGGGTCCTCAGAGCTTTATATCAATGGGATTGAGAGCTCTGTTGGAGAGGCACACAGAGAAAGGACAACAGAATTAGGCATTTTTACTTGGCTCTGGTATTAACTCATCATTTTTTGTGTGTGCTTCATTAATCCCTTTACCTTTTTCACCTAGCCCTCAAACCCCCACCTCTCTGACAATTGTCAGTCTATTCTCTGTATCTATGAGTCTATTTCTATTTTGTTTGTTAGTTTATTTTGTTCATTAGAGTCCACATATGGTATTTTTATTTCTCTGACTGGCTTATTTCACTTAGCACAATACTCTCTGGGTCCATTCATGTTATTGAAAAAGGCAAGATTTCCTTACTTCTTTATGGTTGAGTAGTATTCCATTGTGTAAATGTATCACAGCTTTTTTTATCCACTCATCTACTGATGGGCACTTGGGCTGTTTCCAGACCTTGGCTATTGTAAATAATGCTGCAATGAACATAGCAGTGCATATATTCTTTCGAATCCATGTCTTGGGTTTCTTCTAATATATTCCAGAAGTGAAATAACTGTGCCATAAGGCAGTTCCATTTTTAAATTTTTGAGGTAACTTCATACAGTTTTCCACAGTGGTGGTACCAGTCTTCATTCCCACCAACAGTGCACAAGGGTGTCCTTTTCTCCACATCCTCACCAACACTTGCTATTTGTTGATTTATTGGTGATAGTCATTCTGACAGGTGTGATGTGATGTCATTGTGGTTTTAATTTGCATTTCTCTGATGACTAGTGATGGTAAGCTTCTTTTCATATGTCTATTGGCCATCTGTATTGTCTTCTTTGGAGAATTGTCTATTCAGGGCCTTTGCCCATTTTTTAATTTGGTTGTTTGGGGTTTTTTTGGTGTTGAGTTTTATAAGGTTTTTTAATAAATTTTGGATACTAACCTTTTATCAGATGTATTATGGTGAATATGTTCTTCCATTCAATGGGTATCTTTTCATTCTGTTTATGGTGTCTTTTGCTGTGCAAAAACTTTTCAGTTTGATACAGTCCCATTTATTTATTTTTCCTTTTGTTTCCCTTGCCCGAGGAGATATATCAGAAAAATATTGCTATGAGAAATGTCTGAGATTTTACTGCCTATGTTTTTTTTCTAGGATTCTTATGGTTTCAAGTCTTAACATTTAAGTATTTAATCCATTTTTAAATTTGTTCTTACATATGGTGTAAGAAGGTGGTCTAGTTTCATTTTTTTTTTTTATGTATCTGTCCAATTTTCCCAATACAATTTATTGAATAGATTATCTTTACCCCATTATATGTTTTTGCCTCCTTTGTCAAATATTAATTGACCATAAAGACATGGATTTATTTCTGGGCTTTGTATTCTATTCCATTAATCTCTATATCTATTTTTTATTAATATAGCCCTGTAGTATAGTTTGATATCAAGTAGTATGATACCTCCAACTTTGTTATTCTTTCTCAAGATTGCTGAGGACATTTGGGGTCTTTTGTGGTTCTATATAAATTTTTGGAATATTTATTCTACTTCGGTAAGATAGGCCATTGGTATTTGGTTAAGAATTGCATTGAATCTGCATATTGGACATTCTAATGATTTTAATTCTCCCTATCCATGAACACAGTATATGCTTCCATTTATTTGTAGCTTCTTCAATTACTTTCTTCAGTGTCTTAGAATTTTCTGAGTACAGGTCTTTTGCATCCTTGGTTAAATTTATTCCTAGGTATTTTTTTCAATGTAATTGTAAATGGGATTGTTTTCTTAATTTTTCTTTCTCATAATTATTGGTGTACAAAAATACAACTGATTTTTAGATATTTATTTTGTATCCTGATACTTTACTGAATTTATTTATTAGCTTGAATAGTTTTTTTTTGGGGGGGGGTGGAATCTTTAGGGGTCTCTAACTACAGTATCATGTCATCTGCAAATAATGACAGTTTTACTTCTTCCTTTCCAATTTGGATGCCTTTTAGTTCTTTTTCTTGTCTGATTGCTGTGGCTAGGATTTCCAGTACTATGTTGAAGAAGAGTGGTGAAAGTGGACATCCCTGTCATGTTCCTAATCTTAAGGGAAATACTTTTAGCTTTTGCCTCCTGAGTATGATGTTGGCTGTGGGTTTGTTATACTCGTATATAGCCTTTACTACATTAGGTTTGTTTCCTCTATTCCCACTTTGCTGAGAGTTTTTATCATAAATGGGTGCTGCATTTTATCATATGTTTCTTCTGCATCTATTCATATATCATGTGATTTTTATCCTTCATTTTGTTTATGTGATGTATCACATTTATTGATTTGCAGATTTTGTACCAACCTTGCATTCCTGGACTAAATCCTACTTGGGCATGGTGTATGATCTTTTTAATGTATTGCTGGATCCAATTCACTAATATTTTGCTGAAGATTTTAGCATCTATATTCATCAGGGATATTAGCCTATAATTTTATTTCTTTGTAGCATCATCTCTGGCTTTGGAATTAAGATAATGTCCGCCTCGTAAAAGAGCTTGGGAGTCTTCCCTCCTCTAGAATTTTTTTGAAAGTCTGATGTTAGTTCTTTTAATGTTTGGTAAAATTCACCTATGAAGCCATCTGATACAGGACTATTGTTTGATGGGAGGTTTTTTTTTTTTTATTATTGCTTCAATTTCATTAGTTGCAATCTGCTTATTCAGATAACTGTCTCTACTGGGATTGGATGTATGCAGGAAGGACCACGCTGTGCACTAAGCCTGGCTTTTACCAGCATTGGGCCAGGGGCAGTTCAGCAAAAGTCCCCAAGGCACTCTGAGACCCACCTGCCAGCTGCCTGTTAGACTCAGTCACTAAAAGAGCCTTTGGCGGTATTCGAGTGCTTGAGATATCACCAGGTAGGGGCCAGTGGTGTTCACCAGATTGATACAGGTTCAAACTCGGTGCCAGTGCTGAGTCTGAGGTCACTCAAGTCTAGCTGCCACCTGCTGAGTGCTTGCACACCTTTGTTGTGGGGCAGGGTCTTAGGGTGTCATCAAGGTGAGGCCACCAGAGTTTATTAGGCCCCAAAAGACCAAGATGTGGCCGTGTGAAGGAAGGGCACTGCACCACTTGGGCATGCGGGTAAAAATGGCCCACATCCTAGAGCCATACAACTGAGTCTGACTCAGACTCTTCCAAGAGCCAGATCTCAGCAGGGTAGAACTACTGGGAGTCAGCAGGATGGAGCTAGTGTATGTCCCATAGGGGGATGTACCAGTCAGGCTTGGGAGAAGGTGGAAAGTGGGGGAACTGGCCTCTGCCCCAGAACCATACAACTGAATCTGTCCTGGATTCTTCCCAGACCTCTTAGGGAGCCTGAGTTTGGCAGGGTGGGGCCACCAGGAGTTGGGGTGGTGGGCCTGGGGAGCCTGGAGAGTGGGCCTACCTGATCTCCTGTGAGGGGGAGGCAGCAATCAGTTTCATGGGAAAGTGGGGGGAATGGCTCCTACACCAAAGCCATACAGTCACTGACACCCCCTGAGTCTGCCTAGATCTCTACACCCTGGCCCAGGTAGCTGACTCCGCAGGAGGGTGCAAGCTCTGCCATGTGGGGCTGCAGGGAGTCCAGAGGGTGGGGCTATTGCATTCCCCCAAGCTGATGCCAGATGGAAGGGCATGCTCTACCCAAGAAAGATGGTGTCTATGGTGTGGGAGAGGACTCAGCACAGGGATCCTGGCAGCTGTGCCTTTAGCTCTCTCCCCAGAGCCACAAGCTCCAGTTGCTTCTCACATGACTATAGTCTTCTCCACCCTCACTCTACTAGAGCTCAGGGTGAGTGGCTGTGAATGATATTTTATGTGTTGACCCTTTAAGAGGGCACCTGTGTCTCTGGCAGATTACCATCATTCCTGGCAGACAGAATTCCCGTTGATTTTCACAGCCAGATGCTATGTGGGTACCTCTTCCTAGCTCTTGTGCTCTGGGTTGGGGAGCCTGGCTTGGGATTGAGATCCCACACTTGCCAGGGGGTACCTTCCTTTGCAGCTGAGATATCCCTCTGGAACTTCAGCTGCTGCCCATGGGAGTAGAGCCAGCCATTTTTGTGTCTCTGCCTTTCCTACCAAACTAGATGTGGCTTCTTCTGTAAACCCTTGGTTATAAGACTTCTATTCAGCTAGTCGTTGGTTGGTTATTCAGGTTGATTGTTCTATGTTTTAGTTGTAATTCCAATTTGGTCCTGGGAGGAGGTGAGTGTAATGTTCATCTACTCCGCTGCCATCTTGGATCCACTCATCATACAACTTAAACTACACTAGTTAGTGGGATTACAAATGCATCTGTTAAATGTGAGACATCCTATTTTCTATATGAGAGTCAATAAAATCAACTATAATTTTCCAACCTATGCAAGGCATTAAATCACAATCAAGTAATTTGAAAAGAAAAATAAAATAGATAGCAAACCACCTAGTTCCTGACAAGCTCTATTTAAGAACAAAGTATCGACTTCACTTTGGGACTGGAATCTCACGCTGGAGTTTACCAGTAACTCAGAATGTAAGAAGAGGGCTTGCTTCAACAAAGCTCCCCAGAGCACTTACTTTGTCCTGGATGCTGTACTGGGAAAAGAATAGCAAATAAAGAGGCGGTTCCCACCTGCAAGTAGATAAGGACAGTCCTCTCCATCATTTAAGCTGAACACTGAAAGTGTCTCTTTGTGTTTGTTTCTGTGTAATAGGTAGAGCTGCTATGTCTCCTGGAATTTGTAGAGTGGCCTTGTGTAGTAAGTATCCTGTAGGGCCCAGTGGATCAGCTTCCCTAGTCACCTGAGATGAGCACTCTAGGTGCGCCTCTGTGTGGGCTGTGTACATAGTTTGGTGGTAGTTGGGCCTTCATTGCTGTTGGCATCACTGGCAGGAATTGATCCCCAGGGCAGTTGGCTGTGAGAACAAGCTGTGACTACAGTGGAAGAGCTACTGTACAGGAGACACCCCTATGGAATAGGACTGGCTTCTGTGGGGCCTTGGTGCTTCCTGTGTGTGCCCCTTGAGTAGTGTGTCGCTCGTGGATGTGTAGAGTTGTAATCTGGCATAGTCTGAAGCTGTCCACCAGGTGCACTGGCTCTGGGGCCTCCCTGGAGGTGCAAAGTCAGCCACTGCCTGTGCCCTGCATGGGGCCACCTGTTAGAAGCTGCAGAGCGATCTGCAAATGACTGCTACTTGTGTTGGGCTAAGAAGTTCCCAGGAGAGGCCAAGCTGTGAAACAAGGCAGGTTGCTGCTAGTGCCAAGCCTGGGGCCTCTTACTGAGAGGAATGGGGCATACTGACATCAGCTGCTGCTTGGTTGGGAGATTTTAGGAAAGTCTGAAGCCTGAGCCAAGACAGGCCATTCATATGGAAAAGCCACTTCAAATAGCTTCGGTGGGGCTGCAAATCGGATGGGGCAGTGTCTCAGGGAATCACCAGGCAGAGCAAAGAGTGTGAACCAGGCTGACCGAAACTCAGGTATGGCTCAGTCAGCTCTGCAATGGAGGAAGTCTCAGCATAGGAACAGTGACCCCTCTGAGCACCCTGTCTGGGAGGAAGCCACCCCTGAGTTCTTGCTCTGATGCCAGGCAATCCAGCTCCTCCCCGTATGTCCTTGGATCCCCCCCAAGCCCCAGTGCTGGAGCTCAGAGGAAGCAGGACCATGTAAGTTCATGAGCTGGCCCTTTAAGATAAACTGCCTGGGACTCCAGCAGCCTCCATATCACTCAGCCACAATCCCTGCTGGTTTTTTATAGCCCAAAGTTATAGGGGTTCTTTTCCCAGCTCTGGAACCCTAGGCTGGGGGTCTGGTGTGGGGCTGGGACCCCTCATTCCTCATGCCAGGCCTCCATGGTCTACTCCACTGCCATCTTGGATCCATTCATCATACATCTCAAACTACACTAGTTAGTGGGATTACAAATGCATCTGTTAAATATGAGACATCCTATTTTCTAACTTAAAAAATGCTATACGTGGGTGTCGGACCATACATGGGTGTCTACCCCTCCTATCAGTCTCAGTGTGCTTTCTTCTTTACTTCTCTAGTTGTAGGACTTCCATTCAGCCAGATTTCAGGCGGTTCTGAATGATGGTTGTTGTATATTTTAGTTGTAATTTTGATGTGGTTGTGGGAGGCAGAGAGTACTGCATTTACCTACGCTGCCATCTTGGTTCTCTGATCTCCTTAAGTTCATTTTCTTAGAGAGTGATGATATGTCAATATATTTATTTTATTTTTTAAAATATATTTAAATATATAGCTGAATTCAATCTGAACTTGGCAGTCCCTGGCTGTGTTGTTTGAAGTAGGCCTCCGCACTCCTCTTTGGCCTGTATCAACAACACTCCACACTAAACACTGAAGACCTGGAAGAACAGATGGCAGAGTTAAAGAGCTTACGACGTGTCGCCAGATGGCACTCAGTGACAGAGCCTGCCCCTGGCTAAGGCCACCCTCTTGCCTGATCTTTCTTTCTCTACCTTCACAATTTTACTCAAAATTTTCTTCTTCCTATCTTTAATACCGCAGCTTTCCTATAATTTTAAATCGAAGCTCAAAGAGCAAAACATCACCCAACCTTTCTCCAGCATGTCCACCAGGGTCGATGGAAAGGGAACATCATCCATCCATCTCTGAGGATACAGTATAGGGGAGTAGTATAGCCATACTAGTAACTCGTCGCCTTCCTGCCACAGGCATCAAGGGATTTGTTCTAGATTTCATTGACTTTCTCCCTCAGGGCACTCTGCAGGAAGTTGTAAAATGTGTGTTGGTGAACTTTTTGAGGGGCAGTGTGTGTTCATTAAAGTCCTCAGGGGCTCAGCCCTCAAGGCATCTGATCTTAATTTCTTGGCAACTGTCATGAGCAGCTCCTACAAGAATATACACTATTCTCTATTTTTGTCCTGAGCATTACAACAGTCTTATTTCCTGAAATATCCCCAGCACTTAAAAAAAAATTATCAGCCGGCTGAAATGACCCGAGTTGCAAGGAAACATATTAAGAGCATCCCCCAGCCGACTCATGGCCTCAGGCTGTCTCTCCCCAGAGGCTGGCCTCTGTCCACCCAGCTCTGCTTTCTGGGGTTCTCCTCTTGTGCTCCCACCCCTGATCATAGACTCTGTGGGGTAAACACATAAGTTACAGCCACTGGAAGCCACCAAACGGGTAGAGACACACATCTCTTCTCCAACTCACTCCTAGGCCTCACCCAATGAGAAGAAAACCCCTCCTCATTAATAATCAGGTCGGCCAGGAGGAGATGGCCTGGCCTGGGCCCCCCTTCTCCTGTAGGATGTGCATCCTGACTCCTTTCCCACGTTCCTGATTCTGCAGAGCACTGACCACCTTTTTCTACGGAGATCAGCAGGTAACAATGATTGAGAGCAAGCTGGCTGGCCCAGGAATATACAAGTAAGAGTTGTTAAGGTTGGCTTCCAAGAATGCTCTCTTGAAAGCTTTCTTTTTTTAAAAGATATTTTTATCCTGCTGGGTAGAGAGATTGCAAAGGAGGTCAATATTACAGCTGTGACCTCCTCCAGGCAAGGAGTGTCTCCATGGCCACAGAAAGCCCCAGGAGCCTTCCTTTGCACCTTGAATGTGCGCCATTGTCCCTGGCTGAGCAGGAACAGACCATGGGTGGTGTCATGTAACTCGGCTTCTTAGTGGGACAACAGCTTGATCTGCAGGAGCTTCGTCCCCACACACGAGGGGCAGTGCAGTGGTGCAACTGAGGTGCTGACAGTTGACTTCCTGTTCACATTCCTTCCTCTCAGCCCTGGGAGTGGGCTAATTCACCCTACCACTTCCCTAGTAAGAAGGATTGTTTCTATTTAAACTTCTGATCAGATCTCCATTCTTCTTTCCACAAACCCTGTATCCATAGCCAGGGGAACCAGTAGCTGAACAAGCATGTGATTACAGTCATGGTGATTAGTCATGGAACCTCCTGGCTCTTTGGAAATGCCTGTCCCCTGTTCCTACATGTCTGTTGGATGCACATCAGAACATTCTAAGCAGAAACACAATAGAAATAAATGTTGGACCTCGATTTCACGTGTCGGGGTCAAAGTGAGTTCATTTCTCAGGATGCTCAGTTTCCATTTCAAAAACAAAATAAAACCACCATGAATTATGGGTTTACCATGGAGATAGATTAAGTACAGGTCATATAGCCAAGTGGCAATTTGCATTCTCTATTCAGAGGGAGTCTAAAGGTCCCAAGACACCTACCAAGGTTGATAGGAATTACGGAGCTCAGGCACCAATGAACATGGTAAACACCAAGCCTGGCCCTCTGCCACAGATCAACAACCCTGATTTGTCAGTGATGCGCGATGTGCCTGCTCTGTGCTGGGATCTTGGGGATGAGGCAGGCACAGTCCTGCCTTCATGGTGCTCACGGTAAAGGCCAAAATCTGACTGGTGGCAAAAAGAACAGGATGCTCGAGGAGGGAGAGGCTGGTGCTGCTTTTAGCACTAATGGACCTCCCACTGTAGACTTGATGCGGCACGTTCAAATACCTCACATTTCTGGCTGCCAATTGCCCTGAGTTTTACAAGTCTTCCTTTTGTTGCTATTGCACAGCTTCTGTCACAGGGCCCTGAAAAATTTTTTTAATCCTCATTCATATGTTTACTGATATTAGAGAAAGAGGAGGGGAGAGAGAGAGACATCAATCAGTTGCCTCCCGTACATGCACCGACCAGGGATTGAACCCAAAATCTGGGTATGTGCCCTAACCAGGAACCGAACCCGTGACCCTTTGGTGCACTGGCCAAGGCTCTAACCAACTGAGCAAGCCACCTGGCCAGGGCAGGACCCTGAATTTAAGTTGATTCTGGCTCAGCTCCACAGTGTAAGAGGGTTAGTATTTGTTGAAGGGACGTTTTTCTTTTTGGATTGACATCTGCTGCTTTATTTAATTTTTCACTGTAAAGACAAGACCAAAATCAAAACCTCTGAACTTAAACTTTTCAACCTGAAAGAATCAACTAATAGCTATAATTCTAAAGTAGCTTCAATAAAGCAAATGCTATTCTTATGAGTACTGATGGATTATGCTGAAACAAGATAAAATGTGAATATCTGATCCTGATCTGAGTTCTTTCAGGTATGAGCCACCCGGACTCCTGGCTCGCCTTTCAAACATCAATGAAGAGACTTCTTGATATGAATGGAGAGAGGAGAGAAGAGCTGCTTGTTGTTTGGGTGTAAGGGGTAGAAATGAATTCCACAGTCATAGCCATCTCCTTATCCAAAGAATTCCTTGAGACCGATAGTTTAAATTTTGGGAGAGGAATTAAAATCCCCGGGGCCATCTGGGCCAGTTACCATGAGAAAGGAGAAGGGTCTCGGTCCAGAACTTTCTCTGCCTGGAAGAAGAGAGCGTTAAGCTCCTCTCCTCACAGAGTAAAATCTAGAGGATTAGCCGTTGGTGGTGGGGTTGTGACCACTCCAGGGGCCAAAAGTACAAAGGATCATTCATTTTGTCTTCAATGAAAAGAAATGGATTGGGCTTAGGTTAGCATGCATGGCCCTCCTCCAGTGAACACGAACAGACTAACCCAACTAACCAGTTCCTGTGTCCACCACCACAGCTCTCCTGTCTCATAAATTGGCACTGGAATCCCAGATCCATCACTCACTGGCTGTGTGACTTTGGCAAGGTCGCTTAACCTCTCTGAGCTTCCATTGCCTCATGCATAAACCAGGCCTTATGTATGGGAACAGATCAATTGTGGGAATTAAATAAAGGCAAGACAAATACTTAACTCACTACGCCACCACCCATATGAAACCCATTCTGCTTTTCTACTTCACACTCCAGCCAGAGAAACTGAGGCCCATAGGGTTAAGCGATTCATAGTCCAGAGCAGCGGTCGCCAAAAGGTGGTCCTTGGACCACTGGTGGTCTGTTAGGTCCGAAAGGTTGGCGACCGCTGGTCCAGAGCACAACCAGTGGGCAGCTTGAGCTAGAAGCTGGGCTTCCATCCCCTTCCATGGGCCCTCACTGGTTCCTGCTTGCTTCTCTCAATCACTGGCTGGAGGCACTGGAAAACTCGTCAACAGCAGATTTCTGGGCTGCTCTCCCAGAGATTTTAATTCAAGACATCTGTGTGGGTGCTGAATTTGAACAAGCACTCGGGTAATCAGGGCCAGGTGGGCCCCACGCCTGCCCAGGGCATCTCACCCCACACCTTGGCTCCCTCTGATTACCCAGCATCCTCCAAGGCCTGGCTTAAGTTCCTGTCCACCCCCTCCAGGAAGCTTCCTCTCACCACCCGGCCCAAGTTGATCTCTCTCTGCTCCATCATTCAGTGTTGATTATCGTGTCTCATTAGTTTTTTGTTTTCTTTTGTTTAACGTATATTGGCTTTGCGTTCCCCTGGAACCAGGGGCCATGGCTTATATGCCTCGGTGCTGGGTACTTGCTAAGCCCGGGTGTGTACTGCACAGCTCCGAGTGTCTGTTTTGGATGTTCTGGGCACAGGGTCTTGGGAACTGCAGCTGCCATGCTGGCAGGTTGGAGCCTCAAGTGAGACCCTCCTTTTCCTTCCCCAGGGTCCCATTCTCAGGGTCCTGCCCTTCCTGTTCTCACCCATTGGAGGATCTGTCATGCATCTGGGGGGCAGAGGAAAGACTGTCACCAGAACAAAAAATTTAACAGACTGCTCTGGCCAGTGTTGCTAAATGTTTAGTGTCGGCCCAAGCACTAAAGGGTTGTGGGTTGGATTCCCAGTCAAGGCACATACCTGGGTTGCAGGTTCAATCCCCGTGTCCCGATTGGGGTGTGTGCAGCAAGCAACCAATTGATGTGTGTGTGTGTGTGTCTTCCCTCCCTCCTCCTTCCACTTACTCTAAAAATCTATGACAAAATGTCCTCGTGCCCAGTCAGTGTGGTGCAGTGGTTGACTTATGAACCAGAAGGTCACAGTCTGATTCCCGGTCAGGGCACATGCCATGATTGCAGGCTCCATTCCTAGTGGAGGGCACACAGGAGGCAGCTGATCAATGATTCCTTCTCATCATTGATGTTGCTATCTCTCTCCCTCTCTCTTCCTCTCTGAAATCTGTTATATATATCTCTCTCCTCAGATGAGGATTAACAAAAAAATAAAATAACTCCTAACTGGTTTCATTGTCACCACTATCCCTTCTGTAGTAGGTGACAATGCTGTGTTCTATAGTGTGCATTTTAGATGTTTTCGGATTTTTATGGTTAAACTAGGACTTTGTAAACTAGCTAGGAGGCTAGCCACCATTTACAACATTTATTTCTGTGGGTTAAAAATATATTCCAAGTTCTAAATAAGCAACTCACGAATAAACATTAGGAACACAGACTGTTGATGGGTGTGCCCACGGGTACTTATTTCAAAGTCCACAAAGCACAACCTGTGCTCTCTTTTAATCCAGAACATGTCAGACTTTTCCAGTCCAGAGTCCATTAAAATTTTTTTCATTAATCCTCACCCGAGGATATTTTTCCCATTGATTTTTAGAGGGAGTGGAAGGGAGGGAAAATGGGGGGGGGGGGCGCGGGGGGGGGGAGAGAGAGAGAGAGAGAGAAACATCAATGTGAGAGAGACACATCAATGGGTTGCCTCCCGCATGCACCCCGACTGGGGCCGGGGATGGAACCTGCAACCCAAGTGCATGCTCTTGACCAGGAACCCTTCAGTGAGGACTGACGCTCTAACCCCTGAGCATACCGGCTAGGGCAGGAGTTATGTATTTTAATTTTTTCTGGCTCTTGAGGGAAACTTAATCAAAGGACAGAAGGACAAGGAAGTAGAGAAACTCTTGTATGGGTCCCGTGGACCTTTAAAGAGCTGTAGAAGCTGAGGACTGGAATCCCCTATTATCCTTAACTTCCCAACTTAACTTTGTACAGAAAACAAAACTGCTTGCACTCCATCACTATCATACGTCTCAGCGTGGACTAGCCAGGAAAGAGACTTGGGAAACTCAAACAGGTGATGTGTTAGGTTAAGCAGGATTAGGAGTGTCACACTTTATAAACACTCCTTTATTGCTGTTATAATGCAATTTATGCAATAAATAGCAATCGAGATTTAAAAAAGCGTAGGAGCGTTTTCAAACACAGATTTTCTTGTCCTTAATATAGGTGTATTGCTAAGAGGACTCGTGTGTGAAACAAACATGAGGAGCCCACAGAGGGAGCCAAGAGGGGGAGAGGAGGGAGGAGAGAGAAGAAAACCAGCCCCAGGGCCAGTGTGTTGTGAAATGAGGGTTGAGTTACTTGCGGCAGCTGCGCAAGGCGGGAGAGAGAAGGGGAGGAGAAAGGGATTTGAGGTGAAATTAAATCAAATGAGAGTGGGAAGAGGAGAGGGGAGGAGGAACTGGGCCCATTTCTCCGGGTGGAAGAGCAAAGCTGGGGAAGAGATGGGGTCAGGGAGAATGGAGGCCATGTGCGGACACCTTTTCAGCCACCAGCTGTTTGTGATTTGGGTGGTGTTGCTTGAATTGAAAGTGCCTGTATTCTTGGGGCAAGAAGTCCTAATATGTGCTCTACAAGGAGTCACACACACACAGTTTGGAGACATTCGTGAAAAATCAGTTCACGATGACCCAGTACTGATCTAGTTCTCAGATGCACTGGGAATAAGGGCGAGAGAGGGTTCCCAATCCCTCGGAGATTCCAGCCTCAAAAAGTCACCCTCGAAGCTAAAAAGGACGTCATTGAAAGATTGGCAGCGGGGGGGGGGGGGGGGTGAATATGGGCTGTATATTTGATAGTAATGTTTTATCAATGTTAAGTTGCCCAAATGTGGACCATTTTTCTGCCTTTTCAGTTATAATTTTTCAAAATTAAAAATTGGGGGGAGAAAAATAATTCTAACCCTCAGAGGAGCTGGGAAACTGCCCTGCTGCCCACGGTGCGCCCAGAATAGCCTATCTGCTCTCTCCCCGGCCCCTTCCCTCCTCCTCCCTCCCCTCCCGGCTCCTTTCCTCCGAGACCAGGGAGAGAGCCAGCTGACTAGATTAGCATTTAAAAACAACACACCCCAGGGAGAGAAAAGAACAGAGTGCCGGAGCCTCAGGTTCCAGGCCTGGCGGTGTCTTCACGGCTGGAGGAGCTTGAGTGGATCCCCTCCCAGGCCCTGCCAGCGCTGCCCCTCCCTAACTCAAGGAAGCCTCTTAGAGCAAAAGATTCCGTCTATTCTATTTTCATTCAGCAGCCTCCCGCCCTGGATCCTTCCAGAGCATGCAAGTGGCTCTCTGGGTTTTGCCACTTGGCCTTGTCCCAACCCCTTTCTCACCTCCTCCCTCCCGATGTCACATGATGACATGAAGAACTGGGCCTCAGGAGGCCTTCCCCATGCCATCTGCCCCTTGTCAGTGCCTGGGGACCCCGCTCACTGAGCCAGCCCTGGGATAGCACCTCCATGTCTCCAGTGACTGGGTTCATCTCTTCTCTGCAGCCCAGAGGTTTCTGGGGTTCGTGGGGGGTGGGGTGGGGGGAGGGGCGAGGGTAACTGGTTGTGTCCAGGGTTGGGGTGGCAGTGACAGGGCTGTTGCCAGGTTCCAGGGGAGCCAAAGGAAAGAGGAAAATAAGGCAGTCAGACCTCATCTCTACTCATTTGGTCACCCCAATAGACCCAGGGCTGGGAAAACACTTGGTTTAAAAGCATGTTGTTGCCCTTCAGTAAATGAGGACTCATCTTCCTGGTCAGTGGGAGCTGACAAGGTCAGGCTGGACGGACGCCCCTTCCCAGGGACGTGACTCAGCGGTCACTCTGAGTGTGGACTCGAGTCAGAAGGAGGAGCTCTGCCTAGAAACCAGGGGTCTGTGTCCGCCCATCGATCGTGGGTCTTGGGCCCACCTAGAAAAGCAGCTCCCCCCTCCGCCCAGGGAAAATCTTTTATTCCAGGTGCCTCTCAAAGGTCAGTCCCATCTGTTTCCACCTAAACAGATGACGATCTGCTTTCCTTAGGGAGCTATTTTGTCCAGTTAAACCCAGAAACTGGCAAGTACCCTTGTCCAGGGTCGGGGTGGCAGCACCTGGACCCACAGGAGCAGAGTCAGTGAGCATCCTTTGCCCCAGGGATGAAGAAACGGGGCATTTTTGACTCCACATCCAGCCTGTTCTGTGCACAAACCTCAGTGACTGGGAAAAAGATCACTCAGCCCAAATCAGCTTTGCCTGGAGGCTGTTTCTACGACACCACCCCCTGGCGGTCTTGCCCAGGGGAGTCAGGAAGTCAGGGAGCTCGGGCCTGTTGGTCGGACATGTTTGAGGTGCAGAACCTGACCTGTGTGTGTAAGAGTGTGCGAAGCCTCCATCTTAGAGTGAAACCCAGGAGGCCCCCAGAGGACCCTGATTGGATGGTGACATCTGGGTAGAGGCTTGCCCTCAGGCATTTTGCCCCATCATTTCAACTTGTGTCTGCTTAAAGAGAAAGGTCAGGGTCACAGTCACAGAATGAGTGGAGGGGACTTAGACATCACGTTAGGCAGGACCCCCTCCTCCCCTCACTTAGAGCTAAGGCCCGTGAGACCCAGAGGGGCTGATCCCTGGCCCGGAATAACAACGGTTCAAGGTACTTTCTGAAAGTGACAGAAACATGACTGCCTTTTCCCTTCGGCCATCCAGGCATCTGGGTTAAAAAAGTCAAGTCATGGCTGTATCATGTTGATTCACGAAGCGTAGACTTAATAAACTGTTGATTCATTAAAATTACACTTCTTCAGGCAGCCCTGCCTTTGTTCTCTCAAGTTATGCCATTCAATGAGCATAAAGAAGGAACTGCCACTTCCTGGCTTAATTTCTGGGATTACCCGTGTTTTTCTTTGGAGGGTCATCCGAGGTGTTTTGCAAGCCTGTTGTAAGAAACCCCTGCCCCCGCCCCCACAAGCACCCTATTGCACTGTCATCTCGCCCATTGGTGAAACTCTTCGATATGCCCCTCCGACTTCCATCAAAATGCTCCAGCAGCTCAGAACCCACCAAAGAGGAATTTCTGAGGTTTTTGTTGATTTCATTAAAACTTCTACATATTCCACCCCCACTCCCACCCCACCACTCAACGCTTGTACAGGTATTTCTTAAGCAAGGAGACTGAGAGAAACGGGTTTGAGTATCTGTGCTGGTATCACATCTCTGAAATGTCCTCGATGGGTCATCAGAGTGTTGAGGGGGCTTTTGATTGTGAAACAGTCTCAATCTGCTCTTATTCAGGTTCAGTAAAAACAACAGAGAAACCCATGCCCTAAAAGGCTTGTTTAATTTGCACAAGCCCCTAAGAGCCTGCCTCTCAGCCATGCTGGAAGCAGCCACCCCTCCCCCCCCCCCCCCCGCCCAACCCCCCCCCCTCCGGTCTTGAACCTTTGGGCATCAATGGCTACACACAAAAGAAAGTTGTGGGAGAAAGAGTCAAAGCTGAGTGTTCCCTTTACTCCCAGAAACCCAAATACGAACACTGCCCATAGTGACCCTCTGTTTCATAAAACTCACATCCCAATGTTGCTTTCTTAGATGTTTTCCTAGGTAACTAAAAACAAAAGACATTAAATATTTGATCTCGTCTTACTATGGTGAGAGAGCTAGCAGGCTCATAAATAATCCAATGACCTGGTTCATTTCTTTCTGGGCAAAATTGGTCGTAAAAATACATACACACAAGCCTTTGTTATGTCTGACTCAGAAATTCTAGCCTTCTCAAATTCTTTAGAACCCCACCTGAAAAAGAAATTCGTTAGGCAAAAGACCCCGTGCAAAAGGAAATGTGCTCTTTAGCTCCAAAGAGATTTTTCAAAACCAAATTTGAACGCATGTATTTTTCAAGCTACTGCTGGTCTCGCACTCCCGCGGGGCGAAGGAGCTGGCTGGGGGTTGCCTTTCACATAAATGCTGAATGGCCTGTGAGATGTCTGAGCGCGCAGCAGCTCTGCCAGTGAGAACAACCCAAGCGCACGGAGCCTCGTCCCCCTTAAGTGTCATTCAGAGATTTCTCTAGATAGTTAGGCATTTATGTCAACCAGCTCTCTCCCAGCGGAAACGCCTCTGCACGCAGCCCCCTGCACGCGAGGGCAGTGAGTCAAGATCAGACGTAAGCTATGGGGTGAAACTAAAGCAACTTTTCCCTAAGCGCAGGATGGCACTGTGCTGAAGACCATCTTTAAAGGGTCTTGCTCTGGTACTCGGGACACCACAGAACACCCGGGTGCAAGACAAAGGAGCCCTCCGGAGGCCTCTCGTCCACGCCACGGTCCCCTCTCCCTGCTGCCGGACTCGGGTCCCGCGCCGCCAGGAGCCCACCGCTCAGGCGCACACACGCCCTCGCCAGGTGCCTGGCGCGCCAGAGAGGGATGAAGTTCTGGAAAGAAGTGGGGGTTAGAAGCAAGAAGGAAAGCGGACCCACCTGCCGTCAGTCCGCGGGGAGGCTGGTCCCACGGCTCGCCGACGCGGGGGACCCTCGCGCCCTCGAGGCACCCGGGGCGGCCGCTGCCTGTGCCGGAGCTGCGCCCGAGCGACCGTATTTGTACTCTCGGCCCCTCACATGGTCTGATCTCTAGATAGTCGCCGCCAAA
This sequence comes from Corynorhinus townsendii, assembly GCA_026230045.1. Classification (NCBI taxonomy): domain Eukaryota; kingdom Metazoa; phylum Chordata; class Mammalia; order Chiroptera; family Vespertilionidae; genus Corynorhinus; species Corynorhinus townsendii. The sequence continues at coordinate 33,802,965 of JAPDVU010000009.1, forward strand.
GAGCTCTTCAAGAATTTTTGCGTCATGTTGAGCCGCACAAACTTCACGTTTCCTCGGTGGCTGCGGCTCGGTGTTCCTCCTGGGGTGGGGGTGGGGGCCTCCTGGGCGCGCTCACGGGGGAGGGGGATGCAGGGGAGAGGTCAGTGGGAAGGGGAGGCGGGGGACACACGCGCGCGCGCGCGCACATACACACACACACACACACACACACACACACACACAGTCACACACACAGTCACACACTCCCTGGGAGGGACCGTGCTCTAGGAAGAGAGCGCGCGAGCCTGGAGCGGTAGGACAAGGAGCGCCAAGAATTCCCAACTTTCCTGCTCATTAACCTTGAGGAGGAGGGAGGCTGCTCCGGTACCGACAGGTATCGGCCCTCCCTTACCGACTGATCCCAACATTTTATTTAGGTTTCTGCTCCACACCCCTTCCTCAGAGCCATCTGTCTGGACCACTGACCCCTCGCAGGATCCCATCCCGAAACCGGCCCCATTTTTCCTCCGAGGACGCAGCAGCACCTGGCTGCCCTGCTCGCCTCCGCCCCGCCGCTGGGTGCGAGCTCCGCAGAGAACCGCGTCCCATTCCCCGCCATCCAGTGCCTCCCTCAGGGCTCGGCAGCTCCCAGCCCAGCGGCGCACGGTAAATGCTGCAGAATGAATACCTACACGAAGCATTCTTCCCCACTCGGTGAACCAGCCACAGTGCCAAGCTGCCACAGAGCAGATACACAGGGCAGAGTGGGCTTATGGTTGTCCGTCTGGAGGATACAATAACTAATAAATAACACAAGAATAAAGTCTTTCGTGTACTTACAACTGTAAGCCTACATTTGCCCCACCCTGTCCATGGGCGATGAGCTGCAGAAAGATACCTGATGTGGTGTGGGGAGGCGGGTGAGCTCCCACCGCCTCTTAAATACCCTAAGAGGGTAACAGGCGCCTGTCGTGTGGAACCACGTGAAAAAAATGACTTGGGTAAGTTTTTTTTTTTTTAAACTTAAGTTGAAAAGGGAATTTAATGTTATAGTATCTTTACAGTAATTTTCTCTTCTTTCTGTCTTTTTTACATTTGAAAAGAACAAGTTGCAGTACTGGCTTTGGGATGTCCCGGAAGAAGCTGAGATGGGAGAGCTAGGGCTGCCCCACTTCTCTGTCCCCAGAGAAGGCGGGGACCTAGCCAAGCAGGAGGCAGACAGGAAACGGTGATGACCCGTTTGCAGCCCCCTGGTACTTGGAGGGTCAGAACCCAGAGAGCGGAGCTCCCACCCAGCTGGGCTGAGCTGACCAGGCTTTTGGAGGACCCGGTAGGAGGGAGCAACTCTCTCCCTGGGTGTGGGCTGTGGGTGGTGCCCCAACCTGGGAGGAATCAGTGTGAGGCTTTGGTGCCACCTAGACCTCAAGGTGGTGATTGCAAGGAGCGTGGGGCACGCTTCAGAGAGCACCGGGGCTGCTCTGGTGAGCTACCTGGCGCTCAGAGTGGAAGGAAGCAAAGCCGGGCTGGTGATCCCTGGGCAGGCTTGGGGGTTTCTTCTGGCTGAATCCTGGGTGGCAGGGCCCACATCGGGCGGGAGGCTCCTCCTGTCAGAGGAACACCCTCTGCTGCATCCCAGGTTCCACTTGGCCTTCATAAACGAGTGTGTAAGTGCTGGCTAAGCAAGGCGCTGCACAAAGTAAGGGTGGTTCCGAGGAGGGATCAGGGCAGACCACAGGGAGAAGGGCACTGGGACGGGGTCCAAAGGCTGCTGGAGGCAATGGTGTGACTTCGGTCCTTGGCTGAGGCTCGCGTCTCCACCCAGTCTGTTCTCCGTGCTGGCTCAACGTGGTTTTTTAACACCATTCCACAGTCTCACAAACTGATGACTACACCACCCCCAACCCCCATTCCTAGTCTTATTATTTTTAAAAAAATATATGTTTAATAATTTCAGAGAGGAAGGAAGAGGGAGAGACAGAGAGAAACATCAATGATGAGAGAATCATTGATCAGCTCCCTCCTGCACGCCCCACACTAGGCATCAAGCCCGCAACCCAGGCCTGTGCCCTGACCAGGAATCAAACCGTGACCTCCTGGTTCACACCACTGAGCCACGCCTGCTGGGCCTTGTCTTCTTTTTAGATCCCAATACTTATTCCTGCCCAGCCACCCTGGGCCCCTTTCAGAACTACTGTCTTTGGTGCCTGGTGGATGGAAGTCCCACCAACTTGGGTTAAATCCAGCTCTGACCCTGTATGACCCTGTGTGCGTTTGTTCCCACACTTTGTAAGCTCCTTAATCTCAGCCTATCTAGTCTTTGGGTCCCTTTTCCATAAAATGGGCATCATATCTAATGGTGGGCGCCACCCAGCATGCTGGAGTGAAGGGGCTGCCACCTGCAATGACATCAGGGGCCTTTTCTCCCAGGGAGACTTCCAACCTTTCTCTCACCTTGGCCTTGGAGCACCCCAGACCAGTCCTCTGCCCTCTTGCTCCCTGGCCGAGAGGCACTGTCAGAAAAAGCTACTAGGGCCTGGCTGGTGTGGCTCAGTGGTGGTTGAGTGTTGACCTATGAACAAGTAGGTCAAGGTTCAATTCCCGGTCAGGGAACATGCCCAGGTTGTGGGCTAGATCCCCAGTAAGGGGTGTTCAGGAGGCAGCCGATCCATAATTCTCTCTCATCATTGATGTTTCTGTCTCTCTCACCCTCTCCCTTCCTTTCTGAAATCAATTAAAATATATATTTTTTTTTTTTTAAGAAAAAGGCACTAGGATTACAGCTGGACCTCCCTTGTTCCTCATGGCCTTCCTTGCACAGTTCACACAAATTATCCCAGACCGACCATCCTCTCCTGACACATGTGCTTCCTCTTCCTCTTGTCCCTGAGGGTGCCATCTGCAGACACCACTCGGCCTCGGCTGCCCCCATTTCTGCCTCAGCAAATCCAGCCTCTCTCCTTCCGGAAGGTAACCCTCCCTTCCCTGTCTTGCTTCCCATTCTCATTGCCGCAACTGCCCTGTCTTTCCCAGCACCCTGACACCCTCCCTGGCGAAGATCCGCAGTCCTGGCACCCTATTCTCGCTGCCTGTCCAGCTCCATTTGACGGCCTGTCCTCACCATCAAATCAGGGTGAGCAGACAGATGTCATCTAGGCCCCCAAAGGGGCAGCCCTTCCCAGCCGTCCACCACCACCGTAGCTCCTTCGTGACCTGAGCACCTACCCCATCCCATGCCAGGCACCGAGGAGGGCACAGCCTCTGCTCTTAGGAGAAGGCTGTGCTGAACAGGGAAGGCAGTGGGAGCCCCGAGGGGTGGAGGCCTGAGGAAGGATGTGCTGCTTCGGGGAAGAGTCCAGCAGCTTCACCCACTTGGACTAGAGGTACTGGGGGGAGGGGGTGTTGGCTGCAGGCAGGAGGTGCCTTAGACATGAGGAGTTGTGAGGCGGTAGCACCAGTACAGACAGGGAGGAGGTGGAAGTCAGGAACCAGAAGAGACACCGAAGCTCTCTGACTGGCTGGCGTGGGGGGAGCAATGGAGCCAGCTGTCCAAGATGCGTGGGCCCAGGCGGCTGGGCCCACACGCGCGCCAGGAGGCCATGGTTCAGCTGTTAGGTCTCTGTTCTGCTAGCTTTTGCCCAGAAATAGCGGGGTCTCGGCTTGCTATGCGGCTGCAAAGGAAGCACAGTCTTTCACTTGGAGAGGTAAAGAGCACATTTAGATGGCTCTATCCCCTCCCCATGCTCCCCGCTCACCACACACAAGCACTGCCACCAGGAGACCCACTGCCTGGGTGTCTCCAGGCCCCACAACTGTTTCCCTGTGGAGCCAGGCCCGGACAAACCGTGCAAGTCCCAGCCTCTCTCTCCGGAAGCCCTGGTACCCTCTGTCTGTCCTGCCTCTGCTCTGTCTACACAATAGTGAAGAGGAGGCCCACCCTTTCCTGTGGGCTTTTCCCAGCACGCCCCGTCCTCAGCATGTCTTCCTGCTCTAGTCCTCCCAGGCACTCCCTGCCGTGTTTTTCCTGGGAGGTGGCGCAATGTTGGGGACTTCATCCATGCGCGGGGTATGGCGCCTTCTGGGCAAGATTTGCTGCCACTGTGGGCCCTGGGCTTGTCCCCACAGAGGTCTACGTGGGAGCCTCCCTGTGTTGGGCCGTCCCTGATCCAGAAGACACAACGGGAAAGGAATGGAAGGAAAACGCCTTAGGAATGCCAGGAGGGTGACATGCTCAGGGCAGAGAGAGGAAGGGGAGGTCGGGTCAGGCTCAGCCCTGAGGGACACAGAAAACATTTGGAAGTAGATGAGTTGTGTCTCTGGCCACCTTTCACTGGCCCCTTCCTCCCCATTCCTGATGATCCTCCTGCTGTTGCTAAATAATCGTGTCTCCCCTTCCCCCCCATTTTATAGGTATTTTGAGTACCCCAGGCTCTATCTGTAATATCTTTGAGGTGGGCTGTTTTCATTTTACTTCTTTCCCACAGGATTCTTTCCTTGACTGTACACACCCTCAGCTAGGGTCACGTTCTGGAGGGCATATGCTTATACTTTCCACCCTGGCAGAGAAGTGGAAGGCAGGAGAAGCACGGAGTACCAGGAAGGGCCACCAGTGAGCTCCCTTTGGTTTCCCCTAAATGTCTGTCGCCTCCCCTGGGCTCTGAGTTCCCAAGGGCCATGCCCCTCTCCATGTCTCAACACCTGTCCCTGTGTCCGCACATAGCAGGCCCCATAAACATAGGGGGCAATAAATGACAAAGGAAATGCCTTTCACTCTTAACAGACTTTGTGCCATGAAAACCAGGGCCCTAGGGACTGGTAAGCAGATCATGGCACATCCTGCCATGGAGCACGACACAGCTGTGAAAAGTGAAACAGAGTGAGGCTGATTTGGGGAGGTTCACAAAACTTAATGGTTAATTGAGAAAAAAGAAAAACACAGAACAGGTGTTACGCCAATTTAGAAAGAGAATGAGCATGAGAGAAAGGCTGATGTGTGCATTGAAGTCTCTCCAAGTGTATATATAAGAAACTGGTAATAGAAGTGCCTTGGAGAGAAAGGACATGAGTGGAGGAAGGGAACTCTGCCTTTTCATGGTATATCATTCTCTACGACATAAATATTTGCATGAGTAGGAATAGTTTTATAAAGCTTTTTCAGAAAAGCAGTATTTTTTAAAGTTATAAAAGCATAAATAAATAACCAAGCAAGGAGACAGGAAGACATCCTAGGGGCCCCAGGCTTATCACAGAGCAGGGAGGAACCCTGGGGTGCTCCTTGGGGGCAGCCCACGGAGGCAGCACATGGGCCAAATTACTCAGCACTATTGTAAAAAAGTCTTACCCTTAAGAAGGAGGCAAATATTTTCTCTCAGTTAGTATGGAAGGGTGCTGTGAACCAAGAGGTGAAGTCCAGGGTTCCCTCAGGATCTGATCAAGAAGGACCATTCTTTTTGGAATCAAGTCCTCTGCGTCCAGTCCCTGAAGTCATTCCTCCCTCCTGCAGCCCTACTTCCAGCTCTGCTTTGCCTGCTCAAGTTACGAAACACTCATGCTCTCTCTCTCCTCTTCCCCTCCAGGAACTTCGAGATAACTCTGCAAATAGGGAGGTTTTCTCTTAGTCTCTCCGTGGTTAGGGTTAGGGTTAAGAATAAGGTTAGGGTGAGGGATAGGGTCAGGATCGCCCTCGTCTTTGATGTTTGTGTGCAGTGTGGTTAGAAGTTAGTTTAAAACCAGTCAGCACTTCTTGTCCTTCTCCAACTTCAAGCCCTTCCTTAACGTATTGTGGCACTTACTCAAAGACCTCACTCATATCAAGTCACCTTTTGTAAAAAATTGATTTGAGAGAGAGAGAGGAAAGTAGAGGGAGAGAGAAACATTGATGAGAGAGAACCATCAATTGACTACCTCCTGGGAATCGAGCCTGCAACCCAGCCATGTGCCATGAACAGGAATCAAACTGGAGACCACTTGGTACACAGGATGACACTCAACCAACTACACCACACTGGCCTTTAATTAAGGTCACCTTCTTTTTCAACTGGCTCGTGTATATACATCTTATTTCCCCAACGAAATGGTAAGTTTCCAGAGAGCAGGGAACTATTTTAACCCTCAGAGGACTTGGCACAACACCGGACATGTTGGAGAAGCTCTGTAAGAACTGGTTATTAATAAAATCTACCATTTATGGAGCATCTACCAGGCACATTATTACATTCTCTTTTGTTCTTTTTCTACCAACATGGGTGACAGGCAATATAAGTCCTTCGGCTCTATTTTGCTGTAAGTGCTTTAAAAACAAATGATAGATTTCCTCTTTTTCAAACTGTGAGTTTTCCTATTTAACTCATTTAAATATAATTTTTCCTTAAAAGTGGCCTGGAGACTGAGCTCAGAGAGGTTCAGTAACTAGTCCCTGTTCACACAGGCTCCCAGCAGCACAGCCAGCCTATCTGACCACGTCCAAAGGCCCTGAGCTTCCCACGGTGCTGGGCGGATTTGAAGCAAGAAGGGTACCTGCAGGGATAAAAGGGATAAGCCTGTGTGGTTTCCCTTCCCTCTTCAACTCCCCTGGTGCCAGTCACCGCCATGAAATCTAGGCCTTTCTGCTAAGCATTGAAGTAAGATCACGGGGCTTTTGTTCTGGTTCTGCTCATCCCTGTCAAGCAAGTTACAGGGAAGCCGGCTTCGGATCTATGTATAAACTTTTAATTGAGACGAGATGTCAGAATATAGGGCATTTCCACTCACTCAGCCAACCATACTTACCATTGACTTGTGAATAAAGCGGTGAGCAAGACAAAGCCCCTGCCAGGGAGTTGCTGACAGGGAGCATCGACTTTGGGGAAAATATACATAAACATATACATAAAGAAGATAGTTTCAGCCCGGCCAGCTGGCGTGGTTCAGTGGTTGAGCATCAACCTATGAACTAGGAGGTCACGGTTCGATTCCAGGTCAGGGTACATGCCAAGGGTTGCGGGCTTGGTCCCCCGTAGGGGTGTGTGGGAGGCAGCCAATCAATGATTTTCTCTCATCATTGATGTGTGTCTCTCTCTCTCCCTCTCCGTTCCACTCTGAAATCAATAAAAATATATTTAAAAAAAAAAACACAAAAAACTACAGAGGTTGAGGCCTAGGAGAATTAAAAAAAAAAAAAAAGGAAGATAATTTCAGAAAGTGCTACCACTGTGAAGAAAACAGACCCCAGGCCCAGTATAAAGAGTGACAGGTGTGGACATGGTAGAGGCAGCGGGAAGGGAACTCTGGGTACTTAGATAAGGTGTCAGGATGGTCTTGACAATCCAGCCATGACCCATGTCATGAGAAGCCAGACCTGATGGGAGAGCTGTAGGAAGAGGGAACAGCAAAGAGGCGAGAGTAAGCTTGGTGTGTCTGAGGGGCAAAGTTGGCTGGAGCAGAGTGAACAAGAAGGTAAGCGAGGAAGTTGAATGCCAGGGCCACAGGGAGGAGGCTGTGTGTTCCTGCAACTGAACGTGTCCATGTAGAACTTAAAGGACTTCTTGTCTGTTCTGGAGAAGTGTGGGTGAGGCAACCTGTGAGGCCTCTGCCATGTGAGATGTAGGGAGGCTACGATTGAAAGTCAGGCACACGCTGGGACTTCTATCATAGTCCCACCCTGCCTCTGTACAGCAGCTGATTAAAAAAAAATAATAAAAGCAAAGTTATGAAGGAGCCTGAGAGATGATTCCAGAGCCCACTCCATCCACTTCAAGAGGCACTACCGAGCCCTAGCTGATTTGGCTCAGTGGATAGAGCATGGACCTAAGGACTGAAGGGTCCCAGGTTTGATTCTAGTTAAGGGCACGTACGTACCTTGATTGCAGACCCAATCCTTGGTCCTGGTCAGGGTGCATGTGGGAGGCAACCAATCAATGTGTCTTTCTCACATTCATGTTTCTCTCTCTGTCTCTCCCCCTCCCTTCCACTCTCTCTAAAAATCAATAGAAAAATATTCTCAGGTGAGGATTAACAACAACAGAAAAAACAGAACAGAAAAAAAAAAAAAAAAAAAAAAAGAGGAGCTACCAAACTAGAGTTTTTCCAGAGAAGAAATAGAGCAATTTGTATCCAAATTGTACCAAGGAAGAGGAGTGAGTACAGGAGGGCTTCCCATCTTCACGCAACCCTGCTCCCAAAGAATAGCACATTCCCTCCCGCCCTTGCTCCCATTCCCTTTGTGGGAATGTGGGAAGGTCTTGGAGTTTGAAAGGGAAAACAAATAACTGTGACTAGTTTATTCCTAGTTTCCAATCAATTGTATCATAGACTCCACAGAGGAATAAGCAGCTCCATGGTTCTGAACAAGTTGTCCTAAATATGAGAATGCTCATCTGGAGTTACTTAAAAGAAAAAAATCCAACTTAACCAACGACTGTGGCCATAGTCAGCAACAGCGCGCATCCCACCACACGCCTGGAGGAATGGGCGTTGCCTGCAAGTGCCCAGGCCCTGCAAACAGCAAATTGGAATCAAGAGGTCCTTTAAGGACAAGCCAGAGCAACCACATCCTGAAGGCAAGCTCATTATCGGGATCTGGCTTCCTGGGGAATGACTCTCCCTATCTCCACAGGAGTCCTGGGGCTGACAAGGACTTTCCAGAGGTCAGAGTATCATTCCAAAGAGTTACAGGAGAAGACATGTAACATCTTCCCATTTCCCCGTCTCTGTCAGAGTATCATTCCAAAGAGTTACAGGAGAAGACATGTAACATCTTCCCATTTCCCCGTCTCTTCAGCAGAGAAGACATACCAACATCCTTTGTTTCTCCCCACTGGATCCTAATTTAAAAAAAATATATATTTTTTTATTGATTTCAGAGAGGGAGAGGGAGTGAGAGATAGAAACATCAATGATGATAGAGAATCATTGATCGGCTGCCTCCTACACACCCCACACTGGGGATTGAGCCACAACCTGGGCATGTGCCCTGACCGGGAATCGAACCAGGAGCTCCTGGTTCATAGGTCAATGCTCAACCATTGAGCCACGCCGGCCAGGCTGGATCCTAATTTTATTTGAGAAATTGCTCTTATAAACTATCTGGTTATGAAGATTATCTTTATATATATAGTGTAGGGTTTGGTTTATCATATTATTCGGTTTAGGACTTTTGCATCTATGTTTAGGAGTGAGATTTGCATACTAGTATTGTTGTTTGTTATTCTTGTCAGGGTTATTTATACCAGCCTCATAAAATAATTCTTGATGCCATAAAATAGTTCTTCATGTATTTCCTCTTGGGCTAATCGGGATTTCCAGAGCAGCTTTCCAGTCTTCTGGGCACTAGGAATCCAATATGACTGAGAACATTCAGAATGCAATACTCACTTAATCTCAATAGTCTTTTACCCTCAGCTCTTTCTGATCTCCAGACCGTAAGCTTTTCCCCTCTCGAACATAAGTCAAGTTCGCTGCTGAGCAGTGGACAGGCAGTTACCTAGCTGCACAAAGTAGGGAGGAGATCTAACAGACTCTCAACCCTTTATACCCCTCCTTTCACTCCCAATCCCAAGGGGAAGTCCACCTGTGCTTTTGGGGATTATGAAAGTAAAGTGGTTTGTCCCTGGCTGTCTCCACCACTGGCTCAGGATTCAACTTTTTCAGCTCTGCTCAATCTGCCAACACCTCTGTCTGCTCTCCTGCTCATTGTTTCTTTTCTCCTGTCCCTGCCCGGCTGCGGATTTATCTTCCAAACAAATCCCTTTATTGTCACTTTTGACCAAATTGAGTATCTCCTATTTTTCAAATATCTGCATCTATAATTGTATCCTTTTAAATTTTGTTTTGTTTTTTAAAGATTTGCCAAAGATGTTAATTTGTTTGTTTTTTAAAGACCCAATTTGTGGCTTTGTTGATTCTGTTTTAATTTCTGCACATCCTTCTTATTACATATGGAACTGTGACCTCCTAGTTCATAGGTCCATGCTCAACATCCGAGCTACCGAAGCCGGGCACAGGTTATTAGTTAGAGCAGATTCAATCTGATGTATGCCTGTTAACTTTCTTATCCTTTGTTAGATCCTAAATGGTCTCTTGTCAGTTTATTTCAGAATTTCTCTTAAAAATCCAGTTTGACAATTGTCTTCTATCTGGAACATATAACCCATTTATGTATATTGTACTTATTGATACATTTAAAGTATTTCTACTATCTTATTTTGCATTTTTCTTTCTCTCCCTATCCTGTCTTTTTATGGATTGATTATAGTCTTGCTTGGGAACTACATCGTTTATTTTTTAGTAGTTAATCTATAAATTTTTAGCACATATAATGAACATACCAAAGGCTAGTTATACTTAACTTCTTTCTGAATGACAAGGACTTTATAATGTTTATTCCAATCACTTTCCTCCCTAATTATCTATTTTCACATATTTTCATTTTATCTTATTTTGAACTCTATGGTCACCTATAGACACTTTGTTTAGATCAAGCATGTCAAACTTCCGGCCCGAGGGCCACATTCAGCCTACAATGAATATTTTTGTGGCCTAGCCACTATAACTGTATATAAGAAACATTTTAATAAAAATTTCATAACTTAATTTTTACAATATCCTGTTATACATAATTACAGCGTTTGCTAATGACTGATTACTATAACCGTGTTGCATTCATTTCCCTTATGCGTCTGACGTGCAGGCACACCATTTCTCTCCACGAATACTAGCAGCAAATGTCTTAGCAGCCAATTGCCATGTCATTAGTCTTGTACTGACTTGTTTGGTGTGCGCCACAGGAAATATTTCACTTTTGGAGAACAAGAAAAATAGGTTTATTTACATTACGCTTATTAATTTGTGCAGTTATTCAGTGTCTCTGGTAAGTTGATGTTCGAGAAAAAATAATTTTTATTAAAATGTTCTATTATGTTAGAGATGACTCATTTATTTCAGCCCTTTGTATTCACCATGTCTCTAGAGAAATAAACCTATATTTCTATGAAAATTGAAGCTTTTTTTTTTTTGCAACCCAAATAAATTTAAACCTTGTTTACTTGGCCCATGTTAGCCTTTGAGTTTGACATGCTTGGTTTAGATGATACATGTATTTATAATTTTCTTTGATTTACATCTTTTGCTGCACTTCAGACTGTCCATATGGGATCATTTCCTTTCTATTTGGGCAACAGTTCTTGAATTAAAATGTTTTTCATTTCACCCTTGTTTTTTTAAAAAATATTTTTATTTATTTCAGAGAGGAAGTGGAGAGATAGAAACATCAATGATGATAGAGAATCATTGATTGGCTGCCTCCTACACACCCCACACTGGGGATTGAGCCCACACCCAGGGCATGTACCCTGACCAGGGAATCGAACTGTGACCTTGTCCTTCATGGGTCGATGCTCAACCACTGAGCCACCCCAGCCAGGCTCACCCTTGTTCTTGATGGTTTTGTTAAATACAGAGGTCTAGGTTCACAGTTAACTTTTCATAGCATTTGATGATATATTTCACTGTCTTCTGGCTTATATAGTTGGTAAGAAATCAGCTGTCAGTCTAATTGTCTTTTCTTCCTGGATGCTTCTAAGACCTGTTCTAAGGTTTTGCCATAATGTGTCTAGAAATGGACTTATTTATCCTGCTTGGGACAGGATTACTAGACTATTGTAAGCACCTTGATTAAAGCTGGAGCCTTTACCTAATGTTATCTTGGAAAGTGCTGTGTGAGACAATGTGCCCTACCAGGACTGGGAAGGTTCTGGGATGGCCAGAAAGGTAGGGGTTCAGGCCCTGATGGAAATATTGGTCAGGGTGTTACACTTATTTGCTCTCAGTGAAAGGAAGGTTCAGTCTCAGTAAAATACATACTCTCCAGCACATTCTAAGGTGGAACCAAGCAGATCCTCACGTCCCACCCTTGCAGGACTCTAGATCTGGGTGAGAGAATGGTTAAACACGGTGCTGGGAAGCCCTCCGCAGAACCAGCGGGGATCACACAGGCCGGGAAGGACCAGAGGCGCCGGAGACAAGTTGAAGCAGGAAAGCCCTGACCCATCTCGCCCCTTTTCACTTTGTAGAACATGAGCCACCGGGTTGCTTTCCTCTGTAGCTAAATAAACACTTCTGAGATCAAATAAGCCGACTTACTCCGTTTAACAAAGTATTTTATTCAAAAGCTTCTCAGCACCATCTAGTTGTCAGAAAGCATGGGTTTCACCTTTTCCTGCCCACCCAGCTCCCAATTTCAGAGGCAGAAGTTAAACCGTTTGGCTAGAGCACCTCCTAATCGTAATTCAGACCATGATAAGGTTTGGGTTGTTCTCTCACTCAACTTTCTCTAAGCCTCTACTTAACTGTGACTCAAGTCAAGCTGTGCGGCCTGCGCCGCCCCCCCCCTCCGCCCCCCCCCCCCCGCAACCCCAGTTCAGAACAATAGGAAGGAATCATGTTGGACTTGATCAACCTCCCATCCTGGGCTATTAGAGACATAAAATTTCCTTGAGAAAACTGAATTCAGTGACTGCCATCTGGGAGAGACGGTCATACTGTCAGGCAGCATGCAGTTCCGAGAGCTCAAATCATAGGGTAACCCTCCCCCAACTCTACTCTAGGAACAAGGAGAAATAGGTCCGTTTCTCTCCGTGCTCCTCACTGCTCACCCTCTCCTGTCTTACTGAAGCAGACACAGAACCAAACCTTTTTGACAGAGTTAAGACACACAATCACATCGGATTAAAATGCGAAGAGATCCTGAGCTGTTGGAGATGAGGAGAACAGATAGTGTGACCCGATCTTTCCCTTTATTTTCTTTAAGAATATTTGTTTCAACATAAAGCACACTTCCCCAAGAGGTTCCCGGAGGAGAAATCCAAGGGTCTGACGGTGTCCTGTGGGAGCACACAGTCACCTGGGTAACTTGGGCTTCAGTTCCCGGGTCTGTCCTTGGCAGCCACTCCAGGTTCCACGGGGGGAGGAGCGAACTGGAGGAGCATCACTTGGCCAAAGCCCCCATGGGGTCCCAGGCAGGCAGGGTCTCAGGCTCCTGCTCCAGCACAGCTAGCACCTCTTCAGGGACATGCTTCCGGTCCACCACCACTTCGTAGACATATTCGGAGAACCACTCGTCAGTCATGCACAGGTAACCTGGAGAAGAAGCCTCGTGAGTCCAGAGGGCAAGGGTCAAGTAGCAGGAACCGTGTGGGCACTATAAAGAAGCCTTTTCACAAACTGGTATCTGTACCCGTTTTTTGCTTTCCCAGCCATAATCTCACTGAATCGAAGTCTTATTAGCAACTCGGTGGAGCTGACAGGACAGGCATGGCTCTGTTTTCACCAATTAGCAATCCGGGGCTCAGAGCAACTAAGTGACGTGTCCAGTCACACAGGTGAGGTTCAGAGCTGGGCTGGGCACTAAGGCTGCTACCAGGTCCTATGCTGTTGCACCACCCAGGCTGCCTCACTGAAGGGAATGGATGCCCCCAGAGGGCAGCTGGAAATGCTTCTTGTTCATACAGCCACACTGAGGGGCTCATTCTCTAGGGTCAGAAGGGCAAGCACACCAGTGCCATTCCTACCCTACCCTCCTTCTCAGCATCACTGGCTGTTCTCCTTCCTTCCTCTCTATCCCACCACAACCATGAAGGGGTCATGGCATCATTCCCAAGTAGCCTCTTATTTGCAGATGATACTCTAGGAATCAGCTAGTAACACAGGCCTCACTTTCCTGGAGGAAACCTGTGACAAGGAGCAGGCAGAACTGGAAGACTGAGACTGCTGCTCACCCTCTCTTCCCGTTTATGGATCTCTCTGTGGGCAAGACTCCAGAGACACGGCTGAACTAACATCCCAGCTGAGAGCTGGGCTGAGAGAAAGAGGGTGTCCAGAGGGATTCATCCTGGAGACCTCCTGTTCCTCAGGAAGATGAACCTGTATCTCAAGTTCCACTAGGACAGCACAAATTACTCTTCAGGAACATACTTCCAACAAAGTTAAACGGGGGAAAGCGGTTGATAATATAAAGAGGAAAATTAAAGCGAAAGACCCAGGGCACTGCATGAGCCTCCACACCCAAGGACTCAGGGACTAGCGGTCACCACCATCATCATCATCTGACCCTGGCTGGCCCCTACTCTACTCCAGACACGAGCCAATTTTCTCTGAAAGTGTTTGAGCAAATCTAGGTCTCTGCTGTATCAGTTCTCACTACGCAGGACGAAGAGAAAGGGAGACGATGCAGGCATTTCCCCCACGGTGTCCTCCAACGCAGCAGGTCTCAAAGGTCTTGTGCCCAGGACCAAGACTGCACATTGAGAACCCAAAAAGTTGTGTGTGTGGGTTACAACTACTGATATTTACCATAACAGAAATTAAACAGAAAGCTTAAAATATTAATGCATATAAAAATAAGAATTTAAGAACTATAAATACAAATAATAAATTTTTAGGAAAAAATTATTATATTCACCAAAATAAAATAAACTTTAGCTAGAAGAGTGGTATTGTTTTATAATTTAATGTCTGGCTTCACAGCAGACAGCTGAACTCTTGTATCTATCTGCCTTCTGTCTTCAGTCTGTTGTTCTGGTCGAAGCTGATGGAAAAAATCTGACCTCACACAGAGGAGAGGGAAGACCTCGCAGACCCCCTGAAAAGCTCCTCAGACTGTGCCCTGAGACCTGCTGCTCTACAAGCAAGACTGTTTTAAATCATTAAAAGCGACATGATGGTGAGTCTAATTTTGTAAGCTAAATGGTGTGACCGAGGACGTGGTTTAAAACACAGCTGCTTTGTGAAGTCATCTATATCCAGCGTGGAAAGAGCTCACGAGCTCAGGCCCAGGCAGGTAAGGGAACACATCCTGCTCTCTGACACCAGCCTCCTGACCCAGGGCTCCTTCCCTCAGCAGGAGACAGGGAAGGGGGCACGGACAAACACTGGAGCCCGTGCCGCTTTGGTTTCTGTCTTTGCTATATTTCCAGAGTCCCTGGCTTTGCTTGTGTCAGTCAGTCAGGACCTGGCCCTTACTTACCATCCCCTAAGCTACTGCCACTGAGTTCTGGCAACCAAAGCTAGAAGGGCCAACCTGCACCATTTCTTACTGCATCTCAAGTAACTGCCGAGAAACTCCGTATCTGCCTTCCCAACGAGGAGCTTCCAGTGGGCAGGAGACCAGATTACTAAACACTACACCACTTGGGACCTAGGTTGTCCTCCCCGCACCTCAATGCAGGCAGAATAAATCCTCAGAGGGGCACTGGGCAGTGAGGCAGGTGAAGGACAGGGGCAGAGCCATGTAATAAAGTTCTGTGTCCTCATGACAATACTATCACCACACCATCAAATGAGTCTCCAGAGAATACACAGAGAAAGTGGACAGTAAGTACATCTACACATCTTGTTCCAAAAGCCGATCAGATTAAGTCCTCAAAATTAAAACTCCTATCAATTGCAATCCTCCCGTTCAGTGTCCCTGCCGAGAGGACCCGCCGTGATTAGTCTCTCTCGGCAGGATATGAGTTCTTTGGGGGCCCACAAAAACCTCATAGTCTCGGGGGCTGCCAAGTAATTGCAGTCCGAGCAGATAATGAACGTGTGGCTGCTGTAGCTGTTGATGCTGCGTGTCTTGGGATCGGACAGAGAAGATTAGGATCAGTATGTCTGAAAGCCAAGTGAGTGCTGTGTAAGGCAGCAGCAAAGTACCCGCCCAGACAGCTTTTAAGTGGCCATTTCATCCAAGGAAAGTTGCAGCTTCTAACCTGAAGGCCTCTGGCCACCAGAAAAAGAGGTTCCCCGAGAGAAAAGGAAAAGGGAAATCTGCTGCAGGGACCCCAAGGTTACGTTTGGGGAAACAAACAGATAAATGGGTAAAGAAAGTCAGCGTTAGGAACTAAGGCGAAATTAACTTTTGTTTGAACTTTAATGTCTTGTTTACACACAATGAGAAATCAGATGAATAAACAGTCCCGCAGAGGAAGGCAATGTTTCTGTATCTGTGAGAGACAGGGCAGCATCTGTCTGTAAGGGAGAAACAGGGCCTGTGAATGAGGCTCTAGAACGGTCAGGCCAAGTTCACGCAGCCACAGAATGTTTCCAATGGGTTAGAGCAGTGGTCGGCAAACTCATAAGTCAACAGAGCCAAATATCAACAGTACAACGATTGAAATTTCTTTTGAGAGCCAAATTTTTTAAACTTAAACTTCTTCTAACACCACTTCTTCAAAATAGACTCGCCCAGGCCGTGGCATTTTGTGGAAGAGCCACACTCAAGGGGCCAAAGAGCCTCTTATGGCTCGAGAGCTGCAGTTTGCCGACCATGGGGTTAGGTTAAGAGAAAGTTTAACCTGGGGACCCCTGTACCAGATTTCTCTTTTCCTTTTTCCCTGTGGAAGGGTGTTTTCTAGTGGCCAGAGAGAGAGGACTTACAGGCCAGAGGCTGAAACTTTCCTCAAATCGAAGTGGCCATGTTACTTCAGAAAACAGTTTTCTGAAATCCTACCAGAGATCTAAGACTAGATTAAGGTGACAAATATATTATCACTTATAAATTAGATATATTTTATATATTTCCTGACTTTGTTCTATGCAGTATTTCACCCCACTAACAAACTATTTGTGGGTAATTTTGCTGCTGTTTTTTTAAAAGGGGTGTGATAAAATCGAGGCCTCTTTTCTGCTCTGATGGATCTGTCTGGCAGCATGGACTTAAGGAGGCCGGACTCCTGAGGCCTCATTAAGTCACCGCCAATCTTACACCTGTTCGTGATAACTCCAGAATGAAGAAAGATTTCCAGACGAGAAAGCAAAATCCTCACTGACACTATGTCATGTTTTAAACTTCCTAAAAAATAGTGAGAAACCACTCCACAGAACATTAGTCATTTAAAATGACATTGTAGCAACATGGGAAAATGTTTAAAAGTGATAAAAGTAAAGAACATAAAAATAGCATATCTTCTATTATTACAACTATGTTACAAATTGAGATATATGGGGGGGCATAAAAATAAAATTATAATTTTATACAGGAGGGTGGGTGATTTCCTCCGCCCCTAAATATCTGGGATGTTTTATTGTTTTTTTAGCCTTTAAAGATTACCCAAATAATTCATGCTCATTATAAATAATTTTGGAAACATGGGAGAAGGATAAAGGGGAGAAGGAAGAAGAGGAGCAGGAGAAAGAGGTGGATGAGAAAGAGGTGGATGAGAAAGAGGAGAAGACAAATGTAAATTTTAAAACTGCCTACAATCCCTCCATCTTGGAATAAGCCCTCTTCCAATTTTACACAAATCTTGGATAGTTTCTGCATGTAGACTCTATATTTAATAAAAATGAGATATACACATTCTTTTATTACAAAGTATCACATGTGCTATTTTCCAATATTGCTCTTTTCATGTTGATAAAAAAAAGTACTAGTATATCTATTTACATCATAATGTTTAGGTGCTGAATTTATATGGGTAATCGGAAATGTACATCAATCCCCCACTGCTGGAATCTAGATTGCTTTTTCATGCTTAAGAACAACACTGCTATAAACATTTTGTAACTAAATCTTTGTTACAACCTCTATTATAATAATGGCTGCAAACATTTTTCCAGTTATGTCATTTGCCTTTTAATTTAGCTTATCATATCTTCGAATCTACTAAACCTTTTTATTTTTAAAAATAAAGTCAAACTTATCAATCTTTTAATTTAGCTTATCATATCTTCGAATCTACTAAACCTTTTTATTTTTAAAAATAAAGTCAAACTTATCAATCTTTTCCTTTATGGCTTCCAAATTTGGTATTGTATAAACATTTTTCTGCTATGATGATGAAAAAATAAGAGAAAAAAATAGGCTGAGCGGTAAGAAAACATTAGAAACACAGTCTCAATGAAAAACTCATCATTCACTAAGGCCTCGACACAATCTAGCCCCTAATTATGAACATACACAATTTTAACAGATAACTAAGTAGTGACAATTTATCAACCACTTCTGTTAGGTACCTGCTTGATAAAGCATGCCCTAATACCTTACATTTATACAGAGCAGCGATTTTCAACTGATGTGCCACAAGAATTTTTAGAACATGCAGTATCTGGCAACTATTATGTAGTCAACCAGTGTGCCACAGCACACGTATGTTTCAAAAATTCTTGTGGTATACACCAGTTGAAAATTGCTGACACAGAGTAGTATGCTGTAAATGTGTAAAATGACACAATCCCTATGGAATGGCATTTCGCAATATCTAGAAAAATTTCAAATGCATTTATTTACCCTTTACATTAAGTAATGCCATTTCTGGGACTTCATCCTATAGACACATAGTACTTGCACGCACACAATATAAAATATGCATTATGTATGTATTTACCCACAATGACAGTACTTATTTAGCTCTACTATGTGTCAGGCGCTATTCTCAGCATTGTGTGTATGTGTATATGTGTGTATATATACACACACACACACACACACACATATATATATAAATTCACTGCAAGACTGTATCAGCGAAAGTCTGGAAACCCCCAAGTTCTATTAGTGCAGGAACCGGTTAAATAAACTATGGTACATCCAGACAATGGAAGGCGATGAAGCTGCAGTGGCGTGGAAATGTACTGATAAGGAAGCTCCAAGACATGCCACTTAAGAAAGCAAGATGCAAAGCAGGGTATAAGGAATGCTGCCTTTGGTGCGCTAGCATGCTGGGAAGATGTAAGAGAAACGAACAGAAACGGTAGCCTGAAAGAAGAGAAGGAAACAAGATTCCTCTTTATATATGTTTTTGTATTTTGATTTTGGAATTTTATTAAATGTAAACATTAACTGTACTATTTATTAAATGTATTTTATTATTTATTAATAAAGCAAAACACACACACACACACACACACACACGCGCCTGCAGGGAGCTGACACTTCACAATCCAATTTCATATCTACTATCCTTGTTTTGATTTTAATCCTCTCAACAACATAATAAGGCAGGCAGAGTTGTGTAAAGTCACACAGCCAGTAAGTAAAGCCCACACTCAAATCCAGGTCTTAACTTCAAATTCAGTCTTTTTCAGGCTCAGCTTCCTCCAACGGAACACTCAACAGCAGAGAGGCAGACAGCTATGGCTTTGGCAACAGATAACAGCGTGTATGTAATTAGCTTAGGCACCTAGCTATTCGGAACCATTTTCATCTGCTCACACCCCCCATATCAATGGCCATGTGCCTAGTTTTTATAGGGTCTGTTTAAGAGGTCTTTTGTCTCTTTAAATCAGAGATGCCAAGTGCATGTATTCAAAAGAATGGAGAACAGCATGGGCCAGATGCTACCCACCCCCCCACCCCCCTGAAAAACCACCCACAACCAGAGAAAGGGAACAAAATCTTATTCATACAATTTTATTCTCATAACATCACCATTTATGAGAGAGACATTTGGACAGTGGTCTGAGAAGGGGTTCCTTTTTCCTCCAGAGTAAACACAAAAGTACTGGTGAGGACACAATTCATGCTCCTGCACCTTCTGCTGATAAATCCTTAGAGCTGGGTATGAACTGTGGCCTCTTTCTGAAATAAGTTAGAGAAGATACTGTCTCCCTGTAAATCTACTGGGGGAAAGGCAGGGTGCAAAGTGTGGTAGGGAAAGAGAGATGCTTTGGTTTGTGGGTTGTGTTTCTTTAAACCATCAAACCACAACAAAGTTCAGCAGGAGAAGTTGCACTTCCTGAAGAAGTGCCCTCTGCTGCGAGTCCAGAAGCCTGTCCCGCTTGTCTGAGGAGGGGAGGTGACACCCCAGTCTGAATTCCCCTCTCCCTGAGCCAGGGAGCACAATCTGGGCAAGTCTGAGCACAGGATTCTGCCAGGATCTTGCTGCGGGACCGGAGAGGGAAATTCAGGTGTCATCCAAGGTTCTGTTTTCCTGCAGAAATCCAATGACTTCTCTCTGACCCCAAACGATCACTCCTCCTATCTGTTTCAGGCAAAGCCTCATTTTGATCATTCCTCAAGAGCTCCACAGATGGCAGGCCGCGTTACTTCTTGGCCTCACGCCTCGGACCTGCCTAAAGAAAGCTCCACATGCCAGGAGCTACCCTTCCCAGCTACCGTTTTACTTCCTTTCCAAAGAAAGCCACAGCCTGACCTCTTTCCTAAAACTCCGCTCACCCCTCAAGAATTGCTAAGGAGCCTCACATTTCTAATCACCATCTCCTAGGCAGTCTATCCCCTAAATTATTTCATACTTATTCTTGTGTTTATGGTTTACATATTTGTTCTTATAATACATTATTAACACCATATGTAGCAAGATTTACAGCCATAATTGTCCCAGTTTCAATTTTCCCGCCCCCCAGCATTTGAAGGGATTAAGGACTGAAGAGGCATCATAGGACCATTGGGCTTCCACCACTCCTGCACCCCTCCGAAAGTTTCCAAAAACTCTTAAAATCCAACCCCAAAGCCTTTTCCGAGACTCATTCTCTGACTGCTCTGCTGTAGTGCTATGGACCACCAAGTTCTCCCTGACGTCGGCTAGTCCCTTGGCTTCTCTGACTCCTCCCGGTCCAATAACCTCAGCTTTAATGGCTTCCTACAGTCTCCCCACTGAGGGAGCCCTCCCTAGTTCTTCCTCTTCCTGTCATCTGCCTTCTTGGAGAAATCATCTCTTCTTTTGCTTTTCTCAGGTGACTTATCCTGTATCTTACAGCCTGCTGAGCACACCATGATTGTCACTGTGCCACATCCCAGCCCCCTCAAATTCCCTTCCTGTGTCCCAGGTGAGCGCCGATTCCTCTGAGGGTCAGAGACGTTCATTTCACCACGGACCATGCACGGTTCCCTGCATCCCATCAATAAATGGGAGGTGATGCTATTGCTAATGGTTTTCCCTCAGCACTAGGCGTATTCACCTCCACTGCTTTTCGCATGAAACTAAGCCCACGTGACGAGCCATCCATCAGTAAACTGGTGAGGTAGCACAATGGCTGCACAGGTCCTGCATTCTTGGAGAACTAAAGCTAGAACCAGGGGTGGGTCAGCCCTCCTCTCCAAGGGAAAGGTTAAGGAGCCTTATGTTCTCCCTCTGCTGCCCTCGTTTGTTACAGACAACATCGACAACAGTAACAATGAGAGGTAATGTTTTGAGCACTTCTTATATGCCTGGCACAGTTCTCACAACAACGGAGGTAGGTACGATTATTATCCCCGTTTATAAAATTTTTTATTTTTTGATAATCCTCACCTGAGGATACTTTTCCATTAATTTTTTTAGAGAGTGGAAGGGAGGGGGAGAGACAGACAGAGAGAAACATCAATGTGAGAGAGACACATTGATTGGTTGCCTCCCGCACACCTCCCGACCAGGGCCAGGGATCAAGCCTGAAACCAAGGTACATGCCCCTGACCGGAATCAAACCCAGAACCTTCAGTCCGAGGGCTGATGCTCTGTTCACTGAGCCAAACCAACTAGGGCTATTACCCTCTTTTTATAGCCAAGGACACTAAGGCTTAGACAGGTTCAATGCATGATCAAGGCTATACAGACAGAAGGTAGAATTGCCAGGATGTGTATCAATGTAGTTTGGCTCCAGGTTTTATGCTTTAAAGTCCCTAATCTTCTCAGACCCATGCAAACATAGCTTGGAGACAATGTGGTGAAAAGAACAGATCCTCTCTAGAAGAAAAAGCAATACACGCACACAAGTCTATGTTAAGTGGGAGGGGATTTCTCCCTGAAACTGACGCCTGGTTTCAGGTCTCTTCCCACAGTTGCCTCCTCTCCTAGTCAGCAGCCCTCACCTCGTCATGCCATTTGATAAGAAAGCAGCAGTCAATCTGAGAGCACATGCTTCCTGCGCCACTCACATACACTATTCTTAGCCCAGTCGTGGAGGCTACTGAGTGAATAAAAATGGAGGAAGAGCAGTCCCTCTGCAGGAGCTCAGATACCCACACGGGAAGGCAGCAGCACGTGTCCCAAGCCTGGAGAGGCAGGAAAACCCTGAGGTGACAAAACAAATTTGTGTCCTGCCCTTTTCCAGGAAATCAGAAGCCTCTGCTTTTAGCTCATGTAAATTTCTCGTTTCAGCAAATTCAGCTCAATAGTGTCTGTAAGTTACTATATTTGTGCTAGAAATCCAAAAACTGAATCTCAAACACATCCACAAATAATCAGTTATCTTTTACAGATAATGTACATTTTTAGGGAACCTGTGTGAAATTAAGAAATCTGAATCCCAATTCTCTCTGACACTGTGCAACTGAGTAAGTCAAAACTTCTCTGTAAGTTTCCAGATTTTTTCCCACATAAAACACGGGTATAGCCACTCTTGTGCATATCCTGAGTTACTCTATGTTGAAGTCATGAGGAAAAATAAATACAAATACTTTAGCAAACTTTGAATTCTTTTCAAGCAAGATGCTATGAACTACATGTCCTGAGTACGTCTGACAGAAATATGGAATATTCATCAAACTCTTTAGAGTTGTATAACAGTGTACAGTTTGAAAACTGCTTTCACACATCATTCCATTTGATAGATATAGACAAAACTGCAGGACCTCAAAAGGAAGCAGTAATTATACATGTTGCTGATAGAGAAGTGTGCAATCGTAAGGAGTTAAATTACTGTGGAGCATTTACAATCCAGAAAGTGGTAGCTGTCTCCTGGTTCCATAATGTAATGTATCTGAAGCCTATGATGAGCTTTGTACCTGGCTGTACCAACATCACCTGGGTAATTTGGCTGGAGAGGCAATTAAAGGCCATACTAATGGTTTTCAGGAAGCAGCAGAAGTCTACATGTGATCTGAATCACACATCTACACTTCTTTCCAGATTAGTCTCTAATATGCCAGTCTCTGTAGCTAAAATCATCACCTTTAGGAGGAAGTCTGGAAATTTTACTAAAATGAAATCAGAAACAGAGAGGCTTATTTATAAGGAAATATGAAGAATGCAGATTAAAAACAATTTCAGATGTTCATGTATCTGAAAGGCACAAAAACAATTTGAAAAATGAAACATCAATCTTGGTTCAAAATTAAAACCAGGAGAGACAGAATTTTAAAAAATATAAAGATTTCTTACAGTGACCATTGAAGAAATAGAAAATAAAAATTGTTATTTAGCCCAGCCGGTGTGGCTCAGTGCTATAATTCCACACTCAGAGCTCTGCTGTCCCAGACTTCAGGGCTGGAACGCCATCTCATGACTATGAACCAATCATACAGAAATTCTGTAAAAGACTGGTTCATTAGGGAGACAATTCAGGAATTAATTAACTACCAAAACCACTGTTATATGCATGGTAGGATGTTGGTAACTACTAAGGCTAGGTGATGGGCCCATGGGCGGGGGAAGTGTTCTTAATACTATTTTGTTCACTTTATATATGCTTGAAATTGCCGATGATAAAAAATTAAGAAAAAAATACTATAAAGAAGCATTTGCAAAGTAATTCTGGGGAATTTAGGGTGATGCATATAGTTTCTTACCTGCCCCACTCACAATGTGCTAACTTTAGACATAAACCCTCAGGGAAGCCCCAGCCCTCTCTCATATTTCCAGCCAAAATGGTGCTTTAAGAGCTCTTTCTCCTGACATCAGATATTTACTCGATGTCTTCAGATCCTTCATACAGTTTTATGTCCCCTCAGTCACTAGTTTCTGGTGAAAAAAGATCATGAAGTTACCTGTTATTTCCATGAGTGCACTAGATGCTACACTAGAACAGAGAAGCTGAGAGCAAGCAAATAGTGGTTAAGAAAATGGGCTCTAGCATCAAGCAGGGTGACCTTGGCTTAAAGAGCATGAAATTTCACTCTAACAAGCCTATACCTTTCCAAAATGAAAGACAAAGTAAACATGTTCCAAGGGCTGTTCCTTCATCCAATTTGAAATCTGTTTCTGACATAATCTATAAACAAGTTACAAAATGCATAGTCAAGTATTTCAAGAAGCAGGGGAGGAAAGAAAGCCATGTTGGTTGTTCAATATGTTAGATATGCATCCAATTTTCAGTCCTAAGAAATTAGCCTTCACCAACATGAAGTAAACCAAAGGGCCCAGTAACACAAGAATTAATTTCTCCTTTAATGTCTCTCACAATCAGAATGATTTACTTAGTGGTCTCTGGACAGGAAGGACCATGAACATGACCAATGGGGAAAGACTAAAGCCAAGACGGGGTAGAGGGCAAGGCTGCCCGGGTATTTCTTCTCTTTACCTCTAGCTTGTATTGTTAACACTGCTTATTTAGAAACCATCCATCTTTTTTTTTTTTTTTGAAGTTTTTACTGATTTCAGAGAAGAAGGGAGAAGGAGAGAAATATCAATGATGAGAGAGAATCATGGATTGGCTTTCTCTTGCATGCCCCCTACTGGGGATCGAGCCCGCAACCCAGGTATGCACCCTGACCGGTTCATGGGTGGATACTCAACCACTGAGCCACATCAGCCATGCAGAAACCATCTATCTTAGCCTGCAGAAATCCCAAAGAGAATGGTAACAAACTATTAACAATGTTATCTATAAAAGCAAAATGCCAGCAATGCTGTTTAAGGTGGTCACGTCTTCCTAGAGAACACAAACAGAGGCTCTGCCTGAGGCGTGCTTGCTAATACCAACCAAGATGACAGACAGGAAGGCCCTGCTGGGATAAACACACATCACCAGTATAATAACATGCTACACATGCTCCGAAGGTCAGGCCACGTGTGCCAACTAATAAGATCATGTTTTCTTTCCTTCCTTCCTGTTAAGTCATCATTACCAAGAAATATATGGGAATAATTTATTTTGGCTTTGAACGAGCTATTCCCTACCCCCACTCAGTTCAGGTTCTTATCTCTTGGCTCTCTACTGAAATGCTTTGCTCTGTAAAATCTCAGGCATCTCGGTTATTCAAAAAACAAAAACGTTACTTTAATCTTAACTGGATAGATGCAGATTTCACCAGGAAGGATTACAGGCAGATCATTGGGATCAAGACCTCAGCTCTTTCAGCATACGGCCTTCTGTATCTGCCAGGGCTGCACCCATCGATTCAGCCAACAGCAGATCGAAAATATTTTTGGGGAAAAAGTGATGTTGTTGCTGATATAGTTAGGCATACAATGGTTGTGGCTGTATGAAACAGACTTTCTTTTCTTGTCATTATCCCCTAAAGGTTACAATATAACAGATATTTACAAAGCATTTACACTATATTATGTACTAGTATATACTATCTAGAGATGATTTAAAGTATACAGGAGGGTGTGTGTAGGTTTTATGCAAATATACCATTTTATATAAGGGACTTTAACATCTGCAGATTTTGGTATCTGAGGGGGTCCTGGAACCAATTTCCCATGGACACAGAGGGACGACCGTAACAACAGAAAGAATTAGTCAGCAAAAACAAAAGTTGCACTGAGTTGGAGTAGAGATGTACAGTTGAATGGAAAAGAAAATTAGCAAAGTGGCCAGAATCCTCTTTAAGAGTAGGTATTTAGGTTCAAAGTAATAAAAACAATAACTCACACTATCCAAAACACCAAGTATTTGTCTGGCTTTACAAGTGTTTATCCTCTCTTAAATGGACCTCAATGCCATCTACAAACTCAGTGACTATTAAAGATAGAAATAGGTCACAGAAGCAAGCCAACTGATGCAGGCTCATCTAAACAAACCATAACGTAAGTCCTTTTCCTAGACACTAACTTCTATAACAAACCCAAGTACAGGGACCAAATTCGACCAAAATGAAACGAGCTATGAGGTTCATCTGAAGCACTATCTGATGTTTTGAAATGTTATAAATAGCAAATCCTTTCCATTCAAGATAAGCTATTCCCTTGCATTCCTTTCTTAACTGTCATCAATTTACAGATATAACTACATTGTAGACTGCTTATTTTTAAACGTTCTGCCAGCTTTAAGCTTTATGCCCTCCTCCACATGACCCCAATGTGCAGTTGCCTCAGAGTGAAATCAATCTTGTAAGAAAACACCATAAAGCACGCTGCAGCCCAGCCAGGCGGCTCAGCCGGCCGGGGCACCGTCCTGTGCGCCGAAGAGGTTTCGGTTTGAAGCCCAGCCAGGATGCGCGCGGAAGGCTACTGATGGGTGTGACGTTTCTCTCACACACTCGTGTGTTTTTTTTTATCTCTCTCCCAAATGAATAACCATATCCTCAGGTGAGGATTAAAACAGTTTTTTCTGAGCAAAAAGTGTATGTTGCACTCTAATACGTAACAGTAATTTAACAAGCTCCACGGCGTCACAGAATTACAGAAATCACAGAAGGGGGACACGCAACTATCTTGATGAACAGAAATGCTCTAATAATGCTTGTGTTTATTTACATATAAACACTGAGCTGCTGAGTTTCACAGCAGATCCCAGGGACAGTTAGCCAAAACCCACCAAGGACCATTTCATGGGGAGATGAAGACCAGGGACGACAGATGGCCTTAGGTTTTGGCCTTCATATATAGGCCTTTGCTGCCCAATCGCAGAATACTGTCAGGTTCAAAACTCAAGTTAAGAGGCTAAAACAGAAGTTTTCACATTTAAATTACTGAAGCTCCATCTGCTCAATTTTAGACCTCCACACTCCGCCTCCTCCTCCACCTTTCACCTTTGGAAATCCTAACGCTCTGAGGAACATAGCTGAAAAAAATCACTGTTCTAAACACAGAGGGAGGCAACAGGCAAAGAGTTGCTGCGATCTCTATTTTCTTTTTTTAAAGGAAATTTCCAAGTGTCTGGAAATCTCACTAGCTTCCCTATCATATCCTCCCAGTCTTCTATCTAGTCCAGTAAGCTGTGGTTCATGTGCTTTTCCTAGCCTGAATCCATTGGCTGAAAGTAAGGAATATGAAATCTGAAAAAGAGTGGCTACAAAATAACACCAGCACATAGCACACACGCAAATACATGTGCACATGCATAATACTCTACAGTAGTCACCACTTTTGGTCTGAAACCCTAAAAATTAAAGCATCAGAGGCTTTTACTTATTATGAAAAGCAGTCTTTAAAAACATAGTCTCAAAAATTTGCAAGAAAAAAATACCCTAAACTGTTAATGGTGATCTGTGGGTGGTAATATTAGAGATTTTTATATTTTTTTTATTTATTTATATATTTTTATTTTTCTACAACTCATATGTTACGTGTGGTTTTTTTTTTTTTTAATCTAATTATTATCATTTACTTATGACTTCTGCCTGGGTTTTGATTTGTCAGAATAAAATAGTTCTCAACAGTAACCAAAACATCCTTTCCCTCTAGAAAAGAGGAAAAGACTCCTAGAGTCTCCAATAAATGCCTAAAGTTTCTTGACAATCCCGCTCTCCCACTCAGAGGCTGACTTCTAGAGTTAGTGCAATAGATGAAAATGCACCCAGTGCTATATAGCAAGTGTCCTGGCAAAGGGCACTCAACCTTCTCATTGGCCAAGGTGTTCCGGTACAAAGAAGTCTAGTAGGGTCAGCTGGTTTGGAACGAATGCAAGCACATTCTGGTCTCAGTGTCAACCTGGGGGATTCAGGCATACTATTTTTGTCAAGAGGATACTGGGGGCAAACTGGATCCTTAGATTTTTCCCTAGAAGAATCTATCCAAGGGGACCCATGACTGAAAAATCCTCCACATTAGGGCTGCTTTCTACCCATATCCCTTGAGACAGACCGCAGAGCAGACTCCAGGCACCCTGAGTTGGTATTACCAGCTTAAGCTCACCTTTGTGGCCATGGTCTTCACCCCATGAATTCTCCACTCTCCATTTCATGAATGCACCTTCCTGATTATCCTGCAAAAGAGTGGAGAGTTTGAAACCAGATCTCTCCTGCTGACGTGTCATGTTAATTTTAGTTTTTCTTCAGCCACTCAGAAGAGACAGCCTCCTCTATACAGCCATGATCCTTATCCATGACAGGGCTATGTCTTTTCTACTATAACTAAAGGGATACTCCGATAGAAGTGTTTGAAGCTCGGGGATAAAAATGCAATGAACCTAACAAAGCAATCCTGCTATTTTCTCCTTTACGACGTCCCCTACACGGAAACAAGCATATCAAAATGCTAGCTGGCTAAGAAAAGTGAAATATTATGTCACTAGACGCAGTGAACGCCATCTGAAGCCAGGACTCGTGCTGTTAGTTGATGAGCATTCTTTGCAAAGGCATTCCGATGTGTTTATTTTAGAAAACTTTCCAAGATCCAGTCGGTGTAGAAAGAAAACAAACACGTTCTCATCACACTGCCTAATTTCCTACCTAAGGGAACCAAGTACTGACACTCTCCAAATGTGTGCTTTTACTGGTTCAGTTATATTAATATTAAGTTTAATACAATAGAGACTGAATGGCTAAGCAAAAGTCGAATGACTGTTTTCATAAAACAAAACCCAGGCAGTATACTGTTCTCGCTCTTTTATCTTTGTTAATAAAATAAGCTCAATTTTCATCTTTTTAAAGGGACACTGATACACATCATAAAAACCTTCACTATAGTCTTTACTATTGTGACAGAGAGGGACAAAAGGCTCCATTTGGGAAAAGACTTTTCTCCTTCATGCTCAGCCAGGGCATTCACTCATGTCAAAACAACTTACATCTTTGTAGCATGAGAAGAGAGCTGGCTCCGTATTAGCTCCTAATGATCTCATCTGTCAACTCACACTTGCACATAATTGCATGAGTCTCATCTACATGGGATTTGACTCTATTCTTGGCGGGTTTCTTGGATCTCTGAAATTTTCAGTCTGGGAAATAGCCAACAACCAAACCCACAAGTTCAAACATCCTTATCTGTACTACCCCTTACTTTTAGCGCCAGATAACTTTAAAACTACATCACTAAACTATACATTCTAAAACTAACCTATTAAATGTCTGTTTTGGTTTTCTGCTCCCCCCATTTTAGCCCATTTTTACTTTCCTTTTAAGTACCACGGTCAGAATCTATATTACCTAAGGTCACTATTATAATAAGTCTGAAAATGCTTCCTCTTCTTTCCTTTGCCAATGAATTCCCGCATGACCTAGATCAAGATGTTCTCTGTCATCTACCAATATAGAATAATACCTGGATCTTTCTCATAGGGATTCTAAGAAATCAGCAATAAGAAAGAATATTCCAGAATAGAGCAACCAGCATTTATCTCTGCATTACCATTCAAATGCAGTGCAAACTAGTTTTAGTGGTCAAAAACTCAAACTGGAGCCCTGGCCGGGTGGCTCGGTTAAAACGCCGAAAGTTTGGAGGTTCGATTACCAGTCAGGGCACATACCTAGGTTATATGTTGATCTCTAGTCAGGACCCATACAGGAGGCAACTGATCAGCGTTTCTCTCTCACACTGATGTTCCTCTCTCTCTCTCTCAAAATCAAGAAAAGCATATCTTCATGTGAGGGTTAAAAAAAAACAACAAAAAGAAACCTCAAACTGGAGGGAAGAGAACAATCTTATTATAAAATCCCAGATGAGAGAATATAAATTCTGCTTTACACTATTAGCATTAGCATGTAAGGTAGCTCCATTTCCCCGAGGAAAAAACAGCAGGTTAATAAACCATGCCAATAAAAGAGTGAACGTTCCAGAGAAAAATGATATGGTATGGATGATTTCTATTTCTAAATAAGGATGTATGATTATTAATTCTGAAAAATATGAATATTCTATAACAGAGATGGAAAATAAAAAGCCAAACCTCTCCCAGAAATGACAAGGTTTTTGGTTTGTTTTTTAACAGTCTTCTAAATAATTTAAAAGTTTAACCTTAATTGAAGGAACTTTAGTTATAAACACTGAATTTAGTAGGTCCAAACATAAATATGAACAACTTAGTATCTTAGTAGTATTATATTTACATTAGTATTTTATTATTTATGGTATTTTATGAAAAGTTCCTTCTGATGTCGTTATTTTGTGACTCTCTTTCCAGGAATTAGACAGGTGAGAGAAAGAATACTTTTGCTTGTGGTAGTAAAGAATTTAAGTAGTTTGAAGTCTTTTCTTCCTTATGATCCCTGAGCACAGGTATAAAATATCCTTTCTACAGCCTAGAAATGGGGAGGCTGCCTTGTGAAAAATAAAGTCTCAGCTGCTGTTTCCAACAGTGTGTCTTAGAAATAGTGGTGTTACTATTCAGAGTATTTCATAGGAATTCAAAATACTTTACATCCAATTTCCTGAAGCTCTGCATAAATCCAGTAATGGATGGGCATGGAGTCCACAAATTACTGTTATTGACATTTTACTGCAGAAGAATCTGAATGACAAATGAAAGGAAGGTAAGTCTGAACACACATTATCAAGATATGAACACTTTCAGGGCACATTTTAATCCTCATTCAATAGAAGTTATCTTCTCCCAGGTTCCCTTCACACCAAGAACTTTCAAAGTTACAGAAAAGCAGTTACTTCCTTACTCCCTGCTGACCCAAATTCTGCTCCCCACGGAAAGTTCCTATTTTTACTATCTCTGAGTTGCAGCCAAACCTCAAGTGACGGAGGTACAATGTCTTGCTTGGAAGCTAACTTTTCACAAAGAACATCTACACTATGAAGCTCTGATGGATAAACAGTCTGCAGGAGAATGCAGGTCCATCTGTGTTAACACTGTGGTAGGATGCGGAGCGTCATACCTTCTCTGAGACCGCAGTGAAGATCATGGCGTGGGTCATAAGTGACTCACCAAAAGTCAACCTCTCAGCTTTGTTCATGTTCTTCAAGGAGACACCAAACACTAACTCATAGTCATAGCTGGAAAAAAAGACAGTACAGAATAAAGAGAGTACAATCAAGGGGGAAAGATAGCTTCTGGTTGTAGAAGGAACAGAAGGGGCCCAATAGCGCCACGTAAACATGGGCTGTAGCTCTTCAGAGAATTGAATACAAGCAGAATTTAGTCTTTCAGTGGCGCTCCATTCTCTAGTGTCACAAGAGTACTCCAGAAAACACAAACTTCCCATCTCAAAAGTTGACAAGATGAGCTTGGATTGTTACTTTGGCAATAAAACTTAAAAAAAAAAAAAAAAAAGAAGCCTTTGAAGTAATTTCTTTCAAAAATGGTCTCCTTTAAGCTGGTGGAAGCAACCCAGTTTCTTAATCCATTTAGACCACTGCTGACTGTGAAATTTAAATAAAAAATATCAAAAATATTGGAGAGTATTTTCAAAGTTAAAAAAAAATCATGAGTTCTCTTTTAGCAGATTCCTTTTGCTAACTATGAAGTTATTTACTCAACTTCCTATAAGTAACAATTACTTATAAGTAACCCTAAAGTGGTATATTTTAATAGCCAAGAAATCTTGTATAGTTTAAGTCACAAATGAACCTTCATTGTCGTCAACAATGAGGAGGAATGCTTTAAAGTGTGTGAATTAGTCAACAGTTGTCATAAAGACAAAAATATACACTTCACCCAAGTCAGGGAAGTAGTTCAGAAGGATCAAAGAGCAAACCAGAAGTCTGGCAAACCTGTCATTACATTCCCACATCTGAGCAGATTTACACAGCAATCCATTATTTTTTAAAGTGCCTTCCTCATATAGAATGGCTTTTTAGGAATATCCAACAATTCCAATGCAGACACGAAGTATGATCTTGACTTCCCAGGTCAGAGCATAGAAGTATGTGGAGTTTTGTTAAGAGTCTTCAAGCGCTACAAGATGGAAAGAAAGAGACCCACCCTCAGGCCAGCCCTCCTCTTTGGGTGAACCTCAGCCGAGTCATTTCGTACCAAGAGAACACTCCAAAAGCAACAACCCACAAACGGCTTTCTATTTTAAATTCTTGCACTCACACATTCATGTCACTGAGGCCCAGCTTGCCATTGAAGTGTTTTCCAACATCACAGCCAAACCACACAGCCTAGAAATAGAGGAAAGAAGAAAGTCAACATAAATCTGATCTTCCTACTACACCAAAGATGTGGAAGAAGAGGTTTTAACCCCAAAGCAGAAGACACAGAACAATACCAACCTCTCCATCTTTGATGGAAGCAGCAACCATCTTTTTCAGTAAGTCAATGGGCTGGTTGTTATATAGAGTTTTTCTCCCTCCAACCATATTGCTTAAGTAGTCCACCGTGTAAAGTTTGTTGTACTTGTGCTGGGGCCGAGGGTCATTCACTAAACAAATCTATTGAGATCAAGAACACACTGATGAGAACCTAAAACCAAGAAAGTCAAGCAAGACACATACCTCTCCTCTAAGTTCATATGTCTACATCAAAGCTCATTACCTCTGCCTACAAGAATAAGCATTACAAATATATCGCTAAATAACAGAGAAACAAAAGGTGGCAAGGTCACTGAAAGAGTTCCTTGCATATTCTAATTAGTCCAAGGGACACATTTGGGAGCTGCATCTTTCCTAACTGGCAAGAATTACCCCAAAAGTAATTCTGAAGAATTGCATAGAATAAGGCAAGATGGAGATCCCATCACTATAAGATCCCTGCTTTCAAGTTACAAGACGGGCTTAACACCTAGCAATACCTCAACTGAGGTATTAATTGGGATTCCAATTAATAAAACATTTGCTTATAAGAGGGTCAAGATGACAATAAAGAAAGGGGGTCTCTGGTCATCTTGCTAGGCAGTGGAGGAGACCTGAAAGAGGGCAGGAAAACTAGGATGGGACATTGCTCCCTTCCATGAGAGAGTCCCTAGAGTGGGGGGTGAGGGTGGGGAGGTACTCTGAAACCAAAGTTAAGACACATTTTTATTGTCTTTGCACCTGGGAATGATTCTGGGCCCAAAACCAGGGAAGCATGTGGGAATTAAACTGACTGCTAGCCTACAGTTAGAAAAGTCTCTGAAGAGCAGCAATGGGAATCCTGATATGATCAACTTTATTAGGTCCATCAAATATCTCAGAGGAAGCAGGGAAAAACTTTGTTTAGTTTCTAGTTTGATGATCATGCATGCTAACCCCGGAATCTTACAACCTTCCTTGTAGTCAACAGGCATTTGAAAGTAAACAGCCAGTGGCTGCCAGTGCCAGTCTCCAACCTTATCTTCCATGTTGAAGAGTGGCTTGACATGTTCCCTGTAAAACTCCAAGGGTGTTATGGGGCCAATCTTCTGATAATTTTTATCTTTGTCTCGATACTCCCAGGTGAATGTCTCTGGTGGATTACCCAAACAGATGCACACCACTCGGAATACCTGGAAGAAAGGAGGAGTACAGATGAGTGATGGCTAGCGGAAAGTATTATTTGCCTCTTCATTTTCCTCAAACTTAGGAAATGTAAAATATCAGTGGCTAAATTCAAGCCAGAAACTTCACAGGAAATCTAATATTGTTCCAAAAATTGGAAGGTTGATGTCCAGGATTTGATATCAGTCAACTTCTGAATTCTTAAATAAACACTCTGAACAATACAATTCTGAAATATTAATATTTAGTGCTTAGTATTTGCCCTGAAAATTAAACTTCCTTAGCTAAGAAGCTGCTTACCACTGATACATAAGACCTGGGTTGCTGCTCTGCTGATTACATTTCAAGTGACAAATAATGACAAATATATTTTATATATGGATTTCCTTCCCTTCATTCTTCTAGGTTTTGCTTTGATTCTGACAGGGGTCTCCATTCAGAGAAAAGTCATTAACTTTTCAGTTGGATGACAATATCTGATAAAAGTATTATTAGAAAAAGAATAACTTTTAGTAAGTAGTAAGGTACCACTTTTTGGGTTGTGAGACCATAACATATTTTCTAATGTTATATTTCTAAAATATAACATATTTTTTAATAACACCTTCAAGAAAGCATCAAAACAATCAACCTTTATATTATTTTCATTGGAGTATAGAAAGTTATTTCCTTTTCTCTTAAAAAAAATTTTTTTTTAATTTATTTCAGAGAGGAAGGGAGAGGGAGAGAGCGAGAGAAACATCAATGATGAGAGAGAATCGTTGATTGGCCGCCTACTGCACGCCCCACACTGGGGACTGAGCCCACAACCTCTTATGTGCCCTGACTGGGAATCAAACTGTGACCTGGTTCGCAGGTGGACACTCAACCACTGGGCCATGCCAGCCTGGCAGGACTTCCTCTTCTCTATCAAATCTGCTATACCTTTAAAAAACAACAACACTATCATCTGCCCCTTCCTTCTCCACCCCAGTCACCACTGTGATCCAGTTTCATCACTTATCTGCATTATTTGAACCACACATTTGTATACTCCATTACCTTCAAGAGAAAAGAAACTTACATTTAAGTGCCTATTTTGTGCTAGATACTAAATATCTGTTAAGTTCACACTCTCATAACGTTCTCTTAAAGTATAATTTTCCCTCCTATTTTTTCTTCGAAAGAGATCAAGGTTCATATTAAGTAACTATCTAAAGTAACATAGCCAGTAAATAGCATAGCCAGGCTATGAACGGAGGTCACACACAGTTTAAAAAAAAAATTGCTTCTTGGGTACAGGGTTTAAAGGGAAGCATGTTCCCATTTTTTTTTTTTTAATAGATAAGGAAACCAAAGTTCAGGGAAATAAATTGCTTGACTGACATTACAAAGCCAATAAATGGCAGAATTAGGATTTGAATTCCGAATTCACTTTAGTGCTGTTTCTATAACCCATGAATTAAACATTTAATATTTACTATCATTTTCTAGGTTTCTCCAAAAGATGATAAACTTCTTACGGGTAAGGACCAGGTCATGGATGCTTTGTGTCTCCTACAGCATCCAGCACTATATCTGACCTAGAAATAACAGCTGGTCTGAACACTTTTCCGTTCTCCACATCACTGCAGGATGAATAATTTTAGAAGCACCACTTTCTTCAAGTCACTTTCCTGTTCAACAGTCAGTAATGCTTCTTTAGTGCCTCCTACAACAAATCTAAACTCCATGACCCAATTTATTTTTTACATAGGCATAACTTATATTCAGTAAATAGCGAAGTACACTAACCTTAAGTATACAGATCAATTCAATTTTTACATATACAGACACCCATGTAACCACCATTCAGATCAATCTATAGAACAGCTGCAAGCCGCCAGAGGTTCTCTGGCCCCTTTGCAGTCAGTAACCCAAACCTCCCTCAATGTAAGCACCATTCTGACGCATATACCCATTCATTAGTATTGCCTTTTCTTTAACAGTAAGTAAATGGAATCATACAGCATACTCTCTTTTGTATCGGGCCTCCTTTGTTGATGTAATGCTATGAGATTCACTTATGGTACAGTGAGTATCAGTAATTTGTTCTTTATTGCTGTGTATTATTCCATTGTGTTCCTTATTGCTGTATATTATTCCATACTAGTATAAATACTAGTATATTACAATTTCTCTACTCTCCTAGTGATAGACATGTGAATTGTTTTCAGTTTGGAGTTATTATGAATAAGGCTGCTTACATTTTTAACTAAATAGCCTTTAAAGGGGTTGAAGGAATTTACATGCTCACCAGCAAAGTAAGGGAGTTCCAGTTGTTCTGCATTCTTGCCAATACTTGGCATTACAATTTTACTTTTTTGGTGGGTGTGGAAAGTGGTTTTCATTTGCATTTCCCTGATAAGCATGGTAGGATTTTAAAGGCTCTTACAGCTTCACCCATCCTATTTCCCAACCTGGACTCGGAACTCCTGCCAGGCTTCTCTGTGTCTATCTTTACTGCCTGCTCAATGCACTCAGCTCACTGTCACCTTCATCACTTTGTCTCCTGTGTTCCTCAGACCCCAATCCTAGTCCCATGCTTTAAAGCTCAGTGCAAGATGCCCCTCCTCCAGAAAGTTTCCACCAGGTATTCCAGCTCACACTAACTGCTCCCTTTTCTAAATACTTCTGGCATAAAAATTTAACATTTGATTCCACAGTGCCATTTACGTTTCTCTAATGTCTCCCTCATTGGCCTTAATCTACTAGCTACAGGATCTGGGTTTTAGAATATCCAATTGAATCCTAGAAGAACCACATTAAAAACACTTTTCTTAAATCAAAAGTTCTCCAGTGACTGGTGTGAAATTTGAATTTAGGAATTCAAATGGAGCTTCTGCTCTCTTTAAAAACACTCTGATGGTGAGGCCTTACTCACATGTATAGGCAATGTTTCCCTGGACTCCAACATCCAGAATTAGGTGAAGTCAAGCATGCCAGCTCCAGGCCATTTTTGACTGATAGACCATGGATTCACACCTGCCACAAGCCGATTACAGTCGATTATCACCTATCAATTCCACTTATAATTAAGGACACATCCTTCTTTTTCCTCTAGTTAAAGGAAGAACAATGGCTCCCAAAATATTGTTATTTTCTCATTTCATAGTTTAGAATCTTATACATTGGCAAATTCTGTATTGGATGGAGTGATTGCCTAACTAGTTTTTTTAAACTTCAAAATGAGGTGTACCAAATACAGGTAAGACTAGGGTAGCCAATCCTACACATGTTGTAGTCCTTCTTGGAGCAGTGGAGCTACTTTATCTTTTAAATAATGTCCTCCTAATTCTATGGGCTATTTCTATCCCTATGATCTCAACCAGGGCAAGAGGATCACCTGAGCCAAACCACAAAGGTACTCTAAAAGCAGGCAAAAGGGAAGGCTGAGAGAGCAAAACAAAGCTATAGCCTATAAAAACACACCTCTCCTTTGACCTCCACTACGGAGAATTCTCTTCCCTCACTTTCCTCTCCTCTCCCTTCAGAGATATCCACTCCCACCTCTGTTCTAGAGAGAATCATCTATGCCTGCCTGCTTTCTTAACCCCCACTCTCACCGCACCATTTAAGGAACTTAGTTTTTGGTACTCCTTAGCCATTCTTGACCAGGTGAACAATCAGGACTTCTCCAGATTGACTTCCAGGGAAATTCATTAGATACCCAGTCCCTATCTGGCTTCCGTATCCATTAGGGAATGTACACCCAAGATTCCCCAATTCTTAGTCTGCATCCATATGTCGTCATCAACCACTGCAGGGTAGTTATTTCTCTTCATCATCCCCAGAACATTCTAGGCCTCAAAATCCTTGGAACACATTGGATACTGATATCACGGTTCAAATTTATTCTCCGAACCAAAGCTGGAAAACAAGGACTGGTCTGCCAGTGACATTAGACCTCTCATTAAGGATAAAGAGACTCTTAATCCACGTGTTATTATGGAAGACAGAACCTGCTTCTACTGTCTTTTAACAAAGGCAGATGAAGCTACAGAAGTTATGCTTGCCTTTCATTTGTTATGCTCTGTTTTCCAAGACAGCGTCTTCCTTTGCTAGGATTTACTGTGTGGTTTATGAGCCTGAACCACCTTAGACCATCTCCCTTTTAATGGTGTCTCATTCTCAGGTTGGTTTCCAGCACAAAAAGAAGAAGCAGGGCATCACATTAGCAACTGTAATCGAGCTACTCTAGCCATAAATTAATGAGCTCTGGGATTCACATGGACCAGAGAGTCATTCCGTATTTGCACAAATGGCAACTTTATCATGAGGATATGGTCAAGACAATGACAATGAGATGAGGAAAGTTTTACAGACTTAAATGATATGTATTTTCTACTAGTAATTGTTGTCACATGTGTATGAACATCTGTGGGATTTTGATCAATTCTCAGTCATTCAAGGGTGGTTTTTCTAGGTCAGCCAGGCCCTGACCAAAAAAGGGGAAGGTAGGCCCAGGGCCAATGAAGATTAAGACAACAAAGTGAATTTCTGTGTACTTTGAAATACATTCTAAATATAAATATGAATGTTTTACACTATGCTTTACATAGTACCTTACTGTGCACTTGATTCCCTATCTAAAGTAAAAAGTGTTCAATCTTTCCCTCCTTCTCCCTCCAAAATACAGAATTCTATAGTGAATCCTTTTGCAGGATAAATTCTTATACCCTACTGCATATGTTTTATAAATGTGAATTTTTATCAAAGGTACATATAAGGAATGAATGAGAATAAGGATGGCATCCCTTTCTCTTGGGTTTTAGTAAAACTGTGACTTATATCTAATGCCATGCAAATTCAAGTCAGTTTGTAACACTCTGGAAAGAATATTTGGCTCCAAGCCAATTAACAGGAGTTAATTAAACAAGCTCTAATTTTAAATAATCTCCAGGGTTCCTGATACTATATTTTCTTGGTAAGAGACTCTGCTGTTCTGAAATAACATTCCCTGTTCCCAAAGGTACAAAACCGGCAGTGAGCTTTGGATATCCAAGTCTGCTCTCTGGTGGGCAACTCGGGAGTGTCACCTGCTTCTCATAAAGATGCACTTGGCATTCAGGACAAAAAAGATATCGGACACTGAACACAAGTCATTATATAGAACTGAATACTGGTGAATAATAGAATCAGGATAGGAAATAGAAAAAAAGGAAAAGGACACAGAAAGCATGAGACATGACACATAGGGAAAAAATATGTGGCTCCCAGTTTAAAGACAAATGATGTGGGATTGAGTTAATTTCCACCCCCATGGTAACTAGCAGATAGACATCGAGTGAGAGGAGGAAGGCAGGATGGAACAGCTGACAACCAGTCATAAATACTTAGGAGGGCGAGAGTTTAAAGCCAGCTACAGGCAGACACAATATTGAATTTCTGAGAGTGCACAGTAAGGTCTAAAGCATTGAAGAAGTATTAGCTACTTCTACTAGAAAAATGCATAGTTACAGTGTCCTTAATAAGTTATTATTAACTTATTAAGGTCTCCAAGTTATTAAGGACCCCAACTTTTTAGTTTTATTGATGGACAAACTAGGCTCAAAGGTAAAATGACCTATTGACCAGAGTAGAATGGCCACGAGTACATAAAAGTGGTTACAGAAAATAGCTGAACTTTGAAGGAAGTTCAGTGCTGCTGGTTAATGAGCTAGTTCCAAGAGGGAAGGACTAGGGACCTTGGTGACCACAGAGAAAGGGGAAAGAAGGGAAGATAGCTCTCTACTGCTTTCTGTGGGGATCTGTTTTAAAAATAAATAAAACCCACAACAGCCTGGCCTGCAAAAGCAGGCAGGGAGACCCTTTCTGGAGGCATCTATATATATAAAAGCCTAAGTGACCAAACAACCATTCGACCATTCAACCAGTATCTATGACGTGCACTGACCACCAGGGGGCAGACACTCAATGCACAGGCATGGAAACATGGAACAGACTTATGAATCTCAGAGGGAAGGGGGGATGGGGAGGGCAGGAAGAGATTAACTAAAGATCTTATATGCATACTAGAGGCCCGGTGCACGAATTCGTACAGTGGTGGGGTCCCTCAGCCTGGCCTGTGAGGATCAGGCTGAAACTGGCCCAGTGCACGGACATGCCCTGGAGCCCTTCTGCGGCCCCTCCTGGGCCCCAATCAGGACTGGGCAAGATGAGCCGGCCCCTGTGGGGATCAGGCAGAAACTGGCAGTCTGACATCCCCGACTGCAAGAGGTGCAGGCCAGGCCGAGGGACCCCACTGGTGCATGAATGAATTCATGAACCGGGCCTCTAGTTGTATATATTTTCAGGCAAAGAAAAGACATAAAAAGGTACATTTAAAAAGTATGTGCCCTTCCTTCTGTGATGTTAAAGGAAATGAGCTCATGTGGGGAGCTCCACATAGATTATAATAGTCAAATAATGATCTTGAAACTACTTCTAGAGTGTTGTTTTTTTTTTAGAGTGGTTTTTTAATCAAAGAAATAAAAATTCGGTCTCCAGACCTACTGAATCTGCATTTTAACAAGATCTCCAGGGTATTCATACACACATTAAAGTTTGAAAGCATTAGTTTAGACCACATCTATTCTTTCCTTCCTCCAAGGCCTTGCTTCTTCAATTATTAGTTCTCTCATTTACACTGAGTGGCCAGATTATGATGATCTCTGAACGAATAATAATCTGGCCACCCAGTGTATATCCTATATAATAAAAGGCTAATATGCAAATTGTCCCCTTGACCAGGAGTTCGACCAGCAGGCAGGCTGGCCAACCACCCATGTCCCCTCCCCCTGGCCAGGCTGGCTGGATCCCACTCATGCATGAATTCATGCACCGGGCCTCTAATATATATCTATAACACACACACACACACACACACACACACACTGAGTGGCCAGATTATTACGCGTTCAGAGATCATAATAATCTGGCCATTCAGTGTATATATCCCTTTCCACACACTGGTTCCCTCACTTTGACTGGTTCCCAACCGTCAAAGGCCTTCTCTTATAGCTGCAAGCCCCCTACTTCAAGATACCATGCTATCACCAGTTCTTTCCTTTTCCTTGTCCCTACATCAACCTGGTCCAAACCACTATAATCTCTCATGTACACAACCATCAGAGCCTCCTAATTGGTCTTCCCATTTCCTCTCCTCTTGTTTTACAATCCATTCTCAAAGCACCAAAGGGAATTTGTTTAAAACAAAAATTAAGCCACATCACTCTTCAGTGTGAGCCACCCCGCAATGATTACCCCACTTGAAATAAAATGCCAACTCCTTATCATGGCCTATAAGCACGATATCAGCCGGTTCTTACTTCCTCTATAAGATCTATTTCAGCCACTCCCACATTCTTTCCAGGCTCAAGTCACAGTGCCTCCTTTCCATTGCTTAAAAATACCAAACTTTCTCCTAGTATTGGCTTTTGCACTTACTGTCCCCTCTGTCTGTTATGCTGTGCCTGAACTTTGGTAACTAAATTCTTCTCATTACTTATGTCTCAGCTTAGATTTATCCTCAGAAAGGCCTTTTAACATTCCTCTTTATTTTCCTAACCCCTTCCCCAAACTTTATTATACTTCTCTATAAATAAGCTTCTAGTTTTGCCCTTTAATTTTTTTATTGTGACTTGGCTGTATCCATTGCTCATTTGTTTTGCTTTATATTCAAATTTCTTTAAACTAAAAAAAGAAAACCAACCAAAGTAATTCACCCATTTCTCCCACCCACCAAACCCATACCTCTAGCAACCTGTTCTCTGTATCTATGAGCGTGGGTTTTAAAAATATATAGATTCCACATATAAAAGAGATCATTTAGTATTTGTCTTTGTCTTATTTCACTTAGCATAATGCCTTCAAGGTGCACCCCATGTTGTCACAAATGGCAAGACTTCTTTTTTTGTGGCCAAATAATATTCCATTGTGTGTATACATATACACACATATATAATACACACATCTTTATCCATTCACCCATTGATGGACATGTAGGGTGTTACCAATCTTGGCTATTGTAAACGCATGCTGCAATGAACATGGGAATGTAGCTATCTTTTTGAAGTATATTTGTTTTCTTTAGGTAAATACCCAGAAGTGGAACTGCTGGACCATACAGTAGTTCTATTTTTAAAATCTGAGGACCCTCCAGTGTTCTCCATAGTGACTATCAATTTACATTCCCACCAACAGTGCATAAAGGCTCCTGTTTCTCCACTTCCTTGTCAACACTTGTTATTTCTAGTCTTTCTGGCTATTATAACAGGTGTGGTTATAATAAACCTCATTGTGGTTTTGATTTGTATTTCCCTGATGATTAATGATACTGAACATCTTTTTGTGTACCTGTTGGCCATATGTATTGTCTTCTTTGGAAATGTTTATTCAGATCTTCAGCCCATTTTTAAATCAGATTGGTTTTATTTTTGTTTTGTTGTTAAATTGTATGAGTTCTTTACATATTTTGGTATTAGCCCCTTATCGGGTATATAATCTGCAAATATTTTCTCCCATTCAGTAAGCTGGCTTTTCAGTCTGTTGATGGTTTCCTTTGCTGTGCAGAGCTTTCTCAGTTGTACGTAGTTTTACTTTATTCTGCTTTTTGCTGCTTTTGCTTTTGGTGTCAGATTAAAAATTGATCACCAAGACCTATGCCAAGGAGCTTAATGCCTATGTTTTCTTCTAAGAGTTTTATGGTTTCAGGCCTTCTTTTCCATCTTTAATCCATTTTGAGTTAATTTTCCTATAGGGTATGAAATCATTTAATTCTTTTGCATGTGGCTGTCTAATGTTGTCAACATTGCTTATTAAAGACTGCCCTTTCCCCATTGTATGTTCTTGGTTTCTTTGTTGTAAATTAACCATACCTATGTAGATTTATTTCTGGGCTCTCTATTCTGTTTTATTGATCTATGTGTCTGCTGTTATGCCAAACCACCTTATTTTAATTACCACAGTTTTGCAATATAGTTTGAAATCAGGGAGGGTAATGCCTCCAGCTTTCTTCTTTTTCAGGATTGTTTTTGGCTATTCAGGGTCTTTTATGGTTCCATATAAATTTTAGGAGTTTGTTCTATTGCTGTGAAAAATGCAATTGTAATTTTTATAGGAATTTTATTGAATCTGTGTATTACTTTGGACAATATAGACATTTAAACAATATTAACTCTTCCAATCCATGAGCATGAAATGATCTTTCCATTTATTTGTGTCTTCTCCAATTTCTTTCATTAACATCTTCTGGTTTTCAATAAACAGGTCTTTCATTTCCTTGGTTAAATTTATTCCTAGGTATTTTATTCTCTTTGATAAAATTGTAAATGGTATTGTTTACTTAATTTCTCTTTCTGATAGTTTATTAACAGAGCATAGAAATGCAACAGATTTTTGTACATTGATTTTTTATCCTGCAACTTTACTAAATTTATTTATTAGTTTTCAGTTTTCCAAATGAGTTGTTAGGGCTTTCTATATTATATATAACATGTCATCTATAAATAATAACATGCTTAACACTTAGTAGATTCTCAATAAACACTTGTGAAATTAATCAGTATCAATTTTTTCCTTCTCTCCACTGTCAACCTTCTCAAAACTATCTTCCGTTTCTTGATATGACGCTTTCCTCTCCATCTAGCTCCTACCCTTCTCCATTCCACTGACACCATTCTACAAACAGCCTGTTCAGGAAATCCAGCAGCCTTTTCTCAGTCTTCTGATCTGTGGACCTGTCTGTAGCACATGACCAGTACCTACATCAGAACATAGTTCTGGCACTTGCTTTTATAGAAAGAGATGTTTTATGAAAATATACAT
The DNA here is from genome assembly GCA_026230045.1 of Corynorhinus townsendii. Classification (NCBI taxonomy): domain Eukaryota; kingdom Metazoa; phylum Chordata; class Mammalia; order Chiroptera; family Vespertilionidae; genus Corynorhinus; species Corynorhinus townsendii. The sequence continues at coordinate 33,845,891 of JAPDVU010000009.1, forward strand.
ATTTTCCAGAATTCTTTGTTCAGGCTTGTTCTATCCTTCTATTCTCCCTTCTAACCACTCCCAAGGCTTCAGCTATCTGCACTATCATCACTATTACGTTGCTAGATCATTCTTTTTCCTGAGCTCAAGGATTGTCCATTTGCTTGAAATCCCATTCCAACTGGACTGTGCCTTGGGATCAGGCACTTTAAAGGCAATACTCCTCCTCTTCATGTAACCTTTGGAAAGACCTTCTCTGGAAGGATAAATAACTGCTAATACAATAACAAACCAAAAAAACTAATTTGGGGTGTACGGGAACTTGAAGGATGGAGAACAGTGTGGGAAACAGACTTTTCACCCGAGGATATTTTCCCATTGATTTTTTAGAGTGGAAGAGAGAAAGAAAGACAGAGAGAAACATCGATGTGAAAGAAACACATTGATCGGTTGCTTCCTGCACAAGCCCTGACCCCAAACATGGCCTGGGCCAGGGAGAAGTGTGCAACGGAAGTACATGCCCTTGACCGGAATCGAACCTGGGACCCTTTGGTCTGCAGGCTGACGCTCTATCCACTGAGCCAAACCGGCTAGGGATGTATGCCTTTTTATATTAAAAAATTTTTAATCAAAGACATCTTTAAAATAAAAAATAAAAATATAGATAACTAGAATTTTCCAGGGAAATAAATTTTGTAGGTCTAGAGCAAGTCTAGGACTATATAATGCTGTTAAAAGCTATAGAATTTCCTAAGCATATAATAATGGCTTCTTGTCTCTTTTCATGGCACTGACAAATATTCTTTCCAGTCTTTGTTTTATGTTTTGTTTTGAATAGAGTTTTTGTAGAGAATACATTAATAATACTAAGGGGATCTGGAGGCTAAGAAAGAGTAGATGCACTGAGAAAACACTGCAATAGAGGTGACAACATCTTTTCAAAACAAATCTGACTTGTCTGTCATCTCACCAAGCAACTTGTCGTCCCTCAGAAAGAATGCCTTAAGCATAAACCCCTTTCATTCAAAGCTTTCTGGGCTTCATGACTGTTAATCATCATTTTGATATGCTTACAAGGCTAGGCATATCATAGGTACTAATCAGTGGCTTTAAAATCATAGCTACACCCCTCATTACCAAAGAGTCAAGTTCAATAAAGAGGAGTCATTTGAAGATTGTAAAATCTAAAAATCTACCATACAGAATTCTGTAGTCAACAGTTTAGGCAGAATAATTAAGTAAATAATCCTAAAAGCATCTATACTCGGGATTTGGTATGATAAGGTCTTACTATTTTTCCAAGGTAGGAGTAGAGGAAGAAAGATATGTGAAACATTATCTGCCCTAATTCTTATCAGTCAACCCCATGGTCAGGAGTGGACATTAGACATATCTAAAAGATCATTAAAGTAAACATCAAAAGGCAACAGGATGCTTATGATCTGCAACAAGTATTGTCTGGGTCCTTTTCTATAACTGTTTATAGAAACTTCATCCTTACCAGACCCCACCATCTTACTATAATCATGAATGAAAGCATGTTATGCAGAGATATGGCCTCAACAAGGGAAATCAATCCAAGCAAGGACCGAGAACTAACATTTATTGAACAACTGTTATGTGCCAGGCATTATGCTTGCATTCTTATACATAATTTCTTATTTGATTCCCACAAAAATTCAACGAAGAATATATTTTAAATCCCAAACTGAACCTTAGACAGATTAAATATCTTACCCAAGATCACAGAGCTATTAAGTGATAGAGCTAGAATTGAAACCCATGCCCATCTAATTATTTTTTTTCTATTACACCCAGATGCCCCTCTTAAATAAGAACATTTAAGAAGTGAAGAAAGATTTAAGTATGAGATAATTTAAATGTATTTGGCAAAATGAAATCTCTGCATTCATTCATTCAACAAATATGTAAGAAACAGTTAAGGATGGGCTATGCATTTGAATAAACTGAGACTTGGGGAGCTGACTCAGGTCACAAGGCTGTTAAGTAATAAGATCAGAACTCAGACAGTCTGACCCCAGACCATGTTTTCAAATACACTATACTTCCTCTCTAAAATTCAAAGGAAAACATCAGTGTTGTCCACTGCAGTAAAAGAAAATTGAGTGATTCCTAGTAATGGGTCCACTAGATGGAAAAGGGAAATGTTTTCCTCAAAGCAATTTCAGAGGTTTATGCATATACATCTGGATTATGGCCGGTCTTAAGTAATATTCTCCTTTTTTTTTAATCCTCACCCAAGGATATGCTTATTGATTTGTTAGAGAGAGAAGAAGGGAGAGAGAAAAGAAGGGAGAGAGAGAGAGAGAAAAAAACATTGATGTTCATCGATGGATACCTACCACCTGCCCCAGACCAGGAAGCAAACCTGCAACCTTTCGGTATACAGGACATATAATCAACTGAGCCACACTGGCTAAGACTTAAATAATATTCTTAACTGCCTTGATAATAAATATTACCATCCTGTATTTGTTTAATGCTTTTTAGGTTTTCCAAATGTTTTCTGATATAACCATCAATATATTATTATACATATATTATTCTCATCTTTATTCCTATAGAATAAAGCCAAAAGTCTTGGTACTCCTAAGATCCCTCACAGCTCTGCCTTTCTAGCTTAATTTGCTACCAATCACACTCACAAAATTTATGTTTCAGCTACACAATTCTCTGAGAATTCCACCTTTGCTCATATTCCTTTTGTCTAGATGGTCTCTAGCATAGGATTTATAATTATCCATGTGTTTCTTTTTCTCAAGAGATTAAGCTCCTTGGGAGTAGAGATTGTCTTTCTCATCTTTGTATTCCCTGTGTCAAACTCAGAGAAGATATTCAATATTTATTAAATGAATAAAAGAATGAATTATATAGATTACTAAACTGTTAATTGGAAGATGGAAGTCTGTACAAGTCCCATACTAAAATTCAAAGTCTTTACCTCAGTTTTTCCAGCTGTAAAATAAATTTCAATTCAATTCAACATTTATTGCAATGAATATACTTCCTATTCAATAGATAGAATATTCTGAGTGTTCTTTAGAAGGGTCACAAAAATCCAAATAATGGTTATTACCTCCTCCATCATGGCATCCTGTGTGGCTGAGATTTCTCCTTTGGTTGCTCCACTGTGTACAAGGTTCCGTAGTCGTATACAGAATTCTCTCATCTATGACAGAAAGTTACTCAGCACCACAATATTTACCAAATTCAACTGTAAATGAACCTAACAGACCAATGCTAGTTCTATTTTGAAGAATATCTCAGCCAAGACCCAGGGCAAAGTTCATAAAAGCAAATGTGTTTTTCCCCAACCAGTCTACTTTCCTTAGAAAAAGCAGAAGACTTAATTAATGATTATGCCATTAAATCACTCTCACAGATTTTTATTTAGAACTTCACTGGTTGTCTACTTCTCTGCCAAATCATTATGACCATGGCTATGCCAACCCCCACTATAGTTTTGATTTTTTAGAGATGCCAAAGATTAAGGTACATCTGAAATCTAACCACAATGCTAAAGAGGATTTTGCTGTTATCTGAAATGGAACCCAAAGCTATACTATTAATGATCTTTTAGCCTGTGGGTTAAGAATCCCCAGTGTTTCCTGGGTGGAAAATAATCTACTTCTAATATTGGGGAAACACATCTACAGTTTACTTTAAAATGTAAGCTTTCTCCCAGGGATGACAAACCCCATTTAGTCTCATAGATCAGGACAGCAGATTCTGGCAACTCCCAGTTCTCAAAAAAGATGTCTGACTGGCATCCCTGTAGGACTTATAATCCTCCCTGGAGAATGGGTAATGTGGAGAAGACATGATGACTTATTAAGATAAATGAAGCAATAAAAAGCAGCTCAGTGACTACATCAAATCTTTAGTGTATGAATAAACTATGCTGATATGGTTTGGGGAACCCTCTGAACTCAGCATATTCTTTAAGGAAGGCTCACAAACAGTTCTTTTTTGTTTTACTGGTACAGAAAGCTGTCCAGCCCACCTCCACTGGAGCCAAGTGAGAGGCACAGTACCCAGTGTGCTTCTGGTCCATATTAACTAAACACAGGACTTCCTTTCCTACGTACCCAAATGAAAATATTAGGATCAATAGAAATAAAAGTGGAAGATTTTTAAAAAGAAAAAACACACACACACACTGTAATCTCAATTATTTTTAAAGTTAATATGTGCCTACATTGCTTTTGAGAGACACTGGTTAGCCAACTTGTGTATCAACTGTACACTGAAATGCCCATAGATCCTCTTGGAAAATCAGTTGGAAGCTTTAAAGTAAGTAATCCAACCCCACCCTGCTCTATATGTTGTACCTTGTGGTTCAGAATGTCATTCATCCTTCTTGTTGCCTCTGTTGTATGAGATTCAGGGAAGCACTTCTTAGGAACTACACCATATTTTTCTGAAAGAAAATAAATTTTAGTGTTCAATAAGGTAAAAGTATACTCTAGCATTCCAACATTAGTAAGCCTGGCAAAAAATAGCAATTGCTTTAAAAATCAGGCCATATTATGTTGGTCTAATTCAGAAAACTTAATCATATGCTTCATAAAATTAAACAGGTTATTTAATCTCCATATTTATCCACCTATCTTAGAATTAATTCTATTCTTTTTATCTATCGTACTTTGTAAAGTGCTCAGCATGATGAGGTTTTCTCAAGACAACGCTTTTTAGAATAAGGACATTTTCAAACAGCTGCAGTTTCCCTGTGTTTCTTGATTACACCAATGAACAAGAGATAAGCTTTTTCACAGAAAGTTAGTGCTAGTTAATACAACTTTTTCTTCTCTAACCCATTCTTCACAGTACCTATCTCCTTACCACTCCTGGCCAGGTGGTTCAGTTGGTTGGAGCATCATCTCATATACCAAAAGGTTGCAGGTTCAATTCCTGGTGAGGGCACATACCCAGGTTTCTGGTTCAATCCCTGGTTGGTTGAGGTGAATATGAGAAGCAACCAATCGATGTTTCTCTCCCTCTCCCTTTCTCTATAAAAATCAATAAAAACATATCCTCGGGTGAGGATTTAAAAAAAGCTACTTTATAGGTGAGCATGTGAGATAAAAGTTCTTAGAGCTAACTATACACCCTTCTGGAAAACCAATTCTATTCTGTACATAACCACCAAAGAAATGCACTAGGCTTAACTGCAGAACCTTACTTAACCATGCTGTGTTTCACTTCCATTAGAGAAAGGCTCTTACCAACAATATTGACAAGCATATCCCATTGTCCACCATCATTTGTAGGATTCGAAAGCAAATACTGCACCAGTCTGCCATCCTCAGGTTCCTCTTTCTGGGCTGTGTCCACAAACGAATTTAAGAAGAAGTAACAGCGTTCAACCTAGAGTAGAGAAGTTAAATAAAATTAAAGGAAAAGATAGCTAATACTTTTATTTCCATTGTCAACAGAATAGGAGTCTTGGAACTACCGTGGACCCAACAGAGTAGTTTTTGAGTACAGGGGTTGGCAAAAGTAGGTTTACAGTTGTTCGTGTGGAAAAAGACATGCAGGTTATGATTATTACAATAGTACTCACAAGATCAGTACTACAAACCTATTTTTGCCCACTCCTGTATAACTGACATTTGTTTCAAAGGGGGTTTTTGTGTTGTTTTAATTTTTTTTGTTGTTTTATTGAAGCATAATTGACATAACATTGTATTAGTTTCAGATGTACACAGTAGATATTTTAAAACTAAAGTAGGTAACTAAATATCAGTATCTGGGTCATAAAAATATTTAAAGTTTCTTCTTATATCTGAGTATACACATTCTAGGCAAAACAAGACATTGCTTTATTTTTAAATAAAATCTGATATTTAGAGCCTTCAATCTATAAACATCTAATGGATACTTACATAATATACATTTTAAAGACTTAAAATATTGAATAAAATTATTTACTGTTTTCAGTCAAGTACCACCCAGAGAAGGAATGCAAAACGTACCAACCAAAAGCAGTTCTACCTTTGAAAAAGTCAACTTCTGATACTTTGGAAATCAGAATAAATGGTGTCACATCTATAAATGGAAGTAGGACTACAACTTGAAAAGCAAGAAATGAAGAGATAGTCTCTATTAAGGTTGAGAGTGAAACAAAAAGAATCTTGCAAGATCAGTTCTATACCTTGTCCCAGAAAAAGAGGTAAGATTGACTAAACTCAAATTCTTCAATATTTAATTTTTTCATGAATGGAAGTCTCATAACGTTCAGACAAGAAAAGATCCAGCATCGCCCTGAAACAAGAAAGAAAACCAAGAAATTATGATGAGTGTTCACATAGGTTACATTGTATTTCCCAACAATGAACTCATGACAAGATCTTGAACAATTTAAGACTAAATCAGAAAGAGCAGAAATATTCAAACAAAACAAGAAAAGTAATAATTACTATTTTGCATTACATATATGCAAAGGCATAATAATCTTAACATATAAAAAAAATCTCTTTACATATCACATAAAGCATCCATAACAAACCACTTAAGAAAATCACATTAGAAATACTGATTTCTAATGAGAAACATGAGCAGAGATCACAGGTAATTTAATGTCCAAAAAGATACAAGGGGTGACAAAAAAAACCCACTTTTAAGTTTATTATAAAATACCTATTAAGTGGGGAAACATTATTTTTTAATTTATAATGCCCAATATTGGCAAGGATTTGGGGAAATAGCATTATGATACACTCTGGATAGCAATCTAAACAGATACTAAATATCTGAAGGCAATTTGGCCATACATGGTAAAAGCTTTAAAAGACCTGACACTTTAATCTGGAATATATAGTATACTAGAGGCCTGGTGCATGAAAATTCATGCACTAGATGGCGGGTCCTTCAGTCCAGCCTGCCCCCTCTCATAGTCCGGGAGCCCTCAGAGGCGGGAGATGACCTGGCGATCAGGGGAAGGTGATGCCCCCATCACACCTCTGCTGCTGCTACTGCCGGCAGCCCAAGCCTCAGACGGCCCTGGTTACCTGAGCCTCAGGCAGCCCTAGGCAGCTGGGCAGCCACCATCTGAGGCTTGCCTGAGCCTTGGGCCGGCCCTGGGTGGCTGGGGGGCTAAAGGGACTGGGGGACTCCAGAGGCAGGCACCCTGGCGGGGCTGAGGGGACTGGGCGCTGCCATCTTGTGGCTGTGGGCACTGCCATCTTTGAGGGTGTGACAGCCAATTAGCATATTCCCGTCTTATTGGCTGTCGCTATCTTTGTGAGGGTGTGACGGTCAATTAGCATATTCCCCTCTTCATTAGATAGGCTGCTTTAATATAAGGTAACTCTAACATAAATCAATTCCCCTTCTCCCTTTGAGAATTAAAATATTCTCCACATGCATCTTAGCATCAGAGCCTTTGCCATGATTAGGTCCACTCTTTCAATCAGAACACATCATTTTTCTTCCATCCAGTAGGCCTGGATCACAGCAATGCTTTCAATCTATTCATGATGCTGTCCCTGAACACTTCATGCCATGCCTCAACTACACAATCACATTCTTCATTTGCCCTGTAAGTGGATAATCACATACTCTACAATGTTGCCACTTCTTGTACTGACTTAAGCGATCTTTACTTTAGAAGGTGTATTTACAATATCCAGGAATATACCGTGTTCAAATTTTTCGCCTTTTAAAAATGTGATTCAATCCACTGATCTCTATAAGCATCTAAAACTAGCACAAATTGAGGTCATTTCAGAGTAATGTCCTTTTAGTATAATTCTGTTGTGAGACTGTCCTCCTCATTTAGATTCCTTTCACTGTAGCTGTTTTTCTGACAGTAGTGCCAGGCAGTAGATAGGAAAACAAGAAGTCTTGATCAGGAAGAAATGAGAACTGGACATTTCTCTGTATTACAAACTGGTCTATTGATTTTATCTGAGCCAACATTTGCTCAAGTTGCAAGCACGAAGCATATTTAAAACTAACATTCAGTGACATGTTAATGGGACTACATTGTGCCTTTTCCATTTTATACACGTGTCTATGCCCTTCAAGGCAATTTGGGGGTGTCCCCTAGGAAATGAACATTTTTGCATGGTCTGTTTTGTACCAAGAGCATATATCTCCAGGACATGGGTATGCAATCATTTAACTTCAGCACAGAGCATTATGAATTACATTCAAACAGATGACCAGGGACTTAACATGTTAGTGCTCAAATAAAATACACTAACAAGCCACAGAGCACCAAAACAAGCCACAAAGTCCTGTACTTGAACCTGCCTTTACCTGTACCTGTTCTCCAAGAATTTACTACCAGTTCTTTCAATACAAACCTCTGCTCCGCTAAGACTTTTATTCAAATGGAGCACTGTCAGAAAGGTCAAGGGAAGTGTGCAAGAAGTTTTCAGAGCCTACCTGAGGCCTTCTGGTTGGTGACTGGCTTGCCTTCCTGAGACACAGCGTGCTGGAACACGTGCTGACTACCCTGGACCGTGGCCCTCTTCAGACAGATGTCCAGCAGGTCGTGGGTGGTCCCCACATTCTGGGCCAGTACGAACTGAGGGTCGGAGTTCAGTTTCTGGATCAGAGCAGCTACCTTCTCCGAATTCAGTCCTGTTAGGAGACCAATGGGATTATAACACCAAACAGGGGCCGAAGAGAGTTGATCTGGGACTCCCACACCCCGGCTCTTCCGATCCCAGCCCCAGCCCTTCCCGCCGCCCGGCCTCTGGGACCCAGCGCAGCAGCGAGGCAGGACCCCCGGCCGGCTCGGCGGGGGAGAGGGCGCCTCACCCGCGCTGCTCATGGCTCCCACGCTGCCCGGTAGGGAACGGTAGATCTGGGGGTCCTCAGGAGAGCGCCCGGGCGGCACAGCGATAGCTGCCTCCGAGTCCCGACCTGCCTCGCACCCGAGCGCCGGAAAGAGGAAATGGGCTCGGCGGTGGCGGAGGGCTGGGGCCCGGGAGAAACGGGGTCCGCGGAGGGACAAACCTCCCTCCCTCGCGTTGCTGAGTCAGCGGGAGGCTGGCTGGCGGCTCCGGGGAGGGCTGCGGGGGCGGCTGCTGACGCGCTCCGTGCGGCCCTGTCCCAGCCCGCGGTTCCCGAGGCCGGGCCTGCCCTAGCCTCCCTCCGCTGCCCACAGTCCCCGGGCGGCGCCCGCATCCTCGGCCCGCTGCGATCGCGCTTCCCGGCCACCGGGGCGCCCTGTGGGAACAGGCCGTCTCCGAGCGGAGTTCCTTGCTGGCCCGCAGCCGAATACTCGCGTTGAGGAAGGGACTCCATGCAGACTTTGCAGAGCCTACAGGGGCGGTGGGGCGGCGCTGGGGCCGCACACTAATCACAGGGCATAGGACCGCTGTCTCGCCACACACAAGAAAATATACCCAAAGGCTCTTTTAAACAGGGTATTTTTTTTATTTTTTATTCATTGATTGATTTTAAAGAGAGAGAAACATCGATTTGTTGTGCATTTATTGGATGCTTCTTGTACTAGTATGTGCCCTGACCCAAAATCCAATGCAAGGGAACCGCAACCTTGGCATATGGAGGATGCTCAGCAACCCGGCCAGGGCCGGAAGGCTCTTCCTGTGTAGAGCGTTCTTTGCTGACCCATCACTGCATTTTTAATGGCAACGTGTTGCTTGCATTCTAGTCAGAACCCAGTTCTTGTATTGAGGAGAAATTGCTCTTTCCCACCCTCTCAGAAGCTGCTACCACAGTTCTGCAAAGATGCACCTGCTCATTTTAAAAGAACTGTTCATTCTGGCTTCATGGAGTTGATGTCTCCTGCCGAGACCCACGTGTACTGTGTGTGAGGTTTAACCAAAGGGAATAACAGAGGTCAGTCTTAAGCATCTATGCTGTTTGGCCAGGTGCTCTACAAAACCTGCAAATGAGCCCCGCCCAGCCCCCCAGTCCCAAATAACGCAGCTGCTTTCCCAGGCTTTGCCATGGTGAAGGCCTTTGGTATTATTCTTGTGCTCTGAAATCTCAACCCTTAGCGAGATGATGGGATGGGACCCACAGGTGATAAAACAAATACATCTTCCTTATCATTGAGAAACCCTGTGTCTTCTCAGAACAGTGAGAGTCTTCTGTGGAACCTAGAATCTAGATCCTACTTTGAAAATCATCACTGGTTCTAAGGAGCTTTAATAAATGGAAAAATCCACACTCAGACACCAATCAGTCATTTGAGAAATCACATGAGAGACCTAGAGAGACCTAGCTAATGTTTGGGGATGTGTCATAGCAACTATCTCCAACAGGGCCAATTAACTGTCTTATGCTGAGATTCTTCCGATGTCTGAAGAAAAGGAACAGGCTGAAAATTATGCTGAAAGAAATCATCGGTTGTTTCACAAAATGATGTTCAAGCGTTTTGCCCAATTCAGTTCATAACATTTTATTCAATATCTGCGATATACCAGACACTGGGCAAGCTGCTGATGAAAGGGAGACAAACAGAGCTTAATCTTGTCTTCAAGAAACTCACAATGTAATGAGAAAGATGCAGAATAACTTTAGACAACCAATACTAGCATACCAGTAGTGCTGTAGCTACAGTAACGAGAGCTGTTAATTAGGATCAGAGGTGCCTTAAAACGAACAAACAAAAAAAGACAAGTAAGCATAATCTTAAAGACTGGATGGGCTTTTACAAGGCAAACAACAGAAGAAAGGTGTGCAAGGCGCCAGCAAAGGCACAGAGGAATTAAAGCATATGGCGAAGTCACGCTCAAGAAACAGAATCAGAGTTTGATGTGGTTAAGAGCAAGGAAGGTGTTGAGAGCAGGGGTAAGGCGTAGGACTAGAAAGGTAGGTTTGGGCCAGGATATGAAGGGTTTTATATGCTATGCCTGAGCACCTGGACTTTAGTCTGTGGTCAATTAGAAGCCAAAATAAGTTCTTAAACTAAGGAGAATATGCTTAGTTCTATGACAGAAACCTAATGGCAGTGGGAAGCTGACTTGGAGGGGAGAGGTTCTAGAGGTAGAGCAACTAGGTAGAAGGCTATTCTAGGAGCCCCTTTGGGAGATGACAAAAGCCTTAAACTGTGGAAAGGGAAGAGGCACCGATAACTTGGAAGTTTTCAGTTGAATATAAGGATGGATGGTGATATCATCCACCAAGAGAGGGAATACAGAACAATAGACATGTTAGGGGGTATGTGAATGAGCAGAAATTAATTCAGTTTGGGCCTTAGCAAGCCTGGAGTTCTCACAGGACACCGAGGAAGAGAAGTCCAGAAGGCCGATTTAAAGATGTCTAGAGCCCTGGACAGCGTGCTCAGTGGTTAGAGCGTTGGCCCGCAGACCCAGAGAGTTGTGGGTCCTATTCCCAGTCAAGGACACATACCTGGATTGCAGGTTTGATCCCTGGCCCTGGTCGGGGCATGTGGGGGAGGCAACGAATCAATGTGTCTCTCTTACATTGATGTTTCTCTCGCTCTCTCCTCTCTCTTTCCACATCCCCCCATCCTTCCACTATCTCTGAAAATCAATGAAAAAGATATCCTCAGGTGAGGATTAACAACAAAACAGAAAAAGAAAAAAAGATGTGTAGAGATTAAGTAGGACACAAAGGTCTTGGAATAACGAAAACAACAAATTTGCAGAGGGAAAGAGAGTAAAGCCAAAAAGAGATGAGGACCAAGAATAGCACTTTGGGTGGCAGCATGAGGCTGTATAGGGTGTTCATGGCACAGGGTGCCAGGCTGAGTGGGGTGAATGGAGCCTGAAGTCCAGTTCAAGCTCTGCCTGCCAAGCGATGCCCCCTGGCTCCTGATATGGTGTGCCTTTTACTACTTCTTACTAACATGCCTTCTGGGAGTAGCATTCATTCTGGAAATAGTAACATTTTTTTAAATGTTTTTATTGATTTCAGGGAGAGGGAGATAGAAACATCAATGAGAAACATCCTCTCCCTACATGCCCCCCATTGGGTATTGAGACAGCAACCTGACTGGAAATCTAACCGGTGACCTCCTGGTGTATGGAATGATGTCAACCACTGAGCACACTGGCCAGGCTGGAAACAGTTAACATTTAGAGACTGGGCCCAGCTGGTGTGGAGAATGATGTCCTGGAACCTCAGGAAGGCAAGGAGAAGATGATGAATGGGGCTGAAAGCGTCAGAAAAGTAGGATTGAGGTTGGCAAACTGGGTGAGCGGTGACTTTAGAGGGGGCAGCTTCAGCGGAAGGGCAGGGAGGGCAGAAGTCACACGACAGTAAGTTGAGAGGGAAAGAATATCAGGAAAACCCTTTTGGGAGAAAAAGAAAACTTGTGTCTACCTAGAGCAGTGGTCGGCAAACTGTGGCTCGCGAGCCACATGCGGCTCTTTGGCCCCTTGAGTGTGGCTCTTCCACAAAATACCACGGCCTGGGTGAGTCTATTTTGAAGAAGTGGCGTTAGAAGAAGTTTAAGTTTAAAAAATTTGGCTCTCAGAAGAAATTTCAATCATTGTACTGTTGATATTTGGCTCTGTTGACTAATGAGTTTGCCGACCACTGAGGATGAAAAGCAGAAACCAGGACAGGTGAGAGGGATGGAATCACCGGGGAAGGTGGGGGAGATCAGTTTTACAGCTACTGCTGCCCTTTACCTGACAATTATTCCATTTCCTCACCCCATCACCAGAGATTCCTATCATCATCACCTTGCCAGTTCTCCTGCTCTGCCCTCATGGTGAGGGTGGTACCCTTAGTACCAGCTTCCACCCAGCAGTTCACACCCATGCATTCAACCCCAGGTCTGCACAGAGACAAGGTGGAGAAAAAAAACACCCCACCAAACTGGTTTCCTAGTAGATCCACCCCAAATGACCCACCCAGGAAGACATTTTTCCAAAAATAGAATTCTTAGGACCTATTAGGAAAATCGCTGAGCCAGTTGAAAATCTGGCTCAGCGATTTTCAACCCGTGTGCCACAAGAATTTTAAAACATGCAATACCTGACTATTTAGTCAAGGGCACTGACCTCTTTTCCCTTACATTGTCAAATTAAAAAATGAGAACAGCCAATACAACAGTCATTCAGTGTGAATGAATCAAAATTATATGTATTTTTGGGTAGATCGGCAAAAATATATATATTTTGGTGTGCTGCAGACTTTTAGTAATTAGTCTATATATGCAATGAGGTGGAAAAGGTTGAAAATTGTTGCTTCAGCTCCTTTCAGGAAAGATATTGTTGCACCCCATGACACCTCATGGGACAAAGCAACCAGAAACAGAATTCTAGTATGAAATCCACAATAATTAAAAAATTAAATCTTGGCCCTAGCCAGGTAGCTCAGTTGGTTAGAGCATCATCCTGATATGCCAAGGTTGTGGGTTTGATCCTGGGTCACGGCACATACAAGAAGCAACCAATGAATGCATAAATAAGTGGAACAAATCGATGTTTTGTTTTCTCTCTCTCTCCCTTCCTCTCTTTCTATCTAAAATCAACAAATAAAAAAAAATTTTAAGGAAATATTCATAAATCCTATGCAGTGGCCTCACCTGCGGTTGCAGATATGCCCTCTGCCTACTGCTTCCACGGGGCTGCCTCCAGTTAAGGCAAACAGGGCCGGTCTCAAGGCAAATTCTTCATCATGTGACCTCCTGCTGTTGGAGAGTGGGAATTTTTGAGCACTACTGAGGCTGTGGACTATGCCCCAGAACAAGTTGTCAGTGCTGACACCAGGCCAGGCCTTGAGATCGGTCTCATGGCCCCTTCCCAGCACGTAGGCCTTCTTTCACAGAACACTGTCAGCTTTCTGAAGAACAGGATGACCCTGTGAATAACATGGTCGTCAATGGCATGACTCTGACGTTGCTTGGGAAAAACTGTTTTGTCTTGGGTTACTTGGTCTGCAAGAACAGGATGTGGTTAATGTGCTTAAAAAGTGGTCCTGCACAAAGGGTAGGGGAGGCTGCTCTCTGGACTCCCTGCATGGAGAATGGCAAAGCAGTCACCTGGCTAGCTCAAATAAAGGCTCTTTGCTATTGCATCGGACTCGGCTCCCTGGTGGTCTTTGGGGATCACGAAATCTGGGCATAACACTGCCTTTGCTCTCCACTGGTCTTTGACATGTGTTGGCCAACTGCTTCCACTTCAATGGAAAAGACCAGATTTTTCGGTTGGGTGGAAGTCTGGAGTAGACTCTAACACAAATATTCTGTAATTCCATGACATCTATTCATATTTCAGTGTTGCCCCAATTAACTCTAAGATTTGCTTTGGTCAGAAAGCCTCCCGATATTTCACCAGACCTGATAGTACATTTCAGGTCACGTGCTGGTGTCCTGCTGAGCCAAATTCAGCACCTAAATGTATTATTTGGCCTGAGAGGTGTTTTAAAACTTTTTGAGCCAATATTTAGAATTAGGAAGTTTTGTATACAAATCTGGGTTGCTGACTTCTCTTGAAAACATTTTTGTTTCTTCATGGTAGTCATTTCTCCATCAACAGTGAAAAAACTAACAACATAAAACAGGTTAGGATCCCCTCAGAATATCAGGTTGGCCTCAGAGTGGCCACTCATTCCTTGGTTGGCCACAACAGGCCCTAGGGTTTTGGAGAAAACAGGTCAACAGGGCCCACATAATTTTCTTTATATCTAGCTTGCTAAACTCATTGACATTTATTGTCTATGGTTACTTGACTTTCTCAGAACCCTGATATAGGGTGACTTAGGTGGAATTTGGGAGGGCTACTTCTCTCCTTTCACTCTCACTCCTACCCTTCACCCTGTAATTCCTGTCTCCCTGGAATGAGCAAAGCCAGCAGGGGCTGACTCAGCTAAGGCTTTCAGATACTGAATCCTGGGACTTGCTGGGCCCAAAAAAGCTTATATCCTTTCACTATAATTTTCCTCTAGAATGTGGCAAACACCCACCTGAGTACTGGTAACTGGCAGCTTCAGGACTTCTCCTGCCTTTCCTGCCATTCCTACAATCCATGTGGGGGTGAACCCAGTTCTTGTCTCCCTCGCTCATAGAACTTCAAATTTAGATTGTAAGAGTTTCAACATATTTGACATTCATCGTCAATTATGTCTGGGGTTTAAAAAAATATTCACAATGTTCTAGAATAACATTGTTATACCAGCAATTATTATTCCTATCTCTAGATATGACATGGTTGCCATTCACTATTCTAGGTGCTAGCAATTCCCAGAGCATGCCAGACAGAGGAAACAGGATATGTAGTCAAAGAGGCATGAATGGGCTTGAGTATGACTCAGGAACAATGAGAAAGTCTGGTCAAGTTTTGTGAGTATTTGAATAATGCAAATTTGAAATCATTCACGATAAACTATTAGTAACACCTTACTATAGGCATAAAATTGGAAGCAACAAGAATTCAAGCCTTCACAGTGTTTAGCATTGCAGGAATTGCATACTTTCGAAGCTGCTGGTAGTTCAGTGAATTAGAAACTGGTTATGCTTTTGCCACATGGTGGAGCCATTTTAGCTGGTAAAATAATATCTTCTCTTCAATAAATTTACATTTATCACTAAATATTCTTCCTAAATACTTCCTAAATAGTCTTGAATTATGGATGTTTTAAATTTTGTGTGAAGGTTTCAGGAATGTATACCTTGCATAAAATTAAACTGCACCAGAATTTGGTGTATTGCCCTAGCTGGTTTGGCTCAGTGGCTAGAGCATCGGCCTGCAGACTGAAGGGTCCCAGGTTCTATTCCGGTCAAGAGCACATGCCTGGGTTGTGGGCTCAATCCCCAGTAGGGGGCATGCAGGAGGCAGCCAATCAATGATTCTTTCTCATCATTGATGTTTCTATCTCTTTCTTCCTCTCCCTTCCTCTCTGAAATCAATAAAAATAAAGAATTTAGTATGGCAAGAGTGCAGAGTAAATGATAGGGAGAAGAAGACATATAGGAAGTGAGAAACGAGTTTGAAAAGGTTTATAGACAGATTATGAAGCTCTTCAAAGGGTATGCATTCTTAATTCATGAGGATATTACTATATTCACAAAATCCTACCACAGGCAGTGAGAAGAATGGGAATCTTCTTCAAGTGATATTGCTCATAAAGGCAATAGGTTGGCACTATATTTTTCCCAAATATTTTATTCATATTTTGCTCTCTCATTCATTTATTCACCTGCTTATTGAACATCTACTATTTGGCAGCAGCTATACTAGGCATTCAAAATACAAAAATGAATAACACATTGGTCCCTGACCTTAAAAAATAAAATTAGCCTGGCCGGCATGGCTCAGTGGTTGAGCGTCAACCTATGAACCAGGAGGTCAGTTGGATTCCTGGTCCGGGCACATGCCCGAGTTGTGGGCTCGATCCCCAGTGGGAGGTGTGCAGGATGCAGCCGATCAATGGTTCTCTCTCATCATTGATGTTTCTATCTCTCTCTTCCTCTCTGAATTCAATAAAAAGATATTTTAAAAATAAATAAATGAATAAATAAAATTAATTAATCACCATTTTTTGATTAGTGTGAAAATATTCAGTAAGTCCTTATTATGTGTGAGGTACTGTATTAGCTATAGAAATACACGGGAAAGCCAGGCAAGGTTCCTGCTTCCTGGTGCTTATATGCTAGTGGGGAACAGATCACAAACCAATAGACGCAAACAAATTTAATAGTGGTATAAAGAAAGTAAAACAGCATAATGTGTTAGTGACTGGCCAGGGGTGGTGGTGGTATGAAAAGCTCCTCTGAGGAAGTGACCTTTTGGACTGAGCCTGAATGGTCATAAGGATCAGGCCATGTGAGGATCTGTGGGATAAAGCTGCAAGAGGAGAGGAACGCCAGTACAAGGGCCTCGGGATGGGAACAAGCCACCCATAATGTTAGCACCATCCTAGATGTAGGACATTTTCATCCTCTCAGTAAGTTCAGTTAGACCGCCCTGCCCTAGAGCAATTTTTGCATACGTGCAGTCGGAGTCATAATCAATACTGTTTATTTTAGCATTGTTGGTGATTGCACACAACCTTGAAAAAGATCCAATAGTTTATCAACGAGAATTTGCATGAATTGTGACATAGTCCTATAATGGAATTGCACACAGAAGTGGAAATCAACATGGATGAAATGCAGAAACATAATGTTGAGAGCAAAAAGCAAATGGCATGCTGTCATTTTTCAAAGTTCGAAAACAAGGAAAATTAAACAATGTATTGTATATATATGGTGAAAGAAATAAAAAAAAACAAGCATACTAAACATCATATTCAAGAGAGTGTTTGTCTTTGGGAAAGAGGCATAGTCAGCTGCAAAGATATTGGCAATATTCTATTTCTTAAGCAATGATGGGTATATGGGCATTTATTTTATTCATTATCCCTAATTTACACATTATCTATATTTTTTAATACATGAAATACTTTTTCTTAAATAGATCACTCTGGCTGCAGTGCAAATGATGAACTGAAGAGAGACAGGAATGTAAGCAAGACACTTGTTAGGAGACTATAATTTATCCAGGCAAAGGCGAATGTGATCTGGATTGAGAAGGCAGCAGTGGAGTTGAAAAGAAGTGGACGAATATGGCATATATTTTGGAGGTGAATCACCCTAACCCTAACCATTATGCTCTGGTAGAGGTTTGCATGGTGTGCAGTGGAGCATAGAAGAGGAATAGCTAAGTCAGACTGGGAGCTTTAGGGAAAGCTTCTTGGAAGAGATGACAGATCATTTGAGGTTGGGACAACTGGGACTTTGTTAGGTGATAGGGACTGAGGAAAGGTATTCTAGTTGGAGGTATTGGCTTATGCAAAGATCCTAAAGCATCAAGTCTCTGTTTGGGAACTAAAGAGTGCAAGTGAGGGCAGGGGCCAAACATGGGAAGCTAGCTGTGCCCACTGAGGGGTTCAGATCTTATTCTGAAACATGCAGAGACACTGCCTCCATTTTTCTTTCCTGTTGCCAGGGAGAAAGGAAGGTGCCTGTGAACAACAAAATAAGGCCCAGGTAGAACGCTGTGAGAATCTAGCCACAAGGAGGTCCTGGTTGGACTACTCTGAAATGCTGCTCTTTGCACCTAGCATCACCAAATCCTACATTTTGTAGAATTAGGGAAATATTGAAATAAAGGTAAAACAAAAAGAAGGCCAAATGGAAGAGAAAATTATAGAGATGAAAAGGAGGAATTTGACCTTTGAGAAAATAATAAGTAAATACCACTGGAGACCATAAGTCCTGGTTTCCTTTAGGAATGCTTAGACTGGCTTTACTTAAAGCTGAAAAGAACAAACCCATAGCTTTTAAAAATTCTTTGTGTTTAAAAAATGAACTATGATCTTTAGGATCTGAGGCAAATATTTAAGTATAATAATTACTAGAGGCCCGGTGCATGGATTCATGTACCGGTGGGGTCCCTCAGCCTGGCCTGCACCCTCTCGCAATCCAGGACCTCTTGGGGGATGTTGGAGAGCCAGTTTTGGTCCGATTCCAGCAGGCCAGGCCAAGGGACCCCACTGGTACACAAATCCGTGCACGAGGCCTCTAGTATGCATATAAGGTCTTTGGTTAATCTCTTCCCACCTTCCCCCCTTCCCTCTGAGATTCATTAAGTCTGTTCCATATTTCGATGCCTGTGCATTGAGTGTCTGCCCTCTGGTGGCCAGTGCGTGTCATAGCTACTGGTTGAACCATCAGAGGGTTGGATGGTTCAACCGTCACTTAGGCTTTTATATATATGTGTGTGTGTGTGTGTGTGTGTGTGTGTGTGTGTGTGTGTGTGTGTATAGATGGCATTCTTGTCCTCTTTTCCGATACTTTTCTTGAGAAGAAGCATAAAAATCTCAGAAATAAAGTTAACATGCAGGAATTAGTGACTCAAATCCACCTTTTCCAATGTATACCCTTTGTTATATTTTCTTATCAGATTTCCAGTTTTGCTTTTCAACTTTTTCCCCCTTGTTTTTCTTCCTTGTTCTGAGAAGAAGAATACCTCAGATAGAAGTAAAACTAAACCCATTTTCCCTGGCTGGTGTGGCTCAGTTGGTTGGAACATTGTCCCTTACACAGAAAGGTCATGGGTTCAATTCCTGGTCAGGGCACATTCCTAAGTTGCAGATTCCATCCCTGGTTGGGGCACATATGGGAGAAAGGCTTTCATATTGACGTGGGTTCTCTCTCTCTCTCTCTCTCTCTCTCTCTCTCTCTCTCTCTCAAAAAAAAATCAATAAGCATACCCTTGGGTGAGGATTAAAAACAAAAACACTAAACATATTCACAGAGTAAATGAAAAAAAAAAAGATAGCACGCATCTCACCATGAAAATAGATGAAAACAATGGTCTCTCTTTTTAGGACTTGGTGGGGAAGGGAGCAGATTTTGTTCCTTAAAAGCCTCCAACTAGAAAACCTGATTTTTATATTAAATAAGAAAGACAGCATGCAGTGAAGAAAAGAGGCCAAGGTTTGAAGGCCATTAGACCTGGTTTTAAGTCTAACTGCTATTTATAGGCATTTAATAGATAGTCATTTAATATATAGATAGTCATTTATAGTCATTTAGTAGATAGTCATTTAATATATAGATAGTCATTTATAGATAGTCATTTAATCGGAGTCTTAGTTTCTTCTTCTGAAAATCAGGATTCTAGTTATAATAGCTAAATTTGTCATGTGTTTACTATGCCACAGGTCTTACAATGTGTGAATTTTAGCTCATTTATTCTTCACAATAACCCTAAATCAGAAGGTAGATTCTATTACTATCCCCATTTTACAGACGAGGAAATGCAGAAACAGAAGTTAGGAAACTTGCACATCATCGCACAGCTAGTAAAGTGGTAGAGAGGATCTATACCCAGGTACCTGATTCCAAAGACTAAGATTCTGAGTTCTCTAAGGCTAAGGATCAAAAGATATAAAGCAAGTGAAAGCATTTGGAAACTTAAGCCCTTTAGGCATGCCAGTCTGAAAGGTAAACCTGCAGATTTATAAATTGCTAAGTGTGGTTGTATGTTATTTTTCAAATAACAACAAAGCAAACATTTGTAGATATTCCATTGGTGGATGGTTTAGGCTTACAGGTGCTTTTACTCTAGGCTTTGACAAATGGAACATAATCAGGAAGCTTTTCTTAGGCACATACATACACAGCTGTCAAGTTTCCACACTGGCCCATTTTAATTGTCTGGCAAGTAGAAAATCATGATGACCACTCAAGGTGACAAACAGGGATCAATAATAGAAGTCTTAATTAGATGATGAATAGCATTTTGGAATCATAAAATGCATTAAGCCTACATTTAGAATGATCAAAAGAGTTTGTGTAGAAATCTTTAGCAGAATCTTGTTAATAACACATTAAATATTTTCTTAAAAACAAATCTAATCCACATCTCAAATTGGAGCAAAGTCCTTCCGACTGGTCATTTCCAAATGACCCAAGTTTGTTATTAAACACTTTTATGAGTACTATAACTATAAAATTCAGGAATCCAAGGCTATGATTCTTCCGTGATAATAAAGTTTATATCCTTTTTGGTGGGATGTTTTAAATGATGGCCTTGAGCTGCTTTATAAAAACTACAAATGACAACTGAAGTGAAAACTGACCTGTTTGGGGCAAGAATCTGTTGCAGAAGGAACATACAGATTGCAAAATGACAGCCAGGGAGGTAGGAAGGCCTCCTGAGAGTTGTCTCATTGTCGTTAAAGTTATTTCGATAGCAATCATATAATATGAGGGCTCACGGGATCTTAGAGATTATCTTCTGGACTAGTACCTCAGGTTGGAGTCTCTGAAAGATTGTGTGATATCCTTGTGGTGAGCCGCTTGTTAGTGGCCAAGCCAGAATGAGAGGTCCATTTTCAAACCAATTGTTCGTACATCTGGTAGCTTCATGTACACCTGCCTGGTAGCTAACCTCTTTTTCATGAGCAGTGTTGACTATACACAGCAGAGTTGCGTTACAAGCTCCAACTCTACCTACCCGCTTCAGCACTGATCATGTTCAATGATAGAAGTGGCTTGTGGCTTACTCAAGGATTAGGTTCCAAAGTCAGGCAAAATTTTGTTGTTTTTAATCCCTTAACCTTTTTCACCCAGCCCACCAATCCCCCTTCCCTCTGACAATTGTCAGTCAGTCTGTTCTTTGTTTCTATGAGTCTGTTTCTATTTTGTTTGTTTATTGTGTTCTTTAGATTCCACATATAAATGAAATTATATGCAAAAAAAATGAAACGACATCACCTTACACCATATGCAAGAATAAACTCAAAATCAACTAAAGTCTTAAATATAAGACCCGAAACCATAAGAATGCTAGAAGAAAACATAGGCAGTAAAATATCTGA
The DNA here is from genome assembly GCA_026230045.1 of Corynorhinus townsendii. Classification (NCBI taxonomy): domain Eukaryota; kingdom Metazoa; phylum Chordata; class Mammalia; order Chiroptera; family Vespertilionidae; genus Corynorhinus; species Corynorhinus townsendii. The sequence goes on from JAPDVU010000009.1 coordinate 33,867,158, forward strand.
CATTTCTCTTAGAAATATTTTTTCTAACGTAACTCCTCAGGTAAGGGAAACAAAAGAAAAATAAACAAATGAGACTACATCAAACTAAAAAGTTTTTGCACAGCAAAGGAAACCATCAACAAAATGAAAAGACAACCTACTGAATGCGAGAAGGTATTTGCCAATGATACAACTGATAAGGGGCTAATATCCAAAATTTATAAAGAGCTCAGATAACACCAGAAAAACAACCCGATTAAAAAGTGGGCAGTATACCTAAAAAGACACATCAAAATAAGACATACAGATGGCCAATAGATGTGTGAAAATTTGCTCAACATCACTAATCCGCAGGCACTTTTAAGCTGTTCTTCCCTCTCCCTCTCTCTCTCTCTCTCTCTCTCTTCCCCCCTCCCGACCCCGCCATCTCTTTTTAACCCATCCTCCATATCTTTCTGTATCTACTTTCTATTTGAATCCAAATGTTAAATATATCACTGATTAAGTGAATCTACATGTTTGTTCCTGTCATATAGGATGCATTATATAAGTTAGTTATTAATGTAAGGGGCAATTTGCCTAGAGGGCAAGGACCCAGGAGCCATACTGCCTTGGTCTAAATCCTGGTTCAGCCACTAACAAGCTGTGTGACTCAGGACACGTGATTTACATTCCCTGTGCTTCAATCTTCTTCCCCGGTAAAATGGATATGATAAAAATAGAACTCTTGTTTTGTGATTGTTATGAGGATTGAGTTATAATATATTTCAAGTGTTTAGGACAGTACAATGTACGTGCTAATAGGAGCATAACTATTGTTTTGGCAATAATTCCGAAAAGTTGTGTGTGCTTAGTTTAGTTTATCATCTCCAGTCTCCATTCTTTTTTTTTTTAATTGATTTTTTTAAAGAGAGGAAGGAAGAGGGAGAGAGAGTTAGAAACATCGATGAGAGGGAATCATTGATCAGCTGCCTCCTCCATGCCTCCCACTGGGGATCAAGCCCTCAATCTGGGCATGTGCGCTGACAGGGAATCGAACCGTGACCTCCTGGTTCATAGCTCGATGTTCAACCACTGAGCCATACCAGCCAGGCAAATTAAATATAATTTTTTAATAAAATGAGACAAATTAATTTTTCTGGCTTACACTACTATGGCCCTATTTTTAAAAGATATGTTGTCAATAGATATGACTATCCAAAGGGGAAAACATAATTTTATTGCAGGTTATTCAGCATTTGATATGACGCAGGGTCCCTGAGGTTATTATAAATTTGCCCCTGAAATTAAGCATTCTTTCATCAAACTAGGTGAAATTTTCTCTTGAATTTTTATTATAATGAAAATGTATGCATTAGTCAGGGTAGGCTAACTTATGTTGCAGTAGCAGGTTAACCCTAAAATCTAGTGGCTTATACAAGGGTCCATTTCTCACTTTCATGTGAGCAGGTAGCTCTGTTCTGCTCTGGTATTTCTCCATAGTTGCCCTGTCAAGGGAAGAAAACACCGAAAGAACATGCACCCATTTTGCTTTGCTTTGCCCAGAGTGATACCATTAGTTCTGTCCATAGCCCCGGACCAGAAATAGTCACATGGACTGTACGAGACAAGGAAATCTGAAGAGCACAAGGATATTCAGTGAATGATAAACATCTCTGCCACAACCCCCAAACCTCTAAAGCAGTAAAATGCTCTCAATCACATTCCACTACTTTTATCCCCATCCCCTCACCCCAGGACAGTGCAGTGTAGAGGAAGGAGCATAGAATATAGGGGAAGGCTGCCCTGGGTTTGAAGCCCAGCTGCCCCTCACAGTAGTTGTGTGAGTTTGAGCACGTTCTTTTGTTACTCTACTCCTCAATTTCGTCATCTATAAAATGGGGTTTCAACACCTACCTTTTAAGGTTGTTGCAACAATAAGAAATTATCTACGCAATCCCTTTGGTGATTATTATCAGCAGAAGGACAAGAAAATATTTAGGGCAGTAATTCTCAACTCTAATCCTTCAAACACTTCAGATATTTCAAATTAGCTCAAGAAGTGTTGTAACATTTCAAAACGCTCTTCAACTAGGATTACTTTAAATCCCTCTTTACTTACTAAAAGAAATCTCGGCGGGTCACTAGAAGTAGGATTAATACTGGCATCGCTCTGGGCAAATTATAAGAGAGGTGAAACTTGTCGTTAATATTCAACTTTTGCCCCTTCTTTGATATCTTCTCACCTACCCCAGTCCCCAGGCTTTGGATTAGCCTGGTATGAATCCCAGTTTAGTCACTATCCATAAATTAGTTAGGCATTCTAAGAGCAAGTATTCTCATTGCCAAAGTTGGGACAGTCATGACTACCTCGTAGGGTTGTTTACAGGATCAAATTGCAGTTCAAGTCCTCAGCACAGTATAACTGACTGTCTTCTGACTGTGTTCCTTGCAATCATGCCTGAGTCTTGGGGGAGAGGAGACTATAAGTGAGAACTACCAGAGCTGTGTCACGAAAATATCCAAGAGATGATAAAACACCAAATTAACACCGGGTTGTAACTTACCTAACAGAGAATGGTATATACTGGGGTGAGAGGATTTATCTACTCCTAAATATAGATTTAAAACTTTTTTAATTAGGAAAATTACACATAAAACTCCAGATTTTTCACTTCTTTAAAGAATCAGATCTGTCCCCTATGATAACTGTTAGTCCTCTTTGACCTAGATGTGCTCCCTACTTGCCATAGCACTCACTACTCTCTGTTGTCTAAATGTAGCCTGCTTTACACACAGATCTGCTTGACCCCAGTAAGAATTTGACCCCGGGCCAATAGGTTCAGGGAAGTAATCATGATTATGGTGATGACAAAGGTAAAGTCGGTGAGGAAAGAAGTTTGTAAGATGTTTTCAATGATTCAAAAAGCCTAATGTCAACGATTATATTATGAATTTCTAAAAGCTAGCACAGGTTAACTAAGGAACCAGATTTCTTTGCTTTTAGGTGGATTTACATTAACTGGATAATTGTGATGTCATGAAAGAAATTCAGATAGGCAAGTAGATATCATTGATAAATATTTTACTGGTAAAAATTGGGAAAACAGATCTGGCCAGTTTTTCTCAGTGGTTAGAGCATCAGGCTACGGATCAGGGTTTCGGGTTTGATTCCCAATCATGGACGGTTCGATCCCTGGCCCTATCAGATGATCAGAGTGTGTGTAGGAGGCAACCAGTCAATGTCTCTCTCTCTCCTTCCTTCCTCCCTCTTTTCCATTCTCTCTCTCTCTGAAGATCAATGGGAAAAATAGCCTTGGGTATTTGTTGGAAAACAGACTACTAGTATTTAATAAATAGTTTGCTTGATAGACCAGTTCTTTCAAAAAATGGGGGCCAGGAGGAGAAAAATAGTATGAAATGTGTTCTTATTGATAGAAAGGTTGGGAAGGAAGCAACTGGCTTTGTCTGTCCCTTCTCCACTGATATTTATAATCCTAAGGGTCAAAACCAGAAGAATGAATGTTGGAATTTCAGGTATATCATGGTAGATAGAGAAGACATTTGGTGACGGATTATGGCAGCTTCTTTTGAATTTCATGTCCAAGTCAGGCTCTATTCTAACTTTTAATTTTAAATAGTAGATATTATTTTTAATACAAGCTTAGTTTTTTCAAAACTGTAAGGCAAAATGAAATGCAATGACCATTTATGATATTGCTGTGCTCTGTTAAAACTAGTTAATATTCCTTCCTGTGCAAATGTACAAGGTCACTGTATTTTATAAGGGTGAGGAATCTTTTTACTGATGACCTGTAATTCTCAAGGATTGTTACATGTCCCAGAACAAAGCTGATTCATAATCTACTAGGTGGGGCAAAGGTATTACGTCTTCAGTATTTCTTGCCAACTCCTTCCAGCATTTAACTAAACTATGTGGAAATCTTTTGAGAATTTTTAAGATAACATGAAAATTAATCCTAATCCTCCCCCTAATCTAATCTTTTCCTCTTCCAAAGGCCCCAAAAAGGAAAAAGGACGTGCTCCGGGTAACACAGTTAAGACTAGAACTCAGGTCTCCTGATTCCAAGTCTGATTAGAGGCATAAGTGTTCTGTTTCCTCTTCCACTTTAAACGATCCCAACCCACTATTGCCTGAGATCTGTTTTGTTTTGTTTTTTTCTTTATCATCTCTAGGCTTCTACTTAATTATCTAAACATTCAGATTTTCACAGTCCTCCTACCTTGTCCTTGCAGCATTTTAACAGGGCTTTCCAAATTCCAGTTTGAGAAATCCTGAGTGAGAGACAGGATCTGAAGGCTTCCCCACTCTCCATTCCATGCTGAGGTTTCAAAGGGTGCAAAGAGAAGCTTACCAGGAGGATATATGTCTGTTCCTCTTAGAAACAAGTCCATTGAGATTCCATATATTCTGCTCATTTCTTCTTTTTGCTTCTATGTCAATAGGGGCTTTTAACATCTGTCGGTCAGCAGCTTTTCACCCCCAACCCCTCCTCTCTCTCTGACACATTTAGCTACCGCAATATTAGACCAAAAAAAAAAATGTTTTTTTTTTTAAGATACGGGGTGGGGGATGAGGAGCAAAGCAGAGACATCCAAGGTGGTTCTGGCCAGGGCTGCCTCTCCCCCTACCTACCCTAGCAGTGTGGCAAAGCGAAGCAGAGACTCTTATGGGGGGAAAATGAAGACAGGATGGAAGCAGAGAAAGTCAGCAATAAATTATAAAAGAGCTACAATTTAAAACTAAGGTATATGAGAAGAGCACAGGCTGACTTATAAATGATATAGCTAGAACTATGCAGATGACGTTGCAAAAAGAAGCTAAGAATACTTGTAAACAAACATGCTGGCCAGCCCCGGTCCCCTATGGTTCTCATCGTCAACACTATATATAGTTCAAAAGGTATGGGACTGTGTCAATCATGAAGAGAGAGAAAAATGTGCTGAGTTTTTCATAATACTAAAGTCCTTCCATTTAAAAGAGTATTTTATATTCTGATATTATAGCCTTCCCTTTTTAGTCTCAAAACATTGCTTTTATATAACGACAGTGAAAGTAGATGATAATTGGTATTTTTTACAGGCTTCCTTGGCAACTTAAAACAATGGATCACTCTAAGTTGCCCCACAATTATTTTGGGTGGTGTTGTACTGATTTGTAAAACCCAAACATCTGCTAATCTCTCTAGGAAAATATACTCTAAATGGTAAATAGTTACCTTCCTTTCCAGAACACATTTCAATGAACACACCCTTCAAGGAGAAGACTTAACAAAAATCTTACTTTTCCTTCTGAACAGCTTTCTCCATAAAAACGTTCCACAAATATATCAAATTAGTCATAACAAGTACTGTTAAGTGCTTAATGGGACACGTCTTCATAACCTCTGACAATCTGACAGGAGTGAATTTAATAATAGCAATAAATACAGATGGGACTACATTAATCAAGGCGATCCAGATGCATAATTCTTGCTGCATGAGAGGGCATCTCAGCTTTCTCACCTGTAATGAACCAAGAAATTAATTCTAACGATGACCCTAACAATAAAAAAATCAAAATTAAATTCATACTCTTGGGAAGAATGCCTGTTCTCTTTGCCCACCACCCACTTTATGTATCTGGAACCAGCAGATCAAAGGAAGCTCCAAAGAGAAGGCAGGGTTTAGGGTGAGGAATGTGGCTCCTGACTTGGTTGTGAGAATACAGCAGTGGCTTCCCCTAGGGTAGGCCCTCTCACTCATTTACATTGCAGGGCAATAAAAATGCAGTTGCACAAGCATTAGCCCAAAGTTGTTTAAAGAGCGAGTAGGCTTAAGACCAAAGATATTCGCAGTTCTAGGTAACCTCCCAAACGGCCTCACCCATCTTCCTCTAAAGAGGAGGCAGATTCTCCTCCACCCGCTATTCTCCTCTGAACCCCTTCACCTTCCAGCACCTCCCATCTCAGGAGGAGTTTTCCCGGGACGGGCTTTATGATGCACACCACTACTACCCACTGCTTATGGCAGATCCAGCCCGGAGTACTTACAGAGCTGTTTCTCTTTGAGGATCCTCACCCTTTATGCAGCACTAAAAGCAAACACAACAGGGACAATGAGTTTTCTCAAAGGCCCATTAATCAATATTTTGAATGCATCAAGGTGACTCAAGGGACAGGAAACCCAAATGTGTCTGATAATCTCCTACCTAAAAAATACACACCAATACAGACATGCCTAGAATATACAGCTCCTCTGCACTGGTCCAGGTCTTATTTCTCTGGCTGTATTAATTATTTTTATGAAATCTAAAATAGATGTAATTCTTAATTCAAAATGCTTCCAGGATTCATACATAATTGAGTATTTTTTTGTAGGAAAGAAATTTGCTCTGGATTGGGGAACAGGGGGTCGGTGAATTTCTTCTTGGGAGACATTGTTGCCCCAAATAAAACCCAGTTACCATATGTTTCAAGAAGAATGGCTTTTGCTGGATCATGAACTCGGCCCAGGCCACACTCGCCTTTCTTCAGAGGTTTTCTGCCGGAGTTGCCTCCCTTTGGCACTGGGTTAACTGGTGGAGTCAAATGCCTGGCACTAACCTATGCGCCCACATACTCTGCATCATGCTAACCAACAAGGTTAACCATTCAACAATTCAAACTCCAGCCCACCACAGCCCGGGCACGTGGCCTTACTCAAAAGGTGAGCAGCAAGTGTCACCCTTTTCATGCAGGTCCCTGACTCTAGAGCAGATGCTCCTCTCTACATTTATTTATTGTACCAGAGGTGCCATTGCCACAATAAAGGGAAATTTAAAAGGAAGAAAAGTCAGCCCCAAATCCCCTACCCTGAACACCATAGCAATTTTCATTCAGGTCTTGTCCATATGCACGTCTATACTTTGTAAATCTGTACTCATCTATATTATAAAAAACCAGTGATCTTAACGCCGTACGACCAAACGACCAGTCACCAGGAGCTGCATGGGTGGGTCTCGCGACGCAGCGGGTCTGGGTCTCATGCGATTTCGCGTGCTGGGCCTCTAGTAATATATGAAAGATGTTTATTCCCTTAAGCAACTTCCATTTTAGATTACATGGTAGAGAGACCAGATTGTCCAAATATGGTTCCTAACTCTAGTCACTTACACAGCTGGTTCTTGGCTTTTATTTAGATGACATTTTACCTAAAAGCCTAGAATACTTAGTTACCTTCATTATTCTTTTTCTTCTAGCAATCAGTCCGAAGCACAACGTCAGAAAGACCACAACAGTTGCAGCAATAATGGGTTCTATTGGTACAGTCGAACCTCTATCTGTTGGAAATGCAAACACAGAGAACAAGAACTAACGTTTACATGCTTCTAATTTATGTACTTCTAGTATGTCCCGGCCATGATGCCTTGCACTTTAACATATATCATCCTCTTACTTAAATCCTCCCAACAATCCCAAAAAGTAGGTATTCTATCCCTATTTTACCAGCGAGGAACCAGGGGCTTCGAGAGGTTAGTTTACATGTCCAAAATCGCAGACTTAGTGATGGTATTTTCCTCCCATGTTCATAGGGTAGAACAATCCCAACACGTGGGCTAAAATCTTGTGCTCAAGAAAGAAGATCCGTGATGTCATTTGCAGCTTTGCATGACCTCATTGAAACTACCCCCACTGGGCCCTGCAGCTGAGAGAGGCTCATGGCAAACTGGGCGTTCAGCCTGACCACCGGCAGCAGAGTGCTCATGCTGCCAAGGCAGCCAACAGCCAGGGAAGTCAGGAAGAAATAAGAAAAACAAGTGGGTTTGGAAGAGCTCCACCCCAAACAAGATCCTGCCCACCTGAAAGCCAGGCTGTAAGGCTGGCCTCCTGCTTGTCACACAAGCTGTGTATCTTTCATGTGACACGGAACAGTTATGATTCCTTCTTAACCAAGAGGGACGATACAACCCCCAGTGTCTGCGTGTGGCCCTTACAGCCAGTCGAAATGGTATGGCCTGAGGCTCCCACCAATCGTGCTTTTGAGAATAGCAGAGGGGCAGGGCGGGGGGTGGGAGTGGGGGGGAGTTAATAGCCACAGACTTCAATCTGGTGCCCCTTCCACTGATTCTTAGCTTATTTTGTGAGGTTGGTTTTTAAAGCAAGTATTCCCTGGGCATACTGTCACATGACTGAACGTGCCAGCAATCACGGTGATGGGCCGCAGCAGCTCTTCCTCCCCACCAGCCGTTCCGTTGGTGCCCTAGACCCCCTGGTGGGGAGGAAATAAGAAGCCCTATGCTCCCATCAGTCCAACACTTCTGGCAGGGGTTCAGCTGGCTTCCTGGGAACTGGCAAGGAAGGCAATGAGTGGGCAAATGACAAAGTGAATAATGTTCTAACAAGATATACGCGCCTCAGCTTGTTTGGCTGCTCCTAGCTTCCTGGCCCCAGACCAGGAAATGTGCGCATGAGCATTTCGGCATCTGCTACACCAGGAATCTCGCTTTTCTCTTTTTGTATGAACAAGAACTATGAGGAGGGTAAATCAGTTGGAGCTTCATTTACCCCTATATCGCAGAGGTGATAAACCTGGGTGGCTGAAGCATGAAACCAAGAAAGAACTCACCCCCACCTCTGTTTTCCCCTACTTCCTCTTCTGATTAGCCTACGTGTTACAATGCAGACTTAGGAGTGATTTTAGAGACCCATTTTCTTATCAAGTCGGCATCTTCCTTCATTATGTGTTTCTGACTTCTGTTTGTCTCTAGGCTGTGAACTCAAAGGTCCAGATTTTACAAACCTTGTTGCCCAGGAGAATTCATGGAAATACTCCTCCCTAAAAGCCTACCAGAATCGTCTTCCCCCAGATAGTTCTAGAAAAAGACCTTTGCTCAAAAAGCAGTGTTCTTTAAGGAACTGGCATAATTTCCCTAAAAGGAAGGACGGGAGTTCTTAGTGGGAAACTCCTTGAATGGGATAATTCGCCAAAGAAAATCCTAGCTGTTAATCATAATTGTCATCATCATTTGTTGTCATGAAAAATATATTTTAAAATATATTTTTATTGATTTCAGAGAGGAAGGGAGAAGGAAAGAGAGATAGAAACATCAATGATGAGAGAGAATCATTGTTCAGCTACCTCTTGAATGCCTCACACTGGGGATTGAGCCTGCAACCCGGGCATGTGCCCTTGACCAGGAATCAAACTGTGACCTCCTGGTTCATAGGTTGATGCTCAATCATTGAACCATGCCAGCTGGGCATGAAAATATTTACTGAGCATCTATTCCGAGTTTTGCACTGTGCTGTATATTATTTAAAAAGAGCGTTACCTTTGACAAAGAGGTGAAAGTCCATTGTCTTTGTCCCCAGCGGTGAATATGCAAAACAGCTGTAGGTTCCATTGTCAGATTTCTTGACTTTGGTGATTGACAACTGAAACGACTCACTTGTCTGTTGGACTTGGTGGTGGTTTTTCTCTAAGGTCAGGTTGCTGCTGTTTTTGTACCACATCATTAGCGCCTGGGGGTTGGATTTCACATTGCAAACCAGCTTCGCAGCACTGCCTTCCTCAACTGTTTGGTAGTCATTTCCACTTAGGAGAGGAGGAACTGCAAGACTCAAGCATTGAGGTTTAATTAGCAGATAAGCCATAGTTTACGGTCCATGTTCAAGATCTTCCTTCAGTCTGTCTCATCTAATCATTCATTCATTTGACAAAAATGTACTAAGTGACTACTGTATGCCAAGCACTGGGCTAGGAACCGGGGGTACAATGGTAAATAACATACATCCATTTCCAAACTTAATAGAAATTTTAATGTGGTGGAGAAGACAAACCAGGAAGCAAATAGCCTATATAATCAAAGGCTAATATGCAAATTGTCCCCTCAACCAGGAGTTTGACCGGAAATTCGGCCAGGGGACAGGGCTGGCTGGCCAACCACCTATGGCCCCTCCCCCTGGCCAGCCCTACCCCCCGCCCCCACCCCATCGGGGAGGGCCAGCCAGACCCCACCTGTGCACAAATTCATGCACTAGGCCTCTAGTATATAATAATGAATCTGTACCAATTTGTAACAGTACCCAAGAGTATAAGCCTTGAGTCTTTGCCCTCTGAGAATTAATAATCCAATCTGTGCTCGTGGTGGATAAGACAGTGTAATGTTAAGAAAGCAGGCATTGCAGCTCGCCCTCATTCCAACTACATCACTTACTTGACCTTGAGAAAGTTCCTTAACTGCTAAGTACCTGCTCAGTTTCCTTATCTAAAAAATGGGATAATAGTTACCTATGAATTGCTGTGGAAGATTAAGTGAGATAATGCCGGTAAAGAATTTATCACCATGCAAGTTAGTACTATCATTAGTGTATGGTGGTTTTGAGCACTTCTCACAACCTCCACTTTCACATTTGTTCTAACCACGTTTGCCTCGGCCACAAATTTACCCATGCGTATTTGCATTTCCTCAACAGTCCTCTAGAAATGATGTCCTCCGCCCAGAAGGTGTTCCAGTCGTGGCAACTCTGGCGTCTATGGAAGATGAGCATGACTTCCTAACTCCCTTTCATTCCTCTGTGCGAGCAACTCCTTGCTTCCTCCACGATGAGGGCAGTTATAGACTCATAGATAGTCGAACACATTTATCGTCATCAAATAATCCAACCCTCCTCCCCACCAGGCCTTTCCAACATTTAGGAGGAGAAATGGCTGAGCTGACTCTCCCCTCTTCACGCCCTTTGCGGTTTCTGGTCACTGTGCAAAAGAGTAATAAAATGCCGGAGAAGTGGGCTGTAGGAAAGACGTCAAGGCGGAGAAGGAGGGAGGAAGGAGCTTGTATAATCTGCACACTGAATAATTAGACCCTGAGTAGGCTGTGCTATTAATAACACTCAGAAGAATGACATTTTGTTGCTCTTTGGAATGAGCTTGAATTCTGTATCCATATCCAACAAGGATGTTATATGATATTCAGATACGTAGGAAGCTGCTTGAATACAGAACATAGATGCCAAACATACCAGTTCCAGAGGTCCTACTAGTTGTTGCTTTTTATTTAACTATTTAAAATTAATATAAGCTTATCAGCTATATGTATTTCTTTTTTAAAAAAATTAATACATGTCAGGCTCTGACTGTGTAACTCAGTTGGTTAGAGTGTTGTTCTGATATGCCAAAGTTGCAGGTTTGATCTCCCCAGTCAGGCACATACAAGAACCAACAAATGAGTGCTGGTTAAATAGGTGGAACAACAAATAAATCTCTCTCTCTCTCTCTCTCTCTCTCTCTCTCTCTCTCTCTCTCATCCTTTCTCTTTCTCTCTCAAATCAGTACATTTAAAAAATACATTTCATGCCTGGTCAGTGTGGCTCAGTTGGTTGAGCATCGTCCCACGCACCAGGAGGTCACTGGTTCAACGCCGTCAGGGCACATGCCTGGGGTTGAGGGCTTGATCCTCAGTGGGACGTGTACAGGAGGCAGCCATTCGATGTTTCTTTCTCTCCCTTCCTTTCTCTAAAAATCAATGAAACATATTTAAAGTAATAATAATACATTTCAGATAAAGTTCAGGTCCTCTTTGACTCTATCCTTATAATTTCCTGACTCCTTAGAGATACCCACTATTATACATTTGATATAAATCCTTGCATCTTTTTTTAAAAGAGGTGTGGGTTTGTTTGTTTGTTTTTGCATATAATGTACTTTATTATTATTTTCTAATCCCCATCTGAGTATATTTTTCCATTGATTTTTAGAGAGAGAGTGGAAGAGAGAGGGAAAGACAGAGAGAAATATCGATGTGAGAGAAACACATCACTTGGAATCCACTGAGCCCTGATCAGGGCCCAGGCCAGGGAGGAGCCTGCAACCGAGGTACGTGCCCTTAACCGGAATCAAACCCGGGACCCTTTGGTCTGTAGGCCAATGCTCTATCCACTGAGCCAAACCGGCTGGAACTAGCTCATTGCTTTTAGAGTGCCATAGTGAAATATATTACTCTAACCATCTTATTTTGATGGGAATTAAGTTCTATTCATTTTAAAAATGTTAAACAGTGCATCAATAAATATGCTTGTATATGTCTCTACACACATGTGCATGTGTTTCTCCAAGGTTAACGTCTAGAAATAGAGATGCTGGGTCTCATAGGGTAACCACACTTTAAATTTTGAAAGATATTGCAAAAGAGGTGGTCTCAATCTATGCTTTCAGCAACAATGTATGCAAGAACCTATTTCTGTGCACACTCCCCCAAATAGTGTATTACCAACTGCTATTTATAATAATACTTTCTCAAGACTTTACACGCTATTCTTGTCATAATTTATGACCTCATTTTGATTTATTGATTAATGAGTTTCAGTTTGTCACTATGAACCACTGACCAATTGGTTTTTTCATATGCACTTAGCGACAACAGTATTTCGGAGGTTGATATACAGATGATTTTGGATCCAGGTTGGAAAACGAAAAAAATGTATTTTTTTTAAGCCAACAAATGATGGCATTTTCTGGCATGCCTCCCTTAAGAAGGTACAATGGGAAGAACACTAGATTAAGAGCCTGGGGATCTGTGTTCTGTTCCCAGCTCCAGCTGTGATAATTCTGGCCTCAGTCTGAGCCTCCGTTTCCTCATCTGTCACGACATAGGCATTACAAGACCTCCAAGGGCCCCTGATAGTCTTGGATTCTATCAAAGCATGCAAAGGGAAGCTTGCTAAAACATCACATTTTATTAATTCATAGCAAATAAAAAACAAAACTCCTTTTCCCAGGAACAAGCAAATGATTCACTCTGGAAACTCAGGCTGCAGGTCGCCAGTGTTTTCCAGAGCTGGATTCTTTGGCATTTTCTCCACCCTTTTATCTCAGGAGCAGTGGCATCAATTTTTCACAGAAAAGCCTGCTGAGTCCAGAGCGCTTTCTACCAAATCCTACCACATCATCACCCTAACCCACATCACCCCTCACCCCACCATCCACACCACCCTCATGTAGAACCAGCTTTCCAACCAAACCATGTTCATCTACATAGAATCATTTAAAGGACCCCTAATGCCATATAGTTCCACCACTGGGTGACCAATTTCGGCAACCCAGCCATCAAAGAGCTTCCTCTTTTGAGGTTTTAAACATGAACAACCAATATATTCATGAAAAGGTGAACACCCTCATTCTTTTTTTTTAATCCTCATCCAAGGATATTTTTCCATTGAGTTTTAAGGAGAATGGAAGAGAGAGGGAAAGACAGAGAGAAATAATGATGTGAGAAAAACACATCGATTGGTTACCTCCTGTACGCACCCTGACCAGGGCCCGGGCCAGGGAGGAGCCTGCAACCAAGGTACGTGCCCTTGACCAGAATCGAACCTGGGACCCTTCAGTCCGCAGGCCAACGCTCCATCCAATGAGCCAAACCGGCTAGGGCCACCCTCATTCTTAATTTAAAAAATTGAAGTAAAACTTCACATCAAGCTGGCAAATGTCACACTCAGTGCTCATGAGGTGTGGGGAAATAGGGCCTTTTGTGCTTTGTTGTGGGAGCATAAGTAGGACAATTTGGCAATATCAAGCAAATGTTAAAATGCACATACTCTTTAGACCCAGATTCCAGCTACCACTTAGTGCAGTGCAGACAACACAGACTGGCGAGCAGCGTCTTCCCTTTTACTCACAAGGAACATTCAGCACCACTGAGATGGACACTGACTGGTCCCTCTGTAGCTTGCAGGTAAAGGTGACTCCATTGTCGTCTTCGCTGATGGAAGTCACGCAGACGGCGCTGGAATTGATTCTGTTTTCAGATTTCAAATCCACTGTCCCCCCTGCTCGGAACCAGAGAAGACCTTCATCCCCAGTGTGGTTCTGAACAGCACAATTCAGAGATGCTTCGGAGCCCAGACGAGTGTTCAGAATATGGCTCTCGGTTTTACCATTCACAGTTAAAACAGAGCCTGGGAATACAGAAAGAAACTATCAAGCCAGAGTGAACAACCTAAATGACCATACACGTTACATCAGAACAATGAAATTAAAGTAGTCATATTGATCTATGTGATTTTACAAGGAAAAGGGTCTGTCATATATTATTGACTACAAAAAGGAAAAGCTGAAAATGGTTACCAAATTTTGCTGCACCTTGGAATCACCTGGGCATTTAAAAAAAAATTATTGATGCCTTGATCCCACCCCAGACATTCTTATTAATTGGTAGGAGTGCAACCTGGGCATGGATTTTTTTAAAGCCCCAGATGATTGTAATGTGTAGTGAAGTTTGAGAACCATTGAGTTAGAAAACAGTATGTACAGAAGTACTCCATTTGCACACACACACACATACACACACACATACACACACACTTATGAGGAAAAGTGTTGGGAAAAAATTCTTTCTATATATATATAGGGAATAACATTGATAAAAATAGAGAAAAAAGTAGAGAAATGCTTACCAGATTTAAATTGTTTACTTCAAGGGATTGGATGTAGCAAAGTGGGAGTGGGGAAATACAAAGAATTACAAAGAAAAAAGCACTGTAGTAAAATGAAAAAATATTTAAGATGAAACATTAGGTGAATAGGCAGAATGTAAATTATATCTCTAATAATTACTATAAATGTATCAAAATTGCATATGGGCAAAAGCTGATTTGAAAACATTTCTGATTAGGTGATAGAATTTGGTCTTCCATATCTGATGATTTAATATTGTGTTGGCAATGCAATGAAATAAAAAGATATTTAAACAGCTGTGGTTTGTGGACAGATAAGTCATTGTGAGGTAGATAATTAAGATATATAGTACTTTGTTTTTTAAGATATATAGTACTTTGTTTTCACCTCTCATTTTTAGAAACTCATCCATCATATAACATAGCCAAATTTCAGTTTTTACTTTCCTGGTTCAGAAGCAAGTAACAAAAGGTAAAAAGTAACTTTAGCCACCAGAAACTTGCCCCCTATATAACATTTGTTAAAATAGTCTGTAATAACTTAAAAAAAACAAACTACTGGAAAAAATAATGAGACTTCAGCCTAGGTTTGTTTTTTGTTTTTGTTTTTGTTTTTTAAATCTGGAAGAATATACACCAAAACATTGAATGGCTGTGTTTGGATGATGGGATTTGGGGGGATTTTTACTTTTATTCTTTTATATATAGCTTGTCCCCAAAATGTATACGCACACATTGAATCATTATGAAGGCAGTGTTTATTGAAATACATTTCATTTTCAAAATTGAGCTATCAGCTGTTAAAGTGTGTATACATTTTTTGGGACACCCTGAATTTATTTTACAGCGACTATATATTACTTTTAAAATGGAGGGGGAAAGCTATTTCCAGTGCGGTGTGGGGAGCAAATGCAGGGAAGATTTCTGTGTTAGTGTATGTTCAAATAAACAGCAGATTATTTTGGATATGATTAGTAATACAATGCATTAAAATGTAGGGAAATTCTGGCTGTGGCTCTGGAGAGAATAGAACACTTCGTCTATGCTAGGAGAACCATAAAAATATTTCCATTTCATTTTTGATGTTATATGACTCCTATACTCTGAACTAGAGCAACAATGTTTTCATTCCAATTTGGATTCTGGATTTTTCCAGTGCCCACCCATCATTTTTAACCTGAACTTTTTCTTTTTTTCTTTTAATATATTTTATTGGATTTTTACAGGGAGGAAGGGAGAGGGATAGAGAGTTAGAAACATCAATGAGAGAGGAACATCAATCAGCTGCCTCCTGCACACCTCATACTGGGGATGTGCCCGCAACCAAGGTACATGCCCTTGACCAGAATCGAACCCAGGACCCTTGAGTCTGCAGGCCGACGCTCTATCCACTGAGCCAAACTGGCTAGGGCCTGAACTTTTTCTTTATTTAAAGAGGCAAAAGAGCCCTAACCAGTTAGGCTCAGTGGATAGAGCGTCAGCCTGCGGACTGAAGGGTCCCAGGTTTGATTCCGGTCAAGGACATGTATCTTTGGGGCACACCCCCAGTGGGAGGTGTGCAGAAGGCAGCTGATCAATGTTTCTCTCTCATCGCTGTTTCTAACTATCTCTCTCCCTTCCTCTCTGTAAAATAATCAATAAAATATATAAAAAAATAAAGAGGCGAAAGAAATATGAACTTACTTGTCATTTCACGTGGCAGAAATAAGATCACTAAGAGAAGAAATCTGCACATTCGCATTAGGCCGCTGCTCTTCTGTGCCATTGTCAACGAATTTAAGTCGGATCTGGGGGTGGGGATGGGTAGAAAATGCAGTTGTTTCTGTACTTTGAGCTACACTAAGTTTATGAACCTTCATCTTGTCCATTATGTACTTACAGTGAAGTCCCAGATGAGTCATGCCAGTTATAATGATGTTATTTTTAGTTTTTCAAAAATCCCATTCTGACTCCTAAGTTCAAAGTGCTTTCAGTATTAAAACATTTTTTAAGACAACAACAACAAAATCACAAGGAAATAGGCTATCAGATACAGGGCAGCGCTAGGACAGCCCTGGGGAAGGTACTAGTAAAACCAGCCTTCCCTAGAGAAATGGAGAATGTAATTTTCACAGAAAGGGCAGTGAAACGTGTTTCCTTCTCAGACGGTCCCTAATGAACAAAGTAAATCTTGTTTAGAAAGCCTTTCTGAGGTCATTTGTGTAAAGTTGCTCGCTGCTAATATAACGTTTTTTGAGAATATTCCAAATTCCATTGATTCAAATGGTTTATATTTTAGGAATGATTCAATTGCAACATAGCCTCTAGTCTTTTTTTTTTTTTTTTTTTTTTTCCCAGAGAGGAAGGGAAAGGGAGATAGAGATAGAAATAGCAATGGGGAGAGAGAATCATTGATCAGCTGCCTCTTGCTCGCCCCACACAGGGGATAAAGTATTCTAATCTCTCCTTTCCCCCATCTCTCCACTGCTCTCCCCTCGTGATACTCCTTAAGGATTCCTTCACCTAGTGTGGACCAAAACAATAAATAATAAAGGTTTCTTTTTCTCCTGTGCTTTGCTGTTGCCATTCCCCTCCCTAAAATATTCTCCACTTCCATCTAGGAAAAAAACATGTATTTATTACTTCCTTTCAAGAGTACCACTATGAATATAGTAGAACCACATCTGAAGTGTTTTCTGTGCAACAAACACGGTGCTGAACACTTTACACACATTATTTAAATATTAGCTAAGCTTCTAACAGCCCTTCTGAGGTCAGGTTTGGAGAGATTATATAATTTGCCCAAGATCCCAAAGATGGTAAATATCAGGGCCAGGATTTGAACACAGGACTCCCAAGGCTGTTCTCTTAACCACTCTACTGCCTAGATTAATATTCTCTTCTTTTAAGAAGCTGCTGTAGCCCTGGCTAGGTAGTTCAGGTGGTTAAAGTGTCATCCTTATACACCAAGGTTTCAGGTTCAATCCCCTGTCAGGGTATATACTAGTACAAGAAGCAACCAATGAATGCATAAATAAGTGGAAAAACAAGTTATCTCTCTCTAAAAAGAAAAAAGGGGGGGGGGGTGAGTGGAAAAAGAAAAAGCTGCTGCTGTTAATCCTTCCAGCCCCTGCCTACTCCACAGGCCTTAGCAACTTGGAGTTTTGACCCCATCCCAGGCCTGTCCTGACAGGAACCAGTTTCGTTCCTGCCAGGCTCACCCTATCTGACTGGCAAGCCTGTATCACTCTTTCAACAAGATGCAATTAGTCCCTGACTGGTTTGGCTCAGTGGATAGAGCATCCGCCTGCAGACTGAAGGGTCCCAGGTTCGATTTCGGTCAGGGGCATGTACCTTGGTTGCAGGCACATCCCCAGGGGAGGGTGTGCAGGAGGCAGCTGATCGATGTTTCTCTCTCATTGATGTTTCTAACTCTCTATCCCTCTCCCTTCCTCTCTGTAAGAAATCAATAAAATATATTTTTTAAAAAAGATGCAATTAGTACTAATATTGATTCTTTTGTAATTTTACAATTTTGCCAAAAAAATTTCTATGACACGTGGTAACGGCAATGATTTCAGAATTTGGTCATTAGTAGAGTTTTCTCAAGCACAGCTCCCTGTAGGTGCTCAATAGAAACTGAAAGTAGACCTTCTTAAGGAGAAAAATTGATTTCTCCCCTTCCCTTCCACCCCACCAAGATAGCAACTTTTCAAAACGAATTTCCCTCGCCTGACACGTTTTACCACTTACCTGGTGAGCTTTGAAAAGCTGACTCCCTTGGCCAATTGTTCTTCTGTCTGAGAACCCTGACTCCTTTCCCTGTTGCCATCTTTATAATACTTGAATTTGAACACTTTATGACAGTAAGGTCAAGTAAATAATTAAATTGGGTTCAAAGTCTGTTTCTCTTTATGGATTCTTAGAGAAGACAGTAATTAGGAAAGACATCTTCTTAAGATCTAAGTGTTTATGGATACCTAAGTTACTAGGTGGGGCCAGGTCTTACTATCAGGGATGTCATTGCTCCAAGAAAGCCTGAGCTTATGCAGAAAGTTGTAGCTCACCTCATTGAACATTGTCATGCTCAGGTTAGATGACTAATAATCTGACAGCCTGGGAATCTGACCAGTGCTTCAGGGCTGGCCCAGAACCATTTCCCCCCAGGGTCCCATCTGGGTGCTGCTCTCCCCACCGACCCACCCCACACCCCTTGCCACCCTTGGGGAAAGTCTGAGGACAGGTTTGATTTTCACAGCAGCCAAAACATTGGAAGATTTCACACAACTTGCATCATGCTGGAAAAGTATTACTTCCCACTGGTAACCCAGGCCCAGTATGTAAATTGCACCACTATTGTGCCAATTATATGAGAATAGAATAAAAGGTTCTTTATGTATATTTGCACATTTTAACACGTTGGTTAAGCACATCAGAGGTCTACTTCTTACTAGCTGTATGACTCCAAAAAGTTATCTAATCTCGATGAGCCTCAGTTCTTCTTCAATAAAATGGGGGTAATAATAATGCCCTCCCTACAAAGTCACTGTGAGAGGTAAATGCAATAAAGCATGTGAAGGGCCACACAGTAAACACTTAAGAAGCAGTAACTATTGCTATTACTAATATAGGCTGGGCAGGGCATAATAAATCAACACAGCACCACCATGAAATGGTTCCAGTAAGGATCACAACTTAGAGCAGCTCCTGCTGGCGGGGCTGCAAGCACCTGCCTGCAAGCAGGTTTGTGTCTGTTTCTCTGTGGTTCTAAGGGCGGGCTGTAAAATGAATTGATGTCTTGACCAATTCCTCAAGGGACTTTGGGTCCCTCCAAAGTAGACATTAGACAAAGCTTTGGTTTCTTTAAAGCTGATCTGAATCATTTCCTTAAAGCTGATCTCAGGAAGCACAGTAAGGAAGTGAAATAGGGAAGGGAGGAAACCCAATAAAGGGTGTGTTAATAAACAGGTTACTGTTGTGGGCAACTGTATGAGAAACATACCTCAGAATCGGCTCATGAGGGCGTAGGAAGCTTGGGTATTTATCCACCAAGTTCTCTCCATCAATGGTTGAGGGACACTCTTGGAGTGTTCACTCCCCAGCACCCCCAGCCTATCCTGTGAGGGCAGAACACACTCTCTCTGTCCATCCGTGGATGGTTAGGTAAAGGCACTCAGGAAGTCACCTGCCATATAGAAATATGGGTGACATCTAGGCTGGCCAAGGGGATGTGGGTAGGGCACCAATGTCAACTTCTACAACTGGATATTAAATGATATTAGGAAATAATGGTTAATTATTCTTATGTATGATAATTATTCTTATCCTTTGGAAATGCCTGCTAAAATATTTATGGGTTAAGTGTGATGATGATGATTGAAATTAACTTTTGAATGATTCAGCATAAATAAATAAATACACATACACAAAGCAAGTATAGCAAAATATTAACACACTGAATCTAGAATCTAGATCAGGTTAAACAGATATTCATTATACTATTTCAACTGTTGGGGGAAAGTAGTCAGTGGTTTTTATTGAGTACCTTTATGTGCTGAGTGCTCAAAGCATTGGCGATGTCAGTGCCATCCAAACCAATATAGTGTCTTTCTCATCTCTATATATAAAAGCCTAAGCAACTGTTCGACCATTCAACTGTCTGATCAGTAGCTATGATGTGCAATGACCACCAGGGGGCAGATGCTCAATGCAGGAGTTGCCAAGCAACAGCAACTTAGCAGAGTACCCTCTCACACTCTGGGACCCCTCCAGGGATGTTGGACTGCCAATATTGGCCCGATCCCCGCAGGCCAGGCCGAGGGACCCCACCTGCCAGAAGGACCCCACTCACTCCACAGACACCCTTCAAGCCATGGCGCTGCCCCAGGTGCGGCTGGTGGGGAGGGACAGTGGGAGGTTGGCTCCAGGACATGTCCGGCCCGTCTTGCCCAGTCCTGCCCTGCCTGCCACCTTCTAATTAATTTCCTTTCAATGTGCACAAATCCGTGCACTGGGTCTCTAGTGAATTAATAGAAGACTTGGGTTCTCAAGTCACTCTACTGCCATCTGTGGAAATTGTTTAAATAGCTATATGAATCTATGATGCTTACAAGATGAATGGTGCTCCCTGAACCCCACAACATTAAGTGGGTACGCTGGGAGATACAAAGGTGAGCAAAACAAAACTCCTAGTCTTCAAGGGTCTTCCATTCTGGAGAAGAAAGTTGGTGGTCAGGAGCCAGGGATAGTGCACTCTGCAGGAGAGAGATTTCACATTTGAAAAATGGTGTCATGGCGCCCCTTCTGGAAAATCAAAGAAGTGACAAGATTTGTCCAAGGTCACATATCATCCCTGGAGCATTCCTCTTTTCCTGGAACTGATAGAGAGGAGAAACCATTTCTCCATAAGTAGTTAAGCCTAGTAGTTAACCATTAAGCTTAGGTTGGTTGGCTGGTTGGAGTATTAACAGATCTCAATACCTCATAGCTCAGGCCCAGAGAGAAGAGAGGCAGTCTCGAATCTGAAAACCCAAATGCTCCACATCGGGTTCATGCACATCTGAACAGAGAAGGGGGTCCAAGAACTGGCAGCCATGGCGTTCTGGTTTAAGTGAATGTAAGAAGCTCTGGGGAGTCTCCAGGCACCTTTCCTTCATCAGTTCTAATGAGACTCAGGAATCTCATCCTTAACAACCT
This sequence comes from Corynorhinus townsendii, assembly GCA_026230045.1. Lineage (NCBI taxonomy): Eukaryota > Metazoa > Chordata > Mammalia > Chiroptera > Vespertilionidae > Corynorhinus > Corynorhinus townsendii. Next base: position 33,888,226 of record JAPDVU010000009.1, read on the forward strand.
GCCAGGTGTGACTGGCACAGAGGTCCAGGAATTTCATTTTAAGAATCATGGACTACAGGGCTAAGCATTGATGAGGATCATAAAAGTCAAAGCCCCTCAGCTAAGGGAAAGCGCCCAGCACAATGCCTAGTGCATGGTGGGTACTAAAGAAGCTTTAGTGGAAGGAAGGAAGGGAGGGAGAGAGGAAGGGAGGGAGGGAGGGTGGGACGAAGGGAGTCACAACCTTCACATCTGCTGTCACAAGCTGATGTAACAGAGGCAGCAGCTCAGCAAATAGCTGGAGGGTCACAGGCCAGCAAGGTCACCTGGCAGGTCACTGGAAATGTCATTAAGGGCTTTAAAGTGACAGTAAAGCTAGAAGTCTGGTAGACACAGCCTGGTAATGACAAATGGGTCTTTGAGCAATCCAAGGACACAGCATGGTAATTTTTTCATCTAGAATCCAACACAGTGTCTACTAAACTGCTTAAAATTGGTCATGGAACTTCAAATTTTCCAGCTTAAACAGTGGCTAATGATTCTCTAATTTCCCATCTTCTATTAGGATTCATTCCTTCACCCCCAAAAAAATCTCAGGCCTAGGGTTGGCAAATAAAAATACAGGATATCCTGTTAAATTTGGATTTCATGTAAACAATTAATATATTTTTAGTATAAGTGTGTTCGATGAAACAACTATTTATTAATTCACCACAAAGCCAATATTTGGTATATATTTATAATTTTAAATATCATTTTTAAAGTATAAGTTAAATCATTCAGATTTCTGCCTTTTATCTGGCATTCCTACATCTAATCCTCCCTTATTTTAATAGGTGAGGAAATGAAGTTCAGAGAAGTAAAAGGACTTGTCCAAAATGATGCTGGGGTTAGAATTCATTTACGATTCCTGGCTGTCACACTACATCCTTTTCAAGTGTCTTCAGAGTTTCTTAACTTGGCTTCTTGAACCACTGTGGATGGATAAATATGTGTGTGTGTGTGTACATGTATACGTGCACATAGGTATTTTTCTAGGGAGATGGTCTCTGAATTTTTTATTTGCTTCTGAAGAGTCATAACTTAAAAAAGATTAAAATGCGCTCTTTCACAGTACTATGCTCTGCGCTCAAATGCAGAAGACTTATTACTTTGGGCTGAGGTCATTTTTCTGCTTCCTCTCTTCATTCCCTGGAACAGCCCGATCATGCCAGGAAATGAGTACCTGCAAGTATACAGAAAAATATCCACTACATCCTCGCCATGCCACGCAGTAGAAGCCATCCTTCTCTCCGTAACCTATCCAAATCCAAACCCCAAATTCCTTTGGTCCATGCTTCATTTTCCTCCCTCTACCTCTTAGAATTGACAACCTAGAGTTGACTGGCCAGAATGCAGTTAAGAGAACAGCTGGAAGGTAGCAGAGATGTGGCCTTTGAGGTTGACCACTAGAGGTCCCTTCTCATCCACAGTGATCCGAAGTCAGACTTTGCTTGGGTTTAAAGAAGGTACTTTCTTAAACCAATAGGACAGGTCTCTGCCTATAACAAGTGTGACTGGTGTATTCTGTACCAAGCAGTGTGAATAGCCAGCCGGGAGATACAGCAGGAGCGATGCCTACTAAATGGCTTCCTCAGGTGAATCTGCGTAATATCTGCCAGAATCAGTCTCGAAGACAGAATATTTGAGGAGGAGCAGAGTGCTGGAGCGTCCTCCTTATCCGAAAGGAAAAACTCAGGACATTCCACCACTCACGGTCACCAGGCAAATATCCAATTTCCTTTGAGCACAGTCTGGCTCCAGGGATGTATTTACTAGAAGCTAATGAAGCTTCCGCTGGAAACTTTCATTTGCACAGGCCCCTCCTAAAGACCCTGACCCTAGTAGCTTTATAGCTGTACTTTTACATCCTTTTCCTGAAAGAAGGCCCCCCAGAATATATAAACATCAGGCCCCATTGGTCCTGGATCTAGCACTGTCTGGCTCAAGATACAGGATTTCAGAGGGGAAAGAGGTGGGGAAGTTTCAAAGGGAATCCCTCCCCCCTACACACACACACACACACACACACACACACACACACACACACACACGCACACGAGACTATGGAGAGGATTTCCTGTAGGATAAGGGGGAGAAAGAGTCATAGATGTGCCTAAGAGCCAGGGAGCCACTTAATTTCCAAAGAGCTGTAACTACGGGGACACCAGAGTAAAGGAGCCCCCTCTTGCCTGCTAACAGCTTTCCTGGGTCAGCGGGAGTTTGCCAAAACCTTAGGGGTGGTTCACTGAACCGCCTGTAGCATCCTGTTGGCTGCTTTCTGAATAAACAAATGGTCTTGCCAACCATTGTGTAGATTTTGAGGAAAAAACCACTCCAGTTCCAGAATCCAAGGTTGTGATGAGCCATGAACTTGATAAAGGAGTAAAACATCAATTAGGGTTGAATGAACAATGTTGTTTGGGAGGTATGGATGGATTTTGGAATGAAAGCTAAAGCAGTACCCACAGCTCTAAGAGCTGGAGTTTTTTCAGTGTTTGAAAGAGAATGGTCCTGGAAACCTGCAAGCCAGCCACATCCTGGAAGTGGCTAGTGCTGCCTGGTGTAAGCCGACTCTGCCCATTTCTTCTCAACTCTGCCGTCAGTGACTTCAAATTGGTAGCTTGAAATCAGTGGGAGTATTTACGGTGTAAATTTTACACCATCAAATTGGCAATGGCTACAATCAGAGTTCTCTTCCCCAGCACTAATGGTTAGACCTTTACAAGCACACCATTGCCTGTATTCCACCCCTAACACACTCCCCATCCCTCTCACAGGCATGCGCACACATCACAGAATGTGCAAGCATATCCCCTGTGTGTCTGTGTATGTATGAACACACAGAGAATCACATATATACACTTTTCCCTTTTTAACCAGCTTGGATATCAGCAATCCTCCTTGCTGTCATGCTGTTTTCTTTAGTGTTTTTCTAATTACATTCTGATCCCAGACAGTGATATCCCTCCCTCTCTCTCTCTCTCTCTCTCTCTCTCTCTCTCTCTCTCTCTCTCTCTCTCTCTCTGTCTTTCTCTCACTCCCCCCCCCCGCCCCCCTTCCCTACACACACAATTGTTCTCTTCCTTACATCATGTGGCCCTCAGTGTCTCACGGATTAAGTACCGGATTGTGAAAGCTTCTGAGGCAGGACCGCAGATCACCTTAGCTGTCCACAAGTGAGCAGTAAAGACCACATCAACAAGCGCACAGTATTGCCTCCGTGGAACATGTTGGCATTTGGTCAGTGTTCTTTCAAGACGCTCAGTTCTCACCGACGTACGTCCCGTTCCCTGGCACTCAGGGAAATCTGAGATGAGCGTCTTTGTGTCAGATGGACAGAAGCAGCAAAGAAAAGCCATGGGACTTTCCCAGGTCAGTCCCAGGAACAGATGTCACTTCTCAGCCTCAAAAACTTGCACTGCAAAATATTGCATGGGAGCCATAAGGGAGGGGACTGACATTCTCGTGTCTACTTTATGCCTGCAACATTAGTCTTGAGTGTAGCAGTCATATTCTCCATTTCCAGACAAAAAACACACAAAACAAAACACTGAGACCCAGGGAATTTAAGTAATTTATTCAAGGATGTAGAGCTTGTAGATAGTAAGGTGTTTTGTTAATAATTTTTAAATGTTTGTGTTTAAGTAGTAAGTATATATATAAAATGGCACAGCAGGATTTATAGGGAAAAACAATCCCTTGCCTATTTCTCTCCACCCCTCCACTCTCCTAAATCTCCTCAGGCAACTCTTTTTAGACCCTTTACTGTTTCTTCCAAACTCTATCTATAACCAATAGGCTTATTAGTAGAATATTGGGTGTAGTGACTTTGTTTCATTTGTTATGTCTGTATCTTCATTACCTTAAAACAGTGCTTGGCACATCATAAATATTTGTTGAAAAAATGCCATCACTTCTTGATCTATCAATTGACCTCCTGCTATGAGAGGTAAGAATCTAGTACACCAAGAGCAGCTTCCTTTCACCTCCCCAACTGCTTCCCATTAAGGTCTTATCAATCTTTGAGCTGCTCAGCTGGTGACCTTTGTAACTGAGTCATGCACGTACTCCTTTATTCCTTGTTACGCAACTACCGATAACATCGTTGGACTCCGTGTGAGAGTCTGGATTTCACTGTAGGACCCGCGCCCTTTCCGTGCCACACTGAGCCTCCCACCCTGACCCCTTCTGGACCAGTGTGTGTCTGTCCGCCTACTTTGGGGAAGTATATTTTAAAATCATGGCACTGGGAAAAGGATTGTGAACTAGAGGCATTCTTGGACCAGCATATATCAAGAGAATAGTTTTCAAGTTGATAGAGTGAGTTTATCAAACTAAAATTTAGTTCAGAAGCATTCAAAAAATGTACACAGTCCAGAATTTTGACAATACTGAAAATTTCCTGTTCTGTAAGGTGAATGCCTGCCCTTTCCACAAGGCAGGACTTGTATTTTATAATAGGGCTACTTTGGACCAAGAAACTGATGGTAACCCTGGGCTCTCCACTAGCAACAACAGCACAAAATATGCCCGAAATGCCCCCATTTGTGTGCCCTGTGGCAAGTTGTTTCCTTGGCGTGCTGTGAAAAGGAAGGTGGGAGCTGAGCATAGCCCTGGCATAAGCCTGGGTGTGGGTTTCACTAGAGAAGGTCATTGACACCGGGGAGCAGAGGCCGTGAAAGGAAAACAGACATGGCCTTTGTTTCCCAGGGGCCACACAATGCAAATACTGTCTGTGTTGGTGCTTGATACGGATTTTTGGTTTGCATCTGTTCCCTACCTACTTCCAGAAAACAGCTTCACTTGCCTTTTATCTGCACTTCCTCGACCCTGACGCTCACTCCTTCTTCTTAAAGGGACCTACTGGCTCTGCATATGTGAGTCAGACAAGGTCTTGAGGTACAGATCTTGAACCTGTCAGGCCTTTGGATTCAGACAACAACCAGGGCAGATGGCAGGAGAGCCCCACAGCCTCCTGCTGGTCCTGCTACCTGAAGAGAACCTCAAGGACTAGCCCCTGCCCTAACCTAGCCCCATCCCTGCAGTTCAGCAAGAGCACCCAGCTCTCTGCAGATTGCCCCATACTCTGAACATTGCCCATTAGCATATCCCAGGTCCTCAACCATGACCAATAGGGACCTGGCAATGTTTGCTACAACTTTATGCCCTATATTTAGAGAAAATACCTCCCCATTGGAAGAACCCTGCAGGAAGTAGTGGGGCAGCTCAGGTCCTGGTAACTCTAAATTTGAATTGCATATATTTAGCATATGGACTTGAATTAAGCCACATCATTACTTAGGATTAGATTCAGATAGGAGTAACTGAATAATCTAGACATGACTTAAAACAAAAGTGCAAATTTGTTTCTGCCTCAGATTTAAGAAGTCCAGAATTAGTATAGCATGCCATAGTGTCCTGCTTTATCCTTTATGACTTCTATTCTTCATGCGTTCCAGTCATTGCATCCATATTCTAGCCAACACAAAGGAAGAAGGGCAACCAGGGCAGACTGATTTCTAGCCACTTCTTGGAAATTGTTCATACCAACTACTTATATTGCTCATTTATACCAACTATTGTTTATATCTCATTGGCCAGAAAATAGTCACATGACCACACCTAACTACCAGGAAACTGATCACTGTTGTTTTTATTCCAGCAGCCATGTGCTCAGCTAATAATTAGGGATGTAGTTACTAAAAATAAAAGGAGAATGGAGATTGGAGGACAATCAGCAGTCTCTTAATCCTTGCTGGAGCAGATCAATAAGAGACTCACTGCCCAATGCAGGCCACTCTTATTTGGGATGAATGGCCTAAACAATGTGTAAAAATTGAAAGCCAACTCCCACACCATGAATATGGAGCACCCTCTTAGGTCAAACCCACTCCATTGACCTCTCAGGTCAGGTCAGACCCACTCCATTTACGGAACTGAGGTGAATTTGTTTCTTAATGTATCCTGGCTAAAAGAGCATGCTAACTGGAGGCAACCTTTATCCCTGCCATGGAAAAGAAGAACAGCAGGCTTAGACCTGTTCCACCAGACAGGTTGGTTAAAAAACCCATCAGCTCTATAATAGATATGTATCCAAGGGCACTGGACTTTTAAGTTAAGATTTGATTTAGACCTTGCAACCATCTTCAACAGCTAACAGGAATGGTCAACTTCTGCCTCCTGGATCTGAGAATGCAGGCCATGCCAGATGGAGGAGTAGAGAGCTTCAGTGACCAAGACCTAATGAATCATATGGCACCTGAGTCCAGGTAAAGCCACACCCATGAAAGTCTATGGATACTGTGGTCAGTAGCCTCTGAGAGGGCTCCACCAATCCTAACTCCCAGTTTCCATACCTGCATGGAGTGTCTTCCCCTGTGTGAGGACTGGACCTACTGACTCATTTCTAACAAACAGAGTAGGGCAAAAGACTACGGCTTCTGTCTTGCTCCGCCCTCTCTCACTTTCTCATTCACCTGCTCTGGAGGAAGCCAGCTGCCACTTTGTGAGATGCCCTAGGGAAGGCCCCATGTGGTAAGGAATAGCCATCTCAGTCAACAGCCAGAGATAACTGAGGCCTGCCAACAGCCATCTGAGTGGGCTTGGAAATGACTCCTCCTGCCAAGCCTTAAGATGGCCATGGCCCAGCCAATAGCTTGCCTACAATCTCATGAGGGACCCTGGGTCAGAGTCATCCAGCTAAGCTACACCCAGATTCTTGCCCACAGAAATTGTGAGATTATAAATGTTTGTTTTTTAAATAAAACTAAGTGTTGGGGTAATTTGTTATGTAGCAACAAATAACCAATATATGTTGTTTATATCTTCTTTAGAATAATTCTGAGAAATATTCTCATTCTCAAATTTTAAAATTTGTTACTCTATCAGTCTTAAAATAAACACAGAGCTGAGATAAACCACTTGAAAGTAGAGAAATATCTCTAGATGCATTATGAAATACTATAAATGACTTCTTTTATTTAAAATCATGAAGAAATACTATAAATCACTTCCTTTATTTAAAAAAAAATAAATTTGTGGGTACACCTTTCCCTGGCAGACAACGCCTTTGCCTGTGCATAGAAAAGCAGTTTTGTTTCTTTTGCACCATGCTGAAAACGCATTCACTCAGTGGTTGTGACCTGATTATATTTGCAATCTTCACTCTTTCCTTCGTTCCTGATTCAAGGTCAGGCAACGCATGTTGTCTGCTAATTGTTCTCTGTGAATGCAGCATTGTACGGATTGACATTTAAGTGCAACCTTTTATTCCTACAGTTAATACCCTTCTTTGCTAAACACACGGCCAGGTTTCCAACAGTACCTACTCCAACATATATTTTCTCACAAAACAATTATTACAGATGATAAATCTCTTTTCCCATAGCATGAGTCTGCAATGATAAATAGAATAAAATGTCAGGGAGCATTTCCTCCTCATATATGTGGCAAACATATGCCAAGGGCTGATTTGTACATAGCACATCCGCCATTTCCTTCCTGTGTGAAAGGCTCTTCCAGGATGTACGAACGATAAAAATTGCTCTTTCGTACTGTATGCTATTAAATTTTTGCAACAACCTAGAACGTCATTAGATAAAGGACTTTTGTTTGCTTTCTCTCAAGCCTAAAATGTATCATTCGAATTCAAGGATTTATAGCCTTGTTTTGTTGAAGAAATGTAGATTTTAAGGATGATGCTATAGTTTTGATATTTTCTGAGTCTGCCTTTAGGAAGAAAATTCCTCAATCTGTAAAGTATTGTTTTATTTTTATTCTAGAAAAAAAATCACTTCTTTATAGAGAGGTCACTGGTTTGTTTGACAATGACAACTAAAATTCATGGGGGCTTTATGCTCATATGTGAACATATGTTCATAATAAGCAATACACTGAAGAATAGAGATGAATACATTACTACCCCAGTACAATTCAATGTTCAGATATTCATCATCCCTTTTAAAATTTGCACTGTTAGTTTTTTACTACTTGTGCAAAATAATCATATTTTCAGATGCCAATCCAATAACATGCAGCATCATACTCTATATTTTCACTACAGTCCTATTCATTATGTAACGTTATAATGCTATTCTGATTTGTGGTATTCACATTACAATATTCATTTAAAAAAAAACTTGAATAACAGGTTTATTGAGATATGAGTCACATATCTGTTTTTAAGATTCAATTATGTGGGAGATGGGCGTACTAATATATGATGTGACAGGAGAAGATTTGACTTTGGGTGGTGGGCACACAGTGCAATGTACAGATCTTGTAACATCAAAACCCACACCTGAAACCAATATGTTTGTGTTGACCAATGTCACCCCAATAAATTTAATTTTAAAAAGATTCAATTATATTGTAGCATGTATCATTTTTTCATTCCTTTTTATGTTCAAATATTATTACATTGTATGGATATGCCACATTTTGTTTATTCATCAATTCCTGGACATTTAGATTGTTTCCATTTTTAAACTTTTATGAATAATGCTGCTGTGAACATTCATGTACAAGTTTTTATGTGGACGTATTTCCATTTTCTTGGGTAGAATTGCTGGGTCATATGCTAACTCTATGTTTAACGTTTTGAGGAACTGCCAAACTTTTTCAAAGTGACTGCACCATTTTACAATCACATCAGCAATGAATGAGGATGATTGCAATTTTTCTACATATCCACCAACACTTGTTATTGTTGGCTTTTTCTGTTTCAGCCATCATGGTTGGTATAAAGTAGAATATCATTATTGGTTTTTCCTAATAGCTTTATTGAGATATAATTCACCTGCGTACAATTCATGCAAATTAAGTGTACAGTTGGTTATTAGTACATTCACAGTTGTGCAACCATCAACACAATCAATTTTAGAACATTTTCATCATCCCTAAAAGAAACTCCCATACCCTGTAGCAATCTCATTGTGGTTTTCATTTACATTTCCTGAATGAGTAGAATGTCGAACATCTTTTCGTGAGTTTATTGGCTCTTTGTACATCTTCTCTGGAAAATGTCTATTCAAATATTTTGCCCATTTTTAATTGGGTTATTTTTCTTTTCATTGTAGATTTGTAAAATTCCTTATGTATTCTAAATATAAATCTCTTATCAGATATAAAATTTGCAAATATTTTCTCCCATTTTGTGGGTGGTCTTTTCACTTATTTGATAGCATCCTTTAAAGCACAAACTTTTTCTTATTTTGTATAAGTCTAATTTACTGACTTTTTCCTTTTTCTTTTGTAACTTGTATTTCTGGTGTCATATCAAAGATTATGTTGCCTAACCCAAGGACACAAAGATTTACTCCTATGTTTTCTTCTAAGAATTTTGTAGTTCTAGCTCTTACATTTAGGTCTATGATCCTTTTTGAGTTAATTTTTTTGCATATGGTGTGAGATATGAGTCCAAATTCATTTGTGTGTTGATATCCAGTTGTCCCACCACCATTTGTTGAAAAGACTATTTTCTCCTATTGAATGGCCTTGTCATCCTTGCCAAAAATCAATTTACCAACATGAGAAAGTTTATTTCTGAATGCTCAGGTTTATTCCATTGATCTTTTGTCTATCCTTATGCTATTACATCATTGTTTTGGTTACTGTAGGTTTTTACTAGGTTTTGAAATCAGGAATTATGAGTCTTTTAACTTTTGTTCTTCTTTTTCAATATTATTTTGGCTATTTTAAGTCCCTTGCAGTTCCATATGAATGTTAGGATCAATTTTTGCAAAAAAGGTCACCGGTATTTTGATAGGAATTGCATTTAATCTATATCAATTTGGGATTATCATATTAATCACATGACACTGATTCCTTTCAACTATACCTTGTTTTTCTAATACATAAGTAATTTTGAATGTATCATTAAGGAATTTTGTTACACTGACAAAACATTTTAATGCTATTAAAATAATAGCATTATTTTAAAGAATGCTATTCATAAAGAATATGAAGTGGGAAGACTAAATGTAGATCCTGATAATTCCTGGACCACCTCACTTTGCAATGCCCATTCACCTCTTACATGAAGCTTAGTAGGAGTGTTCAGGCTTCCAGAATTTCCCAGGACTCCATTCACTGCAAAGATCAAACCCTGGAACCAACTCCAAGTTTCCTTGTGGTTTCACACTTGTTTCATTTTCTTCTCACCTTGCCATCACCCACGCAAACTCAGCCTCTCTGACTGTATCAGCTTTGAGTTACAGCACTTCCTGTATGCTGGGAAGCAGCCTCTGCGAGAGCTTTTGCTGGCTAAGCACACAAATTAGAATGTAGGTGCAGGAGAGACACTACCTGATGGTGTCAGGGTGAGAATATTGTTTTTCCCACTATCACTAGCATTAGCAGTACTGTGTGTAATGATATAGTATATAATATATATAACATACAAAATATGTTCACCGACTGTTTGTTATTGGTAAGACTTCTGGCAACTGTAGGCTATTAGTTAAGTTTTGGGGGAGTCAAAAGTTATATACAGCCCTAGCCAGTTTGGCTCAGTGGATAGAGTGTCGGCCTGCGGACTGAAGGGTTCTGGGTTCTATTCCAGTCAAGGGTACATGCCCAGGGTGGGCTCAATCCCCAGTAAGGGGTGTGCAGGAGGCAGACAATCAATGATTCTCTTTCATCATTGGCGTTTCTATCTCTCTCCCTCTCCCTTCCTCTCTGAAATCAATAAAAAATACATATTTTAAAAGTTACATATAGATTTTTGACTGTGGGGGATGGTGTCGGTGCCCCAACCCCCTCATTGTTCAAGGGTCAACTGTATACAATTTGTTTATCAATTCTCATTTGGGTTGCCTCCGGTTTGGGTCTATCATGAATAAAGCTGCTGTGAACATCCTTGCATATCTTTTTGTGGACATATATTTTTATTTCTCTTGGGTAAAGGCCTAGAAGTGGAATGGCTCTCATAAGAGAGGTATATGTGTAACTTTATTAGAAAATGCCAAACAGTTTTCCAAAGTGTTTTATTTTATATTTATGACTTTATGCCCCACCCCCAGCAAAATATGAGAGTCCCAGTGTTTCTACATTGTCACCATTTAGGATTGTCAGTTTTTAAATTTTTAACCATTGTAGTTGGTGTGTGGTAGTGCCTGTACAATTTTTAACAAATTTCCCCAGGCAATTAATTTCAGGGACTATTGCCATGGCTTCGCTTGGACAGGGTTCCTTGGATAAAAGTTAAGGAAACACAGTTCACACTAGTTTAAGTGGGAAGCAGAATGTATTGCCTCCTGCAACCCAACCATGGAGGGCAAAGGTGGAGCTGCCCTCAGGAGTGACTGAAATCACCTTCAGATCACTCTCCCGTTCACCTTCTACTCTTTGCCTGTGGGCTTCATTCTTTTTTTTTTTTTTTTTAATATATTTTATTGATTTAACAGAGAGGAAGGGAGAGGGATAGAGAGTTAGAGACATCGATGAGAGAGAAACATCAATCAGCTGCCCTCTGCACGCCCCCTACTGGGGATGTGCCCACAGCCAAGGTACATGCCCTTGACCGGAATTGAACCTGGGACCCTTCAGTCCGCAGGCCAATGCTCTATCCCCTGATCTAAACTGGTTAGGGCTCATTCTTGAAATTCAACTGTCCCCACTAAATTGAAAATTTGTCTTCAAGCAAGTCTAGGCTTCATCCACAGGGCCTTCCAACTGAACAGAGAAGAAAGCACTTCCCCATCAGTTCCAGCTGGAGAACTCTGATTATCCTGGCTTGGTCTATATGCCATCCCTGAATCAGTCACCACACTTACGTTGAAGGCCAGCCTGGGTCGTGTGCCAGCCCTGCAGCTGAAGAATGGCAATCCCACCATAGAAATTCAGTATCTTTCAGGCAGGTAAAACAGTAAGTATCTATATATTCTCCCTGAGTTCTAAGAAAAGTTTGTATTTCCATGAAATCCAAAAGTCTTAGAACGCTGGTTCTTCCATTCACTGACAACCACAAGTCAGGGATAAGCCCAAAGGAGATCGCCCAGATACATCTCATCTCACTTAATTCATTGTAGTCTCTCAGGTATGAGCTTATCTAACTAACCACTCATGGACAGATTCTATTTAGGTTTTGTCCTATAGGGCCTCTCAAACGAACTTAAGAACTGGGGGAGGAGTGCCAATTCCTGTTGGGCCTCGTAACCAAAATTCCATCCAGTCGTCCCAGCAGGCCTACCCCAGCTCACTAACATACTGACATTCTCTTTTCTCATCTTTTCCTTTAACTGTTTAACCTTGCCCTTAGAACCCAGCTGAATTCTTCTCACTCTATCATTGGATTTTAACTCCTCTTTATCCAGCTTTTAACTGTGGAAACTTTGTCTTTTTCTGCAATTCCCATGTTCCAAGCCTAATTATTTTGGCTACTGGAAGCCATCTTGGAACTCTCTTTTCCTCCCTGGCCTTGACCTATTCCGACACTGCTTTTCTCTGGACCTGCCATTCACCGAGTCCTGCCTGGTTTAACACCATCCCAGACTTCAGCTCCTGGACCCCACTGGTACCTGAGTTCAGTTATCATCAGTGACATCTAATGCTGTTGTTCAAAGATGTGATGGACAAGCTACATATCTTTATGATTGGGATCATACAACCTCCCAATTTCCATACATTAATACAGTGTTAAAAGTATGAAATGATTTATCGTAGGAGGGAAGCCATTCCACCCCTCTGATATCTTGGTGTTCTCAACACCTTCTTCACATTTTGAAGCACAACTACCCCTAGAGATTTGCTATGATTTCCACCCCCTTTTTTTTTTTTTTTGGTCTTGTCTTTGGTTGTATCAGTTCACTCTGGTTTGTCTGGCTTCATTGTTGGATCGTTCCTTTCTTTGAGTACTGAAAAAAGCGTTTCCCTTCTCCACTGAGCATATGAGCTAGCAATTGCTTTTTACAAGGCTCCTTTTGCAAACCCACTACCTGGGTCTGTGTCCCAGGCACACAGGGTTTCCTAAGGAGCGTTGGTTCTCATGTGGGCTTGCGGCATGTTGGTAGCTGCTTTCTCTTTATAGCTGCTATAATTCCTTTGCACCAGTCTCACCCAGAGCTATCGCAGGGAGAAGACTGCAGATTGTTCCCATAAATAGCATCAATCTCTTCACCTTCTGGATCTTCATCTTGTACTCTTGAGATGGAGTCCAGCTGGCTGGGTGTGAATGTGCTTTGCTTGTGCCAAGTGAATCTCAGCAAGTATTTTCATCAAAATTAGAGGCTGAAAGTGCTGGCTGCCAGAGCATCCCTGGTAACGGAATATTTTTCTGGTGAGGAAGTGTGAGTTGTGCTCTGGGGCCTTTGTGCAAGAATGCAGAGACCCTGTTTCTTGCTGTTTTTATTGGAAGATGTCTGGATCTGCACATACCTTACTACATCTGGGCAAGAGAGTATTTGGTCCCATTGGAATTTGTTGCTAGAATCTAGGGTTAGCCTTGGGCAAATCTATAAAATAGATACAAGGTAATATATGTGTGTATGTGTATATGTGTGTGTGTGTGTATATATATATATATATATATATATATATATATATATATATAATTGCTTGATTTCAGAGAGGGAGAGAAACAAACATGAACGATGAGAATCATCCATTGGCTGCCTCCTGCACGCCCTCTACTGGGGATCGAGCCCACTACCCAGAATCAAACCTGGGACCCTTTAGTCTGCAGGCCGATGCTCTATCCACTGAGCAAACCGGGTAGGGTGATATAAGGTATAACCCAAGTAAAACTAAGCTATACTTAGCCTTTTCTCAGAATAGTCACATCCAGTAAAAATCCAAATCCAACTCCCATAAAAGTCTTAAAAAGTAAAACATGGTAAGTCTTCACGGCAGCCAACCTGCAGACACCTGGGAGAAAATTATGGGGCCCCCTAGAGAACACGCCCTCTCTCTTCTTAAGTCTCACACTCAAGAGCTTCCTCCAATCTTCCTTTTCCCTCTAAAATTCCCTATTGTCAAACATGCTTTTTATTACCCTCTCCATTTTCAGGGAAGGCAGGATGCCGATATTTTTTCAAATTTTTATTTTAGATAAAATTTATATAACATAAAATTAACCATTTAGAGTGTACAGTTCAATGGCATTTAGTACATTTACAGTGCTTTGCAACCATCAGCTTTATCTAATTCTACAATATTTTCATCACCCCCAAAAGAAACTCTGTAACCATCAAGCAGGCATTCCCTCATTCCCCCTGCACTTGTATTTCTAAAAAGTTCCTAGGTGATTCTAAAGGGTGGCCAGAGTTGAAAACCATCAGTATCAAGCAATCTAGTCTTCCCTACTGATATCTCCACTCTTTATCCCAGCACACTAAGAACCAAACTAAAGATCTTCCTTAGAAGTGTGGGGGCAAGTTCTGTTTTTGTCCCAGGAACATGGCAACCCTCTCTCCTCCCTTCCCCTTTTAGTATTTCTCCCCGTCTCCTGTCTCAGCCATGCATATCTCATTCTCACAGGCCCTTACTCTCCAGCAGCTGTTACACAAGTAAGAATCCCCACCTCTTTCCCACCATTCCTAGTGTCCCCTGATAAGGTCTCAAGATGCCTGGATTGTGAGCCTTTAAATTGAGTAAAAAGCCTTTCAGACTCAGAGGAATCCCTCTCTAATGGCACCGTTTAGGCACTAAACAGATGGGGAGAAGAAGGGATTGTTCTGGGAATGAGGGAGACTTTTCGTAGTTACTCCTTTACCTATGAATGGGGCATATACTGGAAAAAAAAAAAAGTATGAGGTCTGGAGTTGGAAGACTGTGGTCCTAGGCATCAATTACTTAATCTCTCAGAGCCGGTATTCCCACCTGGACAATGAAGAAGATAACACTGACCTCAGAGCATTCGTTGCATTTCAACAAGTTGCAGTCTGAGAAACAGGTTCTGATGGCAATGCATTTATTGGAAGAATGCAGGCTGGCTCACAGAATGGCTGGGGGCCTGGAGAATCAGAGGTTATACAGAAATAGGAACAATGCTCCAGGGCAAGCAGCAGCGCTTAGGAGACTGCTGCCACTGTCGCCACGTACCAACTGCTGCAGCTTGTCCTGCCACCACCACAGGTGCTGGGAGATGGGTGTCCCGCTTGCTCGGCAGCCCCGGAAACTGGCTGCTGCTGCCACCCTCACTCACAACAGCCCAAAAGAATTATCCAGAGTCTCAGCTTCTTTGTGTCACTAGTTCTCAATTCGAAGTTGGTTACAGGTTCATCGGTATGTGCCCATGTCCTGGGAAAGCAGGCACCTGGCATTTTCAGTCTGGAGAGTAGGTGAAGGCCCTGTCTTTCCCCAAGACCTCTAAGGCGGAGGATTCCCCAAATGAGGGGGAAGGGATACAGATGCTGGACAGCCAAAAATAAGACAAATGTTCCTTTAAAAATTTTTGAGGATTAGTGAGATAAGCTGCATCTTGTAAACTCCAAAGCCCCAGGTAGGTATTAGCTATCAGCACGTTGTACATACTGTTATTTCAATACATTGCAGTACTTCCTCTTCCCTCTCCCTCTCTTCTTCTTTCACAAATCCCCCGCCCCAGGACAGGGCACACGGGCTGCCTCATAAATGAGTGAATAGAATGTACTGCTGTTTTCACCTGCATGGTGGAGCAGGTTAGTATTACTTCCGTTCCCCTGTTCCCTTTTGCCATGGTGCCTGATTTCCATGCATGTAATTCTTAGGAATGTAGTGCATGTAATTCTTGGGAATCAGATCCATCCCTGGCCCCAGCAATGGAGTTCATATCCTCAGCTAAGCCAACCAGTCTACACTGGCTCCTTGGCCATGGTGATTGGTTCAGTGGTACGCATGTGATCCAAGCTGATCCATGGAAGTGAAACTCAGCAAATAGACAAGACAAAGGCATCCTCTGTTTCTTGCTCAGTATGAATGAGAAAGCATGTGGTTTTGGGAGCTTCTGGCAGCCTTCTTGGGACCACAAGGGGACTGAGACTTAGAATAAATTCAACACTGTAGAAGGCAGGGCCCAGGGACAAAAAGAAGCCAGGTGCCTATTCAGCCACAAGATAAAGCTATGCCTAAATCCTGACTTCCCCTATGAGCCAATAAATTCCATTTATTATTCAAACTAGAATGAGTCAGGTTTTCTGATATGTACAACAGAAAGTATCTGATACCTGCCCCCCTCCCTCCCTGCCCCATGAGAACGGAACTGCTGTCCTTGAGGCTGGCTAATAGCTTTTTAGAAATACAGATCGAAATCACGGTCCTCGCCTCATGATTGGGCTGCAACATATCTAGGCCCTAGAAACAGGTTTAACTAAAATTTAAAACAGAACAGGCCTACCTAATCAAGAGCAAATTTTGAAAGAGATTTTGATAAACATCTTTAATTTCTTTGTGGTCTGGAAAGATAAAGACTCCAAGGAAGTAAGAGCAAACTCTGTAGAACCAATAAATAAAAAACAAAAAAAGACAAAGCAAAATGTATTTCATCTAACCCATAGAGGGAAGTACTATGGAGTTACAACCTACCTGGCTGTCTTAAGGCAGGTTCTCTAGAATCACAGTCTGAGAACCCTTTCTTGTATAAATGATTTATTGAGGGAGTGCCCTTAGGAGAACCCTATAAGGCAGTGGTTCTCAACTTTTCTAATGCCGCGACCCTTTAATACAGTTCCTCGTGTTGTGGTGACCCCCAACCATAAAATTATTTTCGTTGCTACTTCATAACTGTAATTTTGCTACTGTTATGAATCGTAATGTAAATATCTGTGTTTTCCGATGGTCTTAGGCGACCCTGTTAGCGGTCCTCAACCTGTTACATGTCAAAATAACAAGTATTACATTAGAGATTATACGCCTATTATCACATTTAATTCTCAGAAAAATGAAATAACTCTCCCAAGTTAAAACAGCTAGAAAGCAGTGTGTGTAACTTTGCAGGAATTTCTGACAAAGCAGCTCCTGTTTGTTAATGGGAAATCTTACAAAGAATGGTACAGGTGTAAGCAGCAATTAGTGGAGGGATAGGCTGGCCTGGTAAAGAGGAACTGTGGTGGGGAACCAATAGCATCTACAAGAACTGATGTGGTCAACGTTTCTCTTGAAAATCCCCTTAATTTGTCCCTTTTGAAACTTCGTTCCATTGAAAAAAATTCCTCTTTAGAGATGAAATCATTCTTTTTTGCCGCATAGGACACACCAGCAAATCTATGAAAATTCTAATTAGATGCTGCTTTGTGTTTTCATCATCCTTGTCTTCTACAGACATTTTGTCAGTTCCTCTAATTCTTAAGTTAACCTCTCGCTCTCTTTTTTAAATGTCTCTTGGCCCTCAGTTCCTTCATCCACATGCATTAACCATGTGTCTGGTCACCTGAATAATGCATTTCATTTCTTTGTTAATGGTTAGTAAACCCTTAAAGTATTCCCATATTCTTTCCACAGTTTTCCCTGACATACACTTCTGTTTTAGGTTTAGTCACTTATTTCTCTTTCTCACTCGTTCTCATTGTAAGTTAGATATACACACAATATACATATATCTCAGGTTAAGTGCAGTGAACCCCGGCGTGGGATGGCAGGAGCTCTGAACAGATTTTGCAAGTAGGGTTGGAGTTCCCAGCTCTGCTGTGTGTCTAGCAGGGTGACTTGCCTGAGCTGGTTAGTGGCAGCTTAAAATTAGAACCTTTCTAGGCTGCCCTGCTAGTCCTTAGAGGTGTGAGCATTGAGTTAATACAGGAAAGCACATGTAAACGGAAGGAGGTATTAGTCTATGCAGATTGTGATTGACAAGATATTTGTCTTTCAAATCCCAAATTTGATTTCAGATGGTTGCTTCTGGGTTCTGAGGTGACTTAATCCCTTATTACTGCTTCTTGGACTGCAACTTGCTGGGATTTGACTTTCTCTTGCAGAGGCAACCCAGAACAAGTGGCCACTTGTCTGGGTGAGTTAATGCTAGGGGGCCCAGGGCATAGAGCAAAATGGAAATGGCAGTTTTGACTATAATCTGGCCTTTCCTCCCCCTTCTCTATGTTCATCTTTTCAGGGACCTCCCAGCCCCACAAGTTGGCTTTTCAGAATCCAATCACTTGGACTGCACCCACACTTTTCATGTTCCCTGAAGCCTCCTCCTGAAAAAGCAAAAAACAAACAAAAAAAAAACCTCTCTGTTCCATGTCCCATTAGCTTTCTTGTCTAGATAACATGTTAGAAAACTGCTTGTTGGTCCCTATTAAGGGTCAGTAGCTGAAAACTATTATTACTCTCCATTTCTCTCTTCCACTCTTTGAAATGATGATTTCATACCTTTCTCCCTCTCCTCAAGCCTCCAACTCTCACCTGATGGCCTTACTTCCCATTTCATTAATAAAAGGCAATCAGCAGAAAACATTTTAGCTGCCAATACTTGCCTTCCATTCCCATCCAGTTCTATCCCATTTTTTTACTCCCCTTCCTTTGTAACAGGACTCCCCAAAAGAATTATTTCATCCACTCCACTTCATCACCTTCTAGTCTCTCTTGAGTCCACTCCATTCAGGCTTTCCTGACAAGACCACTACTCCTAGGAACCAGCGGTAACCTCTGCATTGCTAATCCTGTGGCCAGTTCAATCTAGTCCACATCTCTGCCTCAAGTGCTCTTTTCCTCACTTCTTTTTTGAGAATTCTTATTATTAAACAAGGTAAAATTAATGATTTCTGAAAGCCTGTTTTATGTCAAAATAACAAGTATTACCTTAAAGGTTATGCGCCCATTATCACATTTAGTTCTCAGAAAAATGAAATCACTCTCCCAAGTTAAAACAGCTAGAAAACGGTTGAGCCAACATTGGAACTCAGTTCTGACGCCAAAACTCATGATCCAATGGCCTTGGCAAAGCTTCCTCTGGCTTCTCATCATAATTAGTTGCTTTTTTTCTCTGTGTTCCAATAGCATTTTATTTTTTTTTAGTTCACTGCATAAAACCAATTTTATTATAGAGGTTAAGCACACCGACTCGCAAGCCAGACCCCCTGGATTGGAGTCCTGGGTCTGTGGCCTGTCAGCTGTGAGACCTCGTGCCTCCTCAGTCTCTTTATCTTTGAAATGAGAATAAGAATACCTACCTCAGGATTTTTGTGAGGATTAAATGCATCACCCAACGTGAAGGGTTAGCACTGTTACATGGCACGGGCCCTGCCGACACATACTGTCCTATGTTCTGTTTCCCCCACTGGACTCTCCTGCCCGGACAGAATCCCTCATTCATCTTCCAATCCCTGTGCACCCCGCACAAAAGACCTTTCACTAGAGTGGGTGTTCCGTAAACATTTGTCAAAGTGACTGTCAGCCTGCGGGCGTTTCTGCCTGACAATGTGACATGTACACGTTCAATTACCTAGAAGTTGTTTAAAGGAAGTGGTTGCCGAAGTCAGGCCATCCACCAGCTCTGCCCCTTTTTTTAAAAATGCAAGTCATAACCTCTCTGCTTCTGTGAACAGAAAGCCTTTCCCCGAGTTACCTCACTTGCAAAGCCAAGGCTTTGCTTAGGCGGGGAGAAGAAAGGGGCACCTGTCACAAGATTCAGGACTTTCCAGGAACAGCTGGAGGCAGTTCTTTAGCTGGAGGTTTCCCCTCTAGTGAGCAGTGACGAGGCCAGGAGTTGTGGGTTTCACTTCTAACCACTGGTATAGTGTGTGCACCTGATAAGGATGGAGGCTCCGGACTTGAAAGAAGCTGCAAACACGCCACGTGAAGCCTGTTGATTCCTGGGAGGGTACTGGCTCAAGTTGCTGTATGTTCTTTCACTGCCCCCCTGCTCCTGTATTTACATTTCAAGCCTGCGTCACGAGGGAGGCTGTAGTAGTGAGCTGGCAGGAAGAGGTTTCAAAGGAGAATGAAAATGGTAGAAAAGGAAATATTTGATTGGAGGTTAACATGTCCAATGGGTCTTCCTCGATTTGGAGTACTGTCAAAATGCATCGTGTAATGATCAAGCACTCTCGGGGGAGAGTGGTCTCTGGATGGAGTTGGGGTTTTGCTTCTGTTGAGTTGCAGCTGGTGTGTATGACGCACACTAGACCAAATGGGGCCTGGAGGAGAAGTAGCATTCACAGGACCAGAGTGACCCCTAAACTCATCACCTTCACCTAAGCCTGCTTCCTCCTGTCCTAGAAAACCTCAGCGGGCACCTGCAAGTTGCTTAGGCTGTAACTTGGAGTCAGTCCACAATCCTCTCTCTGTCACCAGATCCCGTCCACTTTCCCTCCGAAAGGTCTTTCAAATCCACTTCCTTCTCTCCACCTCCACTTGCACTGCCCCCAAGGGTTCAGAGTCTCATAATGCCTTCTTGGATTGTATCTTCCTTACAATTTTCTCACTCTGGAGTCTGACACCTTCCACTGCACTCTCCATGTTACTGTGAGAGGGATTTTTCTAAACTAGCTTAAAATCCATCGGTGGCTCTCCATGGTCTTCCAGATGAGTGTTCCCCAGAGCCTGGCTTCTGAGTTTCTTTGGGTTCTGGTCTGCTTTTCTGACTTGTGTCCTGTAAGGTCACCTCACCTATGAGCTTCTTCACGTCAGAAATACTGATCTGTGCCCTGACCGGGTGTTCACTTGGTTGGAGCATCCTCCCATACACCAAAAGGTTGTGGGTTCCATTCCCAGGCAGGGCACACACCTAGGTTGCAGGTTCCATCCCTGCAAGGGGCATGAATGGGAGGCAACCAATCTCTCTCTTCCTCTTTCTCTGAAAATCAATAAACATATCCTCAGGTGAGAATTAAAAAAGAAAGAAAGAAAGCGATCCGGATCTGCATGCAGTTGCCAGGATGTGCAGTATTTGCTCTCACGCCTTGCAGCCTTCTGTGCTTGCTCCTCCTTCTGTCCAAAATTCCTCCCTCCTCCTACCCCTACTTTCTCTTCTTTCTTCCTCAGGGTGAATGAGGTTTCCCTTACCTGGGGCCCCCATATCTCTATGGTAGCACTTATCACAAACTGTATCCAATCTCCTCCAGCTGAGTAAAATGAATTGCTCACCAGACCCTGACTCTGGCACACAGTAGTTGCTCAATAAATATTTACTAAATGAATGAATGAACTCTTTTCTAGTCATATTTGGGTTTCATCATAGTTCAAGGAAGGGATATTGAGATGTCTGGCCCTGAAAGAAGGAAATACGGGTTATTGCAATTACGTTGTTAGATGGGTAGAATTTCACACTTGATAAGAGGATTGTGAGGTTTTGTGTTTCTTCAAGCTAAAGTGACTAACGCCTACTTTAAAGATGAGTTTAAAGAACTCTTCAGAATGTAAAGCATTGTATTTATCAGCTTTGAGAGAACATTGAGTTCAGGAATTATGCCCACCAAGCAAGCGTTCCCAGAAATGTGGTACCTGCTGCTTTTAAAATGTCATTTTAATGCTACATTGAAACAAACAACTCGCTCAGGAAAGTGGTGAGAGGTGGTGAACTATGGAATGAAATCTGCCTACAGAGAGCTGAGATCAGCACACACAGGAATAGTGGCAGTGAATTAATCCGGGGTGACACGAAAGAAATAGATAAACACAAAGAAGGGAACCTACTATATAGCAGATACCCGCTAAACGTAAAGGCTTCTTTCACCACGGAAAGTCAAGTGGGAATGAAGTGCTTCGTGAGGTAGTGAGTCTTCTGCCACCCCGAGCGTCCCATTCCCTTCCTTCGCTTGCAGAGTGAAAGGCGGAAAGGGCTTTTCCAAGGTGCATTCTTTTGAACCTTTTGATTGTTTTGATTCTTGGTTCTAAGCGTTAAAGCGCTGCCGGGGCCGGTGGAGGGGGGCGGGGGGCTGCAACAAAAATGGTAAGGGAGCTAGTAAAAGCACTGAGAGAAAGGGGTACGCCATAAAGAGACTGAGCCAGTAGAAAGGAAGCAGAGAACATGCAGGAGAGAACATGGGGAGGAAGGAAAGAGAGCGAGAGCAACCTTGGCAAACGAAGAGAGTGAGCAAACTTCCCGGACAAGAGAAAGGCAGAAAGAAAGGGACTCCGCTACTTTAAGGAAAGCCCCGCCCCTCGGCGTGACGCCACAGAAGGCTCTTCCGCGATTGGCTGAGAGCGGAGGGTTGCTAGGCGCGGAGGGTATCCGGTGGGCTGCGGCCACCCGACCGCGGAGCCGCTGGAGCTGAGCCGGCTAGCTGTGCTGCTGGAAGATGGCGAGCGGCTGGGGCGCGCGGCCACTCGGGCAGCCGCGGTGCCTCCCGCCGCTGCTGTGCCTGCTGCTGCTGCTGCTGCTGCGGAGCCCGGCCCGGGCCGCGCACATCAAGAAGGCGGAGGCGACGACCACGACGACGAGTGCGGGTGCCGAGGCGGGCGAGGGCCAGTTCGATCGCTACTACCACGAAGAGGAGCTGGGCTCGGCGCTGCGGGAAGCGGCAGCCGCGGGGCCCCCGGGCCTGACCCGCCTCTTCAGCATCGGCAACTCGGTGGAGGGCCGGCCGCTGTGGGTGCTGCGCCTCACAGCCGGCCTGGGGCCGCCACCCCCTGACGGTGACGCGGGGCCCGACGCGGCGGGGCCACTGCTGCCCGGCCGGCCGCAGGTGAAGCTGGTGGGCAACATGCACGGCGACGAGACTGTGTCGCGCCAGGTGCTCGTCTATCTGGCCCGGGAGCTGGCGGCCGGCTACCGCCGCGGAGACCCGCGCCTCGTCCGCCTGCTGAACACCACGGACGTGTACGTGCTGCCCAGCCTCAACCCCGATGGCTTCGAGCGCGCCCGCGAGGGCGACTGCGGCTTCGGCGACGGTGGACCTCCTGGGTCCGGCGGCCGCGACAATAGCCGTGGCCGCGACCTCAACCGCAGCTTCCCGGACCAGTTCAGTTCGGGTGAGCCGCCGGCCCTGGACGACGTGCCGGAGGTGCGCGCCCTCATCGACTGGATCCGCAGGAACAAGTGAGTGTCTGTCCCACTCGCCCCCTCGCCCCCATGGTCCACAGGAGTCTCCGGGTGAAGGCAGGGCCCCGCAGGCCTAAAGGACCGGGGTAGGAGGGTGGAGGGCGACCTCCCGTAGCGGGCACAGGCCCCAGGCCGCTTAGCCTCCTGTTCCTCTTAATTGTCCGAGAAGCTCTGCCTAGAGGCTGTCATTTGTTCAGCGCATGGGCAGAGAGCAGTCTGGCTCCAGGGAAGACTCCGTTCTGGCATTCTGGCCCCTATTTTCACAGGATCATAGAATATGAGTGATGGAAGAGACCTTACGGATAACCTAGGTCAGCTCACGCATTTGATAGATAAGCTGTTAATATTGCGATTTTTATCTTACTGCTATAGGCACTGTGCTAAGCCCTTCCAGCTAGACACCATTAATATTCCTGTTTTCCATATGGAAATCGAGGGTCAGATTGGTTAAGTAATTTACATAGTAACAGACTGTAGTTGGGTCTTAGACTCAGGCAGGTTGTTGGTGCTCTTCACTGCCATAGAGGGAGACTGTAGCCCAGAAATGATAGAGGACACTCCCAGGGTGTTCGTCTTGGTGATTTGACAGACACTGGTTCTCTTCCAGTCTGTACTACCTCTGACTCAGCTCAGGATCCACATGGATATGGCGGGAGAACTTGCACAGATCTGGATCCTTCATCTGTGAGCGGCTTCATTTTAAACTCTCTGAAGGGTTCCTGATACCATCTGTGCACTTTATGGTCCCACTCAGTACACACCTTAAGTGTTATTAAGCACTATGTGGGATTTAAAAAATAAAAAGCATATGAGGATCTCAAGAAATTGGTGTATGACAAAAGAATATTACAAATATATATGGGGTGTGTTTATGTATCCAGTAAAACTTTATAGGAATTGTTCCTACTGCAGAATGTGTGTGGTCTGCAATAATATGGATTATCTCTGAGGAAGAGGTAGACCTTGAACTGAGCAAAACGGAGGCAAGGAATAAAGCAAGAGGGAACGTACTCCAGATGGAATGTCTGAAACGAGCATGCACCACCTCCTTTTTTTCAAGGATCAGCTTTGCCAGGATATCCCCATTTTTGTGTGTCTTCCTGAGGCTTGTTAATCTTTCCATCTTGATTTGAAGGAGATTTTGGAGTGACAGATAAGATAAAAATAATAATGAGCAAAGAAGTTTCTCTGTGGGAGTTGGAATCATCTCTTCTACAAAATTTCAGTATATATAGCACCTAGAAAATTTGTGGGCATTGTGACATTTCTAGATTCTTTTTATCTTAAAGCTTTACTCCTTTTGAGATCCCTTGCAGGTATTTGATTTCACATATGCTTTCAGGAAAGATTATTTTTCTTTTAAAGGTAATCATGTCATGACTTCTGAACATTCGCATAAGAAATATGACTTCAATGTGCATCTTTTTAAAATAATTATTTTATTGATTTCAGAGAGGGAGGGAGAGGGAGGAGAGATAGAAACATCAATGATGGAGAGAATCATTGATCGGCTGCCTCCTGCACGACCCCTACTGGGATCAAGCCCCGAACCCGGAGGTGTGCCCTTGACCAGAATCGAACTCGGGACCCTTCAGATAGAACTTCAGGCCGAAGTTCTATCCACTGAGCCAAACTGGCCAGGGCTACATCTTTTTTTAAATCCTCAACTGAGGATATGTTTTTCATTACTTTGAGAGAGGGAGGGAGGGAAGGAGGAAGAGAGGTGGGGGTGGGGAGGGGGACAGAGAGAGAAAGAGAGAGAGAGAGAGAGAGAGATAAAGCAGCATTGCTTCGAGAGAGAAACATAGGTCCACTGCCTCCTGTACATGCCCTAACCAGGGATTGAACATGCATCCTGGGTATGTGCCCTGCCAGGAATCAAACCCACCACCTTTCTGTGTACAGCACCACATTCTAACCAACTGAGCCACACTAGTTAGAGTGACTTTGATGTGTATCTTATTATCAGAAGCTGTGATGGCCACTTTCCTAAATGATATATCAAATGCACTCTTTGCTTTGCCTTTTTTTTTTTCTTTTGAATCCTCACTTGAGGATATGCTTTCATTGATTCTGGAGAGAGAGGAAATGAGAGGGAGAGAGAAAATCATAGGTTGCCTCCAGAACACACCCTGACAGGAAATGAACTGGCAACCTGGGTATGTATTAATTGGGAATCAAATCCACAGCCGTTAAGTGCACAGGACAATGCTCCAAGCAACTAAGCCACGCCCAAAGGGGCCATCACAGCTTAAGTGACCTGTTTAAAGTGCCCTGTCAGGACCTTTGCAGGGATGTAAATTCTGTGGCTAGATTCTTCAATTCAGTGTTAGTTCTGCTCTGACCAAAAATGGAAATGAGCTTTGTCTTGGTGCAAGTCACCTTGAAGCTATACAGAAAACTTTAAATTTGGAACCCAAAATTCACACTCTGGTTAACTCTTTTATATCCCCAGTATTTAATGATTATAAGTTATGGTCTGGGCCAGCTAGTTCAATGATAGGAGCTTGTGAGGATTTTAAAAGCTCATCTGTCTCAGTTGGTATTACATAGAAAGTCATTTTATTCTGTGACTATGGACTACTCTAACCATACCCAACCATTCTTCAAACATGTAACTCTAATAAGAAGAGAAAGTATGTGACTATATACAGTATAGGGTGAAAAGTACACCCATCCGCCCTCAATCTTCAAAATTAACTCAAAATGCATATTCCTTAATTATTAATAGCAGAGGACACTGTTGTGGTTAAAATAAAAAACAAGCACACACACAATTTGAAACTGATGCCTAATTATAGAGAGCTTTATGAATAGGAAATTTAAAAACCACAAGCATTAGTCTGTATGGGGAAATTACCTTTTTCAGTGTATTTGTGAAATCATTTGAGTAATATTTTTGTTATCCTTTTCACTTAGCTATATTAGAAATAGATTTTTGTTATTTTGAATATGTAGAATTTTAAGACTTACTTTCTCCTACTTAGAAAAGTGAAGTTTATTTATTTATTTTTTGTCTCACTTTAAACCATCCAGGGGATGTTTTTGTACTATTGATAATTGAGACATATATTTAGGAAAATATACAGATTTTAACTATTATTTAAATATTTTATTATTTACTTGACTCCCATGTTTTTTTGTCACACTATATATCTTTAATTAAAGATATCTACTTAGATTTTAATAGATTAGCATATACATTTTTTTGGCATCTTTGTGAACACCATTATATTGGGAGATGGTCCAGATTACTTGTGGAGGATTGTGTGTATATCTACAGTTTCTTCAGTCTAGAATGTAGTTTATCAGACACAAAGTTTGCTTAATTTTTAAAAGTTATTTATAGGATTACCTATAGAATATAATAGAGTTAACTTAGAGATTTATATTTTAGTATCTATAGACTCTTGTTTATAATATTTATAATATACTTAGCAGCTACTATAAATCTTACACACGGAATAATATATATGCTGAAGTCAAGTATAGTAATTGATTGGAATGGAAACCATACATACCTTTCAAATAAAATTGGGTTGATATGCAAAGTTGGTTTGACAAAGAGTGGCAATGGTACTTTTAAAACTGTAAATAGAGTAAGGAAAATCTAATAATTGAATTTTATCACTCGTACATTGCAAGTATATCATTGTTCTGTAAGTACCATATTTGGTTTGACCATTTTAATAATATTTCTAAGAAGTGTTGCAAGAATGGTTGAACAAAGAAAAAAACAGCATTTAGTAGAGAATCTTGGAATGTCATTTTAATTGAAAATATGTAATTAAAGTAGCATGTTTCAGTTATTTAGAATGTTTAGTTATTCATTTTATTTTACTAGAATACAAATGTCTTGAGGACATTTTTGTGTTTGTTTCTTCATGGAGGTATTCCCTAGTGTATAGATGATTTGGCACATAGTTGACACTCAAGAAAATTTGTTATTGCCTGAACTGGGCCCCTTCTTGTAACTTTCCCAAAGTCGGGGGGTGAGAAGGGAAGTCTTTAAATTATTTTTGGCATGCAAACCAGAAAATAAATTAATATTTTAAACTATGGAGGAGGGATATGTAAGATGGAGTTAGAATGTTAGAATATGTAATTAGTTTTTCTTTAAAATATATTTTATTGATTTTTTTTTTTTTTTTTTTTTACAGAGAGGAAGGGAGAGGGATAGAGAGTTAGAAACATCGCTGAGAGAAACATCAATCAGCTGCCTCCTGCACACACACACACACCCCCACCACCACCACTGGGGATGTGCCCGCAACCAAGGTACATGCCCTAGACGGGAATCGAACCTGGGACCCTTCAGTCCACAGGCCAACGCTCTATCCACTGAGTCAAACCCATCAGGGCAGTTTCTGGGTTTTTTTTTTGTATCATTGTGTCATCCAAGGTCTGGCACTGGTACTGGGGAGTGAAGGATAGTCTATAAGGCAGTGATTCCCTAAACAAGATTCCCTAAACCAGTGGTCAGCAAACTGTGGCTCGCGAGCCACATGCGGCTCTTTGGCCCCTTGAGTGTGGCTCCTCCACAAAATACCATGTGCGGGTGTGCACGTACAGTGCGATTGAAACTTGATGGCCCATGCATAGAAGTCGGTTTTCGGCCTGGGCGAGTCTATTTTGAAGAAGTGGCGTTAGAACACTCAAGGGGCCAAAGAGCCGCATGTGGCTCGCGAGCCGCGGTTTGCCGACCACTGCCCTAAACAGTTCACTCTTTAGCAGTGAATTCCAAGTGGTTTCAAACACTCTACAGCTTAATGCTCTCCAAAAAAGGAACATTTGTTGAGCAGGTGCTATAAAGCAGTTGTTTTGCTGGAGATGTTTCATGTGTATTATTTTACTTAATTCTCATAACATCCATGGGAAGCAGGTTATCATTAATCCCCACTTACAGGTGAGAGAGAAACTAGAGTTCAATGAATGTAAAGACAGTAACTTTCCTGATCATGTTTTTAGTGAGACAGGTCTGGGAGACAGAATGTTCTTACCCACATTTGGCTGGTTCCATAGCCTATGCTATTGCCACGATACCAAATGGCATTCTCCTGTGTGTCTAGAAGAGCGCTAATTACAATTATATTAGTTTTTAATTAGTAAATTTTCATAGTCTATTTTAGTATTTAATCACTGTCTTTAATGGCTAAGTTCTCTCTACTGATGAACAGATTCTGCGTAATTTTCATTGTTTGATCTCCTCTGAGACATCATACGTTTAGTTTTCTTTCAAGTGTATAGAAATAAAAGTTACTTATCAACTCCCTTTAGAATTTCTGTAGGTCAGTTCATTTCACCCACAAAAAGGCAGAAGCAAGAAAATGCAGTTTTAAGTACAAAGAGAAAAGTGTTTAATTAATCTCTACTCATAGTGATGATTTGAACTATTACATGAGGGAGACATGTATAAATAGGACTTCAGTCTATTTTTGCCTTTAGCTTTCACCATAAAAGGAGTATTTCTGTATCTATAAGTTTGACCAGATTGTAAATGAGTTCACTTCAAAGTAGAAACATAAAAAAGTAAAAATGTTTCTTTTATAGGAGCAGTCTTGTCTCCCTCCCTATCAGTTTATTTTCTAATGGCCCAATCAGGAACCTTGGGCCTAGATAGAGAGCTGTGTTTACAGTGATGCAATGGAGGACTAGTCTTTTATGTGCTGTATTGTTTTTCTCTGAAAGCCGCTCAGTGTATCAGGCTCTCCTCCTACCCCTCACCCCCAGTCTTCTCAGCTGTGGCTTTTCTCTTGAAAATGTGAATTTAGCCCTAGCTAGTTTGGCTCAGTGGATAGAGTGTTGACCTGCAGACTGAAGGGTCCCGGTTCGATTCTGGCCAAGGGCACATGCCTAGGTTGCGGCTTGATCCCCAGTAGGGGGCATGCAGGAGGGAGCTGATCAATGATTCTTATCATTGATGTTTCTATCTCTCTCTATCTCACCCTTCCTCTCTGAAATCAATAAAAAATATATTAAAAAAAAGAAAATGTGAATTTAGTATATTGTGAATACATCCTGTTTCAAATTAGACTCCTTATCTTAAAAAGCATGAAAGTTATTAACCTAACTAATGTATTCAACAAATATTTATTTACACAAGGCACACTTTCTACGAAATTAACACATTATGAAATACATGTTTTAGGTTGAACTATATGAAATTGTCATTTTGTAGGTCAAAAAAGATTGAATATTGGCAAATGCACATTGTTTGACCTAATCATTGAATTTAGAATTCTCTGAATAAGACATCTCCTGAAAATATTAATTTATATTGTGTTATCCAACTACTTTTTTAATGATGGGGAAAAGAATTTAAGTTATTTGAAGTTAATTAGAATTGTAAAAACTGTTTAAAATTTGTTAAATTGATAATACTTTCCTTCCATTTGTTGTTGTTGATCTACCTATAACAGCTGATAGAGAGTTGTTTTCTAGGTATCAAGAGAGATACTGAGTTTATTTATGAAAGATACAAAAATTTTTTTAAAATTCTCACCTGAGGATATGCTTATTGATTTTAGAGAGAGGGGAAGGAAGGAGAAAGAAAGAGAGAGAGAGAGGAAAAAAAAATCAGTGTGAGAGGGAACGTTGATTGGTTGCCTTCCATGCATGCCCTGACCAGACTGGGGTTAGAACCTAAAATGTAGGTATGTGTCCTAACTGGAAATCGAACCCATAACCTTTTGGTATATGGGACGATGCTCCAACCAACTGAGCCACATGGGCAAGGCTGAAAGATGTAACATTTTTAAATACATGGTGTCTTCTGTGTTGGTTTTTGCTGTTTTTTTAGAGATATGTATGTGACTTGGTTGTATTTTCAAAGGTTCGTGCTTTCTGGAAATCTGCATGGTGGCTCAGTGGTAGCAAGCTATCCTTTTGATGATTCTCCAGAACATAAGGCTACTGGAATCTATAGCAAAACCTCAGATGATGAAGTATTTAAATACTTGGCAAAAGCCTATGCTTCAAACCACCCCATTATGAAAACAGGGGCACCTCACTGCCCCGGAGAAGAAGATGAGACTTTCACAGACGGGATCACGAACGGTGCACACTGGTATGACGTAGAAGGTATGTGAAGCACTGAATTTGCTACATTTTTCCCATTGTTCGTTTAGCTTCCTTAAGTATACTCTGAGTGCAAATGAAGAAACTTTGAAAAATTCTAATTTTTTAAACTTTTTTTTTATTCTGAAATTTTCAAACTCACAGTCAAATTAAAAGAAAACTACACAAGCACGCCTATATCCTTCATTTAAATTCACTGTTATATTACCCCAGATGTCCCAGCCTGCTCTCTCCCTCCCTCCTCCACCTTTATTCTCTTTTGTCAAACTTTCCAAAAGTAGTTGCAGATTTCATGACACTGCATCTCTAAGTACCTCAGCATGTAGTTCCTAAGTATAGGGACAGTCTCTTATATAACCATACTAGAGGCCCGGTGCGTGAAATTCGTGCACGGGGCGGGGGGGGGGTGTCTCTCAGCCCAGCCTGCACCCTCTCCAATCTGGGAACCCTGAGGGATGTCCGACTGCCCGTTTAGGCCCAATCCCAGTAGTTGAACATCCCTCTCACAATCCAGGACTGCTGGCTCCCAACTACTCACCTGCCTGCCTTCCTGATTGCCCCTAACCGCTTCTGCCTGCCAGCCTGATCACCCCCTAACCACTTCCCTGCCAGCCTGATTGATGCCTAACTGCTCCCCTGCCAGCCTGTTTGTCCCTAACTGCCCTCCCCTGCAGGCCTGGTACCCCCCAACTGCTCTCCCCTGCAGGCCTGGGTCCTCCCCAACTGCCCTTCCCTGCAGGCCCGGTCACCCCCAACTTCCCTCCTCTGTCAGCCTGGTCAACCCTAACTGCCCTCCCCTGCTGGCCTGATTGCCCACAACTGCCCTCCCTTGCAGGCCTGGTCCCTTCCAAATGCTGGCCATCTTGTGATGGCCATCTTGTGTCCACATGGGGGCAGGATCTTTGACCACATGGGGGCAGCCATCTTGTGTGTTGGAATGATGGTCAATTTGCATATTACTCTTTTATTAGATAGGATAGAGGTCTGGTGCATGGGTGAGGGCCAGCTGGTTTGCCCTGAAGGGTGTCCTAGATCAGGGAGTGGGTTCCCTTGGGGTGTGGGGTGGCCTGGGCGAGGGCCCTGTGGTGGTTTGCAGGCCGGCCATGCCCCCCCCGCCTCCCCTCGACCCAAGCGGAGGCCCTAGTATCTGGGATTTATTTATCTTCTATAATTGAAACTTCGTAGCCTGGAGTGGAGGCCTGGGCCTGCCAGAGTGTGCGAAAGCTTGGCTTCTTCCATTGCTGGGGAAACCCAAGCCTCCCTCCTGCTCTCCGTGGCCACAGCCATCTTGGTTGGGTTTATTTGCATATTCCCTCCTGATTGGCTTGTGGGCATGGCTTGTTGGTGTGGTGGAGGTATGGTCAATTTGCATATTACTCTTTTATTAGATAGGATACCATTACTATAACTGAGAAATCAGCAATAATTCAATACTATCATTCCACATGGTGTCCATAACTCAAATTTCCTCTGTTATCCCAGAATATTCTTTATAGCTCCTTTTCCTACAGATTAGACCCAGACAGGGTTCAAAAACTACACTTGGCTCTTGTGGTGTACTACATTTAGTTTCCCCAATCTAAAACAGTCATATCAACACTCTCTTTTCTTAATAATGGTGAAACCTTTGAAGAGCCGAGGCCAGTTGTCCTACAGAACATCCCATATTCTAGATTTGTCATTTTCTTTATGATAAGATTCAGGTCAGATTTTCCAGTATGACCATTATATAGATCACATCATATCAGGAGGCACATCAGGTCAGGCTGCCAGTGGCCAAGTTCTCTCCATTTTATATAAAGACACATTTTCCTTTTGCATTTTAGTCTGTGTGGTGATCATGGATTGCTGTTGCTTTTTTAAAAAATGTGGTGGTGTATATATAGATAACTAATACATAGATATGTCAATCATAAAATTTGCATTTTTACCATTTTTAAATGTAGAATTAAGTGGCATTAATTTATTCATAATGTTATGCCACTGTATCACCACTGTCTATTTATAAAACCTTTTCATCAACCCCAAACAGAAACTCTGTAACTGTTAAGCATTAAGTCCCTATTTTCTTCTCCTCCCCAGCGCCTGGTAATTGTTTTTAATTGTTCAGTTTACAGTTGACATACAATGTTTATTAGTTTCAGGTGTATGATACAGTGATTAGATATTTATATACTGGTTGGTAACTTCTAATCCTTCTATCTCTATAAATTTGCCTATTCTAGATATTTCATGTAACTGGAATCATACAATATTTGTCCTGCATCTGGCTCACTTCATTTAGTATGTTTTTAAGGTTCATCCATTTTGTAGCATGTATCAGAACTTCATTCCTTTTTGTGACTGAGAAATATTTCATTGTTTGTATATGTATACTACATTTCCTTCATCCATCTGTTGATGGGCACAGGGTTGTTTCCACCTGTTGGCTACTGTGGATAATGCTGCTATGAACGTTGGTATACAGTATTTGTTTGAGTCCTTATTTTTAAATATTTTGGGTATATACTCAGGAGTTGAATTGCTAGGTCATATGGTAATTCTATGGTTAGGCTTTTAAGGAATCACCAAACTGTTTACCACATTGGATGCACCATTTTATATTCCCACCAGCAATGTACAAGGCTTCCAGAATGCTATAATTAAAAGAATTGTTAAAGTAAGTTTGGATTGTGTATCTTTCTTTTAAATGTTATAAAAACAGCTACTGTTGATTTTAAAGTTTTGATGTCCTCTGAAGAATCAACTTTTTTGTTTTTAATACACAGACTTAGACTGTTTAATTAAGAGTAACTAGAAAGAACATGTCATCCCATGAAAATGTCATCAGTATAAACTTTTTCTCTTCTTAGAATTTGCCCGTGATGAAATGCCTTCCGTCTTCCTTTTGTTTTTATTGGCAGTTAGTCACATTGTAAAGTATCTTATGACATTTCTCTTCATGTGTCTTTACTTAAACTTGAATTACTCTGACTTTTTATGTCAAGCCATGTGTACCCAGATTGGGCTCTATGTGTGAGGACTCCATACTTTCTAGAGTTTTCTGATTCTAATGGTTCTTATACAGAGTGGGGCAAAAGTAGGCTTACAATTATTCATATGGAAAATAATATAATAAATAATAATACGAGAAGAAACTCTGTTTCATGTATTCACAACTGTCACCATAATTTTACCTTGTCCTGTATATAGCAAGCTTCCACAAAGAGGTTTGAAATATTTAAAAGTAAAACTTTCTGCTGATAACAATTAGAGGTGATTTGAAAACCACTTAAGTTTTTATAGATAAGGGACATGCTTTAATTACATTTCAGTTTTTAGCAAATATATTTAATAAAACCCGACTTCATGAACTAGTGGTTTTATGATATAGTTAAGGTGCTGCTCCGTTATTTGAGATATTATTTAAAATAATGGGTTAAAAATAATTTATTTTTCCTGTTTGGAGAAAGTTGTAAAAGGTTAGGAAGTAATTTCTAATTAACAATTGATTATAGGAGATAAATCTATGTTATACTCTTTTAAAAAATAAGTGTTCTGTCTTCACAGTAAGATTATTTGGTTAAATCAGCTAACAGATTTTTCTCATTCTGCAAACAGCTGAAGAAGTTAAATTTTGATGCTTCTATTTTTATTGTTTTTAAGAGTATCAACTTCTCTCCATTTTTAGCTGATTTTATGTTATATTATCAAACATATTTTATGTTATATTATTTCTACAATAGCTAGTTTTTATCTCTTTCTGCCTCAGCAATATTGAGCCGTGGCATTATTTTCAACAGGGCAAATTCATTGTTTATCTTCTGTGGGACTGCATAAGTAAGATGATGTAAGATATTATGAAACTTTGTGACTAGGCTGTTTTCAGACCCGGATATCTTGGAGTAATTTTACTGATGCTTTATGTGATGTACTTAGAAATTATAGTTTACTGAAGTAGAGCTTAAAGTGAATGTATTGTTCCAGTCCAACCCTTTTGCATTATAGGAAATCAAGGGCTCAGAGAAGAAATATTTTTTACTACCTTGTGCAATATTCATTAGCAACTATTTACTGAGTACCTGCCATGTTCCATATACTTTACTAGGCGATGGGGATACAGTGGGAGCAGAACAGAAACAATTCCTGCTCTTAGGGATCAGATCGCATATTAGTAGTGTGGATGTGAGGTGACCTGGCCCCATCTCACCTCATTGCCAGGATTGACTCAGCATATCTAGCTGCCTGTGTGGGTCGTCCTGGCTTCTCTCAACATGTCTCTCAGACCTGCAGGCTACCCCCAGGGAATGATGATCCTAATAAGGCTTCTGAACAGTTGTGCTCCCCTGCTAAAGCTTGTTATTGTCAGAGCCTAAGCTGGGCTTACTCGTGTAGCAGGCCTTCTTCTTTAAAAAACAAAAACAAACAAACAAAAAAATACCAAAAACCACAGTGTGCTGATTTATATGCCTTTTGTCTACCACTCTTTATTATGGTTTTCCTTCATGGAAGACATAAAAATAATCTGATGGTTTAGTATGTTTATTCCAAAGTAAATTTAATGAAACTGAATTGTTGTTTAGGTCAGCTTTTAAGAATTGCCCTCTTTAAACTTATAAAACTTTTAAAAGGACAAGTAATCCCACTATTTTCCTGAAGGTAGGAGGACTCGAAGGCAGTGTGTGTAGTCGCTGAGAGCAGAGCTTTGGAGTCCTGCTGCCTTGGGTTTGAATCCCATCTCTGTCATTGAGAGTGTGTGTTTCCTTTAGCTGGGAGAGGAGTGGAAATTGGAGACGGTACTTGAGAAATGGGCAGCTGAGAAATAGGCTTTGGAGCTTGACAGGGCGGTGAAGATGATAAAGAGATTTAGGAGTTATGAGAGATGTGGAAAGCATATGGCAGTGTACATGATTTTGAAAATGGAATTGATATTGTTTCCTGGCATAATTTAATTGCTTGGAACCAGAAATTTACACACACACACACACACACACACACACACACACACAGTTATGTACTGTATAATTATGTTTAGGTCAATAACAGACCACATATGTGACAGTGGTCCCATGAGATTACAATAGAGCTGAAATAGCGATGTTGTAGCCATTGTAACATCGTAGTGCGTTACTCCTGTGTTTGTGGTGGTGCTGGTGTAAACAAACCTACTACACTGATAGTCATATAAAAGTATTATGTACTGTACATAACTATAGTACATAATACTTTCTAAGGATAATAAACAACTATGTTACTGGCTTATTTATTTACTGTGTAGTCAAACCTCAGTTCTCAAACATCTCCCATCTCAAACAATTTGGTTCTCGAACAGTTTGTTCATGGAAAATATCTTGGTTGTTGAACAAAACTTTGGTTATCAACCAGACAACCTTTTCATGCTGATACCTGTATGATTAGTCATATGTTTTGCAAGTGACAAAGAAGAGAATGAATGCATGAGTTTGAGTCAGTTTACCGCTAAACCTCACACTGTTAACATATCAGGAAATTGTGCTGTGAATAATTATTGAGAAATATCACCCTGACAAAGAAGTAGCAAACCATGTGATAAACTTGTTCAATGACAGTGCAGTGTTTCACTTCAGGCAGGTGTTAAAACGCAGACAAAAGCAAATGTCATTGGATAGGTTTTTAGTGAGACAGAGACCCAGTGAGCCTGAAGCAAGTTCTAGTGGAGCAAAGACACAAAAGTAAGAAAGAACCCCAGAAGAACAACTACCTGACTTTTTTCTTTATGGAAGGGGATTCCCCTTCCAAACAGTAACATCCCTCCACCCCTCCACCCCTCCATCCCTCCACCCCTCCACCCCTCCATCCCTTCTTCCCTCTTCTCCATGTTCAGTCATCAGTAGTTCTCAACATTAAAGGTAAGTTCTAATGTGTATATAAATTTTCATTGTTTTATTATACATTTCATTTCCTTTTTATTAAATTTTCATTTATATTTTATGTCCTTTTTTTAGATTAGACATGCATTAGGCATGTACTGTATATAAGAAAGGTTAAAACACGGAATCATTTGGGGGTTTGGAAAGGATTAATTCAATTTACATTAATGAGAAAAAAAATATTTCGTTTTCTGACAAATCGCTTTTTGAACAGCCTTCCGGAATGAATTAAGTTTGAGCAACCAAGGTTCTTTTTTACATTTTTAACATTAATTTAGAGTATACTCTTTCTACTTATAAAGAAAAAGTTTGCTGTAAAACAGTATGCCCCCTGTAAAACACCTGCAGCCTCATACATCTGGTGTTTAATAAGTTTCTTGATTGTGTCATTTTCTCTTGTGCTTGATTTAATCTCGTGCTGTTTTGTATTGTAACATGCTGTACAGGTTTTTAGCCTAGGAGCAATAGGCTGTGCCACATAGCCTAGGTGTGCAGTAGGCTAGACCATCTAGGTTTGTGTAAGTACACACTATGATGTTTGTACAATAAAATCACCTAACAGCACCTCTCTCAGAATGTATACCCCTCATTAAGAAGCACATGACTGTATATCTATCTATCTAAGACTGTATATATATATATATGAATGTATGTATATATCCACACACATACATACACTTACACTTACACACACACACACACACACACACACACATGCACACACGGGTGCTTTTTTTTACCTCCAAAGTGAATGTACTTCTGGCATTTCATACTGGAATGTTTTCTTTAAAGAATGCTGATCTAGAGAGAGAGAGAGAGAGAGAGGAGATAGTTCAGCCCTGGAGAGAGAGAGAGAGAGAGAGATGATAGTTCAGCCCTGGCTGGTGTGGCTCAGTTGGCTGGATGTTGTACTGTACCCCGAAGTGTTGCCTGTTCAATTTTCAGTCAGGCACATGCTTGGGTTTCAGTCTGTTTCTAATGGGGGGTGTGCAGGAGGTAGCCTGTTGATGTTTCACTCTCACATCAATTGTTTATGTCTCTCTCTCCCTCTCCCTTTCTCTCTCTCTAAAAGCAATAAAATATTTTTTTAAAAAGAATGGTGATAGTTCAGATATTCTCAGGAGGTTGTTCATGTTTTAAGAATACTATTGATAAGCAAATGTGCATTAATAAAGTCCATTTGGTCTTGTCAGATCTTATACATTAAAGAGCTGATTGGACCTCATTCTTCCTTTTTCTTTTTTTTTAATCTGAGTGCCACCTAATTTAAAAGAAAAAAAAAAGGTAAAATAATACTCAAACAGAATATTTGCTTTAATAAACTGAAATATAACCTAATATAAAATCTGACCTCTAGGAGCAGTACAGTTGTGTATTTGGTAATGTGATCTTAAGACTTACATGAAAGTAACACTTACATCAAAGATTGAGAACCAAACACAAAAGGATTTTAGGATTTGGCCCCTAAATCTTCAGATCTGATATCTAAAATTAGATGTGCTTCCCCCCCTCCCCTCTTTTTTTTTTTTTTTTTCCTGTTTAACTCAGGTGGTAGAGAGCTGGAAGAGTATTTTTTTTTTTTTCAGTAAAAAGGAAAATTCTGTTCCAAGAGCTGTGTGTGAAAGACTGTTGACTTAGTTAGATAAAACTGCAAACAGATGCAAGACTGTAACTTAGTTTAACTTTGTAGAATCATATCACTAGCAAATATATATTCAGCAGGAGTGGTGAAGGAAGTAGATTTTCCTAAGATAAGTTTCTCAATACAAAAACCAAATTCGGTTAAGAGTTGGTCAAAATGGAGTTGAATTTAAAGATCAAGAATATGGGGAATTTTTTTTCAATGGCAACTTTCGTTTTTTCCATTCATTTGACCCAGATGTTACGCTTAACACTTTTTATGATCATGCTAATTAGCTTTTAAAAATATCTTAAGGATTACAAAACTGTCACTTAATAACTCAATATCTATAAATAAATTATTCACAAAACCCAAAGTTGTGAGAACTTCTCACTATCCGTTAAAGTAGTTTTATTTAAGAAATAACAATAAGCTTCAAATTTAGAGTGGAAATTGCCTAGCTATATTTCTACACTCTAAAGTGCTGCTTCTAATGAAAAAAAAATTGCAGTTTTTTTCTCTAAAAGATTTATACGATTCTTGTGTGATACAGTTTGATACATTATAGTTGGCCTACTGAGGCAAGTTAAAGAAAAACTTGCTGTGTTTATCTTAACACTGAAGTGTTGACTATACTTTTTAAATTGGCTTTCTGTTTGAAACATGAGTGTGAATCATTAGTGCCCCAACTTTGAATGAAGGGTTGAATGTCTTTAAGGGGTACCCACCCCCCCCACACACACCGCCCCCAAATGCTAGATCTCGCTGTAGTAACAACAGTAATGGGGACTGCTTCCATTATAAAGAGGAATTGGGTATCTTAAAGCATGTAGGAGACTAATTGTGAGACAAATGGATTGAAACAGTTGACTGGGTGTGAGTAGATCCTTTAATCAGATCAACAATTAGTATTGATCACAATTTGTTATAGTACTGGACAGATTCCTAATGGTTAATAACTTTTAGCCTTGTTCTTTGACTTTGATAAAAGAATGAAAGCGTTATAGTTTTCCTAGTACAGTGCTCGGCAAACTCATTAGTCAACAGAGCCGCAGTTTGCCGACCACTGTCCTAGTACATTGCATTTAATTTATCTGAGCATAGAAAACTCTAGATAAGTAGGAAGGTTTAAAAGCAAATTTTATACCTTTTGTCTTTTTTTTTTTTTTTGTCAACTCCCCCTGTGAATATAGGATATAGTCTAAATCAGTGGTTTTCTCTTTCTTTTAATCTTCACCCAAGGATATGCTTTTATTTTGAGAAAGAAAGGAAGGTGGGGTGGGGGGCGAGGGAAGAGAGAGAGAGAAAGAGAAAGAGAAATATCAATCAGTTGCCTCCTGCATATACCCCAACCAGAAACAACCCCCAACCTGGGTGGGAATCAAACTCGAGATCTTTAGTTGTATAGATATGATGCTCCAATCAACTGAGCCTCCTGTCTGGGGCTACCACTTGTTTTCTTTATCATTGAAGTTCCAGGTTTTTCTCTGCTCTCATTTCTCTTCTGCCTGAAGAACGTTCTTTAGCATTTCTTTTAAAGCAAGTCTGCTTGTGGCAGATTCTTGTTGTTTTCCTTCACTGAGAATGTCTTTTTGCCTGAATTCTCTGAGGGATATTTTCACTGGATATAAAACTCTGGGTTCTGGCTTGATGATTTTGATTGTTTTCCTTTTCTTTTTTATAAAAAACATTCTGTGCCTTCTGGCCTCCAGGGCCTCTGATGAGAAATTCACCATCATTTGAATTGTTGTTCCCTACTTTTAAAGATTTTTTCCCTTAATCTTTAGTTTTTAGTAGTTTGATTGTTAAGATCTAGGCATAAATTTCTTTGAGTTTATCCTGTTTGGGATTTGCGGAGTTACTTGAAATGTAAGTTTATGTCTTTTGCCAAATTTGGGGAGTTTCCTGCCATTATTTCTTCAACATTTTTTCCACCATGTCACATTTTTTTCTCTCCTTCCAAGATTAATGACAAGAATGTTAGACCTTTTAGTGTTATCCCTAAAACTCTCTTTTGTTTTATTTTTAATTTCTTTTTCTTTGTTGTTCTAACTGGGTAATTTCTACTTATCCATCTTCAAGTTAACTCACTCCCCTGGTCATTTTCATTCCTCTGTTGAACTCATCAAATAAATTTTAAAATTTTGGTTATTGTAGTTGTGATTTCAAGGGGAAGAGGGGGTACCCCGGCTGGAGGTGGAAGAGAGTATGGGGGGATAAATGTTATGGGGAAAACAAAATAAAGAAAAAAAATGAAATTTCTATTTTGTTCTTTTTTATGTCTTCTGTTTTATTTCATTTCAAGAATGTTTACTCTTCACTCTAGCTGGTTTTGCTCAGTGACTAGAGCGTTGGCCTATGGACTGAAGAATCCTGGGTTGCATTTGGTCAAGGGCACGTACCTGGGTTGCAGGCTCCTCCCCAGCCTGGGCCCTGGTCAGGGCTCGTGCAGGAGACAACCAATTGATGTGTTTCTCTCACATCAATATTTCTCTCTTTCGTTTCCTCTCTCTTCCACTCTCTCTAAAAATCAAAGGAAAAATATCTAGGGTGAGGATTTAAAAAGAAGAAAAAAAGAAAGAAAGGAAAAAAAAGAATGTTTACTCTTCCTTAGAGCATGCCTGTCATAATTGCTTTAAGGTTGGTCTGATAATTCCAACATTTGCATCATCTTGGGGTTGGTATCTATTGATTATTTGTTCCTTGTGAGTTGTTGACATTTTCATTTTAATTATTTGAATGCCAAATAATTTTGGATCATATCCTGGACATTGTGAATCTTATAAGATCTGAGCCTGGTTTAAGTATTACAAAAATAGTAATTTTTTTGTTGATTTGTCCCAGCAGTGAATGGCCCAGTTAGGTTTTGCAAGTTTTGATTCACCTTCTGTGGTCTGTGATTCTAGTATCAGCTCAGTTTTCAAAGCCTTTGCACTGCCTATTCAGATCTGCCTGTGTTTGTAACACCCAGGGACCAGTCTAGGACATGGGCAGTGGTCGGTACTTTACTTCATTGCTTTTGGTGTGCTGTTTAGAGGCAGACCCACATGTACATTTCAGGGTTGAGCCCATGAGCTCATAGAAAACTTTATGGAATCCCTTTTTTGAGCCCTCTGCTCTCTGTAATCTCACTATGGTCTGTGGTTTCCAAGGTCTTCCAAAATATATGATAAACACATGAAAGAATGTACAATATCATTAGTTAACAAGGGATTACAAATTAAAGCCACAGTGAGCTATCACTACACACCACTGGTATACTTAAAATTGAAAGAGCTGGTCCGTTGCTTGACCATCTTAGGTGAGTTGCAGAGCAACTGGAACATTGATACAATGCTGGTGGGACTGTGAAATAGCACAGCCACTTTGGAAAACTGTGTGATCTTTGGGACTAGTGACCACTGAATGTAATTTCCTCTTTTGGAAACTACATTAAAAAACAAACTTCTGCCCTTCCCTACCCCCTATGCTGGGAATATATTTGTGTGAGTCATTGATTGGAGTTGGCTAGTTACAGTCCTATTGAAGTTACTCTAGAAAGCTGATTACATAACACTATTACTGTAAACTTAGCCGCCTTCTTGCTCTTAGCTATTATTTTTTAAATTGCTACTGAAGTTAAACAATTAAGGGACAGATAAAAGAATGGCAGGATTATAGTGTTATAAGTAGTCTACTTCACTGCCTCAAGCACAATTTTAAAAATGTGAGTTTGACCATTTTTGCAATTTAGCACAGCAATTAAGTTTTACCTATGCAAAAAACTTAGATTAGTTCACACTTGCATTGCTCTGAAATTGTTATTTTTATGTGTTCTGTGTTCTGCTTCCTCACTAAGACTCTAAACTCTGAATGAAAGTATGTTTCTTATTTATAAATCTCTATAATCTTAGTATAATGCCTTACACACAGTGACCATTGTACTGTGATTAATATTATAATAAAAATTGGAAAAGATTAATAAATATGTACATAAGCATGTGTATGTCCATAGGTATACATACAAGTGAGAGTGAGCAAAGATAATTATAGGTCAACTATGACTAAAAGTGACTAACATCAATGATTAAATATGACTGGGTAGGGATATGGAACTCAGCATCTCACCGGTTTCCTGTGAGACCCAAAGTGAGTACAAGATACTAGTAACTAGAAGATAAGAGAAGGCCCAAAGATGGATACCTTGTTTTATAAGGAAAAAAAGGTTACAGAGCTTGTGGTGGTTATAAACCTGCATGTATTCTGGGAAGAGAACGTCTATTTGATGTCTCACATAGATGCTTAATGGGCACCTCAAATTTAATACATTCAAATTGAGTTCCTTGGATTTTATTTACCCAAAGGAGTTGAAAACATACCCACACAAAAGCCTGCACACAGATGTTTATAGCAACTTTATTCATAATTGCCAAAATGTGGAACCAACCAAGATGTCTTTCTGTAAGTGAAGGAATAAATAAACTGGTACATCCAAACAATGGCATATTATTCAGCACTCAAAGAAATGAGCAATTAAGCTATGAAAAGACATGGAGAAATCTTAAATACCTATTACTAAATGAAAGAAACAAATGTGAAAAGGCTACGTAGTGTGATTTCCAGCTATATGACATTCTGGAAAAGGCAAAACCATATGGAGATAGTAAAAAGATGAGTGGTTGGCAAGGGTTAGTGGGGAGGAAGGGATGAATAGGCAGAGCATAGAGGATTTTTAGGACAGTGAAACTACTCTCTGTGATACTATAATGCATCTATGTGGAGATATCAATAGACTTTCTCTTCCCAGAATACATGGGAAATATGGCATTATACATTTGTCCAACAAGAGTGAACTCTAATATAGTAATGATGTATTGATGTAGGTTTATCAGTTGTAAGAAATGCACCTTCTGGTGGGGCAGGGGGCTGGGTAATGGAGACTATGCATGTGTGGGAGCAGGGGGTATATGAGAAATCTTTGTACCTTCTGCCTCAGTTTTTCTGTGAACCTAAAATTGCCCTAAAATAAAGTCTATTGTAAAAAATCAAATGATTTTTTAATCTTCACTCAAGGATATGCTTTTATTGATTTTGAGAGAGAGACGAAGGTGGGGTGGGGGTAAGGGAAGAGAGAGAGAAAGAGAAATATCAATCAGTTGCCTCCTGCATGCACCCCAACAAGAAACAACCCCCAACCTGGGTGGGAATCAAACTCAGGAATGATAAGGTAATACAATAGGCTGTCTACAGAATGAATGTGTGGGCTTACAAAGATGTGGAGATAGTGAAGGTGGCTGACTGTGGGTGCTTATTCCCCTTTTTGCTTCCATTAAACACATTTTGAAAGGGTTTGTTATGTTTTGGGTTTTTTCCCCCCAATGTGTATAGCTGCCCCACTTTATATACAGCCTTTTTTTTTTCTTGTGCCAACTTGATAAAGGGAAGTACAGTTAGAATAGTAGGCACTTAATAATGCTTTGGCATGAATGTCCTTGACAACTTTCAGATAACATTTATCCTTCATGTTCTGTCAAAATCTTAACCTCTCTGTGCCTCACATCTGTAAAATGGGTGAAAGAGTAGTAACTACCTCTTATAGTTGTAAAGATGAAATGTTAATACACATAAAGCTTGTAGAATATGTCTGGCATGTAGAGTTGTTATCATTATTGCTATTGTTATTAACTGATGTGTTCATGCTATTCATAACTGTTTATCCTACCAGTCAAATATATTTCCTTTATGTATATTCATCTCCAATGTATATGCCTTTAACCTTCCTTCTTAGTCTCCTCAGTAATTCAAGAACTGTCTCCAGTTTCAAATAATTCAATGAAAAGAAAATGTATACATGCAGGGATGGCAGATTTAATTTCTTTGATCTTTTTGAGAGTAGAATCCTGAGAGTAAACTTACCTTTTCCTTCTTGTTACAGGTGGTATGCAAGATTATAATTACATATGGGCCAACTGTTTTGAAATCACATTGGAACTGTCTTGTTGCAAGTACCCACCTGCTTCGCAGCTTCAACAAGAATGGGAGAACAATCGTGAGTCTTTGATCACATTGATTGAAAAGGTAAAAGTAGTGACTGGAAGGTTTAAAAGGTTGGGGTATGGAAATAATGGATTGAGTAA
The DNA here is from genome assembly GCA_026230045.1 of Corynorhinus townsendii. Taxonomy (NCBI): domain Eukaryota; kingdom Metazoa; phylum Chordata; class Mammalia; order Chiroptera; family Vespertilionidae; genus Corynorhinus; species Corynorhinus townsendii. Next base: position 33,931,840 of record JAPDVU010000009.1, read on the forward strand.
GGGGGGAATTCAGTTGCATATGAATAACAATCTATACTAGATGCCCTTCATCTGTTTTTATTATTTGAAATTGTAGATTATCTTTAAAAAGTATTATGTTAGACTCTATTAGATCATATTCTACTGTACCTCCTTGCCCTCTCCCCCAGCTCTTTTCCTCCTGAGAGTTTTCTTTAACTGTCTCAGAATGCTTTGGCAAACTGAAATAATAGCCAAATTTGTACTACCATGTTCTTACAATGTCATGTGACCATACTTGCTAGAGGACCTTTACCACTATATGCACTATGAACATAAGTTTAATTTAACCATCAGATAGGCTATTACACTATCGGATATAACAGAAATTACCACTTATGCCTTGTTGAGAAAATTGGAAGTCTAGCTTTGAGGAGAGGAAATTTCAAAAGCACATTACCAATTTTCAGATTTTTGACATTTTGAGATTTCAGACACATATAACTTAAGTTCAAGGATTTAATATTTCTGTCTATAGTTTATTTAACTTGGAGGGATTGAATAAAGTATTTCAGGGAAATAGAGGAGTCGCCTTATTTTTTTAGGAATTCTGTGTCAACACAGAAACGTTATATTCTCTTACCTTCCAAATTGATTGCCTCTGAGCAGTCTGCTTTGATTCTTGTATTTTTAGGTCCACATTGGCGTTACAGGATTTGTCAAAGACTCAGTAACGGGATCTGGCTTAGAAAATGCAACCGTCTCAGTAGCTGGTATTAATCATAATATCACAACAGGCAGATTTGGTGATTTCCACAGATTACTTGTTCCTGGGACTTACAACATTACAGCAGTTTTAACTGGGTAAGAATTTAAATTAAACTCTAAATACCAAACCTTGGTTTATATCTAAGACAGAAATATAGTCGAGGAAATATTATTTATTGTATCTGGCTTTTGTCTTTTCCTTGTTTTCTGATTCTCTTCCTTTTATAACGAGAAAATACTGTTGTGGAGTCGTTTGTCACAGAGTCTAACAGTACAACTGGATAGGAAGCATGGTTGTAAAATTGAGAGGAAGGATGGTTTTAAAAGCTTGAAAAGATAGTCAGCTGTGTAAAGCATTGCTTCAAGGCAATTGGATACCAGGGTATCAGAAACTCTGAGCTTTGTAAAAGACATTTTGAGAGCTGTCCTTATCATTATCTTTCCAATATATGAAATGAGTGGTTTCTCACCTTCCCTGGAAACCTTTCTGTAAGATCAGTTTGCTAAGGATTAAATTGATAATCTTTAATTTAATTTTTAACTTTCCTATTTGGAATAGTTGGAATGTCAGTTTAATAAGGCACTGCAAAGAATTGGATAATTTATCCCTTCTTTGAGTATTATAGCAATGGTGACAGTGGATTAATGAACTCCATCTTTCAATTCTGTCCTTTGAAAGTGCTTTCTTGTAAGCATTCTAATCTGTGGAACCTGGAAGATGGTAAGAGAAATAGTTCTTTAAGGACGTAATTGGGGAGTCTGTGATAATATCTTAAAAGTCTTGAATTTACACATTTATGTTTATTTAGTTGAGTTTTGATAGACCACTAAGTGCTAGAGTATGGTGAGTATTATGCTTTTATAATGTTAAAGCAGTATGTGTTTTAATTTTAACTCCAAGCCATCTACTTTTTTGTTTTGTTTTGTTTTAAATATATTTTATTGATTTTTTACAGAGAGGAAGGGAGAGAGATAGAGAGTTAGAAACATCGATGAGAGAGAAACATTGATCAGCTGCCTCCCGCATGCCCCCATACTGGGGATATGCCTGCAACCAAGGTACATGCCCTCGACCGGAATCAAACCTGGGACCCCCAGTCCGCAGGCCAACACTCTATCCACCGAGCCAAACCAGTTTTGGCACCAAGCCATCTACTTTTTCAAATTTTTTTTTCAGGTATATGCCACTGACTATTAATAATATAATAGTGAAAGAAGGACCAGCTACAAAGGTGAATTTTTCCCTGGGGCCAACTGTGACCTCAGTAATCCTTGACACAACAGAGGCTGTAGTAACTGCGAGCACAGTTGCTGTACTTAATCTTTCGCCTGGAACACAATCCTCCCACCAGCCAATTCAGCCAAAGGACTTCCGCCACCACCATTTCCCTGATATGGAAATCTTCTTGAGAAGGTTTGCTAATGAATATCCTAACATCACCCGGCTCTATTCACTGGGAAAATCAGTAGAGTCAAGAGAACTTTATGTAATGGAGATATCTGATAATCCCGGTGTCCATGAACCAGGTAAGTAGTGTGGTCTTACACATAATTTTAGTAGTGTCTCTCAGATCTATGTATTACAATATTGCTATGTTTTGTCTGAAAGGTCACCTATAGTATGTGTAACTGGAACAAGAAAATGTAACCAATCTTGCCAGAAAAAATGAAATTCATTTAATAACCCCTATTAGACATAATATTTAACATACTGCATAGATGATATTCTTTCTGCTAATGGTATTTTTATTTTCATAATATATGGCATATATACATGCTTTGAGCCTGCTTAAACATATGTATTAGTAAGGAAGCTGCTTTATAAGATGCTTTCCCTGCTTCTTTGATTGAAAGATAACTTTTCTTAAATTTTTGGCTCAGTGTCTTTGCATATGTTGGGGGAAAAGTAAAGAGAGTTCATAATAAATGGAAAGGGAAAAAGTCTTCTATATAATTATTTTGTTTTCAGGTGAACCAGAATTTAAGTACATTGGAAACATGCATGGAAATGAAGTGGTTGGACGAGAACTGCTATTGAACCTTATTGAATATCTTTGTAAGAACTTTGGAACAGACCCTGAAGTTACAGATTTGGTTCATAGCACTAGAATTCACCTGATGCCATCCATGAATCCTGATGGGTATGAAAAGGCTCAGGAAGGTAAAGAATAACTGTTTATTAATGTTTAATGTTTTTTGTTATTATATGGTACTAGAGGCCCGGTGCATGAAATTTGTGCACAGGGCGGGGGGTTCCCCTCAGCCCAGCCTGTACCCTCTCCAATCCAGGACCCCTTGGGGGATGTCCGACTGCTGGTTTAGGCCTGATCCCAAAGATCGAGCCTAAACCAGCAGTTGGATATCCCTCTCACTATCCTGGACTGCTAGCTCCTAATCGCTCACTTGCCTGCCTACCTGGTTGCCCCTAACTGCCCCTCCCTGCTGGCCTGATCACCCCTCACTGCCTCTGCATGCCAGCCTGATCGCCCTTAACTGCCCCCTCCCTGCCGGCCTGGTTGCTCCTAACTGACCCGCACGCCGGCCTGGTCACCCCTTACTGCCCCCGCTGCTGGCCTGGTCGCACCCAACTGCTCCCCCCTGCCAGCCTGGTCGCTCCACATAGCCTGCTTGTTCAGTCATTTGGTCGTCCCTCACTAACCCCCCTGCCGGCCTGGTCGTAGGCAGTCATCTTGTGAGGCCATGAGGGTCAATTTGCATATTACCTCTTTATTATATAGGATGATTATTTGAGTGTAGAAGAGAATTTGAACTAATTGTTTTCCTCGAATTTCTTCATAATTGGTTCCAGCTTTTGTATTCTTGTAAGACCAGTTCATTCAATAATAATGTGATCAAGTTTATATTTAATGGAGTTCTTTACCTTGATAATTTCTCTTATTTACTAAAAATAGTTAAGATTTTTACAAATTGTTTCATTTTAACACTGATTCTCATTTAATTATTATTTCAGGAACCTTATCTTTTGCGTCCAAGTTCTACTCCCCATGCATGTTCTAAATCTGCTAAGTTATTAATTTCCCATTTCTTTGCCTCCTTTGGGCTAGCTGATCTCTCCTGGGGCCTGGAAAGCAACTTCTTTACACAGGCCACCTTATGCAGAACACTAGGATAGTGAGACTCCATCTTTCCCAAGCTGTGGTTCCTTCCAGGCAATGGTACCAGTGCGTAGCATAGGTACCACAATATGAATATGCAGCCACATGATTTATTACTCTCACTGACTAAACACTGAATCAACTATTGAATGACCAGGTTTTTATATATATATATATATATATAATAATTCAAATTCCCTCCCTAAGGACCTCATCCTTTGTAGCTTCACAAATTCCTCTCACATTCCTCCCTTGAGACCTACCGAAAGGTGGAACTACTTACTACTAGTAAGCCCTCTAGTATGTCTTCTTTATGCACTTCCTTTTTTTTTCCCTCTCATTATAACAACAGTAATAGGGCTCTCATCCCATATTAAAATGGAATAAGCTTAAGTGTAACCCTTTCTCCCCATCAGGTTAAACTTCCAACTATATCCTTGGCTAACTTTACCTTTTTGTGATTACTTTAATGTGATCCACAATTTTCTTATTTTCATATGGTCTGTTTCTTTATGCTATTTTAGTGACCTGTACACCAGTACAATAGAGTCCCTCTGGGATCAGTCATGCCCACTAAATATTGTGATCATGTCATTGTGTGTCTGTTGACAATTGAGCATTACTTTAATATAATGTGTATACTTGGATGTTTTTCCCCTCAAAGTATGACCAGAGGGCAGAAGTGAAAAGAAAATGGTTTTACCTCTCTGCTCAAAAGATTTGGAAGAGGTGAATTTTTAAAGTGTATAATGTAAAAAATGTGAATTTTAATTATAGTGTGATTGGTCATAGTGAAGCCTGATGTGTTCACACTTACCCTTGAGTTAAGACAGCTGAAGCAGTATGTGTAAAATGTAAGTGAAACATGGCTTAAATTTGAATCTTGTATCATATAGGAGATTCAATAAGTGTAATTGGCAGAAACAACAGCAACAACTTTGACTTGAACCGAAATTTCCCAGACCAGTTTGTTCAGATCACAGATCCAACCCAACCAGAAACCATTGCTGTGATGAGCTGGATGAAGTCCTATCCATTTGTACTGTCAGCAAACCTACACGGAGGTAATAGCAACTTGATATTCTACTAATTAAGTCTCAATGAGAGTATTTGAAAATCCTGGTGAAATTTTATCTGTTTAATAGGCTATTTCAAAACGGGTATCCTGTTATTACTTTTATGACAGACAACAATGAAGTTCCCTTTCATAACTTTTTAAGCCCACTTCCTACCTGTTTGCCCCTTCCTCTCTACCCCCTTCTTCCATACTCTTTCCTCCCCACCAATTCTTCTTTCTCCCTCTCTCTCCTGTTATCCCTTTTTTTTTCTCTCTCTCAGTTCTTCAAGTGCTTTATATGTATCCCTCAGAAGTGTTTTATATTTACCCCTCTCATTGGGAATTTGACAACATTCGTCATTTATAAAAATTAAACACTAACAGATTCAAATGTTTAGTCCTATTCATAATTCATTTAACCTCTCTGTTTTAGATTCCACATCTGCAAAATGAGATGGGAGGATTAATTGGACATCAAGGATCTTTTTTTTTTCAGAGTTCAGCTTTTTATTGAACGTGTCACAAAAGAGGTTTAATAAAAATGACGAAAGCCCATGTTATAATAAGACTCCTTAGATTCTTCTTTCTTTGCCTCCACTTTCTTCTCCTCAACTGGGGCAGAGCAGTGGTGGAGAAGCAGGACCTCCTGCTGGTGCAGCACCAGCCCCTACGTTAGATGAGTCTTCCAGTGTTGACATTGGCCAGAGTCTTTGCAAACAAGCCTGGCCAGAAAGGTCAACATTTACACTGGCTGCTTTAATGAGGACATTGATCTTATCTTCCATGACTGTTCCCTCATTGTCGTGCAGGATGAGGGCCGAGGGCTGAGTAGATGCAGGCGAGCTCCTGGAAGGAGACCAGGGTCCGGATGTGTGCTGGGCAAGTGCTGGCCGGCAGCTTGATGAAGTGAGGGCCTCAAACCAATGCAGCCTTAGCGTCCTCAGAAGGACCCAGTACCTTACCCGGCAGCTGAGGAAAGGAGCCAAGGCTTCCTCCTCATTTTAAAATTCCACAGCCTTGTAAATGTCTGAATTTTACTGAGAAAATAATCAAATTTTGCTCAATTTTTCTGATTCTAAATATTATAAAAGTAAAGTTGTTTAAATTAAGCCTGTATACTTCTGGTTTCAGCTCTGACATGTGAATTATACCTGTAAGTTGAGGTGAATTCCTAATACCTTCCAGTTAAGGAAAGCTTTAAGTGCCATGCATAGCTATTTAATATTTTACTTATTACTTTGATTTTCTGTTGAGGAAATGAGCAACTTTTTCATTTCTGTCTCTGGCAGTATTGTGAAAAACTTACTTTATGTTAGTGATTCATCTTGAAACGGATAACATGATCTGTTTTCCTCTTTTTCCCTGGCAGGTTCTTTGGTGGTTAACTACCCTTTTGATGATGATGAACAAGGGTTTGCAACATACAGTAAATCACCTGATGATGCCGTGTTTCAGCAAATAGCACTTTCTTATTCCAAGGTAAGGTTGTGCTTATACATGACGTGCCATACAACTAATTCTGTCATTTAAAAAATGCATGAAAACAAAGACCTGGAGGACTCAGGTCGGGTGCTTGCTTCTCTTCAGGAGGTTAAGCTTTCCATGATTCCTTCTGGGAAACCTTATTAGTTTTTCTCCTCTGTTTCCCACCCTATATTTGAACATACTAAATGTTTTTCCCTATTAGCCTTTAAGCTCAGATAATATCTTTCCATCTATGGTTTTTAGCACAGTACCTGGAACATAATGCATACTAGTTTATTTCATTTGGTAAGTACTTAAGTCATAAAACTAGCAGAGTGGTCTAAAGCAAGGTTTGACAAACTACAGCTCTGGGGCCAAATCCAGCCCACCACTTGTTTTTGCAAATCAAGTTTTATTGACACACAGCTACATCCATTCTTTTACATTTTGTCTATGGCTGCTTTCTGGTGTGGCATTTGAAAATTAGTCAGTCTGATTCACCATATTGATAGACTAACGAAGAAAAATGCTGCGGTCATCTCAGTAGAAACAGCATATTTGAATAGTTGCAACAGATACTTTAGAGCCTATAAATCATGGAATTTTCACTATCTTGCCCTTTACAGAAAAAAAATTGCCAACCTTGTCTAGGGTATTTAAGTATCTATAGTAATACATAACAAAGGAAAGCCAGTAGAAATTTCTGTATATTCTAAACTTTCTATAGTGAACACACATTACTTTTACAATTGGAAATGTTATATTTGTGTGCATGTGTGTTTAATTTAAAAACTGTTATTTGAAAACATTAAAAGTTGGGACTTGGAACGAGGTTAGTTTCAATTTTTTTTAAAACTGCAAATAGAGTTCACTCAAAGTGTTGTATTTTTTTTTAATTGATTTTTTTTACAGAGAGGAAGGGAGAGGGGGATAGAGAGTTAGAAACATTGATGAGAAACATCGATCAGCTGCCTTCTTGCACACTCTCTACTGGGTATGTGCCCGTAACCAAGGTACATGCCCTTGATCAGAATCGAACCTGGGACTCTTGAGTCCACAAGCTGATGCTCTATCCACTGAGCCAAACTGGTCAGGGCTAAATTTTTTATCATACTACTGATAGTCTGACTTTATTGATTATAGATAATGAAGACTATTACTGCAACTCTGTGTCATCTAGTCACAGCCTTCCATCATTCCACTTCTCTACTCTCATTCTGTACATATAGACCTTGTGATAGTGTGCAGAGTTTCTAACAGGCGAGTACATTTATTACTTTGGGCACAGCACTTTTAGAAGGCTGCACATGGAATAATGAGAAGAATTGGATACCCCCAAATCATAAAAATAATGTGGTCAGATTTTGCACATGTCCCTGTCACCTTCTGTGCCTCTTCTTAGAGGTCCACTCTTGACCCTCATTGTGAATTCTAATTTCTTAGTCTTTTTAAATGTTCTTTGGCCTTTAATCCTTTGATTTGATTTACTTTCTACTTAGCGAAGACCCATTGACATACCTTTCAGTGGTACTCTCACACCTTAGGATGTTTTATACCCTTTTGACATATCTGCCTTGCCAATATCCAGTCCGAAGTAAGTACCACCATATCTCTTCTGCATTCCAGTATTCCAAGTATACTACAGAAATGTCGCGCAGTCATGGCAATTGACTACACTACATATGTATGCTCTCTAACTTCAGCTGAGCACTCACTCTTACTTGGCAACATTTCATGTTTTGCTACTTGACTCCCTGGCTCATTTGATTCTAAGCCTTTATCGTCTACTTCAGCCTCCTAATCCCAGCTTTACTCCTCTTAGTCCCAGTAGATCACTTTTCCTTGAACTAAAGTAGAACTTTGAGTAACATGATGTGATTTCATTCAGATTCACATTCAGATTCATATTTATTTGTGTTTTACCTATATTCACATTTACCTATATGGTCCTACCCTGCCTGTCTCTTCTAGAATATTATGTCCTTATTTTTTTCTGTTGTAAATGAGAGAGGTGATAATTAAAATCCTCAGTCTTGCCCTAACCGGGTTGGCTCAGTGCGTAGAGCGTCGGCCTGCGGACTGAAGGGTCCTAGGTTCCGTCAAGGGCATGTACCTTGGTTGCGGGCACATCCCCATTGGGGGTGTGCAGGAGGCAGCTGATCGATGTTTCTCTCTCATCAATGTTTCTAACTCTCTATCCCTCTCCCTTCCTCTCTGTAAAAAATCAATAAAATATACATTTAAAACATTTATTTTTAATAAAATAAAATCCTCAGTCTTTACTCACAGCCTCCTTTCTCTTGGTTGTGATCTGTCATGATTATCATGTGCCTAGCCACCTTTGCCCCACCACAAGGCTGAGAGGAAAAGCAGATCAAGAGAATCTTTGAAGACAGAGGAGAGGAGTTAATGAAAGGCAGGACTAAAGGTGATTTGGAATGACCACAAAATATTAAGTACACCCTAAATCTGAAAATATTAAAAAAGTAACTGGGCACTGGAATACAAGGAAGAGATTTCAAAGTACAACTTAAAGGATCTGGTGTGATTTAAAAGGCTATGCACAATTTAAAGGGAAATCTTTCCACTCATAGCTTCTGAGGGAGAAAGGCAAAATGAAATGAAGACGTGCACTTGGCAATTGAATAGTGAAGGCGAAAATCAAAAAATATATAAAAGAAAAAGGGGGAAATATAAAGTTGACCAAGATAGAGGAGAATCATAAAATCAGAGGACTTGCAACTCTACCCTTATATCAAGGCAAATAAACAAAAAAACACACAATAAAGTATCTTGATTGCTAGACTGACAGAAAAGGGTACTGTTAACCAGGAATCATACAAAACAGCCCAATATCATAAAAATGAACATGTGGTAAAGAAAACCATCGGAGAACTATTGCAGAAAATCAGGAAATGAAACTTCACACTTACCTCCTGAGGAAACCTTACCACCACCAAAAAAACAACCAAGAAGCAGAAGAAAACTAAGTCTACCCTCCAAACAGATTACTGGTAAATATGCCCAAATACACACTGAGAATAGGGAAAACCATGTAGGCTCATATATTTGAAAAATGAAAACAGAAAGGAAAAAAAAGAAATAGGAAGAAATAAAGGAGAATTAATAGAACTCAGGAAAGAAATGGAAGAAAAAGACAAAATTCTCTCCAAAATGAATAAATTACAAGAGTTAAAAGCCTCCTACTTCCCAATTTCAAACTTACTACAAAGCTACAGTAATTAAGATACTGTGAAATAGAGTTGAGAGTCCAGAAATAATTCTTATATTTATGGTCAATTGATTTTTTTCTTTTCACAAAGGGCACCAAGACAATTTAATGGGTTGCGGGCTCGATCCCCAATAGGGGGCATGCAGGAGGCAGCCCATTGATGCTTCTCATTCTTTCTCTTTCCTCCCTATCTCTCTAAAAATAATAAAAGCATATATATATATTTTTTTTTTTTTTCTAAAGACAGCTGTTTTGAGGAGTAGTGTCTTTTCTTTAGAATATAATAGGTGCAACCAGTTTTAACAGGAAATGGTAAATTGCACAGAGTGCAGTCAAAGCATAGAGGAGCCATCTCAGTCCCCCTCAAAGTCGAGAAAGCTGCTTACTGCATGTTGTATGTGAATTATCTTTTCTGGACTTTAAGATTCTTCAAAACATGAAAGTATGAATATGAACAGGTGTGGGGTTTTTTAGTTTTTTAAAAGAGTAGTTGGGTTGGTTTTAAATACTTTAGTTGTGAGTGAGAAATAAAGTTCAATTTTTTTACAAAGCATATTTAATTTTTATTAAAAAATAGATAATGAAACATTTGAAAAATCTAAATGGTATAGACATCTATGCATTGAAAAGCCTCATTGCTTCCTTTGGCTTTATGTATCTTTAAGCCCCACATACACCTCATTAAGTAACTGCTTTTATTTTTCCTTATCCTCCCTGTCGTTTTTTTTTATACAGATACAAAACAATACAAATAAAGATTCTGTTTTCCCCCCTCAGGAAAATTCCCAGATGTTTCAAGGTAGACCTTGCAAGAATATATACCCTAATGAATACTTTCCTCATGGAATAACAAATGGAGCTAATTGGTATAGTGTTCCAGGTAAACATTTGTTTGTATTAAGGTCATATAATTTCATGGATTTTCTGTTTCCCTGGATAATACTTCTTGTTACTAATTTTTTAATTTTGAGACTCATTATTTTAAAGATATTGTTTAGTTTAAAACATTCAAATAACCTTTTCAAGTGTTTTTACATTTGGTGCACATTGAATAAAAATAATGCACTAAAACTTGATAAAAGGGTTATGTTTTTATCTCTGACTATTACAAAGAGCCTTGGAAGTGCTAATAAGACAAGGGTAAGCTGCACTGGAATTCTTGAACATCAAAGTACAAGTGTTTTACCTTTACCACAAGCATCAAACAGCTCTCAAATGAACACATTATTGCTTTTCAACCAATGCTGAGAAAAGATGAATTTGGTTTTTCACTGGGAATGTTGCTTACCTTTTGGGATCTGAATTAGTTAGAATTTCTTCAGAGTGACGGATTTTAATTTTTTTATCCTTTAGGTGGTATGCAGGACTGGAACTATTTACAAACAAATTGCTTTGAAGTGACTATTGAATTAGGTTGTGTGAAATACCCACTTGAGAAGGATCTGCCAAAATTTTGGGAACAGAATCGAAGATCTCTAATCCAATTTATGAAACAGGTGAGTACTCAGGAGCAAAGTATGGAATTTCTCCCAAGAACAAGAAGATACATGTGGTTTTTATGCAGTGATTTAAAAAAATACACCCTTTTGAATTCCAGTTTGGCTTATTCATGTTTTAGTACATTTATCTAGCAAATTCATGGATGGAAATGAGTTTAATTTGTATGAATGGAAAAGAGTTGAAAATGATTAAACAGTGTAGTGATGTTTTGCTCTTAATGGCTAGTGATCACTTTTTACCCCGTCTTTATAAAAGGCTAGCATTAATTGAATACACATGTAAGCATTTGTCAAGTGATAGGAAGATGGGCTGTGAGGTAAATACTTTTATTCTTTTTATTTTTGCCAATAGTTTAGTGTGAAATGATTTTCCTTTAGTTTTGATATGCATGGTGGCCAATAGGTAAAGACTATAAGAAATATGCCAATAAGGAGTAATTAATTATTAGGACAATTTAACATACTTTGTGCCAGCATTTTTCTGCTTTATTCTTTTTGCTGAGTGTAATGGTATAAAGGCTCTGATTTTGCATACTAATTTTTAAAAACATTTTATTCTAAAAATTTTTGAATACACAGAAAAGTTATACAACAAACACAGTAAACACTTTTATTCCTTCACTTGGATTTAACAATTTTTAACATTTTGCTGTATTTGCTTTATTTAAATTATACACACACATTTTTGCTGAATGATTTCAATATAAATTACAGATGTTATACAGTATTTTACACCTAAGTATTTCAGAATGCATCTTCTAAAAATAAGGATATTCTCCTGTATGCCATCCCCAAATGCCATTATCTCACATAAGATAATTAACAGTAATTCCCTAATATTACTTAGTGTTATCTAAATTTCCCCTTCTTGTCCCCAAAACATCTTTTTATAGCTATATTTTAGAGCCAAGGTCAAGTCAAGTTTTATGTATTGCGTTTGATGATTACATCTTTTACTCTCATTAGAATCCTATTATTTTTCACTTTATTTTTTTATTTTATTTTTTAATTTAATAAATCTTTTATTGTTCAGATTATTACAATTGTTTCTCCTTTTTCCCTCCACAGCGCCCCTCCACCCGGTTCCCACCCCACCCTCTGCCCTTACCTCCTCCCACTATCCTCATCCATAGGTATACGCTTTTTGTCCAGTCTCTTCCCATACCCCCATACCCTTTTCCCCTGAGAATTATCAATCCACTCCCATTCTATGCCTCTGATTCTATTACAGTCACCAGTTTATTCTGTTCCTCAGATTTTTAATTCACTTGATTTTTAGATTCACTTGTTGATAGATATGTATTTGTTGTTCATAATTTTTATCTTTACTTTTTTCTTCTTCTTCCTCTTCTTAAAGAATACCTTTCAGCATTTCATATAATACTGGTTTGGTGGTGATGAACTCCTTTAGCTTTTTCTTGTCTGTGAAGCTCTTTATCTGACTTTCCATTCTGAATAACTTTGCTGGGTAGAGTAATCTTGGTTGTAAGTTTTTGCTATTCATCACTTTGAATATTTTTGCCACTCCTGTCTGGCCTGCATAGTTTCTGTTGAGCAATCAGCTGACAATCGTATGGGTGCTTCCTTGTAGGTAATTAACTGTTTTTGTCTTGCTACTTTTAATATTCTCTCTTTGTCTTTTGCCCTTGGCATTTTAATTATGATGTGTCTTGGTGTGGTCCTCTTTGGATTCCTTTTGTTTGGGGTTCTGTGTGCTTCCTGGACTTGTAAGTCTATTTCTTTCACCAGGTGGGGGAAGTTTTCAGTCATTGTTTCTTCAAATAGGTTTTCAGTATCTTGCTCTCTCTCTTCTTCTGGCACCCCCATAATTCTGATGTTGGTACGCTTGAAGTTGTCCCAGAGGCTTCTTACACTATCTTCAAATTTTTGAATTCTTTTTTCTTTTTGCTTTCCCAGTTGAGTGATTTTTGCTTCTTTGTATTTCAAATCTTTGACTTGATTCTTGCATTCCTCTAGTCTGCTGTTGGGTCTCTGTATAATATTTTTTATTTCAATCAGTGTATGTTTAATTTCTAGTTGGTCCTTTTTCATATCTTCCAGGGTCTCATTAAATTTATCATCCTTTTCTAGGAAATTCTTGAAAAACCTTATAACCGTGGTTTTGAATTCTATATCCAGCCATTTGTTTTCCTCCATTTCTTTCGTTTGTGATCTTGTTTCTTTGTCTCCGCATTTTGGCTGCTTCCCTGAGTTGGTAGGGTGGCTTTGTGTGCTAGGTGTCCTATATGGCCCAGTGGGTCAGCCTCCCAGTTACCTGAGGTGGACACTCTTGGTGCACCCCTTTGTGGACTGTGTGTACGGTCTTGTTGTAGTTAAGCCTTGGTTGTTGTTGATACACTAGGAGGAAATGACCTCTAGGCCAATTGGCTGTGAGGACTCGCTGTGTCTATAATGGAAGAACTGCTGCGCTGGAAACACGCTTATGGGGCAGGACTTGTTTCAGTGGGGCTTTGGTACTCATTGAGTCTGCCTCTTGAATGTGTCACTTATGGATGTGAGGAGTTGAAATCTGGTGTCTCACACTGACCACTAGATACACTAGCTTCTGGATCTCCAATGGGGTGCAGGTCAGCTACTCTCTGAGGCCACCCAGCAGGAGCTACAGCAAGAGCTACAGTTTTCTCTTCTTTGCTTGGGGTTTGGAGGTTTTGGAGCTGTCTGACCAGAGCTGCAGTTTGTTAGGTTAAGCTACAATAGGGCAGGCCATTTATATGCAAAAGCCCCTGTGTGGAGCTTGGGTGGGTTTGTAGATTGTGTGGGGCGGGGTCTCAGGGAGTCACTAGGCTAGGGCGTAGCAAACAGCGATGGCTGCCAGTCTGCCGTCCCTGCGTCTCCGCGTTTCCAAGTCCCCGCATTCCGTGCCCCAGCACAGTAAACAATGATTGCTGGGCACAGCTCTGCAAGAAAGTCACCCTCACTTTCTGACCCGATGGCAGACAGTCCAGCTTCTCCCCGTAGGAGTTTGGGTCCCCAGCGACTCCCCAGAAACTGGAGTTCAGAGTAATCAGGAGCTTGTCTCCCTTCAGGTTGAAAGAAGCAGTACACCCAGTCGCCCGCCGCCAGCCCGATTCGTGTGCCTCCGTACCTCAGCTTTTCAGCGCTTGTGCACGTCTCCATGCTCTTTTCTCTTTCCTTCTAGTTGTAGAACTTCCACGCAGCCAGTTTTCCCGTGGTTCTGGGTGATAGACGTTTAGTCTTTTAGTTGTAGTTTTGAAATTGTTGTGCGAGGCAGCAGTTTAGGTGTTTACCTATGCTGCCATCTTGGTTTCTCCCAGGTCTTTTTTTTTTTTTTTTTTTTTTAAATAACATTCTTCCTTTAAAGAAGCCAGGTCAGTTTTCTTGCACAATGTCCTATATTCTAAAATTGTCAGATGTGCAAAAGTTTAAACTGTGTATTTTATAATCCTTGTGATAAGACAAACCCTAGCCTATGAAAAATTAGCCTTTCAGAAACTAACGTATTTTGTTTAATAGGCGTTTACATTTAGCTTTACTCTGAACTTCCAAATTCCTTTTTGGTCCCCATGTTTACATTATTAACCATCTGTTATTTTGGATATGAGCTCCCAAAATAATAATAATAGTTAGTGATCTTGGTGTCTTTGTACTTTATCCAGGTTCATCAGGGTGTCAAAGGATTTGTTCTAGATGCCACGGATGGCAGAGGCATATTAAATGCCACCATTAGTGTTGCTGAAATCAATCACCCAGTGACTACTTACAAAACTGGAGATTACTGGCGTCTCTTGGTTCCAGGGACTTACAAAATCACAGCATCTGCTCAAGGGTGAGTGACTGAATACTCGGAAATTGAGCGCTTGGGAATAAGACAAGCATAGTTCCATTCTGGAAGGTTGTTGCCAGACAGCCCTAAAGAGTTAAGCAACCTTGAGTTTCACGCTGGGAAGTTTAGAGCTGGTTACACATTTGACTCTCCTCTGGTTGCAAAGTGAGTAAACAAACTTATCAGATAGAGGAATTTTGTGAAATTATGCACCTTGAACAGTGCATCAGATCACCTCCTCCTCTCAGATCACCTTCCCCCTTCCAGGTGTAAAGCCATAGTAAGTGATTTCCTTCACTATTAGTAACTATTCTGGGAAGTACCTGTTAGTTGGGAAAAAAGATTCCTGTTCTGCTGCATACTTCAATCATTTCCAATAAATACTCTTTCATAGATAAACATTTTTTTATTATTGTACATTTAATGTCTTATTGCTTCAGGAACATTTTCTCTCTTACTGTAAATTCTCTAAAAAAGGCCATTTGTATCTTTTTACAGGTTTTCTTTCCATAAAGATACATTTACTTAAAAATAGAAAATGAACTTATGACTTTTATTTTTTTGAAAAAAATAATAATTTTCTTTATTTTCCCCTCCTTTACAAATAGCTTAGAACTGGAACCACCTATTTAATCTGAAACTTAAAATTTTTACCTTCTAGTCATTTTGTTAACGTTTTTATAAATGTAGATGTTACCAGGGATATTTTCCCCTCCCCTTACTAGATATCTCACTGAAGTAAGGGTACCTACCCTTACTTCAGTGAGATAGCTAGTAGGGAAAGAGAGAGAGAAACGTTGATTGGTTGTCTCCAATCATGCCCGACCAGGGTTAGGAAACCTGCAACCAAGGTTTGTGCCCTTCTGCTCTTGACCGGGAATCAAGACCCTTTAGTCCTTGGCCTATGCTCTAACCCTGAGAAAAACTGGCCAGAGCCTTTACCTTGTTTTAAAAAAATTACTTTCAAATATCTAGTGGCCCACAAATTGGTGGATTAAACTTCCCACTAATGAGTAATGAGGTCTTTTCTGTTTTTCTTCCTTTGTGGCATAGTATTGGAAAAACTAAAGTAGCAAGGTATCTGAAAAATGGGGCAAGAATGATGTGTTTGGTAGATAATGTCCTAAGTTAGTACTTCTCAAACTTTTCCAACCTTATTATGTCCTGCTAACAGACAAGTGAACTCAGATCCCAGGAGACATGGGGGTATCCACTGCAAGTACAAACTTGCTTTTGAAGTAATATATTTAACTTAAAATAACACCTATATTTTACAGTCTACCCATCTCTGTTCTTTGTTTAATGTTTAAAATAAATATTAAATTTATCACAAATTTAAAAATTTGACTCTTTTAGGAAGATGCACCACGTTTATCTCAGGGGTTCCCCCAGAGCTGCTGTGCTCCAGCTGCAGAAGTGGAGCTCAGCTCTGTCTCCTTTCCCACAGGTATAATCCAGTTACCAAGAACGTGACCGTGAAGAGCGAAGGTGCTGTTCAGGTCAACTTCACACTTGTTAGATCTTCTCCAGATTCAAACATTGAATCAAAGAAAGGAAGGGGAGATAGAACCAACACTGATGATGCCAGTGATCCAACTACCAAAGAGTTTGAAACTTTAATTAAAGATCTTTCAGCTGAGAATGGTTTGGAAGGCCTCATGTTACGCTCCTCCTCAAATCTGGCTCTTTATCGATACCACTCATACAAAGATTTGTCAGAGTTTCTAAGAGGACTTGTGATGAACTACCCACATATTACAAATCTTACTAAGTAAGTGTCATCTTCTTACTGCTTTTCTTTTTCTTTTTTTTTCTTTTTAAGAAGTTACACTCAGCATAGGCTATGTTGAATGGTTCCTATAATTTATTTGGAAGCTGAATATACAGAGTGTTAGAGTTCACTTATTTTGAAACATATTTGCTTGGAGAGCTTTCTAACAATGAATCTTGGAAACTTATGAGGAACATTGGAAGAGAACTGCTTAGATTAGCAATGTATGTCTTGTGCCTCCAGGAAATGTGAGATTACTCTTTCTAATGATTGGTTTGACTGATTTCAAACCCCTTTTCACTTCTTAGCTGCAGATTCATGTTCTGACTACTTACTACTTAGTGTGTTTTATTTTACTGGGTTAAGGGGCAACTTTGGAACTGTGAGCTCACCTGCAGGGTTCATTCTTTTTTCAAATTAGAAAATGAAGCCTGGTTGCTGTCATTTTCTGTACTCCAGTCCAACGACTTGAAACCAGTATACTGCAAGAATTTTTAAAACATGCAGTTTTAAAATTGACTGTTTATTCAGGGGCACTGACCTCAGATTGTCAAAGAAAAAGGTAATAGTCAACACAACAATAGCCATCCGGTGTGAATGAACCAAAATTATACCTTTTTTTGTCAGATTGGCAAAAAATAAAATACATTTTGTGTGTGCCATGGGATGGAAAAGGTTGAAAATCGCTACTGCTCAGTCTATTCACAGTTGAACAGTTGCTGTTCCCACTGAAGGACATATGTGATTGACTGGTGATCTCAAGAAAATATGGGGTACTGGCTTATGTGAAGCTGATGGCTGAGACAGCGTTCCCTTCCCTTTCTGGAGTTTCTCTCTCTCACTTTCACGGTTTCATTAGAAACCCTCTGTAGCTCTCGTTACGGTTACTCCAGAATTATTTCCTTGATTTGTTGATTTTCATTATTTGCCTGTTGAGGGCCTTTACTTTACATGTTGCCCTGAGCTTATATTCTCTGCTGCATGCCTAATGAATATTATCTAGCTCTTTATTCTTTACTTTGTTTTTCTTCATTGGTCCTTTTAATTTTACCAGCAAATTTAGTTTCTCAAATCCTGGTTGATAATGTCCATAGATGCAAAGAGTGATATTTACTTTGGCAATATCCATTATCTCTCTTCCTCAACTGATTCTTGAATATTACTGTCCAGTTTAGGTTTTAATATTGTCATTTTAGAGCCATATAGAGATTACAGGCTCTCTTGTTTTAAAATAAAAAAATGGGAACTTATTTTGCTCTCCATTTACTTAGTCCAGTGGTCGGCAAACTGCGGCTCGCGAGCCACATGCGGTTCTTTGGCCCCTTGAGTGTGGCTCTTCCACAAAATCATGTGCGGGTGCGCACGTACGGTGCGATTGAAACTTCGTGGCCCATGCACAGAAGTTGGTTTTCGGCTCTCAAAAGAAATTTCAATCATTGTACTGTTGATATTTGGCTCTGTTGACTAATGAGTTTGCCGACCACTGACTTAGTCATTTAAGTTTTCTTTAACCTTCCAATTCAAGATAACTTTTTAGTTAAATATTTCCCCCAAAATATGCAACACTTGTCAATGGTGGGCCACAAGAGAGTTTTAGGTGGTTCACCAACGGTGCTAAGTACCATTAATAGCATTGTCAGAAAGCAATAATTTTCCTATTCTAGTAATCCTTCTCAATTTAATGTGAATATATTTTTCTATCTGACTAAATCTCCCATTGTACCAAAGAAAGCAGGCCTTAATATCAGAGCTCTTGGGCAAGCAGAGCATTTTAAATCATTTTTACTGTGATACTGGTATTACATTTATAGTAAAGTATAAAGTACCTAAATTAATTTAGATTTTAAAAGATTCTCTACATTTGTCTATATTTATATTTTCCTAAGTGAGTCGGTTAAAAAGACATATGCTAACTAAATATTAGTGTAGATTGTAGAGGATAGAACAAGTATTATGAAAATGATATGAGAATGACTTGATTTGGAGGAATGCCAAGCTAAATCATAAGTTTTGTCACCTTTCTTTGGTCAAAAAAACTAAATTAAAAAGAAAACCTTTATTGTTGAAAGTATTGCATATGTTCCTTTTTCCCCTCATTGACCCCATCTAGCCCACCCCAGGCCTTCACCACCCTATTGTCTTTGTCCATGGGTTATGAACATATGCATACAAGTTCTTTAGTTCACCTCTTCCCACCCACCAACCCCCACCTTCCCTCTAAGACTCAACAGTCTGTTCCGTGCTTCTATGTCTCTAGATCTATTTTGTTCATCAGTTTATTTTGTTCATTACATTCCACATATGAGTGAGATCATGTCTTTCTCTGACTGGCTTAGCCTCTGAGACAGCATGGAGGGCCCTGGGGAGTATTATGTTAAGTGAAATAAAACTAACTTTCTTAAAGTCTTCTGGCACAATGACTTATTTTTTAAAAACTTGTTTTCATTTTTTGTTTTAAAATGTTTTATGTCAGCATTAATGTTATATAATGCTTGATTACTTGATGAATTTTTGTTTCTTGGTTTTTGAAAGTTTGGGACAGAGTGCTGAATATCGTCAAATTTGGTCTCTTGAAATATCCAATAAGCCCAATGTATCTGAGCCTGAAGAACCAAAGATTCGTTTTGTTGCTGGTATCCATGGAAATGCTCCAGTTGGAACTGAATTGCTTTTGGCTCTGGCAGAATTTCTCTGCCTAAACTACAAAAGGAACCCTGCTGTTACCCAAGTAAGAGAATAGCCTGTTTTGACATGTTTTAAAAGGAAAAGCTCAGTGGTAAACATTGATATCGAGGCATCATTTTGAAATTTTAATTTAGTTTCTTGTTAGATTTTACACAGAGGCACTTTTAGAGAATTATAAACTTTACTCTTTAAAAATGGACCATCTTTGTATATACTCATTGTTAATATGTCTTTCTATTATGTTTCTTTGGCTACAATTAAGAGCCATAGATTTTCATTCAGTTCTCTACTCCCTTATTTAATAGTCAAGTTATTGTTCCAATCTTTACTTACAGTTTTGTATATTCTAACTTGAGGGACTTTCATTCCTAGTTACTTATAACTAGGAAACTGCAGTGAAAAGTGAGGTAAAAGACACTTTTTTATGTAATAAATGCAAAATTATTGGACATCTTGGGGGACTAGAGATTTCAGAAAAAGCAATATGGCATTATCTACTTTAACCATCTATGACTACAAAAAAGTATTTTGATTCATAGGCTTGGTCACATATGATTAAGCAACCTAGTTCTGTGTTGTCTGAGAGAATTGAAGGAAAGAGTGTGCATCCTACTAGAACACTCACTAATTGGCACTATCTGTCTCCTTAGGAAAGGAGAAAGGAACTAATATTTGTGTAATACCTACTGTCTGCCAGATTCTATACCAAGTACTTTACATCCATCATAATTTAATCACCAACCCTCTAATTATGTTACCTCCTTTGTACACATGTGAAAACAGACAGCTAGTAAGTGGTAAAATGGATTAAAGCCAAGTGTGTCTTACTCTTATTTCAACCTATAGACTATTTTAACAGAATAAATAAATCAGGGATTAACTATTAGAAATATATGGGATGAAGTATATCAGAAATTAGTTCATGCCACATATGTAGCTATCGATGCCTGTAAATTATCTGAAGAAGAAATTATTGTGGGTAAGACAAATAACCTATTACCTCTTTTTTTTTTTTTTTTGACATATTGATTTCAACTCTTTTGTCTCATTGTTTCCAGACATACATTACCATTTGTCAGATTATAGATATCAGTTTTTAATCTGGAAAATACAGCTTTACCATTATTTATTTAAGCCAGCAGTTATCAAACTTTATCTACAAAGGGCTACATGGTATACTGTATATTTCAGGCTTTGTGGGACAAATGTTCTGTTACAATTACTCAGCTGACAACTGCAGCACAAAAAGTGTTATGACCTGGGCATGACTATGTACCAATAAAACTTTATTTATATAGCAAATAACATGCTGGATTTAGCCTGCAGACAGTGATCTCTGATCCTTGTTGTAAATCATCAGGATGTCTCTGTGAACATTAGTTCTATGGTAGTTTTTTGTTGTTGTTTTTAATGTAGTTAGTTGAAGCAAGAGATTATTTTTATTTTTTAGTTCTGCCATTTAAATCTGTGTTTAAACCAAACAATAAAGATTTTCCATTTGAGTCATGGTAGGTAGGTACCTTTTGATTCCACATATAGCTAATAAATTCATTGACTTCTGTTTCTATTTTAGTTGGTTGACAGGACTAGAATTGTGATTGTCCCTTCTCTAAATCCAGATGGGCGAGAGAGAGCACAAGAGAAAGACTGTACTTCAAAGATAGGACAAACAAATGCTCGTGGCAAAGACCTGGATACAGACTTTACAAGTAAGAATAATTTTTAGGCTATTAAAGTACTTTGCAAATAATTCTTTTTCTTTTTGCTGGGGGATCAGTTGATCCTATTTTGCATATAAGCATTGGGGTACTTTTTTCTAGGTGGTAGAGAAAAGGTATAAATACATCTACAAATCTTTTCAAATTTTTCTCCTTTATATTTTGTAAAAGTAATTCAAGTTTTTTCTTAGAAATTCAATCAATAATATTGGGGGGTTTCCATCACTAGTCATACAGAGATGTTAATTATCTCTCTCTGCCCTCCCACATATGTGTGTGCCCAGATACACACACATACACGTGCGTGTGATGTGTGTATGTTGGTTTGGAGGGGCCTGTTTCTTATTTATGTAGGGTCATCTTTTATACATATTGTTCTGCAACAGTTTTTATTGGATATATCATTGACATCTTTCCATTTCAGTAATTACAGATCTCTAACATTCTTACTAATGGCATCTTAGTATGGTATTGATGTGTGGCAATACTCTGTTTCATTCAACCAAACATTAGGCATTTAGTTTTGTTTTAATTCTTTGACTGTGTAAACAATGCTACAAAAACACTCTGCTTTCTGAAAATCTTATTTTCCTTCAAAGATAGGTTATATATTCCCTAAATTATGTATTTATTTATTTATTCATTTATTTACTTTTAATCCTCACCCAAGGATATGCTTTTATTGATTTTAGAGATAGAGGAAAGAAGAAAGAGAAAGAGAGAGAGCACATGTTGATGTGAGAGAGAAACATAGATTGATTGCCTCCTGTATGCGCCCCAACCAGGAATCAAACCCACAAGCTTTTGGTGCACAGGACAACACTCCAACCCAACTGAGCCACCTGGCAGGGACTTCCTAAATTATTTTTTAAAGAAGGATATGTTCACCCTAACCGGTTTGGCTCAGTGGATACAGTGTTGGCCTGTGGACTGAAGGGTCCCGGGTTCGATTCCTGTCAAGGGCATGTACCTTGGTTGCAGTCACATCCCCAGTGGGAGGTGTGCAGGAGGCAGCTGATCAGTGTTTCTCTCTCATTGATGTTTCTAATTATCTCTCTCTCTTCCTCTCTGTAAAAAACCAATAAAATATATTTTAAAAACATTTTTTAAAAAAAGGATATGTTCTTCCCTTTTTGTTTTCAGTACGAATTTTCTTAAACTTGCTTAGAGTCATTAATCTTTACACAGTTATCTTGCACTATGTAAATTCAAAATAACCTACCTTTTAAAATGTATCTTTCTTGCTTGAAATAGTGGCTTATGGATTAATAAAGTATTTACTACAGATTTTATGTTAGCCTTCTTATTATGTTCAAGTACAGAATATTTTCTTAACTACTCATACTAAACTTTTAAAACTTGTTGGATATTTTACCTTTTACTTTTTTAGATAATGCTTCCCAGCCTGAGACTAAAGCCATCATTGAAAATTTGATTCAAAAACAGGACTTCAGTCTTTCTGTAGTCTTAGATGGCGGTTCAGTGCTGGTCACATACCCATATGATAAGCCAGTACAAACAGGTATGTAGAATGTCACTTTATATATATATACTGTTTGAACTTTGACAGGAAATTCTAATTAAGTAATGTCCCTTCTAACTTTTTTTTTAAATGGTGAGCATTTGAGCACACTCCCTGAGCAAATAACCAGCCTGATATGATTGTATATATATCAACAGTTCAAACAGTTCCTTGTAAGAGAGAGGTCAGATCTAATGATGGCCTAGCTTTGTTGAGTGTAGCCATCTTGTCACATCTGTTCAGTTTAGTCCACGAGCATTTATTGAGCAATTATTATGTCTGTAACATTGAGAATATAAAAGTGAATAAGACACAATGCCTGCCTCAAGAAACTCATATGTAACCAAATATTAACAATACAGAATTGCCCTTCCCTGCTTTAAACTTTGATTGATTAGTTGTACCTTATGGTGTGTTAAACAATGGCTTCTTTGGGGCCATTGTATATGGAGGTAGTTTGTGTCATTTTCAATGCAGCTTACAAGGAAATAGTATTATTAGGCCACAGTTGCCCGAAAATGTGGTAAAACATACCAGACATGCCATTATTTTGGTAGTATAGCCTGTTTGCTAACCTAACCATTAATACCTTTGAATGTAAGGAAGATGTGTGCCTTTTTAGTCAGATTATTCTGGGTTAAATAGAACCACATGATTAATTCTAATAACTCCTCAATAAACTTCAGTGGAGTGCAAGGAAGAGAGAAAGATGACTTGTATCCATGAAGTTGAACTTGGAGAGAACCCTTTTGGATTTCTCCACTGACTTCTGAATTTTTCCTTTGTAGTGGAAAACAAAGAGACTCTGAAGCATTTGGCATCACTGTATGCAAATAATCATCCATCAATGCACTTGGGTCAGCCCAGTTGCCCAAATAAGTCAGGTAGGTATTTTCGCTACCCTTATTGTTGTTGCTGCTTTGGGCAAGAGAAGGAGTCTTGCCTTACAGTTTCGTTGATCCTACATCTCTTAATGCTTTTATAGATGAGAATATTCCAGGAGGAATAATGCGAGGAGCAGAATGGCACAGTCACCTGGGCAGCATGAAGGTACGCTTTCTAGAATACAGTGAGAATGGAATTGTAACTTGTATCCAATGACTGCTCTGATAGAAGCAAAATGAATGACAGCTGCTTCATGGGTTTCTTGACATGATAACCTTCAATTTAATCTTTGACAGCACTTGTGGGGTTTTTTTGCCATTTTTATAATTTTTAATTGTACAATTTAGTGACATGAATTATATTTACAATGTTGTGCAACCATCACCAGTCCAAACCATTTATTTTCACAACTTTTTCATTACCCCAAACAGAAACTCCACACCCACTAAACAATAGCTCCTTGTTCCACCCAGCCCCTGTTAACCTCTAATCTACTTTCTATCTCTTTGTGTGTGCCTAGTCTAGATATTTTATGTAAGTGGAATGATGCAATATTTGTCCTTTTGTGTCTAGCTTTTTTCACTTAACATAATGTCTATTTTATAGTATGTATTAGTACTCCATTCTTTTTTATAGCTGAATAATGTCCTATTTATGTACATACCACAATTGGTTTATCAGTTCATCTGTTGATGAATACTTGAGTTGTTCCACCTTTTGGCTCTTGAGAATAATGTATTAAGGACATTTGTGTACAAGTATCTGTTTGAACCCGTGTTTTTAATTCTTTTGGGTATATACCTGGAAGTGGAATTAGTGGTCAGATTCTAATTCTAAGTTTAACTTTTTGAAGAACTACCAAACTGTTTTTCATATCAGTCAAACTGTTTTACATTCCTACCTGCAATGTAGAAGGGTTCCAATTTATTCACATCCTTGCCAATACTTTTTATTTTCTATTTTTAAAATTATAGCCATCCTAGTAAGTGTAAAGTAGTACCTCATTATAATTTTGATTTGCTTTTCTGAGATGACTTATGATGTTGAGCATCTTTTCATGTGCTTATTAGCCATGTGCATATCTTCTTTGGAGAATCTATTCAAGTCTATTGCCCATTTTAAAATTGGGTTGTCTTTTTGTTGTTGAATTATAAGAATTCTTTATATACTTTGGATATTAAACCTTTATCACATGTTTGATTTATTAATAGTTTGTCCCATTTGTAGGTTGTTGTTTCACTTTCTTGATAATGTCCTTTGATGAACAAAAGTTTTTAATTTTGATTGTCATATTTAACTACTTTTTTGTTGTTGCTCATACTTTTGTTGTTATATCTAAGAGTTCATTGCAAAATCTAAGGTCATGAACATTTACCCCTGTGCTTTCTTCTAATGAGTTTTATGGATTTAGCTTTTATATTTGAGTTGAGTTGGTGGTGCTTTTTAGTATGTGTGTGTTTTGTTGTTGTTAATCCTCACCCAAGGGTATTTTTTCCATTGCTTTTCAGAGAGAGTGGAAAGGAGGGAGGGAGAGGGAGAGAGACAGAGGAGAGAGAGAAACATTGATGTGAGAGAGACACATCAATTGGTCACCTCCTGCACGTGTCCCAACTGGGGCCAGGATCGAACCCGCAACCCAGGTACATGTCCTTGACTGGGAATCAGACCCACGACCCTTTGGTTCAAGGGCCAACGCTCTAACTGCTGAGGTACACCAGCCAGGGGGAGTTGGGTTTTGTGTATGATATGAAGTAGGAGTTCA
Organism: Corynorhinus townsendii; assembly: GCA_026230045.1. Lineage (NCBI taxonomy): Eukaryota > Metazoa > Chordata > Mammalia > Chiroptera > Vespertilionidae > Corynorhinus > Corynorhinus townsendii. The sequence continues at coordinate 33,957,082 of JAPDVU010000009.1, forward strand.
ATTTCATTTATTTGTATGTGGAAATCTAGTTGTTTGAGCACCATTTGTTGAAAAGACTATTCTTTCCCCATTGAATGGTCTTGGAACTCTTGTCAAAAATCAATTGACCATAAATGTATGGGCTTATTTCTGGACTCTCACATCTATTCCATTGGTCTATATGTCTCTTCTTATGCCACTATCACTATTTTGATTACTGTAGCTTTGTAGTAAGTTTTGAAATTGAGATGTGTGAGCACTCCAACTTTATTATTTTCCAAGATTTTTTTGGCTATTGAAGGCTGTTTATAATTTTATTTGAATTTGAATATTGTCTTTTTCTGCACAGAAAGACTGTTGGAATTTTGTTAGAGGTTGTGTTGAATTTGTAGATCACTTTGGGTGACATCTCAACAGTATTGTCTTCTTATCCATGAACACAGTATGTCTTTTCATTTACTTAGGTGTTCTTTAATTTATTTCTGACAGTATTTTAATTAGTTGTCCATCCCCTTCAAATTAGTCAGGAGTTGTTAGCTCAGTCATTATTTTCACACATGCAACCAAAAATTTACTTCATAAATATGTTACAGAATTCATAACTACTAGTATGTTACAGATTACTATGTTACAAAATTAATCAATTTGATCTAGAAGAGCACAACACTCAGTGTGCCATGAGAAATTAAAGACAGAAAAGGTTACACCTAGTCAGAGATGTAGCCTTCTCTTCATAGAGGACATGGCATTGGGTGCAGCGATGGTGAAACAGCAGGACATTTCAGAAAAAGGAAGCAGTATGGGCAGAAGTCAATAGCAGTCTAGTTTAGTTAGAATGTGGGGTACCATGGAGAGCAGTGGAAGATAAAAATGGGAGGAGAGTTTGGGGATTTGAATGCTTTGTTTTTGTAAGGAATGGGAAGCCACTGAAGGTTTTAAGCAGATATATAATGACATGATCTAAACTGTTCTATGGGAAAAGTAATCTCTTAGCAGTGGGTTAAGGTAGTTTGGAGGAAGAGAGATTGTGGTACAGGGAGACTGGTTTAGAATAGCTTAGACAAGTAAGAATAAAAGCCTAGATTGGGGCAGTGGCAGTGGAGCTGGAGTCACAGGATTAAGTTTCAGAGATATTGTTGGGGTAGAAGTGACAGGATTTAGCAAATTATGGATGATAGCAAGACACAGAAGTCAGACGAGATTTCATGTCTATGTGAGAAAATTAGTTAATACTATTAACTGAATTACAAAAAGGAACAGGTTTGGGGGAAAGGTGGTAAGTTAGGTTTTGGAACCTGTTCACACAAGCAGATTAATTGCTTTATTGTAAGCAGTGGCTTGAGGCTGCAGGTTGAAAGTATCGGAGGACAAGTGTTAGTGCTTCTACCTCCAGAGTCTAAGAACAGCAGTGAAGTTCTAGGGTTTAGAGGGAAGCTAGCCTGTCGCATGTACTTATTCATTCATTTGTTCAACAAACCCTGATACACCTCTTGCTAGACACTGGGAAGCACTGGAGACACAAAGATGAATTAGACATAGTCCCTGGTCTCAATGGCCCTCCTAGCAGCCGCCATGTTTGTGACTGATTATGATACCGAGCGATTTATTTATATTTGCTATAAAATACTTTACAGATTCTTTGTTTACATCACCTGATTTTCTTTTTATTCCATTTATTCTATTTGTTGCATTACAAAGCTTCACTCTTACTTTTATTTATTTTCTTACATTTATTTTTGAATTTTATATTACAGGATTATAGTGTCACCTACGGCCACTGCCCAGAAATCACAGTGTACACAAGCTGCTGCTACTTTCCTAGCGCAGCACAGCTCCCTTCCTTGTGGGCAGAAAATAAAAAATCTCTTCTTAGCATGTTAGTGGAGGTGAGTCTTCCCCTTTTAACTAGAAGCAAACTCCCAGGAATATGTTCAATGAAAAGCTTTAGCAAAACATTTTCTTAATCTTTTATCAGAGTTTATATTATTTATTTTAAATGTATATAGAAAGGAAAATGTTCAATTTCTGTTGCCTGAATAGGTGCCATGAGTTCACATATTTGGAATCTGCTGTGATTTAAGTAATTTAACCTTGTGAGATGTTACAGTTTCTTTCATTTGAATATCACACAGACAGTGTACTATGGTGGAAAGTAAATCATTGAAGTCATCAGAAGATTTGGGTTCTAACACTTTCAGTTTTGACTCTACTAAAGTTCTCTTTTCCTTTATCTCTCTACCTCTTTGCCTCTGAAGCAGTGAATGAGTAGCAAACAAGGTCAGAGTCAGTGAGGAAGGACAAATCAGTCTTATGGGGGGGTTGTTGTTTTGTTTGTTGTTTTTGTCATGCCTCAAACTATTGCCTCTAGACCATCTGGCATTATGAAACCATAAATTTATATTTTAAATATTTGTCAGGTTCACAAGGGTGTTCATGGATTTGTTAAAGATAAGACTGGAAAACCAGTCTCTAATGCAGTCATTGTACTCAATGAAGGAATAAAGGTACACACAAAAGAAGGCGGCTACTTCCATGTCCTGTTAGCGCCAGGTGTCCATAACATCAATGCCATCGCAGATGGGTATCAGCAACAACATTCGCAGGTAAGAGACTCAAATTGAGTAGTATCATGTAAATTCTTATTCTTGATAGTACTTCTATTTTATTTTGAAACTCTTATTAGAAAGCATGTGAAGAATAAAGAAATAAGACTGTGACCAATTCTTGATTCTGATATCTTGCTATCTTTCTATCTTTTAGCAACAAAAGGGAAATTTTTATATCATTTGTATACTTTGGATGACAATGAATCATTTCTTTGGTTTGCTAAAATGTCCCTAGGGATACAGCAGGGATACAATATACCTGAAGTAAACTTTTTCCTAATTCTTGTACCTTATCTTTCTAGGTCTTTGTGCATCATGATGCAGCTAGTTCTGTGGTCATAGTCTTCGACACAGATAACCGAATATTTGGTTTGCCAAGGGAGCTTGTGGTAACTGTATCAGGTAAACAAATGTAAATTTTTGGCAGTTGAAGTTAACACTAGTCCTAACATTTTGCGAATTGATCACCTCTATAATCACCTGAAGCTAATCGCTTTTCTTCTAATGTCTCCTTTTCTAACATGAATTTTCTGGAACACGGTTCTCCCATGTTTTTTCATGGCTTGCTTCCTCACATTTTCAGGTCTGTACTCAAATGTCATCTCCACAGAGCCCTTCCCTGATCGCCCTGGCTAAAACAGTGCCCCTGCCACTATCTCCAACCCATGTGCTTCTATTATAGCACTTATCACTATCTGACATTATATTATACTAGAGGCCCAGTGCACAGATTTATGCACCAGTGGGTACCCTCGGCTTGGCCTGCACCCTCTTGCAATCTGGGACCCCTCGGGATGTCAGATAGCCAGTTTCGGCCCGATCCCTGCAGGCCCAATCCAGACAGGAGGGAGTCCGATCCCCACAGGCCTGATCCTCTCAGGAGGGAGCCCAATCCCCACAGGCCCAATCCAGACAGGAGGGAGTCTGATCCCCGCAGGCCCGATCCAGACAGGAGGGAGTCCGATCCCCGCAGGCCCGATCCAGACAGGAGGGAGTCCGATCCCCGCAGGCCCGATCCAGACAGGAGGGAGTCCGATCCCCGCAGGCCCGATCCAGACAGGAGGGAGTCCGATCTCCGCAGGCCTGATCCTCACAGGAGGGAGCCCGATCCCCACAGGCCTGATCCTCACAGGAGGGAGCCCGATCCCCTCAGGCCTGATCCTCACAGGAGGGAGCCTGATCCCTGCAGGCCCGATCCTCACAGGAGGGAGCCCGATCCCCGCAGGCCCGATCCAGACAGGAGGGAGCCCGATCCCCGCAGGCCTGATCCAGACAGGAGGGAGCCCAATCCCTGCAGGCCTGATCCAGACAGGAGGGAGCCCAATCCTGTGCATTGAGTGTCTGTCCCCTGGTGGTCAGTGCACATCATAGCGACCAGTTGACCAGTCGTTCGGTCACTTAGGCTTTTATATTATATATAGTTAGTCATTTATTTGTCTATAGTCAGTCTCTCCAAGGGTCTTAATGAAAAGTTGTTGACTCAATGAATGATTTGCTTTATATTAAGATCATAAGCCACTTGAACTATGACTTATGTTATTTCTGTTTTTCCATGATCTTGGAAGGAGGAAATATTTGTTTTCTCTAGGATTAATGTGTGCCATTGCTTAAGTTACTGAAAGGTTAGAAAGAAAACAGTATGTGGTAAAAGATATGCTGGTATATCTTTTTGACACAAAGAACCTTGGTTCATTTCTAATTGCAACTTGGATTTAATGCAAAATAACCAAGTTTTTTTTTTTATATATATTTTTATTGATTTCAGAGAGGAAGGGAGAGAGAAAGAGAGATAGGAACATCAATGATGAGAGAGAATCATTGATTGGCTGTCTTCTGCATGCCCCCTACTGGGGATCAAGCCTGCGACCCAGGCATGTGACCTTGACTGGAATCGAACCCGGGATCCTTTGTGCACAGGCTCATGCTCTATCCACTGAGCAAAACCAGCTAGTGCCAACCAAGTTTTATTACAGGATGTATGGGGAAAAGATCCCTAGTTGAAGGAGAGGGGTGTATTGGAAACCTGGTCAGATCATAGGGCCTGTTGTGGAGTGCTTAAAGTAGAGATATCTTAGCTTGAACCAGATAAAGTATGGATCACTTAGTAATTAGAAACACAAGAGTGAGGATTCAGCCACGATTTAAATCTGGCTCTACCACCCATTTGCTGTTATGAACTTAATTTAAATTATGATTTTATTATTATTTCCTGTCATTAAGACTCTTATTCTGATAACCTTATGTACAAATCTTTTAAATAAATGAGGGGTTTTAATGAGGTGAAAATTTACTGGAAAGGAAAAGAAGCCTTTGATAAGTTGCAGAACAGTGGACAGTTTTATTTCATTGTGGTGAAAGGAAAATGTATATACATACACATGCATGAAGAAAAATCTGGGAGAGAAACCAAGAAGGCAGCATAGGTAAGCACCTAAACTGCTGCCTCGTACAACAATTTCAAAACTACAACTAAAAGACAGAACGGACATCATCCAGAACCACAGGAAGGCTGGCTGAGTGGAAATTCTACAACTAGAACTAGGAAAGAGAAAAGCTCACAGAGAATCAGAGGAGCGGCAAAGGGCTGAGGTACAGAGACACGTGCACAGAGAGGAAGGGCGGCCAAGTGCCTGGCTGACTTTCTCTGGCGGGAGGGGGAAGGAAGCCCCCGACTGCACTGAACCCCAGTTCCGAGTGAAACCCCATGGACCCAGGCTCATACAGGGGGAGTCTGGACTGTCAGGTAGAGAAAAAGGCACACGGAGACTTGGAGACTCGGGGGAGCCGCAGTGGGCAGGGGTCTGGAGGCTCGCGTGCGCGAGTGCTCGCAGAGGAGACTGAATGCGGAGGTTGCCACAGACTTTCCCTAGCAGAAGGGAGTCAAAAGCTCCTGACTGCACTGAACCCCAGTTCTGGGCGAGCCCCTGGGGACCCACACTCTTAGGGTGGGAATCTGGACTGTCAGGCAGAAACTCAGGGGAGCCACGGAAGGCAGAGGTCTGGAGGCGCCCGCACAAGGGCAAGGCTGACAGGAAGCCAAGACTGTCTGCTCTGCCCTTAGACTCCGCCCCATCCAAGCTGAGCACAGAGGCTTTTGCAATTTTGCAAGTCTTGTCTCATAAGGGTGTCTCCAGCACAGAAGTTCTCCCAGAGTAGACACAGCTAATCCTCACAGCTAACTGGCCTAGAGGTCAATTCCTCCCAGTGATACCAACAACAATCAAGACTTAACTACAACAAGGCTGTACACATAGTCCACAAAGGGGTGCACCAAGAGTGTCCACCTCAGGTTAACTGGGGAGGCCGACCCACTGGGCCATATAGGAAACCTAGCACACAAAACTACCCTGCCAACTCAGGGAAGCAGCGAAAATGCAGAGACAAAGAAACAGATCACAAACGAAAGAAATGGAGGAAAACAAACGACTGGATATAGAATTCAAAACCATGGTTATAAGGTTTTTCAGGAACATCCTAGAAAAGGCCGATAAATTTAGCGAGACCCTCGAGGATATGAAAAGGACCAACTAGAAATTAAACATACACTGACTGAAATAAAAAATATTATACAGAGACCCAACAGCAGACTAGAGGAATGCAAGAATCAAGTCAAAGATTTTAAATACAAAGAAGCAAAATACAACCGGAAAAGCAAAAAGAAAAAAGAATCCAAAAAGTTGAAGATAGTGTAAGAAGCCTCTGGGACAACTTCATGCATACCAACATCAGAATTATGGGGGTGCCAGAAGAAGAGAGAGCGCAAGATACTGAAAACCTATTTGAAGAAATAATGACCGAAAACTACCCCGACCTGGTGAAAGAAATAGACTTACAAGTCCAGGAAGCGCACAGAACCCCAAACAAAAGGAATCCAAAGAGGACCACACCAAGACACATCATAATTAAAATGCCAAGAGCAAAAGACAAAGGGAGAATATTAAAAGCAGCAAGAGAAAAACAGTTAATTACCTACAAGGGAGCACCCATATGATTGTCAGCTGATTTCTCAACAGAAACTATGCAGTCCAGATGGGAGTGGCAAGAAATATTCAAAGTGATGAATAGCAAGAACCTACAACCAAGATTACCCAGCAAAGCTATCATTCAGAATTGAAGGTCAGATAAAGAGCTTCACAGATAAGAAAAAGCCAAAGGAGTTCATCACCACCAAACCAGTATTATGTGAAATGCTGAGAGGTATTCTTTAAGAAGAAGAAGGAGAAGAGAAAGGTAAAGATAAAAATTATGAACAACAAATACATATCTATCAACAAGTGAATCTAAAAAGTGAATTAAAAATCTGAGGAACAGAATAAACTGATGAATAGAATAGAATCAGGGGCATAGAATGGGAGTGGATTGATAATTCTCAGGTGGAAAGGGGTGTGGGAGGTTTGGGAAGAGACTGGACAAAAAGCGTACACCTATGGATGAGGACAGTGCAGGGGAGATAAGGGTAGAGGGTGGGGTGGGAACCGGGTGGAGGGGAGCTGTGGGGGGGAAAAGGAGAAACAATTGTAATAATCTGAGCAATAAAGGTTTATTAAATTTTTTAAAAAAAGAAAGAAAAATCTGGAAAAATATGCACTACAGTTGTTAAAATGATCTTGAGATAATGGAAATGTGGAGATGTGGGGTTTGGGGTTTGGGTTTTTAGTATTTTTGCTATCGGTGTTTTTCTCATTTGCATACTATAGATAAACTACTTCCTGTAATATTAAAAGGCTGTTTTTAAGTACATGAAATAAAAATAAAATATATGAATGGAATATTATTAAAAATACTAGAGGCCTGGTGCACAAAATTTGTGCACGGGGGGGGGGTGACCCTCAGCTGAGTCTACACCCTCTCCACTCCCTCTCACAATCCAGGACTGCTGGTTCCCAACTGCTTGTGTGCTTGCCTGCCTGCCTGATCACCCCCTAACCACTCCTCTGTCAGCCTGATTGATGCCTAACTGCCTTCCCCTGTTGGCCTGGTCACCCCTAACTGCCCTCCCTTGCTGGCCTGGTTGCCCCCAACTGCCCTCCCCAGCAGGCCTGGTCACCTCTAACTGCCCTCCCTGTAGACCTGGTCCTCCCGTACTGCCCTCCCCTGCAGGCCTGGTCCCCCCCAACTGCCCTTGCCTGCAGGCCTGGTTCCCCCCCTCCAACTGCTCTCCCCTGCAGGCATGGTTGCCCCCAAGTCCCTCGCCTGCAGGACTGGTCGCCCCCAGCTGCCCTCCCCTGCTGGCCTGATCGCCCACAACTGCCCTCCCCTGCTGGCCATCTTGTGGTGGCCATCTTGTGTCCACAAGGGAGCAGCCATCTTTGACCACATGGGGGTGGCCATCTTGTGTGTTGGAGTGACCATCAATTTGAATATTACTCTTTTATTAGATAGGATTGTCATAAGTAGCTATCTATATATATAAAAAGCCAGCGACCATAATGCCATAATGACCAGTCTCTATGACGCCCACTGTGACCAGCAAACTGGCCCAATCAGGGGATGGGGCCAGCAGGCCAACTTCCCGCGGCCCCTCCCCCTGGCCGACCCACCCCTGATTGGACTCTCCCACCCAGATCAAGGGGGGGCCAGCCAGCCAAACGCTCCCTGCCCCTCTCCCCTGGCCAGCCCCACCCCTGATACGCCGGCCCCACCACGATAGGCCCCCAGCCAGCCCCCTGTCCCTGGTCTCCCCCATAGGGGGCAGGGCCAGCCAGCCAGCCTCCTGCAGCCCCTCCCCGTGGCTGGCCCTGCCACTGATGGTTTCCCACCATCCTGATCAGCCCTCAGCCCCTCTCCCCGCTCAGCCCCACCCCAGATCGGCCCCTCAACCCCAATCAGGGGCAGGGCCAGCCGGCCCACAGCCCCTCCCCATGGCTGGCCCTACCCCCAGTCGGCCCCCCAACCCCAATCGGGGGCAGGGCCCGCCGACAAGCTGGCCTGGCCCCAATCTACCGCCATCTCCTCCCGCCAACCTCCCGCCATCCTCCCGCCATCTCCTCCTCCTGACAGGCCCAGCCCCGATCCGCCCTGATTTGGGCCAGGCTGGCTGGACCCCACCCATGCATGAATTCATGCACTTGGCCTCTAGTTTATTTGTATCTTTAAAGTAGAACACCATTCATGTGGTGCTTTGTTTGACAGGTGCCACCATGTCAGCATTGGTCCTAACAGCTTGCATTATTTGGTGCATCTGCTCAATCAAGTCTAACAGACACAAGGATGGCTTCCATCGGCTCAGGCAGCATCACGATGAGTATGAAGATGAAATTCGCTTGATGTCAACTGGCTCCAAGAAGTCCCTCTTAAGCCATGAGTTCCAGGATGAAACGGACACTGAAGAGGAAACATTATATTCTAGTAAACATTGAAACACACACCTTGCATATCTCCCAGACTAAGAACCAAGCAAAATCACAGTTCCTTTTGGGAGACACTGCATTGAGAAGAGAGACTATCTTGCTTCTTCAAAGAGCTTTGGGAAGTTAACTTGCTAAATTTGTATTCTCTGTGAATTTGGCTGGCAGTTTTGAACTTCCTTAAAGTACTCTTACCTTTTCTTAAAAAAAAATCTGCTTTCTATTTATGCAGCAGACATGGGACAGCCACTTTATTTTTCTTTTTAATTTAAGATGAGCTGTTTGGAGCTTATGTTATAACTGCATAAAGCCAACTAGTGGATGTTGTATTTTACACATCAGGTGTTTCCTAGTGGCTTTAGCTTTTTTTCTTTATTTTTTAAATGGCCAAAAGAATCCAGAAATATTAAGTCAGGGACAGCAGTCAGAATCTGACATAAAGCTTTAAAACTCAAGGTTTTCTTAACCTACTGAGGAGTACTTTTCTCTAGTTATTAAATAGCTGGAGTTACTCTTATTCAGGTTTAGTGGAGGCTGAGTTGATATTTAAACATGTAACATTAGTAAAGGAATAAATGGACTTTGCATTTGCTTTCTACCTGTTCCAAGACTAGATCAGAATTAGTGGCCTGTGCTCTTGGCAGGATTTCACTACCTCTCATGTAAGGTTTAGCAAAGTTTAAAGGTACCCATTTTAAGGGAGAACTTGCTGACTTCGTTGTAAAAGATCTAAATGTCCGTTTGAATGGAGCTAAGAGGGAGATCTATCAAAAGCTAAAACTCATGTTGCCTATCTTTTAACTTGGTAAAAACCCATAGGTGCTGCTGCTTTTATCTGTGAAATGCTAGTTGTTCTAGGAATGCCTAATGTGTTAAGATTCCCTAAATTTGAACCTTTTTCTATGTTGTACATTTACGGTTTTCAGATTACCCAGCAATCTACAAGATCTGAATTCTACTGAAAATGTCTGGAAGTGTGGAAGAAACCTACTTGGCACATTCTTAACCTACATTTGAATACAAAATATCTACACTTGCTCCAGCCCAAACCTACGCCCTGTAATACCGTTATTGAAATAGCTTGGCCAGTCTAATTCATATAGACCTCTGCAAGTGATTGGGTTCTTTGTCCTAATGCTTCATTTGACAGTCTTTTTTTATTAACCAATTTTGTTAAAAGTTCATTTGAAAGCATTTAAATATGGCTCTCTCCATTAAAAAAACCAAAAGCTATGAACTGCTGTGTGATGTAACACTGTGGTGAAAAAGTATCATCTTCACTGCAGTTGGGTTATTGCAAAGACCTGAAAGATTTGCATTTTATTGTGTCTGTAATATCATGCTATTCAGTAGAAATAATGCTTTTTTTAAGTGTGCATCTTACCAATGATCTAATGGTTTGAATGTTTTAATGGCCATGTTGCTGCTGAATTTGTACCAAATCAGGGCATCAAAAACTTGCTCTCGTCTTTTTAAATTGTGTTCTGTATTCATTAAGGTATCAGTCTCAAAGCCTTCATGTGGAGTGGTTTATCCACCCCTAAGTTATTCAACAACGTTTTGTGAGGAATGCACCCAAACTGGCTTTATAAAAAACAAAAGATTTGGTTCAGCAGGAATAATGAAGTCATGACACTTATTAATGAGTATCTGTGATAAATTTGGGTTGTTCCAGGTTAATCCATTCTGGTATTAATCATATTATTAACAATCTAAATTGTGAGCCCTTGCCACATACATAGAACAGTGTTTGTGGGATGTTAATATTTAATGAAATGTATATGATTTAATTTCTTCTCATAATAACTTTACATTCTCCTTAAGAGGATGATGTGGTGGTATTGCTCTTTTCAGCTTGATTTTTAAGAATTTTTAAAGCTTAGAATGCCAACAAAGGGCCTATGAGTGGCCGGCTCTGCTTGAGACATTTCAGGAAGAAATTAAAGTCGTCGTGATAGCCTTTACTTAATTAGGTCTTCATTCAAGGATACCTTTTAAATTCATTTCTCTCCTGAATTAAACATGTCTTTAACTGTACATTACAGTGGCTGGAGTCCATGCCTTTTAAATGTGTAAATTTTTTTTAGAAATTAACATACAAGTATTTATTTTCATATTTTTTCCTGAAAAGAAAGCCAAATTCTGCTATGAAACTTTAATCTTGAATGAACTTCTAAATAATGCATTGTTCTGGAAAGCAAGGCCTCTCAGCCTCTATGACCTATTAACATGAATGTACAGGATCATGACTGCTAAGACTGTTCTCTGCCCTGTTTTGTCTTTTATTTGTGGATCTGATCTGATATTAGACCACATTAATTGCATAAGGCATTGAAGCCATATGGGATAGGGAATGCACTTTTCAGTGTTTCTCCTAGACTTCCTGTTTCCGTGGAGTCATGGAGGCAAGTAAGTATTATGATATTTGGCCGAGTCTGAGTTGTGCCTTTCTTTACTCACAAGGCTCCCCCCCCCCCCCCAAAGATCAGTTTGTAAACCTTCTTCCCTCCCAACTCCTTAATAAAAACAAAGTGATTGAGTAGGTAATGTTCAAAGTGTCTGCCTGTGTAAATGTATTGATTATGCAGTTCATTAAGATGAACGTAAGTTAATTTCAGGAGGAAAGGCCTTTGGTTTTGATGTATTTTGGTAAACAGTTGGATAGTGATTGGGATCCCATCCAGTTGAGGAATGCTTGCAATTCTCAACGAAGGGAATTTGCTTTGGGACTTTGTCATCCTCCAGAAAGAAAACCTAGTGTATAGTTGGCCCAGTGTGATTGGACTGGGTTACCTTTGGTAACTCACCTGAATGGCATTTGCAGAATTAATGACTATTGACCTTAAAACTAATTATGAGTTGACAAATAAATAAAAGGTAGTGCTTATGCCTGAGCTTATTTTGTTTCTAAGCTAACACCAGGTTACTCAGTAACCGTGACCTATTCTTCCATTTTCATTTATTCTTAGCAGTAGTATTCTTATTGTCAGAAATTCACTTGTACCAGGTTTTGTCCCTGCTATATTAAAAGCTTGTTGGCTGTGAATGCTATACCTAGTGCCCTATGTTATGGTTCTCTGGTGGAATTGTTTTTAACAGAAGCAACTTTATTATTATTATAAAAATGTTCTACTGTGTTTGATGTTCAATGATTTTCTATCTAGCAACTTTTTGATAACTCTCTGGGTTTCTGATTTGTTTCAATTAAAGCAGATTCTTTGGGGGGGTGATTAGGTTCCTTGACTAATGTCAACTGAACTTAGATTTATAATTTATGAAGAAATAGCCCCCAACGCCCATTTCTTCTATATTTTAGCAATAATTAAGACTCCACTTGACTTTCAGAATATCATCCTAGTTTGATTTTGATTTGACAGAATATATTATGACATTTGAAAGTAGGCTACCATTTTGAGGCCATTGGATATAAATTATGTAATAAGTATTATTTTTATAAATGGCATAACGTGAATATACTAACTGCATTCTATGCTGGCCATGCTGCAAATTTTATGGAGGTATGACATGGTATTTTTTTTATGTTTAGATAAAAATTAGTTTTTCACCTCTCCATTTTTTTCAGTGACATTCCCCAGCTCCAGAAAAATCTATAGCTATTGATATGAGGTGCCTAACACTCATCCATCTCAAGTGCTTCAGTCTTTGTTTATTTCATGCACTGTGCCTTCAAAACAAAAATTTTAAAAGGGACTTTAAACAAAGTTGAATCGTAGTTTTAAAAAGTCAATTTGTGTAATTTATGTGAAATCTAACTGTAATGAGGTCCTTTCTGTTTTTTATATGTAAACAGATCTAATCCTGTATAAAAGTTATTTTATGATGTTTGTCTTTGTGTTTTGTCTCATAATCTCTTCTCAAAAGCAATAGACCAGAAAGAGTTAATGTTTCAGTTTGAAAGTTTATACTTAGGTTTTCTACCTATACTGGGGGGAAATATAGTACCAGGCCAGAAATACAGGGGAGTTACCTGTAGAGTATGTCCGTCTCAAATGGACTCAGAAGAAAACTATCTTTCTGAAATAATTACATCATATAGTACCCACATTTCTCCTTTCTGTTTGTAGCTTAGCTCAGCCATTCCACAATGAACACCACAAAACTGACCATTGAAAAGGTTATGTACCCATTTTAAACTTGTTGGTTAAAAATCTGATACTTTTTACAGATGAGCTCAGTTAAAATAATTTGCGCTGGCATTTCTCTGCATAGTGGCGATGAATTCATTTTGCAATAATATGTTGATACTGCTGCTCTAATAAGAATTGGGAATGCAAAGTTATAGAAGAAATATGGGCTCTGCTGACAATCATAGTCCAAACCAGAGAAATAGAAAAGGAAATAAGCTATATTTCTGTAGCGAGTGGTTCTCTAAAAAGGGAGTCTGCTCTAGAAGAAGGAGAGTGTAGTGACCTGAGCATGGATTTTGGACCTGAGCCAATCTATGATTGATTCGTGGCTCTGCTACTTGCTCTCTTGAGACTTTGTTTTGTAAAAGTTTCTTAACCATCTCTGAGTCTCAGTCTCTGTACTGGTTAAGGATTGTAATGAGAACTAAGTGAAATAATGTTAGGAAAGGGCTCAACATAACATTTTACTCAGAATTGAATGACTTGGTAACCAGCATCATTTGCTGTTACTGATCCCTTTGAGAGAGTTAGTCTATCAAATGAACAAGATATGTATAACAGATAGTCTTTCTTAATTTAGAAGAAATCCCTAGACATGAATACTAAAAGAAAAGAAAAACTGACTTTTTCCATTGTGTGATTCCATAGATTATCTAGCAGTAAAGTTTAAAAATTTGTGCGAACTGCTTTATATCCTATATAATAAAAGGCTAATATGCAAATCGACCAAATGGCAGAAGGACCCGTCACTATGATGCCCACTGATCACCAGGGGGCACACACTCAATGCAGGAGCTGCCCCCTGGTGGTCAATGTGCTCCCACAGGGGGAGCGCTGCTCAGCCAGAAGTCAGGCTCAAGGCTGGCGAGCACAGCAGTGGTGGCGGGAGCCTAAGCTGTCAGTCGGACATCCCAGAAGGGCTCCCAGACTGGGAGAGGGGTAGGCTGAGGCTACCCCTTCTCCCCCAGTGCATGAGTATCATGCACTGGGCCTCTAGCTTGTTTATAAATAAAATCAGATTGTATGTTTGCTTATTCAGTGAAAACAGTCTTAACTGCTGCAAGAAGTCTGAACAGTGATGGTGTTTCTTTGTCCCCCACTGTTTGAAACATTTTCCTGAATTTTTGTTAGGAGTTTTCTCATAACTGAATTAAGACCTTTTTGTAGTATATCTTGAACAGTAATCTGATCATGTTCAGTTTTCCAGATTTCTAGAAGCTGATTGTTTTCAGCAAACATGAATGCTCAATGCTAATACCTACCCAGTTATGAATAAACGCCATCATGTAGATCTTCATCTCTTCTTCTCACTTGCAGTTAGAATGCCAATGATTCCATGATACTTATTGTATACCTCAGACAAATACAGTCAATTACTAACCAAAATTTAAAAGCAAGTCAGCATATAAAGCCCAATTTGAACTTTAATATTATAACTTCCACCTTACATTAATCAGAATGTTAAAAGAAAGCATGTTATTTCATTGGCATTTTGGCTGGAGTTCGATGGAATCCTATTTCCTATTGCTGTGTAAACAAGGCAAGCAAGAATTGGAATAGAAAGGTGTTCCAGGCTAGAGGCCAGCCAGGAAGAAGTTTGAGGACAGGAGGGTGGGAAGACTGCCCAGCCGCCAATTGGGCAACATTTTTTTTAAAGCTGTTTGAAGGATTGGAGAGCTACTAAGATAACAAGGATTGATGGGGGTCTAGATGCAAAGGGAGTTCAGGAGTGAGTATAGCAGTAAAAGTTTTCACCTGGAGGCATTTGTTGATTGTTAGGTGGTGACTAAGAGAGACACCTAGCAGCAGAGAGGCTAGGCAGGAGGCAGAGAGCACAAGCAGAAGCTGTAGGCAGTATCAGTGGGTCAGGGAAAATACACGTTCAGCACCTATCAAGGAAGAGGGCACTGGTCAACAGACTCTCAAGACATGTAAGTGGCTGTACATTAGAAGTAAGAGCTCATCAGAAACAGACCAATTGGTACAAAGGTACAATTCCACTTGGTCTTGGTCCCACCCCTTACTGGAGTAAACTGATGTGCCCCTACCTTCTGCAAGAAGTAGCAGTAAACTGTCTCTGGAGGAAGAAGATGTCATCCGAAGCCTCAAATGATGGGTACACATGCTAACCTATAATATGCAGCATCCAATCAAAAGTTACTTTTATTATCAAAAGACAGTATCAAATAATGAAAGATCAAGAAAACAATCGGAATAGTCCCATGGGAGTTACAGACTTTTTCATTTCAGTCAGAAACTTTAAAATAACGGTGATGAATACAAGAAAGTAGAAGGCAAGATAAAGGATTTTAGCAAAGAAATAAAACTATTAAAAAATGGAGGCTTTTGGTTCTGTACAAAATGGAGTAGATGTACGTATTTCTCTTCCACTAAGCACAGCAAAAACAAACAAAAAAAACCCTTGTGCATTATATATAAAACAAATGCTAAATCTCAGAATGGTGGAAGAAGAAGGCAGAACAAGAAACAACACAGTGGTGAGTTCCCTGGGTTATCTTTCTGCCTTATAAATCCCAAAATGGGTGTTACCTCATATCCCATAATGGGTACTAGAGAAACTGGCAACCCAGAAACGTCAAAGGGTATAGGCAGGGGGGAAAAAAGCCCAAAGAAAAGATTTCCTTGGCCAAAGAACCAGGAAAGAGTCAGCCTACCAAGACAGAATAGTTTTATGGCACTTCTCCAGCCAAATGCTCAGAAAAAAACGGAGTCCTGTCTCTTCCCACTGCCAGCAAAGGCTGAGTGGGAAGCCTTACTCCATGCCCACCTGGCTGTAATGAAGGCACCCTCCCCACCTTCTGGGTGGTGACAAAGAAGACCCAGAGAGGAGCCAGGACTTCCACCATGCACAGCGGTAATGAGGCCGCCATGGTGTCGGTGGAGGTCACGGGGGGGGGGGGGGGGGGAGGGGGGAGCAGTTACAAGGTATCAAGAGGCCGAGGGAGAGCCTGAACTTCCCCTCCCCCTGGCAGGAACAAGAAAGGTCCCCACCTCCCCTGCGAGCACACTGTCATAGAAGTTCTGCTTAAATGGAGATCTAAATAAGATGCAGAGTCACATAGAACCTAAAACATAGAGAGAGGATACACTCTTTAAAATCACTCATTATACCAAGAACCCAGAAAATTTCCATTTGAATGAAAAAAGGCAATCAACGGATGCCACCATCATGATGCCACAGATGTTGGAATTGTCTGACTAGGATATAATGAAAATACTTTAATGAGCAATTACAAATAACCTTTGAAAAAATGGTAGTCTCAGCAAAGAAACAGAAGATATAATGAGGAACCAAATGGAAATTTTAGATCTGAAAAATACAATAATTTTTAAAAATATTTTTATTGATTTCAGAAAGGAAAGGAGAGGAAGAGAGAGATAGAAACATCAATAATGAGAGAATCATTGATCAGCTGCCCCCTGCATGCCTCCTACTGGGGATCGAGCCTGCACCCCGGCATGTGACCAGAATCAAACCTGGATAGTCTGATGCTCTACCCACTGAGCCAAACAGGCCAGGGCTGAAAAATACAATAATTTTTAAAAACTCAGTGAATAGGTTCAATAGCAGAATAGAGAGGACAGAGGAAAGGCATCCCTGTGTGAGCCTAAGGACAAAACAGTCAAATGATCCAATATGAACAACAGAAAATAGAAAAAAATTAGTAGACCCTCAGAGATATGTAAGACTTTAACAAAAGATCTAGCATTAATGTCATTGGAGTTCCAGGAGAAGAGGAAAGAGTGTGGGGCAGAATAAGTATTAGAAGAAATAAATGGCTGAAATTTCCCCAAATTTGGCAAAACAGAAATCTAAGATTCAAGATGAGAAAAACCCAAGCAGGATAAAACCAAAGAAATCTACACTAAGACATATCACAGTCAACCTTCTGAAAACTAAAGGAAAGTTTTTTCCCCAAAGGATGGAAACCAACCTTTATTGCCATATGTGTTTTAGCAAGTAGAATTAAAATATCTATTTCAGAAGGAAATAACATTCCATAATAGATTTCTTCATTATATTCAACCCCAAACCTGATATGGGGATTGGTAAATTTAAAACAATTTTTTAATTTAACTTTTTGCCATCACCATTTATGTCCTCTATGCTCTCTTCCACCTCCCCCATCAACTCTCCCACCCCACAATAACCACACTGTTGTCCATGAGTTCTTTCTTTGCTTTTTGCTCAGTCCTTCCACAACCCCCTCATTAAATAAACCCCCCACCCCCACCCACCCACCAGAGCTATCTGCCTGCTCTTTTTATTTCAAAAGTACTAGTAAAATGTTTTGAAAGCAGCCCTGGCTGGTGTGCTCAATGGTTAGAGCATTGGCCTGTGAACCACAGGGTCTTGGGTGTGATTCCCCATCGAGGGCACATACCTGGGTTGCAGGTTTGATCCCCAGCCCTAGTCGGGGTGCGTGCAAAAGGCAACCCATCGATGTGTCTCTCTCACACTGATGTTTCTCTCCCTCTTTTTCCATCTTCCTCCCTCCTCCTAGAAATCAATGGCAAAAATCTGGTTGGGTGAGGATTAACAACAAAAGTTTTGAAAGCAGTGAAAAAGGAAAGATGCCTCACCTATAGTAGAAAAACATCTAAAACAGCCAATTTCTCACCAGAAACTGTGGACGCCAATTGTCACATTTACCAAGTGCTGAAAAAAGAAATTGTCAGCCCCAGATTCTATTTCTGGCAAGGGCATCTTTCAGCAATGAAGGGGAAATCAAGACATTCTCAGATGAAGAAAAACTAACAGAATTTGTCTCCAGCTGGCCTACTCTTTAAAAAATGGCTAAAGGAAGTTCCTGAAGCAGAAAGAGAATTACAAAAGAAGAAATCTTGGACCATCAGGAAGGAGGAAAGAAAAATGGAAAGAGTAAAATCTGGGTAAACACGGTACGCTTTCTTTCTTTCTCCTTTTGAATTTTATAAATTAAGTTGGCCCAACTGGCATGGCTCAGTGGTTGAGCTTTGACCTATGAACCAGGAGGTCACGGTTCAGTTCTGGTCAGGGTACATGCCCGGGTTGAGGGTTCAGGGTGTTTCTATCTCTCTCTCCCTCTTTCTTCCTCTCTGAAATCAATAATAAAAATATTTTTAAAATTATGTCTGACAGTTGAAACAAAAATTATAACGTCTGATGTAGTTCTCAATGAATGTAGAGGAAATGTTAAAGGCCAGTTTAGATGGGAGTGGGTAAAGAGACAAGTGTGACTTAAATACCTTTACCGCACGTAAGGTTCCTACATTTCGCTGGAGCTGGTAAAATGTGGACACGAGTAGACGGTGTTTGTGTATCTAGAAGGGGTGGGTTTGGACAGCAGCTGTTAACAGCTTGAGGGGTCAGGATGACGCACATGGAAGCAGTTAGCGCACACTTTCTAGATTTGGTGGCTGGAAGGAAATAGGGCTGGGACTGGAACTACTGCGGACAGAGGAAAAGGCGACCCGTGCAGAAGGGCACGAAGGTCAGAGGCCCCGGGATAATGGAGCATGGGGGCGGGGGGTAGTGGAGGGGGGCGAGGGGGCAGGTAGGATGAAGAGATTGGTCTTGGGAAGAAAAGGACCTCTGGCTCTGAGAAGGGAAAGAGGCCAGCTGAAGATGTACATTGCGAGAAGGGAGCTGTGCCTGAGGATGACTCTCTTCTCAGACAGGCAGGTCCTGCTGAGAGAGGGAATGGACCCAGCAGAGGGCGATGACGCGATGAAGAAACCTTGGAACGCAGAGAACGGATATGAGAATCAGAAAAACAGGAGTGTCAGGCGCCAAGCATGAGATTTTTCAGTCGCGCCCCTCGAAGGGTGTCAAGTGATCAATTGACCGCCAGGTGGCGGTGTCTGTGGAAGCTCACGTATCCCATCGGCCCTCGCGCCAGGGCGGAAGAAGGCGCGGAGGCGACTCTCTGGCCCGCAGCGCCTTTACTCTCGTCTCCCGACTGACGTCGGACAACAAAGATGGCGGCAGGAACCAGCAATTACTGGGAAGGTAAGGGCGAGGCCTCCTGCTGGATCTCGCCTGGGGGCAGGGGGCTGAGAGAGGACGGGTGTTGGGGATGGCAGCAGAGGAAAGAGCCTGGCCTCCGTGCGGCCGAGCGGAGGGGCAGGGCGTCCAGTGGGAGCCTCAGGGCCTCGAGGCTGACAAGAAGGGACCTCTTGGGGCAGGGGGCTGACCCGAGAGGCGGCGGGGCCTGGGGCAGGGATCCCACCCGGAGTGCTGAGCAGGGATGAAGAGGAAGACGGGTCTGGGTAGCCGGGGGAGAGTTAGGCTGAGAGCGTCGCGGAACCCGGACCAAGGGGCTTTAGTATGAACTCTGAGATCTGAAAAGAAACGAGTGTTGGGCGAGGATATCCCGAGGCCGGGAGACCAAGGAGTCGGCGCCTTAGACAGTTGGTTAGGAAAAGAGAAAGGAGGAACTTGTCGGTCCGGTCCATCGAGGGGAAGTTGTGTGAGCGGAATGTCTCCTCCTGAGTCCCCTTGGCGGCTTCGGGCTGGGACTTGGAGGTCGAGTCCGTTTGTTGGCGGAGGAAATAACTTGACCCATCCCCTCCAAGATCCGTTTTGTTAAACAGAGAAAGTTGGGAGAACCAGCGTGAATTATAATTATTGCATTTGTGATACCTTTTCTACAAAAGAAAAAAATTATCTTGTGATTTGACAAGTACGTTTCTTTGATTCCTGAAAATGTGGTCGGATTAAAGTGGACTCGTGTAAAAGTCATTTCCTGGACCGCGATGGTAACACAGAGAAGGCTCACTTTCTTCTTTCGAGTGTTTGCTTTACTGCAACATAGAGACTGCTCTCTGAATTACTTTTTTCCTTTTAACCTATTTCCTGTTGCTACCCACCCCCCCCACCCCCCACCCCCCAAGCCTCTGGAAGCCACCACAGATCGCAGGATTGTCACTGTCAGCCACTGGGTCTAAGATACTTAATTCTAAGTTCATGCATTCTTGCCTGTCGTACTTACAAAATGCTCTTCCTTGATGTTTTCTACTGGAGAAGACAGTGACTAAGTAGAGAGAGGTGGGCTGATCGTTTAAAACGTATTTAAAATGACGCTTTGAAATGTGTGTACTAGCTCGGAAATGTTTTTCATTTATGTAGAAGTGGCTGCTGGTATCTTTAATACCCGTCATTGGGCTGTGGTTTTTTGAAGCACTATGCTGTCGTAAGTATAGCAGCTTGTTATTGACAACCTACTCTGTGCCAGGTGCTTTAAATACAGGATTTCTAATGCACAGAAAACCCCTGGAGATAGGGGTTTGAAAAACAAAAAGCGGAGGCTTACAGGTTAAGTAGATTGTCAATCAACCTTAGAGCCAGTTCTCAGAATCTCAGAACTTTTAGGCTGAGCTGAGGTTCTAACTGAGATTCAGCTTCTGGGAAAATATGCTCCACTCTTTTACACTGCTCCCTACTTCTGGTTGCTGATAAGTATACTGAAATAATATTTTGTATTCCTGTGTACTGAAAGAGGAGGTGCTTACACGATTCTTCCTACGTTCCAGCCCTTTTCATTTTGACCTCCACTTCACCATGAATGAGGTTACTTACAACTGGATGGGGGTGTTGGACTGCTGCTTCTCTCACTCAGCCACTTAGATGCCAAACCAATTTCTCTGCTTGCTTGTTTGTTTCTGTTGTATTAAAACTTACGCTGTTAGTTTTGTTATACTTACGCTTGATCTTGTTAGTAGCTCATTGTCATTGTTAATTTCAGCCTCTCCAAATTTGAGTAAGCTTATTGAAAGACAATTGTTTACATCTTTGTCAATGATTATATTGTTCTTTATGCTCAATCACTTAAGTCATTCTACTGTTAAGAATTTCATGAGCCTAATAAAGTTTTGGGATATAAAGAGATAGGAAAATCTCTGTCAAAAACAGTGATGGTTTCTTTTTTCTAAAGTTAAATGCTAAATTAATATAACGTTGGCCATAAACCGCAGTCAGTTTCTTTGTGATTCGTGTTTTCTTTTGTTTTCCCCTGACTTACAAAATTTATTTGTTGCTATATAAATAATTTCAGGGATGTTAGAACAACATAGTCTTTTGGATAAAGCCAAAAATTTGCGTCTCCCCCCTGCCTTTTTGCCCCACCTAATGTTTAAAATAAATGACAGTTTGCTTTGCTGGTTCCATCTTTGGTTTCTTCCTTTTAAAACTTTTTTTTTAATTGAACCTAGGTCAATATATGGTCATTTTCATAGTTTGTTTTCTTCAGAATAGCTTTGTGAATTTTATGTCTACTGATGGACTTTTTGTGTCTGAATTATTTGATTTTATAATTTTGTTAAAGATCTCAGGAAACAGGCTCGACAGCTGGAAAATGAACTTGACCTGAAACTAGTTTCCTTCAGTAAACTGTGTACGAGTTACAGTCACAGCAGTGCCCGAGATGGAAGACGCGACAGGTATAGGTACTACCAGATTCTCTCTCTTATGCCTTAAACTGTATAATGTTTTTAAAGCATTAAAGAATAAACTAAAATATAACTCTGTAATTTGTTCTACTGGTGAATTTTTGGTATTTTATTTTTATGTTATTGTTTGTTTTGTTTTTAGTGATTTATAAAAATTCTTAATTGTTGAAACTAGTGTTTATTTGGGATTCTTAGGCAAAGATTGTGACAATGTCAGTAGGAAAATGCTAAAGCTTATGAATGAGCTAGTGTCAGAAATAAGTTTCTAGGTCAATCAGTTTAAGAAAATGTGGTTGATTTGTCCATATTGTGTTCTTATATCTTCTGATTGCTAAATGGATGTGAGGAACTGCCCACATGCCAAGTGCATATACTGCTATTCTGGCATTTTAGAATGAATCTAATGCAGTGGGTATCCTCCCTATTAATCATCTAAGCTATTTTTAATCTTGGTTCTTTTATGAGAAACCAGTATACTACTATATTGAATGTATAGAAACTGTGTCTTTTTTTTAGTTAAGGTAACATTGGTTAATAACATATAAGCCCCAGGTATACAACATCGCAATTGGACATCTGTGTGCACTGTAGTGTGTTCACTACCAAAAGCCTAGTTTCCATCTGTCACCTTACATTTGACCCCCTTTACCCATGTTTGCCCTCCTCCTATTCTCCTTTCCCTCTGATAACTGCCCATCTTTTGTCTGTATCTGTGAGTTTATTTTGTTCGCTAGTTTGTTTCTTTTTTGTATTTCATATATGAGTGAAATCATATGGTTTTTGTCCTTTTCGGTCTGTCTTTCTTAACTTAGCATAATATCCTCAAGGTCCATCCGTGTTGTCACAAATGGCAGTAATTCATCTTTTTCTTGGCTGAGTCCATTCAGTCATTGATGGATACTTAGATTATTTCCATACCTAGGCTACTGTAAATTATGCTGCAATAATATAGGGGTGCATATATCTTTTTAAATTAGTGTTTTCATATTCTTCAGATAAATACCCGGAAGAGGAATTGATGGGTCATATGATAGTTCTATTGGAAAATGTATTCTTATTTTTGAATCTTTTGCTCACTTTAGGCCATTCACTTGTTTCAAAAATATTAGGAAATATTTCAGACATGTAGAAAAGTATAAAGAATAATATATTGGATTCTCATGTTCTTCCACTTTAATAAATAATCTTTACCAATTCAGTTAAGCCCCTGATGGCATCCATTTTTTTCATCCTCATAATCTCCATATATATTTTATAGTATTTGTTTGTAATCCTAAACAATTCATAATATCCTATCAAACTTATTTTGCAACTTGCTTTTTGGTTTAACATTATCTTTGAGATTAAGCTATGAATACATTTGACTTGGTATATATTATTACATTATATTATTGTAACATAATTTATTCTGTAGATGGACGTTGTTTCCAACTTTTGCTAATTAATAATAATTTTAATAGCTGACACAGAGTGTTTATCATGTGTCAGCTACTATTCTAAGAGCTTTATATAAAGACTGCTGGGGCCCAGCCGCAGCGGCTCAGGGGTTGATCATCGACCTATGAACCATGAGGTCAGGGTTTGATTCCCAGTCAGGGCACATGCCTGGGTTGTGGGCTCCATCCCCAGTGTGGGATGTGCAGGAGGCAACCAATCAATGATTCTCTCTTATCATTGATGTTTCCATCTTTCTGTCCCTCTCTCTTCCTCTCTGATATCAATAAAAACATATTTAATTTTTAAAAAATATTGCTGGGAACATTTTTTATCTATAAAAATGTTTTTATGTATCTCCCAGTGAATTGCAGGTAGCCGAGTTGTTAGTTGTTATCTTCTCTATTTTACATACTTTTGTGGGGATTGGTCATGGGTACGATATTTTTCTCAACTAATAATAAAAACTGACCTTGGATTTGAACCCAGGTCTTTCTATCTCCAGAGCGCACTCTCTAAAACTTTCTATGCATATTCTAACAAAAGACTCATTCCAGCACTATAGCCAAACTGTAGCTTCCTTTTTAATTATATATATATATAAAATTGTTGACAGTGTTACAAATGTCCCCCTATTCCCCTTGCTGTTTCTTTTTAATAGGGCATATTATTAAAGAATTAAAGATAGCGGGGCCATATTGACTGTAGGATCAAAAAATAAGCTATTGGCATGTCACACATAGCTTTAATTGCACTGCACTGCTTTGGACTCACCTTTACTTAGCAAGTAAAAGAATGAGGAATGTTCTTTTGTATATATTAAGCATATTTCCTGGATTTAAGTCTCCCACTTGGCTATGCCAGTGATTATATACTAGTAATTTTAAAACTCCAAATAGTTAAGAGATACAATTACATGATACTTTTTCTATGCTTCATGAACTTAATACTTTTGTGACTCCTTTAAAGGAAAAACTATCTTGAAAACATTCCTGGAGAAATTCTGCAACAAAACTGGGACCAACATTGTGGAATTACTTCAGCCTAACTGTCCCCTTCAATAAGAAACTTAAGGCCATGAGAATCAAGATCCACTCTGCATTCTTTTTTTATTTTCAAATTGCATTCTGAAGTGTTTTGTTTGTTGCTCAGGTTGAAAGCATGTCATGATGAATAAACTCAGTGATGAGTAATTTTTTAGTTTCTGTATTTGGAGAACTTATTGGCCTGTGAATCATCACATACCTATAAAATGAATTAAATTTAACTGAATTTTAGTATTGTGGGGAATGAGTTTTTGATCATTTCCCTGGACTCACATATTCTCCTGAGAATGGTGAAGGTGGAGATTTGCCTCCTCATTCATTCAACAAGTATCCGTTAATCACCTACCATGTGCCAAGCAGAATTTTGGGAGCTAGATATATAGATGAATGAGACATTTTCCCTTCTCACAGAGCTTACATTCATTTACCAGTTTTTTTTTTTCATACGTCTTGTAGGGGGGGATTTGAGTTAGTAGTGTATAGAGAATTTTTGTCCAGGCACATTTTAAGATACACCTGCAGAACCTTGGATTGGCTCTGACATAAAAAGAGCTAGAGCCAGGCCAGTTGTTTGGAGCAACAGCCCCTACACCAGAAAAGGTTTGATTCCTGGTCAAGGCACATGCTGTACCTAGGTTAAGGGCTTGATCCAGTTGGGGCATGTACAGGAGGCAAC
This sequence comes from Corynorhinus townsendii, assembly GCA_026230045.1. Lineage (NCBI taxonomy): Eukaryota > Metazoa > Chordata > Mammalia > Chiroptera > Vespertilionidae > Corynorhinus > Corynorhinus townsendii. The sequence goes on from JAPDVU010000009.1 coordinate 33,981,769, forward strand.
CTATCAATTCTTCTCTCACATCGATGCTTCTCTTTCCCTCCTCCTCTCTCTGAAAATCAATTTTAAAAATCTGTAAACATGAAAAACTAATCTGTAGAGATAGAAGAAAGATAATGGTTTCCTTGGGGTGTGTATTGACTGGGAAGAGGCACAAGAAAACTTCTTGAGTCAATGGAAATATTCTCGATTTTTACCTTGTTAGTTATATGGGTATATGAATATACAAAAAAAGGCATCAGGCTATACTTTTGTGATTCTTGTATTTCTCTGCATATAAATTACACTTCTAGATGTAATACTCTAAAAAGACTATAATATTACCTATGCAGTATTCTGGCAGAGAATGCATAACCTCAGTCTACTCACAAGGAAATACCAAATGAACAAAAATGAGGAACTTTCTATTTTAAAAAACATGTTAATGCATAAAATGCTTCCCAAAACGAATGTTGAAATGTTCCAGATTAAAGAGCTATGGACACATGACAACTAAATACAATAGCTGACCCTAGATTGACTCCTAAGCTGGAAGGGAAGAAAGGTATAAATGACTCTATTGGGACAACTGACAGCAGGTTAAATAAAAGTGTACCAGTATAAACTTACGAAGTTGACAACTATACTGTAGTGATGTAAGAGAGTATCTTGATTCTTAGAATATACACCCTAAAAAATTTAAAGGTAAAAAACCATATGATTCAGAGAGAGAGTGCGTGCACAGGCAAGTGATAGATAAAGCAAATGGGATAAGATAAATCTATGTGGGTTTTCTTCTCATGGTACTGTTAATTTTTCAAATTTTTGTACATTTGAAGTTATTTCCAAATAAAAAGGTGTGTGGTTATTTTCTTTTAAAAAAATTAGTTTCTTAAGAAACAGAAAGAATGGCTTAGGGATTATACTTGACCTCTTTAAGAATAATTACCTTATTATTTTAAGTATGTTTTAAAAGATCAGTTTTAAGTAATGGATTCTGTTTATTTGAACTTCCCTTTAGCTCTGACACAACACCTCTTTTAAATGGATCAAGCCAAGACAGAATGTTTGAAACAATGGCAATTGAGATTGAACAACTTTTGGCAAGGGTAAGGACTTCCGTTAAATGGCTTTTTTGCTAATAATTGTGTATTTGTTAGATATGGTACTAGATTATATTAACACAGACATTTATTGAAGTCACCACCTTTTCATTCAACATGTGTGCTTCCTAAGCCACTTGAATTTTGATCACAGCTATTTCCAGGTCCCCTGAGAGTTGGTTTTTTTTTTAACTTTTATGTATTACTTGGTGGAAGTACTGAATACTTGCATACTAGCTTCTTGTTTTTGGTTTATTTGTTGCTGTTGGGGCAAACAGGCAAATTATTTATTTTATCTCTTTATAGTGCTTTCTAAAATATATATATATATATATTTCCCTTTCTCTTCTTTTTCTTTTTTATTTTTTTTTTAGCTTACAGGAGTAAATGATAAAATGGCAGAATATACCAACAGTGCAGGTGTCCCCTCCTTGAATGCAGCACTGATGCATACATTACAGCGACATAGAGACATATTGCAGGTAATACCCTGGGCTTGAGAGTTTTATGTTGTTATAGGCTTTATTTTAATCCCTGAATAGATTGTGTGCACATGTATTTAAGAGAACACAGGGGGAAATCTGAGAGAATAAATGCAATGCTGTAGAAGTTTGTCTTGTTTTACTTTTTTTTTTCTTGGTATTATAAAATTCTGGAAATGTCTGATATCTAAGAACTCTTGCTTTTTCCTGGTAAAATTGAATACTATTCATCAGTAGGTAAATAAACCATGGGAAACCTCGCTAGCTAACTGAAACAGTGAAATAGCCAATGACCATGCATAGGCAATAATGTGGTTTAGAGTATACTTTAATTAGCCTTCGAAGGTAACATGGAGGAGGAATAATTTACTATATTTAGAATATTGTTTGAGAAAATATTAAAAGTGTAACAACAAAATGAAATAAACTCTTAAATATTTATATATGGGGTCTTAATATATATTATAAAATAGGAGGGCAAATCTTTTTAATATTGAAAAAATTCAGCAGCCATTTCTAATTTTAAAAACTCTTGTTAAAAGTAGGACTAGAAGAATACTTTAGTTGCCTAATGCAAAAAAAAGTGTATTTCAAATGAAAAGTTAGCATCATGCTTAATAATAGAGCACTAAAAACATTCCCATTAAAGGAAAAGAAAAAAAAACAAGAAGAAGAAGAATATCCACTATCACCACGATGTATAATATTGTTTTTGGAAGTTCTTTGTGGTGCAATTAGTAAAGAGAAACAAGATTAAGGAAGAGACAAAATTTGTATTATGTGGCAGTGATGAGATTATATAGCTAATACAACCAAAGAAAACTAAAAAAATGTATTAGGAATAAATTCAGAGATGATAGATCACATCCTATCTAATAAAATGTTAATATACAAATAGACCAAATGGCGGAATGGCCGGTTGCTATGATGCACACTGACCAGAGGGGGCAGATGCTTGATGCAGGAGCTGCCCCCTGGTGGTCAGTGCGCTCCTAAAGCCCACAAGCGGGCTCACAGCTGGTGAGCACAGAGGCAGGAGCCTCTCCCACCTCTGCGGCAGCACCAAAGATGTCTGACTGACAGCGGAGAACGGGCTTCAGTCAGACAAACCCCCGAGGGCTCCCAGACTGCAAGAGGGCACAGGCCAGGCTGAGGGGACCCCCTCCCCCAAGTGTACGAATTTCGTGCACTGGGCCTCTAGTTAATATATAAAGGCAAGTAGTTTTTCTCATACAAACAATAACCTGTTTGAAAATACAATGGAAGAAATTATAACATCCTTATGTATAAATGTAATAAGATGTATAGGACTTGAATGCATAAAACTCTATTGAGAAATGTAAAATGTTTACTCTGCTTTTGGATGGGAAGATTTCTTTCTAAATTATCCTATAAATTGAATGCATTTCCATTGAAAGTAACAGGTTTTTTAATTTATTTGTTCCTTTTTTTTAAAATTGGCAAAATGATTCCAATTTATTTGGAATCATAGGCATATAAGATTAACCAAGAAAAAAACATGTGAAAATGAAGATAAGTAGTAAAGGATGCTTACTTCTACCAGATATTAAAACCTGTGAAGAAGCTAGAAAAATTAAGACAGTTTGATTCTAGAGAGAAAGGGACTAATGGAATTGAATAGAGTTTACTTATAGACCCAAATATGCATGGAAATTTAGTTTTACCATAAAGATAGTATTTTAAATCCACGGGGAAAAAGAGGTTATAAAATAAATAGCGCTATAACTGTTGGCTAATTATTTGGGGGGTGGGGAGGAACCAAACCTCAAATTCTATCTCATTTCTTCCATCCAGAATAAATTCCAGATGGATCAAAGATTTAAATGTAGAAAAAGAAAGTTCAGAATAAAGCAAGGGTGAATTTATCCATTTTGGGTAGTAAAGGACTTTCTAAGCAAGACCTAATACCAGAAACTATAAAAAATAATTTGCTTACTATACAGAGAAATAATAAAAATAAGAAAAAAGATAGTTTAATATAAAAATGGGCAAAGGATATGAACTTGTATACAGAAAATGAATTGCCAAAGCCATAAAAAGATGTATAGCTGCATTCCCAAATCAAAATGAGATAGGATTTTTCACTTGTTAGATTAGCAAATATTGGAACATATGTAACCTATTATTGGCAAGAGTATAGGAAAATGGATATTCATTTTGCTGGGAACATAAATTGGTGCAGTCTGATTTAAATGTAAGATTCTTTGATCTAATTATTCTGGTAGGCATTTACTCTTTTTTTTTTTTTAAGGTATTATATGTGTACATATCTTACCAAGCATTTACTCTTTAAATACACTTTAATAAGGGAGAGAGAGAATTCAATAACATATATATACAAGAATGTTTATTGTGGCATTTTTTAAGAGCAAATAAAACAACTAAAGTGTTCATCAATAGGCATTTTATTATGATAGGCATAGATAGATTTATATTTGATAATATGGAAAGATTACTTAATAACTTATGAACTACCAAACGCGGTGTACAGCAGAATATAGTATGGTTTCTTTAACATAAATGAAAACATAGATAAGCTTGTATATGCAAGAACATATTTTCTGAAAGAAAATTAAAGTGATCATAATGTTATAAGCTGTGGAGCAGGATGGTTTCTACTTTTATTTCTTTCAGTACTCTTAGTATTCTCTCCATGTTCATGTATTAATTTTGTTTTTTAAAGGGTCAATAGGGACTTCCTGAGAAATGGGATTGATTTTCATCTTTTTATACTTCTCTGATTTAAAAAATAATAATACTCCTTAATAGCTTTAAAATATGGTAGTAGAAAAAGAAAGCATTTAAAGCTTATTTTGTTCTTTACATTACTCTTGGTTCTGTTCTTCACTCTAATTGGTTTAAGAATTAAATTTCTACGGGAGTTCCAAAAGGGTGAAATTTTAAAATAACCCCATTGGGTGCACTAATGAGTAGAAAAAGCCCCTCAAGTTTTATCCTGGGCTATTGGAAGACATTTAAAAAAAATTTTTTTTAATTCAATAAATCTTTAATTCAGTAAATCTTATATGCACAACCAATGGATACAAGACACTGGGGGAGGGTCGGGGGGTGAAGGCATGTAATGGGGGGGTAGGGGAGGTCGGGGGGAGGTCAATGGGGGAAAAATAAAGGAGACATATGTATTATTTGTATTACTTAAAACAATAAAAAAAAAGTTTTGCCTTTGCAGACTAGAAATAAAAATATAATAAAAAAACAAAATATGTTTGAGTCCCAATTTTAATGTCCAACAGCTCTGAGTCCCCGTTTCAATGTCTAACAGGTCCTTATGTGTACATGTCAGCAATGATATCTGGATGGTGGGCACATGGTGGCAATGCAGGTCCGACCCTCTCTGGTTTGGTCCTAGGCAACCTGCAGAGGTGCACCGCTGCTGACTGCTCGCATGGCAAGGCGTTATCAGCGTCTTCCATCTCTGGACTGTTTTTTCCTCTTGTTTTCGTGGTTGGAGCACACCTGTCAATTCCTCTCTGTTGCAGGAATCCACCTGGTCTTGGGGTTGTTTTCTGAAAATATACAGATATATTCTCGACTACAAGTTAATAAAGGATTCTTTTCTATATAATTGATTTGGGATCCTTTTTATTTTTGCCCAAACGATTTTCCTTTGTCTTAGACGCCATGTGTGTTTTTAATGGCCGTCTTGCTGTTAGCATTACAAATGAAAATTAATTTAGTAAAGTAAAAACTTTCTAGATGTAATTTACTTGTAGGATATTTTTCTTTACATGATATTGCCCTACTGTCCCCCCCCCTTTTTTTTTTTATTAATGGAGGTTTTTGTAAATTTTATAATGCAGTCTTGATAACTTTAAATTTAATTTTTTTTTTTTTGCCCAAAAATATGACTGCTTTAGGTTCATTGCATATTCAGGAATTTTACCATGAGATGAACTACCAATAGAAATTTTAGTTATTTAAGAACAGCTTTTTGTCCAGTACAGTTAAATTAACTTGAATATTCACTTATTTCAATTAGTCTATTTAAATTAATCTGAAAACTTGATTACTATTTTACTGTCAAATTTAATACTCTACCAACAATCTTAGTTTACCCTGTAAATATTAGTGGGAAGGATTATTTGCATTCTTGAGTGGGCCCTGAGCATTCCTGATGGTAGGCTGAATTTAGATATAGGGCAGCTGCTGTTGGCCAAGTCTCTTGTCTGTTACCTGGGTCCCGATCTGAGCTGGGCCAAGTCTCTTTCTGTTGCCTGGGTCCCGATCTGAGCTGGGTGTGGGAAGCGCGAAGCAGCCATGGGTGCAGGAGACCTCCTTCAGAAGGGGCGAGGGTTCAAGCCCCTGCAGTGTTGGGGGGGTGAGGGTCTGTGCCCCACTTCTGTTGCCCCCCCAAGTTCTCTCCTGATGGCCCCTCTGTGACTGTGCCTGTCTTAGGTTGTTCCTTCCTTGAGGAATCTTACCCGTCTCTGGCTAACCAGCCATCCTCCGGGGCCAAACAGGGTGGTGTGAGGTTCAGTTCTGTCTCCTTGGTAGCCTATGCCCCGTGGCCTCCACACCCAGCACCTGCCTTGGGAACCCCTGGCCTGCTGGCGGGGTCCCGGTGCTGATCACATATCTCGGGGAACTTGGGTTTCCTCTCCATGTAGTTAAGTCTTGATTGTTGTTGCTATCACTCGGAGGAATTGACCTCCAGGCCAATTGGCTGTGAGGATCAGCTGTGTCTACTCTGGGAGAACTTCTGTGCTGGAGACACCCTTATGAGACAAGACTTGCAAAATTGCAAAAGCCTCTGTGCTCAGCTTGGATGGGGCGGAGTCTCAGGGCAGAGCAGACAGCCTTGGCTTCCCGTCAGCCCTGCCCTATGAGGCCCCTGGGTCTCAGTGTCCCTTGGTAATGGCTGCAAGCACCTCTGAGAGAAAGCCGCTCTCGAGTTTCGCCCGCTGCCAGATAGTCCATTTTCTCCCCAAATGAGTCTGGTTTCCCAGAAACTCACCCCGAACTGGAGTTCAGCACAGTTGGGAGCTTCCGTCTCCCTCCTGCTTTAAAAGCCAGCCACACACTCAGCCGCCATGCACTCAGCAGTCAATCCTCTTTGCGTGCGCCTCCGGACCTTTGCCTTTCGCAGCTTCCCTCAGTCTCAGCGTGCTTTCTCTTTTCCTGACAGTCCAGACTCCCCCCGAATGAGTTTGGGTTTCCAGAGTCTTGCCCGGGACTAGAGTTCAGTGCAGTCGGGAGCTTTCGTCTCCCTCCCGCTTTAGAAAGCCAGCTGTGTACTCAGCTGCCCGTGCAGTCAGCTGCCCGTCCTCTCTGCGCATGTGTGTCTCCGTACCTCAGCTTTTTGTAGCTCCTCTGAGTCTCAATGTGCTTTCCTCTTTCCTTCTAGTTGTAGAATTTCCACTTAGCCAGCTTTCCTGTGGTTCTGGATGGTGTCTGTTTTGTCTTTTAGTTGTAGTTTTGATATTGTTGTGCGAGGCAGCAATTTAGGTGTTTACCTATGCCACCATCTTGGTTTCTCCTGAAAGACATTTTATCTTAGAATTATTTTTTACTTTACAGCTCTGTCCCATAAGATAAGATATTAGAAGATACGAAGGATAGTGATTTAGCAGCACTCTTACTCTACCATCATTTAAAAGAAGTTAGTCATTCTTCAGGAAAGTTATTATAATGTTATTTTTTTTACCTCTTGGCAGATTGACTTCTTAAATAGTAGTTTTCTTGACAGAAGCTTATAATATGATGACAGTACATACTGGCTCAGTAAGATGAAAAGATACAATTACATTGAGACTGGATATTGATTTATTGCAGGATTATACACATGAATTCCATAAAACCAAAGCAAACTTTATGGCAATACGGGAAAGGGAGAATCTCATGGGATCAGTACGAAAGGATATTGAGTAAGTTACCTTTTATATTATTTTGCAGGATGATTGTTCAGATTTATATTTTGGGTATATCCATGATTATCAGCAAATTGAGTGGCAGAATCATGGTTTAGATTTAAAGGTTTCTAATGTCTATTTCACTGTTCTTTGTATGGTCCGAGTCTACTTTCCTGGTCTTAACCCCAGCTTCCCCTAGTTTTACCATTGCCTCCTGCCAACCTTGACTTTCCTGTCTTAATTCAAAGTCCAGCTTACATGATATCTTCCTGAGTAAAATTTTCTCTGATCCCCTACCACCCACCTTAAGAATTATAACATTACCAGTAACTGAAGCTCTCTGTGTTTTGCTTCCTGATTGTGACCTACCTACCTCTCTATCTTGCCCCGACAATTATATATTCAGGAAACTATTAAAGTAGCTTTTACTTTCCTGGAATCTGAAATATATCTGTTTTTTCCCCCTAAAATTATAGCTGTGTATAAAGTTATTTAAAGAATTCCAATATTTTTATGCTGATCTTAATTCATAACATTAAAGGTTTGTTCCTTTCTTACATCCCTTTACCTCACATTCAGTAATATATTCCAGCAGTTCATATACATTTTTGACATTTCTTTTTTTAATCATCACCCTTGGATATTTTTTACATTAATTTTTAGAGAGAGTGAAAGGGAGGGAGAAGGGGGGAAGAGAGAGAGAAACATTGATGTAAGAGGACACATTGACCTGTTGCCTCCCACACTTGCCCCATTGGGTGGCAGGAATCAAACCTGCAACCGAGGTACATGCCCTTGACTGGGAATCAAGCCCAAGCCCCTTTGTTCCGGGGGCTGGCGCTCTAACCACTGAGAGCACCGGCCAGGGCCATTTTTGATATATATATTTTTTCACAACTCAACACAGCCAACAACGCTGAATCTATTGAGCATCTAATTAGAGCTGAAGACTTCACACTCTTGATGCCTATCATTGTCTCACTTGTGATAAGTTTATGATACTTGTATTTCATAAGTATGTTATTTATGATTCATAAACTGTGATATATATTACCAATCATAAGATGATGTAATCATGTGTACTCTGAGAAACATTTTCCTCAAGATTCTTTATTTTGTTGTAAGAGTAAGATAGTTTTGCAGCAGAAATAATTTAGTATTCATTGCATTCAAAACTTTGTTCAAAACTCTAACCCGCAATTATTCAGCCATCAAAGTTATGTGTCTACCTCCAGAAATTGTCTTGGAAAAATAATTTACTGTTTGTCTCTGTTTTACCTATGTTTTTTATTTTTAGACATATACTTTGTGTAGCATATAGGAGTGTAAAAAAAGTAAACATTCTTGCCATAATTAGGAACCTTGTAATATTTTTAGTTCTTAGGAACATGTAAGTCTTTTAATTTCTGAACAGTCTGTTTACATATACCTCTTAAGGAATGCATTTCGGACCAGTGTAGGGAACAGCCTTTAATATATAGGCATTTAGCTTCCTCATAGTTTATGGAAATAACTAGAATACAGCCCATTTTAATAATTTGTTTCCTGAGAGATGAACATAAAAGAAACATGTTCGTCTATTCATCTAAACTATTTCCTGATTGCCGTCCATGAGTAAGACACTATGCCAGGCATAGTGAAAGGTAGAAATGAAAAGACCAACCTGGCCCTCTAGGTGTTAGAAGGTAGCTAGGTACTTACTCAAATTAATATAATACGAGGCAGAATACAGTTAGTGAGATGAGATATAGTAGTAATAAATAACATTTTCAAGTTTTTGGCAATTACCATTTTTTGGGTTTCATACAATCTTTTGGTATTTATAGCAATTATTCTCTTTTATAAAACGAGATATTAGGAGACTTGTCTAAGGTCGCTAACTGGCTATATAGATTTAAATCCAAACCATCAGTCTTTAAAGTCCAGTGTGTTCAGTTATACCATTCTGCTTTTCCTGGTGGTCTCTTTCCTGCTGTGCTTTGCTCATTAACTGCCTCTCAGCCAGTAGATGAGTTTTAGCAGCACGACCCTCTTTTGTCTTACTGCAGTATATGTGCAGTTACTTGAAGTTTTTATTTTTCTTCTTAATACTTATTGTAAGTAAAGAACAGAAACATAGGAATGTTAATAGTATCAACAAAAGGCATTTTCTTATAAATTTGAATGTGCCTAAGACCAAGATAAAAATCCTTAAGTATGCCAAAATTGGCAGATCATTAGCTTCAGTTTAGTGTTCTTAGGCTTCAGTTGATGAACTGTATGTACCATTATGAAGGAAACATTTCGTTTCAGTAGCTCTTCCATCCCATGTGCTGTGTAATAATTAGTCCAAATTTTCTTTACACAGCAAATATCAACATAATTCATAACATTTAACTATTATGAATACTAGCTGCTCAAATGCTTACAGGCTGAGTTCACAGCGATAAATAATTTCCTGAAAATAAAAATATAGGAGATAATAGACAAAGAAAGGAAAGTAAGATTTTTGTTTAAGAATATTAGATTATTTTGGTGAAAAATAATAAACTCTTAAGCGTAAATTAGAGAGCCATATTTATTTATAATAAATTTCATTTTTAGAAGGAGATGAAAAGGAATATGCATTTTAATTGTTAATTTAAAACTATGTAGAGGCTCAGTTTGTCTACTTTGGGTATTACTAGAGTTAAGCACATTAATCTTTTTTTCCTTGCAATATCTACCAAAATGTTCTTAAATCTGCCAAAAATGTTCTTTAATTTTCTCTATTTTGTTCTAGGTCATATAAAAGTGGGTCTGGAGTAAACAACAGAAGAACTGAACTATTTTTGAAAGAACATGAGCACCTTCGAAAGTAGGTATTACTGAATGTATGCATATACTATTGTAGTTTCCCATACTTAGTAATTCATTTGCTTACATAAGAAACTTTTATGGTGTTTATTATAATAAGTGCTTTTATCAGTGTTAATTCATTTAATTCTTCTAGTTGACCCTGCTGAGTAGAAATGGAATTGCACTGTTCCAACAATAATTAGAAAAGATATGCTGTCAATATAAAAAATCTATATTCACATCACTTGTTACCAGAAATATGTGCTTTATCTCCTATTTTTTTCTTTAGCAAGTCTATTGCTCTAATAATTTTGTCCATTTCTATAGGTTATTAGTAATAATACTGATGACTTATGTTTGAATGGCCTGATATCACTTACCTATGTCAAGAAGCGTTATAATGGGCAATTAGTCATCCATCAAATCCAAAGAAAATATCTTATTTTCTAAGAATTCAAAAGAAAATGCCTAAAAACCTGGATAAACTACACACACACACACCTTAATGCAAGTCACCATGCTCTGTCCCTGCTTCATTTATTTTTTCTCTGATATGTACTGATTTCTTTATTTTCTCTGAATATTGTTATAGAACTTAGGATCAGGAAATTATTTATCTCTGTGAACTCAGCCTCTAAGCATTTGAGCAGCTAGTATTCATATTAGTTAAATGTTATGAATTATGTTGATATTTGCTGCTGAAAGACATGCTCACATGAGCTTAATATGTACTGTTCAATTTATTTTTTGTTTAAAGAATACCGCTTTAAATATAAACTGTTGAAATCAGAACATGGAAAGATCAAGACCTTTTTAGAAGTCTGGGTACTTCTAGTGTCAGATAGTTTTTAGTGTTCTTCCTTAATTTGTTTACTATTGTTTGGCACAAGGGGGCAGTCTTTCCTATAGTATGTGTAGTTTATAGTTATTCATAGCTTTGGTCATTCATTTGTATTTGATAAAGATCACCATAAAGAGAATTTTTGCATTACATGTATTGATAATGTTAGCCTAGATTGTTAGTTAAGGTATTATCTTCCTTAATATAAGATATAACTGAAAAAAATCTTATAATTTTTTCACTGTAAAATTACTGTTATTTCCAATTAATTAACTAATTAATTCATTAATATTGGGGAAGATGCTTTGAGACTGTGTAAATATTCTGTTTCTCCTCAAACTATATTTTTTTATTGATTTCAGAGAGGAAGGGAGAGGAAGAGAGAGATAGAAACATAAATAATGAGAGAGAATCATTGATGGGCTGCCTCCTGCATGCCCCCTACTGGGTATCGAGCCCGCAACCCAGGCATGTGCCCTTGACTGGAATCAAACCTGGGACTCTTCGGTCTGCAGGCCAACGCTCTAGCCACTGAGCCAAACAAGCTAGGGCTCTCCTCAAACTTTTCCCACTAATAGCATCTATTAGTGAATCTTGCTTCTTCCTTAGTTATTACTGTGGTGTTTGCCTACTAGTGATTTTTTATTCGCATCAGTCCTTGTACATTTATTATAATTCTATGAAGAAGCACTGTTCTTTCTCCTTTATTTATTTTAATTACTTATCAATGTGGACTCATAGATACTTATTCTGTTGGTTATAATTCAGCACTGTTATTATTTTATTTTCAGGTTGTTCCACCTTTGGCCATGGGAAGTTACTTTGGGTTAGCTTTTGTCATTGACATGCCCTATCCTATTTTGAGCATTTCTTTTACTATTTGGCACCACAAAATTTTCATGGTTTGTCATGTGTTTTCCCTTCCTCGACTCTAGAATCAACCACTTCTCCAAGTAACCTTGGTCATTTTTATTGGAGAGTGGTTCAGAAGCTAAGATATGAGTGCTAGATGTGCTTATTGCTATTGAGGTGTCATTGCTTCTAGGCTTTTTCTTGCTAAATGTTCATATCTTTTTTTGCATCTACTAAGGTGATCATTTTTTTTCCTTTATTGCTGCAATATGGTGAATTACGTTGATTATTTTCAAATACTAAATCTTGATTTCTAGAACAAATCCCACTTTATTTTGATATATTTATTATCCTTTTTATATATTGCTGGATTTATTTTATTAAAGGTTTTTACATTATGCTTGTGAAGAATATCTTTAGTTTTCTTGAGATATCTTTGTCTGGTTTTAGTGTGAGGGAAATAGTGGCCTCATCAAAATGATTCTTTCTATTTACTGAAGGAGTTTGTGCAGCTTTGGTATTATTTCTTCCTTAAATATTTGATAGAATTATCAGTGAATCCATCTCAGCCTGGACTTTTCATTGTGGCAAAATTTTTAAATTATAAATTCAGTTTCTTTTGTAAATATGAGGACTGTGGCTCTGTTTGGATTTATCTCTGGGCCCCAGGAGGATGGGAGACTGTGATTGGCCCAGCCTTTCATAAATCCATCCTGTAGCCAGTAGACTTGGAAAGTCAATTAGCAGAAGAAGAGAATGTAACATATACAGGGCCCCAGGGAAATTACCAGCCAACTTAGTTACTTGATTTTGGGTTTACTACACTCTCTACTGTACGTACTCCAACCCATACACAGAAATAGTACAGTTGTGCAAACTCTCTTTTTTCTAGTGATATTTGTTGAAGTGGACTTTTCTTTTAATATCCCATTCTTTTCTCTGTCCCCCCACCAATCAGTTACAAACTTTTTATGGTTCTGTAGAGCCCTGCATGGTTAATCTACTACCTAAAACTCCAACTTCATCTCTTTTTTTTCCCATTCCTTCTCTTGTATCACTCGTGTCCTTTACTTAATAGGTATCAGCCATACTGGCCTCTATTCATTTCCTTTTCCAAAGATAACAAACCTTTTCTCTTCTCAGCTTATATTTTATCTGTTTAGAATACTCTTTGTTTTTTATATAACTTATTCATTTATGTCTTTGTATTTTAGCTCACTTGTCACCTTTTCAAAGAGGCCTTTTCTAATTATCTTGTCTGTAATAGACCTTCCCTTATTATTACTTAACAAAGCACTTTTTTTTTTGCATAGTATTTATGAGAATCTGGAATAATTCGTTCTTTTTTTTTTAATCTGACTTCTTGATCGTAAGCTTCATGGGGGTAGGGACCTGGTTAGTCTAGTTCTTAGCAGTATTGGGTCCCCAGTTACTGTTGTATCATAGACATTAAATATTTGTTGTTTGAGTAAGTAGATGTAAGCAGAAGGTATTAATTTTGGTTTCATATACATGTGTGCCTCAGTGTAGAAAACCAGTTTCATTCATTTACTTATTCCCCAAATATTCATTGAGCATGTACTATGTACAAAGTATTGGTCCAGATGCCATATATATATAATGTGTGAGTGTGTGAAATTTGATTTTGAAAACTGAAGAGGAATGTGATGAATTATTTTTTTGCTTTGCAAAATGAATTCCCCATGAAATACATTTTAAAAATCAAATTCTAATAAAAGTCTTTGGTAAGCATCTCTCTTACAGATAAAGAAAACAAGATTCAAAGTGGACATAGGCCAAGGTCTCATAATTATTTATAATATATCTCTTATTAAATCCACATTTCCTAACCTGTTTTCATATTTGTCTTATATCATACTGCATTCCCTGTGATTTGCTTCTTTAAATTTTTATTTTTCTTATATTCGGGAACCATCGTGGCATAATACTATTTAGACTTGAAAGACCAGTTGCTTTCCCCTTTTCTGAAAATCAAATGACCTGACCTCTTTCTGCTTTTTTTTCAAATTTAAAATAGGATAGTAGCTGTTGCCTGTGTTACAAAATTTTAAGGCAGAATAACTTACGAGTTAGCATTTTACAAAATTAAAATTACTCTAAAAATGTAAAGAATTTGTTTCATACGGCTTTTTAAATAACAGACTGTTGTATATACTTAAATATAGGCTCAATGATGGTATTTGAAAATTTCTTTTGCTTTCATTTCATTGACTATTTAGCAGATATGCTTGAGTTATCATTTGAGATTGCACATATATTTGTGTTATAATTGTACACTTAGGTATACATATGTCCATGAATGAATAAAGAATTATTATATTTTCAGTTGGAGGCTTACCTTTTTCTGCTGACAGTTTTTTTTTTAATGTTATGTGTTAGGCCAGTGGTCAGCAAACTCATTAGTCAACAGAGCCAAATATCAACAGTACCATGATTGAAATTTCTTTTGAGAGCCAAATTTTTTAAACTTAAACTTCTTCTAACGCCACTTCTTCAAAATAGACTCGCCCAGGCCGTGGTATTTTGTGGAAGAGCCACACTCAAGGGGCCAAAGAGCCGCATGTGGCTCGCGAGCCGCAGTTTGCTGACCACAGTGTTAGGCTATGTTTAGACTATTGACATTTTGAAATTTTTTAATTAATCAGCCTTGTTATATGAGTGATTCAGGGTTATAGTTGAAGAAATATTTTAGGTAGCATTTGAAAAACATTAATGGTTTCACTTTTGGTTTCATGACTTTTTTAGCTGAGGTCACATGACTAATAGATAGAAGCCCAGGTCCTCTGATTGTGTTGCTTCTGCAGTATTGCTTTGCCTCTTCTATAGTACCTACTTCACAGAGTTGCTAAGTTAATGGATGTACAAGGCTTTGCAACCTGTGAGGCATCTATAATAATAAAAGTATAATAAGCTAATTAGACCGGACATTCTTCCGGATGAAGCCGGGGCTGCGAGGGAAGCCCGGATCCCTGGTGCCAGAGGGAAGCCGGTGCCGGCACCCGGGGGAAGGAATGGCTACTCTTGCATGAATTTTGTGCGTTGGGCCTCTATTCTATATATATATATAAAAGCCTAAGCGACCAGATGACCAGCCGGTAGCAATGATGTGCACTGACCACCACGGGGCAGACACTCTGCAAGAGCTGCCCCCTGGTGGTCAGTGCGCTCCCACAGTGGGAGCGCCGCTCAGCTGACAGATGGGCACCAGACAGCGAGCGCAGCTTCGGGGTGCGAGCCTCTCCTATGGAAACTCCCTTTGTGTTCCTGAGTGGCTGCGGTAGGCGCAGCATGGCGGGATGAGCAGGTGATCAACTCAGACAGCTGGCTGAAGCCAGACGAGCTGGTGGGTGAGTCCAGGCTACCACTGCATGGAGGTCCACTGATCCCCACAGGCCAGGTCGAGGAACCCCACCGGTGCCAGTGCACGAATTCGTGCACCAGGCCTCTAGATTCTATGTAAAGTGGAACTTAATGAGAGTTATCAAAGTAAGAAAACTAACACTAAAGGAGAAAACCTTTTACTGTATATGCACTATCAATTTACATTTCTTAGATAGTATTTGATGCCAGAATAATCTTGAAATGAAATTCTAATTGTATTAATAGATCATGACCATATTAAAAAATATGAGAAATATGATAACCATAATTTAGTGACCTTTAGAAGCAGTGATTTTTATCCCAAAATTTTGTGTATGGTTGTATGTACAGGGTGGGGTAAAAGGTTTACAGTTATGAGTGGGCAAAACACAGAGTTTATTCTTGTATTATTATTTAGTAACTAGAAGCCCAGCACATGAAATCGTGCACAGGTAGCTCGCTGCTGCTTGCCACTGCTCTCACCGCCCCACCCACTGCCATTGTGGGCCACGGGGGAGGGACCGAGAGGTGGTCAATGCACCTCATGGTGACTGGTCAAGCAGTCATTCCAGTCGTTATGTGTATGGTCCCTGGCCTTTTATTATATAGGATTATTATATTACTAGATGCCCGGTGCACAAATTTGTGCACCAGTGGGGTCCCTCGGCCTGGCCTGCAGGATCGAGCCAAAACCAGCTCTCCAACATCCCCTGAAGGGTCCCAGATAGCAAGAGGGTGCAGGCCAGGCCGAGGGACCCCACTGGTGCACGATTAGGACCAGGGCGGGACACAGAAGGTTGGCCAGCCGGGGAGGGACTGCAGGATGGCTCCAGGGCATGTCTGGCCTGTCTTGCTCAGTCCCAATCAGCCAGACCTCAGCAGCAAGCTAACTTACCAGTCAGAGCATCTGCCCTCTGGTGGTCAGCAAGTCAGTGACTGGTCAACTGGTTGACTGTCTGCCCCCTGGTGGTCAGTGCATGTCATAGCGAGCAATTGAGCAACCTTAGCATATCATTAGCATATTACACTTTGGTTGGTTGAATGAACAACCAGATGATTGGACGGACACTTAGCATATTAGGCTTTTATTATATAGGATTTTCCATACAAACAACTGTAAGCTTACTTTTGCCCCCACCTTGTATATTATTTAATAAATATCATATGATTCAATTAAATACTGGTTGTATTATAACATCTGTGAATGGGATAACATAGTAGACTCTCAGCATTCAAGATTGGACTTTAGCTCTCTTAACTATTAACAAACCCTAAGGGTTCATGGTGTATAGTTTAGTTAAGATACAAACTTGAATGTTATGTGGTGTGAAGCTGGTGTTGGGGAAGTCAGTTGGCCAATGAGTACATCTAACCTATCTGGGCTTATACTTTAGCCTCACTTCTAACTTTATATTTGCTCCTTGTTGTTATTTACTTGGTAACTACCATAAAATGGCTTATATACATGCATACATATACTTTGTTTCTTTGTGAAACATTACCCCAAGGAGAAAACAGAAATAAAGGTAATGATAGTGAGGTGATCCTAAGAAAGCAGTGCTCTTAAGTAGAAAAATGGAAAGTTAATAGAAGAAACTATATGTAATAGTAGTCGTAACCATAAACTTGGGAATATGCAAAGATCTTCAGATCCCTTATGTATGTCGGGGTCATTTGTGTAATAGAGAATTGAATTTTTAGCCTATAAGAACTGGTAGCATTTGAATATTTCACTATATATCTATCATTCCATTTGTGGAGTATTTTAAAATTACATATCAAAGCTCCATTAGTCTTACATGGTGCAATTGTCTGCCAATTGAAATAAATGGCAAAATTAATATTATTCTGAACATACTTTGCTTATTTTTATTTTTCACTAGATAATGTCTAATTTTACAAAGTAGGAATGACATATTTAGGAGCTTTTCTACAGAACTCATTTTCCTTCTCTTGGAGCTGTAGTGAAATTAAATTCATCCTCAGTTGGTACATGGCCTTCTTAAACAGTAAAAATTGAGTTGCAGGTGCTCTGCTATAGTGAGGAATTTTTTTATCCCAGATGTATTGCCCATCACAGATGTGTTCCAAAACCCCCTTGGATAGTACCAAACTTTATATACACTATGTTTTTTTCTATACATACATACATACCTATGATCAAGTTTAATTTCTAAATTAGGCTCAGTGAGAGATTAACAACAATAACTAATAAAATAGAACAGTTATAACAATATCTGTAATAATAAAAGCATAATATGCTAATTAGACCGAACATCCTTCCCCGTGAAGCTGGGGCTTCAAGGGAAGCCCAGGTCCCAGGTGCCTGCCGGCGGCCAGAGGGAAGCTAGTGCCAGCAGTTAGGGGAAGGAAGGCCTACTCTTGCATGAATTTCGTGCATCGGTCCTCTAGTACTATAATAAAAGTTATATATTGTCGCCCAGTTGATGTGGCTCAGTGGCCTAGCATTGACTCTGAACCAGGAGGTTATAGTTCAGTTCCCGGTCAGGGCACATACCTGGGTTGTGGGTTCAGTTCTCAGTGTGGGGCGTGCAGGAGGCAGCTGATCAGTCATTCTCATCATTGATGTTTCAGTCTCTCTCCCCCTCCCTTCCTCTCTAAAATCAATGTATATGTAGTTATGTGTGGTCACTCATTTTAGGGATGCCTTGCTGAAGTCTTTGTATAGGCTCAGTGGTTTCTGGTACAACACATTGCCATCAGTTGGGACAACTTTTCTGTTCATATCTTCCACCCATGAATTTAATGTCCTTTTCATCTTAACGAATCACTTACCATGTGGCTGTAATTTTTTCAGTTTGAAGTGCAACAGCAAAACCAGCATGAATTTCTTTTTTCCTTCTCCACAATTTTACAAACAGAAGATTTATTCTTACCATAGATATTAGCAACTTCAGCATACAATTATTTTCTTTCCATATTAAGTTGAGAACTTTTGCATTTTCTCTTAAAGCACTTCACACCTTCTCTTTGGCATATCCAAATTGCCAGCATTACTACTATTGAACTTTGGAGGCATTATTAAGTAAATCAGGTTTCCTTGACAGTTGATCTGATAACCAAAATGGCTACTGAGAGACTAACAGGTGGTTAGCATATACAGGGTGGATACACTGGACAAAGGGATAGTTCACATCCCAGGTGGGACAGAGTGGAACGATGCAAGATTTCATCATGCTACTCAGACAGCATGCAACTTATGAATTGTGTATTTCTGGAATTTTCCATGTAATATTTTCAGACCATGCGTAACTAAAATGCAGAAGGTGAAACCATGAGTAAGTGGGTACTACTGTATATATCCTATGGAAATTTATAAGGATTATTTCATTGTTAACTCTGATTGCTATTTTATTATTCCAACAAGTGTCTCATATATTGATTCATTTACTAAGTATTTGAGTGTCTCCTGTGTGCTAGGTATTGTACTAGACTCTAGGGAACAAAGATGAATCAGACTCAGTCTCTATCCCATGGGAATTCATTCTGGTTAGAGAAATAATAAACATAATTATGATATCCTGTGAAATATTATATAAAAAGCATTAAATGAGATAATGTAAAAACTTAAATTTTCCTCCAGCACATATTACAATGTCTGACATATCTTAAATGCTTGTTATGTTCTTGAATGAGTTGATGAAGAGCAAAGAGCCATGAAAACATAATATTATAAAGAGGAATTAGTTCTGCCTAGATGTGCAGATGGGATGGGGAAGGCTTGACAAAGGATGTGACTTTTGAGCTGGACTTTGAAATATAAGCAATTTATTTTGAGAATCGGGAAAGACGATTGCAGAGCAAGAGACACTGTGAGGCATGAAAGTGCTTTAATCTATGTCAACCATATAGCTGTAAGCTTATACAGTTTACAAGATACTTTGGTTTACATTATCTCTTTTGAGCCTTAGGACAACTCTATGAGGCAAGTTCATGCAGCCAAGTGCTTGAACCTGGATTGAAACTTAGGTTCTAGGATATAAGAGTAATTAGTCATGTTTTTCTTTATAGTTTCATGAATGTCATGATTGATAATATTATTGAATGTCTATGATTAATTAAAAAATTGTTTTCTGAGTTATAAGTATGTGAAAGAAACATATAATGAAAAATATAGTTCCTTTCATTTCTGCAGATTAGCTTCTATTGATATACAAGTTATTTTTTTAGAAGTTTCAGAAACAAATTACAGAATTTTTACTCAATGTTTCATAGATTCTGTATGATTCAGGTAGTTTTTAAGGATTTTAATCATTTCTTTATCATTTATCTAAAGAACAACAAATGGCAGCTGTGATTCTCCATATTCTTTCGTAAGCTTTCTGCTTCTGCTATAGTTGAACAAATTTGTTGACATTAAAAAAATGTATTTGCACCAAAATGTTTGGTTAAAAAACTTTGCGGCGGGAGGGGGTTGGGGAGGGGGGAACAAAAACTTCTTCCCTACTTAGATTTGATTTCCTTTGCATATACGTTGTATGTAATCAAGACAGTGTGGCATTGTTGAAAAAAGACACAAATAGATCAATGAACAGAATAGAGAGCCCAGAAATGGACCCACACAAAGTCAGCTAATCTTTGACAGAGAAGCAAAGGCAATTGATTGGAAAAAGAGAGTCTTTTTAGCAAATGGTGCTAGATTTCTACTTTCATCTTTGTATTTCTGTATTTTCCAAATATCTGTAAAATAAAAATGTGTTAGCACTAAAACAAATTTTTGTATTCTACTGCAATTTAATTGTATTCAGTTAACAGACCTTATGGGTCTCTCTGGTTAACTGTAAGTGAAAGACTGTATCACCATAATGCTTGTTGTAAATGATCTGACTGGTTGATGATAACCTCATCAATTGCAATTTACAAAGGGACCAATTTAAAATTTTTATTATGTTCTTGCTTGTTTTCTCATTTACTTGCTTACACATTTACTTGTTATTTATTTATCTACCTACTCTTAAGTTTTAAAAGAAGATTCCAATTGGGTACTATCTAAGTGATTTTGCCAAGTTCTAACATTTTCTTGGTTTAAATTACTTTAAAATAAAGGCTTGAAATCCCATTTTTGTTCTTGAAATGTGTGCTGTTTGCAGTGTATATTAGGAAAATTGATTATTTTTTAAAAGAGTTGTTTAAATGTGGCTTGGTATCATAATTGATGATGAAATTTAGTTCATGGTTTTTAGCTAGTTTAAATTGGTCTGGAAAGAAACAAATTTGTTGCTCAATTGCAGACTCTAGATGACTTTATGGAATGCCTCTGAGCTGTTATGGGGTACTTGTTTAAGAAGGGTAATTACACTTGATTATATATTTTATGCCCCAAAGGAAAGCAATTTTAAATTCAATTTTTACTTGATTATGCCATTTTTATACAGCTCCTCTGATGTTGAATTGTATCCACAATATCCAGGATGCTTTTAATGGATGGTGTTTACTTAGTTGGGCTCTTAGCCAAATAAGTACGCAAGAACGTGGAGACTGGGCAATCTGAGAAGAATGTTTAATAAATCAATATCACTGGCCTTCCTCTGTCTATGCTTCTTATATAAACTAAGTTGGTTGGAGCATCATCCCATACATAAAGAGGTGGCGGGTTCAATTCTAAGTCAGGGCAGATACCCATGTTGCTGGTTTGATCTCCGGTCGGGGTGCAGGTGGAGGCAACTGATCGATGTTTCTTATTCTCTCTCTCTCTCTCTCTCTCTCTCTCCCCCTCCCCCCCGCTTTCCTCTCTTTCTCTCAAATCAATAAAATAAAAATAAATAATGGATTTTTAAAAAGATAACATTAATGAAAATCTACTTTTATACAAAAAAAAATAAATGGAGGAATGTATATTTGCTTTATAAGATTTTTAATTTGATTCATATAAGTAAAATAGCTTATTACATTTAAAATATGTAATTTGATGCATGTAAGTAAAATAACTTATTACATTTAAAATATGTAATGATCTAAAATGGTCATTTTAGAAAGCATGCCTTTTAAGAAACACACTCATTACATAAAGCAAGGGTTATATCTGTGAACCACTAACGACATCAAAGAATTTTCTTTCTATGTAGCACAGTAAGTTATTCCTTAGTGGCCATTTCAACTTCACTTTTTTCAGGAACATTGTCTTTGAAAACAAAATATAATGAGTTTATTTTCTAACTAATTGTCTTAAGCCTGTATATCCATTTGGGGAGAATTGACATCTTTACTATGTTGAATCTTCCAATCTGTGAACATAGTATGTCTCTTCATTTACTTAGGTATTCTTTGATTTCATCAGCATTTTATTGTTTTCAGCATACAAGTTCTCTATGGGTTTTGTTAGTTTTACACCTAAGTATTTCTTTTTTGAAATACTTAGAATGGGATTATGTCCCAATAAACCCATAAGTTGAAAATACATTTAATACATCTAACCTACTGAACATCATAGTTTAGCCTAGCTGGTTTCTTTTGAATGCATATCACTTTCTCACCATTGTAAAGATGAAAAATCTCCCTAACCAGGTTTGGCTCAGTGGAAACTGTGGGCCTGTGGACTGAAGGGTCCCGGGTTTGATTCCGGTCAAGAGCACATACCTCTGTTGCAGGCTCCTCCCTGGCCCGGGCCCTGGTTGGGGCTCGTGCAGGAGGCAACCAATTGATGCATTTCTCTCACATCAATATTTCTCTCTGTCTTTCCCTCTCTCTTCCACTCTCCCTAAAAAGCAATGAGAAAATATCCTCGGGTGAGGATTAAAAAAAAAAAAAAAAAAGATGAAAAGTCATAAGTCAAACCATCATAGGACAAGGACTATCTGTATATAGAAATTTACATGTTTGTTTGTATCCTGTGACCTTGCTGAACTCACTCTTTAGTTGTAGGAGATTTTATATAGATTTGGGATTTTATTTTTTTTAATGGGTAATTCTGTATTATTAAAATCCCCAAGATGACACTTTGAACAAACTCATATTTTAAAAATATGAAACATAATTGTTCTTACCTCCCTTTGAGGTTTTGTGTATAACACCAACAAGATTTGAGCAGTTTGTCTATTTAGATCTCGGTTTTTTGTTTGTTTGTTTTTATTGTCTGAAGTTTTACATAAGTCTTATTTTTCCCCAATTGACACCCCCTCCAGGATTTTCTATATAGGCAGTCTAGTCATCTGTTTTATTTCTTCCTTTCCAATCTGTATGCCTTTTATTTCCTTTTCTTGCTTTATTGCACTGGCTAGAACTTCCAGTATAGTGTTGAATAAAAGTGGTGAGAATGGGCTTCCTTGCCCTTCCTTAGGGGGAAAATGTTCAGTCTTTTACTGTTAATTATAATGCTAGCTATATGTTTTTGTGGATGCTCTCTCTCAAGCGGAGGATGTACCCCTTCCCATCTTTTGAGAATTTTTTTCATGAATGGTTGTTGGATTTTGTTGATGCTTTTTAGCCTATTAATAGGTAGATTACATTGATTGATCTTAAATATTGAACCGGCCTTTTATCCTTGGGATAAAACCTAGTCATGGTACCGAATTCTTTTTATATATTGCTGATTCTGTTTTCAAATTTGGAAATCATGATTACCGAGCTAATTTTATTTGTCTCAAGAACCTTTTGAGGAGCCCTTTACCTGGTTATTAAGATAAAAATTGAATAATTGTGGGAAAGGAGAGAAGTTACTAAATCTGAGGAAAGAAATTATAGGAGCATTCGTGATCCTTTATTGGCGTAAAAGAGATCAAGGAACTGTGAATTTAGCATATGGAGAGTTTGTTCTCGGTGGCTATTTAAATAGTCTTGAATGATGATAAAATTTGGAATGAAGAGACCCTCCAATGATCTGGAGGTTACTAGATGAGAGGGAAGGAAAAGGCATATATGTTGTCCATCTCCATTGTAAGAGCTCTGCAGGTTAGTGTCTTATCTTTGTAACCCATGTCTGACACAGTACCCTTCAGGGGCACGTCCATATGCATTTCTTAATAAAATAAATGCATAGTTTATAATTAATAGATTCCACCACAACAGTGGGTTTATGTGAAAATTTATATCAACCGTATGCTTAGATTTAAAATCAGTCTATAGTTATTGAGAAGCTACTGTAATAATAGCAAAAAGTACTTAGTGCTTACTATGTCCCAGATACTGTTCTAATCACTATATGTATGTGTGTATATATATATTTTTTTTTTCTTTAATCCTCTTAACAGGTAGATCTTACTATCATTCCCATTTTACAGGTGAGAAAACTGAGGCACATAGTAACTTGCCTGATATCAGATAGCTAGTAAATGGTAGACTCAGCATTCAAAAGCCACAGTCTGGCTTTAATCCTTCTACCATCTTTCTAATTTTTAAAATTCTTAATCATAGGATTTATATAAGATAGTTAAGACATTTTTTTGAAGTTCATCTTTGTTCCCTGACTCATGCAGTAAATTAGATTTCGTGGTCCAGAATTTTATAATGAAACTTCAACCTATTGGTTTATAGAATGAATATAGAATTTATTTATTTTTGAGGTGACAGTTATATAACTTTCAGGGTTACATTATTTTTAAAATATATGTTTTTATTGATTTCAGAGAGGAAGGGAGAGGGAGAGAGAGATATAAACATCAACAATGAGAGAGAATTATTGATCAGCTGTCTCCTGCATGCCCTCTACTGAGCCTGCAACCTGGGCATGTGCCCTTGACCGGAATCGAACCCAGGACCCTTCAGTCCACAGGCCAACACTCAATCCATTGAGCCAGACTGGCTAGGACTGGGTTACATTATAATTTAATATCTGTATATACTATAGCTTGCTCACCACCAAATCTGGTTTCCATCCATCTCCATATATTTGACCCCCTTCAGCCATTTCACCTCACCCCACCCCTTCTCCTCTGGTAACTACCAATCTGTTGTCCATATCTCTGGGTTTGTTTTTGTTCTATTTTGTTTAGAAATTCTTTTGAAAAGAAGTATTTGGAAAAAAATATGCAAGTATTTATTTGCTTGCCTACTATGTATCATGCATTATGCCAAATGGATACAGATATCTGGGAGTTATTTTCCTACTTTCTGTTGTGAAGCTGCCCCTTTACCAAATTTAGCTACCTATAAATTCCTTCCTAAAATGGCTTTTTGAGGAAGTTTCTTTCTTTGCAGTGTGTGATTCATAAAGGCGAACATTTACAGATTGAAGGAGCACTTTGTTTCTTTATTCAGATTCTAAAGTATAATAAGTTGAGATTTGGTTTAGTTTCCCAAGAAAGGAAGGAACTTTAAAGTGTAAATAATTACTACTTATAGGCATCAGAACCGTATTTACCTGTCCTGTCTCAACAAGTTGGTTGTAATTCTTAAGCTTAGAATAGACAGTAGTGACAACTTCGATCTCTCTAAATAAAAGACGTTTCATTGATTTGTGCTCACCTTAAAACTGTTCTGATTTAAAGTTTCTTTGTGGAAGAAATAGATTTAAGCCAACAAATAAAAGTAAGATGAAAATTATATATATATGGATAAATTTATTTTAGAGTCCAGAATATTCTTCATATGCTTCCAAAAGTCTGGGTATTTTGTTTAATAAGTTGTTAGAAAGTTAACATACCTAGAAAATGTAGAAAAATTAAATAGAAGTTTTAAATGTGCTTTTAATAATTCTAGAATTTGAATTTTTTATTGCAGCTCAGATCGTCTGATAGAAGAGACAATAAGGTAGGAATACTTCTTTGTTTCACTTTATTGTGGTTTTTTGTTTGCACACGAATGAACAGATCTGGTTAACCTTGTAACTAGAGTTAAAGTTAATTCACCCTCCTTAAAGATGTGAATTTAATTAGATTATAATGTATTTTTTTTTATTGTATCTTTCCCTTGTAAGAGACATGTGATGCCCAGGCTCTTTTACCTAGGTTGATTTTTCTGATTAATTTATACTATTTTTTTTAGCATTACTCTTTATTCTCTAGTGTCTGAGTAGTTCATAAAACAGGTAAGAAAGTTGAAGTTCCAGTAAGCACATCAATGATTTATCATTTTAAAAGCATTATATATTATTTGGAGCTTATGTTTTGCCTCTTACTATTTGACCCTTGAAATAACAACAGCCTAGATTCCACTCAGCTTGACTCCAGATGATGATACGAGATGGGAAAGGATGTCTAGATATACTTTGTGTGGTACTGGAAATCATGCATATTCAACAAGACAATAACATAATGTATGTTGATAATATCCATTCTCCAAGGAATACAAAGTACTTTGCAGAAATTATTTTTTAATCTTCTCTATCTACTTCGGAGTTGAAGTGCACAGGAGTTGATGATAGTCCCAGTTTAAAAAACAGAGACATATATGATTCAGAGATTGGTCTCAGATTACTCAGCCCAGTTTTGAATTCTGTTACTTTATACAAGATCATAATATCAATTTTTAAATACTTTGTAAAGTAAATTTATTTTAAAACAACCACATTTAAATGTACCATATGCTGTCATAGAGCACTTTTAAACTGAAAAAATTATGAATAAGAAATAATGACACAAATAACATTGTTAGTTTGACTCTTTTTGTGTTCTTTTTTGTTTTTTTGGATCTAAAATTCAATGTTATAATTGCCTGCTTCCATCTGCTCTAATTCTTTTTTAATCCTCACGTGAGGATTTGTTTTTTTTTTTGGTGTTTTTTTTTTTTTTTTAATAAATCTTCAGTGTTCAGATTATTACAGTTGTTCCTCTTTTTTCCCCCATAGCTCCCCTCCACCCAGTTCCCACCCCACCTCTGCCCTTACCTCCCCCCCACCACCACTGTCCTCATCCATAAGTATATGATTTGTGTCCAGTCTCTTCCCGGACCCCCCCTCACCCTCTCCCCACCCCCAAGGATTGTCAGTCCACTCCCTTTCTATGCCCCTGATTCTGTTATATTCACCAGTTTATTCTGTTTATCAGATTTTTTATTCACTTGATTTTTAGATTCACTTGTTGATAGATATGTATTTGTTGTCCATAATTTTTATCTTTACCTTTTTCTTCTTTTTCTTCCTCTTCTTAAAGAATACCTTTCAGCATTTCATATAATACTGGTTTGGCGGTGATGAACTCCTTTAGCTTTTTCTTATCTGTGAAGCTCTTTATCTGACCTTCAATTCTGAATGATAGCTTTGCTGGGTAGAGTAATCTTGGTTGTAGGTTCTTGCTATTCATCACTTTGAATATTTCTTGCCACTCCCATCTGGCCTGCATAGTTTCTGTTGAGAAATCAGCTGACAATCATATGGGTGCTCCCTTGTAGATAACTGTTTTTCTCTTGCTGCTTTTAATATTCTCTCTTTGTCTGTTGCTCTTGGCATTTTAATTATGATGTGTCTTGGTGTGGTCCTCTTTGGATTCCTTTTGTTTGGGGTTCTGTGTGCTTCCTGGACTTGTAAGTCTATTTCTTTCACCAGGTGGGGGAAGTTTTCAGTCAGTATTTCTTCAAATAGGTTTTCAGTATCTTGCGCTCTCTCTTCTTCTGGCACCCCCATAATTCTGATGTTGGTATGCTTGAAGTTGTCCCAAAGGCTCCTTACACTATCTTCATATTTTTGGATTCCTTTTTCTTTTTGCTTTTCCGATTGGGTGTGTTTTACTTCTTTGTATTTCAAATCTTTGACCTGATTTTTGCGATCCTCTAGTCTGCTGTTGGATCTCTGTATATTATTTTTTATTTCAGTCAGTGTATGCTTAATTTCTAGTTGGTCCTTTTTCATATCCTCGAGGGTCTCACTAAATTTATTGGCAGTTTCTAGAAAATTCTTGAAAAACCTTATAACCATGGTTTTGAACTCTATATCCAGTTATTTGCTTTCCTCCATTTCTGTTATTTGTGACCTGTTTCTTTGTCCCCGCATTTTGGCTGCTTCCCTATGTTGATAGAGTGGCTTTGTGTGCTAGGTGTCCTATAGGGCCCAGTGGCTCAGCCTCCCCAGTTACCTGAGGTGGACACTCTTGGTGCATCCTTTTGTGGGCTGTGTACACAGTCTTGTATTTAAGCCTTGATTGTTGGTGGTATCACTGGGGGGAATTGACCTCCAGGGCAATTGGCTGTGAGGATCAGCTCTGTCTGTGATGGGAGAGCTTCTGTGTGGAGACACCCTTATGGGGCAAGACTTGCTTCAGTGGGGCTTTGGTGTTACACTGAGTCTGCCCCTTGAGTGTGTCCCTTATGGATCTGAGGAGTTGTAATCTGGATGGTCTCACTCTGACCACTGGGTATACTGGCTCTTGGATCTCCAAGGAGGTGCTAATTTAGCCTCTGCCTGAGGCCACCTAGCAGGAGCTACGGGGAGATCTGTAGATTCCTCTTCTTTGGGGTTTGGAGGTGGCCAGATGAGGCCTAGCTGTGAAGCAGTGCAAGCTGCTGTGGGGCCTTGGGCCTTCTTTTGGATGTTCTGGGTCTCTCTGACCCAGCTGCAGTTTGTTAGGTAATTTTAGATTGCAAAGGGCCAGGCCATTCATATGCAAAAGCCTCTGTGCACAACTTGAGTGGGGCAGGGTCTCAGGGCAGAGCAAACAGCAATGGCTTCCCATCAGCCCTGTCCTAAGAGGTCCCCGGGTCTCAGTGTCCCTTGGTAGTTGCTGCAAGCACCTCTGAGAGAAAGCCGCCCTTGAGTTCTGCCAGATGCCAGACAGTCCAGTTCCCCCCGCTCCCCGCCCCGTATTAAGCATACACTGACTGAAATAAAAAATAATATACAGAGCTCCAACTATAGTTCAGAGCAGTCAGGAGCTTCTGTCTGCCTTCCAATTGAAAAAGACAGCCGCATCCTCAGTTGCCAGCCCTTTCCACACGCACACCTCTGTACCTCTGCCTTTACTTCCACACTTCCTCTGAGTCTCAGAGTGCTTTTCTCTTTCCTTCTATTTGTAGAATTTCCACTCAGCCAGCCTTCCTGTGGTTCTGGATGATGTCCGTTTTGTCTTTTAGTTGTATTTTTGAAGTGGTTGTGCGAGGCAGCAAGTTCAGGTGTTTACCTATGCCGCCATCTTGGTTTCTTCCCCTCACCTGAGGAAATGTTTTTACTGATTTTGAGAGAGAGAGAAATCAGTTGCTCCCTTACACACCCTGTCTGGGGATCAAACCTACAACCTTTTGGTGTATGGGATGATGCTTCAACCAACTGAGCCACCTGGCCAGGGCCTTTCTCATCTCATCTTGACTGATTATTCTCTGAGTCTGTTTATACTATTTTGATACTGGGATGTCCTTTTTATCATTATCCTACACTAATCTTTATCAGATCACCTATTTCTTGGATTTAGTGTCTTCCACCTTCTTGGTTTATTCCCTCACTATGCTGGACCATGTTCTTTAGTAGCTTCTTGAGAAAGAGCAGGAGGTAAGTTTTTTGGACTTCCCATACCCACATCTAAAAAAAGTCTTTATTCTACCCATATTCTGGTTCATAGTTTAGCTAAGGTGTAGAATTCTAGGTTGGAGATCATTTTGAAATTTTTAAGGCATTGTTTCCAATATTGCTTTTTAAGTCCAATACCAATTAAAATTTCTAATCCTTTGTATATGATAAGCTGTTTTCTCTGAAAGCTTTTGGGACCATTCCTTTTCCCCTGTGTTTTTATTTGTTTTTAAACTCACCATGATGAGCTTAGTATGCACCTGTATTTCCTTTTTTTTTTTTAATTTACATGAGCTTTTCTAAGGGATGGATATACACATATATTTATATGTTTACATGTTTCATGGATGTGTATTCTTTTACCTCTCTGAAGACATTAAATATAATTTGATTTTAAGTTTCCTGAGGTTCCTTTATTGTCTCTTATTTCCTCAGACTCACTTTTCTGTTTGCTGGTTGTTTTATTTAGATCTCTGCCTTTTATGTTAGAAGCTCTCCTCCAATGTCTGGTGATTCTTGCCTCTTTTAAGAGTGAGGCTCCAATCCAGTGACTGGAAGCTCATTCTGTGTGCGTGGTCGGGGGACTTGTTGAGTGGTAGGCCTCACAGTGGGTAATCAGGAAGGGAGCTGGCTGTTTCACAAGAGACTTCAAAATGTTCGAGTCTCTAGGTCTCTTCTCCTAGGTTAGGTCTTCTGCTACACTGGGGGCAGTTATCTGAGTGCATAGTTTTGGAAGGTAATTTAGGTTTTTGACAACTCTTTGTACAAATTTCCATTTTTTAGCCCTATATTCCATACTTCTGTCTTTAGATGTACCTGATCCCCTCAGTTCTTGAGCTTTTCTGGAGAAAAGCTCCTAGTGGTACTGAGGTGAATAACAATAGATTTGGTGCTGGTAATGTCACTAACATTTCTTGATCACTCCAGTGGAATTCCTCTAATTTTCTTTATTCGATATTGACATATTATGAAAGTACAATGTTCTAATTGTAACATTTAAACAATTCTATAAATGTACAAGGTTCATCTCCTAGTAGGGCCTTTCCATTCCTTCCCCTAAAGTAACTTGTATTATTAACTGATGGTTATGTGTCCAATAACTTCCTTCCTTTCATACAAATATACACAAAAATGTTCTGTTTCTTTAAAAAGACTCATTCTGTACACATTCTGTAGTTTGCTTTAATCATTTAGTATATCATAAACATCCGTCCAGGTTAATAGAAATAATATAAGCTCATTATTTTTAATAACCAAATATTATTTCTTAATATGGTTATACCATAATCTACTAAACCATTCTGGTGTTGTTTACAGTTTTCTTGTTTTATCTTTTACTATTCAACAGATATCTGTTTATATATCTTCTTACACACTTTTATTTCTTCTTTGCCTTCTCAAATCTTAAAATTCCAGTTTTGATTCATTTGTCATTTGCTTAGAGTACTCTCTCTAGCATTTTCCTTCAGTAGAATACTAGGTCTTGCCTATCCAAAAATGTGTTCAGTCAGCTCCCTAATACATCAGGCCATTAGAGACCCTAAAGCAGTGACATACCAGGTGGTAGTAGATGGCCCAACAGTGTTTCCTCCTAGCAGCTGGTACCACATTAGCTGGAAGACTGTGAGCTCTCTGCTTATAGGTCTCTGGTTGTACATGATAGTCTTTTTCCAGCTGCAGGGACTGGGGCAGTTCAGTCCATTACTGCAGCCCTAGTTCTTCCACTGTCTGGGCTCCTCCGAATGCAATGAAACCTAGTTCTTTGCCCAGGCTGAAGGAAAAATCTAGTCTTCCCTGCCATCAGTTCCCTGGTTCTTCCTTCACTTAAGATAGGGTAGCCCCCCTGGCTTTCTTCCCTTGGAGAGCTCAAGAGAACTTTGGACCTCAGATGGGCCTTCCCCCCACACGTCTGCCTTTGTTCTTTTATTCCCCCAGGGTGATAATTGGGCCAGAGATGAGGTCAGGGATGAGGTCTGATCACCATCTTCCCAGAATCTCTTCAGAAACAGCAGGCTTGTTCTTGTTGTTGTCATTAATGTTTCACATATTTTCAGAATTACTCAAATGCATTATATTATTTCCTATTGCTTTTTATAATATCAGTATCTAAAACACTCCCCTGTGTGTTGCATATGAAAATGGATACTGACCTGCCCTATAGGATTTTAATGTGCAGGGAGATAAGACTGTTGAAAGTTAATGATCTTGGGGCAGTGATAGCAAAAAGATATTAACTAAGATTCTTTTTTAAATGACATCAAAGTAGTCACATGGAAGAGACTGTACTATACAGTGACTTTTTTCCTTCTCTCAGTTGTCTAATGACCTTTATCACCTGGCTCAGAGATCCAGCATAATGTTGCATGTGTGTCATGCAATCTGCTTGGATTGGTTCTCAAGTAGACTTTTAGAACATAATCTTTTCATAAATTGAGGTCTGGTTGTATGAATGTTTTGTGATATGTTACACTTTTGGTTCTATTTTTATGGTTGTAATTGCCTACTTCCCCCTCAACAGGTTTTCCTGATTAAGGACATTGTGGTAACTGGTCCTTTTTATAGCCATTTTAAGACGCTCTTGTAGTATGTGATCTGTGTGTTACTGTCTTATGTTATTTGTTACTTTGGGGAGAAAAAACATAGGAAATGGCTTACTTCCTTGCCCAAAAAGATCCCAGAGACAGCAGTGGTGATGTGTAGTGGTCATTTAAAAATGCTCAATAGGAAGGTGACTGGGAAGTGATCTCGTTTTCCAGCCCAGTGCTTTTCTTTTCTTTTTTTTTCTTTTAATTTTTATGATTTCAGAGATGGAGAGATAGAAACATCAACGGTGAGAGAGAATCATTGATCGGCTGCCTCCTGCACGCCTTACACTGGGGATCGAGCCACAACCCAGGCATGTACCCTGGCCAGGAATCGAACCGTGACCTCTTGGTTCATGAGTCAACACTCAACCACTGAGCCAGTGCACTGGCTGGGCCCTGCCCAGTGCTTTTCAAGATGATATTGTTCGCCTTAGTTTTCTGTTCACTTTTAAGGGTATGATAGATCCAAATAGGATAATCTTAAATGCCAATTTAAATCGCTTCTTTTTTCTTTCTCCCTTGCAGCATTGCTATGGCAACAAAAGAAAATATGACTTCACAGAGAGGAATGTTGAAGTCAATTCAGAGCAAAATGAACACTTTGGCCAGTATCCTTTTTGAAACTTTGAAATCTGTGGGTCTTATAGGGGGAAAGTCTGTATGTGCTTTCCTCTCACACCCCTGGCAAGTTGCCATCATCAGTAGCAGCAGAGGCCATCACTCAGGACATCGTATGAATGTCCCTTGCACTCCCATTTCGTGAAAATGCATATTGTTTAGTGCACTTTTTCATATTGCACAGAAAGTGCGCTGTTTCTAAAATATGATGCACCAGAGATTTATGATTATTAGATTGAGAAAAAGTTATAAATGTGAATTTTTAATGGTTCACAAAATTTTAGTTTTCAAAAGTTCTCATTTCCATTTTAGAACTCCACAGTATGCACTACTCTTACCTAAACATAAATTATAAGCTTTTTCTTTTTTCAGTTTGGAGAATAAGTCAGTGGCAGATGCTTAGAAGGGGAAAGGAGGAGACAGACATGCATGGATGAGTTGTAACTGCTTATAGGACATTTTCACTGTAACTGTTAGTACAGGCTGAACTCTAGGGTAGATTCACTGCTTGTTTGTAGTGACCTCTATCTTTTTAATTCTTCAGTTTCCGAAGTTAAATTAGTGTTACTGATACCTCTGAGAAGCCCAGTGGGGAACTGCTAAGCCTGCTACTCGGAAACATTTTATTTACTTTCTAAAAATCAAGCCTATCAGGGAATAAAGTTTCCTTCCCCAATTACTAAGGGGGAAAGGACCTATATAATTTTCAAAAGTTTAGTATCTTCTCATTTTGGATAATTCACAGTCACTTTTAATTTGATACCTTTGTTGCCTAGGGAAAATAACATTCTGAAGTGTATTGGTATTTTCCAGTTTTTTGTGAATTTTGTTCTAAAACCACACATCCAAAGTCATATTTTATATAGTGCTATACATTTTACAGAATACTGTTCTATACATTATCTCATTTTATCATTACCACAGATTACAATCATTCCAAAATTATGTGTGCTAATAAAACAAATAAAATGTGTGTGAGTCAGGACTCCAGAGAGAGATAGTAACTGAAACCAAATTAAGGCTGACTTAATGGGGAGAGGAGGGAATTAATTTATTCATATATGTGTGAAATTCAGGGATGGAATTTGGCTTATGGCATGGCTGGATTCAGGGCCTCAGATTTTATTATCAAGAATCTGACTTTCCTCCCTCTGTTCCCCCTACCTACTCTATTTTCCTGTGTGTTACCCTCATTTTCAGGCAGATTCTCCCCTCTGGTGATAGAGATGACTGTGTAAGAGTCACCTGCCAGTTCAAAAATCACCATGGAAAAAGGGTGTCTTTTCTAACCGCTGTGGAAAATGTCCCAAGAGGACCGGGGTTTCCCCCACCTATTTCTAACCTGTCACTGGCCCTGGGAGGGAGTGTCTTCCTGGCCAGTCCTTCGGTTGTGTGTATACCTGGTGGCAGAGGACAAGGTCAGCTCCGTCCTATCACATGAACTATTCGATTATTATACAAGGGGAGAAGGGGAGGGTTCCTTAAAGGTACCTTCCAAAATTTTGATACTTTTTCAAAGGAGATTATTGATCCTGTTTTTACCAAGCAAAGGAAGATTGATTAAACATTTGCTCCAAATTAGATTTGTACCTTATACAAGTTTTTGCCTGTTACTTCATGCTTCTTGCCCATCTACATTTTAAGAATTATTTCTTCATATTGTTCTTTTTTCATTATTTAATTTAAAAAAAAAAAAACGCATTAAGCCCTGGCCGGTATGGTTCAGTTGGTTGGAGCATTGTCCAATACACCGAAAGGTCGCAGGTTCGATTCTCAGTCAGGGCACATACCTAAGTTGCAGGTTCTGTCCCCAATTAGGGCACATATGAGAGGTAAACCAATCAATATTTCTCTCTCTCCCTCCCCCCCTCTCCCCCCTCCCTTCTCTCTCTCTCCCTCTCCACCCTCCTCCTTCCATCCTTCCCTTCATCTCTCTAAAAAACAACATAAAACATTAATGTCTGTAATATATAAAGCTCTATTCTAGATACACAGGGAAATTTAAGAGTAGAAGAAAACATGGTCCTGATCATACAATATGTAGGATATTTAAATATACGAATATAGTCTCTGCTGGGAGTCATTTTGTTACAGGAGAATATGGTGAGGATTCACGTGGTGTAGGGATTGTTCCCTCTCCCCTCTCTAGTGTCCTAGGTGACCTTGGTGGTTTTCCTGACCTTGACCTCTACTAACAAAAGATGCACCTGCACCTTTTGCATTTGCCAGAAATGCAAAACAGTATAGGATGTAATTTGGTCTACAACATACAAACAAGAGGATGAAGCTATTTTAAAATACTAAGGAAAATATAGTTTTAACTGCTATAAAACCTCTATAATTGAAAATTTTTTTTCTTTTTATATGTTCTGGAAATTGAACAACTAGAGCAATTCAACCCACTTTCCTACCATGTCCTACCTACTGATACAAAATAAATTATAAAATTTTAATAACAGTGCCTGATTATGCAGACCCTAGAGTTAGTTCCCACCAATTGCCCAAATCCAAGGGAACTTATGACCCTGTGGGGAGAGGAAGGGCACACTTCAAATCCTCTGGCAAAACTTCTTAGTCACCTTAGAGAAGGAATAGAAAGGGATGGAGAGAGAGAGAGAGAAGGGAGCGGGAGGGAGTGGTGTGATGGAATGAGGGGGTGGTGGTGGTAGCTGGCTGTACATTTGCCTCCATGCCCAGTGGGGTTCCTCTGTTGACCAACTTGACCTAAAGCCTGGCAGTAATCCCTTAATGCATTGTAGCTGTCATTATTACTATTTTCTTCTCCCCCTCTCTCAATTTTTTTATTCTTATTTGTGTGCTGCAGTGTCCTAGGAGACTTGAATTTGTTTGGGCCCTGAGCATTTCCAGTTTGTGTTTTTGCTAAAGGCTGCAACTCCTTCAGTGTGATTTTCTTCCCATTACTTACTGTTTCTGGACTCTACTGATCTCTGTTTTTGTGATTTCTGTGACTTTTCACTACAGAGGCTTCCAAATATGACCTTAATAAAGATTTCCCAAAGATCGTTTTCCTGCTGTGAACAGCCTGATCCAGCGAATCAACCTTAGGAAGCGGCGAGACTCACTCCTCCTGGGCGGTGTTATTGGTGTCTGTACCGTCCTATTGCTGCTGTATGCTTTCCATTGATGGGACGCCTCCAGGGACTCTTGACAACTGCCACTTTCAGGCCCTGATCTGGAATAAGGACAAGTGGGAAGGAGAAAGTGACTGCCGTGATGATTAGCCTGACCAGCAGGATCGTTCAGGGCTGATAGTGCTGGACTCTGACCTGGTCAGGTTGAGCTGAAGCCACCGTTTTTCTAACACACTTCCTTCTGCTTTTAGTTTTAAAAAAGAAGTTTTCAGTTGCTTTTGTCTCCCCAGGGGGTAAGTAAACGAGTCAGAAAGAGAGTTTGCGCTTCAGTGATAGTGCCGGAGGCTGATGGCGAGCCAGGTCATAGCTGGGCTCTTCAGAAAACCAGGTCTCTCTCTATCCAAAGACTGCTTTCCTTTTAGCTGCCTGATTGGGTTGTGAATAAAAACAGTTCTTGTCCTTTTATTTTACACTCATGATGAAAAGTCACAAGTCGTTTTTAAGTCTGTACTATAAATTTCTACTGTGTCCCAACTCTTTTGGTACTCAAGGAAGATTCCATTTTTCACAGATTCTTTGAGATGCTGACAGGCCAACTTCAACAGAGTTGAGGTTGTCTTAAATGATGAACACTGCAAAAAAGCATTTTTCTTTTTTGTAATTCTCACCCAAGGATATGTTTTCATTGATTTTTTTAATTTTAATTTTTTTGAGAATGAGGAAGGGGGAGGGAGAGAGAGAGAAACATTGATTGGTTGCCTCCCATATGCGCCCCAACCAGGAATCAAACCCGCAACCTTTTCTGGTATATGGACAACGCTCCAACTGAGCCAGTCAGCAGGGTGTTCTTTTTTTTACTCATGTGCACATTGGGCTTACCTGTATTGCTGGAAAAGCTTCAAGAATGATAAGCTTTTTTTAAGGAGTCAATTATTGTTTTGATTTCTCCCATTTGGGTTAATATTTGCTACTAGAAGACAATGA
Organism: Corynorhinus townsendii; assembly: GCA_026230045.1. NCBI lineage: Eukaryota > Metazoa > Chordata > Mammalia > Chiroptera > Vespertilionidae > Corynorhinus > Corynorhinus townsendii. Next base: position 34,017,778 of record JAPDVU010000009.1, read on the forward strand.
AATCTTAGTTCTACCAGGACAAAAGAAGCTAATAGCCAGTGTCTGTCAATGCCCCCAACTATTCCTCATGTCAGGATTAACACTGATGACTGAGGGAGGGGACTGCTCAGTTTTCAGTGAGATCTGAACAAGCCACGTGTAAAAAGACATTGATCAAGGGGTCACCATTCAGATAATTCCATTTGTAAATGTTCCACGTTTATGAGCAAAAGTTTTAAGAACTACCGCCGGATATAACAGGAATTCTGTGTTCTGTGAAAATCTCTTCATTCCAAATCTTTTAAGCTTTTCCAAACATCCAGAGAATGGTGTCACTGTCGGAGGTGCATGTGACAGAATCTCTATCTGCACCTGTCCCCTCTTACCATCCCCAGAGAGCGACAAAATCTTAAACCACCCACCAGAATTCTTAAGTTTAACCATTTCTCAGTTTCTCTAAGTTCATTACTTTGTCTAACTGAACTACCCAAATAGTTTGAAGACTTCCAACTTCTACATCCTCACCAAGGAAGAGGCTGCTTTTCACCACTGGAACTTCTTATGCTATTTACAGTATTGGCTTCAGACTGCCGCCGGGAATGAAAGGATATTAGCATACAGTTCCTAGCTACATCAAAGTGTCGATGGTGTGTGTCATTCAGATGAACTTGATGTATAGGCTGATGGGTAAACTAATCCATGGTCTGATACAGACACTTAAAGGTTTTTCATTCTGGTGTCAGAGTTTTGTTATATTCTGGGTATGAAAGGCATTGGATATTTTTTTAACTATGGGGTTTATTTTTCTAAATATGGGTTGATTGATCAGTAGTTGATTGGGGGTGCCCTTAAAAGATAGTTTAAGTTTTCCCAATGCGAACCTTCAAGGGTCAGGGAAGGTCATTTATTAAATTCTCTGTTGGGAGAACGCTTTTCTCCCCTGACACTTTATTATCTTTGATTTTTCAAAGGGCCTTGATTGGTGGTTGTACCTCAGCTAGAATTTATGGGACTTTGGTTGCTATATAGTTGGCATTTATAAATCTGAAGTTTCATAAATAAAATTATTTATTTAATTATACTACCAGTCTTTTTTACTGGTCTGGTTATTTGGTGCATTCATCGAAGCTGACTGTGTGGCAGTAAAACTAGAACCTGCGCTAATCTAGCTCGCTGCCACTGATGAGCCTTTCCATTAGGGTTCTGCTTAAACAAAGTAAGAGAATTGTGTTGGGTATTTTCTTTATAAAGATAAAGAAACTAGTTCTTCCAAGGAAGTTGAGAAAGCGTGGTGTAGATGTTGTGGTCAGATAGGTCTGACTAGCCTCCCAGTGCTGTAGCCCATAGTGAGGTGTCCCGGGGCCAAATGGAGATAGGTGGTGAGGACAGTGCCCATCCTTCCTCTGCGAGTCCTTTAGGACAGCGGTCGCCAACCGTGATATCCGAAAGGATGGCGACCGCTGGTTTAAGGAAACCTTTGGAGCAGTGGTCGCCAACCGTGAGGTCTGAAAGGTTGGCGACCACTGCTTTAGGAGACCTGGAGCAAGAAACAGAAGTGTGCCATTGACAAGCAGAGGCTCAACATGGAGCCCACGGTAGCTGGTTTAAGAACTCTCAGTTTCATGCCACTTTTTTTTTTTTAACCATCTTGGTTTTTCTCCGTTTTTGCCATTCTTACAGACCTGTTGGTAGGCTCAGGAGCCAACAGTCGGCTACTCTTAGAGAAAGAGCAGAAGGACTTTCCTCTTTCTAGTCCCAAATGTTGCTGAGAGGGAATAGTCTCCCTCAGCTATTGTCTTATATAATCTTTCCTTTGGGGGTCTTTTTTGTAAACACTCAAAACTTTCCATTTCACTAAAAAGTATGACAAACCATGGCAACATAGAGGCAGAAAATTCCAAAACATACACTTCTGAGACTGTTTTAATGTGTTGGGAGAACACTTTTCTTCCCTAAAAAGGTTTAATAAATCTCTTACTAAAGTTCAGGCCCAAATGTCCAAGTGCTTTAGCCTCTGTCCTGGCTGTCTCTATTATGATTACTTTTAGATGCTGAAGGATTCCCTGTAACCAGCATTGGTCACCCTTTGCTTGTCTCCTGTTAGAAAAGGACTTTCCTTCTCCACTGTTCCTCTCCTTTGTACTAAAATTCACTTTACAGAGAATGCCATTTCCCACACTGCCCAGGGCTCAGATCAGGCATGCGAGTGAAATCCTGAGATGAGACGGGTGATGAGAGGGGAGACATCATGAGACTTTTTGTACCTAGAATCAAATATCTTTACTTTAGTTCTTTCCTGTTAGATGCTAAATAAATCTGAATAGAGAAATGTACCTATTGAGCCTTTTGGCCTCTAAATAATTGCACCCTTGGACTTGCATTCCCACCATTAACTCTCTGGTTCACTGTTAATAATCTCAACTTGGTGAAAAGGACTTTAAAAAACTGGACTAGCCTTTTGGTTTCTAATACCTTATGTTTGATCATCAATCAGATGTGATTTCTTGGAAATTAAGTTCTCTAACTTGCAACATTAAGCTGATGAGGCTAAGTGGCCATGCCTAGTGTCACCCTGTGGCAAATGTAACTAAAGAACAAATGGATCCTACTCAGAAAATTAAAATGGTTGCGTTCCATTCTCCTTTTGGGTTAGGGGTTCTTTAGCTGGTCTCCAAAAAGATGCAGAGCTTTACATCATGGACTTTATAACCTAATCTTGTTATTCCTTTATAAATCTGCGTGTCCTTATAGGGGAAAAGAAAATGAGGAACAAGTGATTCTTAAGGATGTTAATTGGATAAGCTGAGCCATGTCTTTCTCATTTTCTTTATACATAAGGTCTCACTTTAGTATCAAAGTATTTACATTTATTGCCATCCTATTAGCTCTTAGGGAGGGAAATCGATTCCAATCACACTTTACCATGATGGAAGATGTTTACTCTTGATAAATGCCAATACAGATTTTTAAAAATCTATTCCAAATGCACTTTCTAATTTTTTTGCTTTTAAAATGGCTTCTTGGAAACCAGTTTAATTGTATTTGTATTTAACTTTTGTTCTCATCTAAATGTGCATTTTCTGACTGTATAGAAGAAGCTTTGTTATGTAATTTAATAATAAACTAGAAATCTAAATGGTTGTGCCTATGGTTGTTTGTATTGGAATAGTACCATCAAGGCAGTTTGGGGTAGTGATTGTGCAACCTTTGGTTTGGGTATTTCTCTCGATGGCCTGAAACCCAGGGTGAAGCATTACAGGTACTGGAAATCCATCCCCTATTATTCCAAATCATCATGTGAACATTCCACTAATAACTTAGGCCAAGAGTTATTGGCCTAAGTTATTAGTGAAGGAGAATTCTCTTATCAAAACGAAACTTCAGAACAAAGGTTGGGAATGTAAAATTTAAAATTTAGCAGGAAAAATGTTTCCACCCTCCCTAAATAATGACTTCTTAACCTATAGATCAGAACTTGATTCTCCACCCCACCAGAGAGTTTGAAAATTCCCCCTTTCTTATTACCTCTCCAAATGTTATGTTTTCTGGGTTATTTTTTTAAATAACGGTATAAGTGAGATATAATTCACATACCATAAAACTCACCCTTTTAAAATGTACTGATAGGTTTTAGTATGTTAGTTGTGCAACCCATACCACTATCTAACTTCGGGACATTTTCATCACCCCAGAGTGAAACCCTGTGCCCATTAGCAGGGACTTCCCATCCCCCTCTTCATCCTTTTTATTTGACCACACTGTGCTTCCTTTCTCAGCTATCCCAGCTTTTCCCTTCCGCCCACTCACAGGGCCTCTAAAGTGGGATTCTGTTCATGGCTACCTAGCCCTGTGCAGCCAGACCTGTATGTGCACACCTCCACATAGACATGCATAAAACCCAACACCACATAGTGAGGCAGCCTTCTTGTTTTACAGGAAACGAGCCCAGAAGGATCAAGTAATTTGCTCACAGAGTGAGTAGAAAAGCAAGGTTTTGAATCCAGAGGGCTCTTTAATGCCAACAAATCTTTGATAGTTCCACAAAATACATTTTGAATCATGCCGTATGATTAGGAAAGAAACTATAAAAGAACCATCAGTTTTGCCTGTTTAAAGGCAACACATTTAGACTCCATTAAAAGCCCTGTGGCTTGATTATTTTCAAGGAAGGCTAACTACTAGCTAAATGCTTAATAAAAAGGTCTCATTTGTGAAATCACTTTTTCTTTACAAGAACGAAGGCATTGATGTAGGAAATACTTTTTTAATAGCATTACTCTAAACCAAACTTCCTACTCAACTCTGTGCCTTCTTGTTTAGAAACACAGGTCAGCACTGGCTGGGTAGCTCGGTTGGTTAGAGCGTTGTTCCATACGCCAAGGTTGTGGGTTTGATCCCCAGTCAGGGCACATACAAGAATCAACCAATGAATGCATACATAAGTGGAACAAATCAACAAATTGATGTGTCTCTCTCCCCTTCCTCTCTCTCTAAGGTCAACTTTCAAAAAAGAAACCACCGAGGTCTCCCTGGAGGTGGCAGACAAAGCACCTCAGCACAGATCCCAGTCAGTGCCCCAAGCTGGGGCGGTGGCGCATGTCCCTTCCTGGTGGAATGGCTTTGACAGGTGCCACTCCTACTGAACCTGGCCTTTCCTTGGGAAAGGCTCTGCGGCTCTGCCCACCTCCTCTGACCTCAGAGCTGCTTAGAAGCAAAAACAGGTGGGCAGGGGGCTGGAGAATCTCTGGAGGTAGTTGCCTTCGGGGCATTTTCTCTTGTTTCTCTGAAGCAGAAGCCGGGAGAAAAATATTTTCCTTCTGAAGATGCAGATCTGCTGGCTGGGTTGGAATAGAGAAGAATGAAGGCACTTTAGCCTGATGCCTTCTGCTCCACTCGGCCGAGCTTCCCCCCTTGGCAGAGCTGCTCAGCTCGAAAAGCTCTTTATTACTTACTCCTCGGTAGGCACTTAAAAGCTAAGAAGATTGGGTGCTGAAAGCCTGTAACTTTCAGCTTAGAGGAATCCCAGAGGTCACAGTGTTCTTTCTCCTCACCCTTGTAACATTACCTTCTAATTTGTGACCCTGATCATATTCCCTCCTTTGAGATAGAAAGCTCTTAGAAAAGTCACTTTCTCGTAATTAGTATATATCTTTCAGATACTTTCAAACAGCCAGTTGATCTTTTACTAATGAAATTGCTTCCAGCATCAGGGGGAGCAGGCAAAAATAGTCGGTAGCTACTTGTAACTCAGTGCCAAAATGTGTGGATTAAATATAATCACTTAGAGTGACAAGTTATCTCTGAATGAATGTGTCACTTAACTCTTAGAGTTCTCTCTCTGGTCATGGATAATATGCTGAGAATAAGGCACTGTGTGGCTTTGACGCTGGACTAAGTCCGCGGTCCTCTCCATTTCCTTCTCTGGTCTGACGTTGCTTTTGCCTTGGGCTGAGGCCTTGTTGTTCATCACTGGACTTGCATGTAACCGCCACCCTCTGAGCTGGGAGCCCTGCCTCTCCTCTGACCCTCTCACCCCACTCTGCACATAGCTGTCGTTTATCTTCCTAAATAACTTCCGACCTCTCGTTGCTCTGTTCAGGAATGTTTGGCAGCTCCCTGTCACCTGTGCCAGGGTGTTACGATAACTGGAAGGTACGGCCAGCATTTTGCTTCATTCATGCATACAACACCCAGAGATATAACCAGTCCTGTTCACTTAGTGAGGTGGTATTGTCCTTTTACAGATGGGAACCACACCCAAGAGATCAGAGTTCAGCAGTCCTCGAATAACATAGTTTCGTTCAGTGTCACTTCGTTATAATGTAGACAGATGCTACAGCAACTTAACTCTTCTATATATTATATTTTTAATTGATTTCAAAGAAAGAAAGAGAGAGGGAGAGAGAGATAGAAACATCAATTATGAGAGGGAATCATTGGCTGCCTCCCACATGCCCCATTCTGGGGATCCAGCCCACAACCCAGGCATGTGCCCTGACCAGGAATCAAACCAAACCGTGACCTCCTGATTCATGGGTCAATGCTTTTTTTTTTTTTTTTTTACATCAGTTAGCCTGTGGTAAGATTGATTTCATTATTGACATCATTTGTTAAAGTCACAACCTATATCAACGTTGTAAGGACTAACTGCTCCTGATAGCTACCAGCTGCCCTTTGCCTAACCAGTCTCCTCATCCCTCGTGAACTATAACCAGCAGTGACAAAAATGAGGCTTGGAGTGCAAAGTCCTATCTATTCTGACCCTGGATCTGATACTTTTAGGCCATGGGCAATCATTAACTCATTCTCTGAGTTCAGTTTTCTCATCTGCAAAAATGGACTCTAGCAACTTTATGCAGTCATAAAAATCAAATCAAATAAAAGATTACACTGGCACATAACTCCTCAGAAGGTTCTCAGCAAGTAATGTGGAGGCTGGGGGGTTTCCATTAGCCTGCAAGGCCCTGGAGAGCCAGGGCATGTTCTGTTCATCTTTATATCATGTGTATGAGCTTTATGCAAAAACTGTCACATAAATCTTTTTCTAAATCCAATTGAATGACTTGGAGCCCCCAACCTTTGGGGGTGATGAAATGTTTTGGAACTACATAGAGGAGGCGGTTGCACAATGATACGAATGTACTAAGTGCCACTGAATAATAATTTTGTGTTATGTGAAATTCACCTCAATTTTTTAGAAAAAGGGACTACTTAAATGGCCTTTCCTCTGGGAAGACTTCCTGACCTGCCCCTCCTCAGAATCTCCTATTTTCCTCCGTGTTCCCACCACCTCATCAATGAACAATGTTTTCATTGATTTTAGAGAGAGAGGAAGGGAGAGGGAGAGAGAGACCTTATGGGTTGTTTGTTTTACATGTAGAATATCAGTGAAAGATAGTAAGAAGATGGTATGAGCATTTGCCTCTGGGAGTGAACAAACTGAAAGTTATAGATGAAAAGCGCTCTTAATTTCTCACCCTGCATATACTGCATTTAATTGTTTAAATTATACTTTTTAAAAGAGAAACAGGCTGCTTTGAAAAATGTCAGTATAGAAACATGTTTTTAATGGGTGGATGGAGACTGTTCTGTTTAGCCAAGAGCACTTCGGCAACTCCACACTGGTGGGAAATCGGAGCACTGGCCCGTTAATGGAACCAGGAGCCTTTTACAGCGCACCATATTGAATCATTTATGGTCGTGCACGAGTGGCAATGTTGACGTCTGGGCTGCGGCTCTCCTAAGACCCCATCACACAGGACGCGGTATTTCTATTTAAGTGAATACGGTTCCAGCTTTTTCATTTCCTCCCTCTTCCCTGCTGAAGGTGCCCTATGGGAAGAGAACCCAAGAGTGGCTCTCCCAGCTTGTCTGTGATAAAAAATGTAGTAAAATTCCCTTCTCGCGGCCTGCTCTCTGCTTCCAGCCCTGCTTCCCACCTGGGACATGACTTAGGTTTGTGGGTGTGTTGCAGACCCTGGTAGGTAAGTGCCTCATCCAAGTTCATGTCCTTTTAGTGGTGAATTAACAAGAAATGCTTTATCTCCTAAGACCTCTTTGTGACTCTTTTCTGGTTCTGCTCTTTGACCCAACCCACTAATCAGTTCATAAAAATTTCACATAAACTAAAATTTATTTCCTAGACTGGCTTGGTTCTATCTCGTTAATATTTAAGTCCAAGGAAGCATGGACATTTGCCTTAAAGACGCTCTTTATTGCAGGGAAAGATCTATATAGTGCCGTCATTGATTGTTCTATGATAGTTTATTTCAGCCCAAACCTCTCTGTACCCTTCTGTTGAAAGTGGCAAATTCTTATGGATCAAGGTTTTTTTCATGTAGTGCAGCACACACAGCTTCCCATGCCATTAAATTTTCATGTGCAGCATCCTTTGCAATGGGCTACATTGCATTTCACCATGCAGACCCCCAGCTCCTGATTGTTCAATTACACAAATATAACACCCTATTTTCAAACTATAAAGTGGTTTCCAATTTTTATCCCATTATAAGCAACACTTGGTTTTCCCTTTTTTTTATTTTTATTTTTATCTTTATTTTTTAAAAATATATTTTATTGACTTTTTACAGAGAAGAAGGGAGAGGGATAGAGAGTTAGAAACATCAATGAGGGAGAAACATTGATCAGCTGCCTCCTGCACACCCCCTACTGGGGATTTGCCTGCAACCCAGGTACATGCCCTTGACCGGAATCGAACCTGGGACCTTTAAGTCTGCAGGCTGACACTCTATCCACTGAGCCAAACCAGTTAGGGCTTTCCCTTTTAATTTTTATTATTTTATTTTATTTTTAAAATATATTTTATTAATTTTTACAGAGAAGAAGGGAAAGGGATAGAGGGTTAGAAACATCAATCAGCTGCCTCCTGCACACCCCCTACTGGGGATGTGCCCGCAACCAAGGTACATGCCCTTGACCGGAATCAAACCTGGGACCCTTCAGTCCCCAGGCCATTGCTCTATCCACTGAGCCAAACTGGTAAGAGCGCAATTTTCCTTTTTTAAAATCCTCAAAGCAGGATAGATTCTGCCAATTCCCAGACTACTGTTAGGTCTGAACGCTCTTGGTATCTATCTATCTATCTATCTATCTATCTATCTATCTATCCATCTGTGTGTGTGTGTGTGTGTGTGTTTATTTTTTGAATTGGGCCCAGTTGAGCTCCCCAATTTGCCATGAGGAATGTCTAGGCTATTTCTCGTAAATGTAATAAGAAGGGAGCCCAAGAAGGATGATGCTAACGTGGAGAGAGTAGCACCCATTTAGAGTGGGCCAGGAATAGTTTTCATGGAAGCAGGGATGAGGTGGGAAACTAAATGGCCTCCCTGAAAGGTCCCTTTTAACACTCTGAGTCTCATGGTCCCCCAGGGCTGCCTATTCTTTGGAACACTCCACCTCCTATTTGTTGATTTCTTACTATGGTCATTCTCAATCCCCGTCGCATATTAGAATCACCTGGGAAAGAGGGGGTTAAAAATGTAGGTATACCAGATCTACCCACAAGAAGTTTTGATCCAAGTGGACTGGGGTTGATCATCAAAATTTGTTTTTATTGATGAGAGAGAGAAAACATCTACCTATTGTTCCACCAATTTATGCATTCATTGGGTGCTCCTTGTATGTGCCCTGACAGGGGATGGAACCCACAATCTTGGTGCATTGGGTCGATGCTCTAATGCCCGTGGTCGACAAACTGCAGCTCGTGAGCCACATGCGCCTCTTTGGCCCCTTGAGTGTGGCTCTTCCACAAAATATCATGGCCTGGGTGAGTCTATTTTGAAGAAGTGGCGTTAGAAGAAGTTTAAGTTTAAAAAATTTGGCTCTCAAAAGAAATTTCAATCGTTGTACTGTTGATTTTTGGCTCTGTTGACTAATGAGTTTGCCGACCACTGCCTAACCAGCTACCCAGCCAGTACCCAGCCAGGGCCGGAATTTGTTCTAAAATTCTCAGGTGGCCTGAACCTCAACTTGCAGTCAAGGCTGAGAACCTCTGCTTTGTGGCTTCCTACCTTCCAGCCGGGCCTGAGTAGCTGGCCTTGGTGCTGAATCCCATCAGGTGACAGTTTGTTTTCAGGGTGCCCCCCACTTCCCATTGGGCTCTGCCAAAGCCACAAGCAGCTGTTCCAAAAATGCTGATGCATGGAGGAAGCACATCCCAGCTCATACTGAGTGATTAGGCTGGAAGATCAGCACTTCACTGCAGCTGCATCCACCTCCCGAGACAGCCAATTAGCTACAGAAACAGGAGCCACTGCCTAAAGGAGCTCTTTCGGGGCGAGCTTTTAATGCCCAAAAGAACATTGTGTAGCTGAACAATAGGACATTCACATCACACAAAAGCATCTTGCTTTGGGTTACAGTGTTTGGTTCCTGAGGAAGAGAGCTTCACCGTGGACCTGGAACTTGGCAGCACTGCAGACGAGGGAGGAGCATGCCTGGCAATCTGGGGGTGCAGCCAGCTGTGGAGGAAGGGGCCTTAGAGTCAGAAGATGTGGCCTGAACCTCATTCCTACTTTTGCCTAGCAGCATGACTTTACCTTAATCCACCGAATGGTCCATTCCTTCTCTATAAAACGGGGATAAAGATGGCTACCATAATTATGCTCTAATTATGTTGTCACTGTGTGAAGCAATGCTCATAAGTATATCAACAAAGTCAGGGAGGCATGGCTAACCGATAGAAGAGAGATTTGTGTGTTTGTGCTGATGGTCAGGAACAAGGCCTCCTCTTATGCCTCCTTAGACCTCTTTCTTGCTGATGGGAGGGTTGCTGGCAGCCACACCCACTGTGATAAGGGCAGCGAGGGGGAAATGTGAGCTGTGTTCTGTGTGGTTCCAGGGGACAGGCAGGTGGAGCCCAGCAGTTGGTAGGGGAACAAGCCCGGCGGGAGATTCTGATGAACACCAACGTCTGAAACCCCTGCTCCGGAGCATTCCGTTGCGTGAATATCTACATTCCACTTGGCTATTCCATTGTAGATGGGTAGTTTTTGTTTTAAGTTTGGAACTGTTACAGATGGTGCTGTTCTGAACAATCTTGAATATGGGTTTTGGGGACATGCGTGTATACTTTTCTGTTGGTTACATATGCCTAGGAGTAGGATTGTTGGATTATAGCTTATGCATGTATTCAGCTTTAGTAGACACTGACCAACAGTTTTCCAAAATAATGGTGCCGATTTCCATTCCTATCAGCAGTGTATTTCACGCCCTCTACATCTTCACCAATACGTGGGGTTACCAACCTGACTTTGCATTCTCCTGATGACTGATGTCTTTATATGAGTGTTTTTATATGCTCAATCTCTATTAGAACATTCTTTATATAGTACCCCTCAAGTTTTTGTACATGCATTAATTAAACTTTTTCAATTAATGTTGCCATTATTGAATAGATATATTGCAAATATACCCTGCCCAGTGGGGATGTGTCTCTCTCACATCAATGTTTCCCTCTCTCTCTCTCCCTCCTTTCCTCCCTCCCTTCCACACTCTCTAAAAATGAATGGGAAAAAATCCTCTGGTGAGGATTAACAACAACAACAACCAAGAATGAGACTGAAGTTTTTGGTGAAAATGAAAATCTACAATTTACTGTCTTTAATTCATCTGTGCTCTGCCTGTCTGCCCTGTTAGCCATCTGTAAAGGGGGTGCCTTTTTCACATCTGTTTGCTCTCTAATCACATGACAGTGTCCCCAGATGGAGGGTTTTCTTAATTTCTGCATCATTGAATCCCTGAGCAAGGAGAAGGCTTAAGGGAGGCGGTTTTCCTTCCCTGCAGGACCTCTTATCCTCCTGAGAGTGAACCTCCAGGGCTCAGACCCCACCAATTCCCCCACACCCCTGCACCCCTGATCTGCCCTTTTTGAGGGGGGCATCATGGGGAGAGGGCTCTCTGGGGAGCACAGCCTGCCGGGGCAGGGTTCCTCAGGGAGGCTCCTCGGGCAGGTGGGACTTTGCCCTTGTGGATGGGCCAATCAGGGCGCTCACTGGGGCCAGGACTGAGCCAGAGGACTCTTAGAAACAGACTCTCCAGAAACGTGAGCATGCCGTCCAGAAATGAGAACCCCTCGCGAGGCTCCTCACTAACGTGATGGCTTGGCCTGGGAAGTTAAATAGCTCTGGCTGGGTAAGTGCTGATGGCTGTAGGCCCAGAAGAAGACTGACAACTGGGAAAGGGCCCAGGTTTGGAGGACAGAAAAACTTGCACTAGATTTTGAACTAGAAGCTGTCAGAGCTCTTTGTGGGCTCACACTTTGTAAACAGTCGCTTGTGGGAGACACCGAATTGCAATGGTCTTCTCAAAAGCGCACTGAGATAGTTCTAGTTTTGAAATAACAAAGACCCAGAGGTGAGCTCATTTATTTTAATGAAAAGTGCGACTGATATTTGATTTCATGTGAAGTGATGCATATATCCATTGGTGAACTAGTACCATCTCCTGTCTGAATTTTTTCACAATTATCTAAAATATGTTTCATAAACATTGAGCGGTGCATTTTGGATGGATTAAGGTGAACTCGCATTAAACCAATCTAACAGCAAGAGAACCTTTATCTTCTGCATTGACAAGAACAAAGGGCCACCCCATTTTACATTCCCACAAGACCTTTGCCTCAGTTAATCAGCTAACGAAGCCTCTTCGTTAAGTTCAGCCTTGTGAAACCCATTTTCCTATCAGCACAGACGGAGGCTTTTGATAAAACAGTGTCAAATGAAAAGAGCATTTAGGATCTTATATTCTGTTACTACTAGAGGACCAGTGCCGGAAAATTGTGCACAGGTAGGGTCCCTAGCGGCTGCTGGCTGTTGGCCGGGCCTCCCTCCCTTCCCCTGGCCTGCCCCCTGGTCGAACTCCTGGAAGAACTCCTGGTCGAGGGGACAATTTGCATACTACGCTTTTATTGCATAGGATATCTGCAATTCCAGGTCTAACTCCATTGCTGATCATCTGTGAGACCTTGAGCACATTCAAGTAACCTCTCAGATTTCCGTACAAACCACCCGAAGATGAGCTGTAGCCTAACACAGAGCTGCTCCTCTGCCCTCATGCTGCCTGCCTGGGTGCTGCTTTTGGGCAGATGTGCAATTCGGGCACCCATGTTACTGGGCTGCTTCTCTATGCCTCCTGCTGTCCTCCTGTGCCTAGCCGGGCACCAAGGCCACTTCTCCCTCCCATCCCCTCCTACCTCCCCTCCCCAGCAAGAAGAACATGAAGAAATCAGTATACAAAGTGGCATGAAATGGGTGATCACCACTGAGAAAACATACACATTGCCCTGAATTCATCAGACATGCAGTAAAGTACCTATTATGTGCCCAGCCCTGTCCTGAGCCCTGGGGCATTTGCTATGTACAAAAAAGAGACTTAGGTGGGGGGGTGGGGGGAGGGAGAAGCAGACAGTAAACAAGCAAACCAACAAGATGAGTACAGAAAATAAGTTTATGGCACATGAAAAAGTGTCTGGGGTATGCAATTTGGGGACATTTTGTTTTGTTGATTACTTTTTGCATTTTCCAAGTTTGCCACGACGGGGTTGTATTAATTATGTCATCAGATGCAATTAAAGAAGAAAAAGCACACACTCCACACTCCAGGGGAAGTAACTTGGAGGAGAGTGAGCACATGCAGGTAGTGAAGTGTGGCAGCGGGTGAGGGGAGGGGTGCTTGTGCGACGTTTGTTGCCCTCTATTTCCCCCACGTTCTGTCCTGTTGTCATTACGTTGCACCTGTAATTAAACCCGCTGCGCAGGGAGCCCCCGTCCCCCGCCTCCTCGGTGCGTGTTTACCTCCAGCCTGTTTAACCAGCACGAAAGCAGCTCCCATGGGCCATGATCAAAACATCGAGCTTGGCCCTCCTGGGAGGGCAGCCCAGCCCTGCCTGGAGCTGTGTGCATCCCCCTCCCTCCAGGGAATGTCCTGAGACCCTAGGGTGTCTTCCCTGGCCAACCGCCAGAGGGCGCCTGACCTGGGACCTCCTTTTGCTTCCCAAAGCCCTCAATTGATGGATGGGCTGCAGGAGGGCCGAGGGGTCTGGTTTGAGGGATGAAAGGAAGTCACACAGGACTATTCTTTTTTAAAATATATATTTTTATTCATTTCAGAGAGGAAGGGAGAGGGAGAGAGAGCGAGAAACATCAATGATGAGAGAGAATCATTGATCGGCTGCCTTTTGCAAGCCTCACTTTAGGGATTGAGCCAGGAGCCCAGGCGTATGCCCTGACCGGGAATCCAACCATGACCTCCTGGATCATAGGTCGACACTCAACCTGAGCCACGCCAGCTGGGCACCCAGGACTATTCTTACATCCAGGTTCAAAACCATCATGTGGACTTCCTGGCATCCAAGTGGCCCCTAAATGGACATCTTGTTACAGCCACAGGCCTTCAGAAAGGTTAGCAGGGGAAGGAGGAGGTACCTGAGGCATCTGCCTCCAGCTGGGGTGATGGGAGGGAGGGCTGCTATGGGAAATTGTGGGGCGGGGGCTGAGAGGAGATGCTGGAGACAGGAGCCGGATGGAAGCATCCAGGTCTAGGATGAAGGCCAAGAGCAAGAACTGAATCAAAAGCCAAGGTCAGCAAAAGTGAATCATGGGAAGGTCCCTGGAGGTGATGCCGAGGGAGGGAGCTTTTCTGGAGACCTGCCCAGTCAGTCAGCGCCTCTGGGCTTCTAGCCCTTCTGAAGCACCTGCTCCATCCCACCGTGTGCTCATTGTATGTGTCCTCTCAGGCAGGGGAAGCTGGCAGGTGTGAAGAGGCAGGCCAGAGGGGAACTGACAGGACTGTGACTTCAAAGCCCTGCAGAGTCCAGCTATGATGCAAAGAGCCCTTTTATTATAAAGTGACTGTTGCTGCCTATTTTTTTAAATTACTTTTTAAAAGCCTGGGAGAAAAATGCTCAATATTCCCATTGATTGCCTTGGTTAATGGATTATGGGGAATATTTTTTCTCCCTCATACATTCCTACTTTTTAAAAATTAAATTCTAGCCCAGCCAGTGTGGCTCAGTGATTGAACATCGACCTGTGAACCAGGAGGTCATGGTTTGATTCCCGGTCGGTCAGGGCACACGCCCGGGTCGTGGGTTCAATCCCCAGGGGGGGGATGTGCAGGAGGCAGCTGATCCATGATTCTCTCTCATCATTGATGTTTCTATTTCTCTCTCCCTCTCCCTTCCTCTCTGAAATCAATAAAAATGTATTTTTAAAAATAATAACAATTAAAATTTAAAATGAAATTATAAGTTATAAAAGTAATACAGAAATAAGTGCTCATCCTAAGATCCTGAGGGTATGAGATATACGGAATAAAAACTGGAATGCTGCCTTGCTTGCCCCCCACCCATGGTGACTGACTGCTGATTTCAGTTTGGTGCATATAATTTGTATTCTTTTTATGTTTTTTTTTTAAATGTGTTTTTATTTGGAGAGAGGGAGGGGAAGGGAGAGGGATAGAGATAGAAACATTGATGAGAGAGACAAATATGGATTGGCTGCCTCCAGACTCCACAAGTCAGACCTGTGCCCTGACCGGGAATCGATAAGGTAGCCTCTTGGTTTATGGGTTGGTGCTCAACCACTGAGCCACATCAGCTGGGCTTTTTTTTTTTCAAGTTTAAAGAATGACTACTGCATGGGCCGGGGGTCACAGAAAGTCCTTGTGGAGGATGATTGCTTAACCGCATGCGTGTGCCTGATGGTCAGGGCGAGCATTGCGCCATCGGAGGCCCCTGGGACCCTGGTCCTTGCGCCACGTCCTCCTGCTCACTGCATCCTGGGACCGTTCCAGGAAGACCAGGTCTCCTCTCACCCAGAAACCTCTTCGTCTGGCAGGCAACCGTGCACAAGGGGATCCTTGAGAGAACTTCTTTGAGGAGCCTAGAATTCAAACCACATTAAGAAATGTGTGGAAGAAAATTCCCCATTCAGGGGAAGAAGATGGCAGCTGGCAGGACGGAGGTGAGGGAGAGGAAGTGAGCGAGTGAGGGTATGAAAGGAGAGTGTGTGGATGTGCGTGGTGTGTGTGTGAGTGAGTGAGGGAAAGTTAAATCGCACAGGAGCAGCAGGGGCTGGCAGACAGGCTCTCCTTGATAAGGAGAGACTACCACCGCTGCGGGCACTCCCCAGACGGCGGGACTCCAGCACTTAGCCTATGCCATCTTGAAGGGGAGAAGGCCTTTTTTAGGAACTCATCAGCACCACCACCCAGACAGGTCTTGGAACTGCCCCGAGACCCAGCAGCCACTCCAGCCCAAATCCTGCTACCCCAGCTGCAGACCCTCGGACCCTGGGACCTCCACCTCCAAAGGAGCACCGCTTGGCAGCAAAATTGACAGCCAGTTTAAAATGGAATTGCCATGGCCTAGAGCAAAGAATATCCTTACATGATATTATTGTACAATCTCATTATAATTTTTCCCAGATTTGTACTACCCCCATTACCTATCATAGTACCTCGCACCCTTGGGAATCAATAAAAAATCATCATTTTAGTGCTGGGAGACAAAGGTAACACATCTCTTGATATTTTAGAATTACAACAGCATAATGTACAATTATCCCAAATAAACTTACAAACTAATTCTTTGAATGTCTGGCTGCAATTTAAAAAGGACATTAAAGGACTTAATCCCTTCCACTGTGTAGAGGGCCCCCTGGGAAGGCACCTGAGCATTCTATATTGGTTCCTCTTGCCCTTTTGGCCAAGAGGGACCCTCTTCTCACAATCCAATTGCCCTCAGCTGTTGCCTGAGCTTTCTGTTCATGCTGAGGTTGAAGCCTCGTGGTGGCTGGTACCATGGATCTGTCTCTCGCCCAGTGGGGTGAGCTGGGACCAGGTTTCTGGAGAAGAAACCTGAGTTCCCCAAGATATGTGATTAGTGCTGGGGCCCCACCAGCAGGCGAGGGGATCCCAAGACAGGTGCTGGGCGTGGAGGCCACGGGGACATAGGCTACCAAGGAGACAGAACTGAACTTCACATCACCCTGCTTGGCCCTGGAGGATGGCTGGTTAGCCAGAGACGGGTAAGATTCATCAGGGAAGGAACAACCTAAGACAGGCACAGTTGCAGAGGGGCCAACAGGAGAGAACTTGGGGGGTCAACAGAAGTGGAATTACAGACCCTCACCCCTCCAACTTTGTAGGGGCCTGAATCCACACCCCTTCTGAGGGAGGTCTCCTGCCCCCATGGCTGCTTCACTTCCCATGCCCAGCTCAAATCGGGACCCAGGTAACAGACAGAGACTTGGCAGACAGCAGCTGCCTGCTCACTACAACAAGACTTGTTTGAGTTATCTTGTACCCATGGTATGGGGAAGTGGGTTTTTGATATCTGAATCCAACCTAGCACCAGGAATGCTCAGGGCCTACTCAAGAAGGCAAATAATCCTTTCCACTAATATTTACAGGGTAAAATAATATTGTTGTTAGAGTATTAAATTTGACAGTAAAATAGTAGTCAAGTTCTCAGACTAATTTAAATTGGCTAAGTGAAATAAGCGAATGTTCTAGAAAAATTAATGGTACTGGACAAAAAGCTGTTCCTAAAGTGTTAACTAAAAAGTTTATTGGTAGTTCATCTCATGGTAAAATTGCGTAACATGTAATGAACCTAAAGCAGTCATATTTTAGTGCAAAAAATTAAAATTTAAAAGCTATCAAGACTACATTATAAAATTTCCAAAAGCCTCCTAATATTTAAATCAAAAAAGGGGGGATAATAGAAAAATATCATGTAAGGAAAAATATTCGGTAAGTAAATTACATCTAGAAAATTTTTACTCTAGAAAATTAACTTTCATTTGTAATGCTAACAGCAAGACACCCATGAAAAACACACATTGTGTCAAAACAAGCCAAAGGAAAATCGTTTGGGCAAAAACTGAAAAAGGATCCCAAGTCAAATTTATAGAAAAGATTCCTTTATTAACTTTTGGTCGAGAATATGCTTGTATATTTTCAGAAAACACCTCCAAGACCATGTGGATCCCTGCAACAGAGAGGAATTGACAGGACTGCTCCAGCCATGAAGACAGAAGAGAAACAGTCCAGAGATGGAAGACGCTGACGACGCCTTGCCATACTAACAGTCAGCAGCTGTGTGTCGCTGCAGGTTGCCCAGGACCAAACCAGAGAGGGTCGGACCTGCATTACCACCATTTGTCCACCATCCAGAACTGAAATATCATTGCTGACATGTACACATAAGGAACTGTTTGACATTGAAATTGGGACTCAAAAGAACTGTTGGCCCAGAAAGAAACTCACTACAGACTGATTCATTTGCCTCCCAGTATAACCATTATTGCTTGCCTCATTTTCGGTTCTTATAAGGGTATTTCTAGTATCACATGATCTCACTCATGTAGGGGAAATAATGAATAACATAAACTGATGAACAAAAACAGACCTGGAGACAGGGAAGCATCGATCAGACTGTCAAACCTCAGAGGGAAGGTAGGGAAGGGTGGGGGTAAGGAGGAGAGATCAACCTAAGGACTTGTATGCATGCATATAAGCCTAACCAGTGGTCACCGACAACAGGGGAGTGGGGGCATGCATGGGGAAGGGTTTGGGATGGGAATGGGGGGATGAGGACAAATATGTGATACCTTAATCAATAAAGAAATTAAAAAAAAAAATTCCCCATTCAGTGGCAAACAAATGGAGGACCTTTGGAGAAATGGAGCAAACTGAGGCAAGAATGCAGGCTAAATCTGCCTCCCACTACTCCCCCTCCTGCTCTAACTGCTGCCTCCCACTTGCCCCAAAGGCAAATTCACAGCGAGAAGGAGGCTTCTGGCTGAGAGTCCCGGTAGCCTGGAGCTACGGGAGCCATGGAGAAAGGAGAGGCAGCTCAGAGGCCCAGCCATCATTCCCGGGGGAGGCCCCAACAGCCAGGCCTGGCCAGCCTCTGTGTTCCAGGCTCCCAGCTGCCTGGCCCGGGAGCTGCCTTGTGGAGCTCCACCTTGCAGCATCCTCCCTCTTCCTGACCCAAGTGGTTGCCTTGGCAATTAGCCAGCTGCGCCTGTGGGGACATGAGGCTCTTCTTCCCGGCTCCCAAGAGCAGCAAGAGCTGCTCCTGGAGCACCTTTGGAATATGTTTGCCGAGCATGTGCCCTGTTTTTAAATTACAGGCAAGAAAAAAAATTGGAGAGGAAAACGGGACACGTATGCGCCCAGCAATGGGAGAAAAGATAAGTCCATACATAAATGATGGCTCATTCATATTATACAGCCCCTAAAAAGGATGTTCACAAAAAGCCTTTTGTTGCATGGGGAATGCTTGGCTCAGCAAATCTAAAGTAGGTTTGCAAGAGAATACTCCTCAAAGAGGAGGCCAGATAGTAAATATTCCCAAAAGTTACTGTGATTCCCAACATCGCTGTGTGATGAGTCAGGGCTTGGTGGTGCACTACGTTTAAGAAGCCCTGCATCTATGCCCTCTCGGAGATTCACGTCGCATGTGGGTGTATTAGAGCCCCGAGAAGTCATACAATCAAATGACTGTCGTGAGCCTTCCTTCATTCTGTGCTTCCCTGGACTAGTGGATGACAGAGGCCTTTTCTAAAGAGCCCCCTTCCCAGCCACAGGGCTTAGGCGCGTCTCCCTGCCTCATTGCCTGGCTCCCTATTGGTCACCGTGTCTCCAGGAGGTGGGTGGCTCCTCACACCCTCCTGGAGGTGCCCAGGAGCCCCCTTGATGCCCCTGATTCCCACCCCATGGCCTGGCACCTGGGGATTTGCAGTAGAGCTTTTGGGTTGGACTGAGGGTCCATGTTTGTTTTCCGTTTTAAGTCCTAAAGATCTGACTTTTCCTTCCTTCTTCTTTAAATGGTGTTTATCACAGATGCTATCATAAGAGGAGCAATTCATTCATCTACCCACAATCACTACCTGGGCAGGAGCCAGGTGCACTACCTGGCCTTCCCAACATCGCTGTGTGATGAGTCAGCACTTTCTCACCTGGACCTTGGCCCACGCCAACAAAATAAAAATAAATAAGCTAGCTGGTTCCTGCCACAGAAATGAACATAGTGAATGGGTTTGGAGCCGAGGTCAGCAGACTATGGCCTAGGGGCCAATTCCAGTCCACCCCACGTTTTAGCAAGTAAAGCTTTGTCGGGCCCAGCCGTACGCATTCATTTATGTACAGGGGTCCTCAGAGATACTGCGGGCCCAGTTTCCAGACCCCGCAATAAAGCGAGGGTGGTCATGAAGTCAGTCATAAGCTCTTGCTGGGGAGGGTCTTCCTCCAGTGTACAAAAAGCGCAACAAAGCGCTGTGCGCCTGCACTGTCTATGTTCCTTCCGGCGTCAGGGGCGGGCTTGGTTAGTTGTGCAGATGCCGCATGGCCGGCAAAGCCTGAAATATTTACTATCTGGCCTCTGACAGGGAAAGGCTGCCAATTCCTCATTGAGAGGATTTCCCAAAAGTTTCTGTGATTTCCTCACCCTGTGCAATAAGGAAAAGTGTCCAGTCTGACAGTGCATTGCAAATAATTTTCCTTTCTTTTATTTATTTTTAGACACATTTTTATTGATTTTAGAGAGGAAGGGAGGGAGAGAAATAGAAACAGCCATGATGAGAAAGAATCATTGATTGGCTGCCTCCTGCACACCCCACATTGGGGATTCAGCCTGCAACCCAGGCATGTGCCCTGCCCAGGAATCAAACCCAGGATCTCCTCGTTCATAGGTTGACACGCAACCACTGAGCCACGCTGGTTGGGCTCTTTCTTTTTTCTTTTTGGTTGATATGAGAGAGAGAGAGAGAGAGAGAGATTGATTTGTTGTTCCACTTACCTATGCACTCATTGCTTGATTCTTGTATGTGCCCTGACCGGGGATCGAACCCTCAACCTTGGCGTATCAGGACAATGCTCGAACCAACTAAACTGGGCCCCAAATACTGTTTCAAAGCAAGGAAAGATAACCTTATACTCTTTATTTTTTTATTCTTATTGTTGACACTATTACAGATGTCCCCAGAGGAGTAGTGGAGCAGAGCTGGGACAGCAGTGGGGGACTGAAGGTCAACTCCGCAGCCACCCGCAGGGGCTCAGGATGATGGAAGGGGGATGTCTCAGCGGTGACAGTGAGAACAGACTTGCCACCCTGTCCTGGACACCCAACCTGCTCTAACCGCCTGGAAAGGGGAGGAAATCTGAGCCCATGAGCTTAGGTCTCTGCCACCATGCCGAATGGGGCAAGGGGACATTGGCTTTGACTATAAAGAACAGTAGCACACATTTCTTGCATACCTGCGTTTGGTCTCAGTTGGTACGTGGCACAGCCCCCTTAATTAATTGGGTTAAATGGACCCATTGAACAGAACTGAGCCAGGTCCAGCATCAGGGCTGCGCTGGTGGATTCCAACACCTGCCCTCCCCCTGCACCTGGGCGCTCCCTGCCCTGCCAGGCCCCTGGGAAGCCCGAGACTATCGTTTGGAAAAATTCGGTCGGAGAAGGAAAGTCACTGGAGAAATACTGAATAATTCTTCCCATGTCCTCCTACCACCATCACCGCCTCTTGTCCCACACCCTGCGCACCCACACCCACACCATGAGGCCCCATGCCCCTGTGAAGCTCTGGCTACACCCTAGCGCCCACCCCCTTCCCAGCTGGTGCCCTCAGCCCTTCACCAAGACATTGGCAACAAGGAAAGAAGCCACCATTTGTTATAAATGGTGTCAACGATGACAGGTGGTGTTTGCTGAGCAGGTGCTGCAGGTCAGCGTGATGGTAGGTCCTTCTCACACATAAAGCACTCCACCTATCAGAGAGGTCACAGGGCTCAACAGGTGAGTCAGGCCGCGTGACCCGGGAGTCCTAGGTGACCAGAGCATGACAAGGGTGGGCACTGGCTCCTGGGGCTGCGGGCAGCTCTGTTTGGGTTGGGACAGGTTCATTGCAACCCCAAACCCGTGAGGCCTTTCCTGGGCCTGCCCTGTGGGCAGGGGAGAAACTTCGAGGTTCAGCACGCCCTCCCCAGAAGCCCCTTAAGCAAAGAAAAGGAAGCCCTGAGCTGGGGCGGAGCCCGGATCCTGGGGTTTGCAATCCTCAGCACTTCCTTCCCCTGATGAATTATTCACGTCCATGGCCAGGGGGCAGATCAATAATGCAGGAGGCAGAACCGGCAGGGCCCAGCTTCCAGCTGACCAGCTCTGCTCCCAGCCCCGGGGAGGCACTCTCCGCAGGCCTCTACGCCCAGGAAGGGGACCTCTGGACAGTTTCAGCGCCTCCTCTGCCTGAAGAGACCCATCTGGTCCTGGGCACAAAAGAATCATGTCCCTGTGCCGACCCGGAGCGTAGAATCCCTGCCGTAGGACAAGAGAGCCAGACACCGCAGCTTCGCCAGGCTCCCCCTTCGCTCTTCCTCTGGCTCTGGCGGGTGGAGACCCAGGAGACCTCGGGTGTTAATTTGGGTTGTGAGTAGAAGTTTCCATCCAAGCAGCTTTAAGGCACCTGCTTGACTTCTCTCCATCCCTGAGCAGGTTTCAGCAGGTCCACAGTGGGGGCCAGAGGCTGGGGGAAGGGGGGCAGTTCCGGGTTCCTTGGGAATTGTGCTTTTGGGACACACACACACACACACACACACACACACACACACACAGGCTGCAGTCTCCCTGGTAAACACTTCGGGAGTAGGGGGCAGACCTTTTCTGCTATGAGAGCCTGTGAACTGTGCGGTGCCTCTCTCTGTCCTCTTTGCTTCTCAGTATTGCTTAGGTCAGTGGTCGGCAAACTCATTAGTTAACAGAGCGTCAAACCGCGGCTCGCGAGATGCATGTGGCTCGCGAGCCGCGGTTTGCTGACCACTGGCTTAGGTTTTCTCAGTTTGTTATAGTAGACCAGGCAGCAAGTAAGAGAGAAAGGAACGCGGTGGTTTTTAGAGGGGAGATTCAAGACCCCCTGGAGAGGGTGTGCGAAGGTGAGCAGCGCTGTGGTGAGCTGGCCCCTCGGCTCCAGGCCTGGCCGGGAGCGTCCCAGCTTTAAAGCGCAGTGAACCCCCTGAGAATCGTCAAGGGCCGACATTCTGAGTCGTTGCATTAGGCCAGGGTTTCTGCATTGCTGACAGATCCCGTGACGCCCAGGGACACACTTTGAGTAGCAAGACTGTGAGTCTAGCCCAGTGGGTCCCAACCTCAAATGACCATTGCGATCACCTGGAAAGCTTTTAAAAACCTCGTGCGCAGGCCACGCCCAGATCACGTAAACCAGATCTGCAGGCGTGGCAGCCTGGTGTCAGCATTTTCCAAAAAACCCAGGTGATTCCCGTGGGCAGCCGGGACTGAGGCCTGCTCTAGGCCCGCTCAGCTCGCCCCTTTACCTCACTCCTTAGACTGAGGCCCAGAGACAGGCGGGGCTGCCCGAGGTGACGCAGCCAGTGAGTGGGAGGCGTGGGCCCGGGCCAGGGCGCTCCTTGTCTTCTCTCAAGCATCGGGAGTGGGAAGTGGCAGGTAGGGCTGGGAAGCGGGGAGCAGGGACTCAGGCTCAGGGTCACCTGCAGGGCCCAGAACCTCCCAGATTCTGGGGTACTCTCCAGGCTGTGCCCCGGGAAATAGCTATTCATGTCCCCCAGGTGTCCCCAGCCCTCACAGGTCACCAGGAAGCAGCCCCCTGGGTGTGCGGAGCAGATTATTACCCCATTTGCCATGGGGGTCAGGGTTCAGAGCGTACGGGCTGCTGTCCGGGGCACAGCGCCTGTCATTTGAAACCTCCTGCACGGTGGAAGCTCCGGCTTTCCCGACTGATCCTAAGACACACCTATCCTCCTTTCCCCCGTTTTAAAGTTTCTAGAAGTGGGTTGTGTCTGACACATGTTGCCAAAAGACCTTCAGGCCACCACGCTGGACAGTGAGTGCCGCGATGTCCCTGGCGTTGCCCGTGTGTAGAAGGTGCAGTGAACCCGACTGGCATTCCATTGGCAGCATCACACGGTGACGGTTCCTCTTAATCTAGACCCCCAGGCGGTGCTTCACGTGCCTTTGAAAAGGGTGCGAAGCAGCACCGAAGCCAAAAGCTACAGAGAAAGGCGACTGTCACATGCCAGGGAGGGCGGTTGAAGGACATCGAAATGGCCAACTTCCTTGGAACAGCTCACAGCCTTTTAAGCCACCTGAGGGCTGTCCTGCTTCACCGATCCTGACTGCATGGCCCAGGGCAAGTCACGGGGCCTCTAACCTTCACTTGCTTCCCAGGACAATGGGACTACAGGGGAGGTGTTGTAAGGATTAAATGAGATAATTTACACAAACTACAGAGCCCAGCTCCCGGCACATGGGAAGTGCCCCCACCCCACCCCCCGCCCCGGCCACTCTGCAGTTAAAAGGAGTTTTCCCAAGGGGACGGGCAGGCAGGACTTGGACCCACGCGGGCTGGCCGCAGCTCCCACACCCCGCTCCACTCTGCTCCACTCTGCTCCGCCGCCTCTGGGTCCTGTGACTCTCCCTCCACTCCTGCCCCACCCCAGCCTATGCCCTTCCCTCCTCCTCCCCCGTCCTCTTGCCTTCAGTTCTGGCAGCCGTCATGGCCATGTGGCAATTCCTCCCTTCCCACTGCCCAGCCAGGGCTCTGCCCACACCCACCTCCCACCTTGGCCTGCCCTCCCGAGGTCCTTGCCAGCTTCCACAGGCCTCCAGCAGCTGCCTGGACCCCTTGGCCCCAGCAGCACAAACACACAGGCCTGTGGGGCGCGTGTACAGGCAGCTTTATTTCTTTCCATGCCGAGAAATGCAGAGGCGTGAACTGTGCGTGTGGTGCGGGCGGTGGGAGAGTTCTTGCAGTTCCCTATGGTACTCGGGAGAGACTGGTCAGCGCCCCGAGCCGTGACCACTACGTTCATGCGGTCAGCAGCCAGGCCCGCCACGGAGCTGAGACAGAAGGGCCACTGACCTTCCAGCTCCAGCGAGGCCTGGGGGTGCCAGGCTGCCCGTGGGGTGCGGGCAGTGGAGCGCCCTCTGCCATCATCTTCCCTTGGTTCATTTCTTCTCCCTGAAATGCTGAGCTGAGGCCCCGTGGCGCCTTCTGGGAGACCTGGGACTGCTGATCCCTCCGCCCAGAGCCGGGGCCTATGAACCTCAGTTCCCATAGGCCTCAGTCTCCCTGGCCTGACCTGACCTTGCAGGTGACACAAATACTCTGGATCACCCCCAGATCCTCCCTCTTCCCCCGCTCCGCGTCCCACCCCGCCCTCCCCCCCACCCCCCGCAGCCAGGGCATCTTTTTTGGCCTCAAAGTTCCCATAAAGCAAACACAACCAGCTCTCCTTTAGGGCGGGGAGAGGCTGGAGCTGATTTCCTGGTGGGGGACTGACTCAGCAAAGCCTGCCCCAAGGGATCCGGGGCCTGCGCCCTCCCCGCCTGCCGGTCACTTGGGTTGGCCTGCACGCAGGACCCATAGCTGCCCTGGCAGACAGAGGCTACGCTAACAGACGCCCTCCCAGGGCCATGCGGGGGGTGGGAGTCTGGCAGGGCTCCCAAGAGGAGCATACGCATGGTGAACAGGCTCAGGGTAACATTCTTGGCCAACCTGGGGCCAGTCTGGCTGCGGCTAGGAACCTGCCCTCCACTGAGCACAGTGACCCTGGCTGCTGGCCAGAGACCCCAGGTGGGGAAGCCTGGTACATCCCTCTTCCAGAGTCTGGGAGCCAAAGCCAGTGGGGAAGGGGGCGACGGAATTTGGGGGAGAATCTAGGGCCAAAAGCCGGGCAGGCGGCCCAGGGCCATGGTGTCCAGCCCTGCCTCCAGGCATGGGAGTGACTCCCGAGCCCTGGGCCCCACTCTCCCACAGACAGCCCTTCAGCCCAGCTCTTCCCTCTGTCTTGGGATTCTCTAGACCAGTGGTCAGCAAACTGCAGCTCTCGAGCCACGGTTTGCCGCTCTGTTGACTAATGAGTTTGCCGACCACTGCTCTAGACCAAGAAACACTAAACCTTCATAAAAACTCTCTGGCCCACTTCCCTACAGGTAGCACACACACAGCCAACGGCCCAGGAGCCCTTGGGAAGCGCCCCCAGGGGGGGTCCCAAAGCCTCTTCCAGGCAAAGCCTCAGCTGTTTGTGGATGGCCCAAGCCAGTGGGGGCACAGGGCGCCCATGCTCCATCTGAGCTGCTCTGTACGGGGCCCCAAGGTTGTACCCCAGACCATGGGGGCCCTGGCAGGAGGAAGCTCGGGCCAGGTTCCTCACCAGCTGGCAGTTAGGCCCTAGGAGTTCATGGTTGGTGCCCTGAGCAGCAGCACAGGGAGGGGGCGGGAGGTGGACTGGGGCATCCTGGGACACTCGCTGGGACCGTAGTTCTCAGCAGAAAAAATTCAGGAAGAGGTCTGTGTCCCATTGTCCCTGTTCCTGTCTTCACCAACATTCCTTTCGGCGCCTCTGCCCTGCAATGAGGGGGAGGGGGTGTGAAGTATGGCTGTCGCCTCCATCCAGGGCGGCTGTGGTCCGTGTGCCGGAGGCCCCAGGGCGTGTGCTGAGCATCACTCGGCCTCTGAGGTCAGGGCACGACTGGGATCGCAGCAGGCATGTGGCACACGCATGCAAACAGTCCTCTCTATCCCTCCTCAAGAAAAACACAAAGATCCAGAAAGTCCCGCGACGCTGCGCCTGGCCCTGCAGGGCGTGTGCTGCTCTCTCCCCACCACGGCTCCTCCGCTGTGCGGCTGTTTTCTGCTCCTGCTGGCAGTATACGCTGCTCGGTAGATGCCAGGAAAATGTGGGGATGAGAAAGAAGCCAGAACACGGGGGGCAAATGCCAGGTTGTGTCCATGAGGTTAAGCCACATTATTCACTCGTTTCAAGTCCATTTCCTTCCTTCCTTCCTTCCTTCCTTCCTCTGGCTTTTCCCATCTGATGTGGACTGGAAAGGAGTGACAGAGGTTCCCTCTGAGTTCATGCTTTTGGAGCCTGGGGACAGGTGGGCCCTGGGCAGTCACCGTCCTGTCCTCCGTGGGGTGAGGGAGTGGGGTGGGGACGCCAGCTGGCCAGGGCTGCCTCTGCTGGCCGAGCCCTGGTCACGTCTATTTCTTCTGGACTGTAAAGAAAAGGACAGTTATAGCAGAACAGAGCTCAGAGCATGGGGTCCTGGGTCCCTGTTTTGAGGATTTCGGTGTTTGTTTCCTCGTTGGAAAGGGCAACTGGGACCACCTGGTTTGGGGGTCTTGGTGGAACTGAACTGCCAGTGAGAGGACTGAGGCCTGTGAGCCCTGACCATACAGCCATCTATGCTTGGATTTCCTAGTGGAAATCCCTCTACCATTTTGAGTTCAGTGGTTGTCACGTGCCATCGAAAGAGTCATGGCTGCCCGGCCAGTGTGGCTCAGCGGTTAAGCGTTGACCAAGAAACCAAGAGGTCGCCGGTTCGATTCCCGATCAGGGCACATGCCCAGGTTGTGGGCTCGATTCCCAACCGGGGCCGTGCAGGAGGCATCTGATCGATGGTGTTCCTCTCTCATCAATGTTTCTAACTCTCATCCCTCTCCTTTCCTCTCTCTCTAAAAATCAATAAAAACATATTTTAAATGAAAGAGTCATGGCTAACATGACCAGCAGCAACAAGAAAAAGGCATAATAGGCGACTGAGGCATCGTAGGTGATACTGAGGCTAATGCCCCAGGTGGGTGGGTTCCTGCCTCTCGTGTACCTGCGTGTCTATCAGACTCGGGGAGATCACAGAAGATGCTTCAATCCAGGCAGACAGGAACCCGTGGGTTTTGAACCCGGCAGGCTGATTGCAAACCTGACCTCTTCCCTCTCCTCAGTGGCCGTGGTTGCCCATGACCCCACGGCTGAATCCCAGGCTTTCTGCCCCAAGTTGAACACCCCATAGGGTAGACCAGTGCCCCCAAATTTTAATGATTGGCTGGGAATCTTAGTAAGACGCAGATTCTGATTCAGTGGGTCTGGGTGGGGCCCGAGAGTCTGCATCTCTAACATGTTCCCAGGGTCAGCAGCCACTGCCGCTGCCCCCTGGGGCCCATCTAGGGGAGCGAGGTCTTTAGGGAAAAGCCTGGGTTAGTCACTGCAAGGGGCAGAGATCCCTGGGGACTTCCGTGTGTGTGTGTGTGTGTGTGTGTGTGTGTAGCCCAGAAACTCGTATGTGTGTGTCTTTCTGTCTTTCTGCCTGGCTTCTTCTTTCTGTCTGAGGAGCTGCATGGGCCTTGTATGCCGCTGGAGTCACCCTTGGAAATGGCTCCCCTGCTTGGAGAACATCGTTGGGCCACCTCTGGGTGCTCACAAATGTGTTACTTTCTGACTTCCACCATGTGCATTGTTTACTTCTGGCCTGTCCTGGCTGTCTCAGCTCCATTTACAAAGACAGACACATCCGTCGTCTTGGGTGATGCTCACACAAGCCTCTGTACTGGAGGCTTCTTCCTACTGCTTCAGACAGGAAAGCCCCTAGGGTTCAACTAGACAGCCAGCGGCCCAGGGCCATGGCCATCCGAGCCTCTGGCTCCTAGGCCTGCGCTCTTTCTTTTTTTAAAATACGTTTTTATTGATTTTTAGAGAGAGAGGAAGGTAGAGAGATAGAAACATCGATGAGAGAGAAACATCACTGATTGGCTGCAGACTGGGCATCGAGCCTGCAACCTGGGTATGTGCCCTGACTTGTGACCTCTTGGTTCCTGGGTCACGCTCTTGCCCACCCCTTCCATTTAACCCACTTTCCAGGAATAAGACGAGGCACACAGCCAAGCCTGCTCAGCTGGTTACTGCCTGGAACTGAGTTGCTTTTTGGGAATGAGAGGCTAGGCTGTGGTCCCCACAGGCTCTGACCTTCCCCCCACTGCTCCTGCCCCAGAGGCCAGGCTACAGCCTTGGCTGGCATGTGGCTGGGACTCACCTGCAAAGTTAACGGTCACGGCCACAATGATGATGATGATCCCCATGATGATGAAGGTGATGCTGAGCAGCCGGGCCAGGCGGCCCAGCCTCCGGGCCCCGTCTATGTCCCCCTGCTGCACGCTACTTCGAGACTGCAGAGAGAGGGTGGCAGGGACCTCAGGAAGGCTGTCCTCACAGCCCTGGGGGAGCCTGGCCCGGGCCTCTGGAACACACCTGGTCCCACTGCAGCCCGCACTCCAGCCGCCCCCTCAGGGGAGAGGAAGTGGGCTTCTCCTCGAGAAGTGGCCTGGATTCAAGGGGCTGGGACCCTAACCAAGCCTGGCCCTCACCAGCTGAGGACAGCTAGAAGCAGAACCAAGCAATGCAGGGTCACAGCACCACAGGGTGGTAGAGTGGAGGCCGAGGGCCTGAGAGGGAGGCCCAGGCCACGGCTACATTGAGCTGATGGGACCAGGTAGGCCAGCCCCCCCGCACTCCCAGACTCCAGGCCTAGACCCACTGCGGTGGCTGCACCGAGAGGCTAAGGCAGTGCCTGTGGCTTTCTCCATGGCCTTCCGGCCTGTCTCCTTTTCTCTGTGAGCTCCCTCTTGCCACAAAAGAAAAAAAAAATCCCTGGCTCTCCCTTCCCACCCAGGAACCACATCCTAGTTCAACCAAGCTCATGTCCTGGGTCACACCAGACAGGCAGGTGTCCTGGGTTTGAACCAAGAAGGCTGGGGCCTGGGGGAGCCACCCTCCTCAGTGAGCTGGGTGTTGCCTGGCCCTGTTTAATGCGGTGAAGTCAGGTGGGTGAGGGCAGGAACAGAGAGCGTGCTGGGCAGCTCAGTAGGGGGTGTGTCCCAGGCATCTCCATCATCTTAGGCCCCTGCCGGGAGCACTTGTCAACTTGCTGGCGAGGGCTGGCCCGTGACCTCCCGGACGTTTGACTTCCAGAACAGGCACACGCGGGAGACCTCCGAGGGTGTGGCTGCCTCAGGCCACTTAGTTGGTTATTTATTTTCTGATTCTTTGAGACCCCTGAGTTCAGAACGGACATGCAGTCAAGTACCTTGATGATGACGATTTATCGCGCCCTTATTTTGTACCAGGCAGCTGGCGAAGGACTGGACCTACGTTATCTCATTTAGCCTCAGAATCACCCTAAGAGGTTGGCAGTGTTGCCCCACCCCCCCTTTTTTTTTACTGTTTTAACTCTTTATTATGAACCTCTCTAAAACAATATGCTCAGGAGAGCAAGGAGTGATTCCGTTTAAATCAGTATCAGTGTTGCCAGCTTTTGAAGAAACTGAAGTTCAGAGATGCTACCCTTGCCCTCTCTGTTCTCTTCATGTGGGCAACCCCCTCCCCAGGGTTCTGTCCTCTTCGCCTCTCAGAATTCTAACCAAGCCCACTCCCACCCCATCCCAGGGTTTCCTGTTTCAAGCTCCTTCTAGGCTAGCCCCACGCTCCTGTCACAGGGTCACTCAAACTTGCTTTGCTCACAGCCATAGCTTCCGACTTCCCAGACCTGCTCCTGGCCTTGCACCCCTCCTTCCACTTGCCCAAACCCCAGTTATTGGCAAACAACCCGGAATCATCCTGCTCTCCCATCCACCCCTGCTAATCAGCTTGAGCTCCTAGTCAATTTCAGTGCAATTCCCCTAAGTCCTTTGCATCTGCCCAAGTTCCAGACACCACTTCTTGTTCAAGCCATGCCAGCAGCCTCCTGAAGATCCCCAGCCCCACGCTCTCTTCTTCTCCTTTCTATTCCCCAAACCACAGTTTCATGGCACAGATTACACCAGGCACTGTGCTAGGCCCCGGGATGCAGCAGGGTGCTAGAGAGTCCCCCCGTTCCTAGCTCACGGCCTGGTGGGGAGGCTGGGCCTCATTGGGATCCCACAAAGAGAGGTAACGTTGCAACTGTGGGTAGTGTTACAAAAGAGAGGGGCCTGGTACTGTGAGGCCTTATAAAAGGGGAGAGCCAGAGAAGACTTTCCAGAGGAAGGACATTTGGATTGAGATGTGAAGGATGAGTAAGAACTAAATAGACCTTTTGTAAGAGGAAGAAGAGTATTCCAGGCAGCGACAACAGCATTTACAAAGACCCTGAGGGAGGGAGCCCGTGCGTGGCAAACGTGTAGATGTTCCATACATCATTGTCTGAAGGAAGCAGGAGGGATCGATGGAAACCCACCCGTGTGGGTGGAACTGAGTGAGCAAGAGGAGGTGGGTGGGGCCAGGCCAGGCAGGGCGCTGCCCATGCAGGAAGGAGGTTGGCTCTTACCCCAGAAGCAGTGGGAGCCAGGGAAGATGTGAGGCTAGGGCAGAGGAATGATGTCCAAAGGCCCCTCTGGATGTCCATGTGCGATCAGAGAGGAGGCTGGGCTTCAGGAGCTGATGCAGAAGTTCAGCAAGATGATGGTGGCTGAGTTCCCCACTCCCTCCAGGTATCTCCCATGGCCCCACTGTCCACAGACCAAAGACTGAACTCAGGTTCGCTTTGCCTTTTCTGATTTTACCCTCTCCTATCTCCTCCGCACCCTCTGGGCCTAGCCCACCTGAGCCACTCGGGGCATGCGCGCTGGCGCCCACATGCCTGCGCTGTTCCCCTGCCTGCGTTCTTGCTCCGCCACACCTTCTCTCCAGCCTTCCAGGGCTTGCTCCAATGCCGCCCCCTCTGGGAAGCAGCCGGGATGCCTCCACTTTCACTGGAATAATCATGATCCCTTACATTATTGGAAAATGTACCTTATCTCAGGAAGCATGTTAAATGCTGGCCATCCATTAGAGCAAGGGTGGGGAACGTCCGGCCCCTGGGCCTTCGAAGGCCCATGAAATCATTTGGTCTGGCCCCACCATGGCATTAGGGGTGAGTTAATTTAAATGTTTAACCAAATATAGCGGCTAATTTTTAAGTTGATAATTTTGAATGATGTTATAAATATCCAAATGGCTCTGGGCAGAAAAAAGTTCCCCACCCCTACCCTGGAGCATTTCATCCTAACACCATATGAGTTAGGGACTGTTACTAGGCCATTTGCAGATGAGGAGCTGGAGCATGCAGGCATTCTGAGAGAAGCAACCGGAGAAATGGAGTGAGGCCAGATCAAGAAGGCCCTGGGCCTAGCTGGTTTGGCTCAGTGGATAGAGCATTGGTGCTGGGACCGAAGGGGCCCGGGTTCAGTTCCGGTCAAGGGCACATACCTAAGTTGCAGGCTTGATCCCTGGCCCTGGTCAGGATATGAATGGAAGGCAACCAATCAATGTGTCTCTCTCA
This sequence comes from Corynorhinus townsendii, assembly GCA_026230045.1. Taxonomy (NCBI): domain Eukaryota; kingdom Metazoa; phylum Chordata; class Mammalia; order Chiroptera; family Vespertilionidae; genus Corynorhinus; species Corynorhinus townsendii. Next base: position 34,049,387 of record JAPDVU010000009.1, read on the forward strand.
CATCGATGTTTCTCTCTCTCTCTTCTCCTCCTCCCTTCTCCTCTCTCTAAAAATCAATGGGAAAATATCCTCAGGTGAGGATTAACCAAAACAAGAAGGGCCCTGGCTTTTACAAAACAGAATCTAGATTTTGTCCTGTATGCATTGGGGAGTGTACAACTGGGTGAGATATAGAGGATTTCTTCAAGACAGGAAAGAAAAAAGATCCCGTGAAGAGGGTGAGGGTGAAAAGACAAAGGAGTGGTTGGCACCCCAATATCCCCGGGCGGCAGGTCTGGACCTGAGTACAAGGGTGAACTATGGGCAGCAGAGGAGAGCGCTCCTGTCCTTGGAGACTGGATGAATGTGGCTGCAGGGGATCTCACACCTGGACAGGTCTGCAGGTGGATCTGCGCGGGAAGTTGTGAGTGTTCGTGCCTCTGGACCTCAGGGGTATCAGTGACCATGGACCAATGTCATCCAACAAGAGATGAAAGAGAAGGTGGGTCTGCCATGAGGCGGGGGCATGGAGTGGGGCTTAGGCCACAGCCCTCCTGGACACGGCAGGGACCCCACCAGGAGCAGGTGTAGCCCCCAGCCCCCTAGAAGGGTTGTCTGGCTAAGGGCACAGGTTCTGGAGCCAGACCCGGATGCCTTCCCAGCTCCATCCTTAACTGTGTGACCCTGGACAAGTGGCTTACCTTTACTATGCTTTAGTTTCCTCGTCAGGTAAAATTGGTACCCACCTCATCCGGTTGTGGCGGGGATTAAATGCGATACTATAAGTAGGGGGGCTTAGCTTGGTGTCTGGCAATAGTAAGTGCTCAATACATATAGTAATGTGCCCAGCCAAGGTGGCTCCGTGGTTGAGCGTCCACCTATGAACCAGATCAATGATTCTCTCTCATCATTGATGTTTCTATCTCTCTCTCCCTTCCTCTCTGAAATCAATAAAAAAGATATTAAAAATAATAAATATAGTAATGAAATATGTTTATTGTTATCCCTCCACTGAGTCTGAGAAGGGAATAGGATCATAACCCATGAACCTTAGCGGAGGCGGGCAGACCTGTTCTAGAAGGGAAGTCTACCTGGGGAGTCTCGGTGAAAAGTACCAACAGCACTCCTTTCACGTTCAGAAATGTCCCAGTTAGGATGCGAATCACACGATCACTCTGTGTCCAGGAACTTACCGCTCCTCAGTTTCCTCTTTCTTCCCTCCACCTGCTTTCTCCCACCCGCCCCCCAGCTTGATTTTGATGGCAGTGGGGTGGGGGAATACGGGAGGCTCCTCTTGGGATCCGTCTCCCGCAGGGGAACACAGTACTTTCCCACCCTCATCTTTGGTGCCCAGCTTCAGCCAGGTTCCTCGCTCTGGCAGGGTCACCGTGAATAGCAAAGTCTCCTTGCACCGCTGTGTTCGTAGCTCTAATTTCCGGGAGAGAATCCTAGCATCTCCCTCCTGGACTTGCCCTCTGTCTCTCCCCACCTCAAATACAATCAGGTAAGAATTCCTGACCTTTCTCATGTCCCTCAAGTCTGTCCCTCCTCTCTAGTCCCCACTCCACCGCCCTAGCCCACTCCCAGTATATATTGCATCTCTTCTCTCTGCTCCAGCCTTGCCTCCATCCAACCTCTTCTTGACAACCCAGGGGACGTCTTTGAAATACAGGCCTGGTCATATGACTCCCCATAAGAGAGATACAGTTATATGCCCCTGAGCCTTTACAGGTACTGTCTCTGCTGGAATGCCTTTTCTCATCACCATATTGCCATCTTGACAAGAGACACCTCCAGTAAAACTTTCCTTGACTCCCTCCTTGGGGCTCCCATTGCATCTTAAACCTTCTCTTCTTCTCTCTTAGCTCCTGGTGGCTATGTCCATCTCTTTCTTTAGACTGTATGCTCCTTGAGGGCAGGGACCATGCCTCCTCCACTTTGGGATCATTGAGGAAGTCAAGAATAACAGAAGAGAGAAAAACAACGAGGAGGGTCTGTTTTCTAACCACTGAACCTAGCCAGTGGCGTGCTCAGTGTTAAGAGCAGATTCTTGAAGGAAATGAGCACTAGCCCATGCCATCTCCAGCTCTCTGCATGGCCAGCCGGGTCACTAAACTCAGTTCCACCAAGGCAACATTGGGGGGAAGGGAGGCCAACATACAGGAAGGCTCCAGGGACTCCCAGGAAGTCTGGCTTTAGAGATTCTGGGGCTTCCTTGAGTCATGACAAAGGGACTCATTCTCAGCGGTAAGCCTGGCATGCAAGGGAAGGGGAGCAGCGCTTGAGATGAGTCCTGCCCCCGACTTTGCAGAGAAGTAGCTGTGAGCGCAGCAATGATTCAGGACCATGGAGAGAGGAGCACATGTGGCTGGCTGGGACTGAGACGTGGACAAGGGGGGGGCAACAGGGAGAATTTTCCCAGTCACACTAAGCCCAGTCTCTCTTCTTTATCCACAGAACCATCAGTCCTTGCTTCCCAGTCATGCATGTTCCTCAGAGCCGGAGAGTCCCCGTTGAGGTAGCAATACTGGAAATGGCCGGATGGAACGGGGCAGACCTGACTGCAGTGACTTTGATGTGTCGGACACTTTATCTGCGCCCTCCAGTGTAAACCTCACAACTGTCCTGTAAGTCTTCTTTTTCTCATCTGCCTCGAAGAGTAGGACTCTACTTTTAGACATAGACGCTCCTCACCACTGGCTGGCACTCATTTCTGAAGCCCCTCCCCCCCATCAGTTACCAAGTGAATGACCCATTCCTTGCCTACAGGGAGGAAGGAGACCTCACTTCTTTTCACGAGGAAGTACCAGCTGCTCTCTCATCCCCACTTAGTGGCATCGTCTTCTTGTACAAAATGGCTTAAGTCGAAGGCACAATAATAATTTCAGTAGTGATTATAATGACTGTGAATTAATAGATCATCTGTGATTGCAACGGCTGTGGGAATGGTGAGGGAGAAAATGAATTCACGTTAATAGATCGGGGAAGAAAGACTGAAAAAAGTCTGAGGGTGGGTGGGGGTGGGGAGGATGCTAGGGAGAGCTGCTTCCGCCCTGAGGCTCAGGCCAAACCCCAGCAGCTCTGAGACTGACAAGATGCGCCAGGGCTGGTCCGCTATTAGTCCTTCCATGGAGGTCAAGCATCTCCCTGCCGGATAAAGCAGATGGATTCTCTTCTCCATGCCCCCTGCACAGCCCTCTCTCTGCAGCAATGCCGTTGTTTCTGCCAGGCCCTGACTGCAGCTAACCCTTCCGTGGCTGAAGAGTGGCGAAGAGCAGAGGGGGATAGATGGTGATGGACGGAGACTTGACTTGGGGTGGTGAACACACAGGATAGTGTACAGATGATGTGTTGTAGAACTGTGCACCTGAGACCAATATAATTTCCTTAGCCAGGGTCACCCCAATACACTCATTTTTTAAAAAAAAGAGTGGGTAGGAACGGTGGAGGTTCCAGGGGAGGAGTCAGAGCAGCTGCAATGGTGGATGGGAAGGAACTAGAAAAGCTGAGGGGCCTGAGACAGCAGCTGTTTACCAACCGATTCCGAAGGTTTTCAAATGTTAAGCCAGCTGACCGGCTGACCGGCTGACCGGCAGCCTGGCTGGGACTCTTGCTGAGTGAAGGGATGAATGCATAAGTGGATGAACGTGAGCCTGCACCGTGTCAGTTAAATAGCGAGGTCATCCAAGTGCCTACGGAAGGAGGTGTTGCAGCTCCCACATTTGCAGAAACAACCTACAGAGGAGGGGCTGCATGGAGGCTCCCCAAAACCACAGACAGGGTGCCCAGCTCCCCTGGGTGGTGTATGAAGGTGAGACTTCATTATCCCCAAACTGGTTGAAGTCAGAATTGCCCGTCCCCTGGGGATCTGCCCTTCCCTCTGACGTTGCAGTTTAATTTAGTGTTCATAATAACAGCATCCACTCCATTTACTACGTGCCAGCTCACACATATTACCTCATGACCCCTCCCAATAACCCTATGAGGTAGATGGTTTTATTAAACCTATTTTGCAGAAGAGGAAACTGAGGCTAAGGAAGGAGACTGTGAGATTTGGACATGGTCAGGTGGCGTCAAAGGGACAGAGCTGGGATGCTCCCCCAGGTCCATCTGATGCTTATGTATCACCTTTGTCCACAGAAGGCCCGCTGCTTGGGGTCCAGTTCCAGGATCTGGACAGCAGACATTGCCGGCTTTGAGGAGCATGGCCATTTCTCAGCCTGACCAGGAAGTAAAAAGGATGAGCCCTGGCCACACCAGGAGGCTCATGGGAGGCTGAAGTTCTGAGCACATGGCGGAGTCTGGACAACTACACAGGCACAGCCCTGATCCCCCAGCCCTGGCACAGCAGGCCACTGTCAAAGCCACAGAGACAAGGACCTACTGGTCCATTGCCCTTCCACTGATGGAGTTGAGGTGAGGGTGAGAACAGTGGGGGAGGAGATTAGTGGCAGGGGGACGGGAGAGGCCAGGGGATGAGGGGAGGAAGTGGAATTCTTCCCTCCCCCCACAGAGCCTGAAAGGTTTGGCTTTCCTGGGAGCCACACCATCCTCATCCCCAGGGGTAGGTGCAGGGCGGGACCAGGGAGAGAACACTGGATTCAGCATCCAGCTGGGTGACCGCGGGCCAGGTGCTGTTCTGTACATCTCAGTTGTCTCATCTGTGAAGTGGGAACAATTAGCCAGACTCTGTCAGCCTCATCTTAGGACTTGCTCTGCGGACAGTACGCTCTAGACAAGCTGCCAGGACTGGGCTCTCCTTCCACCCTGGATCAACGGCTTGATCCTCCCCTTGGGAACCAGTGGGGGGACTGCAGGGGAGCAGTCCTGAAGCCTGTCCCCAGGACCTGGAGATAACGGCACAGGAGACTCACTCCCTTTCTGCACCCCCTGGCCCTCCTGCACCCCTGGCTGTCTGGGTGGGACCCAGTGATTCAGCCCTAGATGAACACCTGAGCCTGCCCTCCCTGGGAAATGGGAGTTTCCTCTGAACTAGACTGGTTCCCAGAAGAGGGAAGACTACTGTGGGCACCCCCAAGAATGCTCCCCGCCGGGGCACCCCTGACTCAGGAGGCAGGCTGTGGGAAGGGCAGGGACAAGAGCGTGGGCTGGCTAGGCTCCCAGCCACTGGCAGGTTATGTCACAAGTCCGCACTGGAGTGTCGTCGTCTGTAAATTGAGAGCCATAGCAATACCTAGACCTCACAGGGTTACAGTCTGGATTGACTGTGATAACATACATATACCGTGTTTGGACCTGTGCCTCACATTTAGCAAGCGCGCGGTGAGTGGTAGGAATATTACCCCTCCTCCCTGGGCTGCCCCCATTCCTTCTCTCTGTCTCCCTTTAGAAATTCATTTCCACAGCTACACCCCACCCTTGGCTTGGCCCCTCCTCTGAAATCCCACCCCAATCTCTCTCTCACCCTCACGCTCTCACAGCACCTGCCCTTGGACTTCTTTGAGCCCCAACCCGTGACCAACCTCCTCCCTTCCAAGGTGATTACCAACTTCCTGGCCTCACTGCCTCCCAGTCCAGCCCGATCCGTGGGTGCGTCGTCACCGTGGCTAGCATCTTCTCTGCCACCGGGTCCTGCCCCTGTGGCAGTTCTGCCATCCCAGGCGTGGGTGGGCCCAATGTCACATCAGTGACCCTGTGTCTACAGCTGGAGAAAAGCCACGCCACCATGCAGGTCGATCACAACTCAGACCTCTGGTCCCCGGCCTCAGCAGAGCCCTTGGGCCATTGACCTGTCTGTGCCCAGTCACCTCTCCTCCACTCTGCCGTCAGGCCCTTATTTCCCAGCAAACAACCTCGCCCTCCGTGTCCCTGGTGGCATGGACCTCATACAGCATGAACGGCTCCCTTTTCTTTGAGTATTTCATCTCATTCCTCCCTCATGGCCTCTCCTCCCAGCTCCCAGGGAGGAGGTCCTTCTTCTGGACCCCATCTCTCCGCTCCTCAGGGACCTCGCCTCATCCATCCCCTCTCATTTTTTAGAAAATACATTTTTATTGATTTCAGAGAGGAATGGAGAGCGAGATAGAAACATCAATGATGACAGAGAATCATCAATTGGCTGCCTCTTGCACACTCCCTGCTGGGGACTGAGCCTGCAACCCAGTAATGGAACCATGACCTCCTGGTTCATAGGTCAATGCTCAAACACTGACCCACACTGGCCGGGCCACCTCTCTCATTTTGCCTAAGCGTCTCCATCACCAGGGTCGCCAGGGAACTATAAATGGCCAAGCCATGGACACCCATCCTTATTGAACCTGATCTGGCCGCTGCGTGGACGACTCCCTCCTTCTTCAAACTCGCTCCTCCCTGGTGTCTCCCCTCTTTTTCAGTTTTCCCCCCACCTCCTGGAGTCTTCTTCCCAACACCCTTTTCTGCCCACTCCCCTCTGCCCACCCTGAAGCGCTGTGTGCCCAGAGCTTTCTCTGTGGTAGTGCCGCTGTTTTTGAGTTGACTATCGGGGGTCCAAAGCAAGCACTGCTCCTCCCTCCTCAGCGCCCTCCTTTCTCAGCGCCCTCCTTTCTCAGCGCCCTCCTTTCTCAGCGCCCTCCTTTCTCAGCCCACCGCTTAGCGCAGGTCTTCGCATCTGCTGCGCCGGCTCAGAGGCCTCCTGCAGGGCCTCCCTGTCCCCCTCGGGCCTGCTCTCATTTGTTTCCCGCAATGGTTTGGTTTTAAAAAGGGAACTGACCACATCACGCCTCTGCTTGAAATCCTTATTTATTTATTTGTAATACTTTTTTATTGAATTCAGAGAGAAAGGGAGAGGGAGATAGAAATATCAATGATGAGAGAGAACCATCAATTGGCTGCCTCTTGCACACCCCCTACTGGGGATCGAGCCTGCAACCCGGCATGTGCCCCTGACTGGAATGGAACCTGGGACCCTTCAATCCGAGGCTGAAGGGTCTGGATTGAATGCGATAACATACATATACCGTGTTTGGACCTGTGCCTCACATTTAGCAAGCGCGGTGAGCTGCACTCTGTCCACTGAGCCAGACCAGCTGGGGCTCCTTAAAATCTTTAGAAGCTCCTCAGAGCCACTAGGATAGAAGATAAATTCGTAGCCCCGTCAGTGTGGCTCAGTGGTTGAGCATCGACCTATGAACCAGGAGGTCACGGTTCAATTCCTGGTGAGGGCACATGCTCGGGTTGCGGGCTTGATCCCCAGAGAGGGGCCTGCAGGAGGCAGCTTGATCAATGATTTTCTCTCTCATCATTGATGTTTCTATCTCTCTCTCCCTCTCCCTTCCTCTCTGAAGTCAATAAAAATGCGTATTTTTTAAAAACCTTAAATTCCTAGAGCAAGTCCTTGCCCACCTCCCCTGACCACCACACTCTCACGTCCTTCTCATGCCAAATAGACCAGGTCTTCTCCAGCTGCCTCCCAAATGCCTACCATGGTGCCTGGTGCATAAAAAGATACATCCTCTACCACTTATTTTTCTCCAGACAAGCAACGTGCCGTTCAAGGGAATGAATGGTCGGCTGAACGAATGCTCCGTGTCACCACTTTTAGAGGTTCCCCTGCCCCGTGCCCTGGTCCAGGCCCATTCCTCTCACCTGCTCTCCTGCAAAGGCGCCCTGTCCCGAACGCCAGGCTCAGAGGGGCCCCTTCAGCCCCTCCTTTCACCCTACACAAGACTGATCCACCAAAATGGAAATCGGACCACACCCCTCTCTGGCTCCAAACCCTCCTATGAACATGCTACAGCATGGGTGAAGCCTGAAAACTCGATGCCACTGGAAGAGGCCAGTCCCGAAGGACCACGTGTTGTGTGATCCTATGTATATAAAATGTTCAGAAGAGGCAAATCCACAGAGAAAGATGAGCGGTCACGTAGGCTGGGGAGGGATTGAGAGTACGGGTGTGTGTAGGGGGCCGGGGCGGGGGGTGATAGAAAAAAGGTACAGCGTTTCCTTGGAGGCGAGGACATGTTCTAAAATCCAGTGTGTGCATGGTTGCACCTGTGACTGAACTAAACACCATTGTCCTCACTTTAGGTAGGTGAACTGTATGATATGTTACATCTCAAAGCTCTAAAAAGCCCCACAGCACACCCGTGATGGTTTCTGTTCCTCACTAGGGAGATCAGCTGCCACCGCGTTGCCATTACTATGTGATAGCATTTAACGGCATGCTGGGTGTTGCTCTTAAGCACTGTGTATGGCTTGTCTCATTTCGCCCTCACACAGCACTGTGATGTAGGTGTTGTGGCGTCAACCATTTCGCAGATAGGTATACTGAGAAGAAGAGAGGTTTGAGTCACTTGCCCGAGGCCACACGATACCTTGTGGTTTCGCCAAGCACAAATACTTCTTGCAATGTGTCGTAAGGATCTGTTTACAAGTTTCTCCCCACTGGACTGGAGGCTCCTGGGAATTGGTGATGATGTCTGGGTTAGCGCCTGGTTCCCTGCCCCTGGCCCGGTGCCGATCAGGCCTGACTCAAGGGCCTCCGAAGGACAGAGAAACGCACTGAGCGTGGGCTCACTGGCTTCTCAGGCTCAGGCCCAGGTTTCTTTTGATAAAGGCCGCGCACCCCAGCCTGCATCCTGCTACCCCCACCAGGAGACAGATTCTAGCAACTGTTTTCTCCTGGGCCCTGGGGTGGTTTTCCTCCCCAACCTGCCTCCCCTCCTGGGGCTTCTCCCTGTAACCAAGAGGTTGGCCCTGCCCAGAGCCACCGGCTGCACCCCTGCGGCCCGGCCCTGCCCCGCGGTCCCCATGTGCAGCAGGCACACAGGGAGCCCCTCAAGGCCCCACCCTGGGGGCTGCCTAGCCCTGGCTCTTGTGCCCATGCCAAGTCCCTCTGGCTTAGGCGGTGCGGGAGCTGATGGGGCTGGGAAGGCTTCCCGCGGAGACAGTGCAGGGGTGAGGTAGACAGAGAAGTGTGAGGAAGTAGAGGCTTTCTCAGAGGACAGCCTGTGAACAGCAAGAGTGACCACAGCTCTGAGGGACTTGGTGATCGACGGCTCAGCGGTGGAGTCACTCCAGACAGAGGGACAGTCTCTCCCCACCCAGACCTCTGGCCTGGACGGGCCCAGGGCTAGCAGACCACTGCCCCCTGCTCCTAGCTTCCTTCTGGACGCCACTGCCTGCCCAGTCTGTCTGTCTGTCTCTCTCCTTGCTAGACCTCAAAAGCCACATCTGCTGACCGTGTCTGTGGATCCTCTGCAAGGAGCTCTATCCAAACGGCTTGGTTCAGGGACAATTTAAGACAATGTACTCACAACCCTGCAGCACAGGAGTGCGTGAGAAGCAGAGACAAGCCCGCAGGCCCTCCTTGGCAAGTCTAGTGCGCCCTCTGACACAGTTTCCACCCGCGGCCCAGACCTCCCCTACCCTGAGGACAGAGGCTGAAATCCGAGTAACCACCAAGGCCCAGAGGGCCTGGTGAGAACTGTCCCGGAGAGGAGCAGCCTGGGGAGCCAGGCCCCCAGCCCCCCAGTGCAGAGCAGGAAGCCCCTGGGGCTCTTAGAAACCAGAGCTGGCACAGAGAACACCCAGGTGCCAGGGCGAGGTGTGGGGGAGGCTGTGGGGGGCTGGCTCCCCTCCTGAGAACACTGGCCCTGGGACTCCACACCAGCTGCAACCTCTGCTGATAGTATACCCCTGCTCAGGAATGACTCCTGGGGACAACCCTCTGGCCCCACCACAAAAGACAAGACCCCCCAACGTGGCTGTCTGTGTACTTTGGAATTTAGTTCCAGGGGGGCTCCCCGGGGGGGCCCTCTCCCCCGCAGGGTTCTGTGCAAAGTCAAGAGCAGAGGTGAAAGAACAGTAAACAAACACTCTCCTGGCCCAGACCCTCCTCCAAGGGGGGGGGGGTAGTCGGCCAGCTGAGAAAGGGGGTCTCTCCCCCAGACCCTGGGTCCCAGCTCTCGCTTCTCTGCACCTATGCCCGGGAGCATGCCTGCCACCCCGGGGCCCACCATGCTCTGGAGCAAAGGGCAGCACTTACCATGATAGAAAAGATGAGGGGGATGAGGTTGAGGGGCCAGACCGGGCAGAAGCAGGAGGCGATGGCAAGGATGAGGTAATCTTTGGGGGCTTCTCGGTCCTGAGCATAGGAGGCGGTGGCAGTGGAGGATGCCCGCCTGGAGCTGGCACGAGAGGGCGACCGGGGCAGGGAGGCCTCCCGATGCCCCTCGGATACCACCTTGAAGGGCAGCCCGTGGCCGTTCTGCTCCAGGTCCAGAGCCCCTGAAAGGGACTTGGGCAGCTTCAGGGACTTGTCCCCCTTGTCCTCCACCTTGGTGAGGAGCATCTCCATCTCGGGCAGGTCCAGGGGCGAGGCAGCGCCCGGCTCCCGCGCAGGGGGAAACTGAGGCTGCACGGGGTTGGCCATGTTGGCTTGAACCTTGGGCCGCTTCGGTTCCAGACCGTGAGAAGGGGGTTCCGGAGGGACCTCAGCGCACCATTCCTCAGCCCAGCCGGGGGCGGGGGGGCAGCCCACAGGTCAGGGGCTGAAGTGTCACCGAGGAGCAAGGGTTGGAGGGTGGGCTGTCCAGGCCCACAGAGTTCAGTCTGGGGCCTGCCCGCTGCCCCGCCGAGCTGATGGGAGCCGGAGACTTCAGTTCCGTTCAAGTTGGAGGCCAACTTTGCTGATGCTGCTGACAACACAGATGGGCGGGGAAGCAGCAGAAAGCAGCTCCAGGAGCAGAGAGATGAGGCTCCTCTCCAGAGTGAGGCTCAGGGGAAGTCAGGGCGGCTGTGTGCGTGTGCGTGTGTGTGTGTGTGTGTGTGTGTGTGTGTGTGTGTGTGTGTGTGTGCATGCGCTTGCCCCACGCGGCCTCCCTCTCTCCCTGCCCTCCTCAGAGAAGCTTTTCCTTTTCAATTCTCCTCTCCCCCGAGAACCGCCCAGCAGCATTCTGCCCGGCCCAGCCCCACTCTGCCAGCCCGGCCCAGCCTGGAGGGACTCGGCTGACCTCCACTGCCCAGCACAGCCACAGGCCTGCTCCTCTGGGCTGGGGACTCTGGGTGGGGAAAGAGAGAGAGTGGGTCACATGGGGTGGGGTCTCTCCAACTGTCTTGGGGAATTGAGCCCCCTACTTTTCTTCCCCCGGGGCAGGTGGCTGCTTCCTCTTATCTGTCGGGAAACACAGGGCCCTGAACCTATGGCATCCCACCCCGACCATGACCTCCAACTCCCAGAGGCATCGAGGCCAGAGCCTGGCTCCTGGCTCCTGGCTCCTGGCTCCAGGAGAGAAGGGGATGGAGCCCCAGTGTGGGTCTTACAGGATCCTGCCTGGACCAACAGGGCCCACTGAATGGGTTTCTGAGAAGCTCACCAAGGTGTGGGGCAGAGCGGGTGTTTGGGGGGAGTGTTAGCCCCATCTCATGCCCATCAGAGCTTTTCTGTGGTACAAGGAGCAGGCACCTGGAGCTACTGGGGGCACACGCCAACTCTGAGGGTCCCCAGTTCTGGTTGCCTGTCCACTCGGATTCGTACTGTCTTTGTTCTCTTTTCTGTCTTCTCTCTGTGTTTCTGCCTCCTCTGTTCTCTACATCTCTATGTCCCCAGTCTCTCTCCTTACCTTTACTTTATAAGGAGGCCCTGGAAACACCAGGGTGTGTGTGAGTGAGTGAGTGAGTGAGTGTGTGAGTGAGTGTGTGTGTGTGAGTGAGTGTGTGTGTGTGTGTGAGTGAATGTGTGTGTGTGTGAGTGAGTGTGTGTGTGAGTGAGTGAGTGTGTGTGTGTGAGTGAGTGAGTGTGTGTGTGTGAGAGTGAGTGTGTGTGTGTGAGTGAGTGAGTGTGTGTGTGTGAGAGTGAGTGTGTGTGTGTGAGTGAGTGAGTGTGTGTGTGTGTGAGTGAGTGAATGTGTGTGTGTGTGAGTGAGTGTGTGTGTGAGTGAGTGAGTGTGTGTGTGTGAGTGAGTGAGTGTGTGTGTGTGAGAGTGAGTGTGTGTGTGTGAGTGAGTGAGTGTGTGTGTGTGAGAGTGAGTGTGTGTGTGTGAGTGAGTGAATGTGTGTGTGTGTGAGTGAGTGTGTGTGTGAGTGAGTGAGTGTGTGTGTGTGTGAGTGAGTGAGTGTGTGTGTGTGAGAGTGAGTGTGTGTGTGAGTGAGTGAGTGAATGTGTGTGTGTGTGAGTGTGTGTGTGTGTGAGAGTGAGGGAGTGTGTGTGAGTGAGTGAGTGAGAGTGTGTGTGTGTGTGGCTTGCAGGAGGCAGTAGCAGTTTCAAACCCTGGGGTCATGCATGATGGTGGTGGGAAGTTAGAGATGGAAGGCAGCTCAGAGGGGATGTGGTTCATACTCTTCGCTCTTACAGACTAGAAAGCCAAGGCCTGGGAATGGAAAGTGATGGTCATTGCAAACTGCATCCCAACCAGATACGAGTCTCTGGTCAGATCCGGTCCGGGGGCTGGTTTGAAGCCCAATGAACCATCTCAGCAGAAAGAAATGGCTTTGGGTGGTGTACTGAGCTGGCTTCAGAAATGCTGCTTCCAGCAAGAATGGCACAGGTGGAGGAGGGAGTGTGATGGGGCAGGACCGTGAAGAACTGGGCACAGGGGGAGGGGGGAGAGCAGCGAGGAGCCGGTGCCAGGGGAGCTAAAAGAACTCCTGGAGGCAAATCAGTTTCAAAAATTGTGCCTTTAAGGCACATATTCAGGTTTGATAAATGTGACTACATTAAATAAGAATGGCTGCTCAATCCTGGAAATCCACTGTTATTTGCAAAATGCAGACCTCTAGGGCCATGAGAGAGGCCCCCTGCCCTGCATGGGCAGCAGGGGTGGGACGTGGCTTCTTCCTCACGTGGGTCCTCCGGAGGGCTCTCCCCCACCCCAAGTATGCACAGGAAGAGGGGGTGAGCTGAGCTCCCCTGCCCAGGAACTTCCACAAATGTGCCGACACCTTTTTAAATAGGAGACTTCCTGCAGAGGGTGGCAAGTTGGTTCCCTGAGACCCTGAGGCCCTACGTCAGCATCCAGTTCGGACAGAATTCCATGTCACAACCTGGGAGCCGGGCTTGGGTGGCAGAACTCAGGTCCTCCAGCCCAGTTCCAGGTCCTCTAGCCAGATGACTACTGGGCGCTTGAAATGTGTCTGGTCCCAACTGACATGTGCTGTGCGTACAAAACCCACACATTTCGGACACTTAGTACCGAAAAAAGAAAAGAAAAAAGAGAGAGAATGCAAAATATTCCCATTCATATTTTGTACATTGATTATACATTAAAATAATATTTTGGATGCACTGAGCCAATGAAAACTATTAAAATTAATGTCACCTGCGTCTTTTTACTTTTTTAACGTGCCTGCTAGAAAATTAAAAACCTGGCTTGCATTATATTTCTATTGGGCAATGCTGGCCTCAAGACAGAATGAACCTGACATAAAGGGGACTTTTTGACTTAATGAAAACTCAGAGAGAAAAGGAAAACCAGGAAGTCCCCAGGGTGGGCCATGGCTGTGATGTTGCTGGGTGGGCCGGCCTCCAGGACTTGGGAACTGGGGTTTGCGCTGCCTCCGTGAGATGCTGGGCTCATGGTGCCATCTAGTGGCCTGGTGGTGCTGAGGGGAATGACGAGAGATGGAGTAGAGACCAGGGAGACGGGGGAGAGGCAGGGAGAGGTAGGGAGAGGCAGGGAGAGAAGCAGGGAGAGAGGCAGGGAGAGGCAGGGAGAGAGGCAGGGAGAGGCAGGGAGAGAAGCAGGGAGAGAGGCAGAGAGAGGCAGGGAAAGGCAGGGAGAGGCAGGGAGAGGCAGGGAGAGAGGCAGGGAGAGGCAGGGAGAGAGGCAGGGAGAGGCAGGGAGAGAGGCAGGGAGAGAGGCAGGGAGAGGCAGGGGGAGAGGCAGGGAGAGAGGTAGGGAGAGGCAGGGAGAGAGGCAGGGGGAGAGGCAGGGAGAGAGGCAGGGAGAGGCAGGGGGAGAGGCAGGGAGAGAGGCAGGGAGAGGCAGGGAGAGAGGCAGGGGGAGAGGCAGGGAGAGTCAGGGGGAGAGGCAGGGAGAGAGGCAGGGAGAGGCAGGGAGAGAGGCAGGGAGAGGCAGGGAGAGGCAGGGAGAGAGGCAGGGAGAGGCAGGGGAGAGGCAGGGAGAGGCAGGGAGAGAAGCAGGGAGAGAGGCAGAGAGAGGCAGGGAAAGGCAGGGAGAGGCAGGGAGAGGCAGGGAGAGAGGCAGGGAGAGGCAGGGAGAGGCAGGGAGAGAGGCAGGGGGAGAGGCAGGGAGAGGGGCAGGGGCAGAGGCAGGGAGAGAGGCAGGGGCAGAGGCAGGGAGAGAGGCAGGGAGAGGCAGGGAGAGAGGCAGGGGGAGAGGCAGGGAGAGGCAGGGAGAGAGGCAGGGAGAGGCAGGGAGAGAGGCAGGGAGAGGCAGGGAAAGAGGCAGGGAGAGAGGCAGGGAGAGTCAGGGAGAGAGGCAGGGAGAGGCAGGGGGAGAGGCAGGGAGAGAGGCAGGGAGAGGCAGGGAGAGAGGCAGGGGGAGAGGCAGGGAGAGGCAGGGAGAGAGGCAGGGAGAGGCAGGGGGAGAGGCAGGGAGAGAGGTAGGGAGAGGCAGGGAGAGAGGCAGGGGGAGAGGCAGGGGGAGAGGCAGGGAGAGGCAGGGAGAGAGGCAGGGAGAGGCAGGGAAAGAGGCAGGGAGAGAGGCAGGGAGAGGCAGGGAGAGAGGCAGGGAGAGGCAGGGAGAGAGGCAGGGAGAGGCAGGGGGAGAGGCAGGGAGAGAGGCAGGGAGAGGCAGGGGGAGAGGCAGGGAGAGAGGCAGGGAGAGGCAGGGAGAGGGAGTATCCAGTTTCTGCTCTAGAGCTACTGAGCCAACCCAGCCAGCTGCTCCAGCTCCCACTCCCTCAAACCCCAAATGAAGTCTTAGGTGGAGGTCCACGGGCCGTATTCAACATTCACAGTGAGCTTGGCCTGCACAATATTGACTCAGCACGTGTTTTGTTTGTTTTTAAATTCTAGTTCTCACAAAAAAAGGTATTTTAGACTTTTAACAGGAGGATGTTGGAACCCTGGGTCCATTTTCTGCAGAGCCACAGGGTCAGCTATAGTCTTTAGAAGGGAGAGCATTGAGCCCCTCCAACTCCACCTTCGCCTCGGGGGTCTGAGCTGTGAGTCCTGCCCAGCTAGACAGATGGGTGGCCCTCCTGGTCTGCAGCTGGCCTCCCCCTGGTGTGGGCACAGGGAACTGAAGAAAATCCTTCCCTTCTCTGTCCCCCTTCCCCGCTGGGCTATGAGGTCATGGAGGGGCAGGCAGGCACCCAGCTCCCTAGCGCAGTGCCTGGCTCATAGTTAAGGGTGGCCAGATGAACTGGAGGAGGAAGAAAACTCCAACCAGGCACCCAAGGTGTGTGCACGCCAACACTCGTTCCACCTCTGCCCGCCCCAGCCTCGCTCCCCTGAGCACGGAGGATGCTGAGATGTGAGCAGTGGTCAACACTCAACCACACTGGCCAGGCCCCTGGAAGTATTTTGACTTTGATTTTGCCAAATTGTTCTTGACCAAAAAGGAACAGATGCACATTACTAGAAATCTGTAAATGTGCTCTTTTCTCCACATCCCTGACGACACTGGGTCTGATCATTCTTATTTCTTTTCGCCGGTAAGTCTCATTCATGGCTGGAGAGGTGAGGTGCTGTTCTCTGAGATGGAGGCAGGGAGTGTGAGGGAAGGGTTGGAAGGCACAGACTTCAAGAGAAGCCAGGAGACTGAGTGCCCGCGGCCCTTTGTGAGTGTGAAGTTGCTGGGAGTGCTGTCATTGTATCACCCTCTGCCCTTGCAAGGTTAAGCTGCCTCCCCGTGGAATACTAACTGAGGGGGCCGCTGGTGCTAACCGTATAGGTACATCAGTTCTGTCTTGTGTGCATCAGTCCTTCGTATCTTTGGTACATAACTTTAGCATCTCTGTCTTACATATGTTTTCTCTCTCCGGTACTTGCCATTTTATGTTCACTTGATACCTATCTTGTACTGTTTTTCTCTATATTTAGACAAACCTATCTGGTCTCAGATATGTTTCTTTAACTGATAGGTCTCTTCCATTTCTTTAACAGACACTCACAGACTTATCTTCTCTCCACAGCAAATCCGTTATCTTGAAGAATGGTATGGTCTTGGAAGCAGTTAAAAAAAATCAAGCAAGGCCCAGCCAGCGTGGCTCAGTGGTTGAGCATCAACCTATGAACCAGGAGGTCACGGTGAGTCCCGGTCAGGGCACAAGCCCGGGTTTCGGGCTCCAGCCCCAGTGGGGGGTGTACAGGAGGCAGACGAATCAATGATTCTGTCTCATCACTGATGTTTCTATCTCTCTTCCTCTCTGAAATCAATAAAAATGTTTTTTTTTTTAAATCAAGCAAGGGTTCCAAAAAGCCTGGAAGGCACACAATTAAAGGTATTCTGGCCTAGGATCCCCTAAAACCTCAGGGAGAGGAGGGGGTGCCTGTTAGGTCAATACATACACATATGCACACACCAATACACATCCACACATCTATATAAGCATGACCATAATCTGTGCATGTCCAAACCCCCCAGGATGCTAGGCAAACGCATGTCAGCCGGCAAATATACAGGTGTGTGCACTCAAACACATAGCCCTGATAAAACAATAGTAATCGATATGTTGTGGACTCTAGTTTATAAACGTACCTTCCCGTGCATCCTCTCCTTATTCCAGCCTTGTGAATAGAATATGTCTTAATAGCTTCCAGTCAGTGAATGTTTGCCTGGGCCAGGCACTATGCTAAGTGCTTTAAATGCATTAGCCCATTTAGTCTGCACAGCAGCCTATGATGTAAGTCTTATTATGTAAATCCATTATACAGATGGGAACACCAAGGCTCAACATCATGAGGCAATTTGCCAAGATTACTCATCGGATAAGTGAGGTGAATGAGAAATTCCCTTGAAAACTGGATTTGAACCTCACGGGTTCTCTTATACAAGGATTTTTCAAAATCTTGTGTTTGAGTGGTCCCCCACAGTTTGAACCTGTGGTGTTCGAGGGTCAACAGTATTTTCAATCTTCGGACAGGAATCCACAATATGTGGAGGACTGACTTAAATTACAGGCGGATATTTTATTGTGGGTGTGGCCCGAGCCCCTAACCCTCCCACATTGTTAAGGGTCGATGGTACTTTCACAGCCTCTGTGGACCTCACACTTCTGCGGGACACTCCCTCTTCCACCTTCAGGGGGCACCCTCACCACCCTGGTGTGGAACTGGGCAAGAGAACCCTCAGCTCTTTCTATTCTGGAATTTAGGGAAGCAGAGAATAAAAGCCTCAGGTTGAAGCAAGGCAGAAGCATTGTCCAGGCTGGTCTGTCGTAAGAGTGTAATAATTTAGAATTACTAACAATTTACGGGACACCTTCTAATTGCCAGAAATTGTGCATTTTGAAGGAATGTTAGTCCTCACAGCTACCCGGAGGCAGTCACCTGGGACACAGGTGAGCTAGTAGAGGAGTAGAGAGGTCAAGTGATGCCAGGGGTCACACATGTGGTCAGTGGACAAGCAGAGATTGGATCCCAGGTTCACTGTCCCTTTTTCTGTGCACCCTCAGACTGTGGCGCTGCCTCTCATGACAGGGAAGGCTCACTGGGCAGGCCTGGGGCCAGAGTCCCACATTTTGCTCCTGGCTGGACCCCATGACCCTTATGACCCAGAGTCACAGCCCTCCTGTGATCTGCGCCCCAGCCCCCTGCCCTGTGAACTTGGGAGTCTGTGAGCCAAGTGGACCAGCCAGCAAGCAAAGGCATCTTGAATGATGGCAGTGAGCCTCACCCCAGCTGTTCTGGGGAACCCTTACTCCGCCAGGGCTAAGAGCGTCTCTCCAGCTCCTGTGGGGCCCCCATTCTGAGCGGTGCAACTCTTTCCCCAGCTGGAAAGAGCCCAGCTCTCCAAGGAGACCTGAGAGCTCTCAGCCTGCCCCTGGCACATCTGGGTCCTCCCCCAGCAAGCAGCACCTGCCCCAGCAACCAGGCCCGCCCGAGTGAGGCCAGTCGCTAGCACAGGAGTGTTCATCTTAGATGACAGCGGCTCTCCAGACATCTCTGGGGGTAGGGGGTTGGCTGTGCCTCTCACTTCCTCCTCTGGAGCCTTGGCCTGAGGCCCCACTTCCCTTAACCTCCTCCCCATAATCTTTCCTGGATTCTAAGGCCACCTCTCAACACAGTGGCCCCGGCTGCACGGGTTCCCTGGGAGCTCCATCTCATCGCTTGGGGTACAGGCAGGAGTCACTGACCCCCAGTCCTGGGCCCTACCTTCAGCTTCCTTCTCGGGGACTGCCCCAGACTGTTTCCATTGCTGTCCTCACTGTGGCTGGCTGCAGCGGGCAGATGAGCAGGGTCCAGAAGTGGGGCTGATCACATCCCCCGCCTTCCAGGCCTGGCCTCCCCTGTTCCCAATAATGTCCTTTCCCATGGTGCCCCTTGCAGTGCTCAGCCTCACCTGGGGTCTTGCAATGATTCAATGCCCCCAAGTACCTACCTGGGCCTTCGGGGTGGGGCCCAACATTTCAGGGGGAGCCCCCAGGCCTCTCAGGTTCCTCAGGCCCTTCTGCCACCCTGGGCCACCCTGAGCCACCGGGCCCCGTGGAGTGCTGGTAGCAGACAGAGATGCTAGCTTCCTTTTTATTTGGCTGCTGCTGATCACCTCTCCCAAAGCACAGACTGGGGGCATTAGCACAGGCAGGGGCAGGGACCCCACACTGTGCCATCAGACCACACCAGTGCGACCCACACGCCCACATACGAATCCCCTGTCCAAAAGCACCCATTCTCCTAAAACGCAGCGGGAGACAACAGGAGTCAGAGGCACAGGAACACAGTCACTTTCCAGCAAGAGTTCGAGTCCAAACGTGAGCAAGAGCCGGCAGGGGGCGCAGCCCCAGGCTCAGTTCCTTCCCACTGGCCAAGCCTCCTTTCCCCTCAGGCCTCAGCGCAGTCTCGCTGGGTTTGGGTTTTGTTTTTTTTTGCAGTCTCCTCTTTTGTAGTCATCCCGACATTGGCTCCTCCCTCCCCCAGTCCCTGTGCTGTAAGGGCAGGTCAGGGGTGCTGGTAGCGCAGCCCGGAGCCTGCCCGCGGGTGGCCCAGCGGCAAGGCAAAGGGCGCCCGGGGACACCAGCGCCAGCTTCCCGCTGAAGCCTGAGCCAAGCCCTGCGCCTCGGTCACTGGCCGCCCCAGGGGCGTGTGCGGGGAGCACGAGGCACAGCGCGGTGCGAAGAGCCCTGCGGGCGTGGGCGCCGGCCTCTGCGGACTGGAGCCCGCGTCCCCGGCGGACCCCGCGCGCTCAGCCTGGCGGCGGCACTCCAGGTGCCCGCAGGGCCAGCGGGGCGCGGGGCTGGCGCGCAGGACCAGGGAGAGCGCCGTGATGCGGTGGATGGCCCTGCGCAGCGTGGCGATCTTGGAGAGCCTCTTGCCGCCCAGGTCGTGCCGCAGCGCCCTGCGCAGCGCGTTGAAAGCCTCATTGTAATCCAGGATGCGCTTGCGCTCCCGCACGTTGGCCGCCACGCGCCGCGCCTTGGACCGCACCGGCCGGGCGCGCTTTTTACTACTTGGCACTTCCTCTGCCTCGCCCAGGCCGCGGGGGGCGCCATTCTCCCTCAGCACCCCAAAATCCTTCCCGGCCTCTAGGCAAGAGCCCCCCAAGTCCTTGACAGAGCCATCGGCCCCCTTTAGGCCCCTGAGGCCTGGTCCTGTCGCGTCTCGGTGCATGGCCTTCTCCAGGCCTCGCTGCTCCTGCTCCGGCTCCGGCTCACAAGGTTGGCAGTCCCACTCTGAGCCTTGGCTCCGGCAAGCTGGACACTCCCAGGATGGGGGCTCGTTAGCTGGGCTTTAAGGCACCACGTGGCTCTCCGCCCTCCCCATCCATCCATCTCCCTCCTCCTGCTTTATTACCTGCCTCCAGGTAGGTTGGTGAGGGAGGGACCAAGAGGAAGGGAGCAGGAAGCATGCAGATTCTTGTATGAGGGGACCAGCCCGCCTTGTCCGGGACAGTGCTCCAGCCGCCAGGGAGAACTTACCCTGCCTCTCTCCAGGGCCTTTCTGGGGTAGCGGGGCTCCATTTCTTCCTCCACCCCACCCTACCCCACCCCACCCCACCCCAATAGAATGCCAAATTTGGCCTTTGAGCAGGAGAGCAGGTAGAGGCACACGGGTACTTAAATGTGTTTCAAGAACCTTTAAAGTTCTTGTCAAGGCTTGCGAGCAACTGCGGAGCTGATATGGGGGGAAACAGGACTGTCCCAGCAGGAGCAATAAGGGAGGGGCAGATCTGATACAGCGGGCACTGCAGGTAGGGTGCGACTGGTGTTCCTGGCTTTTCCCGCTGGCAACGAGGCTGTGGGATTCTGGGTTTTGGTTTTGATTCGGCTTTACCTCCCCCTCCCTCCCTGGGGCTCTCCTTTCTGCAGGCAGAGCTAGACTGAGTCACCAGCAGGGGAGGATGGAGAAGACTGTCCTGGGGCCCTCTGGATCCCCTGTGGTACCCATCAGGGGCATCTTTTGCGCAGCCTTGTCTCATGACACAGCACTGAGTTACCAGTTCAGTGAATCCACCTGCCATCCCATCCCCTGGGGATTTGAATTTTAAACAGGGTCTCAGAAAAAGAATAGAGCTTAATCCCAGATAAGGCCCCCAATGGGATTCCAGGCATCCCCAGAGAGTTATTTGGAGCAGCAAGATAAGTCTCATTCCCAGCCCTGACCCGAATGCCACCAAATGCCACGGCCAGCTGTAGAGTCAGCTGGGATGGGTACGGGGTGACGCTCCATCTTGCCAGTATACCATTAGCCCCCTTATTGCAAACTGTGAATTACTCCACGGAGGAAAGACCTGGGCACTAGGAAACAAATACTAGGCTGTAAGCATCCTAAGGATGTTTGTATTTCTGAGGTTGTATCCCAGAAATATCTGCGGAATTGAAAAGTGAATGAAAGCAGCTAAAACTGGATGCTTTCTCCTCCATACTTAGTCTGTTTCCCACCATCCCCACAACACACACAGAGGTACACACACAGGCGCACACAATCACACAGGCACACAATCACACAGGTGCACACAATCACACAGAAATGCCTCAAACAGAAATCTATACAGAGTACAGGCGCTAGATGTCTGAGCACTCATGTCCACCCGTCCAAATAATATGTCAGTCAGGATGGGTCTCAGAATGGGAGGCAGGGAATCAGGTCTTTTAAGTGCTTTTTTTTAACTCTCCTCTTGCCCCCTTCCCCCCCCCCCCCAGCCGGCAGCCAGGGGCCCCTCACAGAACCTCCCCCACTAGGGCATAGTTGGACACAGGAGTGCTTCCAGAGAACTCTACTGGACAGGTGTTCAGGAGGGAGACCTGTTTTAGTTCTGCCACCAACTTGCTACGTGACCTTGCGCCAGTCATGTCCCCCTCTCTGCACCTCAGTTTGCTTTTCTTTGCGAGGAAGCCATCCTTTCTACAAGAGAAGACAGGCGGGACCAGCAACATAATTTGCAGGGCCCAGTGCAAAAGAGAACATGGGGTCCTCTGATCAGAATGTTTAAGAATTTGAAGGTGGCGACAGCAGAGCCCTAACAGAGCTTGGGTTCCTTCTGCGCATGGAAGGTCCCACGCCCAGGAAGCTGGCCCTGAGTGTGGGATAGAGGAGTGTCTTGGTAATGAGCTCAAGCTTGGGATCTAAACTCACCTGCTTTTTTACATTTTCATATGCCCCCTGGGAAAAGCTTCAAACCTTCATGTTCTACCTGCAAAATGGGAGTCATACCAGCAGCAGAGACTCAAGGAAATGGGACACAGTAAAGAGCAGGCCTTGGGAAGTACTGTGTCTGGTTGTCTGCAGGGTCACCTCAGCCTGCCTGCAGTGTTCCCAGGGAGCCCACAACCAGGAGGAAATGGATGGGTGAGCCCAGAGCACCTCCATCTCCATGGAAAGTGGAGCTGACCTGCCCAAGTATAGCCTTCCCTTCCCACTCCTCCCCAGGGCAGCCTCCTGGAGAGGAGAATGTGCCTGGGGCAGTGCAGGAGCTGAGGAGAGGGTGTGAGGTGACAAACACGCTGACACTGCTTCCGGCTGCGTTTCCTTCTTCCTGTGAGAACTGCCAGTCCCCAGGACGCTGCTTAGTAATAATTAGGAGCAATAAAAATAATATTGATGATGACTTCTATTAAGTGCTTACTATAGGCCAAGCAGGTACTGTGTGCTTTTTTATATATTAATTATTTTTTTCTTTTGAGAGAGAGAGAAGTGAGAAAGAGAGAAAGCGAGAAATTGATTTGTTGTTCCACTCCTTTATGCATTCTTGTGTGTGCCCACACCTTGATGTACCCAGATGATGCTCTAACAGAGCTGCCCAGCCAGGGCCTACTGCATTCTTTTGAAACATATATTATTTTAGCCTCATAACTATCTTATACAGAAAGCCCTAATACTGCAGTACCCATTATACAGACTGGAAACTAGACTCTGGGAGTTAAGTAACTTGCCACAAGTCAGAGGGATGAGCTGTGGCCGAGTCAGAATTTCATTTCTGGGGGTGTGGCTGCTATTTGAAGACCAAGCTCTTCATCCTTCTTGGGCTGTACCTGCATTTTCCATTCAGAGAGCACCCCTACCCCCACCCCAGCCCCCAGGGCCCCCACGGACCACCTGTAGGTATTAGAGGCCTGGCATCCACCCTTTGAAACAAAATCCAGTGAGAGAGTCAAATAGTTTCGACCAAATGTGAAAAATAAAAAGAGCCTGGCTGATACAGAGAAAACCGGGGTTTGTGGGGGTGGGGAGAGGAGAATAAGGAAGGAGGGCCCCCCAAATGAAGAGAGACACACGGAAAAGAGTAGAGAACATGGGCTGGAAGCCAGGAGACTCTGGGAGCAGCCCAGCTGCCTGTCTCCCGGGCTGAGATGTGCTGCCTGTGGCTTCTTGAATAATTCCAACTCTGATCACAGCTGAACGGTGGCTGCCGGGACCCCGACGGCTGCTGGGACCCTGGGCAGAGCTCCAGAAAGCAGAAGTGACAGGCCACTGCCCACCAGTTGACCCAGGAGTAGCCCAAGGGACTCAGGACCAGCCTGCAGCTCCCTGCACGCACGTGCTGGGAAGGCTCAGGGCCTCCGCCTGTCAGAGCTCTGGATGGAGTCCAATGGCCTGCAACAGTCTCCACTCAACCACCGTCCCCCCCCCCCCCCCCGTGGAGTCAGCCCTCAGCCCTCCCCCACACAGCTTCCCGGGCTTCTTCATTCCGCCTTAGAATGTAGCAGATCGTCTGGTACTTCTATGTTCATGCTGGGACCACATCTAGATCACCCCTGTATTCCCAGCTCCTACCTTAACACAGTACCGGGTACATAGTAGGTGCAAGGAAATATTTGCTGAATATGTTCTACCTGCAAAATGGGAGTGACACCAGCAGCAGAATGGCGTCATCTCTGAAAATAAGATATTCGTGAAACTCTGGAAATTCCACTCTGGTCTGATCAAGCAAGCTCTACATTGAAACCCAGTAAACATGTATGGAGCACCTATTAAATACCAGGCCCAGTGCTATAGGCTTTCACATGTGATGACAGCCACAATTGTGTATTAACTTAAGTCTACAGAAACTCCATATTAAAGGAGAAGAAAGTAAACCTTGCAGCCGAATAGAAACGCTTACGAATTCCTCACCCACCCAGGCCCCGGGGGTAGGGGGGCGGGGGGGGGAGAATTTGGTTGTCTTAAAGCCTGGCTCTCAAACTGCTGTAGTAGGGGCAGCGGCAGCATCTGCAACGTCTCAGACCTGACCCTAGATGTTGTGAATTCAAAATTCTGTCTTCACAGCAAAGCGGTGTAATGCTCAGACAGGTGTAATATATTATATTTGTTCTTCCAGAGTCTGGCTCAGTAGTTATTAAATTTTAGCTTGCCCAAGAACTATTGTTCAGGGTTATATCACAGTGCCTTGTGCACCAAAACCTAAGTCTTATTCAAGGATAATTTTGACTCCACACAATTCCTCCCCCCCCCCCTTTATTTTATCATCACCTGAGGTTAGGTTTCTTGATTTGAGAGAGAGAGAGGAAAGAAGAGTGAGGGAGAAACATTGATCCTTTGCATCCCATAGATACCTGGACTGGGAACCCACAATCTAAGTATGTGTCCTGACCCGAAAGGAACCCACAACCTTTTTTTTTTTAATATATAATTTATTGATTTTTTACAGAGAGGAAGGAAGAGGGAGAGAGAGTTAGAAACATCGATGAGAGAGAAACATCGATCAGCTGCCTCCTGCACACTCCCTACTGGGGATGTGCCTGCAACCAAGGTACATGCCCTTGACCTGAATCGAACCTGGGACCCTTGAGTCCGCCGGCCGACGCTCTATCCACCGAGCCAAGCCAGTTAGGGCAGGAATTCATAACCTTTTGGTGTATGGGACGATGCTCTCACTGAGCCACCATGCCAGGGCACAACTTCCTTCTTGACCTTAACTTGAGAACATCCCCACCCATGCATTAGATGGAGGGAGAATTCCTCACAAAGGACAACTATGGGGCTCGAAAAAGAACAGGAAATCTGTAAAAGGGCGGGCGGGGGGTGGGGATGAAATTGAAACCAGACTTCTCTGCTGAGCCCCTAAACGTGAACCTTCAATGGCCATGAGAGGTGAGTAAAACCAAAGAAAATGCCCAGACCGTCCAGCGCTTCCAGTGCTGGGAGCCGGCCTGCAGCCCTGCCCAGAACTGGCTTGGCTTTCCTGCCTTTTCTTACAAACATGTCCAGGCCGCTTGTCGGCAAAGGGCTCACGGCTCCAGTTCATCATTCTAAGGCCACGCTCTCTTGACTAATAACCTGGGCTCCCAGAGAGAGGGGCTCCCAGAGGGAGGCGCCTCCGCCACGCCCGGCTCCCTGCCCACGAACCGAGAATCCGAAGGGATTCCCTGCGATCGCTGGCTGCGATGATCCCTCGTGGGGGGCTCCGCGATGGGAGGGGGCACGGGCCGACTTCAAAGGCGGGCAGCGGGGCAAGTATTTCCGCGGCACCTGCAGCGGCGGCGGTCCCCGCGCTGGAGGCTGGAGGATAGGGGAAGGAGGACGGAGCCCGCCCCTGCCCGGGAGCGCAGCTCCTCCGCGCCCGGCCCGGAGGGAGCAGGCGAAGGAGGAGGGGCCGCCCCGTGATTTAAAGCCAGGCGGTTCCGCTGCCGGCCGCGAAGGTGCCTATTACCGCCCGGCTCCGCCAGGATTTCAGAAATTCCTTCTCATCCTCTGGAAATTCCGGTATCACTCCCTCGAGGGAGGACAGAACGCCCACCTCGGAGAGAAACCGAGCCCACGGGGGCCTGAGACCTGGAAAGCAGGCCTCCAGAAAGGCCGTGGGTGCCTGCCCCAGGCGGAGACCCGCAGCTTCTCAACTTAGAGGCAGGCTTGGCGCGTGAGAGATTTGGAATCAGCAGATTTGGGCTCCGCTTCAGGCTCTGTCCATTCATTTATTCACTCGTTTATTCAACAAAAATGTATTGACTGCCTCCTGCTCTAGTGGAACTATAAATAAAATAAAATCTGTCCTTGCCCTGGCGGGTTTGGCTCAGTGGATAGAGCGTCGGCCTGTGGACTGAGGGGTTCTGGGTTTGATTCTGGTCAGGGCACATGCCTGGCTTTCAGGCTCCATCCCTAGTGTGGGGGGTGCAGGAGGCAGCGGATCGATGATTCTCTCTCATCATTGATGTTTCTATCTCTCTCGCCCTTTCCCTTCCTCTCTGAAATAAAAAAAAATATTTTACACACACACACACACACACACACACACACACACACACACACCTGTCCTTGCAGAAGTCATCTTTTAGTGTGGACAGCAAATAATAAGAAAAATAAGTAATTTAAGCAGTAAATAAGTACCATTAGAAGTAGATTAGAAGGTGATAAATGCTACCGGGAAAAAAAGTACACCAGAAAAGATAGAGTGTGAGTCTGTGTGTTTGGGGGAATGGGGAGGTAAGAGCAAAGAAAGCCTACACAAGAAGGTGACCTCTGAGTAAGGACTTGAACGAGACCAGACATGCTGGCATCTGGGGGGGAAGCTGTCAGGCAGAGGGAAGAGCATGTGCAAAGGCCCTGAGGCGAGAGGGAGTCAATGGGGCCGAGCAGAGGAAAGGGTGAGCTGGGGCTGGTGATATGATCACATAGACTACTGCAATACCTTCCACTTCTATGTGGCAAGAGATGGGAAACCATGAAACATTGATCGCCCCTCGATTCATGGATCTCTGAAAACTAAAGAAAAACCCATAGCTTTCCCTTTCTCTGTCTGCTGACGAGGACCCCTCCACCACACCCCTCTCCAGGCAGCACCCATCTTTGTGTCTTAGTGACCCTCCTTCCTCCCCAGGTAGCCCTGCCTGTCCCCTGGGGGTCACGTCCTCGTCTCTCTCCTGCCTCCACTCCATCTCTTCTGGAGGCCTTGCCTCGTCACTTGCCTCCTTTGATTTTAAGGCTTTTCTTCTCTATCGGCTCCTTCCTTGGCAACGCAAATGTGTTCAGGCTGCTTTCTCCAACTGTCCTCCCCTACACGCTGGAATCAGTACCTTCTCTCCCTGCCTAAATTATCACCCCGCTGAAGCTACATCTGTCTCTTGCCACCTTCTGATCCCTACTGAAACCTTCTTCTCTTTCATCATCTCCTGTGATCTCATCAGACTTTTCCAGGTCACCCTAGCTGGTTTCGCTCAGTGGATACAGGTTTGGCCTGTGGACTGAAGTGTCCCAGCTTGGATTCCAGTCAAGGGCACATGCCCAGGTTGTGGGCTCGATCCCCAGTTGGGGAAGTGCAGGAGGCAGCTGATCAATGATTCTCTTTCATCATTGATTTTCTATCTCTCTCTCCCTTCCTCTCTGAAATCAATAAAAATATATATTAAAAAAAAAAAACTTTCCAGGTCAGTTGTTACACATTTATTGAGTGCCTACTATCTGCCAGGTCTTGGATTAGGCAATGAAGATACAATGATGAACAAAACAGACATGGCTCCGCCCTCCTGGAGCTTGCCATCTGGTGAAGAAGGCCATCTCGTAAACAAATGATCTCAATAGCACAACACAAAAGACTGTGCAAGGTTTGGAAGGGACGCGGAGGATGGAGTAGGGACTTCTTTGAGGGGCCAGGAAAGGTTTTACAGGGGAGATGAGGCCTGAACAGGATTTCAAAGGATGGATAGGAGTTTGCCTAGCAGACAAGGGGTGGAAAGGCATTGGAGATTGAAAGAACAGCATGTGCCAAGACCTGGAATTATAAGCCATCAGTTATGATGAGGAAAATACAGTAAATCAACTTTGCCAAACCATGATGTGAAAGACCAGGGAGTGATGGGAGATGAGGCTGGGATCACTAGGCATCATGCCAAAAAGCTTGGTTTTTGTCATGTAGGTAACTAGGTACCACAAAGGGGGATTCAGCTGAGGAGTGACACAGTCGCCTCTGGCTTGTCGGTAGAGCTCCTCTGAATAGCGTGGAGAATGGCTCTGAAACAAACTCGAGGCAGGAGGTACTGTCAGGGTCCAGGTGAAGGAGGAGGAGCCAGAGGTCTGCAG
Source organism: Corynorhinus townsendii (assembly GCA_026230045.1). NCBI lineage: Eukaryota > Metazoa > Chordata > Mammalia > Chiroptera > Vespertilionidae > Corynorhinus > Corynorhinus townsendii. The sequence goes on from JAPDVU010000009.1 coordinate 34,076,880, forward strand.
GTAGTGGTAAGACAGTGGGGCTGGAGTCGAACCCTGTTGGGAAAATAGAGTTGGCACATGGGGGTGATCAACTGGATGTAGCAGGTCATGAAAGGGAGGTGTTATCATCTCTCCATCCTCCATCAAGAACCCGAAGCCTGCCCTAGTCAGTTTGGCTCAGTGGATAGAGTGTCCACCTGCGGACTGAAGGGTCCCGGGTTTGATTCCCGGTCAAGGGCACGTACCTTGGTTGCAGACCCAATTCCCAATCCTGGTCGAGGCGCATGCAAGAGGCAGCCAATCAATGTATCTTTCTCACATTGATGTTTCTCTCTCTCTGTCTCTCCCCCCTCCCTTAAAAAAAAATAAAGAAGAACAGAAGCCTGAGATTTCTGAGCAGCCCCTCCTAAGTAGGGTTCACTATGGACATGGGAGAAGGCTCAGGAAGGGCTGAGATGATGAGACGATGAGAGCTGATGGACAATGCTCACCCTTCCTGGGGGCTGGGAGAAGTTACAGCCCCTGGGGCTTATGGAGAATTTCTGTGTGTGTGTCATTGTTGTTTGCTGTGCAGCAATTGAATAATCTTGCATTCTGGAGAGAAGGCCCCTCCATGGTAGGGCTCTGGGTGGGAGAGATTTCCGGCTAGAACAGACAGGAGTCTAGGTATCTCCTAGACCAGTGGTCGGCAAACTCATTAGTCAACAGAGCCAAATATCAACAGTACAACGATCGAAATTTCTTTTGAGAGCCAAATTTTTTAAACTTAAACTTCTTCTAACGCCACTTCTTCAAAACAGACTCGCCCAGGCCATGGTATTTTGTGGAAGAGCCACACTCAAGGGGCCAAAGAGCCGCATGTGGTTCACGAGCCGCAGTTTGCCGACCATGGCCCTAGACTATGGAGCAGGTGTCCCAAAGAACCAAGCAACAGTAGAGAAATTGCCCTAGCAATGCCAGGGCCGGTGGTCTCCAGAGACTTCCTGTGGGAGCATCCATAGGAGGTTACTGGCTAGGCTGTGAGTCCAGCCATCCAGTTTCCTGTAATTCCTGTAATTAAGTTTCCCAAACTTAATTCCCAGCCTTTCTTTCCAACAGGTCCTGTGAGATACCCCAGAGCTGCCCAACAGCTTCCTCTTTTGCTTACGTGAACCAAGTTAGGTTTTGTTGCTTACAAGCAAGAACTCTGACAGCACAGAGCAGAGAGTAAGCAGCCGGCCTGTGTCTCTTCTCTTACTCCCAAGCCATTTGCCAGCTCTGAGACCCGGAGCAGGTGCTTTAACTTCTCTGAGCCTCAGTGTCCTCGCTGGTAAGATGGATTGGCAACTGCGTCCGAATGGAGCTGTGAGGATTAAAAGGCACAGGAAGCCCTTAGTGCCGTGCCTGGCACATAGAGGGCCCTCCATGACATTTAGTTGTTTTAGCAGATTTACCCAGCATCCCAGGGTTCTTTCTTCCAAGCTCATATAGGCAAATGGCCTCTCCCCTGCCCCTGCTCCCAGCCCACAGAACAACCTCCCTCCGTCAAGCACCTCCTGACAGATTGTTCCTTTTTAATCGAAAGCTAGGATATTTGTTAGCCCTTCACCTACACTCCCCTCTGCTGTGCCCATAATGCCGAACAGCCGCGTGGTTGTCCGGGCTCTGGAATTAGACCATTATTTATTAGCTGTATAGCCTTGGGCAAGATGCGTAGTTAACCTCTCTCTAAGCCTCAGTTTCCTTATCTGTAATTGGACATATTTTATAGCACTGCTTTTTCAGATTTCTTGTGAGGGATAAATAAAACAGAACATGGTACGCTCTCACAGGGCCTGGCTCCTCTATGATGCTCTACGCATATTCTCTCCTCCTCCTACCTCTCGGATCCCTTCCCCAGCCAGCCTGGCCATTGCAGCTGTAAATCATCCAGGCAACCAGAGCATTCTCCTCCCTCCCACCCAGGACCACACTCCTAATCACCTGCACCCCTACTAATGACCTGGTGATTGGCTTCTCATTAAAACAATGACAAAGGTCTGTGCTGTTAGTCAGGGTCTCATCAGGCATAGATCTGCCCCAGGGTCAGTCAGGGGCCAAGTAGGAATTCTGGGTCCAGGGCCTGACTTGGTGTAGACAGAGGGCTCTGTGTCCCAGGAGAGGTCCCAGCTATTGTGAGGAATGGAAACAGGGCCCTGTGACCAGTGACAGGAGGCTGAGCCATGTGTGGTCTGAGAGACCCAATTCTGCCCTTGTGGGGCTCTGTTTTCTCATCTGTCAAGTGGGAATAACAAATGAGGATGCCTTGTAGGTTTGGTGTGAGGACAGAGTGAGATAAATCAAATGTAAATTTCTGTAGATGTCAGTAAATGGCAGCCATTATTATTGTAGTTATTGCTTTCATTATTAGATTTTTATTTTTATTATTGGAACCCAGGTGCCAATTTTTCCAGCTCCACTTGGTGAATGGCTTATTCTGTCGCCGATGATGATGTAATGCTACATCATCTCTATGACAATAATAATATAATGCCCCTTCCGGTCATCTCTGTTGAATGCTTGTTTAATCCCTTGGCCTCCTCGTTCATTTTTCCAAATTGTCGTTGGGTGCTCTTGGCCCTTTACACTTCTATGGCAATTCAGAACCCCTTTGTTTAGTTTCATCTTCCCTGTCATTATCCTTCTGCGATCCTTTCCTGCATTGTCTGTGTATGTTTCTTTCCCAGGGTGGCTTCCCTCACAGTGGCAGCATGGCTGCAGGAGTCCCATGCTCACCAGCACTCCGCCAATGCACAATAGGGGAACAGAACTGCCCAGGTAGGCCGCTTCTGAAATCCTGACCCAGAGAACTACAAATGTCCATTGTTGTTTTAAGCCAATACGTTTTGAGGTAATTTGTTACACTGCAACGGATCATGGATACGGCAGTCACACCATTTCCCAGCCTTTCCTGTAATTGGCTGAGTTCTCCCGTGAATGTGAGCAGGAGTGATGTGTGCTGCTTCCAGGCCCATAATAACTCAGCACGTGCAGCCTCGGTTCTCCTCCCCCTTCCTCCTGGCTGAACACCTAGGACAGCCAAGGGGGCCGCCAGCTAAAGACGGTGGGTCCTTCTCATGCCTGGAGGAGAGCTGCCCAGGAAAACTGCCCGACCAGGAACACCCACAGTGAATGATTGTGTAAGTGAGAGGTAAAGGCCTATTTAAACCACTGAGATTTGGAGATTTACCTACAGCACCTGACATTACCTGAACTGTCTTTCACACAGAGCTTTACAAATATTATTAGTCAGTGTTTATTTAAATCTGCTCATACAATTACTAATTTATTTGCTCTTTGTTACTTCTTGCATCTCAGACATTCCATCTGGGATCATTTTTTTTCTGCCTGAGTTCCATCCTTGAGAATTTCCTCTGGTGAAAGCCTGCTGGAGATGACGCTCTCGCCCTTACCTCTCCCGTACACGTCTTGGTCGATGGTTATGATTCTTAATTGCTTTGAAGATATGATGTTGTCTTCGGTAGCTTTGAAGACAACTTCATTGCTGTTGGTGAGATGTCAGCTTCAATAACCATTGCTCCTTTAAAGTAATTATTTTTTTTCCAGATTTGTTTAGAAAACTCTTCGTTGTTTTTGGCTTTTGATTTTTCACTATGATGCATTTAAACAACTTACCTTTTAGGATTTAAACAACTTACCTGTTGGGCTTCTTGAATATGTGGTTGTTTCAGATTGATCACATTCCTCACTTTTATCTTTTCAAACATTGCTTCTGTCGCATTTATGCTTTCCTTTTATCTGGTTTTCCAGTCACACAGTGGACGAGACGTTCGCGCTGTCTCCTTCACACCTCTTCTCACTTGGGCTTTATTCTGCAGGTAGTTGCAAAAAGCACTTCCATAAGCTTCTATTTAAATTGATCCTCCTAACTCCTTGGGAGGTGGTAGGGCAGAGGACCTCTGTTGCAAATGGGGCCTGAGACTCAGCAAGGTAAAGACATCTGCCCAGGGTCACACAGCTCACAGGGGGAGCAGGAAGACAGTGAGGCATGTGGTAGCCAGGATGAGCTATACCAAAGAGTTTAAGCTCCAGGGACAGAGAGCAGGGGTATGAGGCCTGGATCCACCACCCAGTAGCCCAGTGACCTTGGACAAGTCAATCGCTTCGTGCTTGGATTTCCCCAACCGCAAAATGGGAACAATAATGACTAGCTTACAGGACTGTTTGGGGTAATTAATACCATAATATATGCAAGATTCTTGACACCAAATAGGCGTTCAATAAATATTTGAGGAATGAATTAATGAAGTGTTTAGCCCACTTAATTAACTTTAGCTATGGCTGTTATCCTTATGTTTATATTGTACTTATATATAAATCTATAACAGTTTATTACTATCAAGATTGGCATGTCAACAAGACCCTCAGAATTTGGGAGCCTCCCAGGTCTACTGCCCACCCCCACCTTCCTGCCCGTCCCTCCTGGCTCCCCGAGACGCGTCCAGTCCCGATAAATCAGGCCCCGCAGGCACCCCCGCCCTCGGCCTGTAATTAACCTGCCGCAGAGGGCGGATCCGGGGAGGTGCCGCCCACCCTGTCCCAGGGGCTTCCTGCGCCCCGCCCTCTCCAGAAGGAGAAGGGAGGGCGCGGGGAGCTGGGGGGGCTCCCCACGACTTTCTGATTTATCGCCCTCTGTGTGAAGGAGATTTACGAGCTAAGGCCCGGAGCCTGGGCTGTGTCGGAAGGCGCAGAGGGTGGGGGAGGGGGAAGAGGTGCGGGGCCCACAGGAGAGGGAGCCCGGAGATCACCCGCGTTCAGATCCGTGGGCTGTCCTGCATGTAGGGCCACAAGCCGCGCGGCTCCCTCACTCTGTCTCCCAGGGCCGGGCTTACTGATTCTTCAGGACATCCCGCAGGGTTCTGGTACCTGTCGAGGTTCTGTCTGTTGTTCCATCCTCAATTTGGCCATATCGTTCTCCCATAAAGCAAAGAGCCCAGGCCTAGACAGGGCACCTGCTTGGGGTGGGTCGGGAAGGAGAAATGGAAGTTCGCCAGGCTGCGGAGGTCTCCTCGCTTTAGGCCGTGAGTATGGCTATGCCGGTTTATTTCAGAGATGTGGAAACAGCGTCCCAGAGGCTCCGCAGCTTGTGGGAGGGTAGGTATCCGGATTGTTTTTCATGGTGGGGTGGGAACACAGGGACTCGTGGGGGCTTCAGTGAGGACAGGGGGTCTGGCTCCAGGGCCCTGCCAGCAGATGAAGAGACCACCCAGGCAGGTTAAGCAGATCTCCCTCCCTTGGGAGTATTTTTGATAGACAGAAGTTATCAGCCACTCCTCTGGTGGGATATGAGGCCTGTCCTCAAACACACACACACACACCCCTTACCCACTGTGGTGTGGTATGTGGCAGCTCCTGAGAGGAGCCGGGTTTCTCCACCCAGCAGGGCCTCTGCTCCCTAAGTGCTCGCACTGGAAGGAGTAAGTGTAGCCCTGACCTCCGAGTCATCAGGATGTAGAAGAAAGACCTTCCGATGGATTTTGAGCCTGACAGGTTCAGGTTCAAATGCTGGCTCCACTCGTGACCAGCCTGTCTCCTCACTTTAAAAAGTAGGAGAATAAAAGCTGCCTCATTGGGTAGTGGCAAGGCGAACTAAGACAAAATGTGGAAAGCATTGAAGACAGTTCCCGTCTCCTGGCACAGAGGAGCTGCCTAGCACGCACTCCCTCCCAGGATACAGGGCTGGAAGTTTTGTTACAGGGAGCGACACAGTCTACATCAGAAGGACTCAGGGTGGACTTTTATAGACCCCAAGAATACTGAGACAGACAGAGATGATCTTATTCCAGGATTCTGAACCTTGGCTAACGTCAGATCTGTGTGTGTGTGTGTGTGTGTGTGTGTGTGTGTGTGTGTGTGTGTGTTGGGGGTGTCTGAATCCCCCCAAATTCATTCATCAGTACTTATGGAACATCTCCTTTGTGGCAGGCCCTGTTCTAGGCTATGGCAGGGAGCAAAACAGACAACAAACCCTGTTCCCGTGGAGCTTCGTTCTAGTGGTAGAGATAGACAAATAGATAAAATACGTATTATGTATCCAAAATGTCACCTACAGTCATGCGCTGCTCAGGGACAAGGCTATGTTCTGAGAAATGCATTGTTAAGCAATTTCATCACTGTGCAAACATCACAGGGTACAAACCTAAGTGGTCTGGCCCACTACACACCAACACCGTATGGCACAGCCTATTGCTCCTAGGCGACAAGCCTGTCCACGGTGTCACTATACAAAACAGCATGAGATGAAGTCAAACACAAGGAAAATGGTGCCACCAGAGACGCAGTAAACAGATACTTGAGGCTGCTGGTATAACACACCATACTGTCTCACAGCAACCTTTTTTTTTAAGTTGAAGGAGTACACGCTGAAATAACAATAAAAGTATAGCACAGTGAGTGCATAGACCAGTAATATAGTTATTTATTATGATGATCAGGTATTGTGCACTGTACATGATTGCATAGGCTAGACTTTCATAGAGCTGGCAGGGCAGTACTAAGTTTTTCACACCAGCATCACTGCAAACCTGAGAAATGTGTGGTGCTATGATCTTATCATGGCTATGACGTCGTCAGGCAAAAGAAAATGTTCAGCTTCATATTATGGGAGCACTGTCGTATTTGCCTTATTAGAGGTCTGTATGTATAGGGGGAAAACACAGCATATGCAAGGGCTCAGTATCATCTGCAGTTTCAAGCATCCACAGGGGGTCTTGGAATGTACCCCCCAGCAGGTAAGGGGGGCCTACTGTGCTCAGTAAAGGTGGTCATGTGATAGCTAAATGCTTCCTCTTCAAAGGTGTTCCTTTGAGCTTTCTCAGAGAGTTTCTCATCCTTCAAACATGGCTAACTCAGGAAATAACTTTTCACTCCTGGAATCAAAGACCTTGGTACTTTGGAGAGAAAATTGGGAGGGCTGGGCCAGAGGTGTGGAAAAGGGAAAGAAAAGCTGAGCGGTGTCTCAGCGCCCTCTTCTGGTCAAGATGTGGAACTAGGCCTGCGGCCTCCAGGCTCTCTTGGGGCCTGCCCCCAGCACAAATCCATGATGGAAGGAAATCGCTCCTCCTCCTGCAGTCCCCTCAGGGGTTCTCCAAATTCTCACCACTTGCAACCCACAGTCTTTCCACAGGCCCTCTCTCAGCAGGTAGCCCACCCTTACCTCCTGAGTCATGGAAGAAACATTGAGGCCACAGATTGAACCCTCAACTTCCTGCCCTGGCCCACAAAAATCTGTCCAACCCAACTGTGCCTCCTTTCCTCCTGTTTCCAAAGTTAAGCCCTCCTGAGGGGCTGAGGAGCCCTTCTCCTCCCATCTCACAAAAACCTACACTTTGTCTCTCTCCTGTATTTTGTTCTCCTATCTCTGACTATCAGCCTCCAGGCTTCTCACCCTCTCCATATAGGAGGCCAGGGGGTCATTTAGGCATGGCACAGTCTCCTTCTCACTCTGGACGCCCCCTATACCTGCCAGACTCCCCACCATTCCCGCAGCCAGGCTCCTGGACCCCCAGCCACTCCTCATGCTGGTAGAGTGGGACACGGAGACCCAGGAGCCCGAGCCCCCAGCACCTGCACAGACGCTGGCCACTCTGCTGGCTGGCTGGGCCCAGTGGCTGCGCAACTACGCGGAGCCCAGGGTCCAGTAGTTTGTGGAGAAGCTGGAGCAGATGCTGAAGCCCATGTTGCTCAGGGAGGAAGGTGAGAAGTGGAGACTCAGGTTCAAGCAGCAGTCACCCTTTTTTTTTTCCTCTTAAAGGCAGCCTGTTGCCTGGGATCAGATAAGAACCTCATTAGGAAAGTAGGCCAGCCCGGCTGGTGTTGCTCAGCAGTTGAGCATCGACCTATGAACCAGAGGTCACATTTCGATGCCCTGTCAGGGCACATGCCAGAGTTGCAGGCTCAATCTCCACTGAGGGCCGTGCAGGAGGCAACGATCAATGATTCTCCCTCATCACTGATGTTTCTATCTTTCTCTCCCCCTGTCCCTTCCTCTCTGAAATCAATAAAAAAATTTTTTTTTAAAAAAAAGAAAGAGCCCTAGCTGTTTTGGCTCAGTGTATTGAGCATCGGCCTGTGGACTGAAGGGTCCCGGGTTCGATTCCAGTCAAGGGCACATGCCTGGGTTGCGGTCTCAATCCCTAGTGGGGTGTGTGGGAGGCAGCCAATCAATGATTCTCTCTCATCATTGATGTTACTACCTCTCTCTCCTTCTCCCTTCTTCTCTGGAATCAATAAAAAAAAAATATATATATATATATATATATATATATATATATATATATATATATTTTTTTTTTTTTTTTTTTTTTTTTAAGAAGAAAGAAAACAGGCCAAACCCAGGGAGGTGCCTTGTATTAGTCAGGATCCTCCAGAGAAACAACCAACAGGAGACTGTGACACTGTGATTTATAATAAGAGATATATAGTGGGTCCATTTCTGGCACAGACCTCCGGAAACCCTTGGAATTTCCCAAGTGATGAGAGTGATAAAGGTGTCACTGTGCTAATGAGGTAACTTTTGGAAGCACGTAGGGGTGGGAGCTGGTTGCTAGGAGAGCCAACCATATGATTAGCATATGGATTTCTTTTTTTCAGCTGGAGCCAGGCTGTGTGCCCCCAAAATAAGGACCGGGTGAGCAGAATAACTGTGTTTGAGTTCAGACTTGTATCCCTGGTCCTAGAGTGTGTAGGGAAGGTATTCATTGTACATTTCATTTCTTTGGTAATAGTGAGTTATTCTTATTTCCTATTTTCTTGTATCAGTTTTAGTAAGTTACTTTTTTTTTCTAGGAATCTACCCATTTCATTACAATTTTAAAATTTATTGGCATAAAACATCCCATCTTTTAAACCACTGAGCCACACCAGCAGGCATTTCTTATTATTTTTAATGAGTTCTGTTTAGGTTCTAGTCATAGACATTCTGTTTTTGTTTTTTTACTTTAAATTTTTTTCCCTTTTACCATTGGATGGAGAAGTTACTTTTTTCTTATTGTAGTTTTTTTATTAGAATTTTGTGGGTTTTTTAGGCTTTGGTGTTTATATTCAGAAGTTGAAGGTCAAGGTCTATATATAATTTTGATTTGAGGGATACCTACAAAAATTTTCTTGTTTTTATTCATTTACAGTGTCTGTCATATCCGATGAAAATTGTATTGTATTATAAATACCAACAGTAATTATGTACCAGACCCTAGGAGAGGCACAGGGGACATAAAAGTCAGAAAAACAAATCTGATCTCTCACCTTATAGTTTAGTGGAAAAGATATATAATCTTATGTAATAAAAGGCTAATATGCAAATCAACCAAACGGGGGAATGAATGGTTGCTATGATGCTCATTGACCACCAGGGGGCAGACACTCAATGCAGGAGCTACCCCCTGGTGTCAGTGCACTCCCACGGGGGTGGGGGGGGAGGTGGGGGCGCTCCTGCTCAGCCAGAAGCTGGGCTCATGGCTGGTGAGCACAGCGGCATTGTGGGACCCTCTCCTGCCTCCTCGGCAGCGCGAAGGACCCCTTGGGAGATATCCATGATTGCCAGGTAGACATCCCCCGAGGGGTCCCAGGCTGAGGGACACCCCCCAACCCCCAGTGCACGAATATCGTGCACCAGGCCTCTATATAATAAATAGGCAATATGCAAATTGACTGTCACTCCAACACACAAGATGGCCGCCCCCATGTGGACACAAGATGGCCGGCAGGGGAGGGCAGTTGTGGGTGATCAGGCCAGCAGAAGAGGGCAGTTGGGAGGAACCAGGCCTGAAAGGGAGGGCAGTTGGGGGTGACCAGGCCAGTAGGGGAGGGCAGTTGGGAGCAACCAGGCCTGTAGGGGAGGGCAGTTGGGAGGGACAAGTCCTGCAGGGGAGGGCAATTGGGGGTTGGGGGGACCAGGCCTGCAGGGGAGGGCAGTTAGGGGCAACCAGGCTGGCAAAGGAGGGCAGTTGGGGTGATAAGGCCAGCAGGGGAGGGCAGTTAGGGGCAACCAGGCCTGCAGGGGAGGACAGTTAGGGGTGACCAGGCTGGCAGGGGAGGGCAGTTAGGGGCAATTGGGCCAGCAGAGAAGCAGTTTGGCATAGATCAGGCTGGCAGGGGAGTGGTTAGGGGTGATCAGGCTGGCAGGCAGAAGTGGTTAGGGGCAATCAGGCAGGCAGAAAGGTGAGTGGTTGGGAGCCAGCAGTCCTGGATTGTGAGAGGGATGACCAACTGCCCGTTGTGGGATTGGGCCTAAACGGGCAGTCAGACGTCCCTCGAGGGGTCCCAGATTGCAGAGAGTGCAGCCTGGGCTGAGGGACACACACATCCTCTCCCCACCCCCGTGCACGAATTGTGTGCACCAGGCCTCTAGTACTTATGTAGTCACACAGATAAATGTATAATTGTAACTCATTCAGGGTCAGCAAAGGCAAGTCACATCATGCTGAGAGCACATAACATAAGGGAAAGAGGGCTATTCAGTGGAGACTGGGATCTGAAAGGCGAGTGGCTGCTTTAGGAGAAGCAACAGGTATCCCCAGGAAGGGAAATTGCATGTGCAAAGGCCCTGAGGTGAGAGGGGCACAGCCTACTCAAGGTTCTGAAGAGAAACAATATAGTTGGAGTCAGAGAAGGGATAGCTGATGAGAGATGAGTCGGTGAAGAGTGCTAGGGGTCAGATTTTGCAGAGCCCTTGTGGTAGGGTAGCCAGATTTAGCAAATAAAAATATAGGATGTCAGATAATTTCAGGTAAGCAATGAATAATTGCATGGGATATATTTATACTAAAAAGTATGTTCTCAGAAATTCACATTTGACTGGACATTCTGTATTTTATTTGGTAACCCCACGTGTGGGTCAGGTAAGGACTTGATCTTGTTCATCCTGAGAACAAGGTATTAAATGGTTTTAAGCAAGGAGTGGCATGATCTGATGAGGATTTTGAATGGCTCATGCCGGCTACACATTGGAAAGGAGCAAGTGGAGAAATGGAGAAACAAGGCAGCAATTTCAGGGGTCCAAGTAAGAGGGGGGCTTGGACCTGAGGGGCGGCAGTGGAGGTGGGCAAGTTGAACTCTCTGTAGAAGGTAAAATCAACAACACTTGGGACCTACTTTTTTCTCACTGCTTTAGACACCTTCCACGTGGACTCTTCTTGAAGATTGTCTCTGCCCACAGAGTAGAAAACTCCTCAGCCAGGCCAGTGTGGCTCAGTGGTTGACCTATGAACCAGGAGATCATGGTTCGATTCCCGGTCAGGGTGCATGCCCAGGTTGCAGGCTCGATCCCCAGGGTGGGACGTGCAGGAGGCAGCCAATCAATCATTCTCTCTCATCATTGATGTTTCTAGCTCTCTCCTTCTCCCTTCCTCTCTGAAATCAATAAAAAGGTATATATTTTACAATAAATAAATAATAAAACTCCTCAGCCCCTGTCTTTTCTCCCACGTCCCTATCCTGTTACAATTAAATCCCACATGCTTACTTGATCTCAAATTCCAAACACACTCCCTGGGTTTTGGAACTCATTGGAAGGGTGCTGGCAGGAGATTGAAACGTATGCCCCACATTGGGACAAAAGCACTGAGATTCTCCCTCTAGCTCTGATTTTTGCTGTGGGGCAACCATCTTTATTTAGAGGTGCCTGCCTGAGTTCCAATAATATTGTTCACCTCATTGCTGTGGTCTCAACATTTACATCAACCATGTTTTGGAACCATGTGGTTTCATTCATATGTGGAATATGAAACAAAACAAAAAAACAGACTCGTAGGTACAGACAACAGATTGGAGGTTACCAGAGGGAACAAGGAGGGGGGAAGTCAAAAGGGGTGAAGGGGGCCACATGTATGGTGATGGATGGAACCTAGGCTTTGGATGGTGAGCATGCTATAGTATACACGCATATCAAATTATAATGTTGTAAACCTGAAACATATAGAATGTCATTAACCTGTGTTACCTACTTAAAATACACAAATAACTAAAAACAAAGGCACAATGTCTGTGAGGCACAGTAAAGTGAAGAGGAATAAAACAAAGGGTGCCTGTTTACACACTATTTTCCAACCCTGGCCCTGCCTTTGGTTTAGTCTTAGCTTCACAATTAAATATAACAAATAGTAAAAAAAAAAAAAAAAAAAAAAAAAAAAGTTTTGAGATTCTAAAACTGGAAAACATATCTCAGAGCATCTTAGACCTTATTTAAGAACTACCACAACTTAATATGAAGTGTTGGTGGCATATATACACTGAGTGGCCAGATTATTATGATCTCTGAATGCATAATAATCTGGCCACTCAGTCTGTATCCTATATAATAAAAGGCTAATATGCAAATTGTCCCCTTGACCAGGAGTTCGACCAGCGGGCAGGCCGGCCAACCACCCATGTTCCCTTCCCCTGGCCAGGCTGGCTGGACCCCACCCATGCACGAATTCATGCACTGGGCCCCTAATATATATACTGAGTGGCCAGATTATTATGTGTTCAACGATCATAATAATCTGGCCACTCAGTCTGTGTGTGTACACACACACACACATAGATATATATACTAGTATATCTACCATCCATCCCCTTTTCAGAATGGTCCTTCTAGAAATATTCTTTCGGAAAAACACTAATTATATCCCACTCATGCACACCACCAATTGCCCCCCTTCCATGAAATGTCCATAATGGGTAACATCCCCCCTTTGGAAAATAATGGGCATCCTTTCTACCCATTATATCAGCAATTTTCCACCAGAGTGCCACAATAATTTTTAAAATATGCAATACCTGACTCTTTAGTCGAGGGCACTGACCTCTTTTTCCTTAGATTATCAAATAAAAAGAGTGACAACAGCCAACACAATAGCCATCCGGTGTGAATAAATTAAAATGATGCCTTTTTGTGTACGTGTCAGATCACGTGCCACAGAATTTTAGTAATTCGTTTAGGTGTGCCTTGAGATGAAAAAGGTTGAAAATCGCTGCATGATATAATTAGACTTGTTGCGGTATATTTATCACCTGGTTCTATTCTAGGAATTGAGCGTGAGAGGGGATATCTCCCCCTCGTCTTCAGAGCTAGGCAGCCAAGCAGCGTATATATGACAACAATCCAGGCCAAAGGCCCACAGCTCACAGGGAAACGCACGGGGTCGCAGCTGCCTCTGCAGCCCAGCCCGTACGCGGCTCTAACCAGTGACGGAGAGCCGGCCCCGTTCTTGCTCGCTGACCTCCACTGAGACCTCCAGGACGTGGAACACTTGGCTCCACTCCGACCTTGGGCCTGTCGCTGACGGCGCCCAGTTCCCTTGTGACAGCTGGTGTCCCTCCAAAAAGGGTTGTCCTCTTTTTAATAGTTTACCGAACTGAGACTCACACTCACAGAGGAACCTGCTGTGCAGTTCCAGCTTCCTTTCCTCAAGGATCGAGTCCACATCCCATTCATTACACAGGCTTGAGGTGCAAATGTGCTTCATTCAACAAACATGCGTTAAACTCTTTACACGGATCCATGAACACAGAGATGTAAAGTGATTGGTTCGGTCAAACAGCACGTTTTACTGAGTGCCTACTCACTGCTAGGAAATGGGGAAGCATAGGTGAATGTGACAGACAGGGACCCCACCCTCAGGAACTTGTGAGATACTGCGGGAGCCTAGGACAGTGTATAACAGAAACATCATTCAATCCCCGGAACTCTCTGATGCAGCTTATCCCAAATGCATGAGCTTTCTTACAGGTAAATGTGTGTACATCAAACTTGACAGGCCAAACTTTTTTTTTAATGTTATTATTGATTTCAGAGAGGAAGGGAGAGAGAGAAACATCAATGATGAGAGGGAATCATTGATCGGCTGCTTCCTGCATGGCCCCTAGTGGGGATCAAGCCCTGACCGGGAATTGAACTGTGACCTCCTGGTTCATAGATCGCTGGTCAACCATGGAGCCACACAGGCCGGGCTACACGCAAAACTTTTTTGACCTTGTGACTTACATTATGATATTCATACTCTGAAAAAGCTTATCAATTATTTGCAATTGAGATTTTTCTTAATATATTAAAAATGATACATGTTTTCTTTTCTTAGCTTGTGCCCAGCTCGATGAAGATTGCCTTAGCAAGGATATGTGCACAGGTGTTACAGCTCCGTCGGCAACGCTTCCTGGCACTCACAAGCAGTCACCAGTGCTTGCTGACACATTTTCCTAAGGTAAGTTAGACGCTGATGGTCTCCCTTCACTGCATTTTCGATCTCTTCTATTATCTGATTTCTGACACGGTGAATGCTTTGAAAAGGAAAACTTTGGCAGGAAATTCAAATAGTGCTAAGAAAGTCTTGCTTTCGATGAACATGATTGCGTTGGTGATGACAGTCTCCAGGAAACAGGTGCCAAGAGGGAGTCCGTTTCTGACTGCACAGGATGAGGAGATGGGATGCAAACTGAAATTCTGCAAAATTACTTCAGTCCTGAAGGAGAGCACTGGGGTAAGTGTGGTGAAGGGTTACATGGCAACCTCGGGGCGCAGGGGAGGAGACCACGTCCTGCCCTGCAGTACCCAAAAGAGCAGCTTTACCGCATCCCTCGACAGGCTCCCTCGCATTGTCTCTTTCCGGGGCACAGTCAGCACGAAGCAGCCGCTAAGGCGTAATTAGATAATTCAAAGCGTTGCAAGTATTTTTTTCCGATTTCTGCTTGAAAATGGGTTACATTCATTGCCGCACTGGAAGAACTTCCACCTGTTTTCTTGTGTAAGAAGACACACTGAGGCCCTGGCCAGATAGCTCAGTTGGTTAGAGCATTGTCCTGATGTGCCAAGGTTGGAGGTTTGACCCCCGGTCAGGGCACATACAGGAATCAACCAATGAATGCATAAAGAAGTAGAACAACAAAAATCAGTGGGTTCTCCCCCCTCTCTTTCAAGTCAATAAATAACGAAAACGTTTTTAAAGAACCTATACTGCACCTGGACAGTGTGGCTCAGTGGATGAGCATCCACCCATAAACTAAGAGGTCACCAGTTCGATTCCCGGTCAGGGCACATGCCCAGGTTGGGGGCTCGATTCCCAGTGGGGGTTGTGCAGGAGGCAGCCGATCGATCAATGATTCTCTCTCATCATTAATGTTTCTATCTCCCTCCTCCTCTCCTTCCCCCCTCTCTCTAAAAATCAATAAAAACATATACTGAGATAGAAGCTATACCAATTCTGCAGTTAGTATTCTGAATAAATATTAATTATTTGTAATAGTGAGGTATTCAGGATGCTCTCTAGGGATTAGAAGAAGGTTCGGAGATAGAACTTTTCTGGAGCCCCAGTCCCTGGCTCACACAGGCAACTAGCTGTTGAGAGCTTGGGCTGCCTAGAGGTTCCAGAACATGAGGCTGTTTTTAGCCTGGCACAGATGCCCAATTCTCAGCTTAAGGAGGGGGCGTGGCAGGTGGGAAGCAATCTTGCTTTCATCGTTGTTATTTTATTAAGGACTTAGGATGCCATATGCGGTGAGCATCACCTGGTTTCATGGCTAGTTTTCCTCTTCAGATTCCTTCCTGCTTATTACTTTGGAAACAACATTCTTCCCCAGGGGTCAGGCAGAAAATGAAATTGACCAGGTGACAATGAATGAGGGCACGGTAAGGATAAATATCCCATCCCGCTCCATCAGCAGAGGGACTGGCTCCAAAAACACACTCAGCCTCACAAATGGCTCACTTATCTTCCCTGCGGTGAGTCTGCTCCAAATGGCTTGGAAAACTATTGCTGCTAATCAAAGACTGCAGGCCTGTTGCTGGAAGGGGGCCAGCATGGGCCCAGCAGGAGTCTGAATTCATTATCTTCATCCTAGTCCAACATTTTAGTGGTAGGTTTTTGTTTGATTTCAAAGTGAGATGGTTAAGTCATTATTTGTTAAATTATAGCTTTTAATTAGCAGATCTATTGAAATGAAAAGGCTGAAAGAGGCTCACGTGCCTCTAAGTTTTTTGTTTGGGATTTATAATCATCGCTGTTTGGAAAAGATTAGTTGTGGGCGTTAACGTCTCTCTTTTAAGAAAATCCTCAAATTATATGCTACCGGGGGAGGGAGATGCCAGTAAGCTAGACATAGGCCTTACAAGTGATGCTAGCTGAATTATTACCCACGCCCAGGGTCCTTGGATTTGCAGCAAAAGAGAGTTACAAGATGAAGTTTTGTTTACCACTTACCCATTCCTGATCCACCCAGAAGGTAGGGAAGATGGGGGCCCTGGATCAGCCTTGGTCGATTTTCCCCCTGAGAATTAGCTTTCTGCATTTGGGAGGGACATTGTTCATTCAGACTTGGAGCCTGACCTGCCTCTTCCCACCTGGCTCAGCCAATGCTCGGTTAGTGGCGGGACGGGCTTGTGTCCAGCAGGGGGCGCGCCGCCGCCGGGTGAGGACCTCTCGCCTCCATCCCTCGGGAAACCACATCCCCGCCTTCTGCGCCATCCCTGTGCTTTTCTTCCCTCCCGTGTTGCTGGTTTTCCTTCTGCAGTAACATCAAGGATGCAGATTACCATCCCTGAGCCTTGGGCCTCGGACTGTGAGCGGCTGTCAAGGCGGGCGCCCCGGTTTTCTCCATCTTTTCACACCCAAGGAGAGCGTCGCTGCTCCCTGCACAGGGGGTGGAGACCGCGAGACCCTCCCCCAAATCTAAGCCGTTTCGCCCAAGACTCCTTCGTTTGGCCTCTGTCGGTCCCACCGACAGAGGGTGGGAAGCCTGTCCAGAGCACGGGTGAACCCACGTTTACTGTCTGTCTTCAGACCCGCTCTGGAATTTCGCCATTTGGTACCGTCCGGCCACAAACCCCCTGAGGGTGGAGACGCGGGTGCCCTCTGATCTATCACCCGAACAGGCCTGACCCAGGTACACAGTCAATACTCAGTGGATGAACAACTAAATCCCTGTAAACCGTTATTTTAATTATTTCATTCTTTCATGTTCTGAGCATATAATGTGTGCCAGGCGCAGGGGCATCAGAGATGTCATTAGAGAGATTACAATCTGGAGACAGACACGAACCTGGGCTTGTGAAGCATGTCTAGCTTCCTCTCTTCCCAGGGCTGTGGGGGCAGGGCTGGGTTCCCATTCAGATGCCCTCCGTCTCCCATGACTTGGAAGCCCCACATTACACGCTACCTCCTGTGCTTCCCCCCAAACCAGGCCACCTTGCAAAGGTCGCTTTCACCCAAGGCCCTTTGGCTGGGCGCCAAGATCTCACAGAGTGCTTTTTCTCTCAGAAGGGAGATGTGAAAACAGCCCACTAATAAATAGCATTTTGCCTAAAGGAGTTTTGGGCTTTCGCTGCTATTGGAGTTTTGTTTGTTTTGATTATGCTTTAGAGTGTATATATTTAAAAAAAATATGTTCTTGTTGATTTTTAGAGAGAGAGAAAGGGAGAGGAATAAAGAGATAGAAACATCAGTGATGATAGAGAATCATCCATTAACGGCCTCCTGCACGCCCCCTTCTGGGATTGAGGCCACAACCCCAGGCATGTGCCCTGATCCGGAATCAAACCAGTGACCTCTTGGTACATGGGTTGACACACAACCCCTGAGCCACACCGGCTGGCCTAGAGTGTAGATTTGATGTTCTGCCTTCCCATCTTGCTTTCATATTTATTCTTAATGACCACATTTACTCCACTTATAGGAGCAATGAAAGAGATGAAACCCTCCCCCTTTGGAGGAGCACAGTACACAGAAGAAGCCCAGCTATAGGAACTGTTTTCTGATGAGCAAAATGTCAAATTTCATAGGAGATTAGCTTTGGGGATGGTAGGGAGGGTTATCACTGTGCCTAAAGCAAGTAGGCGCATCTTTGGAGCTCTGATGGCCAAGAAAGGCAGAATAAATGTGTGAGAAGTGGTTCAGGGAACATATTTTGGTCTCTGAAAAAGGCTAGACTAGCGTGACATGAGTAAAAGAAAAGAGATTTTTAAAGCTTTTTGACTTGCAAAAACAAAATACAAAAAGTTAACCTTTATAATTTCATGGTATTGAAAATTTACTAGAATTAAATTTTTTAAAAAAATCACACAATTACTCCAGCCCCAGCTGTGTGCACTGGTGTGAATCACATACTGTTTGTCATTTCAGTTGCAATTCTTCCCTCAATAGCCCCCCAGCCCCCCAGCCAGCCAGCCAGCCAGGGTCCTGATGACTACAATTAAAACATGGTTTCACAGGGGAATGCTACCAAACCCTTAACAGAAGATAACCCCGGGGCTGTTTAAACTGTTACATGATGCAGAAAAGGAAGGAAAATTTCCAAAATCTTTTAAAAATATGAGCTCAAGACTGATACCAAATCAGTAAAGACTTCACTACATATGAAAATATAGAGGATCACATTAATTCAAATAAATGCAAAAAATCCAAATACAGTATTAGCAAATAGACTATAGCATATTAAAATTAATATGTCATGACCACAAAGGGTTTACTCCAGGAATTCAAGGATTGTTCAACATATAGAACTCTACTACCCAAACCCATAACTTCCTCTTTAGAACAATCCTCTTCATAAAGAATAATCAAAAAGCGGGGACAAAATTTAACAAAATATTTTTTAAGCCCAGCCAGTATAGCTCAATGGTTGAGCATCAACCTATGAACCAGGAGGTCATGGTTGGGTTCCAGATCAGGGCACATTCATATAACATCTAAAACCAGTGGGGGAACAGATTGATTTCTCAATATATAGTATTGGAACTACTGAGTAGCCCCTGGAAAACAAAGTGGAATCCACATTTCACACTGCATATGAGCAAAAATTCCAATGGGATCGAGGTTCAAAAAGAAACAAAACAATGAAAGCAATAGAAGAAAATGAGAAGATTCTCATATAACTCCAAAGGGAATAAGGCTTTTCCCATTATATAACAAAATCCAAAAGCCACTAAAAAGAAATTGAAAAATTTGGCTACATAAAAAAAAATTTGCAAGGCAAATAACAAAGTCAAAAGACAAACTTGGAAAAATATTTTCAACTCATATCACAGGCAAAGGGTTAATTTCCTTTATATTTAAAGAGTTCCTATAAATAGATGAGAAAAAGATTAATAGCCCAAGAGAAAAATGGGCAAAAGATATAAGCAGATGGTCCACAGGAAAGAAAAATGGTGCTGGTTATGACAAGTTGCTCAAACACACTCATATGATAAATGCAAATTAAAGCCACATTGAGATGTCATTTTTCACCCATTGTCCTAGTAAAACTCCAGAAAAATTTGATAGCACTCTCTGTGGTCTAGAAAGTAAACATTCTCATACATTGCTGATAGGAAGGTAAATTAACACCCCATATGAAAGGCAATTTGTCAGTATTTATCAAAATTACACATGTATCTACCCTCTGATCCAGTAATCCTACTTCCAGGGTTGTTTTCCTACAGATATCCTTACACATGTGCAAAATGACATTCATACAAGGTTATCCATTATGATTATGTAATGGCCTAAGGCTGGAAACAGCTAAATGTTCAACAGCGAAGGACTGGCCGAACAAATTGTGGCACCTCCATAGGTTGGAATACTATGCAGCTGTGAAAGGAGAGGAAGAAGATTCCTTATGTATTTTATGGAAAGTTCAGCGAGATACATTCTAATGAAAAAAGGCAAGGTGCAGAACAGTGTGCTGCCCTTTGGGTAAACAGAAGGAGAGGGGAAATTAACATAGATCCATAGTCACTTGTATATACTTAAAACTTTTCTAGAAGGATAAATCATAAACTGAAAATGAGTCACCTGTTGGGGGCCCTGGGAACCAAGTGAATGGGGAAAAGGGTGAGAGGGAGACTTCTACCAGCTGCTTTTTTTGATGTTTGAACAATGTGGATATCTCGTTCACACCCTTCAGTGTAGTAGCCACTTCTCCTCCTAACCCACTATTGAAGCAGCAGATACATTCTATTTCCCAGTAACTGGAGGAGATTTCCCTGAACCAGACTCCTTTCTGGCCCAAGGGGCTAGGGTGGTATGTGACACAGAATGAAGCTACCAGGCCCCTACTTAGATTTTGGCCCTAACTTTGACTTAGTTTTTTTTATTTATTGTGGGAAAATAGACATAATATAAAACTTACCATTTAATCTTTTTTTTTTTTTATCCTCACTCGAGGGTATTTTTCCATTGGTTTTTAGAAAGGGGAAGAGAGAGGGAAAGACAGAGAGAAATAACGATGTGAGAGAAACACATTGATTGGTTGCCTCCTGCATGCACCCCCACTGGGGCTGGGGAACCTGCAACCCAGGTACCTACCCTTTATCTTCGGTCCTCGGGCTGACGCTCTGACCACTGAGCAAACAGGCCAGGGCGAGAATTTCTTCCTTATGGCTGAATAACATTCCATGGTGTGGCCATCCCCATTTTATGTATGTGTTTATCTGCATGGGGATAGTCGGCCGCTGTGAATAATGCTGCTGTGAACATTGGTGTCCAGGGACCTGTTTGAGCTCCTGCCTTGGAGTGGCATTGCCCTAACTTGGGCTTTTAACCAACTGAGCTGACCAGAGCAACACCTCAGAGATTAAGGACTGGATGCTACGAACCTTGGCTGAGAGGAAGATCTGGAAGAAAGTTAAAAGACAAACCATTCAAGTAAAAACATTAAACCATGTAAGACAGCTAACCACCTTCTATACATAAATGTAATCACAAGCAAAATGGTGAAATGGGAACACGAGGCCACTAAATGGCCACAGCCTTTAATGTCTCCCCTTTGTTTCCAGAAATAATCCGTGGTTGGGTTTGTATGTTATGTCAATCTTCATCCTAGGGTGGATAGGCTCTCAAAGGACTCCTGACACCCTTCCCTCCCCGCTCCCCCGCCTCCTCCCACCGTCACCACCATAGGAAAGACAGATGGGGCTGTCTAAATTGGATAGGGCAGCGCCTCATCACAGTTTCTTGGCACTCAGAGCAGATGGCCTGTGGTGACACTAATGTATCACTTGCTAATGAGAACTCTGGAGAAGGCCCCAAGCACTTTAGTAGCTTGCTGATTGCCTTCTGACCTCCTCTGAGAGGGCTTCTGGGCAGGGCACCCTAAATGGCATTAAAGCCATGCCAAGGCATCACTGAATTAGTGAAATAAGCACTCTGTATGCTGTATGCCCATCCCTGCTCACTTCTCTGGAATCAGTTCTCACTTACCCTGGACAGTGGGTGAGTGACTATTTTCAAGGCTGCTTCCTCCAGGTAAAACATCTCAAACCCTTCCACCGTGGGTCACTTGGACATGCCCACTTTCAGATGCACGCCTGGCCCCCAAGAAGTGCCCATTAGGAACACAGCTGCCCACATTCACACATATGACTTGTGTGCCAGGCAGGTGGTAGAATGAGGCTCACCTTTATCTCCAAGAAGATCAGGGAGGGCTAGTGTTTAAAAGCAACCTTCTCGCTGAAACTGGTTTGGCTCAGTGGGTAGAGCGTCAGCCTGCGGACTGAGGGGTCCCGGGTTCGATTCTGGTCAAGGGCATGTACCTGGGTTGCGGGCACATCCCCAGTGGGGGGCGTGCAGGAGGCAGCTGATCGATGTTTCTCTCTCATCGATGTTTCTAACTATCTCTCTCCCTTCCTCTCTGTAAAAAAAATCAATAAAATATATTAAAAAAAAAAAAAAAAGCAACCTTCTCTGCCCAAAGGAGAAAAAGAATAGAATGTAATAGGAACTCTCAGGAACCTGTCTCCTAACAACACCACCCTTCCCTGGTTCTGAGCCCTGTGGTTTAGGTACAACTAACCCCACCCTCAGCTCCAGGGATAGATCCTGATTGGCTTAAGACAGAGTGTCCTGCCCAGCCAGCGTAGCTTAGTGGTTGAGCCTTGGCCTATGAACCAGGAGTTTATGATTCAATTCCCAGTCAGAGCACATGCCCAGGTTATGGTTTCAATCCCCACTGTGAGGCGTGCAGGAGGCAGCCGATCGATGATTCTGTCTCATCATGGATCTTTCTATCTCTCTCTCCCTTTCCCTTCCTCTCTGAAATCAGTAAAAATAAAAAGTAAGAGACAGTGTCCCAACTCCTGGATGCAGTCATTGATTTCAATGGCTAGATAACCCAAGCCAATAAGATGCAAAAAAAAAAAAATGTTTATTGGGGTTCTGGCAAAGAAAAGCCCCCTGCTTTGGGGAAAATATGTAAATAAGGAAGAATGTAGCCTCAGGAGTCTCTGGCAACCCTTTTGCCACCATGAGGAAGAGCATGCCTGAGATTAAAACCATTGCTGAGGATGGGAAGAAACCGACAGAGAGAAGCTGGGTCCTAGGCACTTGTGTGAGCCTATAGCAAGCCCCACCTGAAGTTAGCCCTATCGCTGAACTGTCCAGTTACGTGAGCCGATAGATGACCTTTATCTTTCAAGCCAATTTGAGTTGGAGTTTGTTATTTGCAGTATATAGTTGTCCAGCTAACTCAAACGTCCATAATAGCCATCGCTACACTAAATATAGATTTTCCAGTGATAAAAACCTGTGTGCTGACGCAGTACTAGAAGTTCAGCAGAAGATAAGGGCAGAAGAATGGCAAGCATGTGAGGAGGAATTCGGAATCTGCCCTGAGGGAGGAAGAGTCCCGTTGGAAGATGCTGTATCCCAGATGACTGCATTAGGGCCCATCCCTGTGTTAACATAAAAACATCCAAACCTGTAAAGAATTTTTGTGAGTTTATTTGAGCCAAACTGTAGACAACTGCTGGGAAGCAGAACCTCAACGAATTGAGATAATGCTCCAGAGAATGTCGGGTTACATCTGTATTTATACATTGCAATCAAAGGAAAGGGATCTACTAGTAGGTGGGGTTACATGAATGAAGCCCATTGGTGATAGGCTAGAGAGACGGGAGAAAGCAAAAGGGGGGAATCCCCTGGGAATGGATTAAAAGTAAAATGATAGACACATACTTTAGGCGGGTGCAGGAACAATTAACATGATAACAATGAAGGAATTTGTGGTGTCTGTCCTGGAGCCCAGGCACATTAGGTTGTGCCCCAAGGGGTCCAGAAAAAGAGGAGTTACAAGTTAACCAGACATTTCAAGGGTATGTTATTATAGATGCAAAAAGACAGATAGGCTCAGTTAAGGTAAAGGTTGACCTTGACAGTGAAGATACCAGTCAAGGATGTAACTACCCACCATAACTGTGTTTAGTTAAAGTTTAATTTCAGACCATCCTTTGCGGTTACTTTAGGTCTCTGAGTTTGCAAGGCCGCCATGCAGGCCTTCCCTGAGCTTGTCAGGTCAGCATGAGGCCCCTTTCATCCACACCTGTATAAATTGGAGAAAGAGGACAAATTTGTCCCGGTCTGATATCCCCCATGATTCCCATTTCCTCTCTATAAAGTGAGGAGGATGAATCCAGTGAGCTCTGAGGCCCATCTAGCTCCAGCATTCTATACATCCTGTTTTCTGTAGAAAGAACACAAGCTTTTGTTAGGGGCAAAAATAGAATATTGGAGACTAGCTACAGTCATGGGAAATATTCATCATGCTCTGTTAACTATGATTGCCTTGTGCTGGTTAAAGAAAGAACATTCTAATCTGGCTGGGAGTTGTACACCACCCACCCCCGATCAGGGAGTCAACCTTAGACCTGGGAGTCAACCTTGGAATGCAGTCCATTCTCATTCAAGAACTGCCTATTATCATGGAAATATTAACAACCTTGTTGCCCAAACCATGGAGTCCCACCCCAGCCCACATTGCTTACTTCCCCATGCCTGTAATCCCTACTTCCCCATGTAATCCTTGTCCTACCCTATATAAGCAGCTGGTTTATGGGGGGCTGCAGAGCAGATTTTTGTGGATGACCTGCTGCTCTCCCATACTACCGGCAGTACTGGAATAAGTGCTCATATAGGATTCAACCCTGTCTCTGCTGAATTGGCTCAAGTAGTGACAGGCAGCATGGACCCATTGATTGTCTGGTTACACTTTGAACTTCATTTACCTGAGTTCAGATCCTGCCAGCATTAGCCGAGCAACCTCAATCAAGTTGTTACAGAGAACCAGAATAAATCAAGCAATGCTCAGAGAGTTTAGAGTCACACTTTATTACGTGCGGGTCCAGAGGAAAATGTCTCTCAAATTCTGGACCCCAACATGGAGGAATTTTCCCTATTTATATATTTTTACCTTCTTTGTCTCCCAAATATGGGATGTTTCTGGCCCTTTTTGCAAGTTCTTAAAGAACCCCTATGTGCTGGGGCCTTGAGACCTCAACCAAAGGCCTGGCCTGGTGCCAGCACTGATAATTTTGTCTGGAGAAGGTTTAATGGCCTCTCTGAAGTGGGAGTAGTCTTATTTTCCTTATTATTTAAGCAAGCAAGCATTTACAGAAGCCAAATAGCAGGGTTAAAATTTCAAACAGCAGTTTTTATATAAGATGGATGCTTCATTCCCCGCTGGTTTTATGTACATGAGTCAAATCATTGACTCTTGGTCATTGTCAGGGAGGGAGTTATATTTACCCCTGAGGACTATAATCTTAATTTTCTGCCTAATAAAGTTAGTGGGCCTGCTTATAAGATAAGGGCCCGGAATGAGGGCCAGGAGTAATCTTTAGAGAGTCCTGGACTCTATTTTTCCTGGGCTGTCTTACGCCGGGTGTGATGAAGCCACGTTGGGATTCCATTGACCTTGACTGCTGTGAAGGTGGTCCTTTCCAGGTAGGAGTCAGTCCTTAGGTGGCAAATTTCTCTACCCCAACAGAGTTGTAGGTTCGAGGTGCAGGAAACGGGAGTCAGAGACCAAGACATATTAAAGGGGAGGTTTATTCTGCAGTAGGTAGAGAAACCAGGAAAACGGGGGCGGGAGGAGAAGAAGGAGGGACCCAACCGGACTACCTTCTGCAGAACAGAAGGAAGAGACAGTAACACGTGCATGGGTGGAGAGTCCTTTTAAGGGAAGGAACAGGAAGGTGTTGGTCCCAGGGCAGAACGAGAAGGGGTGGGCCCCAGGGCACTCGGCATGTGCTGATTGGTGGTTCAATGTCTCAGGGATGTCTTGGTGGCAGACGCTGGTAACGTCATAACTCCACCCACCATTTGGGGGGAGGAAGGACCTATTAAGAGCCACCAGGGTGGAAGGGATGAACCGGATCAGAAGTTGGTACAGGAAGAGCGTCTCAGATGTGCTTCTGGATTGCTTCCTGGGTAGACTGTAAAGCCTGTAAGAACTTGAATAAAGACTGGTTATGGATTTCAGCTTTTCTAGATTGGGTAGATCAGGTTCTGGAAGAGTCACTAGAATCTGTAGAGGCCCCACTGGTTTTAGGGCAGCCTCCCTGGCAGCTTCATCTGTGACCCGGTTCCCTCTTGCTTCTGTGAAGGCCCCTTAACCTCGTAAATAGCACTATGTATGTAAGCCATTGTAAATGCATACCTGCTATCAGTATAAATTGCTACTGATTTTTCTTTTGTCTACCAGAGAGCCTGAAACTGGGTGACTCAAGTGTTTGACATCCAGTGCTCTAGTGTGTTCCGGAGTAAAGCTTCGACCTCATGTGGGGCAGTTAGGATTGGTTACTGCATTAGGGTTAACTTATTTGCTTTTCAATAAGCATAGCTGTGGCTGCTACCACCTGAAGGCAAGTATGTCACCCAAATGCAAAGGGGTCAAGTCTTTTGGACAAATAGGCTAATGGCCTTTTCTAAGGGCTGAGACTTTGGGTGAATATCTCTTTGGCTATGCCCCTTGTATCACATACATAGAGGTGCAAAGACTTAGTTTCATCTGGTAGCATTAGTTGGCCCATTGTCCTTGCTCTGCTCATGTCTGTCTAACTGCCTAATATATTACCTCAAGGATCCTGGCTCTGAATTCTTTTAAGGAAAATGGACGTTGAATTTCTTCTGTAGCTGCTTTGTGCTGAGGAGGGACGGAGTTTTCCCTCAGAACCAAGAGATCCTTGCTGTCTGTCAGAGGGACGATGAGGCCTGGGCACAGAAGGAGGTAGGCTTGTGACCTGGCAGAGACAAACTAACAAATGGTCTGGTGGAAGGGAAAGAAAACATTTCAGTTTTAATAACTTCTATTGAAACAGAATTTTTCTCCTCAAAATTACCTCTATGTTTATTAAAAGAGCCAAATCAAGACCAATTTACCTATTGTATTTAATTTGGCCTGATTGTTTGCATAAACACAAGAATGGTAACCAACTACCTTTGCCAAAATTTCATGATTGAATCTTAGTGTGCCCCGTAGGGCAAGGAAGCCAAGCCATCCAGCTGCCATCTGGCCTGCCTGCAGTATCTGCTGAGTTAGGTGAATCCCTCACCTGCAGCGACTCCACCTGGGCCCACACCCTAGGTTTTAAGGTCCATCTTAGTAGCCCTCCTACTCGTCATGGCCTAGAGTGTGTGGGGTTCCGCAGGGACACAGAGTCGTCCTTATTGCTCCCCTTCTACTCTGATGAACCGCCAGTGATGGTAGGGCATGGGCCTGACGCTCCAGCGCCATCTATTTTCAGGGCTCCCAAGCAGGATACCAGGCTGTTCCTTGGCACTCTTATTGGCTTCAAGTCTTTAGAGTTCAGACAGGGCTCTTTAAAGCTCCAGTCAAAGTTTCTGGTCAATAAAACCACTATTAGAAATCGGTCTTATTGAATTTATGCAAAGAAATGTATTGCCATGATTTATTAAGCATTGCCAAATTTCAGAGGAATTATATAAGGAGAAAAATATACTGACCTGCTTTAAGATCTTCTGATTTTCCTTGTCAGTCCTTTCTATGGATTCTTCAGAGTAATATAACTGTCTTCAAATGACAAGGAGAAATTCAAAATGTGTCTATATTCAAGTAGACAATTATAGCTGTCCTTGTAGTAGGGTTCCCCCTACTTGACTTGTCCTTAAAATTTCATATTGTCTCTGGGAGGGGTGACATGCCCTCTCAGAAAGGACTAAGGGAGCTTTATTCCTTTACAGGATCTCACATGTCACAGGACCTCACGGGGTCTGTAATTCCTGTAACAAAGGGCTGGTACTCACCACTTCCTGCTGTTCCAAACAGGCCTTCCCTAGTTTCCTAAAGTTGAGGTTTGTGCCACACCTGGCATGGGTATGGCCACACAGGCCTGCAAGACAGTATACAGGCTGCCAACTGTCTTACAATAGAGACCAAAACCAGATGGGTATTTTCCTTACCCATTTGGGCACCTGCCCTTTTGGCAACTGCATTCAAATTTGTAAGGTTAATGCACTATTATTAACACAATGAAGTACAATATTGGCACTGTGGCCACCTTAGGTAGCCAAATCTTCTGCTACCATATATGACAAATGGTAGGGCTATACAAATATCTTAGGGAGGTGATTAAAGTCTATTCTTGACCTTCCTACACAAAGAAAAATTGTCCTTGTCTTTCTGGAGTCATGTCCATGAAGATGCAGGCATCATCTAAGTCTATTATACAGTTTTCTGCAGGCCACTGTCAAGGCTGTGCATGGTGGCCAGTTCTTTCTAGCCACAAACACAGCCTAATTTCCCTAAAATGTATTCTGGCATGGGAGAAAGTTGTTTTGCTGTAAACAGGCAGCTTAACCCCTACATAACTGGGCTTGGACATCTGCCTAGAACGCCGTAATTTATAAGTTTAACATGTGGCCTTAGGTCCTTCCAACCCAACAGGGTCTCTGCCATCCCTCAGTCAGACTCGTCCTCTCTTGGAGAATCTCAAAGTCCTGAAGGTTCCCCAGTCCAGGACAATGCCTTTCCTTTGCTCTTTGACTTTAAGCTGCCAGTCCAAAACAGCCAGAGTTGCAGTTAGAAACAGCTTTGCATATTGCAAAGTGCTTCTGTGGCAGTGGCTTGGGTATTAGGCCCCTTGTCTTCCTGCCAGTCCCCTTTGTGGCAGAGCAGCGACCAGGCCTCTCCCAGGGGAGTGCACTGGAAGGGGATCTCAGCCCCTCCTCTTCCAGCAGCAACAGGTACTGAACCCTTTCTGTACATTTGCAAACAGGGAGCTTTCACTAGCTCTATCTGCTGCTTTTACAGATCCCAGGCCTGTTGCTCTATTCCTGGGGCTGCCGGAACACCAGTAGCAGTCACTGGCTTCTGGTTTAACTGCTGCAGCCAGCAAGCCAAAGGCCTAAGTCTTGTATTGCTTGTTGTAAAACACTCATTACTGACTGGGCAGCAGTGGGGTAGCTCTAGTGTCAGGTAAATATCTGCTGTCCCCCACTTTTCTCGCTGTTGCGGCTTCTTCCAGGGCCGCTGAAGGCAGCTCCGGCATCCAGCCTCCCTTCTTTTACCTGGCTCTCGGGGGCTGAGTCTGCCTAGCAACCAGTTTTAAGTCACCAGGGCAGCTGCAGACTTCAGCTCCTTTTCTCCTCCGCTTGGCTCCTGGGAGTTTAGTTTTTTTAACGTATCAATTAGGCTTGCAGAAAACTTGCAACCTTGAATCTAGTGAAGTTCTGATAAGACACCTGGACCAGACCCCTACACCAGCAGAGCGGTCTGCAGCTAGTAAAAATCAACAAAAACCTATCTCTCCCTGCTTCATAATTAACTGCTGACCTCCCCCGCCGCCTCCTTCTCCACTAACCATTTACTCTGTCCTGAAACAAGGCAAATGGTCTGAGATCCTGTATATTTAGGCTTTTTACATTTAAGGATACTTTTTTCTTTCTGTAACTGTTGTTTTCCCTCATAGATTTTTACTCTAAGCCCCTAGAGGATCTTAAATCCTCCTCCTTTACCACTCTTGATTTCTCCGACCCCACCCCCTACCCCGTCCCGTCCCCCAGTCCAGTTGCTTGTCTCCCTTTCCGATTGTGAGTCAGAGGAAGACAATTCCTACAGAGGGGAGAAATAGAAACAGTGGAGTTTCAGAGAAAACTACAGACTACCACTGTAGTAATCCTCCCTCCCACAGGCTGGGGTCCAACCTGTGGAGAAAAATGACTCTTAGTCAGCCTGAATAGATAGCAGATGAGGATAAGGGTGTGTAGGGAGATTTCTTGTGAACTGAAAGCCTGGATGGCCTCCTGAAAGAAAAGATCTTTAATCCAGTTACAGATGCTATTAGAATCAGGATGAGAGAGGAAGGGAAAGACAGGTTATGTCCTCTATGAGGATCCTAATAACTGAAAACAGCAAGTCAAACAAAACACACAACCAGGGTTAATGGGGTCCATAGACAGTTAATAATAACTTCAGCCTTAGTGCCACCTCAGGTGGGTCACATTGGACTATGATGTCACAGGCAGGGACAGGGCCTGTAAATCTCTCCGCCCTGTGGAGCTGTAAGCCCTGCCCCTGGAAGTCTCCAACCACCAAAAGAGATAAGAAAGCCATAAATAAAAGTTCTTTGTTCTTTGAAATGTCACAAATTTATACCTTTAAATTAACCCAAGGACTTCAAAATTTCAATTTAACACAGCAAATTCACAAATCCGAGCAAACTGAAACCCTTACTTATACAAACATAAAAAGAAATTTTTATTAGCTAAGTGGGCTGATTCCCTCTCTGACAGAGAGCAAAAGACTCTGAGAAAAAGAAATCTCAGCAGCTGCTAAAGACTTTTGCATTCCGTCATAGCAGGTCTGCCCTATCTTTAAACAAATTAAACAATAGAAAGAGATAACAAATACTCTCCTGTGTACACCCAGAAGTCACAAAGTGGCTTTTGCTTCACACAGACCAGTTAATGAGTAATTATGCCAAGACAGACAAACATCCGTACTCACACTCTCTCAGTAGACTAGCCCAGACTGAAGCTGAGCAGATATACAAAACAATGCCCAACTCCCCAGATGGGCTTGGGAGCAATCTCGGCACCCATGCCCCAGAACAGAATTCTCGACCAACATCTTGGTGAGAACCTACCAGAGGAGTTAAGACTGTGTCCAGTCCCCCTTCTCGGTAGCAAATTAGCTAGTCCCACACAAACAAACAGCAGAGTAAACTCATAATTCCTTAATCAAATCTGAATTCATTCACCTCCAGAGTCCCACATTTATATACTAGCTAGTCCAAGTTTTTTACTTCTACCAGATATTTACCCAGAGTTTAAACAGTCCACCTGATTCCTGATTCCTGATTAATTTGCCTGAGGAAGCCATATGGCTTCTGGGTAGGTGATCAAGCTCCCCCTTCCACTCACTTGGAGCAGGCTGAACTGACGGAGCCCCTACCTTACCGATTCTGTCGACAGGTCCAATAGTGTCTGTCTGCTCTCTCCAGATGCTGGCCGGATCCTGGGCTGAGGTCCAGGAAGCGCCCAGAGTCCCCCAGTTTAATTCTGCTAATTCAGAAGAGCGGCACCTCCCAGAGGCCTGTCCAGCGTCCCCGGGCCCCAAACCCGGTCCACTCACCAGAGGCTAAAAAGCCAAGCATGGGTTGGTTTTCTCAGTCATGAAATCAATAATGTTACAGAAAACCAGAATAAATCAAGCAATGCTCAGAGAGTTTGGAATCACACTTTATTACGCGCAGGTCCAGAGGAAAATGTCTCTCAAATTCTGGGCCCCAACACGGAGGAATTTCCCCTATTTATATGTTTTTACCTTCTTTGTCTCCCAAATATGGGGTGTTTCCTGACCCTTTTGCAATTTCTTAAAGAGCCCTATGTGCTGGGGCCTTGAGACCTCAACCAAAGACCTGGCCTGGTGCCAGCACTGATAATTTTGTCTGGAGAAGGTTTAATGGCCTCTCTGAAGTGGGAGTAGTCTTATTTTCCTTATTATTTAAGCAAGCAAGCATTTACAGAAGCCAAATAGCAGGATTAAAATTTCAAACAGCAGTTTTTATATAAGATGGATGCTTCAAAGTTACTTAATCTCTTGATCCTCAGTTTCTTAAGCTATAAAATGGGGAGATTGATCACACCTTCTATACAGTGGTTTTTCTATACAATGATTAAATGAAACACCATGTATCAAGGTGCTAGCACAGTGCCTGTCATGTGGTACATATCCTACAAATGTCAGCTCTCCATACCGCATCCCACCGCCCTTCTCTGTAAATGTAGAACAAGGGATTGGCAACCTCCAGCCAGCAGGCCAATTCTGGCTCCTGCTGTTAAAATACAGCTTTTTTGGAACACAACGATGCTCTTCATTTCTATATTATCTGTGTCTGCTTTCTAGCTACCAGAGGAGAGTTGAGAGGAAGGGATTGAGAACATAGGGCCCACAAAGCCTAAAATATTGATTATCTGACCCTTACGGAATAAGATGGTTGCCTCCTGATGTAGGACATAAGCGTGAACCAGTTTAAGGAATTTCAGTCACTAGCCAGCAGGTAGGGGAAATATTGGGAAGGTCTAAAGGACCCCTTGAGGTTTTCATGCTGACTCTGGGGTCATGTGAGTCTTCATTCTGAGGGTGGCAGCCAGTCTCTGAGAAGAACGCCCTACAACAGGAAAAACTCCCAGAGAAATAGCTGAAGTTTGTCCAGGACTCAAACATTCCCCAGCATCCACCTCTTTCTCTTCCTCTCTCCCTCTCTCCCTCTCTCCCTCTCTCCCTCTCTCTCTCTCTCTCTCTCTCTCTCTCTCTCTCTCTCTCTCTCTCTCACACACACACACACACACACACACACACACACACACACACACACTGCTTCAAGGAAACTACTAGCATTTTTTTCTTTTTAAGTACAAAAATAAAGTACTTAATGTTGCAATGTTTTGTTCTGGTCCAAAGAAGAAACTACTTCCTTTGGGGGAACATTTTCATTGGGCATGGTGTTACCAGAACCCTGATGGTTTTCTTGAGTGCACCTGCCTGCACACACCGGCCCAAGGAAATGCACGCACAGGAGTTGGGAGCATAGAAAGAAAAAGAGTTTAATATCGAATTGGCCAATCCAGAGATGGGGAGCATGTAGGTTACAGATTACCGAGGGCAAAATCACAAAACCCCGAGGGTGAGGGGTTTGGCGTGGTGGTGCTGGGAGCTAATTGGTCGGAGGTTAGGGAAGGCCATGAATCCTTTCTTCAGGTCTAGAGGACAGCTCTGAGGGCTTTTTTGGAGTTGATCTGTGCACATCAAGCATGTCAAATTCTTGGCCCACGGGCCGCATGCGGCCCACAACAAATATTTTTGCAGCCCAGCCAATATAACGGTATGTATGAAACGTTTTAATAAAAATTTCGTAACTTAATTTTTACAATATCCTGTTATACATAATTATTAATAACGAACTACAACGTTCGCTAATGACTGATTACTATAATTGTGTTGCATTCATTTTCCTTACGCGCCTTACACGCAGGTGCACCATTTCTCTCCATGAATACTAGCAGCGAGTATTTTAGCAGCCAATTGCCACATCATTAGTCTTGGACTGACTTGTTTGGTGTGCGCAACAGGAAATATTTCGCTTTCAGAGAACAAGAAAAATAGGTTTATTTGCATTACGCTTATTAATTTCTGCAGTTATTCAGTGTCTGGTAAGTTAATGTTCAAGTAAAAATATTAATTTTTATTAAAATGTTTTATTATTTTATGTTAACAATTACTCATTTATTTCAGCCCTTGGTATTCAGCGTGTCTCTATCAAAATAAACCTACGTTTCTATGAAAATTGAAGCTTTTGGTTTTTTTGTGGCCCACATAAACTTACACCTTGTTTATTTGGCCCATGTTAGCCTTTGAGTTTGACATGCTTGGTCTAGATTCATGGGACAGCAGCCAGGGGGTCAACCTATTTCCCCTTAGGTTGACCTGTTTCACCTTAGGGCTCAGGAGCTGAAACATAACTTAGGTCAAGATGTTATCTTTAATGTGCCAGAGGCCCTGACCATGTGACCATTAGTTAGGTCTAGGCTATTATCTCCTGCTGCCTCCAGGGTTGCTGATTATCTGGAGGAAAAGCTAGGTCTCTGAGGAAGATGTATGAGAGCGTGGGGGGAGGTGGTTTCTAGAGCGAGGAGTTAACACTAAATTGAGTCAAAGTCATAAGGACCCTCAGTTTCCATTGCTCCCTTCCTTTTGATCAATTCTCCTTCTTGAGAGAGAAAGGGCGAGCACCTCTCTAGCTGCTTCCTGCTGAGAAGGGGTGCAGTTTTGGGGTCTGAGGAATAAAACTGCTTTACATGTAATTGGAAATATTCTTGGGTTCCAGTCTGAGGGTCTGAGGTTTGAATGATCATCAGGTTGCTAGTTTTAAAGGCAGCAACACCCGATTAGTATTCCAATACCAACCGCAAAGAAGCAAAACCATTATGGGCATTCCCCAGCGGCTGGGCAGAGAAGTGAGCCAGTGGGTGCATGCATCCCCACAGGAAACTTTCAACCTGCCGATGGCTGTAGTCGTGTGGGTTAGCAGATTAGGAATATTGCCTTGTAAGTGAGGGTACATGTACAACTTTCTTGTTGGGTCCCACCATTTAGGTTCAAGTTGGTCATCAGGATGTTTGTTTTTCCAGGATTTTAAAAGTAGCCAAAATCTGGGGTTGAAATGGTATAGCAGGACCTTTTCATATGTCTACTGGCCATCTGTATGTCCTCTTTGGAGAAGTGTCTATTCAGGTCCTTTGCAAATTTTTTAATTGGAGTGTTTGTTTTTTGGTGCTGAGTTTTTTAAGTTCTTATAAATTTTGGATTTTACCCCCTTCCTTATCAGATGTGTCATTGATGAATATGTTCTCCCATCCAATGAGCTGTCTTTTCATTTTGTTGATGATTTTCTTTGTTGTGCAAACACTTTTTAGTTTGATATAGTCCCATTTGTTTATTTTTTCTTTTATTTCCCTTGCCCAAGGAGAGAGATGAGAAAAAAAATATTGTTCTGAGAAGTAGAAATATCTGAGATTTTACTGTTTATGTTTTCTTCTAGGACTTTTATGATTTCAAGTCTAACATTTGTCTTTAACCTATTTTGAGTTTATTTTTGTATATGGCATAAGAAGGTGGTCTACAAGTAGTTTCATTTTTTTGCATGTAGCTCTCCAATTTTCCCAACACAATTTATGAATAGACTATCTTTACCCCATGGTGTGTTTTAGCCTTCATTGTCAAATATTAATTGACCATAAAAACGTGGGTTTATTTCTGGGCTCTCTATTCTGTTCCATTGATCTGTTTTTATGCCAGTACCATGCTATTTTTATTACTATGGCCTTGTACTATAGTTTGCTATCAGGGAGTGTGATTCCTTCAACTTTGTTCTTCTTTCTCAAGATTGTTGTGGTCATTCAGGGTCTTTTGTGGCTTCATATGAATATGTGAAATATGCCGTTGGTATCTTGACAGGAATTGCGTTGAATCTACAGATTGCTTTGTATGTAATACACATTTTAATAATGTTATTTCCTCCTATCCATGAACACGGTACACACTTCTACTTACTTGTATCTTCTTCGGTTTCTTTTTTTTAGTGTCTTATAATTTTTTGAGTACAGGTCTTTTACATCCTGGGTGAAATCTAATCCAAGCTATTTTATTTTTTGATGTAATTGTAAATGGGATTGCTTTCTTGGTTTTCCTTTCTGATAGTTCATTATTGGTATATAAAAATGCAACTGATTTCTGGATATTTATTTTGTATCTTGCAATTTTACTGAATTTCTTTACCAGTTGTATCCTTGTCTTCCATGTACAAATGACTTTCTTAAGTCTGGGAGGCCTAGGGCTGGGCCCTCAGTAACTTTTCCTTAATAGTCTGGAAGGCCTTCTGTCATTCCCCAGTCCGTATCGAAGGCTCTTGACCTGTTCCTTTCAGTGCCTCATGTAATGTTTTTCTGATGAAGCCACAGTTTGGCATCCAGATCCTACAAAAAGCCAGCCTTTCCTAGGAATCCCCTTAACTGTCCGCGGGTGGTGGGCATGGCCACCCTAGCCAGGGCTTCCCTCCTGTCTGGGAGCAAGTTTCTTTGTCCCTGAAAGAATTCAAATCCCAAATATTTCACAGAGGGCTTGGATATTTGGGCTTTCTTTTGGGAAACATTATATCCCCGTTAAGCGAGGAAGTTCAAGGTTAGAATGGTATTTTTGTACGAAGCCTCTTTGCGAGACTGGCCACGAGAATGTCATCAGCCTATTGGAGCAGTGCTCCAGCTGAAGTTGCCTTGAAACTCTGGCTAAAGTAGCTCCACATGGGGTAAGGAGCCTTTTGAACCCCTGGAGGAGAACAGTCCAGCAGTACTGTGGTTTAACCTTGGGTCCTCCCATTCAAATGCAAACAGTTCCTGACACTCAGGTCTCAGAGGAATGCAAAAGAAGGCATCTTTTAAACCCAGCACATAAATCAACAGAACTCCCTAAACAAGGCGGTCAGCAAGGGCTAGGGGTTGGGGACCACGGGTGGGTGTCTTCCACTGTTTGCTTCAAGGCCTGCAAGTTTGGGGTTCCTTCGTGCCTGGTTTCTGCATGGCTAAGATGGGCGTGTGACACAGTGATGATGAGGCCGAAGAAGCTGGTACTCTCAGGGTGCTGCCACCCAGGCTTGGATCCCCTGCTTAGCTTGTTCGTTTGGAGGATGCTGCTTTAGATGCGGCACGATGCTCCAGCCTGCAATCCTATTTGGGTTGGGGTGGTGGTTTTGCCTTTCCAGGTCTGCCCTTTGCCCATACTTCCGGAGTTACTTCTTTTGGGATCTCCTTAGGGATCTCGGCCGGAATCTCTCTCAGCGGAGATCAGTAAAACTGCCTACAAGGCACAAGCTTCATTCGAAGGCACCTTAATGTCCATATGGCCAGGGGCCAAAGTTATTTTGGCATTCCTTTTCGTTAATAAGCCCCATCCTAAAAGTGGCACCGGGCATTCGGGCATATAGAAGAAGCTATGCTTAAGGTTGGTTTTTCCCATGTGTCAGTCTAATGGCTGGAGAAACGGCTCCTGTAGTGACTCCCCTGACACTCCAGTCGCAAGCGTTTTTTCAGAGGGGAGCTTAGGCAGTCTAGTATTGGGCACAGAATATGTGGCTCCAGTGTTGATTAAAAAGTCCATTTCTTTCCTGCTGTTAGAGTGACTGGGGTTTCCATGTGGGTGACGGTAAAAGAGCCACCTGGGTTGAACAGAGCCCCTGGACCCTGTCACTCCTGGTCACTCTCGGAGAGTTGGGGCATTGGCACTGCCCTTTGTCCGCTCCCATCCTGTGCTGGTCTAGGTTTGGGCACTTCCTTGCCAGTGCCCTCTTGTTTGCAGTGGGGGCACCTTCCTGTCCTCTAGGCGCTAAGCCCTATTCCTGGGGGCCTTCCCTTGTTTGCTGTCTCCAGAGGTCAGCGCAGCAGCCAGCAGACTGGCCTGCTGTTTCATTTCCCTTGTTCCTGTTTTTCTGAGGCCTGGTCTCAGCTATTAAAGACCTTAGAAGCAGCTTCTACTAACTGTGCCATAGGCATCCCAAGGCACCCTGCACCCTCTGAAGCTTTCTTTGGATGTCAGGAGCACTTTGTGTCATGAAAGTCATGTTCACAACCTTTAAATTCTCAGAGGCCTCTGGTCTACATCAGCATATTGGCGATAGGCCTCAAAGATCCATTCTAAGAATTCCGAAGTGCTCTCCGCTTGTTGGTGCTTTAGCTGATGGACTTCATTGACACTCCTCTGTTTGACACTTCACCCGTTCTTGGTAATGCTCAAGTTTGGCCAGGTCTCCATTATTGACATGCCATTGTAGATTAGTAGTGGGAATGGCCATCGAGGCCTCTGGCGGTCCCAGGTTCTGGGGTGACTCATTGTGAAGGCGATTAGCTTCTCTGCCCTTCTCTAGGACAACCCTTTGTTCCTCCGCTGTGAGGAAGGTATTCAAATGTTGGATGTCTATCCAGTCAAGGTTATGGGAGGTAAAGATGAAATAGAAGGGACTCTCCACCTTTCTTGGGTCCTCCGTATAGGCAGACATAGTACTCTCCCAATTACAAAGGTCAGATGTTGTAAAGGGGGTGTACACCCACACCATCCCTGCCTGTTGTCATGGACACCAAATCCTCCTATTGGCACTTGTCTCAATGGGAATTGCCCTGCCCAGATTGGAGGAATCTGCTGACCAAATTAATACCCTTTTGGGTGTGGGAGGGGGAGGCCATTCCCAGGTTCCGTAGAGGCCCGCTCCAGCTGGAGCTTGTGGGGGCGGGACTGAGGCTGCAGCCAGGCCATAAGGTGGTGGAGTGGTGCCACCACAGGGGCACCAAGCTGGACTGAGCATGAGTCATCCTCATTCTCCTGAGACTTGGCTAATCTGCTTACCTGTCTGCTGTGTGATCTCGCGTTTCATTTGAACAGCCTTATTCTGACATAAAAGCATAAATGCTTCTACATAGGGGATCTCATCCCATTTTTCTCCTCTCTTACAAAACAA
Source organism: Corynorhinus townsendii (assembly GCA_026230045.1). Lineage (NCBI taxonomy): Eukaryota > Metazoa > Chordata > Mammalia > Chiroptera > Vespertilionidae > Corynorhinus > Corynorhinus townsendii. The sequence continues at coordinate 34,114,144 of JAPDVU010000009.1, forward strand.
CTCAAGTTGCATGATGGTAGGGAAACTCAAGGACCCATTTTCTGGCCAGGGTTTGCCTGATTCTAAATTATAGTGTGGCCATGCCACCGGGCAAAGGAACAGCGTTCTCTTTCTCTGCATTAGTTCACAGTTGAACAAGGTTACTGGCCCCGTTTTGTAAGCTGTCCCCCAGGGACCTGCGTTGGGGGACCCAGTTAGAAATAAGGTTCCCCATGACAATATTTTCTTTCTCACACTTAATTTCTACAGACCTACAGTCTCTTAGGTTTATCCCTCTCTATCCATTCAGAGTTTATCAACCTTTTTAGGACAAAACAACTATCCTTGATTCTTTTGAAAAGTGTATTTTCAAAACTTATATCTTTTTAAAGTCTAGCTGGTGACAAGTCAGACACAACAAACAAGACGATAGGGAGGGTTGGGTGGCCCAAACGTCTTGCAACACCTCGAACCCTGAGTATTATTCCCTCAAAGGGGGTGAATAGGAGAGTCGCTCAGTCTGGTTGAGATGAGGCAAACTGGTACCTTGAGTCAAGCTGAGGCAGGCTTCTTCAAGGCCTGCTGAAATGCACTCGGAATTGGCCTCTCTTCCCACGTGACCAGACTCAGACTCAACAAATAACATATACAGTTTCAGTAATCAATCCTAGTTACTTACTGTAACCTCTCAGGGTCCCTTGCCTAGTAAAACCAATAAGGGGACACCAAATGAATCCTTCAATAGCCCAACCAAACGCAATAGTATGTGTGTGTGGCAGGGGGGTGGCGGAGGGAGTAGTTTCTTCCAGTTGCTACTCTCGAGGTTACTCACCGGTAGCCGTCTCCAAACAAAACCAAAGATGATGTCCTGAACTTTTTCATTTCTCCCACTGCAAACGAGAAGGGCTGCAGGTGAACGGCACCGGTCACAAGGAGTTGTCCCAGCTCCGGCCTCCACCCGAATGGGTCTGGGCAGCTGCTCGGTGGGGGTCGGAGAACACCCCACATTGTTACCTGAACCCAAGTGTTTTTCCTTGCGGCTGCCTGCATGCACCGGTCCAAAGAAATGCATGAGCAGGAGGTTGCAGCATAGAAAGAAAAATAGCTTAATGTTGAATTGGCCAATCCAGAGATGGGGAGCTAATGCTCTGAAAATTCCCTAATGGCAGTAGGCTACAGACAATATAGGGCAAAGTCACAAGACCCTGTGGGCGAGGGGTTCCTGGTTGTGCTAGAGCTGATTGGTCAGAGGTGAGAGACGGCAACGGATTATTTCTTCAGGTCTTGAAGACACCTCTGAGGGTTTTTGCAAGTCCCTCTGTTCATAGGCAGGGGGTCATTCCACCTGAGGGCTCCAGAGCTGAAACGTAACTTAGGCCAAGACGTTATCTTTAGTGTGGCAGGTCCTGACCACACAGCCATTAGTCAGGTCTGGGCCACTGTCTTCTGATGCCCCAGGGGTTGCTGATTACCTGGGGAAAAGACTAGGTCTCTGAGGGGTACATACACAGGGTGTCCCCCCAAAATGCATACTAATACACACTTGAACAGCTGATAGCTCCATTTTGAAAATGAAATGTATTTGAATTTCTGCCTTTATAATTATTCAAAGTGGGTGTATACATTTGGAGGGGCACTCAGTATATACCTACTGTATTTTCCATGTATAAGATGCCCCCTCCCCCCGCCCCCCCCCTGCCACTTTTCCAACCCAAAATTAAGAAATCAATATTTTAAACATTTTGTTGGTTTTCCTCGTAAGGCCTTCTTCTTTTTTGGCATCTTAAGGAGTTGTTCTTCCTGTTTTCTCCAGTGTCTGATCAGACACTCAGTGGGAGGAGTTCCAAATTGTCTCTCTGCAGCTCTATTTCCATGCTCTTTTGCATAGCTGATTGCACTCAGTTTGAATTTTGCAGAGTAAGACAATCACTTACTGGTATTTACCTTTTTATTTTTTGGCATCTTTATGGGGTCAGAACGCTCTGACCCCTGTTGCATCTGCGCACTCTCCGCCTCCAAATTACGGCATCAGCTGACGTCAGTAACAATAAGGTTTGTGATTGGAGGAAGCCTGTTTGACAAGGTATGAGCGGCTCCCTCCTTGGCTGACACACCCCTCGATTTTCAGTCTAACAATTTTAGAAAACAATATAGCCTCTTATACACGGAAAAATACAGTATAGAGAGAGACAAAGACAAAGAGAGAAAGCATTTTTAGAGCTAGGATTTAAAACGAAATGTAATCAAATCATAAGGACCCTGGGTTTTAGTGGCATCTGAAAGGGATTATCAACGCTAAGGTCATGAGCACTGGTTGATCTTGGGATGCCTGCATGGCCCCAGCACTGACCACTGGGGACCCGAAGCAAATTACCTGACCCACAGTCCAGAGCAATTTATGCGTTTCTCTGCACCCATAACTGTCTGAGCCAATGGCATACTTGGCACATCTACCTATTGCTTTCTAGGTGATACAACCCAGCATAACCCCGCTGCCCCTGCAAAGTGCAATGTGCACCCCTCTGAGCCGCACGTCAGTCCCCATAGAGGACACCAGCGCTGGTGACTGAGCTCCTTCAAACAGATAGCACCATATGTTGCTTTTCTTAGCAAAACTCACCTTGTTTGGTGAGGCCAGGGGCCTCAGTGCTGGGCCCTGTCTGAGAAACAAAATGCCTCGAGGCAGTTTTGTTTGTTTGTTTGTGTTGGGGGTTTCTTTTCAGCCTTTGCTCTGTGAGAAAAGTGCACCTCTGCATCCCATTTTCTCCCCACCCCTGTCACCCAACCCCCTGGGGAAGCAGCTCTGATTAACCTGCTGCTGCCTTTTTCCTTTCCTCCTTTCCTTCTTCCTCTCTTAGACACACGTGCGTGGATGCCCAGGACCACTCTGTTTTCCCTGTGTTAACCCTTTCGGTCCTTATCACCATCTTACGAAGTTGGCCGTGCTATAATCGTAATTTTACAGATGAGAAAACTGAAGCACACGTCTTTAAGTGACTTGTCCAAGGCCACATAACCAATAAGGGGCAAGGGTGATAGTTAAGCTCGGGCTCTCTGGTTCATAAGCACTGTGTTCTGTTTCTCTAGAGCACACACACAACCCCCCCACCACACACACACTCACACACACACACACACACACACACACACACACACACACACACACACCCCAACACACACACATACGCACACACTCCTAGTTCTCACCTATCTGGACCCTGCGCTGGAAGCAGGACATGGCCTAGGCTTTGGGGCTCAGTGAATTGCCTCTCCTGACCTTTGCAGTGCCCTTTCTGCTGGGCTCTGCCCCTGCCCAGAGCTGCCCGAGTTTACCTGAGGGCAACCCCTCTTGTGAGGATCACACAGCCTGCCCTGCCCTGCTCTCAGTTCCCATGATCTGGACACCAGGCCTCAACTCTTCAGCTCCACTATACCTTTCATGTCCACGCCTTCAGCATTCAAAATTGCAGGTCCCACCCTTCCCCAGTCCTTTCCCGGTTACTCTCCTCCTGCTGTCTGCACTGTTTCCATTCTCCTCCCTAGTCCAAACTCCCAGCTCTTTCACACTAACCTCAGGTAACCCTGAAGAAAGCAAGGGTGAAGGCAGTTCCCACTGAAGTGTGCATGGCTGATAGTCAAATTTTACATTTTCATAGAGGCTGCTTGTGTGCCCAAAGGAAGTTTTTAAAAAGTAGGCCCTGGCCAGGTAGCTCATTTGGTTAGAATGTCCTCCTTATAGGCCACGGTTGTGGGTTCGATCCCCGATCAGGGCACATACAAGAATCAGCCAGTGAATGCATAAGTAAATGGAACAACAAAACAATGACTCTCTCTTTTCCTCTCTCCTTTCCTCTCTCTTTCTCTCTCTCTTTTCCTCTCTCTTTCTCTCTCTCTTTTCCTCTCTCTTTTCCTCTCTCTTTCTCTCTTTTCCTCTCTCTCTTTCTCTCTCTCTTTTCCTCTCTCTTTCTCTCTCTCTTTTCCTCTCTCTTTCTCTCTCTCTTTTCCTCTCTCTTTCTCTCTCTTCTTCTCTCTTTTCCTCTCTCTTTTCCTCTCTCTTTCTCTCTCTCTTTTCCTCTCTCTTTTCCTCTCTCTTTCTCTCTCTCTTTTCCTCTCTCTTTCTCTCTCTTTTCCTCTCTCTCTCTTTTCCTCTCTCTCTCTCTTTTCCTCTCTCTCTCGCTTTTCCTCTCTCTTTCTCTCTCTCTTTTCCTCTCTCTTTCTCTCTCTTTTCCTCTCTCTTTTCCTCTCTCTTTCTCTCTCCCTTTTCCTCCCTCTAAAATCAATTTTTAAAAAGAAAAAGCAGAGGGCCTGGCAGCATGACCTCAGAGGTGTCTTTTCCACTCTTCCTTTGGGTAAGGTTGGTCCCGCTTTAAGATGATATGAAGTTAAGGACTCAAGAGTCCAAGTGGAGTGCTAATCATTCACTCATTCATCAGTCATCCATTCACTCAACAGACATGTACGAGACACTGATTATTTGGCACTGGGTTAGAGGCTGTGGCAATGGGAGGAATAAGAAATGCCAGCTGGCTAGGACCAGGATTCCTCAAAAGCCCTGGGATTACTTACAGTGTGGTATGACCGGTGCTGGCACCAAGGCAAAGAAATCCCCCTGTAGAGAAGCATGCCTAACTGCACCTGGGGAAGAGAAGGCTTCACAGAGAACGCCAAGGCAAGCTGGGCTTTAACAGGCAAAAAAAGGATCTCACCCGGTAAAGCAGGAAGCAGCGTGGCAAAGGGAGACAAGGGAGACCAAGGAGTAACAGGGGGAATGGGGAAGCACCTTGTGTGTCTGTCTCACAGGGGGCTGGAGGTGTCTTGGTGAGGGAGCCCGAGGGGGAAAGCAGGAACTGACACAAAGACCTGGTGTGTGTATTTTAGTTGGGAGGTTATCCCAGGAAGCAGAAGTGAGGGAGACAGAGAAGAAGGAAAAGCCAATAGAGAGCGCATTCTGGATTGGTTACCACTATGAACAACTGGGCTGGTTCCGGTTGGAGACCATGGAGCAAACATGCGGAGAACGCCTCAGAAATGCATCCAGCCCGGCTGGTGTGGCTCAGTGGTTGAGCGTCAAACTATGAACCAAGAGGTCACAGTCGATTCCCAGTCAGGGCACATGCCCGAGTTGTGGGCTCCATCCCCAGTAGGGGGTGTGCAGAAGACAGCCAATGAATGATTTTCTCTCATCGTTGATGTTTCTCTCTCTCTCTCCCTCTCCCTTGCTCTCTGAAATCAATTAAAAAAGAAATGCATCGGAAGCACCTGAGGCACTTATTTCCCAACTCCTGACTCCACTGGCCATGAAATGCCCCTGGGAAGGACTTCCCCCAGAGAAGCTTCCATCCGGGACACCACGCAGAGCTTTGTGACTTTGAGGAAAAGCCTATGGCAATGAAGTTGAGAGCTGTACGGGTGGGTGCTTGAAGTGAGACCCTCACAGCCTGTAGGAACTGTCCACTGCAGCCGCAGGAGAAATCCGAGATGGGCCACAGGGAGGTGGCCTGGGACACAAAAGGCATCTGCTCAGAGGGTGACTCAGATTCGGGGGCTGAATGGGTTCAGCAAGCAGAAGAAATTCAGGGAATGGGCTTGGAAAAGTAAGCTGGGTCAGGAGATCCACTGTGAAATGTCTCACATGCCAGGTGACAAAGTTTAAACTTTAAATGCTAGGTCCTGGCACCTAGTCGGTGCTCAACAAATAGTTATTGAAAAAAATGAATGCTAATGACAGACGTTCCTGGGCCAGTCCTTGCAAAGTTACTGGACTTTAGAATCCAGCAGATTGGCTGTGACCTTTAACCTCTTTAATCTTCCATTTCTCTCTCTCTCTCCCCCCAAAGTGGCAACAATAATATGTCCTTGACAGCGTTGTTGTGAGGAATTAGAGGAGATCAAAGATATATGGCAATTAGAAGTGTAGACTCCATAAATGTCAGCCACTCTACCCCTGCCCCCATGATGACCCAAAGCCAAGTCATAAAGCTGAACTATCCACCAGCTAGAGACAATGAAGGTTGCTCCTGGGATCTGTTTACAGAAGATGGATGCTGGCATTCCATCTATATTGGTCCTCCTGGAAAAAATTAGTGGTATTGGTAACAACTTCCTTGTACCAAAAGGGAATCAGACTGCTGCTTTAATTAAAGGACAGAGTTGAAACTGTCCTCCCAGAGAACCCACAAATTCAGAAATTGATGCTTATAGTAACATAGTTTCCCGCCCGCCCACCCCCTACCCCCTTGTGCATTTAAATATACGTATTGAAACATCTTCCGATCAATATGCTGCTGACAGGCCATCCATCCCTGCTGTGCTACCTTTCTCATTCTGAAATCTTCACAGAGGCCAAGATGCTTGTGGACTTCACTTGATAAAAGACTTCTGCACTGGCTGCTGTAGGCATTGGGAACTCCTCAGTCCTTCCCAGTGGACAAAGGAGATTTGTGGTGGCCTCTAGGGAGATAGGGACAGGCCAGCTAGTGTTGCTCAGTGGTCGAGCATCGACGCCATGAACCAGGAGGTCACAGTTCGATTCCTGGGCAGGGCACATGCCTGGGTTTCAGGCTCAATCCCCAGTGGGGGGTGTGCAAGAGGCAGCTGATAGATGATTCTCTCTCATCAGTGATGTTTATCTCTCTTGCTCTCCCTTCCTCTCTCTGAAATCAATAATATATAATATATATATTTATTAAAATAAAATTAAAAATCCTTTAAAAAATGAATCTCAGGTGGGAGAGAACACTTGCGGGACTAGGTAAAGAATTGAGAAATCACACAAACTGGGGAATCCTCAATTAAGGTATTTTAAAACATGTCCATTTCCCCATAGCAGTCAGGTAGAAAAATAAACACTATGATGAGTCATGCCAGTGGCACACCATTTTTTTTTTTTTTTTAAGGAAGAAGAGATATTGGGAAAATGAGTAAACACATACTTTGTTAAGGAAGGAAATTCCAGAGTTGTGAAGCGACTGTGGGAGGTACATCTACTCTTAGTCTGGAGTGATTCACACCTGGAGAAGCCAAGGAGGAAACCAAAGATGGGTATTCCTTCATCTGTCTGTTCATTTGCTCATTACTTCATTCATCTCCATTCAACAATGATCAGCTATCTCTATCACACTCTGCAAGAAGCAGCAGGAATACAAAAGTGGAAAAGACACAATCCCTTCCCTTGAAGGGTTCTGAAAGTATGGGAAACAAAAGATCCTATATAATAAAAGGCTAATATGCAAATTGACCGAACGGTGGAATGACCAGTTGCTATGACACGCACTGACCACCAGGGGGCAGACACTCAACGCAGGAGCTGCCCCCTGGTGGTCAGTGTGCTCTCACAGGGGGAGCACCGCTCAGCCAGAAGCTGGGCTCATGGCTGGCGAGCACAGCGGTGGTGGCGGGAGCCTCTCCCACCTCTGCAGCAGTGCTAAGGATGTCTAACTGACGGCTTAGGCCTGCTCCCTGTGGGTCCCCCCGAGGGCTCCCAAACTGTGAGAGGGTGCAAGTCGGGCTGAGGGATCCCCCCACAGTGCACAAATTTTATGCACCCAGTCTCTAGTGTTACTAATCTTATCTAATAAAGCTGGAATATGCAAATTGATGGTAACTCCATGACAAAGATGGAAGCGCCCACAACCAATAAGAAGGAATATGCAAATTGACATGACAAGGCAAGAGGCAGAAGGCGACTCTGGCCTGAGTGAAGGTGGTGCTGGCAGCCAGGGGAAGGAAGGCCTATTCTTGCACGAATCTTCATGCATTGGGCCTCTAGTAATTATAATAAAGTGGAACAAGGGCAAAGATAAAGACATGTCCAAAAGGGGGTGGTGACATAAAGAAGAGGGGAGAGGCCAGAAAAGGCTTCCTTTCACTGGGGATCCTTCAAAGGTGGGGATCAAAGCAGGGTTGGCGTCCTCAGGCAGCAGGGAGTTGTGCCCATGTGCAGGGACAGAAGTTCCAAGGAAGAGGAAAAGGCACCCATAAAGAGTGAGAGGCCTTTGGGCACAGCCTGGAGTTGGTCCCGCTACAGCACAGGAGGCAGGCAGAGAAGTGGGTAGAGACCAAACATGGGAGGAGGACTTCCTGGGTCAAGAGGAGGAGTCTGGGCTCCATCCTGGAGGTGATGAGGGGCCACTGAAGGGTTCTGAGCAAGAGCATGGCCCTACCTCATTTGTGGGTAAGAAAGTTCTTCCTGGTGTCTTCCCAGGACCAAGCCTTGAGGGGTGGATTGAAAGGGACTGGAAAGCAAGCAGGAGGAGGGCAGGCTGCTCAGATGGTTCAGGTGAGAGTCGATGGCAGGGGGCTGGGAGTTTAGCTTGTTCCCCAGGGGGCTTTGAGGACAGGAAGAATTTCCAGCTGCCAAGTTACTTAGTCTTAGACTATCAGTTTACTCATCCTTACAAGACCATTTATCAGGACCTCTTTCTGCAGACAGGGGGAGAGACCCTGGAAAAGGGTGGTGCAGCCAGGTGTGGAGGGGAGGGTGAAGCGGAGGTCCCTAGCCACCCCACGCTGAGTGCCAGTCCAGGCGCTTGTCCACAGCTTCCCCTTTTCCTCCCCCCCCCCCCACCACCCCTCGGGGAATTGTTGAGGCCACAAAGAGGAGTGGAGGGTTCTCTTAGACACCCAGGGGTCTAAGGCCCGTGCAGTCAGGGTTTGATGCAGTCACAGGGGCCACTAAGCAAAGCCATTGGGGCTGTCACCCTGGCCTATCTCTTCCCCCCAAAGCTCTAGTGAGCCGCGGAGAGAACGCTTTAAAGTGACTTTAAACACACACAACAACAACAAAGCAGAGTTTTATCCCCAATTTGGATTAGATAGCGCTGTGACTTTAATCGAGTTAGTTCAAGGCGCTCAGTAAATCCCAGCGAAGGACAACTCTGCGGCCAGCAGACCCCTCCCTTCGACACCTGCCGCGCCACATCGCCTTTCCCCCACCTTTCCTCCGGGGTCCAGGCGCCGCCCCGACCCTAGGCCGACTAGGCAGCGGAGAGTCGGGTGGCAAAGGTAGGCTGGCGGCCCAGGCGCCCCACTCGCTCCCTCACGGGGACTCCCGCCTCCCTGCGCCGCGCGGTCCCGCGCTCGGGTGCAGGGAGCCCGCGCGGTGGCGGGACTGCGCAGCCCGCCTGGTCAGAGAGGCGCAGAGCCGGGCGGGTGGCGGCAGCTCCTGGGGTCGTGGGCGCCTCGGGGTGTCCAGCGTAGAAGGCACGCTCGCCGCTGCCCTCCCCCAGCCTCCGGGCGGCCAGTGCAGCTCCGAGGCGCCTGCAGGCCTGGCCCCGCGCCACCGAGGCCCCGCCCCCGTCCGGCTCTCCCGGCGCCCGAGCCCGCAGGGCGTCAGCCGGGTGGCTGGGGCTGCAGACCGCGGCTCCGCGCGTCCTGCCCGGGCGGGCCTAGGGCCCCCAGACGCCCGCCTCCGCTTCGGGTAGATGCTTACGTCAGGGAGGCGAAAACCAGAAGGGAAAAAAAAAGCCGGCACGAGGGCGGAAGGGGAAAAACTTTATTTTTTCTCTTATTCTCTTCAGGGGCTGAAGCGAAGGGGAGGCGACTGCGCCAGCGCGGGCTTCCGGAGAGCAGGGCGCGACCCCGGCCGCTGCGCGGAGGAGCCGAGCTCCGAGGCCCGCGGGGGCGCCCGGCATGTGGGACCCCCAGGACTTTGAGCGCCACTGGCAGGCCGAGTTCCCCGGGCAGGCGGCGCCCGTCATGCGGCTGGACTCGGTGCTGGACGTGGAGCAGGAGCTGGAGCGCTGCAAACTCAACCTGAAGCGGCTGCAACAGGTGTCGGCCGAGGAGAAGTTTAAAGTGTCATACCTGCAGTCGGTGTTGGCCGGGGAGAAGCGGGACCTGGGCTGCGGGCGCCTGGAGGGCGCAGACGGCGGCGGCGGGGCAGCTTCGGCCGAAGAGCCGGCGTTGGCCGGGCCGGAGCGGGCGCCGCCTCTGCGGGAGGAGGAGGGCGCAGCGGGCGGCGGCGGCGGCGGCGGCGGCGGCGAACTCCCGGGACCCGCGCGCCCCGATCCGGAGGTGGCTGCCCAGGCCGAGACTCCGTGCGTGTGCCTGGACCTTCCCGCATGGCCCGTGGCGGCTGGGGCCGGGGCCACGGTGCGCAGCTTGACTGCAGCCATCCACCAGCAGCTGCTGCAGCCTCGCCTCCTCTTCAAGCCGCTGGAGGACTGCGCGCCCCTGGGCCACGATGGCACGGTTCCCAGGTCCCCGGGCGAGGAGCCGGCCTCTGGGACCCAGGCGGTGCGGGGCTCCGAGGAGGGCGAGCCGGACGCCTCGGGCGCGGATGATGGGGGCGACAGCAGTGACCACGACTTCGAGATGGTGGATTTGAACGATAAATTCGTCCTAGGCCACTTGCTTGTGGCCCCTTGTCGGTTCGGCACCCGCGGTGAGGCCGAAAAGGCGGCACGGGCGAGCAGCCCCCATCGCTGGATGCATCTGATCCCCGGGGGCCGGCGGTTACAGCGTAGGAGCCGCGACCTGGAGCAGCTGGAGTCGGAGGCCAAGGACGGGCGGGGCTCGCCCATCGCTACGGAGGAGGCCCCCCGGCGCGGGGCCCGCGATCACCTCCCCCGGTGGCGGCGCAAGGGCTTACTGTGGGTGCCCGAGCGGGACTCGCCCAGCCACAGCTCGCCAGAGAGGGGCAGTGACTGCAGCCACAACAGCTCAGACCACGAAGACGGCTCCTCTGCAGGTAGGCGCACCCCTCTCTAGATCCCCGATTTCGCGCACCCCCTGGGGGCTGCTGGTTACCTCCTGCACCCCATCCCAGGCACTGGTCCTGTTTAACCTCAGGCGCCTGGGAAGGAGGGAGATAAGATTTACCTGTTTACCTTGAAGCCACATGTGGAACTTAAAAAAAGAAAGCCAACACCTAATGCAGAGTGATTTGGGCTTGGGCGAGTTCGTAAAAATAAACATTATGACGATGGCAGGGGTGATGGAATGTGTGCCTGGCCTGACCATGGAGGAATCTTTCACTTAGGCCTCAGCCTTTCTGCTCTGTCTGTTGCAACAGCATCCACTCTCACCCCTTCCAACTCCACAGGTAGGCCAGATCCCTTTGCACCACACTGATAGTATCCTTCTCTGAGCAAACTGGTGGCTGCCAGTTCCCCCAGATTCCTGGATGTGGAGGTCTCAATCTTCCACTCAATTTTCTGAACTTATCTCTCATCTCCAGCCTGTATCTGTGTTCCTGTCAAATTGAAACAGGTTATCACTTGGTGAAAGGTACATAATCCTCACTGCCCCCTGCCTTTACTGCCTGGCCACCTTCCTAGAAGGCTGCTCTTGGTCTGTCAGCATCCTAGGAGCTAGGAGCCTGAGGGAGAAGGGAAGGGTTTAGAATTACAGAGTCTTCAAGCTGGCCTAGTGCCCAGAGATCATGTCTAGGGCAGTGTCTTCACATGATGAAGGAGGAAACTGGAGCTCAGAAAGATGAAGCGCCTGGTTGTAGTGAGCTGATGCCTCCACTTGGACCTCCTGTCATTTGTGGTTTCCCCTCACATCTGCCTTCTCTTCTGAGGGCAGGACCTGGTCTTAGACAGTTTGCATCCCATTGTGATGGTCAGCTTGGTGTCTTGCACAAAGTAGGTGCTCAATAAATATTTCTTGAATAAATGTCTCCAGCCACAGGTCAGGGAGGAGGAAAGGACGGGGATGCGGGGTGGCCTGTGACTGCTCCTTTGCTGTCCCCTGGGACTGTCAGGGTCTCCTCAACTACAGGGAAGTATGACTTGGTGTCTGTCTAGCTCAAGCTGAGACTAAGAACTTCAGATGCCTTCCTGCTAAGTGAAGGAAGAAAAAAAAAATCACAGATGCTGGGATTGTTCCAAAATTTCCATTATTAGATTTTATCTGGGTAAGTTTGCATTTGAATGAAAAACTGTCTACTTTGCTAAAAGCACATTTGGAAGGTCCATCAAGTCATCTGTTGTGATCAATTACACTTATTCATTAGCGGAGATTGGCTGCTCTTCCCATAGATCATGCTTTTGCCGCCCATGCTAGTACCGTATTTTTTTTATGTGCCCCTTTAACTTAAAGGAAGAGTCTGAAGATTGCACTCTAGTGCCAAGTTTCAAAGCCCTCAGTGGAGGCTGCCCAAGCGGTCCAGCGCTGCTTCAGAGCTGGCTCCAATCCCATCTCCCCTCAGACCCACATCAGTCACCCTGCCGGGTGTGCCCAATGCTCTGGATTTTCTCCAGGGAGTGATTTTATTTCTTCCAACTGTCTCTTCTCTTCTTAAGGGCACTCTAGCCCAGAGAGCACCTTGATGCAGATGAGGAACTCGTGTTCCCCCTGGCCTGCCACTACAAAAGGTGCCCCCTTTGGGTGGATCAGTGATTTAAAAAAAAAAGATTCTCCTTCCTGTGGACTGAAGACTCCAGCCAGGACACGTCTGGCCCGCCGGGCTTCGGTTAGCAGTTCCTGGGCTGTCTTTCAGACATCTCTTCAGAGCAAGCTCTGCAGGGGACCCCTGCACAACTGCATGTGAGGGCGCTGCTCCTGTCTCCAAAGCCTCTCCAGTGAGGAAGTGAATGGGGGTGGGCATGCACAGCATACATGTATGTACACACATCCACACACTTCTATACATGTGTACACATGTGCACACAGTCACATACTAGCAAATGTTGCATATTGGCACACAATCAAGGAGAAAGAGACTTCAGGCATACAGGGAGGCACTAGAGCGGAGGGATTCACGGCAGGGGTTTTCACACTGTGGGTGACAGCCCACTGAAATCATGTGGTGAGGAACGAAAGCATTGCCAGGCTGCCTTGGCCTCCCTTGGCCGTCCCTGCTTCATTTTTTTCTCCATTGCGCTCACCCAATGACCACCTGGGATGCAACAATTTTGTATGTGGGTCTTATTCATCTTTCTCTCCAGTAAAACACAAGCTCCGAGAGGGCAAGGATGTTTGTCTCTTTCTTTCACTGACATTGCCCCAAAGCCTAAACCAGTATCTAGCAGATGTTAGATGTTCCGTACATATTTGTTGAATATACCCCCAAAATGCATACACCCTTTAAGAGCTGATAGCTCAATTTTGAAAATGAAATGTATTTTAATAAACACTGCCTTCATAATTATTCAAAGTGTGTGTACACATTTTTGGGGGATACCCTCTATATTTTAAATGAGATGGAACAGAAAAGAAAGCATCAGATTGTATTGCACATGGTAATGGTGAGTATTACTCTGTTTAAAAACTTTGTTTTGCCCAGCTGCTGTGGCTCAGTGGTTGAGCGTTGACCTATGAACCAGGAGATCATGGTCCAATTCCCGGTTGCAGGCTCCATCCCTGGTAGGGGGCATGCAGGAGGCAGCCAATCAATGATTCTCTTTCATCGTTGATGTTTCTGTCTGTCTCTCTCTCTCTCTCCCTCTCCCTTCCTCTCTGAAATGAATAAAAATATATACTTAAAACAAAACAAATATTTAAAAGATTTTCAGTTATGTATAAATATGTGCATAGATACTGGTTCCTGATGTAGAATTATTTCTTGGTGTGGGTTGGACAGAAAGCTTTGAAAATGCTAATAAAGACCATGGGCTCTGAAGCTAGATTGCTGGTATAACCTTGAGAGAAGTTATTTGAATTTTCTGAGTCTCAGTTTCACCTATAAAACGAGTGAGGCTAACAAATACTGCGTAGGTCATACTGTTGCTCTGAGGAATAGACGGAATGCTATTTCTAAGGGCTTGAACAGACGCTGGCACACAGCAGATTTACCCAGTGTTCACTAACCAGGACCACAGGTTGTTTCCTTGAGTCAGTGCTCCCATTTCCAGATCATCCTGAATCACAGATGGTTTGGCTTTCTGTGATGCATGTGTTTTTCCTAGCACGGCTCCGGCTCTTTCTAGTACCTTCCAGGCAGTAAGGCAGGACCCAGGGCAGAGTGGTCATCTTAGCTCATGAGTCTCTCTTGCTGGATTGGCCCTCATGTTGTTTCTCCTTCTCCACCAGCAATCATGCCCATTTTCTGTACTCAGAGATCCTTAACTGAAGGTCAGGTTTATTGGCAACTCAGACTCTGCCTTCCTCTCAGGGTCTCAAGGAGAGAGATTACTTGAGACATCTTAAAGACCCAGTGGCAAAAAAAGAAAGAAAAAAAAATGGCCCAGGGACAGAGGAGCTCCCCACCCTGGAAAAGGGCTGCTTTCTCTTACATGAGGGGCAGATCCTCATACCAAGGCACATTTGGGTTTTTTCCCTACACATAACAGCCAAGTCAGAATTTGAATTAGTTAGAATGTTCTTTTTTTTTTCTTTCCAATATATAGAGATAGAAACATCAGTGAGGAGAGAGAATCATTGATAGGCTGCCTCCTACACACCCCACACTGGGGATTGAGCTGGAAACCTGGGCATGTGCCCTGACTGGGAATGGAATCATGACCTCCTGGTTCATAGGTAAGCGCTCAACCACTGAGCCACACGGGTCGAGCAGAATGCCCTTTTTCTTTTAGTATCTTTCTTTTAGCACCTTGCAGCCTTGGTTGGTATCAAGAAAGACTAGGCCACGTTGCCTTGAATGAGGAGAGTGGTGTGAGTGGGGTGAGGCACGGGGGCTACACAGCTAGAATCAGCTGTGTTGGGTCATTTGTGTGGTGAAGTCATACCTGTGTCTGTGTCCTGGTTCTGGCCCTCACCCTGTGTGAGACCGTGGGCAAGCCACTGACCTTTTCAAGCCCAAACTTACTAAGGGCTTACTTGGGGCCAGCTCCAGCTCTAAGCATTTTATACGTATTAACTCACTTATACCACTCAACGGTTTTCTGAGATGGGCACTATGATTATTTCCATTTTACGTATGGGAATCTTGAGGCCCAGAGAGCTTCAGTCACCCTGCCCAAGGTCACCCAGCTTATAAGTGGCACTTCGGAATCGAACCCAGGCAGTCTGACTCCTGAGCCTGTGCGTTCAAATAGTAGCACCTCCCTCTCAGGAGAGTTAAGATTAAATACGATAAAATAGTTTAAGAGTTTAGCAAAGCATCTGGCACACAGTGCCCATTAAGTGCATACGTGTGTAGTGTACCCGTGTGTGCGCATTATTATTATTTTCTTTATCACTAAAGTCCCCAGAAGACCAGTCCATCTGCTGTGGAGGTCAACCATTAGGGCTGCTGCCCATGCGGGCGGCTCCTGGGTGGATTTGGCCTCGAAGGTGAGCAGATCACCTGCTGGATTTTAGACCGCCCCTCCTCAGCTGGGCACTCTGGGGCAGCCACAACTGCGTGCCCACATGAGGAGGCCCTGGTGTTTTACCTTTTGTGCTGACATGCTTCTGGGCCACCTCGGCCACAGAAGTTGAATGACATGTCCTTCTCAGGCTTGATGCATTCCTTCTGCGCCTGTGGCCTCCCCTGTGCCACATGTGCACTCTTTGGGGTCCAAAGCACAAAGGTGGCTTTCAGAGTCAGGCATCCTTTTGACTAGTAGTAACTATTCATCTGATATTCTGGTTTTAGTTCAGATGACAAAGTAAATATCATGGAATATTTTAAAGTGGTAGCATTTTTTCCTTGCGTTAAACTTTGCTCAGTAGAGGAGGAGGAGTATCTATTTTCGCTGACGCTTGACATTCACTCATTCATTCATTCATTGATTCATCCATCCATCCATCCCATTCAACAAGGATTTATTGAGGTTTTTACTTCATATCTCTGTGTTAAGAGCTGAGACTACAAACATTGCTGACCTGCCTTTAACGTTCTCCCTGGCTCTTTGGCTCCTGAGGTATAAATCATAGGTTTTTAAAATAAAGAAATAACTTCCCAGCGGGTAATTTGTCAAACCCTGAAAAGAGCAGCTAAGGACTGTTATTTAGAAGTTCAGCAACATTCAAGAGCCTAGAACAGGAAGAGATTAACTTAGACTTGGTCTAATCCTGCCTCTTTCCAGACAGATGAGGACCCTACAGCACTAAAAGTAACCCCAAAGTCACATACTCATGGCCCTTAAGGTAGGCCCTCCAGCCAGATCTAGGCTTTTTCTTTTCTATATATATTTTTATTGATTTCAGAAAGGAAGGAAGAGGGAGAGAGAGAGAGAAACATTCATCATGAGAGAGAATCATGGATCGGCTGCCTCTTGCACGTCCCCCACTGGGGATCGAACCCACAACCCGGGCATGTGCTCTTGACCGGAATCGAACCCGGGATCTTTCAGTCTGCAGGCCGACGCTCTATCCACTGAGCCAAACTGGCTAGGGCTCCAGAGGTGTTTTCCTCCTTTGTTGTCTCTGGTCCTTCCCCAGTCAAGCCCTCTCTCCCCCAACATCTACAAAACCATTATCTGGCTTCTTATTTCCTACGTTCTACCCACTTGCTTCCGGCCAGCACTCATTCCTGTCAGTGCCTTTTCCCGCGCTCTTTTTGGCATTTGAGGCGTCCTCCCACCTCCATTTGCCCAGATGCAAAGCCAGCCTTTCCTTTGAGGCCTAGCTTTTTAAATTTTTTTCCCACTGATACTTATAGAAAGTGGAAAGGAGGGATAGAGACACAGAGAAACATCGGTGTGAGAGAGACACATCTGTTGGTTGCCTCCTCCAGCCTGCAAGCGAGGCACGTGGCCTTGACCGGAATTGAACCCGAAACCCTTCAGTCTGCAGGCTGATGCTCCAACCACTGAGTAAACCCGGCTAGGGCAAGGCCTGGCTTTTTTATGGCACCTTGTATTGGTTAAGATATGGTTTTGCTGTATAAGACAACACACACAAAAAGTGGCCTCAGCAGGACAGAGGTTCCTTTATCCCTCATCTAAAGAATCCTAGAAGTAAGCAGTGCAGGAAGGGTATGGTGACCACACGGTCATCAGGAATTCAGGCTTCTTTTGCCTTTTGCTTTCTGTCTCAAGTTTTCCTCACAGTCCAAAATAGCTGCTGGAAATCCAGTCATCACATTCCTGTTTCAGACAAGAATTAGAAGTAAGAGAGTGAGTGGCAGCTATCCGTCTGTCTTTTAGGCAGTTTCCTGGAAGTCCCTCTAAACAATTTCTGTTTAGATTTCAATAGCCACCTCTAGCTACAAGGGAGCCTGGGAAATGTAGTGTTTTATCTGGGCATATGGCCACCTCATATAAAATAGGGACTCTGTTATAAGGGAAAATGGAAGAATTGATATTGAGTAGGCAACTAGCAGCCTCTGGCACTAGCCTCTTCCAACTACTCCAACCCATCTTGTGGTTCTTGGAGTGAGCCTCACACTTGCACAATTGTTTTATTATTGTGCTATCTATTAGTTCATTGACCCAGTGAACAAATAACGACTGAACCGCTGCTCTGTGCAAGGCACGACGCCTGTTATTTATACTCTGTGAAGAGTTGCTCTCAAACTAAGAGGTTAGCTGGCCTCCTCGAGGGCGAGGAACATGGCTTGTGCTTTTTTTTTTTTTAATATATATTTTATTGACTTCAGAGAGGAAGGGAGAGGGAAAGAGAGAAACATCAATTATGAGAGAGAATCATTGATTGGCTGCCTCCTGCATGCCCCCTACTGGGAGGCGGGGACTGAGCCCGTAACCTGGGCATGTGCCCTTGGCCAATCGAACCCGGGACCCTTTAGTCCTCAAGCCTATGCTCTATCCACTGACCCAAACCGGCTAGGGCAGTGGTTGGCAAACTGCGGCTCGCGAGCTGCGGTTTGCTGCTCAGTTTCCTAATGAGTTTGCCGACCACTGACCTAGACTCTCGATTCCAATAAATACAGGTTGTTGTTGTTCCTTGTGATTAAGCCCCCATCCCAGTGGTCGGCAAACTCATTAGTCAACAGAGCCGCAGTTTGCCAACCACTGGCTAGGGCACCTTTTTCTCCCTCACAACTATATCTTTCACAGAGCTGGGCACAGGGTAGGCACTTCATAAGTCCTGGTTGATTTTGGAGTAGTCACAGTGAGCAGCTCATTGAAAATGGAAATTCCCTGACTTGGTACTCTGCTAGATGATTCCGGTTGTGTAAGGTTTGTTTCTGGTTGATTCTGGTTTTGAGGAAGCACAGCAGGGAGACTGGGGCAAGGGGCATCTCTAAACATCTGGGCTGCCTTGTAGCCGCATAGACTTGCCCAGGTGTTGGGGGGAAGATTTGGCTGTTTTGGAAACTGGACTCTGTTTATATACCAAACTGGAATTATAAGCAGACATTCCTGTGCCCACCTGCCTTTCTTTACCACCGCTGTCTCCGTAGCTGTATTCACACCACGTGACTCCCTCTTGTTATTTCTGCCCTGCACAGCTGCAGAGTGATCTGCAGTCTTGGCGCAGCGAGCGTCACCTGCGGTCCGCGTCTCTGTCTGCCTGTCTGATCCTGGCTTTAGTGAGCAGGAGACAAGGCTGTCTGACCGGAGGCTGCCTAGAGCTTGTGCCACATTGTGAAGCCGCTAAGCGAATGATTGTTTTAAAGTTTTTATTGGCACTTAGGAGGAAAGGAACTCGGATATATTTAGCTTCTACTACCTGCAAGGTACTATGTTAAGTGTTTCACCTACACCAGTGGTCGGCAAACTGCGGCTCTGTTGACTAATGAGTTTGCCAACCACGGACCTACACGATCACGTTTAACATTCAGAACGGTCTCCTGTTCTAACTGTAAGGTACTATCATTCTTATTTTGCAAAGGGGGAAACTAGGGCTCTGACCAGCTAACAAGCCCAAGTTTGCTTAGAGCTAAGTAGCCGGGTTATTTTTTTCCCTTCCATTGAAACAACTAATTAATTAGTTAATTTTCTTGAGAGATAATTGACATTTATAAAGCTCACCCTTTCTAAGGGTGTGGCCATGGTGTTTTAGTATATTCACAAGGTTGTGCGACCATCACCCCTTTCTAATTCCAGAGCATTTTCATCGGGTCCGGGGCGGGGGGTGGGCAGCCGTGCCATTTCCTTTTCTCATTTGCCACATGCAGTGATTTAAAATAAGGAGACCGGATCTGGGAAACATCAAGGCTTGTTTGGGTGAAGCGTCCTGATGCCCATTTGAACTGCTGCAGGTGGGAATCGCCTTGATTCCTCTGGCCCCGTTTTACCCTGTTTGTGCTTTCTGGACTTGGGGCACGGGGCAGAACATCCCAAACCTGAGGTTCCGGGAGCACCCCTCACTCCTGCCATGGGGTGATGGTTGGCATGGTGAGAGGGGCCCTTGTACGGACCTGTGTCTTTTTGTCTTTGTAGCCCCAGAACGTCATAGTGCCTGGGATATAGAAAGTGCTCAATAAATGTTCACGAATACGCAGACACTCATTTCATTGCCTCTGATCTAAACCGCTGCAAAACCACTTGTTCGGCCTCTCACCGTTCTCCTCTAGCCCCCAGTTATCTTCCCACAAAGACACTGTGATTGCTCTAGCCCCTAAGTCTCTGTAGGTTACGCTGCAGTAATCATACTGGTTGTCTGTCCCTTTAAAAAGCTTTTCTCCTAAGCCAGACCTAGCAACTGCTATTTTCATGCTATTGGCCTGCACCGGATCACATGGCCACTAGCGGGCCTGAGGGCTGATGAATCAGAAATTGTAGCTTTTCAGCCTCTGGTGTCAACATTGTTAAGGGCGAAGGGCGCTGTGAGTGGCTTTCGGAAAACCAGTCCCACAATCTTTCTCTGAACTTTGTACATTCACTCATTTCAGCAATTAGAAATTGCTTCTTTGGATTCTAAGCCCTTAAAGTGTGTGTGTGCTGGAAGGAAACCACTTCTTTTAACTCAAGCAACCCTGCTCCCAGCACAGGGCTGGCATATTGTATTTACTGAACAAATAAAATAATTATTGTACGTTTTCAAGTAATAATTTTATGGGATTAGAATACCTGACCAGACTGTTGGGGTTTCTAAGCGTTTAAAGATTTTTTTCCCCCTCCTTTTCTTTCTCTTCTTTGCCTTTATCTTCATCTCTTCCTCCCGCTTCTCCTCTGTTTTTGGATCAGCAGGGCCCATTGATAAGACATATTCTAGAGCTGGGGTGGGTCTTTCTTTCTGAAGCCCTTTTCAAATTTCCCATGCCTCAAGCACATGTTGATGTGTGCCCTGGCAGTTTGCTACCATGTCTGCCAGCCAACCAGTTGAGAATTTGTCCCTCTTCCTGGTGGGAGTGTGTTGTTTCCTGAAGGTGGGCAATGCAGAAAAAGGCTGACACGTCCATCCTGACCAACTAGTAGCTCCCCAGCTCATGGAGACCTGTGCTAGTTATTAGGATGGTGAACTAAATATTTTGGTTCCCCCATTGCTTTCTGGGAACATGGTGGGTAGGATGACATTACTGATTCCCTTGAAATTGGGTAGGACTATCTGCCTAGTTCTAGTCAATGAGTTTGAATGGAAGTGATGTGTGCCACTTCTGGACCAGAGCATTTAATGCTGATCTGAGACCTTTCAGAGCTCTCTTTCCCCTTTGCTATCACAATGCACAATGTTCCCGATGGTGACTGCTCTATCAGCCTAGGTCCTAGAGAGAGGGAAAAACAGAGCAGAGCAGGCTCCTCATCAACCCACAATGGACATGTACTACTAGAGTGAGAAATAAACCACTGTTATGATAGGCCATTGCAATGTTCAGTGCTATTTGTTACTGCAGCATTATCTAGTTTATCCTGACTGACACAAAAGCCTGATTTATATTCATACAGAAGAATGGCTCTTCTGAGCCTAAGAAATCAATGTGTTTTCCTCAAAACTTCTAAGTACCCTTCTCACTAAGGCCATTGGTAACCATAGCTGTTTGTATGTGTACATGAAAGGGTGGATCTCAAAAATGTAAAAAGCAATGTTAGGAATGGTTAAATTGTTTCACCAGTACTTCATTCAGTTTCTTGCTAGAAGGATTTATGACTCAATAGCAGATCATACTCATGGCCAAGATTTTTTTTTTTTTTAAAAAGGACCTAGCAAAAGCAGTGAGAAATGAATATATCAACAGACTCTAGAGAGGTCCAGCATAGGCTTTTGGTGACCTTTCTTATCTGAGGCCATGTCCGAGTGCTCTCTCTCTAATAGCAAACTACCAAGACAAATGTGGAATATCTTTCCTCGAAGAAGTCTGTTTGAGTCTCAAGGTTTGAGACTCTTAAGAGGGTTGGTGACATAGGCATATCCTGCTAAAGAACCAGCCATGGCAACCAGAAATAAGACACCGCCGCTGCCCCCAGTGAAACCAGGTGTACACTGCTAATCTTGATGTCTGCACAAACGAGCTTAATAAGCCATTACAGCATGGTCCATTGTTCCAGGTGCAAAATTATGGAATCATTAACATGGGGAAAGGATACCAGAATTAAAAACCATGGAGGCCACCCTGGCTGGTGTGGCTTAGTAGATTGGAGAGTCATCCCATACATCACAGGGTCTCAGGTTTAATCCCCCGTTGAGGCATGTACGGAAGTCAGTTGATCAATGTTTCTCTCTCACATCGATGTCGCTTTCTCTCTCTCCCTTCCTGTCTCTCTAAAATCAATTTTAAAAAGACAACCGTGGAAACCTATTTTGCCCATGATGTAGTAGTATATTGACTTTATTTGTGAAGGCCTAAATGTCTGATTGCCCAGATCTCTGAGAAATGTGATTTCCGTGGGGGATTTTGCACATTTGGAATGAATGTGACTCTCATAAAAGTTCCAGAAATGCAATATAATTTTTCAAATTTTTTATTAATTGATTTTGGGGCCTATCCTCTAACCTACCTACACCATTATTCATTTGAAATCAATAAAAAAAAAACAACAACAAAAAACAACCCAGACTTATAAACAAAAGTTTGAAACTATCCATTTGCCATTTGGGGATACCTGACTAAAATGAGATGGTTTTGTAATGCTGAATGTTTAGTAGAAGTATATATTTGAATCAATACAGCCCCATGAGATTAAGTATTATTCCCATTCTATAGTAATAAGTCTGGAAACACTGAGTCACTTGCCCAAGTCACACAGCTAATAAAGGACAGAACTAGAATGGAACCCAGTTATTTCTGAGGCCAAAGTTACTCTGTTCCATCTTATCACTAACTCTTGCCCTCTCCAGACTGCAACTCCTCCTCTCTAAAAGAGGCCGTGTGGGCTGGATGGGTTTCCAGGCCAAATTTTATGAACACCAGTTAGGTTAGATGACTTGGGACTCTCTACCAAGTAATGGTTAAGAGCTTGGCTTTTAATCAGAGGAACCTGGGTTTGGATCCAGGTGCCCTTGTTACTTTGTGCCCTTAACCTTTCTACTAACCCATTATCTTTTCTGTACAATGGAATGGTGTTGTAAAGATTACATGGAGAGAGAAACCAAGATGGCGGCATAGGTAAACACCTAAGCTGCTGCCTCGCACAACAATTTCAAAACTACAACTAAAAGACAAAACGGCCACCATCCAGAACCACAGGAAGGCTGGCTGAGTGAAAAATTCTACAACTAGAAGGAAAGAGAAAAGCACACTGAGACTCAGAGGAGCTGCAGGAGGCAGAGGTACTGAGATGCGCGCGCAGAGAGGACTGGCAACTGAGTGCACAGCTGGCTTTCTGAAGCAGGAGGGAGACAAAAGCTCCTGACTGCGCTGAGCTCCAGTTCCGGGTGAGACTCTGGGAACCCAGACTCATATGGGGTGAAACTGGACTGTCAGGAAAGAGAAAAGCACACTGAGACTCAGAGCAACTGCGGAAGACAGAGGTACCAAGGCGAGCGCGCAGAGAGGGCGGGCAACTGAGTACACGGCTGGCTTTCTCAAGTGGGAGGGAGACAAAAGCTCCCAATTGCACTGAACTCCAGTTCTGGGCGAGACTCTGGGGACCCAGACTCATTCGGGGAGAAACTGGACTGTTTGACAGCGGGCGGAACTCGAGGGCAGCTTTCTCTCAGAGGTGCTTGCAGCAATTACCATGGGACACTGAGACACAGGGGCCTGTTAGGGCAGGGCTAACAGGAAATCAATGCTGTCTGCTCCGCCCTGAGACTCCGCCCCATCCAAGCTGAGCACAGAGGCTTTTGCAAGTCTTGTCTCATAAGGGTGTCTCCAGCACAGAAGTTCTCCCGGCGTAGACACTGATCCTCACAGCCAATTGGCCTGGAGGTCAATTCATCCCAGTGATACCAACAACAATCAAGGCTTAACTACAACAAGACAGTGCACACAGCCCACAAAGGGGTGCACCAAGAGTGTCCACCTCAGGTAACTGGGGAGGCTGAGCCACTGGATCCTATAGGACACCTAGCACACAAAGCCACTCTATCAACTCAGGGAAGCAGCCAAAATGCGGAGAGAAAGAAACAGATCACAAATGAAAGAAATGGAGGAAAGCAAACGACTGGATGTAGAGTTCAAAACCACAGTTATAAGGTTTTTCAAGAATTTTCTAGAAAAGGCCAATAAATTTAGCGAGACCCTTGAGGATATGAAAAAGGACCAACTAGAAATTAAGCATACACTGACTGAAATAAAAAATATTATACAGAGATCTAACAGCAGACTAGAGGACCGCAAGAATCAAGTCAAAGAATTGACATACAAAGAAGCAAAAAGCACTCAACCGGAAAAGCAAAAAGAATCCAAAAATATGAAGATAGTGTAAGGAGCCTCTGGGACAACTTCAAGCGTACCAACATCAGAATTATGGGGGTGCCAGAAGAAGAGAGAGAACAAGATACTGAAAACATATTTGAAGAAATAATGACCGAAAACTTCCCCCATCTGGTGAAAGAAATAGACTTACAAGTCCAGGAAGCGCAGAGAACCCCAAACAAAAGGAATCCAAAGAGGACCACACCAAGACACATCATAATTAAAATGCCAGGAGCAAAAGACAAAGAGAGAATATTAAAAGCAGCAAGAAAAAAACAGTTACCTACAAGTTAGTTACCATACGACTGTCAGCTGATTTCTCAACAGAAACTATGCAGGCCAGATGGGAGTGGCAAAAAATATGCGGTGATGAATAGCAAGAACCTACAACCAAAATTACTGTACCCAGCAAAGCTATCGTTCAGGATTGAAGGTCAGATAAAGAGCTTCACAGATAAGAAAAAGCTAAAGGAGTTCACTACCAAACCAGTATTATATGAAATGCTGAAAGGTATTCTTTAAGAAGAGGAAGAAGAAGAAAAAGGTAAAGATAAAAAATATGAACAACAAATACATATCTATCAACAAGTGAATCTAGTGAATAAAAAAAATATGAACAGAATAAACTGGTGAATAGAATAGAATCAGGGGCATAGAAAGGGAGTGGAAAGGAGTGTGGGGGTGCGGGAAGAGACTGGACAAAAATCATACACCTATGGATGAGAACAGTGGGGGGGGGTAAGGGCAGAGGGTGGGGTGGGAACGGGGTGGAGGGGAACTATGAGGGGAAAAAGAGGAACAATTGTAATAATCTGAACAATAAATATTTATTAAATTAAAAAAAAAAGATTACATGGATCCTGACCCATGTGGCTCAGTTGGTTGGGTGTCATCAGGTATACCAGGAGGTTGCTGGTTCAATTTGGGGGGCCTGTGGGGGACAGCTAATAGATGTTTCCCTCTGGCATTGAAATTTCTCCCTCTTCCTCTCCCTTTCTCTCCCCCTCCCTCCCTCTCTCTCTCTCTAAAAATCAAGGAAAATATTTTTTAAAAAAATTAAATGGAGCCTGCCTATGTTGTTCAGTGGTTGAGTGTCAACCTATGAACCAGGAGGTTATGGTTCCATTCGGGTCAGGGCACATGCCCGGGTTGAGGTCTCAATCCCCAGTAGGGAGTGTGCAGGAGGCAACCAATCAATGATTCTCTCTCATCATTGATGTTTCTATCTCTCCCTCTTCCTTCCTCTCTGAAATCAATAAAAATATACGTTTTTGAAGATTAAATGGAATAATCTTTTGGAAAATGTGTAGCACAGTGCCTGGCATACAGTAAGCTCTGTGTAAATGCAGTCACTGGTATAATGGTCAAGCGCATGCTGTCTAGGACCGCGTTGCCTGGGTTTGAATCCCAGCTCTGCCACTTAACTGCTATGTGACCCTGAGCTAACTTACATTTTTTTGCGCCTCCGTTTCCATATCTGTAGACTGAGGGTGTAATATGATTACAATACCTAATTAAGTTGATAGGAAGATAAAGTTACTCCATGTATAAAGCACTTAGCAGCTAACACACAGTGAACAGTGTGCATTGGTTAATTTTATTATTATCACAGTCATTACGGGTTTGGCCACGTCTATCGCTGAGAAAGACTGTAACGGTGAAAAACAGTATCTTACACATCTTGTTGCCTGGTCATATCCTTAATTGAAATCTGAGGCTTCAGGAAATCCTGCAGTTTGAATAATCCAAGAGCCGGAGCAATGGAGCATCCAATTACGAATGCCTCACAGCTGCAGCTGGGGAGGAAGGTGAGGCCTTCAGCACTGTCTGGCTGAGGTTGTGGTCCTATTGTGGAGAAAGCCTTGCTTTGTATGCAGCTGCCTTGCCTTGGTACGGCTGCATAATTATGCCTTTTTGTTTTATTTTAAAGCATCTTGAGGAATTCAGAGCCCTCTCCCGCTGAGAGATGCAAAGCCAGAGTGTCATGTCTCTAATGAGCCTTGCCGACTCTCTGATGGCCCCACCGAGGCATCCACGGGCGCCCTTTGAGCACCGGCCACCATGCTGGACCCCATTGTGGGACTCCCTGAGCGCCCCCAGGATCCCCCACGCCTGCCTTCTTTGTCTCAGAAGGGCACAGAGTTGCTTCCTGAATACTAGGCTTGTTGGTAACCTTTGCGGGCTGGCAGCGAGAGAAAACAGAAATTAATTATTCATATCAGCGGGCCTGAAGGAGCTGTTGTTTGCGGAGTTGACTGTCCTTCTGGCTTCCAGACCCAGAATTCCCCAGGGCCCTTGGACAAGCAGAAGACGGTGTGGTTCTTAGAGACAGCTGCTCTGAAAGCCGAGGGGGCAAGTGGCTGCCCCCAGGCTACATGCAGTCTGCTGATGTGCTTTGTTGAGGGTTAAAACAAAATTAAAACAATTTAAAATGGGGAGATTTTGCATAAAATCTGATTCCTGGCTTTTCTTGAACGATGGGAAAGTATGCAACACATGTGCAAATCATCAGGCTGAATAGCTGACTCCTTCAGACGGGACATGATTCCCTGATTGCTTCAGCCTTCCTCTGGCCCCTTTATCTGCTCGTATTCTGAGAGGTGTGTGTATAGTGTAGTGAACTGAGCAAGACTCTGGAGCTGAGCTGCCTGGCCTTGCAGCCTGCCTCTGCCACTTACTAACAGTGTGCCTTTAGGCAAATTACTTAACCCCTGTGGGCCCCAGTTTCTTCATCTGTAAAATGGGGGTGATAACATCGTTTACATCACAAGTTTGTGAGAACTATTGAGTTAGTTAAGTGCTTAGGATAGTGCCTGTCACATATTAAAGTGCTGCTTCGTTGTTAGTAGCTACTACTATTACACTACCTGTCTAGTGTTTTAGGCATTTGAGATCATGATCCCTGTGTTAAAGAGCATTTCATAGAAGAAAAAAAAAAGTATTTATGTCCTAGTGTGCCTCTTACTAATAAGTGTTTACTCCTTCCTCCAATCTCAGCCCCTTGGAATGTAAGTTAGAGTAGCCCTACCTCCTGTAACAAACCAACTGCAATGTATCCGTGGCTTAAAAGGCTAACTTTGTTTGGATGCACATAACAATAAGTCAGTGTTCCTGATGGGCAGGCTTGCTTCCCTTGGTTGCTCAGACCCCAGGCTCCTGCACTCTTGTGGATCTGCCCTCCTTCTAGGTAGTTCTCAGCTTTCAGAGAGCACCGGGGGAGCAAGAGAATGAGACACACTTGCTTCTTAACTCGCTTAGCTCAGAGGTGATTCCCATTTCTTCCTTTGATATTCCATCGGCAAAGACAAGGCATATGTCCCCTCGAAGATGCAGGGGTCCTGGCAAATGCATCTGCTCCCCAGCAAGAGTCCTACTCTGGGGAGGGGGGATTGGGCAGGAATCCTTGGAGGAACCCCAGCCGTGTTTGCCATCACAGTCACTGAATGAGCCCCAAATCCATCCTCCTGGACCCATTTTCTTGTTGCCTCTTCTAGTCTCTGAAATGTTTCCAAGGGTGACTGCCTTGTTTTTGGTTTTTGTTTGGTTTATTGGAGAGATAAGGAAACAACTATTTCATTTTCAATTTTATGCTTCAAATTTGTATATACCCTAAAAGCATTGATTTAGGGTATCGAAATTAGATTTGGTCAATATATTTCATCTGAATTACCTATGTGGATAGCAATACAACATAACCCTTGTGTTATATATACATTGAAATAGCTGTGAAATTTGAGGTAACAAGACCATTTACAATCAGAATTCTTAGATTCAAATCTTAAATCTCTACTCTCTTTTTTTCTCCTTTAAATTGGGTTAGCTGTAGACATCTAGCATTTAGCCTTGTTAAGGTAGTAAGGTAGGTAATTTAAACTTACTAAAACAGTTATTCATGGGGTGTGTGTGTGTGTGTGTGTGTGTGTGTGTGTGTGTGTGTGTATTACTAGTACCACAAATTCCAAAAAGCGATGAAAGCAAAAATAAGTTTTTAGGTTGGAGGGAACCTCCAACAGCTAATCTTTCGGAGTAGGAGGTTGGTGGGGAAGAAGTCCTATGCAGCATTTCCCATCTCTTCAAAATGGAGAGTGTCCTACCCTGCCCTTTTAAACAGTTTGTTTCTTCGGAACCACAGAGCCCGTCATCTTTGAAGAAGTGTGCTCGCTGTGGGGTTATGACAGTGTGTGTTTGCTGAGGTTTGCACTCAGTCTCTGAAAAACTAGCACACAGGGCTTGTTGTGAGTTAGGAAAATGGCCTTCAACCTCTGGACCTTAATTCAGCCTAAATAATATCTGCTTTCCCTGGCCGGGTAGCTCAGTTGTTTAGAGCATCGTCCCTATGCCGAACCCCATATGGGTTTGCTCTCCTGTCAGGGCACATACAAGAAGCAACCAATGAATGCATAAATAAGTGAAAAAACAAATCGATGTTCCTCTCTCTCTCTGCCCTTCCTCTCACCTCTTCCTCTCTCTCTCTCTCCCTCCCCCTTTCACTTCCTCTTTAAAAATCAATAAAAAAATTTAAAAATGTATTTGCTTAGTCACCTAAAATAGGGTTACCTTTCTGCTCTAGATGCCCCTTAGTTTGCTATACCCATATGGGGTTCGGCACGTGGGGACGACGCTTTAAACAACTGAGCTACCCGGCCAGGGAAAGCAGATATTATTTAGGCGGAATTAAGGTCCAGAGGTTGAAGGTCATTTTCCTAACTCACATCAAGCCCTGTGTGCTAGCTTTTCAGAGATTGAATGCAAATTGACAGCTTTCTCTGTCCCCCCAATCACAGTCTTTAGGTGAATTCACTGCAGGCACATTGTGAAAGGAAAACCCAGACTCTTCAGTGTCATGTCTGACCACTTCCCAGCTTGACCCAACTCCCGCCCCAAGCACATTACAACATCAGGAGGTTTTAGAAACTGAAAAGTGGAACCAGTCTCCTTTGGTTTGGGGGTTCAGCTTGTTTAGCGCCAGGTCTTAAAGACAGGCCTGTTTTAGAACAAACTCGGGTCGACCCTGTTCCGGCAGGTGGGTTGACGCTTGCTGATTCTTTGTGGCTCCATTCAAGGATTTGCTGGGGAATTTCACACTGCTTTAACTGTGTAGCTAAAAGATGAAAAATCTCTTGAGTCCAACCATCATCCCAGATATGGCTCTTCCCCCAGCACTTGTCTTTGTATCTCAATTTAGCACCTGTTTCATTCTGCCTCTTATTATGCTCATCTCAATGTACCCCCACTTCACAAGGCTCCCTGAAGGCAGGAACTGGTTTATGGTGGTTAAAGGGTACAGGCTCTGGAGCCCGTTTCCAAGCTATATGAATTTTAAAAAGTTACCGTATTTCCCTTCTCTGTGACTTGGTTTTCTCACCTGTGAAATGGATGCATTAATAGCATCCACCTCCTGGAATGCTGTGAGGATTAAACAAGGTCATCCACGGGCAGCAGTCAGCACAGTGCCTGACAGAGACTGGGGACTCCATAAATATTTTTATTCCCCCTGTGTTTTCCTAGCGTCTGCCACAGTGTGTGTCCCACCTGCTTGACAAGCCTGTGCCAATTAACCTGAAAGGACAGCTGAGGAAATTGCTAAACGATTATTCTTCTACTTTTGGAATAATCAAGATAAAGGACTGGCGGTGACAGGCAGAATTCTCTGCGGGAACACTGTAAAAAGATAGATTCCTGGTACCTAGCCCCACTGAAGTAGAATCCCAGTGGGTCTGGGCAAAACCTGGAATCTCTCTTTATATATATATATTTTAAAGATGTATACATGTATTAAAACTACATTTTTAACAAATCAAGGGGATTCTTAGCACCTCAGAGTTAGAATTGATGTGAGGTGGTGGTCAGTGTCTGGTGTGTGTGTGTGTGTGTGTGTGTGTGTGTGTGTGTGTGTGTGTTTAATGTGCACTTTTATAGTTTGTTTTATTGAAAGACATTTTATTACAATTGCCACCAAATATGGAAAGTAGGGTGAGGCTATATGTATTATACCCCTTACCCCCCCAAAAAACAATTCTGTTGTGGTAAAACACACAAAACATAAAAGTTATATGAACTGTTTTTAAGTATACAGTTCAGTGCTTGGTGTTCAGTATATTCACATTGTTGTGCAACCTTCACCACAATCCATCTCCAGAACCCTGTTCATCTTGCAAAACTGAACCGATACCCATAAAACCACTCCTCATCGCCCTTCCCACTGCCTCACACAACTGCCATTCTGCTGTCTGTCTCTGTGAATCTGAGAACTCTCAATACCTCATCTACGTGGGATCCTGCAGTGTTTGTTTTTTTTGACTGGCTTATTTCACTTAGCATTATCTCCTCGAGGTTCATCCATGCTGTAGCATATATCAGAATTTCCTTCCTTTGAAAGGCTAGATGATATTCCATTTTGTTTATGCATTTATCTGTCAGTGGACACTTGTTGCTTCCAAGGGTTAGCTATTGTGAATAAAGCTATATGCAATATCTTTTTGAGACCCTGGTTTCAGTTCTCTTGTGTATATGTCCAGAAGTAGAATTGCTGCTTTGTGTCTGGCAAGACCCTTTCTTTGTTTTGTTAATCCTCACCTGAGGATATTTTTTCCATTGCTCTTCAGAGTGGAATGGAGGGAGGGAACGGGGAGGGAGAAAGGGAGAGGTAGAGAGAGAGAGAACATCCATGTGAGAGAGACACATCAACTGGTTGCCTCCCACACTGGGGGGCAGAGATCAACCTGAAATTCAGTTCGGTGTGTGGGCCGATGCTCTAACCACTGAACACACTGGTGAGGGCAAGGCGAGGCCTTTTCTGCACATACAGCCCCTAAGATTGACATTAAAAGGAAGCCAGAAAACAAACAAACAAACAAAAAACACCAAACAGACAAATAAGCAAAAAACAAACAAACACATAGTTTACTGAAGAATTTTAGGTGCTTCTAAGCAAAATGTGGAGGGAAAGCCCTTTTGAGTTTGTGTGTGAGTAGATAAGGAGGCGCCAGGCAGTTGATAAAGTAACCCATTTGTGATGGGAGCCAGGAAGCAGAGGGAGGAAGCAGCCCAAGGGGACCTTTGGCCTGAGAGCAAACACAGCAGTAGAAAGCTGAGTTGTTGCTTGGCCTATGGTACAGAGAAGCCCATTGAGACCGGCTGTTTGGAAACACTTGGCCAGTTGTGGTTTCAGGCATGTAGGTGGCCCCCTTGTTGATCGTGGTGTTTGAAGGTGTCAGGTTCCAGGTTTGAGTGTTCACCCTCATTCATGCTCCCTGCTGAGCTCTGGAGAAGGAGGGCACTGGGCTGGGATCACACCTTTCCACCCAGCTAACCAGTGACAGCCCCCAAGTCCCAACATAGGTAGGCTGAGCCTCCCCTCTCCACATTCCATTATGTTCTGCCTCTACTTCCTCGGTCTCTCAGAGCTCTGCCTTCACTGGCTTAGAAGTCGGTGCTGTGAAATATGTGTGTGTTTGTTCTCTTTGGAAGCGGAGATCAACGGGTTGGAGTTAAGATGACAGCTTCGCTGCAATTTGTAAATTCGCTGAGTTTGTAAACAGGCAAACTTGCTGGGCTTTGATAAACGAAACTTGTTTCCGGTGTTTTAAAAAGTCGCTGTGGAGAGCATGAAGTACTTACAACCTCCAACCCAATCAATAAGAAGGTCAACAGAACACCTTGGCAGTAATGCTCAATGTTTAGGGGCGTGTCTGAATCATCAAGCATTAGAGGGTTGAAAGAGGAGGATTTGGATAATAAAACAGCGCCCACTTCAAGGTAAGTTTGGGAGAGGAAAACATTGTATGTCTGATTTTATGACCATGAGACGTCAATTCTGGGCTACCATAAACTTCTATCTAGGAGGAGGAGAAAGGGATGCCGGCACCATTAAAGCTGCCTTTATTGGTACCTGAGTTGTGCCAAGCAGTGCACCTGGTGGGGGGAGGGAGGGGAGAGAGAGAGAGAGAACAAATAACATTGATGTGAGAGAGACACGCCAATTGGTTGGCTCTGCAAAAGGGTTCAAACCGCTGCTTCAAGAACCTTCAGTCTCACTGTGGGACCAGGCTAGTGAACGGGTTTTCACTGCCTGAATGTATATACAATAGAGAGACCCATGCTAAGGGCTTGCCATCTGTAACTGGCTCACGGGACACAAGGTAGGACTTTATAAACTCTTGGCAGCCACTGCTGCTCAAATGCCAAACAGTAATAATCACATCTTGGCTGGTTGACCAGTAGTTACAAAAGCAGTAGCTTCCATTCCACAACCTTGAGGGTACCTCCTTTGGCACTTCTTAGTTCCTCAGCTCCAGTGCCCAGGTGCCTACCAGCAGGAAGTCCCTGCTGAAGCTCTCCCGTAGAGAGTCAAAGAGGGAATAGTGGTTGGTGCCTTTATGCCCAAGTCGGCAGGGAACTTGAGTCTCATTAAGCAATAAGGACTTACCACCACGGAGGTCAACAGATGACCCAGGCACACAAAGGTGATGTGGAATGTACTGATGGAAACCCAGCACAGGCTACCTGCTGTTGGTCTTGGGGAGGAAGATGGCAATTCCTCGCGGCTGAGCTTGGCTGGAGGCACCTGCTCCTGACACCCAGTTCCTTCAGGGCACAGACAGAGCTGCTTCCCAGCTCTAGTCTGCCCAGGAAGGCCAGGCAGGACAAGTTCTAGCATCCACTTCTGCATCCTTTCCATCCCTCGGGACCCATCTGGGGGAGTGGGGGAGGGTGTCTAGCTACTTCTCTTTTTAAACCCTTAAAACAATCAGTCTTCGTACACCCTCTTCCCTACACTATAGCAGGGAAGTTGTTGATCTTTTTAGAGAGGCTGTCCAAGGAATTAGAATTTATAAGGTTATAAGGTCTGTAATTCCAAAGCTCTTTTTTTCAGCACTTTAAAAAATATATTTTTAATTGATTTCAGAGAGAAAGGGAGAGATAGAAACATCCATGATGAATCATTGATTGGCTGCCTCCCGCACGCCCCCTACTGGGGATTGAGCCCGCACCTGGGCATGTGCCCTGATCGGGAATCAAACCATGACCTCCTGGTTCATAGGTCCATGCTCACCCACTGAGCCACGCTGGCGGGGCTGGCACTTCTTCTTTTTTCTTTTTTTAAAACAAATCTTTATTGTTCAGATTATTACAGATGGTCCTCTTTTTTCCCCCCATAGCTCCCCTCCACCTGATTCCACCCCACCCCCACCCCATGCCCTTACCCCCCACCACTGTGGGCTGGCACTTCTTTTGCTATAGAAAAGATGATGGGGACAAATCTAATCCTGGCAGAGTGGTCCCCATTTCTGCTATTCCAAACAACTCCACAATGCAGAACCATGTATGTACACAATACATGTGTGCACGGGCGTGAATATTTCTCTAGAGAATATCTAGACATGGAATTGCAAAAGTTGAAAAATAGGTGCTGCCAGAACCGGTTTGGCTCAGTGGATAGAGCATCGGCCTGTGGATTGAGGGGTCCCGGGTTCGATTCCGGTCAGGGGCATGTACCTTGGTTGCGGGCACATCCCCATTGGGGGGTGTGCAGGAGGCAGCTGATCGATGTTTCTCTCTCATCGATATTTCTAACTCTCTATCCTTCTTCCTTCCTCCCTGTAAAAAATCAATAATATTAAGAAAAAAGAAAAAAGAAAAATAGGTGCATTTAAAATATTAATAGATATTGTCAATTTGTCCTCCAAAAATGTTGTTCCACTTTATACTCTCCCCGTACATTTTGAGAGAGCCTGCTCACACTCTCACAGCATTTGCTATTAGCTTTCATTTGTGCCAATCTAATGCACAGAAATTGGCATCTCAATGTACATATGACATGATTCCTAGTGAGGTAAAGTATCGTTTTAAGTATTTGTTGGCTATTCCTAGTTCCTCTTCTTTGTCATAGTTTCTATCCATATTTTAAATTTAATGTGAATACATTTAACACTTTACCATTGAATAATATGTTAATTGTAGATTTATTTCAGTTAAGAAAATTTGTTGCTTTTTTTATTTCTAGTTTCTAGGAATATATTTTTTATTATTCTCTTTAAGCAGAAATAGTGTTAAGTTTTAACAAATGCTTCTCTCAAATATGTTAAGATGGTTATGTTTTTTCCTTCCATAGTCTGTTAATGTAGTAGATTACACAACCAGATTTTCTCATATTGAACTAGGGTTCTGTTGCTGGAATAAACCCTCTTTGGTCTGACATAGAAGGTTGCAGGTTGCTCACTTCCCTGAACAACCCATCCACCTGGCAGCCGTTGGGGCAGGGCACAACCTTGATACCCGTGCACTGTGGGTGGCCCTGAGACATACAGCTTTTTAAAGAAACCCTGCTAGAGTCATATGCCAAACAGTGAAGATCATTTGCATTTATGGCATATAGACCGTATGGGCCTATAGTTTTTTCCTTTGATTGCCCTTATCCAGTTTAGTGTCAGCATTATGGTAGTGTCATGAAATTGGGTAGCTTCCCATCTGCTTCCGTGCCCTGAAACATAGGCATGTTAGGAACCATGGGCATTTTCTGTTGGTAAAGGTCTGGATGCTTGCCTTTTTAGCCAGCTGGGTCTTGTGTCTCCATCTGTCTGTTTGCCCATTTAGTTAAAGGTTAATGATTTGCTCAGGTTTTATGTTAATACTAGAGGCCCGGTGCATGAAAATTCATGCACTGGAAGGGTGGTTCCTCAGCCCAGCCTGCCCCCTCTCACAATGCAGGAGCCCTCAGGGGTGAGAGACGACCTGGCAATCAAGGGAAGGCGATGCCCCATCACACCTCTGCTGCTGCCACTGCCGGCAGCGCAAGCCTCGGCAGGCCCTGGTTACCTGAGCCTTGGGCCGGCCCTGGGCAGCTGGGGGGCTGAGGAGACTGGGAGCTGCCATCTTGTGGCTGTGGGCACCGCCATCTTTGAGGGTGTGGCAGTCAATTAGCATATTCCCTTCTGGGGCACCGCCATCTTTGTGATGGCATGAGGGTCAATTAGCATATTCCCTATTTATTAGATAGGATATGATTTGTACCATGTCTAGAGATTTGGGTGAAGGAGTGGCCATATGAAAAGTTTATCATAATAGTGTGAAACCAAACAAATGCCCTGCATCCACTCAGTCTTCCACCTTGAACCAGAAGCCCCAAAGGAAAATTAAGTTAGAATTAAGATCTCAGTTAAAAATTAACATCCTAGTATGCCATGAAGCAGTCCTTGTATTATGTATAAGTGTGTTTTCAATGTAAAAGACATAAAAACAGTACTAAAGTGTTTGGAATAAAACATGCCAGTTCTTGTCATCTCTCGCTGCCACTTTCAATCCTCTCTCCAGAAGGAACCTGCCGTTAGCAGTTTGTTGTAGATTATACATCCTTCCGGTCCTTTTGTGGCATATGTACAAGAATTTGTATGTAATTTGTTTATTGTCCCATTTATTCTCACAACAACCATAAGAGGTCAGTATTATTAACCCCATTTTATGGGTGAGAAAACTGAGACCTAGGAAGGTTGGGTGATGTGCCAAGGGGCCTGCAGCTAATCCGTTTGAACCTGGGTTTCCCATTTTGAAAAGAGCCAGTGCTTCTTTTTCAGATTGAGACACTACTCTTGCAAAAAACAATGAATGAAGCTTGCTCAGGGGTGTATTTCTCACAAACCCCAAATGGTCTGGGGGGGGGGGGGGTGGGGTCCCAAGGGACACTGGGGTCTCTCAGCTCAGTGACACTCTCCTCTAGCAGCTGTGCTCTGGATGGGAGACCTAAGTGGGCAACCCCTTGGCCTGATCCTTTGAATTTCAAGCGACCTTTCTCTGGATTTCAGATCTTCCCTCTTGCTAGGGCGTTTTGAATCCTGTGAAAAGGCATCGTTGAAGTGTGCCTCCAGGATAGGTTTTCAGGTGCTAGGGACTCCAACAGTTCCCCGACGTGCCCCTGAGGAAATCAGGGAGACCCTGACAGTGGTGTCAGCCAGGCTGAGTTTGGGGAGAAGCCAAGCGAAAGTGGGCGGGCCACGAGTCCTGGCAGGTGGGCCTGTTTTCCTGTCCATTCCCCCTCGGCTCTAGGGAACCAAACTCTTTGATCTATTTATCCAGGAGTAAGGGTTGGAGCTTGTTTCACCTTCCCCATCCGCCAGCGCCTCCCAGAATATCCAACGCTTCCTAAATGGCATGCCAGGACCCACACACATGCCACACGCCCTGGCCGCTCCCTTTCTACGGCCTAAAAGAGCCAGAGCTTCCCTTCACCCCCAAACCCCTTCCACGGTGCCGAGGGTGTGGACCAGCCCCCAGAGGGTTGTGGTCTCTGCCTGCCCGCACGAGTCACGGAAACACGTTCCCCAGCCCTGAATGCATTTGCATCTCAATATCTGCGTGAGCCTCCGAAACCGAGCCCCTCCCCCACAGCCGGCTCCCGGAGCTGCGGCCGCCTCCGGCCTTCGGATTTGATGTTGGATTAACCGAGCGTGCAGACGGAGGCTGCCCTGGTTGCGCGAGAGGGTTGGCTAGTTCACATTTAAATGCTGCAGCCCCGTCACGTGGCCTGACGGGGTAAGTAGCAGCCTAGCCGCAGGGAAGGCCGAATCCACCCTCTACACAGGCAGCTGTCGCTTCCTTGTTGCAACTAAAGGGTCATTTTATCTTCAACCCAACTGTTTCAGCGCCGCATTTCTGAACCCCAAACCTAGGCAGGCTTTCATCAAAGATCTGCGGATTAGGAAGACATGATCATGAATCATCTTTCCTTCCCTAACAGGATTATCAAATTTCATGCAACATTTACCCAGAGCTAATATGTCAAAACACGAAAAGGGCGACATACATTTCAGTGGACAACACCATAGCGGGGTCCTTCAGATGAGGGTTGGGAATTTGGGCTTCCTTTTCCGCAGGGAAAATGCCCTTAAATGTGACCTCATCGTGTGTGAGAGTGTGTGTGAATGTGAGTGTGTGTGTGAGTGTGTGTGTGAATGTGAGTGTGTGTGTGTGTGAGAGTGTGTGTGTGAGAGTGTGTGTGAATGTGTGTGTGTGTGAATGTGAGAGAGTGTGTGAGTGTGTGAATGTGAGTGTGTGTGTGTGAGTGTGTGTGAATGTGAGTGTGTGTGTGAGAGTGTGTGTGTGTGAGAGTGTGTGTGAATGTGTGTGTGAATGTGAGAGAGTGTGTGTGTGAGTGTGTGAATGTGAGTGTGTGTGTGTGTGAGTGTGTGTGAATGTGTTTGTGTGAATGTTAGTGTGTGTGTGCGAGTATATGTGAGAGTGTGTGTGTGTGTGAGAGTGTGAATGTGAGAGGGTGTGTGTGTGAGTGTGTGTGAATGTGAGAGAGTGTGTATGTGTGTGTGAGTGTGTGTGGAGTGTGTGTGAATGTGAGTGTGTGTGAGAGTGTGAGAG
Organism: Corynorhinus townsendii; assembly: GCA_026230045.1. Taxonomy (NCBI): domain Eukaryota; kingdom Metazoa; phylum Chordata; class Mammalia; order Chiroptera; family Vespertilionidae; genus Corynorhinus; species Corynorhinus townsendii. Next base: position 34,151,024 of record JAPDVU010000009.1, read on the forward strand.
TGAGTGTGTGTGTGAGACAGTGTGTGAGTGTGTATGTGAGAGTGAGTGTGTGTGAGAGAGAGTGTATGTGTGAGAGTGTGTATGTGAGAGTGTGTGTGTGAGTGTGTGAATGTGAGAGGGTGTGTGTGTGAGTGTGTGTGAATGTGAGAGGGTGTGTGTGAGTGTGTGAATGTGAGAGAGTGTGTGAGTGTGTGTGTGAATGTGAGTGTGTGTGTGTTTCCTGGCGTATTTGTGCTTAGGGACTGTTTCCAGAAGAGTCTATGAAAAGGCAGCAGGGGTATTTTTCAATTTGCAATCGAGAAAGAGCGATCCCACTGGAGCCCAACATGAGCAATAGAAATAAACTGGAGATTTCTTCTTCGTGTGAACTGTGAGGCCCAGCTGAATCTGTTGTTATAAAAAGCCCTTATGGGTTGAAACATGTCCATGTTATAATACTCAGACATGCTCTAGATTTAGTGTGTGTGTGTGTGTACACTAATTTCTGGTTTTAAGAACATTTTTCTTGGTCCAACATTTTGACTTAATGTTTACTGTGGAAAATCCTAGGTTTCCAGTTTTTACATAACGTTACCCAGTATCTTTTTTTCTTCGGACACATTTAGACACTTCGGGTTCCCTTTTGCTCTGGGCGGGTGCTCCACCTTGGTGCCCTTGAGACAATTCTCTTGGTTAAGAGAGTGGTTAAGAGAGTTTATACTGGACTCAAACTTTTCAACTTCCCTTGTCCGTGACATGATGGTAGCCCTGAATTTAAGGCTAGGGGGTTGCTTTTCCAGACAGGTCTTTTTCATATTCTAGCTGCTATTGAATGGCTAAGTATGGAGTGGGCCCACTTCTAAGGACTAGGGTCCTTTTGACTTAAAAAAACAACCACGCGCTAATAAGTTGATAACTCTGCAGTGACAGTGAGACGCCTACAGAACAGTGTGGTTAGCCTTTGGCAGCCTCAGCACAACTCAGTCTCTCCTCACTAGGCGTGCAGTGATCTTTTGGGGGTAGGGTGGCTGTTTCACTTTTTGCCTTGCAGAGAGAGGTTGTGTGTGTGTGTGTGTGTGTGTGTGTGTGTGTGTGTGTGTGTTTATAGCTCAGCCAACACAATGATAATTGCTAACGTTTCTTAAGTGCATATGATGAAGGCACTGCGCTAGGTATCTTGTTATCTCATTTGATCTCAGTCATCTCCAGGCAGTCACCATTAGGACCCCTAATTTACAGTGAAAGAAACCCAGGCTCCGAGAGGTTAAATGACTTAAGGACACCAGGTCTTGCACCCAGGTCTGTTGTGTCTTCAGCACCCACACCCTCACCTAAACCATTCAAGTCTGCATCCGGAGCAGCAGCAGCCCAGAAACTGACCCCATGAAGCTACTACTGAAGTGAGCAGCTTTGGGTAATGCTGCTGCCTGCAGGAGATCTAAGGTCCGGCAGCTGTGCCCAGGGAGGTTAGCAGGTGTCCTGCCCCCCTCCCCCACTCCAGGCCCCTTGGATGGGAGGATGGGCAAAGCCAAGCAGGAAGCATCAGAAGAACCACCGCTGTGTTGGCGGTTCTGCCTTTGTAAAAAGCAAATATCAGTCTCCACGTCGGCCAGGAAATAGGAACCCTTGACAAGATTGGCAAAGCTGATATCTGGCCGAGCTGTGACATTCTCCTCAGGCTATCAATTCTGCTTTATCTGCAGCCATTGCCAGCAGATAGGGTGTCTGCCTGAGAAGTGAGCCTTCAGCTCTATTGACTGAGTGTGCAGGTGAATTCACCTGGACATCGCCTAATTTCACCTGCTACAGGGCTAGGGTGCTGCCTTAGAGGGAGTTTCATTGATTTTATCTTAGCCGTGTGTGGGCTTCTAAAATTAGAAATGTGCCATAGCTGGTTTGGCTCAGTGGATAGAGTGTTGGCCCCGAGGACTGAAGGATCTCGGGTTCGATTCCCATCAAGGGCAGGTTCCTCGGTTACAGGCTTGAACCCCAGCCCCAGGTCGGGGGGCATGCGAGAGGCAACCAACCCATGTGTCTCTCTTGCATCGCTGGCACTCTCCCCCTCCCTTCCACTCTCTCTAAAAATCAATGGGAAAATACCCTCGGGTGAGGATTAACAAAAAATTATAAAATTTTAATTAAAACATGAAATGAGAAATGCTAACGAAGCCAGTGGCCACTTGGGAGGGTTTGTCAGAAGTAGAAGGTCATTTCCCCCCACCCCCTCTCCCAGAGCTTCCCAGTCGGTGTGCCTAGAATGGGTTGAAGCTGTGAGGGAATACTGTTGTCTCAGCCCTAGGGTAACTGGAACAAGTCCTGGGGCAGTGGGATACCCCTGGCCTCTGACCACTGACAGCCTTGTCTCCTGACCCCAGGGCACTGTGCAAACACTGGCATTTCCTGCCTGTGCCACGATGGTCTGGAAAGGACTTCTCCCTCCTGCCTTCCTAAGACGGGAATGGCAAAACCAGCCTTCCACTCACCTTGTCCCTGTCAGGGGTTGGTTTGTGCAGTGAACTCAAACCTAACTTTCTCACTGCAATGCTCCCTGTAGCTCTCTCCCCTCCTCCTCCCGTTTCCATGGCTAAAGGACTGATGTCACTGACACAGCCCACCCGCCCGCCACAAGGTGGGTAGCCCTGACCAAGACTTCCTTCTCACCTCGAAGCTGTTGCTCTGCCAGAGGAAGGAAGAGGCCTGAGGCCCTGTCAGGAGAGTTCTCGGCTTCCTTCTGAGGACACTGCAGGTGTGACTTACCTCCGGTGTGCGTGGACTGCTCTGATGGGCAGGTCCTGCTCCTCCCTCCCCCAGAAACCCCCCACATCTTACCTGGATTATGAGCAAACTCGGGTGAGGGGCTAGCATTCCCCTCTGGGGGCTCTTCTTTGTGTTTGGTGCCAAGCAGACCCTGAGTGAAGAAGGGTCATAGCTCATCTAGTTAGTATTTGCCTTGCTGGAGGCCACAGAACAGGGGAGAGAGTGAAGCTGGAGGACACAAGACAGGAGAGAGTGAAGCTGGAGTTGACAAGACAGGAGAGAGAGTGAAGCTGGAGGTGACAGGATGGGGGAGAGAGTGAAGCTGGAGGTGAGAGGACAGGAGAGAGTGAAGCTGGAGGTGACAGGACAGGAGAGAGTGAAGCTGGAGGTGAGAGGACGGGAGAGAGTGAAGCTGGAGGTGACAGGATGGGAGAGAGTGAAGCTGGAGGTGACAGGACAGGAGAGAGTGAAGCTGGAGGTGACAGGACAGGAGAGAGTGAAGCTGGAGGTGAGAGGACAGGAGAGAGTGAAGCTGGAGGTGAGAGGACAGGAGAGAGTGAAGCTGGAGGTGACAGGACGGGAGAGAGTGAAGCTGGAGGTGAGAGGACAGGAGAGAGTGAAGCTGGAGGTGACAGGATGGGAGAGAGTGAAGCTGGAGGTGACAGGACAGGAGAGAGTGAAGCTGGAGGTGACAGGACAGGAGAGAGTGAAGCTGGAGGTGACAGGACAGGAGAGAGTGAAGCTGGAGGTGACAGGATGGGGGAGAGAGTGAAGCTGGAGGTGACAGGACAGGAGAGAGTGAAGCTGGAGGTGACAGGACGGGAGAGAGTGAAGCTGGAGGTGACAGGATGGGGGAGAGAGTGAAGCTGGAGGTGACAGGACAGGAGAGAGTGAAGCTGGAGGTGACAGGACGGGAGAGAGTGAGGCTGGAGGTGACAGGACAGGAGAGAGTGAAGCTGGAGGTGACAGGACAGGAGAGAGTGAGGCTGGAGGTGAGAGGACGGGGGAGAGTGAAGCTGGAGGTGACAGGACGGGAGAGAGTGAAGCTGGAGGTGACAGGACAGGAGAGAGTGAGGCTGGAGGTGACAGGACGGGAGAGAGTGAGGCTGGAGGTGACAGGACAGGAGAGAGTGAAGCTGGAGGTGACAGGACAGGAGAGAGTGAGGCTGGAGGTGAGAGGACGGGGGAGAGTGAGGCTGGAGGTGACAGGACGGGAGAGAGTGAGGCTGGAGGTGACAGGACGGGAGAGAGTGAGGCTGGAGGTGACAGGACAGGAGAGAGTGAAGCTGGAGGTGACAGGACGGGAGAGAGTGAAGCTGGAGGTGAGAGGACGGGAGAGAGTGAGGCTGGAGGTGACAGGACAGGAGAGAGTGAAGCTGGAGGTGACAGGACAGGAGAGAGTGAGGCTGGAGGTGACAGGACGGGAGAGAGTGAGGCTGGAGGTGACAGGACGGGAGAGAGTGAAGCTGGAGGTGACAGGACAGGAGAGAGTGAAGCTGGAGGTGACAGGACGGGAGAGAGTGAAGCTGGAGGTGAGAGGACGGGGGAGAGTGAAGCTGGAGGTGACAGGACGGGAGAGAGTGAAGCTGGAGGTGACAGGACGGGAGAGAGTGAAGCTGGAGGTGACAGGACGGGAGAGAGAGTGAAGCTGGAGGTGACAGGATGGGAGAGAGTGAAGCTGGAGGTGACAGGACAGGAGAGAGTGAAGCTGGAGGTGACAGGACGGGAGAGAGTGAAGCTGGAGGTGACAGGACGGGAGAGAGTGAGGCTGGAGGTGACAGGACGGGAGAGAGAGTGAAGCTGGAGGTGACAGGATGGGAGAGAGTGAAGCTGGAGGTGACAGGACAGGAGAGAGTGAAGCTGGAGGTGACAGGACGGGAGAGAGTGAAGCTGGAGGTGACAGGACGGGAGAGAGTGAAGCTGGAGGTGACAGGACGGGAGAGAGTGAAGCTGGAGGTGACAGGACGGGAGAGAGTGAAGCTGGAGGTGACAGGATGGGAGAGAGTGAAGCTGGAGGTGACAGGATGGGAGAGAGTGAAGCTGGAGGTGACAGGACGGGAGAGAGTGAAGCTGGAGGTGACAGGACGGGAGAGAGTGAAGCTGGAGGTGACAGGACGGGAGAGAGTGAGGCTGGAGGTGACAGGACGGGAGAGAGAGTGAAGCTGGAGGTGACAGGATGGGAGAGAGTGAAGCTGGAGGTGACAGGACGGGAGAGAGTGAAGCTGGAGGTGACAGGACGGGAGAGAGTGAAGCTGGAGGTGACAGGACGGGAGAGAGTGAAGCTGGAGGTGACAGGATGGGAGAGAGTGAAGCTGGAGGTGACAGGATGGGAGAGAGTGAAGCTGGAGGTGACAGGACGGGAGAGAGTGAAGCTGGAGGTGACAGGACGGGGAGTGGGGGGAGAATGGAGCTGGCCTGGCCCAGAATCAGCAGCTGATTCCCCAGCACCATGTGGAGAGCTGCTTTGATGATCACTATGTAAAGACCCCTGCCCGAAAGGGCTGGAAAATGCTAATCACGGTGGTCTCATTTTACTGTTTTAAGGCCTGAAATACGTTTTTATTGTGGCGTTATTGCTTTCACAAAAGGAAAAAAAAAACAAAAATGGAGTAAAGGTATAGTTTTCAAAAAACCCCACCTCAACAGCCTACGTATCACACCTTTTATGCTGCCTTCTGATGACATGAGAAATGCATACACATGGGCAAATGACAGGGTGCCAACTGCCATGTGGCCTCTGAGCCAGCAGCTTGGGTGTGCTTAGCAGGACCTTGGCACCGTTCATCTGTTTCCCCATTCTTCCCTGCACGCAGAGCTGGAGAGGACTTTTGCTTCTCAGAATAAGGTCCTGCGATCCTGACCACACCAGATCGAAGCTTCCATACCTTCACCAGCTCCCTCCAAAGCACGAGGGTCTGAGAGGAGAGGTAGCCTGTCCTGGGGAGCCGGCAGGAGCAGGCAGGAGCCGGCAGGCCAGGTGGGGAGCCAGCTACTGTGGGTGTCTTGGACCATGTTCTGCTCGGCAAGACAAAACAGCTTCCTTTCGGTCCTGGAAACCACCCTAGAAATCAGCAGAAGTGCCGCCTGGCTAAATGTGCCCACAATGTACGAATGGTGGGGTTAGTGGTCTTTGTAGGAAGTGAGGGCTCCTTGCAGGCCTGGAAGCACAAGGTGGGCGGTTTGCGTATGCAGCTCCAAGTGTGGCCTCCAAGAGAGCACACTTGGAGCGGGGAGCCAGGAGCTCCGAGGGCCAGGCGTCTGTGTGGCTGCTTCCTCATCTGTGGCTAGTTGTGCTGGGTGGCATCTAGGATCTCTTTTACCAAAGCAGCTCAAGACGAACCAGCTCAGCTCCCCCAAGGCCCCAAGAACTAACCCCCAGGGAGCAGGTTCTGGTGGGGCAGCGGCTAAGGTTCCTGTCTCCGTGACAGCTAGCATGGCTCTCTCCAACAGCCAGTGGGCGCATCTGCCCCAAGAGCCAGAGATCTAAGCGGTGGAGTGGGCTGGAGCCAGGTCTGGCTGGTCCTACTAGTAAGAGGAGGCACTGTGTCCTTCCTGGCCTGTGTGAAGTGGTTGCTACTGCCTTCTGCTTTGGGCTGCCTGGCATAGAGCCCATGTGCAAGGGCCCCCTGCACAAGGGATTATCCTCTGGGGAGACTGACAACCAAGTCATGATCTCATTTGTGCCTGTGCTGGTCTCCCTGGGTGGTCCCAGGATCCTTGTGTTGGCTGCAGGGAGTGGGGAGACACCACCCAAGGCTCTGGGGTCCAGGCAAGGGGACTCTTTCTGCACCCTTCCCCCGCTGTGCTGGTGACCTGTAGCTATTCTCATGTGACCAGTGTGTGGCTTCCTGGAGGAAAGACACTTGCATCATCAGATAGAAGTAGGAACCTGGGAAAACAACCCAGTGCAGCATGCGGGGGCTGGGCAATGAGTTGTCTAGAAGATGTGGGGCCCTGAGAGGAGGGTTAGGGTGAGGAACCAGGTGTCCTCTGAGTCATGGCTAAGACCACAGGGGGTCCCTAGAGCTGGAGACTTTGGAGGGACCAGGGGGCAAAGGGACCATGTCTTCCTGTCTGCGATCTGTCAGACTAGAAATCAGGCCTGGGGAGGGGTAGAAGGGCAGGGGGAGAAGTTTGAAATCATTCAGCACGAAGCTGAGGCTGCTGCAGCTCCAAGCCCCAGCTATTCCCCGTTCCCCCAGAGCATGAGATCGGGCCCTGTGTCCCGGAGGCTCCAGAACAGGAATGATTCCCTTTAAAAAGGCTCCTTACAGAACTCACCACAGGAGCCTGCGCCAGGCAGGGCTGGAGGCTGCCTCTGTGGGAGGGCTGCCTCAGAGACCAGATGGCCCCTGAGCACTGGCCCAGGTGGCACTGCGGGGGAACTGGGACGCCTCAGACACAGGGCCCTTCCTTAGGAAAGTGAATCTCAGGCCTCACCAGGTGGTGTTATCTTCTCCCAGTGGCCTCTAGCTCTGCAGAGCACAGAGAATTTTCTAGAAAGTTCTGAGTGTACTGGTCCTCTTCTTTAGGGCCAGAGCAGTGGAGACATGAACATTTGGATGAAGCCAAGGTAGAGCTGATACCCCAACTTTTTTTCTGCACTCCCCTGAGAGGTTACCTAAGGAATAATTTTCCTTGACATGGTCCTTAAATACTGGGCTGAACCTGGGCCAGGCAGGGCCGCTTTGGTCAGAGACATGTCCAGAGGCTTGGTAGCTCTTGCAGCAGTGGCAACCACCAGGGACCCTCCAGGTACGGGCCCCAGGCCCACGGAGGCATGGAAAGACTCCAGAGCTTGTCAGACTCCAGTTGAGGAGAAGGGTAGGGGCGCATCATGTGCCTTCTTTGCCCGACACGTACCCTGGAGGTAGTGTTGAGAGCTCTGCCAATAAACTCATATTGGTATCCGACACCAGTGCTACCTGGTGTGCTCGGGGACTCGGCTCCCTTGCCAGTGAAGAACTTTGTGATGCCAAAGGCCGGGATGCTCTCTGCAGTGTTGTGAGTGGTGCATGGGTAGGTGTCTGAGCTCAGGCTGCTATAGCAAAATACCTTAGACTGGGTGGCTTCAGCCATAGACATCTATTTGTCACGGTTCTGCAGGCTGAGAGGTCCTGGATCGGGGTGCCGGCATGGTTGGGTGCTTGATGAGGGCGCCCTTTCTGGCTTGTCGTTTGCCCCCTTCTTTCTGTGTCCTACCTACCATGGCAGAGAGAGAGAGAGCTCTGGTCTCTTCCTCTTCTTATAAGGGCACTAAGCCCACCATGGGTACCCACCCTCGTGACCTCATCTAAGCTTAATCACCTCCCAAAACCCTTACCTCCAAATACCATCACATTGAGGGTTAGGGCTTCCATCTGCGAATTCTGTGGAGACATAAACATTCAATTCGTAACAGTGGTTGGGGAACTTCGGCTCTGGGACCCGGTCAAATCTGAGTGTGAACTTGACTCTCTCACTTACTAGAGATGTGACCTTGAGCCTCTACTGTACAGTGGGAATAATGATCGTGTCCTCCACACAGAGGGGTCATGTGTGAAAAATTAGAGTGACGTCAAAACAGAGAGGAGATTGATGGTTCTGGGGTTAGGGTGGGGACGGGACATGTTGGTCAAAGGCTACAAACTTTCAGGCATAAGATGAATGAGTTCTGGGAATCTGATGTACAGCACGATAATACTCTGTTGCGATGATTTTCGATCCTTTTCATCTCACAGCACACATAAACTAATTACTGAAATTCTGTGGCACACCAAAAAATATATTTTTTGCAGATCCAACAAAAAAAATAAATAAAGGTATAATTTTGATTCATTCACATCAGATGTTGTTGTGTTGGCTGTTGTCATTTTTTATTTTTTATTTAACGACCTCAGGGAAAAGAGGTCAGTGCCCCTGACTAAATAGTTAGGTATTACATGTTGTAAAAATTCTTGCAGCACACCAGTTGAAATTGTATACTTGAAATTTTCTACTGTGTACTTGAGATTTCCTCAGAGAGTTGCTCTTACATGCTCTCATCACACTCACAAAAAGTAACTACGTGAGTCATGGGTGCATTGGATGTGTTAACTAATCTTACTGCAATCATTTCACAATACCTGTTTGTATCAGATCATCGTGTCGGACGCCTTAAGCTTACACAATGTTATTGGTCAGTTGTATCTCAATAAAGCTGGAAAGAAAAGGCTGAGAGGAGAAGTAATGTGCTGAACACGGTGCTTGGAAAAGCCAGGGACACGCTGCCTAAAGGGCTTTCCGTACTTGGATGCCTTGGCCCAGCAAACTCACCAGAAGGGGAAGTGGGTCCTAACCTTTGTGGGTGTTGCACGGGGGAGGGGTTGGGGGACGGGCAGGTGTCCCAGAAAGACTTCTTTATAAGGACAGGCCTAAGAAAAGCTGCAGAATCTGTTGAGTCCCTGAGTTCATGCTGAGGCCACGTGTTCTGTTAGCAATGGTCTGTTGTCTTCCCCAGTTCCCAAAAGGACTTTCTCCGCCAGCCATTCACTCTCGTTCCCCTCTTCACCCCCATTTTGCCTCTGTGTAGTTGCTTATGCTTCTCCCCCACACCCCAGTGCCCTGCCTCCCCACCCTACCATTTTTGCAAATTAAATGTTAGGTGTCCTTCCGGGTCTCAGTTCAAATGGCACTTCCTCTGAGAAGCATTTGGTTACCAACTCAGGTTGGAAGTGATGACCAGACCCCTTCCTCCGTAGCACACGTTATGGTCCACAGCACTTTCTGGACCCACACCAGGCACTGCCTTGCTTCTCGATGACTTCTGGGCATGTCTTTGTTTTTGTTTTTCCTATTCAGGAAGCATTTTATTGTTGCTGACAGAAAAATCAACACTTTTCAGAAGACCCCCTCCCCCGCCCCCAGAACTGTGCTCAGCTTCTGAATCTTGTTTTTTGCAGACATATCAGCATATTTCTCTTCGGTTCGGACCATTATTCTACTCATGATTGGCAGATCAATCTTAACTTCCAGTTTCAATATTTGGCTTTTAGTTAGGATGCTGTTCAAGATGGTTTTTTAAAATAATAGGTGTTTTTATTGACTTCAGAAAGAAAGGGAGAGGGGAGAGAGATAGAAACATCAATGATGAGAGAGAATCACTGATTGGCTGCCTCCTGCACGCCCCTATTCTGCCCCCTGCTTGCTGGGGATCAAGCCCACCTGGCATGTGCCCTAAACAACTGGAATCGAACCGTGACTTCCTGGTTCATAGGTCGAGACTCAACCAGTAAGCCATGCCGGCTGGGCTCAAAACGGCCTTTAATTCAGAAAGAGTGGCTTCATCTAAAGGAGATGCCGCGGGCACTGTGCACGGTCCTTCTCCACGGTGGACACTCCTCCTGGTAGGAAAGGCAGAAGTGACGCCAGGGGTGTTGTCCCAGCGACCGTCTTTGGCGAGCAGCTGGATCAGGTTGGACGTCAGGGGAGAAAGTCTCTCTTCTGCGGTCATGTCATTCAGGCCTTTCACTTTAAGGGAACACTTGGCATAGGGATTCATAATGGAAGCAGCCATTTGGGGGTCCTTCAAGATGTGCTGTTCTCAACGATTCCTTTTCTACTGGTTCCAGTTCATTCTGTTGAGATGCAGCAGAATACAGATCAGTGGCATAGCGACCTTCGATACCACCTATCTGAACAGGCGGCCGCACAGGCTTGGCAAACGTGCTGGCCACCGATGCGCTGAAACACCGCAGCTGCAGGGAGAGCCCGGAAACCACTGAGGAGGCCGCGTCCTCCCCTCGGCTATAGGTCAAACCCGAGCTGGGAGAGCTGGGCATGTTTTCAAGCCACGATCAGGAGCATCATAGGCAAAGGAAGGCACCTTGTTTTATAAATGTTCAGGGAAAGTCTGATGAGCTAAGGAGTGACTTTGCTAGCCTTGGAAGCCCAATTCACTTCTTGAAATATCGGACACCTGGCGTGTGGGAAAGAGGAAAGCGTTTTCTTTCCCTTGTCAGCTATTTCCTGGTTATCTATCTCTCGGGAATCGTAGACAGGATGACCTTCATGCCTCCATCTCAGAGTGAGCAAACCAAGGCCCAGAGAGGGAAAGGAAGTTCCACCAGGTCACACAGCGAGTTGGTGGCAGAGCTAGACCCTGGACGGAAGGTGTGCTCAGCTTAGTTCTCTTTCCTGTCTGTGGAGAGAGGTCGTGGAGTGTTGAGGGGTTAAGACATGGATTCTGGAGCACCTCGGTTACTGGGAGAATTTAATTCAGTGGTTTCATACGTGCAGAGTCCTTGGGTCAGCCCTGGCATGGGAAGCACTAAGTGTTCGTTGCTATCGCCTTTTTATCCCTCTGCCTGTCATGGCCAGCCACTCCCTCCTACCGCCGTGTCCCTTCATTTTAGGGGAGAAGAACCCTGAGAGGATTAACTATGCCAGTATCTTCCTGGGCAGCAGGTGGGAACCTGGCAGGTGGCTTAGAGGACTAACCCTCTGAGTTACTGACCCCAGTGGCCTAGGGTGATTTTCTGGACCATCAAGGCTCAACAAATCCAATCTTATTTGTCTCTTTGTCTCAGTAATGGGGAAATGAAAAGGCACCTTCTTCCCTTGTTGCAGGTGCCTGGCAGACCAGCTGAGTCTGGTGCGGTGCCTGCCCAGTGGTCACCGTGGCTCAGTGCAAGCAGCAGCCACAGAGATCTACCCACGTCCTGTCTGTCTGTCTATCTGTCAGGCAGTCTGCAGACCCTCTCAAGCTAGGTCCTTGGGATGACAGAGTCCCCAGAAGCAGTTTTCATCATATTTCTCCCGTCAGTAAGCTGAAAGCAAGATTTCCCATCTCTGGCGGGAGGGGCATCAAAGTCATTCCTGGGAGTCCATGAGTGACAGCTTCAGCCTGCAACCTGCTGAGATGGGGAGGTCCGCGTGGCTGCACCTACCAGAAGCCTCTTTCTCAGCCTCCCAGCATCTGCACCCTCGCAGGCAGCAGGAGACGCAGGGCAGGCACCCACCCAGAAACTGCTTTTTTTCTAGGGTAGAGCCACAGTTTGCGTCCCTCCTCTAAAAACAAACGTAATTGGGACAGGCCTAGGAGAGAAGGGCTCTGAGAATTGAGACCAAAGTTCCCTTCGTGGGCTGAGCCATTTCTGGGTTTCTATTCCGCTTCCAGATTGGCGTCTGATTGGGTAAAAAAGAGTGCAGCATCGGAAGCTGGTGCTTGGCACAGGAGCCCTGTGCATTAGGGAGCTTTCAGTTGGGATTTTGTGCGAGCAGGGAGAGGATTAATTGGAGCAGCAGTTCTCCTGCCCCAAATCTGATTCTGTGATCCTGTTGTTTCCTGAGTCCTCCCAGAGTGTGGTCATTCTTGACATGATACCCTAACCAGCCCAGACAGTTCTTTCCCAGTCGGAAGCTGGGCTGGCTAAAGCATCTGTCCTCCCTCCTTCCAGGCTCTTTGTAACCATAGCAATATTTGGTTATTTAGTCATTCATTTACTCATTTGGTGATTGAATCACTGTTTCAAGGTTCTGGGGTTACAGCAGTGAACGAGAGAGATGTGGTGCCTAACCCCTTGGAGCTCTCCGTCTAGCAGAAGAGGCGGGCAGTGAGTGGCTTACAAAAGGACTGGGTCATCTGAAATGCAGGCCTCCCTGGTCTGGTGGTTTGAGAAAGCTTCCTAGCAAAGTGACATTCAAGTTAAGACCAGAAGGAAGAGCCAAGAAATATCCAGGTAGAGTGTGGGGGGTGGAGCATTTTAGCCAGAGATATCAGTGTGCAAAAGTTCTGGAAAAAGCAAGATAGCAAGGAGCAGGCCGGGCCGGCCTGGCTCAGTGGTTGAACGTCGACCCGTGAACCAGAAGGTCACAGCTCGGTTCCCAGTCAGGTCACATGCTTGGGTTGCGGGCTTGATCCCCAGAGTGAGGCGCGCAGGAGGCAGCCAATCAATGAGGCAGCTAGTCGATGATTCTCTCTCATCATTGATGTTTCTCTCTCTTTCCCCCTTTCTCTCCTTCTCTGAAATCAGTAACAATATATTTTTAAGATTAATTTTAAAAAAGAGAGCAGGAGGGGAATGTGCCAGAGGAAGCTGGAAGGAGGTGCAGGGGCCAGGCCACAGGGCCTAGTGTGCCACCAGGAGGCTATGGGTATTTGTTCTGACAGCAACGGGAAACCATCGATGGATCTTTGAAGGGAGCGACTGGCCAGATGTGTTTTAGAAAGTGCTGTCTAGTTTCTGGGAGCTGCTGGGAAACTTTTCCCTCCAATTGATCCTTCTAGCTGTGATATCAGCTGGTGAGCCGGGTCTGCTCCAGGCAACAGAACCAGCTCCAGTGTGACCACCGTGCAGCTCTCACTCACCACCGCAGCCAGAGTTTCATTATTTCCCACTCTCCCTTCATGAGGACACACATCACGTGTTGGTTTCTCACGTCAGCTGCTGGCACCAGACTGTGTTCACGAGACTGAGCCGACCAGCCCAGGATAGGCCTTGCAGAAGGGGAAATTAGGAGTCACCAAATTTCATGACCAGAATCTGAAAGTGCCTTATGTAAAAGATGCACATGTTGGGACAGCCCGGGGACAGGGCGCCGGGCGAAGTTAGGTCATCCATGTAGGAAGGACCCGTGGGGGAACTGGGTGGCTGGTCTTCCGTGATTTCTTCTCAGAGATGATCTGCTGCTTCCTCGCCATCTGAGTCTGCCTGCCTCTCCCTTCCAAGTGTCAGGATGACCCAACGCAGGCTGGGTGCAGGTATGTGCCGAGCTTCTGGGGCATCCTATCTGAAGGCGGTCTGAGCCAGACCGCTTCCTTTAGGATTATAAAGGTAAAATTTAGGGAGGATGCGAAAGGCAGATGGATGAGGAAAAGAAGAACAGGGGGTATGAGCTTGCCATATCACCACCCTCTCTTCCCCATAACCAGTGTTGTTAACACTGTTGACATTTGGGGACAGACGTTCTTTGGGTCAGTTCTGCATATTGCAGGATATTTTAACAACTCTGGCTTTAAAACGCTCCTATCCATTTTTCTAATACTTCCTAGTGGGGCAATACCCACTACCCCTCCCCTAATTGAGAAGCACTGTTCCACTGTTTATGGGGACAGAGTACGTATAGTGGTGCTTCAGATCCTGCAGCTGGCAAGCAGGGAGACTGGGAAAATCCCCTCATTTGAGAATATCTGAAGGAAAGTTTTGTCCAGTGGGGTGGTTTTTCTTTTCTGGTCACTCATGGGGGCTCCTGTTGTCTCCTGATCCCAAATGGAGTTCCTCCTGACTTCCGGAGCCTTGTTGCTCACAAGGGAAACCCACAGCCCTGTGTAGAATCCGTAGGCTAAACTCAGATTTTATTGCAGACTTTTTCCAGGCCTCTTAGCTGGACTGCTCCTGGTGGCTGAGGTGCTGCTCTTCTTGGCCACCAGGTGGCGCTCGGGAGCCCCCGCTGTCTGCCGCAGGAGCGCTGGTAGCAGGAGCGACTGCAGAGGGAACTTGCCTTAAAGAGGCCTGGTCCTTAAAGAGACAGGGCCACACACCCACGAACTTGAACGGTAATCCCAAAGCAAGACTGCACTAATAGCGAGCACCGCTGGCGAGGCTGTGATGCTCCTTTCTCTTAGCCTCCATGAAAGTTGAGCTGCCAGCTTTGGAGCCGGTCTCCTTGACAAGTCCGCCCTCAGCCCCTGTGGCCACTCCTGGCCCTGACAGGGACGGGGCCAGCCTGGTGAGTGGCGTCAGAGCTCCTGGCAGAGCAGCGCGGGGGTGGGACGCATCTGCAGAACTCTGGCTGAAAGAGCGAGGAGCACAGCCAGCTTCAGGGGAATGCTGGCCACAGGAGGGCAGAGGGCCAGCCCGTGAGCCCTGACCCCAGCTGGATATGCCCCTGCTTTGCTCGGAGCTGATCAGTCAGAGCCATTGAACTTTGTCTCTGGGCTTTTGGGACTTAAGAGAATCCTTCCGCCTCTTCTACTGGCCTCTTTCCAAAAGCTGATGGGGATGCTGTGGTAAGTAACGTAAGAAGGGGCTCGGGACCCTACGGTTGCGCCCTCTGATCTACTCTCTAGGAAGCCTCCCCTGCTGACCCCTGGGTGGTGCAATCTGAGCCGTGTTGGGTAAGGGCCATGTTAGCCGGGGCTTGGCACGAGGCCCTCCTGAAACTGCAGCTTGCTTCGTTAATCTAAGGCAGCTACTCCGTCCGGAATGCTGGCCTCACCTTGGGCCCTGGTCATGGGAGCAGGGCTTCCACACACCCCTGAGGAACGTGGGTGTGGGTGAGGAGCTTCATGGCTCCAGGGACCTGGGTGTCCCTGTGCCTCCTCCGGGCCAAGGGAGGCAACCAGGGCGTGACTGCACTTCTCAGGTTTACATCTTTCCAGAGCTGCCGAGCTTCCCCATGACTCAAGCTGACACACGACTTGGATAGAGAAATGAGTAACTGGGGAGGGCTGTGAGTTCATCTGTGCTGCCTGCAGACCTAACTGCCCGCTGGAACAGCGAGGAGGCTGGGAAGAGGCAGGTGGGAAGAGGGCCAAGGACAGAACTCTTAGGCCAAGCCTTCTCCCTCCGAGGTGACTCCGTGGGAGCCTGGGGAATTCTCTTCTCTCTAGGCCCCACGGGTGAGAGTGAATTCTAGAACAGTAAACGCCACTTTACCGTGCCAAGGTAAAGGAAATGAAGCCAGGAGCAGGAACAGGCCACCCCAGGGTCTGCTCGGAAGCAAAGTGTAAGGTCCTTTAGGGTTGGTAGGAAGCATGGAAGTCATCTATCCGACCCACCTGGTTGCCCACCTACAGATGTGAAAACGGAGGCTGGCCCAGGGCATAGAAGCAGGAGAGTTTAGATTGACTGCCTGTAGCTTGTGCCCAGGGTCATCTGCCCTGTTTAGTGGATTACCGTTCAAGTTCGTTTTTGGGAGCCAGCGCTCTTTTTGCTTTGTCATTGGTGGCCCCGGGGGTTCTGCCTCGCCTTTCTCCTGTAGCCCCCATTTCTTTCTCCCTGAGTCTAACTTCATTCTCTTTGTTCATTGTTCACTCACTGCAGCCCAGTACAGTGTACACGTGTGGACTCGATTCAGAATCTGGGTTCATTTCCAAGGTCACCACCGGCTGGCCAATGGCTGGTCTTTCCGCTTCTGTGGAATGGAAAGGATACTAGTGCATGTCTCGTGGGTTTATTATGAGGATTAAGTGAGCTAATTTATGGGAAGCTGCATAGAGCAATGCCTGGCACTTAAAAAGCACTCAATAAATAAATGTTAGCTGTTGTTCATTTTATTTATTCAACACTTATAATTGAATGCCAGTCTGTTGTGCTTCTGACAGAAAGCTGACCGGGGGGCACAGTGTGGTTATGGCTGCTTTGGCAGTCTACCTGAGCCTCGTTCATCCCTGGGCCGAGTGGGATGTAGACCCCAGTGCAGAAAGGTGTAGTCCCAGCTTTCAAAGAGCTGATCTGCCAGGGAGGGGAAAACACTGGGTTCTGTGACTATCACAGTCTGTTCTTTGAAGGCAAAGGGCTCCACCCGCCCTGGCCACCAGTAACACCCAGCCCCTGCCCGCTGGTGCTCCCTGCTGGCCCCAGAGCAGAGATAGGTAAGTGGGTAGCCTTTTCACCCAGCCGTGACCTCCGGGGGATCAAGGGAGCAGGGGCTCCCAGGGCCTTCCTCTTGTGCTCAGTGGAGCTGGGTTGCTAACGGTGAGGAGGGAAGAAATGCGGAAATACCCAGTTTGGATGCTACGCACAGTCCCCCGTTTCCATCCTGGTCAAGTGGCTGGTAGAAACAGGAGTTGATTGTCGGAGAGGCAATGAGTAGCACAGCCCCAGAAATCCTGTGCGAGGCCGCTGACCCTCAGAATGGGATATAACTTCTTCCCATTCAGGCCCTCATCAGCAGCACTCCTGGCAAGACAACCTGGCCTTCCTTAAATCTCCCTTAAATCTGGTGGCGAGGCAGGAGCCAGGGTGGTCACCATAGGAGGTGGGGAGTTCAGGACCGCCCGAGTGCACGGCGAGAGGGAGAGCTGGGGAAGGTGGGGAGTGTTCACTCAAAGGACTGTTCAGCGAGTGGTTAGTGTGGGCTTGGAGGAAACCTTGTAATGGGTGCTGATTCAGTGCCCTGGGGTGCAGGGACAGGTCTGCACTTAGCTGAATCAGGGCCTCCTGTCCACAGGAACACACACCCCTGCTGTTCTGACAGATTGGGGTTGCTGGCCGTGCACTTCACCGTTGGCAAAATGCCAATGCAAGTGACTTTTTTAACTCCTCCTTCCCCAAGATGTGGATTGGATCTCCCCCAATCTCCTCCCTACCCTCAGTGCCAGATTTCTGGAGGCTTCTGCTCCAGTCTGAAATCACCCTGGTGCTCAAAGGCCCCCACTTGTGTCTCCATAGCCAAGGTTAGAGTCAAGCTGTGTGGTGTTAATGTCTACTGAAAGCCATCCAGTGACGGCGTCAAGGCATGAAGTAACTGCCCTTGCCTGGGACACATCTGTGTGACAGGTGCATAGGGATGGAAGTGGGCTGGATGGGTTTCCTGGAAGGTGGTCTCTAACCCGGGGGCCAGCAAAGATTTCCAGGGGCCTTTGCCATTCTGCTTTTACCTGTCAACTGACCGTGGAGGCAGCATGGATGGCATTTAAGAGCATGAGCAGACGGCGCCAGGGTCTGAGTCCCAGCCCTCCACTTCCTGTCTGGGAGGGTTACTTAGCTGCTCAGTGCCTCAGTTTTCTCATCTGGAAAATGGAGGGAACTGAGATACTGAGGTTCACTGTGATATGATCTTGTAAACAAAACACTAAGAGCCAAGCCAAGTGCACTGTAGGCCTCCTCTGTTAATTATTAGAGGTGTTCCTCCTTATTGCCTCTACGATTCCTCTCTCTCTTCCCTGAATTGTGTTCTGGAGTGGGAGGTCCAAGACAGAATTGGGCAGAGTGAGGAAAAAAGCAAACTATGGCATCGTTAAGGAGAGAAACTGTAACATTTTAGCTTCAAAAATGCTGAAAATAGCTTGTTCAAGCCTTTTGTAGATAAAAATGTAAAATGTATGCAAATGTATGTGACTTACGCAGAAACATACATCCATGGCCTGCTCACAGTCAGTGCCTGGATGTGGCCATAGGAAAATCCTTGCAGCATGTGGAGAGGTGGAGAGAGGACGAGGCTGCCCTGGTGGTGGTGGTGGGAGGGGCGGGTAGGGTGGAGGTGGAGAAGGGTCAGTGCTGCTGCTTCCATCTTTCTTCTGGGTTCTGTGCCTTCAGAGAGTTCCATGTGAGAAGAAGAGAGGTCCTGGGCCCCTCCCTGCTTCTCCTGATCACCCTCCTTCCTCTTGTTCCTCTTAGAGCCCATTCGCTCCCTCTCCCATCCTGGCTCTATTTCTGGAGCATCTCATTGGCGATATATGCCCCCCCCCCCCCCCCCGCCTTTCTGCCAAGCTCCAGGTGCCTGCTTGGTCCAACCAGTCTTGTGTGCAACGCAGGAATGGTGGAGGGTGACACCTGAGCAGGGAGGGGCCATGAGAGCCAGAGCCAAGGCCTGAGCCAGGAGGGCTGGGGAGGAGGAGAGCCACGTGAATGCAGGGAGGGGCCAGTGTTACTGCACAGTTCCAGTGCAGCTACCTGTGGAGGCTTTCCACAACCCGGAGCATCTTCCACTGCATCTCCCTGGGGTTTGCAGATCTGCTGTGAGCCTGTGGCCACCATCTTCCCTGGGGCAGCTCTGGAGGGCGCTACCCAAGCAGCTGCAGGGGCTGGTGCAGGCTTCCTTTTGCCATCCTGGTGAGGTTCTGCTTCACCCCTTAAGGAAAAGTAGGGCCCTGGCCGGTGTGGCTCAGTGGATAGTCAGCCCTCGGACTGACAAGGGCACGTACCTCGGTTGCAGGCTTGATCCCTGGCCCTGTTCGGGGTCACATGCAGGAGGCAACCAATCCATGTGTCTCTCTCATGTAGATGTTTCTCTCTGTTTCTCCTCCTCCCTTCCACTCTCTCTAAAAATCAATGGAAAAATATCCTCTGGCGAGGCTTAACAAAACAATAAAAGAAGCAGCAATAGGTGTACAGTTGTTTGGAATGATGAGGACCCTCTCCCCCATGCAAGTGGATGCTGACAACACTGCCCCCCACAGAGGCCAGTGAGCCTCATCTTGTAGGCCTGTCTGTAGAGCTGGGTCCCAATTTTGCTTGGGGCTGGGGGTGGGGGTGGAGAAGGTCACCCCCATCATCAGAACCCTCACTATCTGAGGTAAAAACAGCATAACTGGCCCAGCGCAGGGTGACACTGCCTCCCTCCCGAGGGTCCAGAAGCTTCGGCCCCTGCTGCTCAGGACCACCTGAGGCTGTCCCTGCCCCTGCCCCTCCAGTCCCCTCTCCTGAGTCCTTTCGCCCAAAGAGGCCTGCAGAACCCAAGTTGCCTTGGGTCCCAGACAACCAGCACTCAGGGGACAGGCATAACGCACCCCCCTCCCCCCCCCCCCCCCCCCCACACACACACTCCTCTTACTGGTAATTGCTTTCATGGGGTCTTAGGGATTTTGTTTCTGAAGGTTCTGTTGTCAGAGGCATCTTGATCCCAGACTCCCCTAGATTTGTATGTACTAGAAATCCCCAGAGGAGGGTCCTGGAGGGGACCCAGCAGAGACCCTGGCCTCTCCTGTACCTTAGTTTGTCCTCCAAAGCCGCTCACTGACCCCCAGCCTCCGGTCTTCCTCCAGCGGCCGCCCCCTAGAGTGTAGGGCTGGAACCGCCCAGCGTTTAGGTCAAGGGTGTTTAAATGGATGAGGCGCTGTTAAGGTTTGGAAGCAACGAGTCCCAGGGCAGCCAAAGCTGCCCGCAGGCAGGCAGGACATTAACCGGGTCGGCGCCGCCTCCCAGGCCTGCCTCGGGGAGGGGCCTGGCAGCCGCACCAGCCCCAGAAACTGCGCTTAGAGATCCCGGGGTGGCAGGTGATGTCACCCCTGCGGGCCCATAGGTCTCCCCGTGACACCTCGTCTGCGGGTGGCTAGAATCGGCTGAGCCGAGCGAGGGGAGGAGAAGGAGCCTGGGCCTGCGCCGCAGCCCGGAGACCCCGCGGGACCGCTTCTCCGTCACGGGCTGGAGCCCTTCCCGTCCGGGCGTTGGTGGGGACGGGGGCTGCTCCCCACACGCCCGCCGGGTCCGGAGGCGCGCTGCGGCGGGGAGGAGGAGGCGCGGGAGCCGCGCGCAGATTGGTCGCGGCCTCCGGCCCCCGCCCCTGGGCGCCGCGCAGCCCCGGGCAAGTTGCTAGTTGGCGCGCGGGTTGCGGGGACAAGGCATCGGGATCCGCAGCGGGCTCGCCGCGGCCGCAGTGACCGGAAGGGCTCCGGGGGGCGCTCGCCTGCCCTCGCTCGCCCGCCCCCGCCCTCCCAGCAGCTCCGGCTCGCTCCTCCCTGCTACCTGTTTCCCTGCGTCCCCCCGCCTCCACCCCGCGCTTGGCAACTTCGGCCTCCAGGACTGGCCACCCCTCCCGGCGCCCAGCCGGCCTGCCGGCCCGCCGCCCGCGCCCTCCCTCCTTTGTTTTGCGATGAGGGTCGGGTTTCCGATCTGACCGAGCAGCCGCCGCCTCCGCCGCGCGGAGCCGCGGGCATGGAGCCGCTGAGCCACCCGGGCCTGCCGCGCCTCTCCTGGATCGACACCCTCTACAGCAGTACGTGCGCGCTGGCGGGAGGCGGGCGGGAATGGCCCCGCGCCCGCGAGGCGCCCCGACGGCCCCCGGGCCCGAGGTGCCCGGCTTGTGTGGGGAGCCCGGCGCGGGCGGGGGGCTGCGGGCACGGCCGGCCAAGTGCCCAGCGGGCCGGGAGGCGGGGAAGTGGCGTGGGACCCCCACGGTCGGCCGCAGATGGGGTCCCCGGAGCGGATTTCAGGTGGGTGGGAGGCGGTCGGCGGGCCGAGGGGCCAGGAGAGCTGTGTCACCCCACTCCCACCTGTTGTGTAACCGACCACTCCCCAGTCCTCGGGAAGAGGGGAGAGCCTTTGTGGGGGGGGGGGGGGGCTGCCTCCGCTCCCCGACTGGCCGCTGCTTCTGTCCATGCTGAAGCAGAAAGGACATTTTGGTAAAGTCCTCGGGGCCAGAGTTGGCCACCTCAGGGTCATCCTGAGACGGGTGTGTGTTTCGGGGTGGGGGTGGGCGGGAAGGGAGAATGTGTGTGCAGATATGTGTGGGGGCCATGTGGAGAAGGAGCTGTAAACCCTGGCTCTGCAGTCTTTCCTGCTAGCCTCATCACCACCCCATCTCTACCCCCCCCTCCCAAAAAAGAAAAAGCAAACCTCATTTCCTCCACCCCCTTGCTGCCGCGATCTTGTGATTGCTCCAGCGCCGCCGCTGGGAATGTGTACCTGATCACTGGTACATGTGGGGGCTGAGCGACCCACCCCCACCTTCCACTCCACCTTGCTTAGGCGGCTGAAGCCCTGCACACCTTCCCACCCCTGCGTGGAGACCCCTTCCCCAGCGCGCTCAGGGAGGTGGGGGAGAGTCCTGCTGCCCCCTGAAGAAGACAGGAGATGGATTGCGCTCTCCCCACCACTTCAAGGGGAGCCCCCTCTCACTCTCTTGCTACTCTGCCAGCCCAGAGCCCTGAGGCAGGAGGCAGGGGCTGGGGGAGGCAGGTGGGACCAGGTTCTGGCTCTGGACACTGGATGCCATGGGTCAAGGGCATTTTTAAGAGGCAGCTTGGCTCGAATTCCTGAGTATCAGTCATATGAGGGGTGGGGGGTGGGGGGAGTAGACAAGGATAATGCCTTGAACCCCAAGGTCTTGCTCTGGAGGCTTCCAACCTCTGACCTCTGTATCCCCTTGGGTCACACCTCCCCCTCCCCCTCCATTCTCCCCCCCCCCCCCCACACACACACACTCCAGGAGCTCTCCTGGTGAGGGTTCATTCTGCTTTGGTTTTTTTCAACATCAAAGGGGCCAAGCCCGACCCCCCAGTGGCAGTCCTGCCAAGCGCAGCCGCTCCATCTGCTCCTTCCCCTGCGCGGCCAGCACCTATGGGTGAAGGTCAGGTTCCATGGCTGTGTGGCATGCGTGTGCATGTGTGTCCGCGTGAATGGGGCGCACATCTGCTCAGAGCTCTGCTGCAGATCAGCTCCTGACCCGCAAAGGATTAGTGACCTCCTCTTCGCTGCGCTCGCGCAAATGACAGTCATAACAATGCCTCACATTCACATGCTGCTTACATTTCTGAATATGTCTGGCTCTTGGGTTTCCCTGTTTCACAAAGCATAGAATCCTATGGAAACCTGGCTCAGGCTTTTTCTCCAGTGCCCTGGAGAAGCCCAGACCCCATCATTTCCAAGCTTTCCTATCGCCCCCTTCCCCGCCCCACTCCCACCCCAGCAGAGAAGCAAAATTGCCTGAGGCTGCTGCCTTGAAAATTTCTGACCAGAGGAAGGCAGGCCTAGGAAAGGGAATTAGACCGAGGGCCTCTTTGGGGGGATGGTGGAGGGTGGGGGGTGTGGTGGTGGTGATGCCTGTGTACCAGCCCTGACTCTGGCAGGCTGGCATCTGAGCGGTCTGTTTTGCTGCTGCTTCTGCCCTGGCCCCTGGGCTCCTGGAGCAGCCGGCTGGAGGGCTGGGAGGGGGCACTGCCTTGGCAGCAGCGTGCTGAGTTCCTCTTCAGAACAGCTTATTTGAGAGCTGTAGAATGAGGCTTCCTGGGGAGGTGCTGTGCAGTCATGTTTGGGCTGTTAGCCAGGAAGTTTCCTCTTGACAAGAGCCTATGTTAAAACAAGTACCCGGGCTGTCATTTGCTTGGCAGAGGGGCCTGTGGCTCCCAGAGCAAGTTCCTCTGCCTCTCGGGGAGTTGTTTGCTTACAAGGCTCACAGACCTGGAGTGACAGGTCGCCACAAAAGCCAAATCCACCAGGAATGGTAAAGGGGCTGTACCTAGGGCACAGGGTGGCCAGTGTCCCTTCTTAGAGATGTGAGTTACCTGGTGAGGAATCTTTCTCCTGAGCACATGATAATATCATCTAACAGTGATAATAGCATCTCCTGAGGACCTGCTATATGCCATGCTCTCTGCTAGGCACTTTCCATCCATTCTCTCCAAACCTCACAACTCGGGTGAGATGGGTAGGTAGTCTTACCGCTATTAAAAATATATCTATATCTATATCTATATAGATATAAATATAGATTTTTTTTTTCAGAGAAGAAAGGAGAGGGAGAAAGAGATAGAAGCATCAATGATGAGAGACTCATTGATCAGCTGCCTCCTGCATGCCCCACTGGGGATCGAGCCTGCAACCCAGGCATGTGTCCTGACCGGGAATCAAACCATGACCTCCTGGTTCATAGTTCAATACTTAACCACTGAGCCATACCAGACAGGCATCTCACCCCCATTTTACAGAGAGAGAAGCTCAGTAAGCTCAAATCATTACCTAAAGTCACATGACTAATAAATGGCAAAGCTGGAATTCAGATCATACGCTAGGAAGACTCGAATTTCACCTGAGTATGTCAGCTTATTCAAGGCTGTGAAATGTCCTGGAATGGGGGACATCTGTCTCTTTGGTCCTCTGTCAGAGAGTTCTCCCTGAAATGATCCAGCAGGGTCAGTGGCCTCAATAACTCTGACCCCAGCCTGTCCCTGTGTCTCTTGCAGGAACTGGGGCCTGGTCCTGCAGCCAAAGCAGGGCTGGTTGAGGCTCTGAGCTCACGGAGGCCAGGGATTCTGTGTTCTAAGGTGCCCGATGCCAACCAGCCCCTTCTCTTTGCAGACTTCCTGCCTTTAGAGTTGTCAGCTCATTTTGGCTTCAGCTTCTGTGCCAGGGGGAGTGTGTCCCCTTCTGTTGCATGTGGATAGTCAGTGGATAAGAAGTGGGCAGCAAACCCTCTCCCCCTGTGGGAAGTTTTGAAGGGCTGCAGTGAGGGTGATTTGCCTGACTCAGGGAGCTGGTTGGCTCTCAGCTGCCAGAGCGATCCAGGACTGATTGCAGCAGGGTCTTTGCCCCTGATAAGATGGAGTGGCAGATGAGGGCTCCAGTCATCCCACTTCCTGTCTCTCTGCCACTCGTTTTCCTACATTAATGTAATAATGTCAGCTTAATGCCTTGCCTAGATTCTTTCCCTGAATCTGGTGTGATTCTCTCTGTAGGGCTGTGATCTTCATTTTATCTTCTTTCTTTTTCTCATCACTTTAAAAAAATTTTTTTTTAATTTATTTCAGCGAAAAAGAGGGAGATAGAAACATCAATGATGAGAGAGAATCATTGATCGGCTGCCTCCTGGATGCCCCTTACTGGGGATCGAGCCCGCAACCAGGGCATGTGCCCTTGACTGGAATCGAATCCAGGACGCTTCAGTCCGCAGGCCGATGCTCTATCCACCGAGCCAAGCCAGCTAGGGCATCACTTTTTCTTAAAAAAAAAAAAGTTTTTATTGATTCCAGAGAGGAAGAGGTGTGTGTGGGAGGGGGGATAGAAACATCAATGATGAGAGAGAATCATCGATCTGGCCCCCTCCTGCACGTCCTCCCCCCTTCCCCCCTGCAACCCCTCTCCCTCTTAAACCAGAATGGAGTCTGCAACCTGGGCATGTGCCCTGACCCAGAATCAAACTGTGACCTCCTGGTTCATAGGTTTGACGCTCAACCGCTGAGCTATACAGATCTGGCTCACATCACCTTTTCCACTAAACACATCACTTCCCCTTGGCTTTCTTCTGTGTCTTGGGATTAGGTTGGATTACATTAAATTCTGTGGAATACCTCAAAATGGGGGGTGGGGCCAGTACTCTGAAACTTCCTCTGTCCCTCTGAGTGGAGACCCCCTCCATAAAGATCTGGATTGAGATGTCCGTGCCTCAGGTAGGCCAATCATTTGGCACCTCTTCAAACGGAAAGTCGTTAGCCATATGTTCAGGATTTGTTTAAAGAGCTGAGGGCTCATTTCGTCTTTTCCTTTGCCATTTCAGCCTCTCTTTTTTTGTCCCAAGCCTTCCAGCTCTGGCCTTAAACATTCCTACTCTATTGAGCCAAACAAAGCTTGCAGTTACTTGGACCCCACAGAAGGCAGAGCACGGCCATCTGTTGTTGTTAGAGCCTACCTTTTGGAGCTCACTTCTCTTATCCCAAGCAATGGTCCCCAGGGGCAGTTCAGTCTGTCGAGATATTGGCATGCCCCTTATAGACTCTGCCCTGTCCCTGGGCCAGGAAAGCGCTTGGGGACATTACCCGTCTCCAGATGATCATGAGCCTGCCTCAGTTTCCCATCTTATTCCTGTATCAGCCGCTGGCCTGGCAGACGATGTGGGTTTGATTAGACCTCGCCTGCGGTGCCAGTAAACACCTGCAGGTGGATGTCCTCTTATCCTCAGAACAGCGCCAGTCATAACAGCGGGCCATCACTGTCATGGCTGCTGGAGGCTCGGAGGTCAGAGGTTGGGCTGGGGCAGAGGAATGAAGTCATCTACTCAGAGAAACGCCATGTGCTGTTGTTGTGGTTGCTGATGTTGTTCTTTGGAAAGAGGAAGAAATGTCAGAAACATTCTTGGAGAACCAGCTGGAAAACGCTGATAGGTGAGCAGAAGGTGGGGGAATCGTGAGGAAAACCCATTCTACTCACTCTGGTGGGTACGATGGACGACATGGGCTGCTCTCTGAGGTCTGGTCTGTTTGCTGGACGGCTCTGGTGCCCACTCCTTGTGCATACTTCCGTAAATTGAGGCTATGCTAGCTCTCCTGGGTGCTGTGTGGATTACTCGGTGAATGTTTATATGAAGTGCTTTGAAGATAAAGGGTGTATTGACCTGCTCAGCTGTCCAGCTCACCATGGTCCCCACTCGTAAAAGGCTTGCAGAGGAGTTTGGGGGAGGGGTAATGGAAAGGGGGGGAAGAGGACTGGTAGCAACAGAGTTGGACCAGGTTCTTAGATGTTGCCTAGCTCAGTGCCTCATACATAATATGCCCCCAGTAATATTATGGGGGAAGGAAACTTCTGGGTTCTTGGCTTCTTTAACTTCTTACTCCACTAGAAATCCCAGAAACCCATTAGCTGGCCTATTCACAAGTTTCCAGCTGTGTGGATTTGGTCATTGTAGTAGCTTACAGTGGAGTCGGAGACCCCTAAGGGAGACCCACGTGTTGCTATGGCCTGTGATAGTGTGATTGGAAGGCTGCACTGCCAGTGTTGGTGCTGTAGCTGTTGGGCTCAGCTTAGGTTCTTTGGGGGCAAACCAGGAGCTAGGTGGCTTTAGAACCACTCGACGTCATCTCCATACCATTTGCCTCTGTCTGGCCCCTGGTGTGGTAGGTAAGCTGAGGCTATCCATGGGGCTTGGAGTACCCACCACATTCTACCTGTAGCGTCTTGGCACTTCCCACTGATGCCAGTAGGGGAGGCCAGCAGGCTCACCTGTCTGCAGGGCAGGGTGGGAGAGACTGATGTTGACTTGTGGCTTTGGTCTCCCCTAGCTTGCATTTCAGTGGGCAAGATCATTGGAGCCATGGATGCCCCGTGTTCTGTGTGTCCCTGAAGCTTGAAGAGAGCTGTCCGGACCCTATAAATGGGGAAGAAGAAAGAAATCAGGGCAACAGGCAGACTACAGGGTGCATCCCTGTATGAGGGTTGGGGATGGATGCCCATTCCTGCCCCTGCCCAAGGCATTGGCAAAGAGCCCTTTGAAGTGGGGCCAACTGATGCCATGGCCAATTGTAGCTGGGACAGCCAGCGTCTCTGACCCCAAATTCTGACCTTAGGCCTCCCTCAGTTTGCTGCCTCTGTGCTTTATTCCTGGTTTCTCTCCCCTGCCTTTCCTTTCCCATTATACACCGGAATGGAAATGAATATGGGCTGACTGGCCATATAAGAACTGACAGGGTCAGTGTGGTCTCCAGGGGATAGGGCCAGATGACGTGGGCCCCGTGGTGACATAATTGGTCAGGTGCCATTCCTCTTTCTCTACCCTCGTCTCTGATGCACTCATGCCCCTCTAGACCACAAGTAGACATAGCAGATGCTGTCCGGCATTTGGCCTAAGTGAGCAAGGTCAGCCGAAGGGGCTTAAAGGCTGGGAGGCCAGTGCCGATGGAGCTCAGAGGCTTTGCCACCCTGGGAGGCGTAGCCATTGGCTTCCTGGTGTGTCTGTGGAGCTGGTGCTGCCTAGGAAAGCCCCAGGTCGACTAGGGATCTGTGGGTTTACTCAGGGTAGGTGGGAAAGGATGTGGCCATAATTATCTTCAGGGGATTGAAGGGCTGATCCTATTAGTGTGTTGGGCTAACCCCTTCCTCCTGGGCATTGCCTCCTGGCCAGCAACAAGGGTTTAATGGATCAAGATTATAGAGAGCCCAAAGATGTTGTGTAATTAAGCCCAGTTATTTCCCTAGCTGGGGGACCACTACTCCCCTCTGCAGCAATTGGTTTCCTCACCCTGTTCAGCGGCATTGTTACCCTTGGCCTAAACAGCCTGTGGGCCATCTATTTGAATGAGTTTCTTCCTTGAAGGTTCAGTTTTAGGGAAAAACACACACACAACAACCCACATTCTTTCTGACTGTGTTCTATGGGGTGGTGCCCCCTGGAGTTGTGCAATGGGGATGTCTTTGGGAAATGTGTCTGGGTTCTGCAAAAGGACATAGAGACCTCATCCTTGGGTCTCACAACCACTGGGCCAATGAAAAGAAAGCTCACTAGCCCTGGCCTCATGGCTGAGTTGGTTGGAACATCGTCCTGTACCCCAAACATTGTGGTTCAATTCCTGGTCAGGGCACATACCTAGGATGTGGGTTCAACCCTCCCCCAGGCCCCCCATCAATGTTTCTCTCTCCTGTTGATGTTCCCTTTCTCATTCTTTAAATTAATCAATGAAAACCTATCCTCAGGTGAGGATTCAAAAAAAAAGAAAGAAATTAGTCCTGCTGGGTTGATAGAAATTATATTTTTCCATTGTTCTAGGAAGGATGGAATAAAACATAACATCTAGTTAGCCCTACTAGGTGCCTGATACTGTGCGAGGTACTTTTCTTACATTGTCTGAACCCAACAAGGTACCCGTGATTGTCCCCCCAGTTTTACAGATGAGGAAACTGAGGCTCTGAGAGATTAAGTTGTTGTAGAAGGTCTCCCAGTTTGAGCTGGATAAGATCTCAGATATATATGCAGGGTGGGGCAGAAGTAGGTTTACAGTGGTTTGTATGGAAAATAATACAATGATTAATAAATCGTAGTACAAGAATAAACCGTGTTTTGCATACTCACAGCTGTAAACCTACTTTTGCCCCACTGTGCACGTGTGTCCCATCATTTTCTGACAGTGTCCTAGGTCCTTCCCATGTGTTATCGCCAGTCTTTAACAGCCCACATTTTATGAGGCAGGGATTATTACCGCTATTTCACAGGGAGGACACTGGGGCTCAGGGAAGTTAAGTAAGTAATCCAGAGCCCTAGGCCTAGAATACAAGCCAGGAATTGAACGCAGTTTGGCCTGACTCTATGCTGCTCTTTCTCCCACAGTCCCTGGCCTTGCACAGAGGTGCCAGTGAAGGCCCCTTGGCAGCTGGTATTTCACAGAGGGTGATGGATCTGTTCGTCTCTCCAGCTAGAATGACAATTGTGGAGACCGTCTTGCCTTTCCCCACATGGCCTTTGAGTGGCTCTCACCAACGGGGCTGCCCCTGCCTAAGGGATGATCTCGAGATCTCCCAACCGACACTTGGGGTCCATATCCCAGTGTTACTTCGTCCCTGGGATTACTCTTAAGAGGCACCAAATGTTTTTTTTTTAAAAAAAAAAAAAAAAGGAAGGAGAGAGAAAATAGACTTAGGGATGGGGTACAGCTTTGCCCAGTTTCCAGAGTAGATTAGGGCCAGGAGCGAAGGAGTGGGCACTGGAGGAAGAGAGGGCTCACCAGAGCCCCTGCGTGCTGGCCCGGCTCTCAGGCCTTTTTAAATTCACCTCCACGGTTTCCAAAGGAAAATAAAGGGAGCCCTAGGCCTTAAATCAGGCCACTGCACACCAAGGGCCTTTGCAGAGGCCGGGGCCAGCTGGACTGCAGATCCAGCTTCTGCATTTGAACTCACCCACGAGCAGCATGTTAATGATGGGGTGGCTCGGAGCAGACCCTCCAGCCCCACTCCCCACACCTGCTAAGTCCCCCTTTTCCAAGCCCAGAGAGTGTCCTCTGCTGAGGTCAGTCCTCTGGGGGGGTGAAAGGGGGATGGGGGTATGGGGGCGGCTGGCACCTCAGCAGACCCCTGTTTGGCTGGAGCCAGAAAGGCCGGAACAAGACTGGAAGGCTTGTTTCACAAAGCGTTTGTGTGTGGTGAGGTTTTTGGATATGATAGGATGAAAGCCTGCCCTGAGCTGACACCAAGCAGGAAGGTAAAAGTGGGGTAGAGGGAGGGGGTGCTCCACAACTCCATTCTCTTCCTTTCCCTTTGCTGTTCAAAATTTCACCCGCAACTTACTTTCTTCTCTGAGCCTGTGGGTACTTTTAGGAACCCCTGCATGGTTGATTATAGGGACCCATGACCCCCCCCCCCCCCCCACTCACTCATCTGTTTGTTGGGGGACAAATGTGGTGTTTCAGTTGCCCCCAGTGCCTTAGTTTCTCCCGACCCCTTCTTCCTGCTGTCTGCCTTGCTCCTGCCCTCCCTGTGCTTCCAGGGTGCAGCTGGACCAGAGGCTCAGCCTGGACAAGGTTCATCCTCCAGGTGTCTCCTTGCGGTGCTCTCTGTCCCCTCCCCCACCCAGAGCTTTCTGCCGCTCTTCCTGCCTTTCCGCCAGCCTCCTTCCCTCTCCCCATCACTGCCTTTCAAGGGAAGAGACGTGGCCCAGGGAAGGCTGATGAAGAGCTTCCCAAAGCTAAGACAGCGGAGAGGCATAGGACAGCAGATCCTGGCAATGGGCATCTGGTCCCTCCAGAAAGGACACGTTTTCACTCCAGTGCCTCGCAGTTCTTCCGGTGCAGGTTGAATAGTGCCTCAGTGCGAGCTGCCCAGGCCCTTCCTCACCTGAGCCGAGCTGGGAGGTGCCCGTTTAATCACATGTGGCAGTCGCTCCTGTTGTCAGTTCTGTGTCTGGAAAGAAGAGCCAGAGAGCTGTGGTGGGGACCTCAGGCACGTAGCTTTAAGGAACATTTGCTCATGGTGGCCCAGCGAAAGGAGTCAGCTCCTCACCATTGGGTTTAAGTTAGCAGAGGTGGAGGCACCTACCAAAGAGAGAGGGACCGGATGAGTGAATTGCTCGCTCTTTAGACTGCAGTTCAAATAGAATACAGTTATCCCTCAGGATCCACCCGGCATAGGTCACAGGACCTCCTGGGATGCCAAAATCAGGATGCTCAAGTGTACGTGATATATATACACAGTAGTGTTGTATTTGCATATAACCTATGATATCCCCCTGTATACTTTAAACCCTATCTCTAGCCTATCTAATAAAAGAGTAATATGCAAATTAACCACCACTCATTATGCCCACCAGCCAATCAGGATCAAGTATGCAAATTAGCCCAACCAAGATAGCTGCGGCCACGGAGAGAGCGGGAGGGAGGCTTGGGTTTCCCC
The DNA here is from genome assembly GCA_026230045.1 of Corynorhinus townsendii. Classification (NCBI taxonomy): domain Eukaryota; kingdom Metazoa; phylum Chordata; class Mammalia; order Chiroptera; family Vespertilionidae; genus Corynorhinus; species Corynorhinus townsendii. The sequence goes on from JAPDVU010000009.1 coordinate 34,181,245, forward strand.
GGCCATGGAGGAAGCCAAGCTTCTGCAGCCCTGGCCTGCCTTGGTCTCTGCTTAAGGCTACAAAGTTTCAATTATAGAAGATAAAGAAATCCCAGATGTTAGGGCCTCCGCTTGGGTCACCAGGGGGCGTGGCTGGCCTGCAAGCTACCACAGGCCCCTCGCCCAGGCCACCCCACACCCCAAGGGAACCCCCACCCTGATCTGGGACACCCTTAAGGGCAAACCAGCTGGTCCCCACCCATGCACCAGGCCTCTATCCTATTTAATAAAAGAGTAATATGCAGATTGACCATCACTCCAACACAAAAGATGGCTGCCCCCATGTGGTCAAAGATCCTGCCCCCATGTGGACACAAGATAGCCACCACAAGATGGCCAGCAGGGGAGGGCAGTTGGGAAGAACCAGGCTGGCAGAGGAGGGAAGTTGGGCGTGACCGGGCCTGCAGGGGAAGGCAGTTGGGAGGTACCAGGCCTGCAGGGGAGGGCAGTTAGGGGTGACCAGGCCTGCAGGGGAGGGCAGATAGGGGCAAACAGGCTGGCAGGGGAGAAGTTAGGCATCAATCAGGCTGGCAGGAGAGTGGTTAGGGGGTGATCAGGCTGGCAGGCAGAAGCGGTTAGGGGCAATCAGGAAGGCAGGCAGGCAGGCAAGCAGTTGGGAGTCAGCAGTCCTGGATTGTGAGAGGGATGTCCGATTGCCCATTTAGGCCCGATCCCGGTAGGATTGGGCCTAAACGGGCAGTCGGACATCCCTCGAGGGGTCCCAGATTGGAGAGGGTGCAGGCTGGGCTGAGGGACACTCTTCCCCCTCCCCCACCCCCCGCACAAATTTCGTGCACTGGGCCTCTAGTTACTTATAATACCTAGTACAATGTAAATAGTTCAGGGAATAATGAAAAGAACAAAATATCTGTACATGTTGACTATAGATGCACCCGTGGAAGGCCTAACTACATAGTATACATCAGCCACAACGTAAAGTGTTTTTGTTATTAATCCTCACCCAGGGACATTTTTCCATTGATTTTTAGAGAGAATGGAAGGGAGGGGGAGAGACAGAGAGAGAAATAGAGATAGGAAAAAAGATTTGAGAGCAACACATCAATTGGTTGCCTCCCTCACGTGTCTTGACCAAGGCTGGGGATCGAGCCTGCAACTGAGGTACGTGCCCTTGATCAGAATCGAACCCAGGACACTCCAGTCGGCCGGCTGACAGTGCTGTGTCCACTGAGCCAAACTGGCTAGGGCAACACCGTAACATTTAAAAAAAATATTTTTGATCCATGGTTGGTTGAATCTGTGGATGTAGAACCCAGGGATGGAGAGGGTGGACTATATGCACATTGTACATTGTAAGCCAGCACACACGCAAACTGAAACAAAAGTTTCTTTGGACAGTATTTACCCCTCTCTATCACATTTGCAATGCACTTATATTTTCATGCCGTTCTATTCTGTTCTACTCCATCAAAAACAAACCCAAAAAGCACTGGTTGTGAGCTGCTACAGCGGTTCCATGACTTGCAATATGGAAATCAGTAGACGAGTTGGTCTCAAAGGGCTCTTAGGAACTGTAAGGAATAATAATTCCCCAAGCCGCCCTTCTTTATATCCCACTGTTGTGATTTGTCCACATACTTCTGTTACGGACTTAATGGCTTTTTTTTCTTCAATGCGATTCATTATTTAAAATATAGCTTAGTTAGAAAGGAAACTAATGGAAATCTATTCCGCTTGCAGGAAATCAAAAGTTACCTTACAGATAACTGCACTGAAAATGAGAGAAGGTTATTAATTCTGGTTCTACACTGTGGTTGGAAGGATCTGGGTCTGAGCCTCTGGTGTGTTTGGTTAAAGGGAGTAAACAGGGTAGAGGGATCTTAAGGACAGTGGTCTTTCTTCTTCAATGACAGAAAAAAAAAATGGAAAGGAATCAAGAAGGGAATAATTTCCTCCACATGTGATTGAATGTGCTTCCATGTAGCATGGCAAGCAAGCGGGTGCTGATCACAGGGCTCTTCTGCTTCGGGGTCCCTATCTACTCAGAGTCACGGGCCCCACATTTCCCATAGTGGGAGAGGGAGAGGAGAAGGGTGGTTTTCTCTGCGACCAAATACACTGAGTGGCCTGATTATTATGATCTCTGAACGCATAATAATCTGGCCACTAAGTGTATATCCTATATAATAAAAGGCTAATATGCAAATTGTCCCCTCGGCCAGCAGTTCGACCAGCAGGCAGGCCAGCCAACCGCCCATGTCCCCTCCCCCTGGCCAGGCTGGCCAGATCCCACCCAGGCACGAATTCATTCACCGGGATATATATTCACTGAGTGGCCAGATTATTATGCATTCAGAGATCATAATAATCTGGCCACTCAGTGTATATGAGAGCAGCATCTCAAACTCTACTGTGCGTTTGAATCTCCTGCAGATCTTGTTAAGATGCAGACTCTCATTCAGTAGGTCTGGGATGAGGCTCGAGGTCCTGCATTCTAACAAGCTCCCTGGGGATGGCAGTGCTGCTGGGGACCTGGGGACCTGGGGTCCTTTATTCCCACTCCTAGGGGACTCTCTGCAAATCCCAAACCAAGTCAATCCCTTCTGTAACACGGGGTTCTGACCAGATAAAGGCAACCCGTAACACATCTCCCTTCTGAGCCCATTTCCCAATAAAAAGAAAAATAACGAAGCAATTGATTGGACACCTGATGGGTACCAGACCGGTGTTCTCACATTCATGATCTCATTTAATCCCCACAGTAAACCTGTGAAAGGTTGTTACCCTCATTTTAAGGATGAGAAAAGGGAGCAGCCGTTGTGATCAGCCACTGCTGGGGTGTTCTGCCGTGGGGGGCACCTGCCGTGCAGGGGACACACCACATCTCAGCCCACCCCCTTCCTGAGTGCAGAAGCTCAGGCGTCTGGCCTTTACCAGCATCTCTGTCTAGACAAAACCCATGGCCTCCCCACCCCCTGAAGGGCCAGCCTCAGTGTTAATGGGGCAGAAAGCCTTGGTTGCTTGTTTTCTAGTGCATCATTGAGAGGGTTAATTAGAGAACAGCTGGTGCACCACCCAGCCGTGTGGAAGCACCATTTTCCCGTCACTTGGGTGGGCACATGTTTTGGCAGCTCCTGACCAAATGGTCCCCCCTTGGACCTGGATGGTGCCCACCTAGATGGGTCAGTGGGCACTGTGTGCCATCTTAGGATGTAAAACCCTTAGAGGCCAAAAGCAGGAGCTGGTTCTGTCTCCAGCTTCCTGGAAAGGAAGAATGGGACACAAATTTGATGTCAAAAGAGCTATTTCTGGCTTGAGGGACCCTGTGGTGGCTGGTCAGCTGCTACCACAGCCAGGTCCTTGCAGTGACACCTGAGCATCCTCAAGCCCCTTCCCTGACCCGAGGCATGGTCTCCTTTCCAGCTGGCTGTGGCTACACTATCCTCACTTCCGTTCACCTCTCCTTTGTCCAGAAACCTCCAGTGGGGCATTTTCTTTCCCATCACATTCTCTCAAAACTAACCCCCACCCCCATGTGCATACAGGGACACACACACACACACACACACACACACACACACACACACTCTCACACACAGGTCAGTGAGGCCCCTCACCATCCCACAACTGACCTCTGTGCTCTGGTGAACCAACTCCCAGCTTCAAGCCTTGGCTACCACCACCTCCACCACCTCCAGGAAGCCCCCCAGGCCTGATTATAGATAGCACTCACTTGAGTGAGCTCTCCCACTCAGAACCCTGAACACTGCTGACCCTGGGCCACATCATTAAGCACTTTTCTACCTATTGTTGGGTAATGTTTACCCATACAGTGTTTTGTGTCAGTTGTTTCTAATCTGCCAAACTCTAAACTCCTTAGAGGCCTGAAGAAGAACAAAGGCTGCCTTTATAGGGTGCCAGACTCTGTCCTTAAGCACTTGACAAAGAATGTCCCATTTAGTCTTCAGCCTCCCAGGGAGGTCCCAACTCTTTTTATCCAGTTTTAGGGATTAGAAAACTTAAAAACAAGATTCCAGAGTGCTGAAAGGCTTTCCTAAGGGCACAGCCTACGAAGGCCTCTCTGGGCTCCAAACCCAGCTCTGTGTGGATGCCGGCCTGGGCTTCTCACCAGAGGAGCCCGAACTCCAGGGCTTCCCATGAGAACCTGGGGTGGCCCAGGCATCTGTATTTTTGAACAGCTCCTCTGTGTGCCCAGTCCCATTCAGGGACCGACTCTTAACCACATGTACCTCTCCCTTTCCTACAACACCCAGCAGTGCCTGAGCGTGTGGCAGCTTGGAAATGCGTTGTGATTGGTTGAGAGGTATGAAAAAAGGCAATGTGCTGGGGGTCTGAGGTCCATTGTTCTAGCACAGTGGTCGGCAAACCGCGGCTCTCTTGCGAGCCACATGCGGCTCTTTGGCCCCTTGAGTGTGGCTCTTCCACAAAATACCACGGCCTGGGCGAGTCTATTTTGAAGAAGTGGCGTTAGAAGAAGTTTAAGTTTTAAAAATTTGGCTCTCAAAAGAAATTTCAATCGTTGTACTGTTGATATTTGACTCTGTTGACTAATGAGTTTGCCGACCACTGTTCTAGCACAAGGGCCACCTAAGAGGAGTGGGGACGGTGTGAGGAAGAGGTAGAGCTGGGCATGAGCAGGGTGGAAGGGCAATCAGAAAAGGACATTAGTGAGGTCAAAACGGGGACCCTCTCTCTGCCCCAGACATAACTCAGGGCCTCCACTAGACCAGAGCATCTTGTAAAAATGCAGATTCTGGTCCAGCAGGTTGGGGCAGGGCCTCCAATTTGGCATCTGACAAACCCCCAGGTGGTGCCCAGGCTGGGTAGGAAGGACCTAGCTCCTGCCAAGCCCTCCTGGAGGATTTGATGCAGCCCGGGGTGGGAACGTCTGGCCCCTGGGCTGTAAGCTGGCCCTGCCAGGGCATTAGGGGTGAGTTAATTAAATGTTTGACCAAATATAGCAGGCTAGTTTTTAAGGTGATAATTTTGGATGGCCCTCGGATGATATTATAAATATCCAACTGGCCCTGGGCAGAAAAGAGGTTCCCCACCCCTGCTGTAGGATAAAGTCTAACTCCTTGACATAGCAGGGCAGCCACCCTGGCTCCAGCCCGCCTCCAGCCTCACCTCCGGGTCCTCCGGACCCTCCAGCCACACCGTGTTCCTCACAGCTCACAGGCACACCATGCCCGCCATAGCTGTGCTCTCGGAGCACGCTGTCCTGGTCTGGAGGGGCACCCCTTGGCCTTCCTTGGCTGGGGGAAGGTGAGCCTGAATATCACCTCCTTGAGGAGTCCCGGGCTGGGGATTGGCCTCTAGGCCTGGACTCCTGGTCCTGTAGTGAAGCCCTCAAGAGGTTTCTGGGATCAGGTGACTCGTTTGTCCTGCTTTGAACGTTCTTGTTGCTTGCCACCTTTGAGTAAAAATAGAGCTGAGAATGACTGAAGTGAAACTCCCCCTTGGCCTGCCAGAGAGCAGAGGCGGGGGCCTTTGGAGGGAAGGTGTGGGGGCACTCTGTGGAGCCAGGGGGGCCTGAGGCCATCTGCTTGAGCTCCTGAGAGGTGGCCTTGTGACCTGGGCTGGGGCTGCCCACGCCCTGTGGTCATGCCCTGACCTCTGAGAGGCCAGCCTGGCCCCTGGTCAGTACTGTTAGAGCTGCTTTCGCTTTAAAGTGTTCTCTCCGGGCTGTGGAAATATATCAGGACTTCCGGAGGGGTTTCCTTTGGTGCTTCCTGAGTTTTCTCCAGGGCGTTCTGTCTCCAGGTTCCAGCCTCAGCTCCCGGAAGGGTGGTGGGTGCCACCCTGGCTGACCGCAGCCCTCAGGGGGCGGTCCTCGTCCCTGGCTGCCTGCCCTCCCTCTCCTGTGTGCAGCCTCCCTGGTGCACTGGTTTGGAGGAGCAATAGCTCCCCCTCTCTGGGGAAAAAGTCTCTTCCTGCGTGCAGGCTTCCCTCCCGGGGCTGAGGGGCATGCTCTGACTGCAGGCAGGTAATGGAGGGCTCAGTTTGTCTCACTCTAGGCCTGGAGAGGGAACAGGGAGCTTAGCCTTTGAGTAATTACTTGCTGGGACAGTTACCTGGGGCAATACAGGGTGTGGCAAACGTGGGTTTACCGTTGTTCAGATGCAAAATAATACAACAAACAACAATAATACAAGAATAAATCCTGTTTCCCATACTCACAACTGTAAGCCTACTTTTGTCATACCCTGTATACTTAGCTCCTTTGAGCATCTTCCTTACCCATACAATGAAATCAACCTTTTCAATCCCACCGGTAGGGTTGCCAAACTTTTTAGCCAATAAAAATATAGGATGCCCAGTTAAATTTTATTTTTAGATAACCAACAATTCCTTCCTTCCTCCCTCCCTCCCTCCCTCCCTCCCTCCCTCCCTCCCTCCCTCCCTCCCTTCCTTCCTTCCTTCCTTCCTTCCTTCCTTCCTTCCTTCCTTCCTTTTAGTGTAAGTACATCTCATGCAAATTTTGGGACATACTTGTACTAAACACTTGTTACCCATCTGAAATTCCAATTTTACTGGGTCTCTTGCATTTTCTCTGGTGTCCCTGTCACCAGATTAAATGGTATGTAACCCTTAGCAAGGGACCCACCTACATGCCCTTGTTCATTTCATCACTTCCTTCTCGCTTCCTTGCTACCCCCGACCCCTAGAAGCCAAGCTGATGAGACGTTTCTGTGGAGTTGTCACAGAAATATTGAGATTGTTTTTAGAGGATTGACACCCGCGAAAATGATGACATGATTAATAGAAGAAAAAAAAGCCAGTAATAGTAGCTGTCACTTACCTAGCACTTGCTATGTATCCTACATTGTGCTAATCACTTTCTGTACATTCATTCCCTTATTCTTGACAACAGTCTATGAAGAACACACTTACCGGTGGGAACAGAGACGAATTAGGTATGTAACTTGCTCAAGGACACAGCCAGTGGGTGATGAGCTAGTATATCAACCCAAGCCCTCTGGCCCCGTGTTCTTGCTCTTAAACAGGACACAGTGCTGCATCTTGCCTACCAACTGCCACAGTCAAAGATGTAAAGTTTTTTTTTAAGATCAAGGACATGGTAACCCGCAGGGATGGTTTCACAAAGTAGGTGATAATGCACAGCGAGCTCTGGGAGGGAGGTGTGACTTCCTGGGCTCCCCCATCCCCAAGTTCCTTGAATTGAATGGGTTCAGCTAGGCATGAGGAGCTCAAACCAGGGGGTTCTATTTTCCTGCCTTACCGCCCCCCCCCCCCAAATGTTGTGGAGACCCTAGTCGTGTGCCAGCCTGTCACGAGGTGCAGGAAAGCCCAATGCATCCCCCACTCTTCGTTCAGAGACTGTATACAGTGAGTGTCCCTCACAGGCCGGGGTCCAGACTTGTGTGAGGTTCATGCCTGCAAATCCCAATGCCAGGCCCCTGCAGGTGTATTAATTCACACCCAGTTGTGCCACGATGAGATATCTTCCTTCTCCTTGAGAATCTCCATGATCCTCCAGGATAGGATTTTCTTTCCCTTTATAAAATGAACGCATGTAGTTATTAAAGACTAGAAACATACCTAAAAGTAGATGTGAGAAAATCCGTGTGCCATTGCCCCACCCTCTGGGAAGAGCCTTCCTTCGTCTCTGCTCTTCGCTGTTGCCCAGGGTCTGGCCCTGTGTCCCAGAGGTGCAGCTGGAGGCCAGAGCATGACCTTGAACAGCCCCATGGCCCAGCACCCACTCCACTTGCTTGTGCCAAGGGGGATGAATGGGGACGAGGGTCTAGCAACCAACAGGTGGCATCTTTCCTTCTCTAGCGGCTCTTTCAGACAGGGCAAGGGCCGGGCACCTGTAGCTTCCCGCTCTCAAGGCCAGCACATGGCCCCCAACCGTATCCTCTCCAGCCCATCCCAGGAGCACAGTCTGGAAGTTCCCATTGTTACGAGGGCTGCCCCGGCCCTGTCCCACCTTGTGACCAGGAGTCAGTTCCCAGAATGCTCATGTGGGCAGCACTAGTGACTCCGCCTGGCCTGGAGCCCGGATGGCAGTCCTCCCACTGCTGGTCCCTCCCCCAGGCCCACTTCTCAGTGGTGTGGTCTTTCCCCATTTTCCAAAGGTTAATTCTAGTTCATTCAAAGAGAAACCTGAGCCCTCAGTGTTTGACCATCAACCTATGAACCAGGAGGTCACGGTTCGATTCCCAGTGAGGGCACATGCCCAGTAGGGGGCGTGCAGGAGGCAGACGATCAATGATTCTCATCATGGATGTTTCTATCTCCCTCTCCCTTCCTCTTTCTGAAATCAATAAAGACATATTTAAAACAAACACAAAAACAACAACAAAGAGAAACCTCTCTGCCTGATGTTTCTACTACCGGCTTTTCCCAGTTTTCTGCCATTTTACTTTTCTCCTTGTCCCCTCCCCACAAATCCCCAAGGGGCTCCTCAGCAAGTATTGTTGGCAGGTTCACAGAGGCCCTGGTTCATCCATCAGGGACCAGAGTCCCCACCCTGGTTACGTACTACAGAATCCTTCAGAATCCATAGGAAACAGGTGGCACACTCGGGGGGGAGGGGGAAGTTTGGGGAGAACTTAAAAGGGGACTATGACCAAAATGTGGTCAGGTGAGGGGCGGGTCTGGTTCCCATAAGGACACAGAGGCGGTGTGAGAAGCTTCCTGGCAGGAGCTGCAACCTTATGGAAGCACACAGCCTGGATGGCTCATAGGGAGGAGTCGGGGGGGTGAGGGGGATATCCCAGCCTCACACCCCTCCCTTCCTCTCATCTCTGCTGGGGCAAAAAGCAAGGTGGAGAAGCAGGGAGAAGGGACCTGGAGGGGCACATTCCAGGGAACTAGCCCGTGTCCAGGTAAAATCATTCTCACTAACTTTCCCGTTGGCAAAGTGAGGGTTAGGAATGCCTGTCCCGTGTATGTCCTGGGGTTGTTTTAAATATCAGCTAATAGGATGAATGGTGACAGTGTGTGTTCAGCATGCAGTTGGTTTTCTGTTAATCCTCACCTGAGGATATTTTTGCATTGATTTTTAGAGAGAGTGGAAGGGAGAGAGAGCAACATCGATGTGAGAGAGACACATGGATGCCTCCCGCACGCACCCCAACCAGGGCCAGGGATTGAGCCTGCACCTGCGGTACGTGCCCTTGACCAGAATAGAACTTGGGATCCTTCAGACCTCAGGCCGACACTCTATCTATCCATGGAGCCAAACCGCTTAGGGCCATTATACCGTTTTATACCGTCGTAAGGGATCACTGTGACAGGGAAGCATTCACTGGGTTCCCTTCACAGCGTGAGTCGTACGCATTCTTACTTCTGCTGGAGAGTCTCTGATCTCCAAGGGATGTGTGGGGAAGGGGGAAGAAATTGCAAAAGCCCAGCTTTGATTCTCAGAGCCCTGGCTTAATATTTGTGTGGCACCGGGTGAGTCACGTAATGAGCCTCTCGGCAGCAGAGGTGCACTCCTTGGGCTGGTTTGGGGTTCCGAGGAGAATGGGTGCTGTTATTACTATTCTCCAGCCCCGTGGTGGGAGGGGTGTGAGAGGCCTAGCAGGTGTCCTTGGCTCCGTTATAGAGGCTTGACTTCTAGATGAGTGTGGCTTTCTGAGAGGCCCGGGATGGGTGCTGAAGAGGAGGCAAGGTGTGAGGGCCCCTGTCTTTGTGTACCTAAGAAGGGATGGTGTACAGTTGTACATGGTTCTCTGGAAGGCAGTGAGGCCTGGCTGCCAGCTGCCCCCTTCTCTTGCCCAAGGCACTTGCCAGCAGCACTCCCTGGAGGCCAAAAGGGTGATGAACAACAACTCGAATCAAGTGACAGTGTCTCCACGGGATGTGTCCCATCTCGGAGATCTGTATCACTGAAGATTGCTGAGTGAATGAATGAATGGATGAATGAATGAATGAGTGATTGTTAGTCTGCATTAAGGTTTTCCTTAAGAGAGACCTGGGTGTGGATATTAATTCTATGAGGTTGTGACATCTTGGAGCCTCAGTCTCCTCATCTGTAAATTCGGGATACAACTTATATGGATCAAGCAGTTGCAGGGCTGACATTTGAATAAACCCAGTTATATGATGCGTGGAGAGTGCTGGGTCCATAGAGGTGCCCATGAAGTGCCACTTTCTGCCCTTTAGCAATACACGTGACCGAAGGCGCTGTGGACACAGGCCCCCGGGGCTCTGTTCCTGACCTGTTTGTGTTTTCCACTGGGGCCTCCCTCCCTGTCTCCAGGCCAGGCCTGCTGTGAGCCCCTCTCCTCTCAGCCCTGAGGGACTTATTCTCTCTGGAGAGCACCCCCTCTCGGGTGGCAGCCTCACTCACAGACCTACAGTTCAGGGCAGCATCCCTTATCCCTCAACTGAGCCCAGGCCCTGCAATGGCCCCTAGCTCTGAGGCATGGGGCCCTGGGCCTCCCCCTCAGCTTCACGGACACAGGCCCAGGGGAAAGGAAATACCTCCTAGTAGTAACAGTAACAGCCATTGCTGACTTTTATTGAGTGCTTGCTGTGTACAGGCCCGGATCAGTTCATTCTCCTGGACTGACGAGAGGCACAAGAGAGTGAAGGTTCCCTCCTGGTTCCCAGGACTGGGAGCTCCAGGTTCCCTGTACTGAGTTCGCTCTTTTCTGGGCCACGGCTAGGACGGTGGCCTTCACCGAACGGGGACCGGGAGACCTGGGCTCTTGTTCTAGCTCAGCTACTCCCTGGTGTGTGACCTTGGGCAGGTCCTTGGTGCCCTCAACTATAAAATGTAATGGTTGGACTACACCCTCCATGGTTTTTATTTCTATTTTACGTGTGACTACATAATATTTACAAAAGAGTATATACAATGTATGGGTTTAGTTTAATCAAGACTTACAAAACAGACATCCATTTGCCCTCTAGTAAGCTTAAGGAGACCACCGCCAGTCCCGAGACGCTGCCGCGTGCCTCGCTGTATTAGTTTGCTAGTCCAGATCCACCACAGACTGGGGCCTTACACCGCTAGGATGTGTTGTCAGGTCCAGGTGTCAGCTGGCTTGGTCCCTTCGGCAGCCCTGAGGGAGGATCTGTTCCAGGCCCCTCTCCTAGCTTCTGGTAGTTGGCTGGCAGTCCTTGGTGTTCCTCGGGTTGTAGGTACATCATCTCGATCTCTGCCTTCGTCCTCACATGGCATTTCCCCCCTGTGTCTATGTGTCCAGAGTCCCCCTTTGTATAAAGAAATCAGTCATTGGATTGGGGCTCACCCTAATGACCTCATTTTAACGTGATTACCTCTGTAAAGACCATATAATCCAAATCAGTCACATTCTGAGGTCCTGGGAGATAAGACTCCCAGCATATATTTTGGTGGGGGCGGGGGCACAAGTCAACCCATCACACTCATCCTCACTGCCCCACCCCCCTTGCAGACAGAGGTAACCCCCGTCCAGAATTTTGTATTATTCCCTCATTTTCTTTAGAGCCTCCCTACCTGGGTATGTATTCCTCGCGAATAAAACTGTGTAGTTTTGCCCGTGATCTATGTGAATAGAATCATAAGTCTTTTTCTGCGACTTGTCTTTTTCTGCTTAAAATTATGTTTTTGAGATTCGCCATTGTTTTTGCCTCTAGCTCTAGATTATTCACTGTCAGCGCTGCATAGGATTTCATTATAGGACTGAGCTACAGCTTATTTAGTAGGAATAATGGTACTCCTATGTTTTCGGACAAAACCCACGGTAGGAAAAGAAATTTATCATGCAACACAGCATACATACACACCATATAATAGCTCTGAAACAAGCTTCGTAAAACAGTACCCACCCTTCATATGCGAGATGCGCCTTTTCACTTCATTCCAAAAGGTGGTCTGCCAAACTGACTGCATGAGCACCGACCGCTCGACCTGCAGTGGCTGAGGGCACCCCAGCTCAGCTGCCCCGTGGTTCTGTGCCCGGCAGGCCCAGGGCATGGCCCTGCTGCTCTCACCAGGGCTGTCTGCCCGCACGCTCTTTGGCACGAGCCCACTGTGCTGTCTGGTTCTCATCCTTCCATCTGTTGTGACTGTTGGCGTCTCCCCGCTCCTGCTGGGCATGTTGTAGCTGTGGCCTTGTCCTGGTGCTTGTTGCATCTCACGGGCTATGGCCTGAGAGACCAGACCCCTGGGTACATTAGAAGGGTACAGTAGCGTTACTGATCCAGTCAGGTAGCAGGAGCGAGGGGAGTGTCTGGGACCAGACTGCTTGGGCGCCAAGCTTGACCACTCAGCGTGACCATGAGGAAGACATAGGACTTCTCTGTGCCTCAGTTTCCTCATCTATACAATGGGGCTCTCAGAGTACCTACCTTATTGGGAGGATTAAGTGAGTCACTACATGTACTATCTGTCCACCAGGTGCAGGCCTCATGAGGGCACAGGCTGAGTCTGCTCTGCCTCCAGTTGTGTCCCTATTGCCTAACACAGTGCCTGGCACATAGTGGGTGCACGTCAGTTACCTGTCCATTAAATGAAGGGAAGCCACCCTTACCTTCCTTGAAGAAATGTCTGTTCAGATTCTCTGCTGGTTTTTAGTTGGGTTATGTGTCTTTTTATTGTTGGGTTGTAAGGTTTCTTTATGTAGTCTAGCTACAAGTCCCTGATTAGATATGTGATTTGCAAATACTTTTTCCTGTTCTGAGGGCTGTCTTCAGTTTGAAGCACAGAAGTTTCTAATTTTCATGATGCCCAATTTAATCTGTATTTTCTTTTGTACTTCGTGCTTTTGGTGTCATCTCTAAGAATCCTTAGCCCAAATCCAATATCAGGAGCTTTACCTCGATGTTTTCTTCAAACGTTTTATATTTAGCTCTTACGTTTAAGTTCTTGATCCATGGCGAGTTAATTTTTGTATGTTGTGTGAAGTAAGGGTCCAACTTCATTCTTTTGTAGGTGGCTGTCCCGTTGTTCTGGCACCACTTGTTGAAAAAAACGATCGAATGGTCTGGACACTCTGGCCAAAAACCAGTTGACCATACAGAGATGTGCTTATTTCTGGACTCTCAGATCAGCTCCATTGACCTATAGATCTGGAAAGCCACCTGCAACTCTCACAGCGTACCCTCTCTCTGCCCAGGTGCTCTCTGTAGCCCCAGAGGCTCCCGCAGGGCGCGTTGCCAGGACATCCCACAGCTGCATGCCTTCTCCAAGCAGCCCCTGGAGAGAGAGAGTCACTTCCCACATCTGTCAGGGTGACCACTGGGAGGGCCCAGTGTGACGGGCCCCAGAGGGCACACGGGGAGGGTGCTCCAGAGGCATACCTTCCCTCCCTCCACCCGCAGGCCTGCACATCTCCCAGCGCAGGGTGCAAGGTCCCAGAGCAGGGCCTGTTTGTGCTGATGCCCAGCTCCTGATTGGGTGGATGCCCTTGGTGTGGGCCAGGTAGGAGGGAGCATAGGCAGGAAGTGGCTGTTGGGATGGAGAAGGACAGGGGCCTGCAGGAGGGAAGCACTGGAGGCATCTTCAGCAGGACAGCGGCCTTGGGAGGGAGAGCTCTGCACCCATGGGTAGGCGCCCGAGGCCAGCGAGGCTAGTGTTACCAAGCTTTCTCCCTGGCATAGCTTCCTTCCCTGTTTCGTGTGTGTGTGTGTGTGTGTGTGTGTGTGTGTGTGTGTGTGTGTATGTGAAGGGGGAGGGGCTGGGTGACTTGACCTCCCTCCCTTCTGAGTGCTTATTCCATGAGGTTGTGGGACTTAGATGCATTAAGAGGTCAGGTGGGTCTTGGTGAGTATGTCCTCCACATAGAACTGTCGTCTCACATTGACTCCAGCCAGTGGCTAAGACTCCCCAGGGCAGCCAGAGACCCTGTGGAGTGGGATAAAGAGCTGGGAGGAGGGGGCATGGCGGTAGCCTGGGGACGTTTTCCCTTTAGCTTGCAGGGGGAGTTCCCAATTGATGATGCTTTCCTGCAGCTACAGCAAGAGACGCACCTGCGCAGAGAACCGCAAAGCTGCACCTGTGGAATGCTAAAGAGCTGGGCTGCCTGTGGGTTGAGGGAATGGGGGTGCTCAGCTGGTGGGGTGCTGGCTCAGAAGGTGGGGAAGAGGCCACATGATAGAGGTGCATGGTGCCATCTCCCGCTTCTCCAGATCTAAGGCCTTGGAGATGAGTCTTCCAGAAGTGGCAGTCACTGCAGCGACACATGATTGTTAGGGACCTGGGAGGGGAATCCACTGCTCCCTTCAGGCCTACATCCCGTGGGTCCAGCCCAAAGCAGAACTGGGGGGGAGAGCAGAGATTTCTGTAGGGTGGGTGCCATCTCCTCCCTCTTCATTTGTTCTCCCCACTGCCCGCCCCTGAGTGGGAACAGAGCTGTTTGAGCTGAGTTGGAGTTGCTCACGGCCTGAGAATTGCGTCAGCCCCGCCTGGCAGGCAGGAGCTGGAGCCTGTTGCTATGGTGACCATTAGGCCTCAAACCAGGGAGAAGGATGAGTTAGTCACAGGGTGTGGTTTTCTTGCCCAGTGATGCTGTCATGTGATAGGCACATGATCTGTGAGCCTGTATTCCCAGCGCTTCCACGGGGAGATGTGTCATCGGCTTAGATGGGCATGATGGAGCAGCTGCTCCAAAAGCCATGTGGGCATCGGCCAGCTTGGGTGTGTGTGACAAAGAGCACACGTGGCACCCTGGTCCTTCTGCCTAGCTCAGGGGCAGGGGGTGATTTGACCAAGTAAACCAGGTTCTGTGAAAGGGAGGGGTCCAGGATGCAACCGATAACCTGGAACAGAGGGCTGCTCTGAATCCCGAAACCTGCCCATGCTGCCCCAGGAAATTTTTTCTCAACCACTTGACAGAGCTCATCATCTTACTAAAGATAACAGACTGCTTGGCCAAGCGAGCACAGTACCTCGCAATTCACATCTCTTCTCTCACATTTTGCCTGTAATGGGAAAGAAGGAACATAGTTCATGTTCCAGCTGCATTGCGCACCTGCTGTGTGCCAGGCACTGCACTAGACCCTGTCTCATCATCTTACCATCCCCTTAATCCACACTGGAGTAGGTGATGCTGTTGCATTCTGCAGTGGGGCAAACCCAGGGACCCAGCGAGTTGCAGTGATTTGCCCAGAGTTAAACCTAAATCTTTGGGCTTCAAGTCCAGTGTTCTCTTTGACACCAGATGCCGCTATAACCAGCAATCCTTAGGATGTCCAGTGAAGAAACATACCGTACATCTTCCGGTGGGAAAAAACCATGGCAATCTCTCCCCAGAGGAAAACACAGATCCTGGGTGGGGTTTGGTTGACTGGAGGTATTTCTGATTTGTGAACAGGAAGCAGTTGGTGAGGTCAGCTCAGGGCATGGACAAAGCCCAGACTTGGTATACAGGCAAGTTTGGGATTCTGCCTGAAGCCCTCCAGAGGTGAGGACTAATTGTCTGCTGAGTTCTCTGCAGGGAAGGGTTTGGTGAACTGGTCCAGGGTAGGATGTAGAACCCAAGGAGAACAAGAGCCCCTGGAAGAGCTTGGCAGTCATGAGATCTAACTGGCTGGGCTTATGAGGCATGGTCATAGTACCAACACTCAGGTGCTGCTAGCACTCTGCATGGTCATAGTACTAACACTCAGGTGCTGCTAGCACTCTGCTTGGTCATAGTACTAACACTCAGGTGCGTCTAGCACTCTGCATGGCCATAGTACTAACACTCAGGTGCATCTAGCACTCTGCTTGGTCATAGTACTAACACTCAGGTGCGTCTAGCACTCTGCATGGTCATAGTACTAACATTCAGGTGCTGCTAGCACTATGCTTGGTCATGGTACTAACACTCAGGTGCTGCTAGCACTCTGCTTGGTCATAGTACTAACACTCAGGTGCGTCTAGCACTCTGCATGGCCATAGTACTAACACTCAGGTGCGTCTAGCACTCTGCATGGTCACAGTACTAACACTCAGGTGCTGCTAGCACTCTGCATGGCCATAGTACTAACACTCAGGTGCTGCTAGCATTCTGCAAAGCGCACTTAGATGAAATTACTCATGTCATCCTGCAAGTTTGAAATTACTCATGAAACTCTGGGAGTTTGGATGCTGTTATTTCATTTTGAAAATGAAACAGTGAGGTTAAGTGATGTGCCCAGGGTCACACAGTTGGTAAGAGGTAGAGCTGGGATTCAAGCCCAGGCAGTCTGGCTCCAAAGCATGAGCTCTGGACCAAAATGTTCTACTGTCTCTGCTCTTTTCTTCTGGAAAGGTGTTAACAAGTTAGTTTGCATGGCCCCCACAGGAGTGTGTGTGTGTGTGTGTGTGTGTGTGTGTACACACGTGTGAACGCGCGCACACATCTCTATACCGACAATGGGAGGGAAGGCTCAGGGCTGCGCTTGTGAGCTTCTATGTGTTGATGGCTGCACCTGTGCATTGTGGGAGCCCAGGGAGACCTTACTGTGCTCTTCTTCCCTCCCTGCCTTGTGGTTCCCCGGAGACCGGGTGCCTGCCCTCTCTGGTGCAGAACTGTTATCTGGATTGCTTCCTAACCCCGTTGAAAGGCTCCAGGTTCCCAGGAAGGAGCTCGGATCTGAAACTAAACATGGACAGTGGCCCAGGAGGAGCAGGCAGTGAAAGTGGGAGCACGGTTGCCGTGTGTGGGCTGTTCTCTCATGCTTCTCTTGGTGCTTCGGTAACCTGCGCGCTCCCCACATGATGTGCAGTTGCTTCTAGCCCTGAGAAGATGTCAGCCAGACTGGGCTTCCTCTCGGTGTCTTTCCCAGGGCTAGGATTGTGGGGACAAATAATAGTAATGACATCATTGGTACAGCCATTAACATTACCCACTGCATTACTTACTAAGAACAGTGCCTTTACTTCAGCTAACTCAGTGGTCGGCAAACCGCCGCTCGCGAGCCACGTGCGGCTCTTTGGCCCCTTGAGTGCGGCTCTTCCACAAAATACCACGGCCTGGGCAAGTCTATTTTGAAGAAGTGGCGTTAGAAGAAGTTTAAGTTTAAAAAATTTGGCTCTCAAAAGACATTTCAATCGTTGTACTGTTGATATTTGGCTCTGTTGACTAATGAGTTTGCCGACCACTGAGCTAGCTCATTTAACTGTCACAAAAGCTCTATGAGCCAGTGTTGTTACTACCCTCTTCATTTTATAAAGGAGGAAACTAAGGCACAGAGAAGTTAAGCAAGTTGCCCAAGATCACACAGCTAAAACTGGGATTTGAATTCGGGTAGCCTGGCTCCAGAGCTACCACCCCCTGACTCCAGAGCCAATGCTATACCCTTTCATGGCTCCCAGAGGACGCCTGCAGACCCTGTGTCTCTTCTCTTGTCCCCACTTCAGCGCCTTGACTTCATTTTCCTGGGAGACTGGGATGTGCCCAGTTGCCTGCCCACAGGTCCTGTGCATGAGATGTAGCCTCTGGCATCAGCCAAGTCCTGCTTCTCATGGGGACTATGCCCCTTCTCTTCCACACACATGTTCCGGCATGAAAAGGACGTTTCTAGGAACTCTTCCTGGGTTTAGAGGTAATGGACCCTGAGCCCTGCTGCTCTAGCCTCATCCCACCAGTCTGTCTGCTCACAGATGGTCCCAATGTGAATACCTGGGCTAGGGCAGGTCCGCCAGCCCTGTGGGCCCTGGTGTGTGTCTCTCTCAGCCTGTCCTTCCTGGCCTGTAGTCTATAGCTGCTCTTGTTTTGAGGGCCAAGTTGAAACGTCTCTTTTCCTTTCCACCTGCCATTTCGTCTGCCCCTGGGCCATGTCTGGTCCTCAGCTCGATTCTGCCTTCCTGTGGGAGGGGAGGCTGGCATCGCTTGCTGCCAGGTGGGAGGGTGGGGCTGTGTGGATCTGAGTGGAGGACTTAGGGGTCCCGGGGGGTGAGGGGAAGTTTAATTTTCAGCCGTGATCCCTGGGGGGGGGGGGTGGAGGGGGTTCTGCATGCTCCCGGAGACACTGCCGTGGCCATCGGTTGGGTGTGGGGCAGGTGGAACTCTGCAGTGAGTGCCCAGGTGCTGCTGGATGGGAAAGGAGTAATGGACTTGGAGGTGACAAATGTCTGGCAGCCCCTGCGCAGGGCAGAGCCAGGCTTGTCTTGTGCCAGGAAGTTGGCAGCAAAACAGAAAGGAGCGGTGGAGGTGGAACCTGCCTTTGTAACTCAGAAGGTTGACTCCAAAGCCATTTTTGGAAGTGGAGAGGGCTCCAGGCCTGGTTTAGTCCCCTTGCCCCCTGCTAATTCCCATGAAAGAGTTTCTGTCTCTGGTATTCCTCCTTCCCTGTCTGCCTGCTTTTTAAAAAAAAAACAACAAACACACGTTATATTTTATTCTGTTTTTAAAATCATGGTAAAATACACGTAATTTGAAATAGTAATCATTTTCAAGTATGCAGTTCACTGGCATTAAGTACATTCACATTGTTGTGCCACCATCGCCACCATCCCTCTCCAGGACTCTTTTCATCTTGCAAAACTGAAACTCTGTACCCATTCAACTCTAACACCCCCTTCACGCCCCCACCCCCAACCCCTGGCAACTATCATTCTACTTCCTGTCTCTGTGAATTTGACTAAGTATCTGATATAAGTGGAATCATAACATCCTTTTGTGACTGCTTATTTCACTTAGCATAATGTCTTCAAGGCTCATCTGCATTGTAGCTCCTGTAGAATTTCCTTGCTATTTAAGGCTGAATGGTATTCCATTGTATGCACAGATCACATTTTATCTCTCCCTTCATCAGTGGACAGTTGGGGTGCTTCCACCTTCTGGCTCTTATAAATAATGCTGCAACGAACATGGGTGTTTTTCCCAGTCTCCTTTTGGGCTTACTTCACACATCAGCTATAGGCCATCCTTGGAGCTTGGGCAGGGATGGGCCCACTGACTCAGCCCCAGGACAATGGGTAGGTCACCAGAGGAAGGCTTGGCCCTCTGGTGCCAGCTTCTACCAAACCCTAGCTAAGGATGTTCCGGATTTCCTTCCCCATCAGCCCTCAGAAGAAGTTGCCGGGTTTCTGGTTCTCTCCTGAACAGGAGGAGGATGGCTGCAGTGCGCTGTGAGCCCGGCATGGGTAGTGGTAAGAGAAAGGGACCGTCATGCATTGGGATGTGCATGGGGAGCTTCTCTGAGTCGGGCTGGCCCACTGACCTTACGTGGAGGAGTTGGGGGCATGTTAGGGTAGGCTAGTTATGCTGCAAAACCAACTTAGTCTTGAAATCCCCATGAGTTAACATCAGCAAGGTTCACTGCTTGTTCACACCTGTCCATCACAGGTAAGCAGGAGCCTCTGCCCCACGTGTTCACTCGGGGACCCAGCCCAGTGGAGGCTGCACCATCTGGAACCCACAGCCTTCAAGGTCATGCAGCAGGGGAAGAAGGAGAATGGGGAGTGGTGTGTGAGGGCTGACCAGAGGAGTGGGAGTCAGAAGGTGTCAGGGCCTAAACGAGGGTCTGTGTGTGTGTGTGTGTGTGTGTGTGTGTGTGTGTGTGCGCCTATGTGTGTGCATACATGCATGTGCATGTGCACAAAGAACATAAGTGAGCTGGCCGGTCGAACATTGCCTTCCCCTAGCTCAGCCCTCAGCCGGCTTTGCACCACCTAAAAGGAAAGGTGACGTTTTAGGAAGAGGCCGTCGACCTGGGGAGGTCCTCTCATTTTTTTTCAGTGGGTGACAAAAGGAAGCTGGGCCGGCCAAACCACTGATCCTCTGGAGCTGGGGGCAGGGGAGAAGGACATGAATTTTAAGGTGCCCTCTAATGGCCCTGTTCAGTAGTGGAATTATTTTTAAGGTCCCGGCAGCTTGAGCTGAATGTCAGCAAGTCCTGCCTGATAGCAATGGCAGAGGCACAGGGTGTTTCTGTGGGTGTACGTGTGAAGGGGTGCAAGCAAGTGCGAGTTGGGAATGTCTTGGCTGACTTCTGCAGAGAAGGGAATGTCTTAGCTAACTTATGCAGAGAGCCTGGAGCCTCTTGGCTCTGGGATTGAAGGGAGCCCCTGGGGTGGAGGGCAGGGGTCACAGATTCTGATCCTGGATGCCACCAACGTGCAAGGCAGCTTTGAGAGTCTTATTGACCTCTCTGGACCGTCTATTATTATCTGTTCTCTGAACTGTCCCTTCCTACTTCTCAGCACTAGATTGAGAGTCATTTAATTTTTCATAAATACCCTAAGGACTCATGAAACCATGTATGGGAGAGGGGCTCAGAGGAGGCCATGCATCCCAGGCGAGTGATAAGTGGGATTGGATTCGAAGGTCATTGTCATAATGGTCCTTTGATTCTCCCTCCTCATTGCCTCCTGGCCGCTTCCCCTTCAGCGAGCATTTTTCACCAGCATGTAGGGCAGGGAAGAGCTGAACCTTAAATCACATCAGTCCCGGGTCATTACTTGTTATCAATTCATGGTGGGTCAGAGGGGAAGGAGAAGGCAAGTTAAAGCTGTTAACTTTAATAAGGGTTAGAATTCCTTTAGGATTTGTCAGAGTAACCTCCCAGCCCCAGACCTTAAATAATTGAATTGGTTGCTATGGAAAGAAATTAGGAGGAGTTTTTGGGCCCAGTCGGACAGTTATGGAGCGTCTGCTATATGTGAATACTGTCCTGAGTGCCCTGAATAATAGGCAGTAAATAGGAAAGGGCTGTCCTTGCCCTCCAGACTCCTGCCATCTAGTGGGGAAGCCGTAATATACCAAAGGCCAGGTGAATGTGAACTTGACTTTGTAGAGGAATTTTCTTTTTTGTTTGCTTGATGGAATGCTGTACTGTTTGTGGAATACTCTTGTCCGGTATCTCTGTCCTTGCTCTGCAGAGCAGCCCTGTGGAAGGGGCAGGCAGCGGTGTCATCCCATTTACAGTGAGAAAAGTGGAGGCTCCCAGAGAATGCGCAACTTGCCGGAAGGAAGTCGGCAGAACTACTGGTCGTAGAGCTGGGGTGCCGAGTCTTGTTTGGGATCTGTTCCTATCACTGTGTCTGGCATATAATGTGATGAGGAGTTGTTTATTGGATGGCTGACTATTGCTCATTTACTTCATGAAAAAACTTTTGTCCATTCTGGCAAGGTCATCTGGCCATTTGCACCAATATTCCTATCTTTCCAGTGGGCATCTAACTACCTTTCCGGCAGAGTAATTCAGAATGTTAGGCCCCTCTTGCTGGGGTAGGAGATTATGTCAAAGTACAGAAAGCCATGAACTTGACCCAAAGAGCGGGCTTGAAGCTGTGGCTCAGTTGTTTATCAGCCAGGTGGCCGTGGACAAGACCCAGGACATGTCTGAGCTTCAGTTTTCCCCTGTGTAAAGTGGGAGCGTAATCTCTATTCTGCCATCCTCCCCGGGTTGTGAGGATGAAATGAGATCCCCGCTGTGGGCTTGCTGTGTACACAGAAACACGGTGTGGATAACAGCATTTCTGATGCATCTCTGAGGCCGGAGGCTGATGCAGCCACCTACCCTTCTCCCCAGGGCCCACTGGCAAGCCCCAGCCTCTCGCCCACTGCCGCTGTCCCTGATGCAGATATCCAAGACCTAGGTAGGATTCCTTTGTTTCAGACTTAGGAGCCCGGGCTTCTCCTGATGGCCATGGTCTCTGCCTCCCTCCTGGAGGGAGCCTGGAGGTGGAGAAGGGATTGCATCTCCATAGCAACCAAAGAGGCTGAGCCCAGCATCGGAGGTGGAGCCAGAACCCAGCGCTCCAGCTACAAGTCCGCATCTCCAGGAATGAGCAGCGGAGGCATCACCGCCCTGTCTTCCAGTTGTCCCTTTGCTGAGTTCATTTCCTTGCTCCAGACCTCCCTGAAGGCCTAACGGTGAGGGGAAGCCATCCTGTGGTCCAGGCGGCTGCTGTAGGCCCTGCGTGAATGGGACAGGGGCTGCCTTCCCTGCCTGCCACCATTGACCATCAGAGGAAAGCCCTTTCTGTCCACCTCCTGGCCTCTTCTTCCCAGGCAAACCTCCAAGTCCTTCAAGACTTAATTCAAACCCTGCCTCTTACAAGAAACTCTCCAGTGTCTCTCATGTGGCCCTGCTGATGGCTTCCTGAGCTGTCACAGAGTTTAGTTTCACTCGACCTCAGGGTCCTTGTCTTAAACTGGTAGCTCTCAGCTTTACAGTTCGACATTAGAGTCGCCTGCTGCCACAGCCACCCCACACCAATTCAATATGGGTCTCTGGGTTGGGAGCCAGACACCAGCAGCTCCCAAACTTCCCAGGGGATTCCAGTACACGGGTGTCTTCAAGTTAAAGATTTAAACTGTTCCCAGTGTGGCTCAGTGGTTGAGCATCAACCCATGCACCAAGAGATTGCCAGTTCAATTCCTGGTCAGGGCACATGCCCAGGTTGCAGACTCAATCCCTGGTGGGAGCAGTGCAGGAGGCCACCAGCGGATATTGCTCATCGATGTTTCTTTCTCCTCTCTCCCCCCCTCTGAAAATCAGTTTAAAAAGCACACATATTGGAACCATTCCCTGATGCCTACTGAATGTAGGCTGACCAATGAACCATTAAGTCTGCTGATGGAGGAAGGCCTTCAAGCCCTGGTTTTGTTTTTTGTTTTTCCAGGATGAGGAGATCCCCAAGAGCACTTACTGCTTATGAAGGGGGCCAGGGTAGGAATGATAATAGCTACGGTTTATTTAGTGTTGGTCCTGAGCCAGGTGCTTTACATTGCATATATTTTCTCATTGCAATTCCACAAAAAACTCATAAGATATAGTCACCATGAGTTAGCCCCTGAGCTGTTCTCCCACAGTCTCCCTCCCCCACTGCCATCATCCGTTCTAGGGCAGAAGATAAGTTATCACCTAACATCATCCTTCGTGCCACTCCTGTTGGGAGGGCAGGGCCATTCCGTACGTAGAACTTTACCCTGCACTCACAGGTTCTTAGTGTCCAAGAGGAGGTTGGAAAGATCCCCCAAGCCCCCTCAGCATCTGTTTTGGGGTTGGGGGTACCAGGATGTATTCTGGCTGTGTCCGGTCATTGGTGCCAGATAGTCTTAGGAGATGGTTGTAAACAGCTCAACACCTGTGTGCCTCCAGCTGTTCGGGCACCCCCTTCTCCCACTTGGGCCTATCAGAGCTTAAGATGGTAGAAATGAGGGTGGGTCATTTGGGTTTGAACCTCCCCCAACACAGGTCAACTCTTCACATTGCCCACAAGAGCATGTCTCCATGGTCTGTCATTGTTTGGCTCAGATCTTGTCATCTGGCATGGGCTGCATCCCTTACGGGCTTGGAATAGATAACCCTGTGTTCACATGTGGCTTCAATCTGCGTGACTCCTAGGAGATCCGGAGGTCGTGGGATTCCACCTGCATTGTAACTCAACACAGGAACTTATGCATCAGGAGGGGTTATCTAAAAGTTAGAGATATTTGGCAATGATGTAGCTGGCAAGACCCTGCAGCGGGTATGGTCCAGATCAGTGGTCCCCCCACTGGGTCCTGCCTAACTCTTCGCCCGACTCAGGAGGCCCTCGTGTGCTGGTCTGTGCCCACTTCTCCAGCACTGTCTGCCCCCTCACCCTCCTGCTCACTAAGTGTTCTAGCTGTGCCGGCTATTTATAGGCCCTTAAGGGGCCCTGCTGTTTCACACTTTGTGCCTTTGCCAAGCCGCTTCTCTGTTGCCTAGAACTCTGCTCATGTCCCCCATCTGCCTGGCAAGCACCCACACATCTTTCAAGATGCAATTAATTATATTAATAATAGCAGCTGAGATTTACTGGGCGCTTGCGATGTTCTAGGTCTTTGTGTGCGTTATCCGGTTTGATCCTCGAAGCATCCCTGTGTGCTCAGTCCCTTCGTCACCCACTTTCACGTTCATTGGTTTAACTGTTCACTATCCGTTTATAAGAGGTCGCCTGGTGCCAGGCATTCTTCTGAGCATGAAGAGGTTAGACAGGGATGGAGCCTGGATTGGAACCTGAGCCGAGTGACCCGGCATCCTTGGTCTTCGCCACAGCAGCACAGCTCCTCCCTTCGAGTATCACCCAAGCCCTTCCAGCCATCTCCTCCCCCACACTGTTGCCCGCTCCCTCCTCTCTGCCTCGCCTCTGAGGTACTTCTGTCATAGCATCTAGGATGTTTTGTTGCTTATTGGACGGCCTTTCTCTACTGGGCTGTACGGACATCACGTGGGAATGTGTTCATTTTAAGTGGCAGAAAACTCAACATACACATAGTGGGCGTATGTGTCCCACTTCGGGAGGAATGAGATAGGCTGTTTGTAGTGTGGCTCAGCACCTCAACACCAGGGAAATGGCTCTGTTCCTTCTTGATCATTTCCTCGTGGCAGCAATATGGCCACTGCAGCTCCTCCCATCATAGCTGAGTTCAAGGTGGGAAGTCCTGTTTTACTTAGCAAAGCAGAGGCCTTGCCAGAGGTTCTATTCTCCTTGGGTCTCACTGATCAGAACAACTCTGAATATTTGTTTTAATCCTTACTGATTTAATAGAAAAAAATGCAAAAAATAGGAGTTTGCATTTTCTTTGATTATGTGCGCACACACACACACGGTGGATATTTGTAGTTCTTTTTAATTTTCTGTTTATTTTCTCAAACTCATTTAGAAAGTTGAGGTATTCATCTTTTTCTCACTGATTTGCAAAAGTGCTTTATGTATTCAGGAGACAGGAGGTTCACAGAAGAAGGATGCAACTTGAGCTGGACTTGAAAGCTAAATAGCATTTCACTGTGGACAGGGGTGGAGAGGGTGTGCTAGGTAGAGGAACAGCATGTGCAAAGGTCCAGAGGTGGGGAACAATGTTGTGTGTTTGGGGACTGTATTAATTTCATAGGGCTGCCATAAAAAAAAAAAAAGAATCACAAACTTGGTGACCCCAAACAACAGGAATTTATTTTCTCACAATCTGGAGGCCAGGAGTCCAAAATCACAGTGCTGGCAGGGTCACCCTCCCAGCCAAGGCTCTCGGGGGAGAATTCTTGCCCCTTCCAATGTCTGGTGACTCCATGCATTCCTTGGTTTTGGCAGCATCCCTCCAACCTCTGCCTCCATCGTCACATGGCTTCCTTCTGTGTGTGTTTTCTCCCTTCCTGTTGCCTATAAGAACACATCATCAGATTTAGGACCCACTGAGTTCATCTAGGATAATATAATTTCAAGATCCTTGCCTTAATTGCACCTACAGAGACCCTTTTTTCCCAAATAAAGTCACATTCACAGGTACCGAGGTTAGGATTCAGATGCATACATTTGGGGGCTACTATTCAACCCACTACAGGGATCTAGAAGATGTCTGATATTACCGGGCAGCAGAATATGACCTTGTAAAGGTAGAGTCACTGACCATGAAGGGCTTTGAACTGAGGAATTGGTGCTATACCTTGAAGCGAATGGGGAACCTGTTAAATTTTGAACAGGGGAGAGAGTGTTGGAATTGTCCTCATAAGCGTTGGTGAAGGTAGAGAGGAGGATGAGTAGTGGGGATAGTTCGGGGTGTGGGAGATGAGGAGCAGGAAGAGGGAAGAATCTGAAATGTCGCCTGGTTTCCCACATGAGTGATGTGGCATAGAAGGTAGAGATGTTCAGGAACCAATCAGAGAGATGGGTCTGCCACCCAGACCTCACCCTGGAATGTAAATTAGGTTTGGGAGAGGGAGCAAAGTAGGAGTGACAGGAACCCGGGGATCACCAATTTCCCCCACTACTTTATTATGAACAATTTCAAACATACTTAAAAGTTTGAAGAATTGTATAGTGAACACCCACATACCCATCATCCAGAGTCTGTAATTACCATTTTTCTATACTTGCTTCATCATACATCCATCCATCCCTCTGAACATCACCACCCATCTTACTTTTCATGTGCTACAGAGTAAGTTCCTGACATCCGTGCACTATACTTCAACACATAAGCATGCATATCATCAGCTAGAGTTCAGTATTTAGTGAAATGCACAGCTCTTAAGGGTACTGTTTGATGAATGAATCCACCGGTGTACCCCAAGTCTCTCTCAAGGTACAGAACATTGCCCTAGTTGGTTTGGCTCAGTAGATAGAGCATTGGTCTGCGGACTGGAAGGTCCCGGGTTCGATTCCGGTCAAGGGCATATGCTCGAGTCGCGGGCTTGACCCCCAGTAGGGCGCGTGCAGAGGCAGCTGATCAATAATACTCTCTCATCATTGATGTTTCTATCTCTCTCTCTCCCTCTCCCTTCCTCTCTGAAATCAATAAAAATATATTTAAAAAGATACAGAACATTTCCATCACCCCAGAAAGTTCCCTGTGCCCCCACTCCCAGAGGCAACCACTATTTTTACTCTTTTTCAACCGTAGATTAGTTTTGCCTGTCCTGGAACTTCATATAAGTGGAACCATACAGGATATGCTCTCTTGGGTCTGGCTTCTTTCACTAAGTGTGAGAGTCTGTCAGAGTCCTTTCTGTTGTTGCATGTATCAGCAGTCTGTCTCATTGCTGAGTACTGTTCTATTGTAAGGATATATAAGGAATACCAATTATTAAATATGTTTTTATTGACTTTATAGAGAGAGAAGAAGGGTGAGGGAGAGAGAAACATTGATGAGAGAGAACCATTGATCGGCTGCCTCCTGCATGCCCCCTACTGGGGATTGAGCCCAAAACCCTGGCATGTGCCCTGACCGGGAATTCAACTGGAGACCTTTCAGTGTATGGGATAACGCTCAACCAACTGAACCACCCCGGCCAGGGCAGGAATACCAACTTTTGAAGGGTGGGCAAAGGGTCTTAGAAGGAAAAGTGAAGGCACAAGGAAAAGTGAACCATCTGGATCAGTTACAATTAGGTTTGCCTGCATAGAACATAAAAACTAAATAGCAGTGAACGGGCTCTTTTTCTCTGTCATGTAAAATAGGTCCGGTGGTGGACAGGCCTGGGGTGATACGGTGGTTCATTGTGCCGTCGTGGGCCCAGGCTCCCAGCTTTCTATTCAACTATGTTCAGTGCTGGCTTCTATCACCTCATGGTCTAACGCGCTTTCCAAACTAGCAACGGAAGGAGGAAGTGTGAAGAGGACCAAAAACAAACAAACAAACCAATAAAACATACCTTTCAGCCAAAACAACCTCTTGTAGCAGCCTTTCTCAAAGCTCCACACATCTCCTTAGCCAGAACTTAATCACGTGGACCATCCCAGTAGGAAAAGTAGTCTTGTAGCGAGCCACTGGGCACACCGCCACCCTAAACATAATGGCACTTACATTACTGGGAGAGGATGGATGTTGGTTGTCATCAGCCTCCTGTGCCTTCTTTCTTTCGAGACCTGGTGGCCAAGCCATGGTCCACTCAGCATTCCCATCCGTGGCCTCTCATCAGCGGAAGCCCATGCTTCGCAGGTTTCCATCCTCCCACCTCCCCAGGGTCCCTTCCTTCTCAGACGATGGTTTTCTCTGCCTTTCCTGCATTGCTTTTCCTGGTGGGGGTCTCCTGGGTCCCTGACCCTGGGCTGTTGGGATGTATGGAGGGTGCAAAGAATGGGGAAGTATCAAGGAACATTTGCAGAGACTTCTGGGGGCACTTCCCTCTATTCCTGAGCCCCCCCCACCCCCCCTCCTGTAGCTAGCACCTCAACTCTCAGGCACCGCTCCTGTTCCTCTTTGGTCAGCCTCCCCTGACAGGGAGGGCCGTAGAGGATTTCTCTGAAAGGTTAGGGATATTCAGAGGGAAAGAGATGGCATCTGGAGATAAACTGATAGACCTGGGTTCAGATCTTTTCTGGGCAAATCCCTCTGTGATCTTGTCTGTAAGTTGGGATGGTAAGAGCAGCCTCGCAGCTGTGGCTGGGAGATGAGAAGAGCAGGAGATGCAGGTGCATGGATGCCACTCTGATGAGGCTGAATTGTGCACACAGGGGGAGGCTGGCAGAGACCTTCCCGCCCTGTGGGGGCCCCGCCAGCTGCAGGCTGTGCTGTAGAGGCGAGCCACACCACTTCTCTATTGTCCTCTCTACCTCTGCCCTGGGGAAAGGTTCTGAGAGTCAGGGAGCTGGTCCTGTGACCCCTGGGAATTGGTCAGCGTATAGGAGGGTCAGTGTGGTGTGGCCTGCTGGAATCTGAACTGCTGGCCATCACTAACACTCCTGGCCTTGACTCCAGGAGTAACAGGGGAGCCTGGAGAGATGACAGGTAAACATGATGTTTCATTTCCTCCTTGTGCTTTTCCAAAGTGAGTAGGTCTCAGCAGCCAGCCTTGGGCAGACTGGATGCTGTGGCTGCTCTGTTTCCCTCCTAACCCTTGGAAATAGCAGAGTTGGCTCACTCCCGGCCAGCCTCAGCCATAGGTCCTCCGGGGTGGTGTCCTCCGGAGTGGTGGAGCCTATCTCCCGGGTACGTGGCCCTCACACAGCTCAGCGGCCGGATTCCTAGGTTCTATGCTTCTTCACACGCGTGCCTATCCTGGGGAAAAAAGAATAGCCATGTCCCTTGACAGCTTAATGGGCTGTCAGCACAGGGACTGGAGAGTCGGCGGGGACAGGTGCAGCGAGGCTGGGGAAGCTCTCAGCTGCCAAAGGGCCAGATTGCACGGAGGGTGGCTGTGGCCAGGCGCCTGGTGACCTGTTGATGACACCATTCTCAGGCTGCTGGCTGCCCGGGGACTGGTGTTAGGATTGAGGAAGAGGAGTGGGCCGAGTGGAGAACTTGGCTCAAGCCTCAGACCTGAGACGGGGCAGTGCGTTCCTCTGTTCACTCGTTCTCATCGCACATATTTCCCGAGGTCCTGCGGCGTGTCGGCCCGTGGGCGCTGGGCACACAGTGATGATGAGACACCCAGTCCTGCCCCAGGGGATTAGGGACACATGGGCAGGATCCACAGGGCCAGTAGGAGGCCCTGAGCTGTAGGAGTTCTGAGCTGGGGCGCCAGGGAGCACATCCCGGAAGAAGTAATGTCCGAGCAGATGATGGGACAGGCTTAGCCAGGGGCTGGGAAGTGGGGGACGTGGGAGGGCCCCTCACTCTGCTGTAGGAGAGACCCCCACTGGTGGGGTTTGACCAGAGGCCTTTCTGAGGTGCTGCCCTGCGTCCCAGGGTGAGAGTGTCTGTGCGTGGGCTCTGGAGCCTACGTGGTGCTGGCAGCCAGGGGGGTTACAGCTCGACTCCCCTAGTCTTTTCTTCCCTCCTTCTCCCAAGGAAGCCTGCATTGAAATTATAGAAAAGCTGGCTTTTAGGAGTCTGTGCTCAATCGTGTCCCTGCCAGGCCTCGGTGCCGCCTTCTCGCCCACGCTCTGCCAGCCTTGGGCTCCGTCCTGCACTAGGCCTTGTTCAGAGGGGTTAGGGCTCCCTTGGGTGCCATTCCTCAACGCCCCACCCCGAAACCTGCTCTGTGCCCTCTCTCCCAGGGATCTGGCTCAGCATACAAATGGTACCTTAGGAGGAGGGGCCCAGGAAGTGACATCGCTTGGCCCGCCCCCACCTCCTTATTCCCTATAAAAAGCAAAATGGTGACTCAGAGGAGAGTTGGAAGCGTCCTGCCTCCTGCTCCCACTGTTAATTCTTAAGACTTGGAATTAGGCAGGAGGCAAAGGAAACAGCAGCTTGAAATACGCAAATACGCAGCTGACATGCTATTAAGCAGGTGGCAACAGCAAAACTGCTCCTCCCCGGCTCCCAGCAGCCCCTGAACTGCTGGCGCTCCCCAGCCCTGCACGAGGGTCCGGCCCCCTGTGCAGCCCCTGCCGGGCCAGGCTGTGGATGCTGCGGCCAGGAGCATGGCAGCCGGGGGCCGCCGCCGGCGCCCACTGCGCTACCAGTCCCTGGCAGCCCTGGTGGAGGACTCTCAGTGGCCTTTCTTGTTCCTTGTCTCAGACTTCAGCTACGGGGCAGACGACTACGACGCAGAGGGGAATGAAGAGCAGAAGGGGCCCCCGGAGGGCTCAGAGACCATGCCATACATCGACGAGTCGCCCACCATGTCACCCCAGCTCAGCGCCCGCGGCCAGGGCAGCGGGGACAGCATCTCCCCCACCCCACCTGAGGGGCTGGCACCTGGGGTAGGTACACCTGCTTTTCTTTCTGGATTTGGGAAGAGAGGGCTGTGAGGGGAGGGGGGAGGCAGGCCTGGGTGTCACGGGCCAGGCTCTGCTTGGGATGCTACTGGGGACCTTTGGCACTGGCTGTTTTTGGTGTCCTCGTCATCTCTTTCCAGCCCTGGATGCCGGCAGTCTAGGCTCCCCTCCCACAGCACCTGCTGCTCCCTCTGCCGCCTCTACCAGCCATCTGCTCCCCCTGCCTGCTGGGCACCCTCACCTCTTCCAGCTTCTTCTCCGGCGCCTCTGGACAGACGGGGCCTTGGGGAGGGCGCAGGCTCTTTGCTCTGGGCCAGGGCTGGGCAGTGGCTGCTGTGACCTGCCGGCTGTAAATGTACACACGCCCGCTCAGCAGGCCAAGGCTGGCTCAGTGCTCACTGTGGGGTGGAGTGAGCGGCTTTGGGACCATTTCCTGAGGCCCAAGGGCCACAGCCAGCCCTCTGGAAGGGAATGAGCTCTCATGGTGTCCGCCTCCACTCTTGCCGACGGACGGGAGCTCTGCTCCGAAGGGAAGCATGTACAGGGAATATTAAGTACGTGCTCTGAGACAAACCCGGGGGTAGAGATGCGTGGAGGGTTGCAATCCTTGTAATTGATGCCGTTCCTGGCCACAGTCACTGGCTGTCTCTGGGCCCAGCTTGTGCACGAGCGTCTGAGACAAACGAGATAGAGCAAACGAGACAGAAATTCCTGGGGACTGGTATTCTGAAGTTGGGGAGAATCAAAGCCGCTCCTCCATTTGGGGGGCACTTGGAGTGTCTGGTCCTGCTGAGGAGAGGGCTTGCTCAGGTGTGTTTGGTGGGGGTCCCCTTTCTTCCCTCTAATACCCCCAAAGAACAGTCGCTGAGATGCTGTGAGATACTTGTTCCCCTCCTACAGAGCCCAGCACCCCTCACCCCACCCTGCAGCCAGCCAGGGAGGGCTACCTGGACTCTACCATTTCTTGAGATTCTCCCCCCCGCCGCCCCCCGCTTCCCTTTCTCCCAGCCTCCCTTAGCCACCCTCCACCCCTTTGCCAGCTCACCCCCCCTCTTCACACACTGGGGTGGCTGTTATAGCCTTCGGCAACAAGGGCCTTGGCAACCGACTTCCCACTTGGGGGAAGCCACATTGTTGCCATGGCAACGGAGACCTAGCTCCCTGGCTGCCAGGCAGTGCAAGTTTGGGAAGGGAAGGGTGGGGGCAGGTGGGAGGTGGAGGGGATGCAGAGGGTGTTGGTCAGGTCCAGGCCCCCCATGGCCAGCACTCTGGTGTGTCGCTTTGTGGTCCTAGGAAGGGTGGTAAGTGAGAGACAACCATATTGGACGTAGAGGGCGGGATTTTTGCTGCTGGTGGAAGAGAAAGTATTCTGGGACCTGAACTGAGGCCAACCGGGAAAGCAAGGGGGAGACTGGCTTTCCATCACTGCCTTTAGGTCTCTATCACACAGGGCTCAGAGACACTCCCCCTCCACCCCGGGGGACTCAGCTGTCACCCTCACCCGCTGTGAGCAGGTGCAGGGAGAGTTGCTGTAGGCCACAACACAGGGCCAGGAATGCTGACAGAGTGGAGAAGGTGTGGCCAAATAGAGCCACTTGCTGAAGAGGAAAAGTGTCTTTGCCATTTCCTTCTCTCCCTGCCTTCCTCCTCGCTTCCTGTCCTGGTTCCTTCCCTCATCACATGACCACCTTGTAAGAGTGCTTGTCCATCAAGTTTTAGATTCCCTGGTGAAAGGTACAGTCAGGTACCTTTCACTCTCCCGTGAAACAGGTCACAGGAACGTGAAAGAGGTCACAGGCATCGTGGGAGGGGCCCCTGCCTGAGCTCTGAGGCCTCCGGCAGTGACTTCCTTCGGCTTGTGGTTGCCCATTTTGCTTGGTGGCTCTTGAGGGAATAACTTGGTTTGAGGACTTTGAAATCCAGGGATGCTATAGTGACAACTGACTGCAGTGCTTGGGAACCAGAGGGCTGAGGTGAACACCATTGGCTGGAAGTCATGCAAGACAGGGGAGGGAGCATCTGTCTAGCTTGGGGAGCTTATGGGAGATTCCGGCCCAATGCACCTCCTGCCTCCCACCTTCCCTCCTGGAGTTGCATTTTTTTTGTCCTTTCTACTGTGTCACTGGCCCCATCTAGTGGACTCTGCCAGTATTGCTATTTACATTGTGGTGCTGGAGAGGGCTGACAACCTCTTCCTGTGTACTTTGGGGAGCAGTTCAAGTTTTTTTAAAAAAGGAAGAAGACAAGGAGGAAGCGGAAGAGTGAGGAGGGAAAAGAGAAGAAGAAAGCAAGCCAAGGTTTCTGCTACTTGGCTCAGCTCATTTGTCCAGGCAGGTCCCCTCCTGGCCAGGCTTCCTGTAGGGGCCTTGGGAACCCAGGGGCCTTTTAGACCATGTCAGATGACGGTTCTAGCCTCTGGCAGTGGGGCATTCCACACCTAAATATGCCATCACCTTGTGCCTAGAAGCCCAAAGTTTGGTCTTTGTGTTAATCAGGATTCTCCAGAGAAACAGAACCCATAGAATACAAGAAAGAGAGAGAGAGAGAGAGGTTTTTATTATAAGGAACTAGAGGCCCGGTGCATGACATTTGTGCACTGGAGTGGGCGGGGGGGGGGTCCCTCAGCCTAGCCTGCACCCTCTCGCAGTCTGGGACCCCTTGCTCCTTACCTCCCGCTACTGCCACGGTTGCTGTGCTCACCAGCCCCGAGCCTGGCTTCTGGCTGAGCAGCGCTCCCCGGGTGAGAGCACACTGACCACCAGGGGGCAGCTCCTGTGTTGAGCGTCTGCCCCCTGGTGGTCAGTACGGGTCATAGAAACCATTCGTTCAGTTGATTTGCATATTAGGGTTTTGTTATATAGGATTGGCTCACTCAGTTACGGAGGCTGAGAAGTCATAAGATCTTCAGCCAGCAAACTAGAGACCCAGGAAAGCTGATGTATAGTTCAAGTCTGAGTCTGGAACCAGCAGAGCCAATGGTGTTTGACTAGAAAGCCAGCAGGCTTGAGACTCAAAAGAAGGCGATGTTTCAGTCTGAGTCTGAAGGCTGAAAAAGACCCATGTCCCAGCTCAACAGCCAGGCAAGATGAGTTCCTGTTTACTCAGCAGCCTTTTCCTTCTATTCAGGTCTTCAACTGATTGGACGAGGCTCACCCACATTAGGAAGGGCAATCTGCTGTACGGAGTGAAATGTTAATCTCATCCAGAAACACCCTCACGGATACACGCTGAATAATTTTGTCCAAATGTCTGGGCACCCGTGGCACACTCAGGCTGACACATAAAATTCAGCATCACGGTCTGACTCTTCCAACAGCCCAGAGAATGGAAGGAACACGAGCTCTGATGGAGGCACATCTGCTCTTTAGCTGGGAGACGTTGGAGGAGTGTCATAACCCCTCTGAGCCCCAGTTTTCTCACCTCTAAATAGGACTAACTGCCTGGCTGGTGTGGCTCAGAGGTTGAGCATCAACCTGTGAACCAGGAGGTCATGGTTCAATTCCGGGTCAGGGCACATGCCTGGGTTGGGGGCTCAATCCCCAGTGTAGGGCATGCAGGAGGCAGCTGATCAATGATTCTCTCTCATCATTGCTATTTCTCTCTCTCTCACTCACTCTCTCTCTCTCGCCCTTCCTCTCTGAAATCAATTTTAAAAAAAATTTTAATAGACTAGCCGAAACCGGTTTGGCTCAGTGGATAGAGCGTCGGCCTGCGGACTGAAGGGTCCCGGGTTCGATTCCGGTCAAGGGCACGTACCTTGGTTGCGGGCACATCCCTGGTGGGGGGTGTGCAGAAGGCAGCTAATTGATGTTTCTCTCTCATCGATGTTTCTAGCTCTCCATCCCTCTTCCTTCCTCTCTGTAAAAAATCAATAAAATATATTTTTTTAAAAATTTTAATAGACTAACTACCTGAGAGGATAGACTGGGATAGCTCAGGTGAGGCCTGCAACATTGGGCCCGGCTCACTGGGGTGCTCAGTCCTTGGTGACTGGGGCCCACAAACTTTTCTCACTGGCTTTTAGAGAAGTGGGAAGCTGGAAACAAAGCAAGGGCCCAGTCTGATGAATGTTTGCTGGACAGACTGAATCTGCTTTAGCAACGTCCCTCCTGGGGTTGGATCGGTCCTGCCCAGTGTGGCCAGATGAAGCCAGGTCTCCGTAGTGTTGGCAGGATACACACTCTTCACTCCCCAGCACTCCCCTGCAGCCTTGCTCTTCCACACAGCACCCTCACTCCCAGTGTGAAACCTAAAGCCCTGCTTTGCAGATACCTCACTCTCCCCAAGCCCAGGCCGAGCAGAGCTTCCTGCAGGGCCAGACCACTGACAACTGGTGGTTCAGTTCAGCTGAGAGTGAGCCCTGGGAGGAGGGGCAGACTCTCCAGCTCAGCTGACGACGGGGAGGGGGGGGGAGGGGGGGGGTTGGGCGGGCATGCACATCCCTCTGCCAGGACCATGGTCTTACAGAAAAGCTTGCTCCCTGCACACAAGCTATGGAGTCTTAGTCTACCCTCTTGGGAGGTGCAGTAAAAAGAGGCCACAGGGGAGAGAGAAAAGCTGGGTGTTATCTCAGTGCTGCCCCTTTCGGCTGTGTGACCTGAGGCATGTCAGTCACCCTCTCTGAGCTCCAGTTGTACTCATCTCTAAAGTGAAGATACTGAGCATTTTCTCCTCCTGACCTCACACAGCTGTTTCGAGGCTTCCCTGAGACAGAGCGCTTTGTGAATTGTCACGTCTGCTTATAACTTAACTAGGAATTGCTCAATGTCAAACTCATTCTGTAGTTCCTGTGATACCCACAGCAGGTCCAAAGGGGTCTAATAAAAGGCTGCACTGAGCGGTTCCGCCTCCAACTTGCAGGAAAATCCAAAGATAAGATAAGGATGGGGGAGAGTCCAAATGATCACCATCGTCGTCCTTCTCATCTCCCGCCCCTTCTCCTCTTTCTCATCTCCCGCCCCCCTCCTCCTCCTCCTCCTCCTCCTCCTCCTCCTCCTCCGCCTTCTCCTCCTTCTCCTTCTCCTCATCACAAATACTTAGATTTTCTCTGAGCCTTTTACATGGGTGGCCTTATTTGAGGCCAACCACAACCCTACACTATACAGTAGGTACAGTGATCATCATTTTACAGTTGAGGAAACTGAGGCTCAGAGAATTGACTTAATTTGCCCCAGACAAGCCAGTGGCCAGACGTTTAAACTCGGTCTTTCTGACACTGGAGTTGGTGTGGTGCTGCGAGGTCCGGTCAGACAGCATCTCCCTTGGGAAGCTCTTACAGCCCATCCCTGAGCCCTCCACTGTCGGGGAGACACACAGTTACGGCCCACATCATCTCCATGGCCCTCGACAGCAGCTCCCAGGAGGGCTCCTAGGGGTGCTCCCCTCGTGTTTGTGAAAAGGAACTGAGAAGCCCCTGAGATGGCCAGGGAGGAGGAAGGGAGGGCAGATGCAAGCTTAGGGGATGAAGCTGGGGCAGATCTCTTCTCTTCCTCGGTTCCTTCTGAAGACTTGGGGTTTGATATTTGAGGTGACAAAACAAGGAGTTTGCTACTAGGTGAGTGGAGAAGCCACGTAGAGAAGCAGGAGCATCTGCGATTGGGTCCCAGTCTGCTCCCTCTCAGTGTTCCAGGCCTGGGTGGGGAGGTTAGCGGCTCCTGCGGTCTTTACGCCTCCCGGCATTTCCAGCTGCAGCCAGAATCAGAGACATGCGTGCTGTCCTCAGGTCGCCAGCCTCCTGTCTGAGCAGCCTTGCTCCGGTCTCTCCCTTTCTGGATCTTTGATCCTCGTTGCAAAGAGGAGACTAACCGGCCCCTCCTACGTGCCAGGTGCTGTGAGAGAGCCCATGGGCCTCATTGCCACCTAATGCCTCCATCCACTTGGGGAGCCAACCGCGTAGTTTGTAGATGAAGAAACTAAGACTCAGGGCCGGGGGGGGGGGGGGGGGCAGTTCCTTAGCTTGTCTTAGTTGAGAAGCAGGGAGACATAGTGCCCTGGTGGTGACCCTCAGCTCCATTGAACAGGGGCCCTCCCTGTCCCATTAATATTAATATTGCCCACCTGGCTCGGAGCTGGTCTTCCCTGGTGAAGCACACCTGGCCGACCTGGAGCCTCACTGTCTGGGATCTGCTCCCCGCCAGTGTGCTGGGATCATAGTTCATGAGTGTATTTCACATCTGCCAGCCAGGCTGCTTCCAAAGTCACATTTATTCAGGGGCGGTTTGCTGGTCTCCGACAGGCTCCAGGCACTGTGGATATTAAGGGGCACCCAACCAGACCCCGTCTCTACCCTTGAGCCCTGGAGTCTTTGGGGCTGGGGCAGGGAGGCTGACTGACCCACGTAGTCACACCAGGAGGTGCTGAAATGCCCCTGGAACAAGTGCTGTGGAAGCCCTTCGAGGTACTGGCCACACTCAGGAGAGCCGCCAGGTGGCAGAGGCTGCATGGCCTGGGGCTCGTGCCCGGGGCAGAAGGGCAGAGGACGTCC
Source organism: Corynorhinus townsendii (assembly GCA_026230045.1). Lineage (NCBI taxonomy): Eukaryota > Metazoa > Chordata > Mammalia > Chiroptera > Vespertilionidae > Corynorhinus > Corynorhinus townsendii. The sequence goes on from JAPDVU010000009.1 coordinate 34,217,691, forward strand.
CATCCGCAGACTGGCTCCTATCCCAGGGACTCGCTGTTTTCCATCATCGTCACCTGCTTTCTCCCCTAGTGGGTGCTGGTCGGCTTTCTCTATGTGGAGGGCCGCACAGACCCCTCCCCTCCTGCCTGTGTGCAGGAAGAAGCAGAGGAGTAGAAACTTCCATAGCACTTGCTGAATGCTGGGCACTGTTAGAGTACTTTATAGATATCGACTCATGGAGTCCGCACAACCTTGGGAGGTAGGCGCCATCAGGGCCCCATTTTACAGGTTATGTGGAGCAAAGATGTCACCGAACCCTGCTAAGGTCCCACAGCTGGTGAGTAGGTGGGGGTACTTGAGCAGCCAGAGCACCCCTCGGAATCGCTCCCTGGATGGGACCTAGCTCTTCAGGAGCCCCTGGCCCTGGCTGCTCTTGGACCTTCCCCATCCCTGCTCTAGTCCCTGTGGCTCTGCTCGCAGTGGCATTCCTTCCAGGCAAAGGTCCCCCCTCTAGAGGGCGCCACCTTGGGGATTCAGGGGAAGGAGAGAGGCACAGAGACCTCATTGCTTGGAAAGAGGTTAGAGTTGCCTTGAGCCATTTCCCACTTGGCCATACTCTGCCCTCCCTTCTCCCTGGCCCCCTGTGAGGGTGTTCTCTTTAAGCCCACCTTGCTGGACACCGACTTACCATCAGGTGTGTGAGCTGAGGGAAGTGCTGGCCCGCTCTATTTGGCACTGACTGGTAAATGCTCCCCCACCCCCTCCTCAGGGCCTGGTTTCTGCTTCCGGAGTGTGTCTAGAGCAGTCTGTGCTCTGGAAATGGCCAGGTAATTCTTTGCCGTGGGAGCTTGTCCTGTGCATTGTAGGGCGTCCAGCAGCTTCTCTGTCCTCAGCCAGTAGCAAGCCCCAGTTGTGACGACCGAGGTCTCCAGACGTTCCTAAACGTCTCCTCAGGAGCAAAATCACCCCTGGTTGAGAACTCCTGGCCTAGAAGGAGGTTAGAAACCTGGGGGTCTGGGACAGTAGTCCTGGAGGGAGGAGTCCTTCAGGGGACATTTGGCATTTACCAAGTGGGGAAAGGTGGGTGTGCAGAAAAGATGTATCCAGTGGCAGTGACCCCAGGAGGCTTACAGGCAGGGTGAAGGTAAGTCAGGGCATTCAGGTTGCCTAGATGGTTTCTAGGAAACTAGTTTCTATTGAAGTCGGATCCTAGGGCTAAGGGGGAGCCGACAGTCACAGCGTCCTAGCAGGGCTACATGGTAGGGAGGGTGTCTGGGCAGGAATAGGAGGGGACTGCTTACTCTGCGCCCTTTTATACTCATTGCATTCAAAGTATTGCCCTATTAAAATGAAAGAAGATGGTCCTGTATTGCCCTGGAGGACAGGATAAGAATAGAGTTAGCATGGGGTAAGATTTGAGTAACTATTAAGGATATTTCAAGTGTTAAACTTGTCTACCAGTGGGACAGGTAATCCGCTTCCAGGCCTTGGAAGGATTCAAGCAGAGGCTGGTGACCGAGGCAGAGAGGAGATTCTCTCTTTGGTAGGACTGTGTGACTTTGGGTTCCCTTTAGCCCTAGGAGCCCACACCATATATATATTTAATATTTTATTGATTTTTTTTTTTATAGAGAGAGAAAGAGAGAGGGATAGAGAGCCAGAAACATCGATGAGAGAGAGAGACATCCATCAGCTGCCTCCTGCACGCCCCCCACTGTGGATGTGCCCGCAACCCAGTCACATGCCCTTGACCGGAATCGAACCTGGGACCCCTCAGTCTGCAGGCTGACGCTCTATCCACTGAGCCAAACCGGTCAGGGCTACACATCATATGTTTTTATAAGAATCACCCACTTAACCTGAGCCCTTGAATTATCTCCTTGGGAGACCCTTTGTCTCACCCTGTAAGCCTCCTGGGGTCATCTCCACTTGGCCATATCTGCCCTCCATTTTTCCTGGTCACTTCCCACTTGGCCATAATCTGCCCTGTATTTTCTGAGCACCACTTTAATAAAAAAGTTTGTATTGATTTTAGAGAGAGAGGAAGGGAGAGGGAGAGAAACATCAATGAGAAAGATTGGCTGCTCTTGCATGCCTCCTACCAGGAACTGAGCCCACAACCCGGGCATAAGCCCTGAGCAGGAATCGAACCAGTGCATGAGACGATGCTCAGCCAATGGAGCCACACCAGCCAGGACTAAGCATCTGCTTTTTATGGTTCTGGACGCTGGACTTTTTATGAACAGGGCTTGCCCCTTTCCCCTTTGTACACACACACATTCAGTGAGAGAGACACACAATTCCTCTATTTCAAGGCCATCTGTGCAACAACCTTGAGAGATGTACAAGTCTGAGGGGGGAGTCATGTGACTTCAGGTGGGGCCAATCAAGGAGGAGAGCATGGAGGAGGCAGCCTCAGAGAGGAGGCAGTGTTCTGCCCGGGCACTGGTCAGGAAGGGCATTCTAGATAAAGGTGTAAGCTCTGGGGAAACCTCTGGAGATTTAAGGGAAGGAGGATGGTCTGGTATGGCTTGGGGACTGAGCTCATTGGAAGAGGTGGGAGGTGTAGCTGGGAGTGGGCTCGGGCTCCCCCGTTCTGGACTCCCCCACCGCTGCCGAAGAAGAGAATAGCTGGTGCCTACTGAGGGCTTGACTCATGTGTACTTCCCTGTGTGTCCTAGTCCTCACTGCAACCCTGGAGTTGGTGCTATAATTACCCTCATTTACAGAGGAGGGAACTGAGGCCCACAGAGTTTGAATGACTTGCCTCGGGTCACACAGCTGGCAATAGGCAGAGAGAGGATTCAGACCCAGAATCCAGGGGAGTTTTTTGGTTTCGTTTTTGTTTATTTGTTTTACTATACAAACAGTGTCATGTACTGGCTTATACTCAACATTTGCTTCATGTAGTTGAACTCTGCTTAACAATTTTTGGAATGACTTCTACTACCACAGAGAAAGAGAAGGCAGAGGGAGGAGCACAGTTATCAGGAAGTGGGTGAATCTGATTCCATCTGCGGCTGCAGCCAACTCCGCCTGCCCCTGGCACTGGCCCATGGAGGCCAGTTCTCGTTGGCCCAGGGTATACTGAGCTCCAGAAATTCTAAAAGTGGGGCTTGAGCTGCCAAGAAAGTTGAGAGGCAAAGAGGAGGGAGGGAGAAGGGGCTGTAAGCCCAGGACAAGGCCCAAAGGTGAGACTGTACCTGGTCCTTTCAGGGGATGGCAAGCAGCAGAGGTTGTTGTCAACAATGGGATCAGTTGAGTCATAGGCAAGAGCCCACTGCCCTTGTTTGGGCTGGCGTGGCTTCCTGCTGGGCCCAGGGTGAGCAATGTGTTAGAAAGAGTAATCTGATGTCAGCGGTAGAAATGTGTTGAAGAATGGCCCTGTCACTTCCTGCTTAAAACCCTTCAGTGCCTTCCCTTTGTCATGTTGTAATGCTGTCTGAGCCCTACCTGACATGACCACTTGACCCCTACCTACCTCTGTGGCCTCATTACCAATCCCTCCAAGGAGAATGTGAGCCCTGCAAGCTTTGCCAGTTTTGTAACAAAACGTTTGCTTGTTGTAAATTCTAGTGCCTAGAACTGTGCCTGGCGCACAGTGGATGCTCAATAAATATTGGTTGAATGAATGAATACTCGCCACCCACACTGAACTCATTTCACTTTGCCTCACACTGTCCTGTCTGCCCCCCAACCCCCACGGGGTTGGCTAACCCCTGATCATTTTTAGGTGTGTTTTAATGTTACCTCCTTCCGTGACTCCCCCTTTGCTCCATCTGCCTGTCTTGTGCTCCCAGAGCTCACTCTACTTTCCCAATCATAGCACTTACCCCACTTCTTTTTTTAACTTCTTTATTTTCCCTGATTACATCACTGACAATTCTAACTTTACAGAACTGTATAATACAGAAAGTGAAAGTCTGAAGTTCCATCCTACAAAGAAAACTTCTGTTAAGAATTGGTTCTGTTTTATGTGTCTCCTTATTTTTCCACGTGAGGTATTATATAGATAGATATACATAGATAGACATATAGACATATATGTGTGTGTATGTAAAGTGAGATTGCATTTCATACTATTGGTACTGTTAATGAAATTTGTTCTTATTTTACTTAACAAGTGGACAGCTTTGCATGTCAGTAGTTAAAGATACACCTCCTTTTTCTTTATGATTATATGCAGCATTTTATGAATGTAATTCACCTAACCAATCCCCTTCCGATAGACAGTTGGGCTGTTTCCGGTTTTTTACACGTATAAATACCAGTGCAGTGAACATCTTTGTACATAATCTTTGCGACTTCATAGAAATGTTTTTGTAGAAAATCACTTAAAGTGGGGTTGCTGAGTCATAGGGTGTGAATGTTTAAAATCACAATAGATACTTCCATATATTCTTTCTGAAAGAGTTGTACCTCAGTGCTATCGTTGTGAGGTTGCGCGCGCCCCCCCCCCCCCCCCGCCCGCACTGCCTTGGGCTCACAATGTCAGTCTGTCCCTGAGACCGACAGCCCCATGGAGGTAGATGAAGTGTCCTGTTTGTGGCTGTATTTTGAATGCTAGCACAGTAGGCAATTAATAAATACTTGTTGACCAAGTGGGTTAGGGAATGAGGGGATGGAGAGAAAGCCATGGGGTTGAGGTAGCTTTGAGAGTATGGGCTTGCCCAGCAGTTGAGCATCGACCTATGGACCAGGTGGGTCACAGTTCGATTCCCGGTCAGGGCACATGCCCGGGTTGTGGGCTCCATCCTCAGCGTGGGGCATGCGAGAGGCAGCCGATCGATGAGTCTCTCTCATCATTGATGTTTCTATCTCTCTCTCCCACTCCCTTCCTCTCTGAAATCAATAAAAATCTATTTTTTAAAAAGAGAAGAGAGTGTGGGCTTGGTGAATGCCCCTGGGGGAGTCCACACCCCTCACTCTCCAAGGTGTAGAGCCACTTCTCCAAGGCCATCACCTGCCTCTTTTCTCTTCCATCAGCTGAGCTTCCTGGAGTTCCTTACAAAACGTTTTCCTTTCTCGTCTTCCTCCCTTTGCCTGGAAACCCTCCCCCTTTTCAGGATGCTGCTCAGAAGCCACTCTCCTGTGAAGCTTTTCCTCTGAGGCTGGGTTAGTGCCTTTGACCTGTGGCCACAGTGTTGATTAGTGAGAACACTGCCTTGTTTGTTCGTGTCTCCTTCACCCCCTGAGGTTGAGAGCACTCTAATGGTGAGGGGTCTGTCTCCCAGATTGGAGTGTTTGTAATGCCAGGCCTTCTCTGGGCATGAATGAACGAATGTGTGAACAGCGAGGACAGGCAAGAACAGGAGTCAGAATGGAATATTACTGTGGTTGTACAGGTGTGAGATGCTGCAAACCTTGATTTGGGTGGTGGCTTTAGAAAAGGGAAAGAAGGAAGGCCCTGGCCAGTGTGGCTCAGTTGGTTGTGCTTCGTCCCGTGCACTGAAAGGTTGCCAGGTCGATTCCAGTCAGGGCACATGTCCGGGTTTTGGGCTTGATCCCTGGTAGGGAGCGTATAGGAGGCAGCCAATCAATGTTTCGTTCTCACATTGATGTTTCTCTCTCTCCCTCTCTCTCTAAAAATCAATAAAATACCTTTTTAAAATGAAAAGAAAAGAAGGAAGAACCAAAGGGACTGGATAAAAGGGATGTGGGGCTTGAGGGAAGGAAGATGGTGGCCCTGCCAACAGAAGTGGAGAAGCCAGAAGGGGAAGCCCATGTAGGGAGGGGGAGGGGCCGATCGGTCTGGCTCTGTGGAGCTGAGGGGCGTGGACGGGACTTCCGAGTGAGGAGATCCAGCGGAACAGCACAGATGCCACATTCAGAGCTGAGCAAGCTGCTGGAGGTGCCGGTGGTGAAGGACTAGCAATTGCCTAGAAATGAAAAGGGCAGAGTTTCTGAGGGCAGAGTAGAGGACTGAGGCCTGGGTTCTGAGTGGGTGACCACACGTATAGGAGGCAGGAGGAAGAAGGATTTACCTGCCCGAGTGGTCAGAGGTAGCCCCAGCTCAGTCATGGAAGCTGAGGGATTTGAGAATGTCCTGACTACAGAGGGGTAGAGAGGGAGGCCTCTGATTTTGGAAAAAGGCAATTTAGGGGCCTTTGGAGTGGGCTGCTTCTCTGGAGTGGAGGATCAGGACCCGGGCTGAAGTAGGTGGAGCGTGGTGGACCCAGGGAGGAAGCTCAGGTCCAGGGCTAGTGGCTCTGGGCATTTGCAGGGGAGAGGGAGGAAGCATGTGAGTCACTTTCCCTCCATAGGGTGGGGGAGTCGGGGGACAGACTGAGGGCATCTGAGTGGAGTCTGTGTGCCCAGTGGAGCTGGAAGGGCATTCTAGTTACTCACTGGAATTTCCCGCTGACAGGGATGGGGTGGCGTCGAAATGCCATGGATATTCAGGAGCAGCTTCAGAGAGGTCTCAGGGTTAGGGGAAGAAGTGGATATCAGTCTCACCATGCTGAAGAGGGTCAGGGGAATGGAGATGAGGACACTCTAGGACAGTGGTCGCCAGCTGGTGGTCCGTGGACCACTGGTGGTCCGTGAGGTCCGAAAGGTTGGCGACCGCTGCTCTTGGAGACTTCTCAGGGCACGGCCTGCTCCCTTGAGTGAGGGGAGGGACACAGGAGGGCCCCTGGGCTTTTAGGCCCTTCTCCAAGGCCACCTGCCTGTCTGACCATAGGCACAGCCTCTGCCATGCACTTGGAGCCTGTAGGATGGGAGTCAGACACTGTGGCACAGAGCCCTGGTTTGGCACACTTGTGTCCTGGGGAATGCCAGGCCTGGTTGTTCCCAGGCTCTGGGAATAGCCTCATCCTCCCAAACCAAATGAGGAATTGTGGCTGAAAGGGCCCTTCACATGTGCCCTGGCTATTTATAACCAGCTCGGGCAGGGCCTGGGGAAAACCAGTGAGTGAGAGAGGGGGCGGGGCATGGGGCGGGTGTGCCTTTGTGGAACCCTGTCAGCCCAGAGGGCCCAAAGAGCTACTCCCAATCCCTTGCATTTCAGCTTTGGTGATAGGGAGGAGCCTGTCACTGCTGAGGACAGGTTCTCTGCTCTAATAGAATGACAGGAGCCCTTCCTTCCCCCCCTAGAGCTTAGAGCATCCACAGACTTTGGGGGAGAAGGTAGGATAAGAAATCATGCCCATTCTTTTCTTTTTCCCTCCTCTCTTCTCCTCAACCCTCCACCCAGCTTGGAGGCTCAGCCAAGGGCCCTGTGTTCAGCTGAGGTTCCCACTGGAAAGGAGAGGTGATGATACCAGGTGGGCCAAGGATGGTACATGGTTCCCCCTCCTTTGGAATGCATTTCCATGTGAGGCCCAAAGAGTTTGACTCTTCATCTTGGCCACCTGATGGGGATGTGACATGTGCATAAGGAGGCTGGTGGTAGGCACAAATGTGAAATTGATGGATAGCTCCGACACTGTATCATTAAGAGCCACAGTGGCTGGTCCTGGCAACTGTGTACTGGGAGAGAGAATTGTGAGCTGGAAGTATCAGGACCATTACAAGGGAATCCCTGGCTGGAGATATGCTTGAGGGGCTGGTGGGAGATGGGGGCGGGATGGGGGTGGGGGGGAGGGCGCTTGAATGGGGCTGGAGCTTCGGAGCTCACCACCCAGAATCTTGAGTTTTCAGTTGATCTACCTAGTTGGTGGCACCTATTATACAGGCTTATAAATATAAGCAGTGGGTTGGTAGGGTGTGAAGCTGAATTTGTTTCCAGTGAGGAAAGGGGACAGAAGGAATATTCAGGGAATTCCCTTCTCCTTCCCCATCCCCTTCCCCCTCCCAACCTTCTCTCAAAGAAACAACCAGATGCAAGAAGGCAGCAACCTTGTCTGTGGGCCTACTTCAGGACACAGATACGCATTTCATTTAGACCACACCATGGTTTATTTTTTAAAATTAGTTTACTTTTAAAAAAAAAATTTTTTTATTGATTTCAGAGAGGAAGGGAGAGGTAGAGAGAGATAGAAACAACAACGATGAGAGAGAATCATTGATCGGCTGCCTCCTGCATGCCCCCTACTGGGGATCGAGCCCGCAACCGGGCATGTGTCCTTGACCGGAATTGAACCCAGGACCCTTCAGTTCCCAGGCCGACGCTCTATCCACAGAGCCAAACCGGCCAGGGTTTAAATTAGTTTACTTTCAATATTATTTTGTCCTGGTTTCAGGTGTACAGCCCAGTGGTTAGACAATCATATACTTTACAAAGTATTCCTCCGATATTTCCAGTACCCACCTGGCACCACTCATAGTTACCACAATATTATTGACTGCACTGTGGTTTTTATAAATGCAATTTACCTGTCATCATTTTAAAATCGAGAGGTATCACCTAAGAATCCAGATTTCCAGCTTCTCTTTAACTATCCAAGATGGGGCAGCCATCAGCTGGACCGGGGCTGAGTGGCGGTTTCTTCAGTTCACCTGGCCCCCACCTGGCTCATTTTGCTGATTGATCTTATCTACACTATTTCGGGTGCTCTTATCCACACCATCATGGGTGCTGGAGTTTGCAACCTTTGCCCTAGGTGTTGTGTTGTGAAAGAGTTTTTTCGAGTCCTGCCCAAAACTCCTCCCCCATGAGAGTGGGTGGATGTACCGTCTCTGAATCCAGGCTAGGGAACCAGAATGTGCCCTTTACCCTCCGGATGGATTCAGCTTTTGTAACTGTTGAAGCAGCAAGGGAAGCGGGGGGGGGGGGGGGGGGGGGGAGATGGACAGGCTTGGCCATAGTTCCTGTCCTGGATCACCCTCTTCTGGTGTGCGCTCTATTGGGCCGAGGCCCCTCCTTTTTTTTTTTTTTTTTTAATTTCAGAGAGGAAGAGAAAAGGGAGAGAGAAACATCAATGATGAAAATCATTGATCGGCTGCCTCCTGCACGCCTCCTATTGGAGATCGAGCCCATGACCTGGGCATGTGCCCTTGATCAGAGTCGAACCCAGAACCTTTTAGTCCGCAGGCCAACGCTCTATCCACTGAGCCAAAACGGCTAGGGCCCAAGGCCCCTCTTGAGGGAAAAGAGCCCCAAGAGGTGGAACGCTAATCTCAGCAGCATCTGTGAGTAGGAGGTGTGGCACCTCCCACTATCCAGGTGGCCCCTGCTGCAGACCCTGGCTGGTACTTAGGCTTCCGTTGGTTGCAGCGAGGCGGTCAGGCCTTCTTTGCACAAAGCCTTGTTCCCCAACCCGAGGTGGGCTGGAAACTGGCTTCTCACTCGGCCTCCGCCTCACCTCCGCAAAGGTGTCAGAGCCTGAGGCAGAGGTGAGAAGGGACTCAGGCTTATGGGGATCCAAGATGACACTGAAGTGGGCCCGGGTGGTCCGCGAGGCTGTGCGGGCAGCTGCTCCCGCGCTCCTCCCCCTGCCGGCTCCCGCCCGGCCCTGGAGAGGGGCTGTAAATAAAGCCTGTCTCTGGGAAGCCGACCTCCCCTTGCGCCCGGCCCGTCTGCGGCCTCCTCGCCCCTCCTCCGCGCTCCAGAAGCCTCCGCCAGCCGGCTGGCCCGGTGACCACAGAGGGAACAGCTCCACCTCGCAAGTCAAGTTGTGCATTTCCTGTGTATTAATAGCAAACGCGGACCTCGGAGCCCAGAAAGGGCGGGATCGCCGGGGCCGGCGGCGGCGGGGCGCCGGGACCGACCTCGCGAGCGGCGGCAGAGGAGCGCGGGGCCCCGCCTGCGCCCGGCCCGCGCGCACAGCAGGAAGGGCCCGGCGGCCGCGCAGGGGCGCCTCCCGCTCCGCCCGCGCGCCTTCCTCCACTGACAGCCCTGACATCGCGGCGGCGGGGAGCGCTGCCTAGAGGCGGCCGAGGCCCACGGGGCTGCCCCAGCGGACCGGTTTCCCCTTTCTCAGGGCGGGACGCGCGCGAGGCGGGCCCGCAGCCCGGCGCTCTGGAGGGCTGGGAAGCGGCTGCAGGAAAAGGTTCATAATGGAGCCTTTCATCGGGAGCCGGTGGCCAGGTGCCAGGGCTGACTCCGGGGAGGCCAGCATGCTGGTTTAGGCCTGCCCTGCACGCTCTTCCCCTCCCTGCGCGCCTGCCTCCCTCCGGGGCGGTGGCGGCGACGGCTGCTGCTGCTGCTGCTGCTGCTACTGCTGCGTGGACCCTGCTTCCTGTTTGCCCTCCGCGGCTCCGGCTGCCATGGAAGAGGAAGAGGAGGCAATAGGCCTTTTGGACAAGGTTCTGGAAGATGAAGATGTGTTTCTCCTGGAGGAATGCGAGCTGGGAACACCGACCAGCCCTGGCTCAGGGTCCCCCTTCTTGATGGCTGTGAAGGTGGGAATGTGACACGCCCTGGATGCTTGTTGAGGGAGGGGGCAGGGCGAGCAGCTCTCAACCACCGAAGCTGTGTGCGGGCAGAAATGGCTGATTGGTGCACAAACCTCGCTCTGCTTGAGAGGGACTGGCGCATGCCTGCGAGGGGATGAGAGGGGCTGTGCACTCGGCAGCTGCTCCTGGGGGAGAGGTGCTGTGCCTGCCTCCTCCCATGGACCAGTTGTCCTCAGGGGGAGTGGCCGCTGGCTTTACCCGGCCAGCTGTGCTTGGGGCTTTCACTGGCGGTGACATGAGTCACCTGGCGGGTATGGCAGTGGTGTGAGCCTGCTGCCCCAGAGGAGCTGGCTGACTTAAAACCAGGAGGCCTTAATTCATTGTTTCCATGGCAACAGTGGGATAAGTGCACTTAGGAAGTTCAGGCCAAGGGGGCTACTCTCTTTCTAGCCAGGAGATTTGGTGAGTCTGGGCTTCGGCAAGAGAGCATTTGGAGGGAGGGAGGGAGGGAGGGAGGGAGGGAGAGCACCAGAGGTCACTGAGCTTCCTTGAAGGAAGAGGATTGGAGTTGCTGAAGAGGGGGAAGGTGACAGCTGGCTCTGAGGCAGAAGCAAGGTGGGTAGGCACTTTTCCTAAGGCGGGCATGTGTGGGAAGCATCTGCTGGACCCCAGCCCACCCACTCGGGCTGTGGGCACTCTTGGCAGCAACACCCCTGTCCTGTCAGAGAAGTTGCCCTAAAGCTAGAGCAGGAGGGGCGTGGCTGCATCAGTCCCCTTCTCTGCACCTCCTCCTCAGGGCAGGGTTCCCTCTAGAATCCACACTGTGTTGCCTGAGGCATGGCACACTGACCGACCAACCGACCAACCAAAGGTCTTCCTTTCTTTCCCCCCACTCCTAAGAGCTCTAACCTCAGCCTTTTGCTCACCTCCTCGCTGTTCTGTGGCCAGAAAGGAGGCCAGTTAGGAAGTATGGCAGCGACTTCTTAGACTGCAAGCCCGGCTGCCTGAAAAGAGAGCACCCATCTGTGGGGCACCCCCGAGGGCACAGTGCACAGAGCACTGTTGTGGGCAGGAGGCTATCTCGAGCCTCTCTGGACCTCTCATCCCTCCTGTAAGATGGGATCACGGCCCTGCCCCACCCACATTACAGTGTGCTTCCGGGAGGAGCTAATGGAGGTAAAAATAGACTGCAGCCCAAGGTAGATGGCTGAAGTGTGGAGCTTGGGTGGAGCGTAGCTGAGGCCTGGGTGCAGAGCAGTGAGGAGCTGGAATGGGTGGTGGCTGGTGCCCCACCCTGGCTCTCTCTTCTGGAGCTCGCTCCGAGCCCTGAGGGTAAGTCATGTTCCTTATTGGTCCCATGAAAGCCTCTGTGCGTAGGGTCTGACCAGCCTCCCCATCATATATGGGGGCCACATATATGATGGTTTTAGGTGGCGCCTGGCCCCTAAAGCAGGATGGGAAAAGTGTGATTATGAACCAAGAACATAGCATGTGGGGTTCCTAATGGACCCTCTCTGAGAAACCCTTCCCAGCACAGATGGGATCTGCTGATACGCTGCCATATGGGTCCACCCTTACTCTGGACTCTGGCTTCTACCTGAGACTCAGCCATATTTCATTCTGCTTGGGACTTGAGGCATCTGCCTCTGCTCTATCCTATTCTTGAGGGCAAGGGCCACCTGGTGTTCATTGTGGAATGCTGTGCAGTGCTGGTGCTTGGCTGGTGCCCAGTGAATGTGTGGAATGAGCGAGGCTCGATGGGGCTTGCAAAGGGTGTACCATGTGCCTGGCCTTGTTCCATCTCAAAGGTGTTCTAAAGAGACAGCACATGGATACCAAGAGGTCCTGGGCACACCTCACACTCAAAACGCCTCGCCTCCCCGATCCCTGTGAGTCTTCCCCTCTACCTTGCTGCCTCGGTGTTCTGGACTTGTCTCCAGCGTGGGGGAGGGGGCCTTTCATGAGTATTGGGGGTTTCCAGGCCTCTTGTCTCATCCTGAACACCTCTAGGATGCCTTCCTCCTGCCCAGGCCAGGCTGTCATCAGAGGGAGAAGACAAGCAGGGTGGCTGGAGATAGATGGTGAGAGAGCTCATTGATTCATTCAACAAACACTGTCAGGTTGTGTTCTATTCAAAGCGCTTTCTGGCTGGGGGTGGGGAGCGGGGGATGAGATGAGAGAACTCAAAGGTCACAGTTCAGGGTTAGGGGCAAGTGTGCAGATCATAGCAATATAATGAGAACGTAGCCAGGGCCACTGAGAAGGGTTCTGATAAAAGGGGACTAAATTCAGAGGAGGAGAGATCACTTCTAGCTGTGCACCCATGGGTGCACGTGTGTGGTCAAGGGGCATTTCTGGAGTGTGTGCTCCTGCCCTGGGCTGTGGACCGTCTTGGCACGCTCTTGCAAGATAGACTCTTTTCAGCAGCTGGTAAGAATCCAAGACAGTTCTCTCTTTTCTATTACTTTGCTTCAGCAGTACTTACCTTAAATAGCTGTCATGTTCCTTGAGCATATGTCCAGACGCCAGGCCTATAAATCAATCCTGTTTTCAGTGGCATTTCCAAGATACTTCATCTTCTTAGGGGACAGAAGTGAAGATGGCAGTGATTTTCTCCAGAGCTGGGGGTGGGGGTGGGGGGGCTGCTATGTCTTTCAGCCCGCCCTTCCCTTTGAGGAGTTAATGATCTATAAACAAATAATAATGTGAATGCTGATGGCAACATCACCTCCCAGCTGTGAAGTGTTGCATACTTTCCAAAAGTCTTTGATACAATTCTATTTAAAGGTATGGAGGGCTAATAGGGTCCTTGCGATATAAATGCTGCCATCTAAGGGAACTCTTTGTCAGGAATAAAAATCCTTTTATAATGCGGATTAACCCCTCAGGTGTCATTCTACGCCAATTTTTAATGGATTGTCTGAAATGCGTAGATCTCTGTGTCCTCTGCCCAGGTCTCTTCTCCTTCAGGGGCAGTGATGGCCGTACCTGTGGCTCCCACGCGGATGTTTCCCGAAGTGGGGGCCACATATATGCTGTTTTAGGTGGCGCCTGGATATGTATTTTGCACTTTGAATAGTTAGGTAGGTATTTTAACGCATGTTAGGGAGAATATAATTTGTGCATCTTTCCTATGATTTCAAATGTTATACATGGGATAAGGCTGTGCTTTTAAGAAGTCAGTTATAAAGAACAATGTTAACTATTTACAGTGTTAAGTAAATAGTAGTGAGTAGGACACAGCTGCAAAGGTGGGATACGAACAACTGAAGTTTGGAAACATTGCTGGGTCCCAGGGGGCCTGTCAAAAGCGTCAGACCCCTGGGAGCCCAGAATCCAGGGATCCTCCCTTAGGAGAGTGGACTTTGGGTTTCGTCTGTCCCCCAGCAGTTGCCCCTGTCCTCTCTGCTCGTTATTCTGCTGAGGAATTTGCTGGCAGACACCTCCCTGGTATCTAGCTCTGAGGAGAGGAGAGAGAGTGGTGGGTGTCCCTGCATTGTCTCAACCCAGAGGAGGGCTGGCCTAAGGCTGATGCTTGGCATGGACACAGCTCCTGAGCGCAGTGGCACCTGCTCTGAGCAGACCCCGCTGGGTGCTCGTGGCAAACTAGCGTGGTCCCTGAGTGGAATTCTGAGGACGTGGAGCCGCGTGGCCTAAGGTTCTGACTCACAGGCAGCTCTGCCTCTTCAGTCCTCCTGTTGCCTTGGAGGAGATCACAGCTCCTGAACAGAGTGGCTTGGCTTGGCCTAGAACTAAACCTTTGAGGGCTTTTTTTAGTCCCTGGTGTAGTCGACTAGGCCAGAGTTGGCCACGCCTTGCTTGTAGAGACTGTCCCTGCCAGAGTGACTTGAGCTCTTGGATTTGGGGCCCTCAGGCCAACAGACTGTGGGACTGCAGATTGTGTAAAATGCTGGGGATGAAGGAGCCCACCGTGGCTGCATTTCATAAGCTCCCCGTGGGGAGGAAGTGGGGATGGTGTCACTGAGAAGGCAGCTTTCCTGTGCTGGGGAACCTGAACTCTTTAGAGAACTCGCCCTGGAGATGCTGGCACGTGGGCACCTCTGGAGGGCTTTTTGGGACAGAAATTGTCTCCCTCACTTGTATTCCCAGTACCTGGCACCTAGTGAGGTGTGAATGAGTTAATGTTGAGCCCTGACATTTTATGAGATAAGAACAGCCCCAAAAGGGCCCTGGCTGGGTAGCTTAGTTGGTTAGAGCATCATCCTGATAAATCAAGGTTGCCGGTTCCATTCCCAGTCAGGGCACATAAAAAAAATCAAGCAATGAGCCCTGGCTGGGTGGCTCAGTTGATTGAAGCATCGTCCCATGCACCAAAGGAAGGTTGCACTTGGGTTTCCAGTTGGGGCTCATGCCTGGGTTGGGGGTTCAATTCCTGCTTGGGGAGCCTGCAAGGGGGGGTGGGGAGGGCAGCCAATTGATGTTTCTCTCTCTCTCTCAAAATCAGTAAAAACATATCCTCAGGTGAGAATTTAAAAAAAAAATCAACCAATGAATGCATCAGTAAGTAGAACAAAAAATCAATCTCTCTCTCTCCCTCCTTTCCTCTCAAATCAATCAATTAAAAAAAATTTTTTTAATAGCCCCAAAGGATTAAAGAAACAATTGTGAATGTCCTGATAATTCTGAACCAGGAACATGGGTCTGAGGAAAGCAAAGAAAAGATGAAAGAAGTTTTTGGTGATAACTGGATTTAATTTCACATCACCTCCACCCTCATGCCAACCCACACTTCAGAATGAATGAGACCCAAACTGGAGACTCTCAGGGGTGACTCCTTAGTCCCTTTTGAGGAGCCCTTTCAAGATTGGACTCTGAGGTGGGAGTCTCTTAAGGAGGGGTCTTACTGAAGGGGCTGGCACAGGGGTCTGGCTCATGCCAGGGTGGATGAAGGCTCACGGGGGCTGTGAATCACCAGGTCTTCGCTCTGGTCCTAGTCCAGCCAGCTCTACTGTTCAGCTCACAGTGTTCCCCGAGTGACTCTCAGGCCCTCAGACAAACCCTTGGTTGGCAGGAAATAGGAGGGGAGTGGGGTGCAGCAGGAGAGTGCTGGCCCCTACACGGAGGGAGAGTTCCCAGGTGTCAGGCTGGGAAGGCAGCAGGCTGGGGCCCTGCTCCGAGCTCTGATCTTGCTCCTTGGAGGGTGTGCTGCCCTGCCAGGTGGACAGCTCGGAGCCGCAGGCAGTTTCCACTCTGTGACTGGGTAGAATAATGATAGCACCTTTCAGGTTGTGGGACTTCAGTGAGTTAATCCATGGAAAGCACTTAGAACAGTGCCTGGTACTTGGGAAGGCATCAATAAGTAACCACTGTCCTTCCCTAAAGCGTGGCCGTGGCGTCCACACTAGTTTCCTAATGTCACTGCAACAAATGACCACACAGTGGATTAAAACAACCCATTTATTCACTTACACACGTCTACAAGGGCCAGCTGGCCTGCATGCCTTCTGGAGGCGCTGGCGGAGAGAATCCGTGTCCGTGTGTGCCTTTTCCAGCATCTAGAGGCCTCCTGCATTCCCTGGCTCATGGAATGTCTTCGGAGCCAGCAGTGTGGCATCTTCCGGTCTTGCAGTCGGTCTGTCCCTCCCTCCCTGCCCTCTCCTTCTGTGCTCATTGTTTCTCTGACCCTCTTGCCCGCCTCTCACAGGACTCTTGTGATACATAAGGGTCCACCGATAGTCCAGGATAACTCATCTAAAAATCCTTAACTTAGTCATATCTGCCAAGTCCCTTTTGCCATATGCGATCTCATAGCCACAGGTTTGGGGGTTTGGGGTGTGGACCTCTTTGACATGACATTGTTCTTCTACCACTGGCTCAGATACCATTCCAGAAATGGGGTGAGGGTGGGGCAGCAGCCTCCAGCTCAGATCTGCTCACGGGCCAAGGATCCGGGTTCACCTGGGGAAAGGGCCGGCCAGCATGTGAGCACACCAGGGCAGGGAAGGCAGCTAGGTTCCGGGAAGCCTTGCTTCTCAGGACTTGGGAAATTTCTGACAGCTTCGCACAGCTCTCCCAGACTATGCTTAGGGCGTGCTGTTGAGGCCCCGAGAGGGATCTGCTTGAGATTCCAGGTGAGCATCTGATGCTTGAGAACGAGTGAGGACATTATCCGAGCAGTGGAATAGCACGGGATTCATTGTTCCAGGCCTGGGGTCAAATTCCATCCCGGCCACTTCTTGGCTATGTGACCCTGGATGAGCTCCTTCCCTCTTTTAAGTCTTGTTTATTTCTGTGTGTGTAATGAGAAAATATAGTACCCACCCCAAGGAGGCATTTGAAGGCCAGATGAGAGAGTGGAAAGAACTTACAAGCGTTACTAAATGTTAGGTGCCCACATGGTAGGGGTGTCAGGTGGCGCTGGGCTCCAGGGAGTGCACAGGAGTGATGCAGGTGCTTCAGAACCCTACGAAGTCAACGGGCAGGTCATGAACCAGGGCACCCATCAGGTTCGAGGGTCAATGCCGCAGACTCCATACAACAAGAGACACTGCAGGCCAGAGAGACTGCAGCTGTGCCTTCAAGGGGAGGTGGGGTTCAGACAAGAAAAGAGCCAGGGTCTCAATGGAGAAGACATTGAGGCAGCAGGGATGATGCGCTCAGACGCTGGAACACCTCTGGCCTGTTGGGGAGATGGAAGGGTAGGGAGAGGCACTAGGAGCCGCTGAAGGTGTTTAAGTAAATAAGCTGGGCCCGTATTATAATTCACATTTACTTGGTTTTTGCTTTCTTTTTAGTGTCTTTGTCTCCCACTGGATGAGAAGCCGCATGAGAGTAGGGACTACTGTGTGTTTGTTTCCTGCTCTATCTATGGGGTCTGGGGAACATTCAGTAAATATTTGTTGAGTGAATAAATAAGTGGATGCATAACTTTACTGAATCCCCAGATAATTACGTTTTGCTGTATTGACTTAAGTCCTTGACAAACATCAGGTGGAAGGTGGCGTTCTTAGAAGATGGACCTGGCGCTGGTGTGTGGAGTGGAGGGAGGAGGGAGAGGCAGGGGTCAGTTACAAGAGGCGGCCTGCAGAGTGGGGTGTTGAGGGCTTAGACCACAGCAGAGGGGAGGAGTGAAAACGAAGGTAAGAGATTAGCAAGATGGGCATTCAAAGCTAAATGAGGCATGATCTCCACCATGGGGGAGAGACGGAGCAGGGAGGAAGTGTGCCATACAGAATGAGGCAGTCAGGAAATGATAGGCGGCGTGCAAGGTTAAGATTGAGGGCCCTGTAGCTAGTTATCCCCCTTCTTTATTATTATTACGAATTGTTTAATCCTCACCCAATCATTTGCTTTCATTGATAGAGAGAGGGAGGGAGGAAGGGAGAGAGAAATAGAGAAACAATGATCATTTGCTGCTCATACCCATCCTACCAAGGGGGTGTCGGGGGATGAAGGGGGGCGATGCTCCAACAACTGAGCCACCCTGCCAGGGCCACAGCTGGCATCTTCTGTTGCGAATTTGAACCCCTGGGGACAGGAAGATAAAGTCAGGTGCAGCTAAAAGGCCACACAGCTGGGGTTCCCATGGCCACTTTCATCCCATTCTTTCTCCCCCTCCTCTCAGTTTATAGATCACTTCTTCTGGGAGCCTCCCATGCCCTTCCTGTGCCCTTCCGCGTGACATGCCCTGCCTCAGCCATGATTCTGATTCCCCTTCTTAACTACGTCCCCCGTTGAACTGCCCCCGCACACACGAGGCCAGGTCCTTTGTTATCTTGTTCACTATTATGAGGTTGAATAGGTGGGTGGATGGATGGGCATCAAATAAGGAAATGTGGGAAAAAGGATGAGAGAGAAACAAAGCAACAAGCTCGCCCAGGAGCCCTAGGCAGTTTGGCTCAGTGGAAAGAGCATCAGCCTGCAGACCAAAGGGTCCCTGAGTTCGATTCCAGTCAAGGGCACGTACCTTGGTTGCAGGCTCCTCCCCGGCCCGTGCAGGAGGCAACCAATCCTGTGTTTCTCTCACATCGATATTTCTCTGTCTTTCCCTCTCTCTTCTTCTCTCCCTAAAAAAACTCAGTGGAAAAATATCCTCAGGTGAGGATTAACAAAATAAAACAAAAAAGGAGAAGAAGCTAGTGTAGGAATTTGGTGATTGTTTTTCCCTTTATATTTTTGTGTTTGCCAGATTTTCTAATAGTATAAGTGGCATTTACTCCATACAAAAGTGCTAGTGGAAGAGGAGGGAGGAGAAAACAGACCACTCAGCATTCTGGTTTGCTCTCACACAGGTGGAAGCAGGGAAAGGCCTGGAGATGCGGAAGCTGGTCCTCTCAGGGTTCCTGGCCAGCGAGGAGATCTACATCAACCAGCTGGAAGCCCTGCTGCTGGTGAGTACATACCCTGAGCCTCCCGGGCTCCGGGCTCCGGGCTCCCCCCCCCCCCCACCCCCCCGCCCCGCCGGATGCTGTCACGCTCCTAAACCGCTTTTGGAGTCAGGAGGAAAGAGGACCTGACCTAGCAGCTGGGGTCATTGCCAGCAAGGGCCCGTGCCTCTCAGCCCCCACCCTCCATTACCTGCCCAGGGAGAGGCAGGAGCAGAGGCACCACGAGGCTGGGGGCGGCAAACGCTCCATCACCCATGACCATGGCACAGGCGTTACTAATCCATCTGTTCAGGTGGGGGTCTGCCCACTACTTCCACACTGAACCCTGGGAGTTCTCCATCCGCCAATCACGTTGAGACCTTTTTGTCAGTGCTGGTCCCAGTCCTCCCTCCTTCCTGCAATAGGGAACCATTTGCGCCATCCATGGCTCTCTGGCAGAAAATGTGAGGTGGAGGGCTCTCTGCCGTTTTGAGACATGCCAGCACCGGGCGTTAGACCAACCCCAGCCTTTGGTGAAGGTGCCTCGGTTTGCTCTCCACGCCGGGGCATTGTTGTGAGAATCCTATGAAAATGTTTAATGATTTGACATAATGGGTGAAGCCAGAAGACTATTAAGATGTTTTCCAAAGGGAAAAGGACTCCTCAGGTGTAAGATGTTTCTGCCTTTGGAGAAAGCGCTATTAGATGCACCTGAATTTGAACGCGAAGGGATTGTGGCACCTCAAGTTCTAGATCAGTAGAAACGCATTCTTCCAGGAATTGTTGGAGGCCCGTGTTTGTGCTTTTAAGATGTTGTCACCCAGTGTTCCAGGGGGCGTGGCATTTGTTAGCCAAGGGATAACGGTTGAAATGTGCAGGTACTTCGTAACACACTGGGCTGAGTTTGTGGTAATTCTCACCGGAGTTTATTGGAAGGCACAGCCATGCTTTCAAGTGAAGGACAGTATGGCAGATCAGTGAGGACTCTGGTCTGGGGCGGAACTAGGGCAAGACTCGACTCTGCCATTAATGACAGACTTATTGCACTGTTTTACAAACTGGGCGTCTTGACTATGAATGGGTTGAACCAGCATTTAAATACAAATGGGAAAGAAAGTACCAGCATGTGTCACATAATAAGCACCGTATCATGCAACTTTGGTGTGTTGTAGGTATGTGTGTGTATATCTGTGTATACTGGCCCATATTATTCTTTACATGTGTTTGAAAACCACTGGCTTTGGGCAAGCCATGCATAACGTCCTGGAGCCTCAGTTTCCCCGTATGAGGATGAGAATAATACCATTACCATCTCTCCTCCGTGGGGATGAGAGGACCAGGTGACCCTTTTTGGGACCTGGTACAATGCCAGGTGCTTAGGCACTCAAATACATGGTGTCCCCCAAAAATGTATACACACGTCCAATGATTACAAAGTCAGTGTTTATTAATACAGAGCTCATTTTCAAAATTTAAAAGAATCTACAGAAATTAATAATTTTTTGTGTCAATGCCTGTTTTCAAACTGATGACCGTTCTGGTCCAGGCACTGCTGATAATATGAAGCACTGAAATCCCACACATCAAGAATCATTGTTAGGTATTCGTGCACTCAAACCTGGAAAGGAATGAAAATTAAGTGATTAATTAAATTTGTTAAAGTGTGTATATTTTGTTTGGACACCCTGTATTAACTGAAGGAGGGAGAACAGGCAGATGACCAGCCAGATACATGTGAAATGAACCTTAAAAACTATGAATAACTGTACCAAAATTCGGGGGCGTGGTTATCATTACTAAAAGGATATGTATTTGGAAGGAGTTCAAGAAAAGGAAGAGGGGTCGGGCTCTCCATCCCCCCTTGACTACTTACTAGCTCTAGGCCTTCAGCAGATTAATGAATGTTTGTGCCTCGGTTTCTCTATCTGCAAACTGGGTATACTAATATTAGTACAGCAGGTGCTTGTTATAATGTTGATGAGATGCCCTAGAGCTGTGGCTCTGCAAACTGCGGCTTGCAAGCCACATGTGGCTCTTTGGCCCCTTGAGTGTGGCTCTTCCACAAAATACCACTGCCTGGGCGAGTCTATTTTGAAGAAGTGGCGTTAGAAGAAGTTGTAGTTTAAAAAATTTGGCTCTCAAAAGAAATTTCAGTTGTTTACTGTTGATCTTTGGTTCTGTTGACTAATGAGTTTGCCGACCACTGTGAGGCTTAACTCTTGTTTATGTCAATTCGCCTATGGTAAAATTAGTTCTGCTTAAAGCCACAGAACCTATCAAAGGCACTGAGGACTTAACTGTTGCTGTGAGGATTCTATGAGTTTGTACAGGAAGCTCTTAGGAAAGAGCCCAAGTATTAGCTGATACTATTATTTCTCCAGTGCGGGGAGAGAACACAGGTTAGGGCCTGTTTGTCTCTGTCAACACAGCCTTTCCCTGAGGGAAGGGGAGGCCTGAGTTCTCATTTCTTATCTGTCATTGTGCCTGACTTGAGTTTCCGTTTGTTGGCAAAGATAACAACAGATTTAGGGGACCAGGCGCTCCCTCCCTGCCTTGCCTTTCTTACAGCTCTTGCCCCAAAGGCAAAAAACTGAGGCTGAGGCCCCTCTTCTCCCCCCAGTTTGCTTATCCTGGGCCCCTGATTGGTTCTTTCTTGAGCAGAGGCCAGGGAGGGCGGGATCAGCTAGGAGGCCTGTTGGAAGCTGGAGAGCTCCTGGAAGAGGGGGCAGGACCCTCCCCAGCCACTGCCTCAGAAGATACACCTCCGAAATAAGGACTCAAGCCCTCTTCCCCTCTCCTTGAATTGGGAGCCCTCCCCTCTCAGCTACCTGGTAGCTAAGCCCTTTGCTTTTTGGGGTGAGCTGACAAAGGGGCTCAGAGGAGAAAATCTGTTCTCTTTGAGCTCCCTCCTCCCCCACCCCCAGATCTTCTCATCACCCCACCCCCATCCCCACAGCTCTGCTCTTGGGGTGCGATTGTTCTCAGCCTAAGACTTCCTGATATGCCAGCAGCGAGGTGTGTGTACCTAAGTCTATGTACACACACAGGGACACCCACAGGAGCCTCTGTTCCTGCCCCCTGGGTTGCTGGCTGGGCAAGGCTTGGTCATCTGGAACCTTCCAGGTTCCTGGGGGCTCAGATTACCTGAGAGCCTGGGCTGAGGTGGGGGGGGGGGGGGTGAAGGGGGGAGAGGAAGGGAGACAAACCAAATTCATGTCATTCTGTATCTGTCCTCCTCCTCCTCCCCCTTCTTCTGCTTCCTCCTCCTCCTCTTCCCTCTTCCCTCCCTCCTCCTTCTTCCCTCCTTGCTCCTTCCTCCTCCCTCCTCTCTCCTCCCACTCTCTCCCCTGGGTTCTGCATCTGGCTGCACCCTCACCTACGGCATCCCCCACCCCAGGCCACTGCTGGCCCGCCTCCCTTAGACTGTCATTCTGGTTCCTTATCTGTGAAACAGGTTACTGATGCCCAACTGCCTGGGCCCCAGGGAGCAGGAGGTTGAGGTGAGAGTTGGTAAGCAGGCCTTGCCGCCAGCCTGCAGGCCTTCTGGGATTGGAGGTAGAGGAAGTGGGCCGACTTCTTTCCCCTGTTTCGAAAGGCAGGGCTGGAGGACAGAGCAGACAAATGGCAGTGTGAACCCCGCGGGGAATTTGAACCGCCGGCCTGTCTTCCTGAGAAGCCGCTCATGGGAAATCGAGAGCCAGGGCTGGCTCTGAGGTCCTTGGGGATCCTCCTGAAGATTCCCTTTCTCCCCTGATAGTTAGAGAGCCCCAGCCCAAGCCCCCTGCAGCAGGATTGCTAGAGGGGTAACTGGCAGGCTAGCTCTCTGGCACAGGAGCAGTGCTGGGTGGCCTGTGCCTGTCGCCCGAACCACTGAGACCTGTATTTGGGGGTGCACCAGGTAAACATAACTGCCGCCCTAGCCAGTTTGCTCAGTGGATAGAGCATTGGCCCGAGGACTGAAGGGTCCCAGGTTCTATTCCAGTCAAGGGCATGTACCTAGGTTGTAGGCTCCATCTGATCCCTCTCACATTGATGTTTCTCTCTCTCTCTCCCTCCCTTCCACTCTCTCTAAAAAACAATGGGAAAATATCCCTGGAGAGGATTAAAAAATATAATCATAATAATAAAACTGCCTTCAAGGGTCTCCGGCCAGCCAGGAACATATACCCAGTGCTTCCCCCCTTCCCCGCCCCCCCTGAAGTGAAATCAGGGCTAAGACCAAGGGTCCCCAGCCTTGTCCTGAGAGCCGTCTCATGCCCAAGTGTAGGCCCTGTCCGTGTGACTGCTGCTGGTGAGCGCCCATTTCTTCCCCTTTTGTAGACAGAGTGGGACGTTGAGGAGGAAGCAGAGCAGTTGTGTCTTGTCCCTGCGTGGGTGGCACATGAGTGCTTCCCCAGCAGCTTCTGAGAAGTCCCGACTCCTATGTCTTCCTGGGACGGTTCTCTCCCTATGCCTTCATCCCCTCCTTGGTGGAGATTGACCATGGCAGGGACAGGGATGAGTGGTTCTGGGGCTCTGTGGTGACTTGGACCCTCCCCTGGCTCCTGGGTAGAAGGAATAAGGATACATTACGACAGTGATTCTGAGAGCCCACTCTGTGTCCTTCATGGAGGGCTGGGAGCCATGAAGCTGAGGGTGGCCACAGCTTCATGGCAGGGGTTGGGAGAACAATATTCCTTTTTTCCTGGCTCCTGGTTCCTTCTGTCTCCCTGCCCAGCATGCTTACCCAGACCCCACCCCTCCATCTACTCAGATCTTCCCAACCTTCAAGGCCTGTTCCTGTCACCTCCTCTGTGAAGCCCTCCGAGTTGCACCAGCACAACCTTGAGACCAAGTCGGTTGGTGTTTACAGTCCAAGTCATGGCCTGCCTTGCTTTTGTCCACTAAGATATTTCATTTGTGTTGGTCCAGTTTACCCAAATAGAGTATTATCTAGAACAAGGATCGTGAGTCATAAAAATAATCTCCTGGAAAGAAAATTGGACCCCATCACTCCCCTGCTTCAAGCCCTCCAGGGAAAGCCAGATCACTGCTTGGGCTTACAAGCCGCATTCCTTCCTCTGCACGGTCCGGCTGCAGCCCACCCCTCCAGCCCTGCGTTGGGTCCCTCTCCTCCCCCTGCGCCCTGCGCACAGGCCCGCTGGCTGTATCCCAGCGCCTCTCTCACTAGCCTGTTCCTGCCTCGGGACTGGGCGTTGAGGCAGTCTGCCTGGGCTACGTTCCCCTTGGCCCTTGCTTCCACGTCAGGGTGAATGTTCCCTTCAGCACACATCTCAGGACCTCCCCTTCCTACTTCCCCCAGTGCGTGTATGTGTGATTATGTGCTTGGCAATTTCCTTGTGTCCTGTCTGTCCCCTCTACTAGATGAGGCTCCGTGGGGGCAGGGATTTGTGAATCCTGGGACACACGCCTTCAAACCCTCCACCCCAGTCTAGCCTCATGTTGTTAGGCACTTGGTACATTATTTGTGGGGTGAGTAGTAATCATAGCAACTGCCATTTTTGATTGCCTTCTATGTACCAGGTACATACTCAATATTTTATATAAATAATGGCTTTTAATCTTCCCATCAGAGTTCTTAAGAAGGTAATATTATCCCAGTTTTACAAATGAGGCTGCTAAGGTCCAGAGATGGCAAAGTGACTTGCCCACACCTATTAAGTGGTAGAGTTGGGACTCAAACCCACACTGCCTGGCCTGCACCACCCGTGGCGAACCCCATCGACTTCCCTAGCAAGGAGCTGGACAGGAAGGGTTTGTCGGTTTCAGCGCTGAGAGGGTCAGAAGGAGGGCTTCTGCTTTTTCGTGCCTTTTTCATCACGTCTGGACTTTTTTAGAGCTGAGAGGATGAGGGAGCCAGAAGCTGGAGAACTGTCTGGGTGTTTGAGTAGATGGAACTTCCTCTTGTGGACAAGCTTGGGTTCTGCCACCACCAGATGGGAGGGTGGAATGAAGCTTGGCTGGGAGTTTGGCTGCTGTGGCCAGTTCAGCTGGTGATCATCTCTTAAAGACCATCTCTTAGGTCTCCCTCGGTGTAGGTGTTTCCTCCTCCAGCCCAGCACTGCGTCGCCCATTTCTTGCCAGAAGGCTTCTCTTGTTGCAAAGCTCACTACCTAATCCTGTGACACAGTGGGGAACAGCTCCAGTGTGTCCACACCTGCCCCGTAACGTCTTGCTGTTCCTGGGTCTCCAGAGCGACCCAGACTAAGTCAAGGGCCTCTTTCCACACATCAGCCATGTCTGACTCCGGCTTCTCTCTTCCTGGGAAACATGCCCGCCCCTCCCATGCCTTCTCTTTGTGGCAGGTTCTCAGACCCTGTCTCCTGGGGGGCCTTTGGGGTGCAGTCTGGGTGTCCTGCAGGGCTTTGGGCTGAAGGAAAGTCAACCAAAGAGGAGCTCTTTATCCTTCAGGATCAGTTGTTTGGTTTCAGCCTGAATTTTAATAGTGTTTTTTAAGAATATATTTGTACTAGAGGCCCAGTGCACAAATTCATGCACAGGTGGGGTCTGGCTGGCCTGCCCCAATGGGGGCCGATTGGGACTGGGCTGGTGGGGGTGGGGAGAGTAAGAGGGAAGGAAGGGGGCACAGGAGGTTGGCCGGTCAATCCCGCCCCTGATTGGGCCAGTTGGCCAGCTACAGTGGGCATCATAGCGACCAGTTGTTCTGGTCATTCTGGCGTTCCAGTCACTGGCTTTTTATTTAAATAGATTGATTTCAGAGAGGAAGGGAGAGGAAGAGAGAGAGAGAAACATCAATGATGAAAGAGAATCATTGATTGACTGCCTCCTGCATGCCCCACACCAGGGATTGAGCCCAGAACCTGGGCATATGCCCTGACCAGAATCGAACTGTGACCGCCTGGTTCACAGATCAATGCTCAACCACTGAGCCACACTGGCCGGGCTATAAATTTTAATACCTTTTTATTCTAAGTATAAAATTAATGTTGGCTCATTGAAGGTGGTTTAGGAACTATAGAATATCATACTGAAGAAAATACACTCAAGCCCCATTATCCCACAGTGCTCCTGTTGGGCATGAAGATGATGGATGGCTTCAGCTCCCAGCCGGTGCCGGGGGATGGTCCTGAGTAATTGCCTGTCATCTCACCCTCTCCACCTTCAGGCCACCGGGCATCTTGGTGTAGGCAACAGAGATGACAGATAGGTTTCCTCCTACATGTCAACCTGGGCATTGAGAAAGAGTCTGAGACTACAACCAGGCTCCGTGAGAAAGAGCATTTGAGCACTCAGCGATGTCTGCCACAGGTACAGGAAGTGGGCGGTGGCCTCTGTGCCACTTGCTCGCTGTCTCTAGACTAAGTGATGGGAGCTTGAAATATAGAACAGCCGAGACTGGTCTTGGGTCTCTTCAAGACTCTACTCCCAAGTCCTAGAATCATGTTTTCTCTCTTGGTCCCTTCCCCTGACGTGCAACAAGAGCTTGTGACTGAGCAGCAGGCCATTGTGGAAAGAAGACGTGAAGCCTCTGAAACCGAAAAGCGAGCCTAATACAGGCTGGAGGCCGGGGGCTCTTCAGGGCGCGAGGGGTAGAGGAAATGTGTCCTGGTAACACCCCTTGGACCTGGCAGGGCTGCTGGGTCATGCTGGGGCCAGTGACAGCAGCTACATCCCATGCACCACACTGCAGGTGCCCTGCCGTCCGTGGCCTTTTCTAGGCCAACGACGCCAACCAGTGGTCTGTGAGGTCCGGAAGGTTGGCGACCGCTGGTCTCGGCGGAATTCGGACATAGGGGAGGGCTAATCGGTGCCCTGGGCCTGCGACACTCTGGTTTATCTGCCACTCTTTTCCCCTCCTCTCTCCCAGCCCATGAAGCCCCTGAAGGCCACAGCCACCACCTCGCAGCCCGTGCTCACCATCCAGCAGATCGAGACCATCTTCTACAAGATCCAGGACATCTACGAGATCCACAAAGAGTTCTATGACAACCTCTGCCCCAAGGTGCAGCAGTGGGACAGCCAGGTCACCATGGGCCACCTCTTCCAGAAGCTGGTGAGTGTCCCATTGACAAAGGGTCCTGCCCCAGGGCCTCGGTGGAGCTGCTGGCGTGAGTGAGGGCCAGTCAGCCTCCGCCCTCCTGGTCTCCTTGGAGCTTCCTGAGTCCTGGAGGGAAGCCTGGGCCTCTGCTTTACTATATGGGGGACCTGGGTGGGCCTGGTGCCTTGACTCCCGGCCTCCCCCCGTGAAGTCTAGAGTGTTCTAGGGATGCTGGAGACGGGGCCGTGTGCCTACTAGTAGGTGCTCCTGGCAGGGCACTGTTTCTCTCCCCTGCTGAGGTTCAGGTCTGCTATCCCTCAGCTGACAAAGGGCCACGTGCCTGGTGGGTGGGTAGGGACTGCTCACCCCACTTCAGCGCGGTGTCTGAAATGAAGTGGCGATTGGGAGACTGTGTCAGTTACCGCCTGCTCTGAGGACCCTGGAAAGCCTGAGAGCCCAGCCCTCCCAGCGTGCAGGGGAAGGAAGAGGCTGAGGGGGTAGCATTCGTGTTGGGAAAGGCTGGCTGAGGTCTCCTAGTTCCCAGAGCGTCTGCAGCACCTTCTGTCCTCGCTCTGTGTCTGTGTCTGGCTGTGTCCCCTGGAGGACCCTCTGGTCAGAACCACGCCTGGCTCTCTCCTGGGTTCATCCCCCATAACTCCTGGCAGCCCAACGTGGCAGCCCAACGGGAGTCAGTGGCTGTTGTTCTCAGTGTGAATGGTGGGGGGTGGGAAGCAGCGCCTCTATTCCACCTCCCCCCGCCCCCCACCCCACGATGGTGGGACCGGCTGAGTGGTGGACAGGCCTCCACTTTCTTACACTGGAGAAAACTCTTACTTGACTACTCCCAGGGCTTTAAGCTCAGCATGTTCAAAACTGAACTCCTTGTCTCTGAAGTTCTTGCTGTTCTTCCTGCCTCTGTCTCGGTGGGTGCTGCCACCATCCCATCCTCCATCCATTCGTGACTCCCTTAGACTCCCCACTTGGCACTTGCCTTCCCCCTGCCCTCTCTTCCCTCACTCTTACACAGTCCATTTCTTTTTTATTTTTAAATCTTTATTGTTGAAAATATTACATATGTCCTCTTTTTCCCCCCCATCAACCCCCTCCAGCCCACCCCTGCCCCCCGCCCTCCTACTCACTGTCTGCATCCATGGGTTATGCATAAACGTATACAAGGTCTTTGGTTAAGTACCACCCACCCACCCACCCCCACCCCCACCTTCCCTCCGATTTTGTGTACTCTGTTCCATGCTTCCATGTCTCTGGATCCACTCCGTTCATCAGTTTATTTTGTTAGATTCCACATATGAGTGAGATCATGTGATACTTGTCTTTCTCTGACTGACTTATTTCACTTAGCATGATGCTCTCTGGGTCCCTCCATGCTGTCTCAAAGGGTAAGAGGGTCTTCTTTTTTACTGCTGCATAATATTCCATGCTATAAATGTACCACAGCTTTTTTATCCACTCATCTACTGATGGGCACCTGGGCTGTTTCCAGATCTCAGCTATTGTACATTGTTCTGCTATGAACATAGGGGTGCATATATTCTTTCTGATTGGTGTTTCAGGTTTCTTTTTTTTTTTTTCTAATATATTTTATTGATTTTTTTACAGAGAGGAAGGGAGAGAGATGAGAGTTAGAAACATCGATAAGAGAGAAACATTGATCAGCTGCCTCCTGCACACCCCTCACTGGGGATGTGCCTGCAGTCCAGGTACATGCCCCTGACCGGAATCGAACCCGGGACCCTTCAGTCCACAGGCCGACGCTCTATCCACTGAGCCAAACCGGTTTTGGCATGTTTCAGGTTTCTTAGGATATATTCCTAGAAGTGGGATCACTGGGTCAAATGGCAGTTCTATATTTAATTTTTTAAAATATATTTTATTGATTTTTTACAGAGGGGAAAGGAGAGAAATAGAGAGTTAGAACCATCGATGAGAGAGAAACATTGATCAGCTGTCTCCTGCACAACCCCTACTGGGGATGTGCCTACAACCAAGGTACATGCCCTTGACCGGAATTGAACCTGGGCCCCTTCAGTCCCCAGACCAACGCTCTATCCACTGAGCCAAACTGGTTAGGACTATATTTAATTTTTTTTAGGAAAGTGCATCCTGTTTTCCATAATGGCTGCACCAGTCTGCATTCCCACCAGCAGTATACTAGGGTGCCCTTTTTTACACATGCTCGCCAGCCACAGTCCACTTCTTTCACGCTCATGGCCACCTGCTCCCCTCTACCTGCTCTGGGGCCCTCACCTGGACCACAGCTATAGCCCCATGAGTGGCTCCTGCCTCCAGGCCTACCTCCCACATCTAGCTAACAGGAGAGTTACTGAGAGTCGTTGAAACTCCTGGCCAGGTCTGCCCTGCTTAAATCCCTTCTGTGGCTGCCCTTGCCCACAGAAGGGCTTTAAGTTTGGGCGCTGAGATGAAGATTGGGCGCTGAGGAATGGTCAGGAGACCCTTCGAATGCCACCCTCTGTCCACACCGGGTGGCATGGACAGAGGCTGCTCTGCCCCCCCTGTGTCCATGCCCCCTGTAGCATGGACAGAGGCTGCTCCCCCCCTCCCCGCCCTCTGTGGCCCTGACACTGAACTTTCTGTTCTCGGTTCACACTGCAGGCACTCTTGGCCTCTCTCTGCTTGTGGCTCTAGCTGCCTGAAATGTCCTTCTCTATCTGGTCTGGCTTCTCCCCATCGGTTCCCAGTTTAGAAGTGACCTCCTTGGAGAAGCCCTCCCCACATGCAGCTCCTATGGTATCCCCTCCGTGCGCACTATAACTGCCTGTCTCCCTAAAACCATAAGCTCATTAGATCCCCCAGAACCAGCCCAGTGCTGAGTGAATGAGTGAATAAGTGAGTGGGTGAGTGAGTAAGTACACTGGGACTAGGGAGGATGTGGAAGGGCATTGAGGAAGGTGTCACAGGGTGTGAGGTCTGTCCCAAGAGACCAGCAGTGTTGTAGGGACAAGCACAGCTTCTAGAGTAAGGTCACAGCTGGGTTTGAATCTGGGTTCTGCCACAGATTAAACCTGTAATTTGAGGCAACTTACCCAACCTCTCTGTGACTTGGATTCCTCGTCTGTAAAAGTGAGAATAGTAAAAGTACTTATCTCATTGGATTCTTGTGAGGAATACTTGGAAAGTGCTTGGAACAGGGCCTGGAACATAGTAAATTAGTAAACACTCAGTAGTTAGCCATTATCAATACTGTTGTTGTTATTATCACTGTTATTATTATTAATATTAGGAAGAGGCCCCCAGAAGGTGTTGTTGCAAGAGAATTCCACGCTTCTGGTTCTGGCAGCCCCAGAGTACCCCCCAGTTCAGGAATGGGGAACACCCAGTCATCACTCCGGCCTGGTCTCAGGAGCCTGAGCCGATTGGCCTGGGGCAGCCTCTCTGCAGACCTCAGGAGGGCAGAAGAGACCAAATGAGAGGGTGGGAGGTGCATACCCCGAGTAGAGTGGAAGGGCTGTCTCTGTTTATCTTTGTCACTTGCACCCTGCTATCACCAGGAGCTCCCATTTTGGTCCCAGCTCCATGGGCCTGCTCATGAGTGTGCTCCCCACCTCCCTCCCCGAGCATCACCAACACATTTGAAGCCCCTGGGGCTGCAAGCTTGGGAGGGTTGGGCAGAGCCAGGGCAGGCCAGGCATCTGGAGGCAGTTGCTTTTCCGCTGGTCTCCAGGTATTTGATTATCCATTTTGGAGAGAAGGGAATTAGCATCTCTGCTGTTTGTTTTATGAGATCACCCCAGTGCCCAGCTGCTGTTTCCAAGCAACATCTAATTCCCAGCCAACAGTCCTGGCAGGCCGGGCCTTGGGCCCTGTAGGGGAGGGTGTCCCATGGAGATGACAATGCCTGGGATGGCCAGTGACCCCTGCATTCAGGCCTTCTGCCCAGGCTCCTGTTTCTGGTTCACCTCCTGCTACTCCCATAGGCAGTGGGATGGGAGGGGAGGGTTGCCACCTGGGCACCAGCCTTTATCCTTCTCCTGGGAAAGGGGACAGGAGAATGCATACCTGGAAGAAGAATAGCAATGATTTTTACTTTGGTTTAGGAAGCGACTGTCTAGCACATTCCCGTAGCCTGAGACACCAGTGGGCCAGCACTTCCCCTGGAAAAGGAAACAAACTCCATCCCTTCCTGCCTTTCCCCATGAGGATTTTTTTTTTTTTTTTCAAGTCTGGCCTGTCTGGGGGCTGAGACCTGCATGGCTCTGATCTTGTCTTCTCCATAAGCCTCCCAGTTCTCACTCCCCGCCCCCCCCCAAGCCCCCCACCGGCTTTCCTGGGCCCCACCGCCAGCTTTCTCGTGCTCTGTCTCTGTCCAGGCTGCTTCAGCTCCTGGCCTCACCTGTTTGGGTCCTTGAGGAGCACACGGATTCTGCGAAAAAGCAGAGTGGTCCAGGGTAGGGCTTAGAGGCAGGCACTTTCCCAGCACTTGGGTAGGAGGCCTGAGGAAGCCCCATAGAAGCAGAATCTCCTTGCTACATCACTGAAAAAAATTTAAACCAGAAAATCTGGAGAATAATGTAACTAACAACTATGTGCTCACCTACCAGAATTCACAGGTGTTAAGCTCTGGAGATATATGGCAGAATTTCCTTTTTTTTTAATCCTCACCAGAGGATATATTTTTTAAAATTAATTTTTAGAGAGGAAGTGGAGGGGGGAGAGAGAGAGAGAGAAACATTGATGTGAGAGAAACATTGATCGGTTGTCTCCCATAGGTGCCCTGACCGGGAGTTGAACCCGCAATCCTTTGGTGTACGGGACAATGTTGCAACAACTGAGCTACCCGCGGGGCTATGGCAGAACTTTTTAATTAAAAAAATAAAGCATTACAGACGAAGATGCAGTCAGTCTCCCTTCCCTTTCTTCTTGTCCTTCCCTTCAACCTAGAAGCAGCCGCTGGCAGGCATTTGATGGGTATCCTCCTAGGCTGTGTTTTACTACATTTCTGTATCTTTTTATGGCATTGCGCGTATTTTTTAAATGGACATAAGTACACACACACACACACACACACACACACATACTTATTCCTATATTTTGCAATTCAGTCAACATTTGTTGTGAAACTTGTCAGTGTTGCTACTCCCTTAGGCAGTGGGATGGGAGGGCTGGGTTCCAGCCTGGGCACCCAGCCTTTATCCTTCTCGTGGGAAAGGGGACAGGAGGATGCGTTAGAACCCTTGTCCGGTACTAATTTACACCCCACAAGCCGTCTGTAAAAGCTCCTATTTCCCCACATTCTTGACAACCCTTGACCCCATGAAATGTTTAAATCTGGGCCAGATGGATGGGTGTGAAATGGTATTTTATTGTAGTTTTAACTCTCATGTCCACCCTTCGCTCCCTGAAGAGGACGAGAACTCGCACAGCACAGAGAACGCTTCCCGAAAATATTCGAGGAGTTAAGTGGCTGTGCCTCGGTTTCCCCTTTTGCAGAAAGGGATGATGGCATCTGTTCTGCCTCCCAGAGGAGGCGAGGTTCTGTGTGGTCATGAGTCATGCAAAGCTCTGTGTTAGGTTCAGTGTGACACACGTGCACATGTGCCGTGAGGCAGGGTCTCTGGCTTCTCGGAGGCTGAGGACCACAGGTCAGGGACCTAGAGGCTGAGGGAAGTGGGGACTGTGCCTTTAAATGCAGTCCCTCACTCTTAGCATGGGGAGTGGAACCCTGAGCAGGCCACACCCACACGTGCCAACCCCACGCTCCCCCTGCCTCTCCCTGCTCTGGCTAGTTCCAGGATGTGAAAGAGATGTGAGGCTTCAAACCCTGAGAGACCTTGATGATGCTAAATAAAGCCAAGTGCTGCTGATGAATTGGATTTCTAGCATGCCAACAAAGACCCTATCCTGCTCCCCCTAATCCCCAGCACCCCCTTGTTAACCTTATTGGCTGAGCTAGTTTCCATGGAAACTGTCAAGTTCAGAGGGATACTGTAGTATATGCATTCTGCCTTCCCCCTCTGTCCCCAGCTAGCCCCTTGGAGCCGAGTTAGAAGTTTCAGTGCTAAGGGAGCTCCGGGTGCTCTGGTTAAACTCTCATCCATTCATTAATCCTCTCTCCCCATCCCACTCCTGCCCTCCTCTCTCTCTCCTCTCTTCCCCGCAGGCCAGCCAGCTTGGCGTGTACAAAGCATTTGTGGATAACTATAAAGTCGCTCTGGAGACAGCGGAGAAGTGCAGCCAGTCCAACAACCAATTCCAAAAGATCTCTGAGGTGGGCAGCGCCCTGCACGGCCACCCATGACTCAGGGCCTTGGGGGCTCGCCTTCCAGCCTTTGGGCCTCTCCTGCTCTCCGGTTAGGGGAACGGTTCCCCTGATGGGTCCCACTTAGCCTGACATTTGCTTTCTTGCACTTGACATTTATCCTCTTCATGTAAGAACACCAATTTGTTTGATTTTTTTGTCATTCTGTGTAGGTTTTTCTGTGTGAGGAGGCAAAAAAAAAAAAAAAGGGAAAAGGAAAAAGGGAGTATTTCCCACACGGCAGTGACCTTGAACAAGTCACTTCCCTTCCCTTGTTTCTATAGAATGAGGTGTCTGGATCCCTCCAACTCATGCCAGACTTGCTTGATAAAAACCATAAGGACACAGGCACCTTCCCGGGAATGTCAAATCAGAAGGTTTGGGGTGGGGCTCAAGAGTCTATTTTTAAGAAGCTTCCTGGGTGATGTTTATGTCAGGAAGATTCGAGGTAGTCTTTTCAGATCCTTGCAATCCCACAAACAGAGAGGACAGGGCCTCGAAGGTGGAGAAGTCATAGCAGATCCTCTAGCTCAAGCATGTCAAGCACCTGGGCGGCGGGCCACACGTTTGAGACATGCGTGGTCTAGCTGGACATATGCCTGTCCCTGCTGCTGCAGCTCAGCCTTCCCTCCGTGCTCCTCCAAAGGGCAAAGATGTGGCACTGTCTGCCGTCGACATTTCTGTCTTCTCCAGGAAGTGGCAGGGTGGCTCTGGGACCCTTCAGGAGCACAGCTCAACTCACCCTTTTAGCCAGAAAGATGTCCGTGACCGCCCCAAGCCGCTGGCCTCGCAGACCGAGCCCCGAGCTCCAAGCTCAGGGCAAGAGGGCCTCGGGTCCCAGGGACGGGGAGCTCCGCCTGCAGGTTTGGAGGCCCTGCCTCGCAGTCCCCTGGGGACCCTTTGCTTTCTCATCTCGGTCTGATGCTAGGAAGGTTGGTGAGCTGCAGCATAGTTTTCATGAAACTTCTGGAGTGATGGGTTACAAGTTTGGAACGGATCTAGAGGCAGCACAAGAGTTAGACGGTGGGAGGTGAAAATGTGCAATTGATGACCAGTAAAAGCCGATTGGAAACACGTGCACTTGGGTTGGTGGCCACCTTGGGCTTGTTGAACGCAGATACCAGGGGCAGCAGGAGGGCTGAGCTCAGTTTCTTCTCCCAAGCCCAGGAGTCAGGGGAGTCGCCCTGAGCCTCAGAAGACGCAGTGAGGCGCAGGGAAGTCCCTCTATGCCGAGCCACGAGACTGGAGACACAGTGCTTCCCCTCACGGCTCCCAGTTCTCTCAGGGAACAAACGGGATCTCCCCAATCTGTGTTCAGAGAGGCCTGCTGTGGCTGCCTGGGTCCTATATGGTCCAGAGGGGGGTCTCTTCTTAGCCTGGCCTGACTGTCCATCCTCTGTGGTCAGCAGAATCCCTGTGCTCACCCCTCACCCCTCTCGAAGCCTGCAGGCTCCAAGGGCAGAGCCAGGCCCGTGGCCACTGCCAGTGGCTTCTCACCCTGGCTCATGGGCTGACCCTGGCGCTTCCTCCTGGCAGTGCCACTTAATTACTGCAATTAGGCCCTCCTCTCTCCACGGCAGCGAGTGACTTCATACCTCTGGGCTTCACTGGCCTGGAGAGGGGGGCGCGAGGAAAATTCCTAAAGCTGGGAATCCAGACACCAGCCAGAGATGGCCTTGAGGAGCTGAGTAACCCCCTTCTCCCTTCTGTCTGGGCATCTCCTCCCCCCAGGCAGAGCGGGCAGTATCACCGGGGTACCTGACCTTGGCCTCACCTCACTCCCGCCTTCCCACCACCCACTCCCCTCTGGGAGGCCCCCCAGCTGTGCACTCAGCCCTGGAAGTGGGGATTGCATTACGGCTCCAGTTACAGCACATTGGCTCGTTAGCAAGGGCTGGAGCGGGACCTCTCTAAGGGCAGGTAAAAAAGGTTTGGCTCAGAGAAGCTGCCCTGGAGTCTGTTTCCCGCCCTCACTACTGGTCACTTTGCAGGGGACCCAGGGGGTGCTGGCTTTTCCTTCCTTGCAGTTTCCTCTCTGAGGCCTGGCACAGGCTCCAGAGGGTGGGGAGTGTCAGGTGGGGCTGGGGGCTGGGGAGTCTCTCCCCATGTGGGTAAGATGGAGCTCGGACTGCCCGGGGGACTCAGCCTTCTGGCCCCGGTGCACCACCCAGGTGTTCCCCCCTGTTCTGTGCAGGTGTGTGGGACACCTCACTCCTTACCCCAAGAGCTGCTCATGCCCCCAGGATCAGCTGGTGTACCAGCTGCTTGTCCACGCAAGCCCTGTGTGTCCTGGGCTGATGTGTGCACCCCTAAGTGTTGGCAGGTGCTGGTGGGGGCGGGGGCCCTGCTTTTGCCACTGCTCATTCTCTGGAAGTGGCAGGGGGAGGGGCTTAGAGGACAGGTCTGAGGAGCACCATTATTGAAGCCCAGTCTGGTACCTAGAGCCCCCCTTGCCCACACCCTGCTTCTGGCCTCCATGAGGCCCCTGGGGACCGTGGGTGTGGCTCAGGGAGTCCAGGTGACTGAGGTAGAGGGGGGCTCTTGCCTGTTGGTCTTTTGTACCTCGGGGTGTCGGATCCTTCTTTCCCCCATGCTCACAGGGGTATGGGCAGGCTCCCGTACGGGCCAGGCAGTGATCCCTCTCCTCTGTTTGGCAGGAACTCAAAGTGAAAGGTCCCAAGGACTCCAAGGACAGCCACACGTCAGTCACTATGGAAGGTACGTGGGGGGCAGGCTGGATAACAGTCGCCTTCCTTTGTCTGGCTTTGTGGACGACGGTGCCCTGCTTGTGTGAGCATGTGCACATTCGTGTGTGAGTGTGTGTGAGCACGCACACAAGGAATCAGCCTCTGTCCCCAGCAGCCAGCCAGCTACAAACGTGCTCCTCCTCAGGATGCCAGCGACAGCTAGCTCCCCTCCCCCGCCTCCTCCCGCCAGCTCCTCTCCCTCCCCTCCCCTCCCCTCTCCTCCCCTCCCCTATTCTTCCCTCCTTCCCCCTCCCCTCCCCTCCCCTCTCCTCCCCTCCCCTCCCCCTTGCAAGAGGAGCACTCTGAAGCGGCTGCTTGATTCCGGAGGCTGTGCAGCAGCAGCGTGCAAGGTGGCTGAGTGGCTGGGCTGCTGATGGGAGCTGGGAAGCGATGGCCACAGGCTGCTGCCGTGGGGACAGAGGCTGCCATGGAAATTCTCCTCATCATTCGCTTCTGCTGTAACTGCACCTATGGTAACCCAGGCTCCCTCTCATGGGAGGTGCTGTGTCTTCCCACCTTGGGGGTCTGGCTGGAGTGGGTTTAAATGTGGTCGTCAAGGTTTGGGGAGCAGCAGGGAAGGGAGGGGATGCAAGTGGCTGGATCCCCATTCCAGCCAGCTTCTAGCCTGAAATTGAAGTCTGGGGGCCACGCCGGGCAGGGATGATTTAGAAATGGAGGGGCCAGGCTAGAAGGTCCAGATACCACCCCCCAACCCCAAGATCTGCGTGGAATTGGCTTAGCTTGACAGGCTGTGTGCAACTTCCTGGAGAGGCTGTTAAGGACAGAAAGTGACAAGACTGTACCTGTGGGTGTGGCAACCTGGGCTGGAGAGGGGTCCTCGGGGCGGTCGGAGAATGACAGATGGCCTGGACAGCAGTGCCCTGGATGGGGAGGGCGCCAGCCCGCGGGAGAGTGAGAAGTTGGGAGTTTCTTTGTTTCCAGGGAGAGGAGAGGAGGTTGAGCGGCAAGGGTATTGTGTGCTCAGAGTGCACATGCTCCTTCTAGAGGAGATGGTCTCTCCTCTCAGAACAGGGCGGTGGGAGAGCCGGTGCCCTGGGGAGAGCAGGGAGGGAGGGGTTGCTCTGAGGGGGTGTGTTTTGAGACCTGGGGCTGATCTAGGCACTCAGCGCAGGAGGTGGCAGGGAATGCTGGCGGGCAGGGGGCGTGGCAGCTGCTGTGTGGTGAAGGTCGCTTACCCACCTTACAGTGGAAGGGGTCCGAGTAGCCTCTTTGCAGTTTCTCAGCCAGGGCGCCCTGGGACAGGCACGTGCTGTCAGCCAGGCTCTGGCTCTCAGGAGGCTGAAGTGGGGCTAGGCAAGCAGGTGGCGGAAGCTGGGCCCTGCTCTAGGAGGCAAGCATCGCCTTAGGTCGGGCGCAGGCTGCCTTTGGTAGGGGCACGGGGTCCAGTGTGACCGCAGGCACCGGTGTTGCAGTGCCTCTCTTCCCTCCCACCAGGCGTTTTGTCTCTGCACCCTTCCCAGTCACTTTGCTTTCACATCTCCGTGGTAACTGGGAGCTCCTTGTCTAAGGCTGGAGGGGGGTACAGTTTGCGGGAGGAGAAACGATGGGGCTTCCTGGGCTCTTTCCCAGAGACCTGTGTGCCTAACCTCCCGTGTCCTGCATCCAGGACTGCTCATGATGGAGGCGACCCTGAGGCAGCTTCTGCAGCTGCCCCGCAGGACCGCTGTGGGGAGCCTGGTCACTGGGAGAAGCTGCCCTGTGCTCCAGCCCTTGAGCTTGGATTCGGACAGCCTGGGGTTGAGCGGAGCATGGACTTGAACTAGCCTGTCTGAGGATCAGAGGGAAATGCGCTTTTGATCTGGCCTAGGAGTTGGTCAGATCTCAGCTCTGCCTCCCTGAAAAGGAGAGGTCGGCCCTTTGCTTCCTCTTTCCTCCCCAAAAGGAAGCTTGTGACTCAGGCCTGGGACCTGCACTTCAGGGTTCCTCTGTCCCTGCCATGCTGCCTTTGAAGTCAATGTCACCGTGGGGAGCGAGGAGTGAATGAGCCCTTGCTGAGCACACTGTTCACCATCTTCTCGGCCCCTCCCGGAGATGCCGGCTCTGGGGGTCCAGAGGGACTGCAACTTGGGGCTCCCTCCGGCGTTGTCTGCCCTTGTGGTTATTTGCTGAGCTCTTCGGGGCTCCGTGCCAGATTCTGTTGGGGGTGGGAGGGTGTGAAGGGCGTGACCCAGGCCCCTGAGGAGGGGGCTCACCTTGGCAACAAGAGAGGCTGGCTCGCCTGCTCCTGCCTGGTGAAGCTTTCCAAGAGCAAGTTACCTAACTTCCCTGTGCCGTGGATAAGTTTCCTCATCGTGAGATGGGGCTAGTGATAATTCCTTCCCTTTCTAATCCAAGGAAAGCATGCATAGATGACAGTACCATCGGACGCAGAGCCAAGTACCCAGCAGACTAGAGGGAGCCAGCTTGCTCGTGGCAGTGGTCTGACTTTTAGACATTGTGGGTTTTGTTTGCAAAAGTCCTGGTCAGGGAAGGCTTCCTGGAGGAGGGGGAGAGGCAGGTGTTGCAACTTGGTGAACGGTGTCTATTCTGGGAACAGGACCGCATGGCGAGGAGTGGGGAGCGCGGGAGAAGCGGGGGCAGGGAAGCGGCAGGACAGGCGAAGGGGGAAAGGTGGGCTCCGTGCCCTGCATTCTCGGGAGAAGCAGGTGTAGGGGAGCCATGGGAAGCATGGACATCAGGCCGCTCTTTTCTGCCCTGGTTCCTTCCATATGTGGCTGTGTCCCCAGGCCTTCTCCCTGCACGTCTCTCTCTCCTCACTTCCTCCAGCTGCCCTTCCCTCCACACCCCATCAGGTGGGCTCGTGAGGTGACTACAGGCATATTAATAACTCCTGTGAAACCCAACCCACCATTTGTGCAGACCTCTGAGCTTAGTCAGAAACCGCTACCCGCTGGGACCCGAAAGAGGGACCGAGGGAGCTGACGCCGCAGTATCAGCTTTCCCTGAGCGAACGCCAGGCCCGCCCTGGCAGATGTCCGCTGAACTCACACTTTCTCTGGGGTCTCTGGGGCTCTCCGGGTGTCATTCCCGCCCAGGATGAGCTAAGTCACAGGTGGATACCCTGAACAGCCTCAGGACTGGGTCCCCCCTGGGCTGATAATGGGGCTCTATCCTCACTGTCCCGGGATACCTCAAGCCTGGTCCTGTCCCTTCTGGCTCCCATCGCCCATGGGGAGGGGTTCTAGACATTGCTAAATGGAGAAAGGGCTACCAGTAAGTCATGGGAAGTACGTGTGCATAAAGTAGTGGTTTCCAGTCATTCCTCTATCAGAATTAGCAGAGGAGCTTTTTAAAAATGCTGAGCCCTGGCTGGTGTGGCTCCATTGGTTGGAGCATCGTCCTGTACACTGAAAGGTTGCCAGTTCGATTCTTGGTCAGGGCACATACCAGGTTGTAGGTTCATTCCCTGGTCAGGACAGCAACAGATCAGTGTTTCTGTCTCCCTCTCTCCCTCCCTCCCTCCCTCCCTCCCTTCTTTTCCTTTCCTCTCTTTCTAAAATCAATAAGAACATATCCTTGGGTGAGGATTTAAAAAGCGGATCCCCAGGTTCCACCCGGCAGAGTTCAGGATTTAGTTGATGCAGTGAGGAGTGGGAGGCTGGCAGCTGTGTCTTTTAAGAGCTCCCCAGTGATTCGAATGGGCAGCCAAGCAAAGACTGCAGACAAGGCCCGTGGCACAGCACTGAGACCGTCCTCTCCACAGCCGGCAGATGGTTCCCAGAGTGCCTGCTTAGCAACACACAGGGCATTTCCATCTAGGGCTTTGGGGGACTCTGGTAGTTTGAGGGCTGAGTGTCAGCTCTGAGACCTGTCACAACCTGG
This sequence comes from Corynorhinus townsendii, assembly GCA_026230045.1. Classification (NCBI taxonomy): domain Eukaryota; kingdom Metazoa; phylum Chordata; class Mammalia; order Chiroptera; family Vespertilionidae; genus Corynorhinus; species Corynorhinus townsendii. Next base: position 34,257,138 of record JAPDVU010000009.1, read on the forward strand.
CCCTATGGGGCACCCAATCTAGGGTCCTCCTCCCCAGACCGGCATCCTGCCTCATCACTTCCCTGGCAGGAGGACAGAGGTCACGACCCCATGACCAGAGGCCTCCAGGTGCAGGGCTGAGGCCGAACCCCCCATGTGGGAGCGGCAGGCACAGCTGCTCTCAGGCAGCTCCGTTGGGAAGCACTGGTTGGCCAGCTGCTACTCCCACCTGTCTCTGCTGAATCCCAGCAGTCCTCACTTGGTGTCCTGTCACCAAGGGGGGTGGCGAACAGGGGCCCTGCTGAGCTTGCATTTTTCTGTCTCTTCCGAGCTCCCAGAGGCCCCACGGGCATTCCTTCGGGAAGTCTCTGCCCCCTCAGCTGCCACTGGCTGCTTGCGGACCCTCTCTGTGGGGAGCTGGCCTGCCTCCCTCAGCCTGCCCTGCTTTGTGTGGGGGTTTGAGTGCGTGGAGATGGGTCTCCCCGTGGAGAGGAGGCTGACTGGGGTTCAGAGGAAGCCTGTCCTTTCCAGCTGGCGGTGCCGGGCCATGGGCCAGATGAGTATGAGAGTGATCAGGCCTGGGGGAGCTGCCCTCCCTGGAGGAGCAGCGTGTCTCCTTCCCACATTCTGGGGTTCCAGGGGTGACCCCGAGTGTGCTGGAGCTCTGGAGGGCAAGGCTAGACACAGTTGTGCGATTCAGGGAGGGGCATACAGAGGAGCACCTGCTTCCTCTCTGAGCCGGGTCAGGCCAGGGCAGGTCTAGAGACGGCCCTTGAAGAAATGGCATCTGGGGGGAGGGGCCCAGGCTGCCAGGGCTGGGTGTCCACCTGCCCTGTGGTCTGGCCTGCCTGGGGTGACCATGGAGCTGCAGGTTGCTGCAGAACCCGCTTGTGTGGTGGGTGTCTGTGCAGGGGGAGCGAGGTGGGTCAGGGAGCAAGGCTGGTTCCTGAGGTCTCCAGCTGCTCCTGATTTCATTGGTCCCATCTCCTCCCTGCCCTCCCCAACAGCTCTGCTCTACAAGCCCATCGACCGTGTCACCAGGAGCACCCTGGTCCTGCACGTGAGTGTCAGCCCCTGCACGGTCGGGACCGGTCAGGACCCATGGGAGACTGAGTCCAGGGTGGGCAGGTGCTGGAGTCACTGAGAGCAGCCCATTTGGGAAACTGGGCAGAGGGTCTCTGGACTTCTTCCCTGCCTGGCCTGTGGAAACCATGTCAACGGGGCCAGGGCCTAAATATAACTGGGCTACTAAGCTTGACATTTGGCCAGATGCACCCTATGAGGCAGGCACTTCCTGCCTCCCCTGCCCCCACCCCCCTTGCCTGATGGTCTCCAGTGTCCTAGGATCAGCTGTGGGTGGTTAGATGGGTGTCTCTCCCAGCTGCTGGGTGAGATGAGGCTCCACATGGCTCCCCCACACCCCAGGGGCGAAGAGTAATGACTTCAGCAAAATAAAGGGGCACCACTGCCTTCACCCCTGCTGCCCCTAATTTTAGTTCAGCTTTTGCAGGCATGACCAGACTAGAGTGTGGGTCCCTGAGTGCCCCCCCTCGGAATTCTTTTAGTGAGAATTGAGTGCTCCCCAGTCTTCTTATTGAGCCCCAGAACTCCTCTCAACTCACCACCCCAACCCTCTCCAGGACCTGCTGAAGCACACACCCGTGGACCACCCAGACTACCCACTACTTCAGGATGCCCTCCGCATCTCCCAGAACTTCCTGTCCAGCATCAATGAGGACATTGACCCCCGCCGGACTGCTGTCACAACCCCCAAAGGGGAGGTGAGCTCAGGACCCAGCACAGCCTCTCACCCAGCAGGCCAGGGCACCCACCCCTGCTCTCCTGATGCTCAGGCACACCACCCTGTGCCCTGTGCCCTCCAGCCTGATCCCTCATTCCCAGCCCTGGAGAGGCCTTTAGGCCCGGGGCTAAGAGCTTCAAGCCCAGTGTCTCATTCATCTTCGTGACGAAACTGAGGACGGGGAGTCTCTCCAGGTCTGGCACAAGATCTCTTAGCCATCGTGTCAGAGCTGGGTTCTTCCGAGGGGATTATCTGTCTGCAAGCCCCAGGCGCTGTCCCCATGTCAGGGACGTGGTGGGCTCTGCCCATCTCATTCTTGAATGCAACCCCCTCATAGGTAGTATGATGTCCTCAGGGCTCCCCTGGAAGGCAATGGCTCAGTCTGAGGGAGCTCAGGGCATCTGGGGGAGTGGGAGCTCTGAGTTGCCTCTGATCAGCCTGCCCGAGCAGATAGGAGAAACGAAGGAGGGAGCCCTATAGCAGGAAAAGCTGGTGGGAGAGGTGGCTGAGGCAGCCAGGTTACTGGAATGTCCCAGGTGGGCGCCTAGAAGTGGCACAGCAGTTCCAGTTCCCTGGGGGCCCTTCTTGGTGGAAGGGTGTTGCGGGGGGGGGGCGCGGGAGTGGGCAGTGAAGGGAAGCAACTTGAAGAATCAGAGACGGTTAGGCCTCGGGTCAGCAGCCTGGCCCACATACAGTGCCTCCGGTGCAGGAGAGGTAATTAAGTGGTGTTTAGAAGCGCAGGCTGGCTGGGTTTATGCTCCTTTGTTACATTTACGAGTCCCCAGTGTCTCCTGGGAGGGAGGTAATGAGGGACAGGATCTAGAGAGTGACTAATGGGCACGGGGAGCTGTCCCGGCGCGCAGCTCCCAGCCCCGCTTTGCAAACCCTGGAACGTCACTTGTTTGACTCGGGAGGGAACACTCTCCAGAGGGCTCAGCACTGTCAGTTTCAGATCGTTCCAATGGTACACTTTCCCCAGGCTCACCTAATGTGGTAGCCCAGGTAGCTCACCTGGAATACAACCCACGGCAGGCGGGGACAGATTGCGACAGCCCCGGGATTCTGCTGCTCTTGACCATCCAGCACCCAGGTGGGAGGTGGCTGCAGGTTCCTGAGGACACAGCTGCAGCCCCACAGAGGTGGCCGGGCCTCCCATCCACCTGGGGCGGGTGAAGCACTGACTCAGAGGCAGCATCGGCAGGCCCGAGAGGGTCTGCAGGTCGAGTTGAACTGAAGCTAGAACAACTTCTGAGGCAGGGGTGTGGGGGGCGGGGTGCGGGCGGGAGTGTTCATGCTCCCGGGTAGAGGAACCGGGTCACTGGGAGCTAGGGTCCATCCGGGTGAGAGCTATTGAGAGCTGTGGAAAAGTGTAAAGATACCGTTGTTCTGTTTTGTTTTTTAACCCTCACCCAAGGATATTTTGCCGTTGATTTTTAGAAAGAATGGGAGAGAGGGAAAGACAGAGAAATACTGATATGAGAGAAATATCGATTGGTTGCCTCCTGCATGTGCCCTGACCAGGGCCCAAGCCAGGAAGGAGCCTGCAACCAAGGTACATGCCCTTGACTGGAATCGAACCTGGGACCCTTCGGTCTGCAGGCCGGTGCTTTATCCACTGAGTCAAACCGGCTAGGGCTAAAGTTACCATTGTTGAGCCACAGGGTGTGCTGGCACTGGGGCTGTTTTGCATATATCAGTTTTGATGATTCCTTCCTTTTGGGCTGACACCATCATCCCTCAGTTTAACTGAGAGGCCAGGGAACTCGCCCGAGATCTCAGCTGGGAAGTGGCAGAGTCTGGATTCAAGCCCATGCCCATGTGATCACCAGGCACTGAGGCCCCTCCCTGCAGCCCACCCCCCAGCTAGATGGTGCCCTAGTGCCTGCTGGGCTCTGGGCTGACCCCCCCCCCTGAGCAAGCGGGTGGGTGTGCATCTCCCTCAGACGCGGCAGCTGGTGAAGGACGGCTTCCTGGTGGAAGTGTCGGAGGGCTCCCGGAAGCTGCGGCACGTCTTCCTCTTCACAGACGTCCTACTGTGCGCCAAGCTAAAGAAGACGTCTGCAGGGTGAGTCTGCGGGAGGCCAGGGTGCGAAGTTGGGGAGGAACTAGACCCACCCTGCTGCCCCTTAGAAACCTGGGGCAGTCTGCATCGTTTTTAAAAACATATTCATTAATTCCATTTTACTGCCTAGCCTTTTTCTAAAAATAAATTGTTTTTAATTATAAAGATAATATAACCAAATTACAGACAAGAAACCCCATCACCCATCCGAACATAAGCATCAGTCTCCTGCTGCTATATTTCCTTCCTTTTTTTTTTAATGTTCTTATGTTTTTTCATATACTTGTAATCAGAGTGAATACCCAGTTTGGGGCTCTGCTTTTTCCATTTCACGTCATAAGCATTTTCCCTGTGGCTGCCTAATCTTCATAATCATCAATTTTACTTTCCTGCGGGGTATTACGAGTGGATATGCCATGATTTACTTCAGCATTCTTCTTTTATTGGACAGCCCGACATTTTTGCTAACTGCGAGTCAGTGAATATTCATGAAATCTGCTGCTGTCATTTTTGTTGAGTGGTTCTGCCGTGCCAGGTGTCATGACAAATGCTTTGAATATGTTATTTCTAATCGTCCCAACAACTCTGTACAGTAGGTATTATTATCCGCATCTCATGGAGAGAAAAGACTTAGGATAGTTACAGAAGCTGCCCAAGGTCGTACGACTGGGAGTGGAGGAGTTGGGATTTGAACCTTACTCCAGCCTGGAAGCGTCTGTCCACCTCCATCTCTGTACTTAGTGAGACGGGTCCACTCCGCTTCACGAGCAGAAAGCGTTATTCAGTACTCACCCCACCTTCTTTCCCCTACTGTGTGCCAAGTACACTAGCTCACAGTCAGTCCACGGGCTAGACCGTGAGTAACGCTAAGGGACTAGGATGAGTGGCCCAAACCTCAGCTCTGGGGGAAGTGAGAGGAGGAGAGGTTGTCATGAGCTTCAGTAAAGGGGATGACTCCCTGGAATGAGACCTGAGATGATTCTGAAGCAGAGATGGCAGTCCTGAGCAAGTGTGCGAATGCCTGCAGCCCTTTGCCCGTGGCAGGCGTTACTGGTGAACCAGTGCACTGTTGCACACTGGGCTTGAACATGGCTTTATCATCCTCCACCCGGGACCCCATGGGACCTCTATGGGTCAGAGTGGGCATTCAAAATAACATTTGTATCCCATCTCTGGCCTAAAGGATAATGAGTATGAGCTGAGTATGGATAGGCTGGCAGGGAGGGGAGCGTGTGGGGCGGGGAATAGGAAAGTGTGAGGTTTGGGATGTTTAAAAAAATCACTCGCACTGGACCAGCCGGCGGGCAAGCCTGACCCTGGAAGCCTGTCCCTACTCCACGTGCGTGTTTCCTGATTGGGCTCCTCGGGGACAATGGGTCGCTTTTGCCTGTGACGAGTTCTCAGTAAACCCTTTTCGGTGGTTTTTGGGTTCAGGCTTAATGAGCCAAGTTCCTCCTGGCTCATGTCTCCCTCTGGCTTGTTTGCAGGAAGCACCAGCAATATGACTGCAAATGGTACATCCCTCTGGCCGACCTCGTGTTTCCGTCCCCCGAGGAGTCTGAGGCCAGCCCCCATGTGCACCCCTTCCCAGACCACGAGCTGGAGGACATGAAAATGAAGATCTCCGCCCTCAAGAGCGAGATCCAGAAGGAGGTGAGCAGAGCCTGCCTCTGAGCTGGGACAGGGAAGTTGGCTGTTTTTATTGGGGCCCTTTGAACCCCGTGTATGGGGGGTGTGTGGGGAGGGGAAGTCATAAGGGTTGGGAGCCTGATAAGGAGGGAAGATGAAAGAGTAGGAGGCCTCAAGCACAATGCTTAGGGAAAGGCTTTGATGGTGGCAGATTAGCACGGAGCAGATGGAGGCCCAGCCAAGGAGTCAGTGCTCAGAATTTAGTGGGGCTAATTCCCGGAGATTTCCCGGAGAACAGTGTATCTCCAACACTGTAGAAAGGGAAGCAAGAGAAGAAGGCCTTCTTAAGGAAAAGCAGGACGTGCACGAGAGAAAAGACTCGGGAATCCTCCGAAGCTGACAGATCAAGGAGGCAAAAACGAAGGAGAGAAGGGCTTTGAACATCACACTTCACGCACTTGGTCTAAAAATGCACAGAAGCTTGTGCCCTGACAGAGAATTGAGATGCTTGCCAAACACACGTGACACATTCACAAACATTTAACGTGTCTTAGGCTGCAAATGAAACCTCAATTTTTATTTTTATTTTTTTTTAATATATTTTCACTGATTTCAGAGAGGAAGGGAGGAAAGGGAGAGAGAGAGATAGAAACATCTATGATGAGAGAGAATCATGCATTGGCTGCCTCCTACACATCCCACATTGGGGATCGAGCCCACCACACAGGCCTGTGCCCTGACTGAGAATCAAACCATGACCTCCAGATTCATAGGTCAATGCTCAAGCACGAGCCACACCGGCCGGTCAGAAATGTCAATTAAAAAAAAAAAAAAATCGGTAGCATACCAGTGACGTTCACAGATCACAGTGCAGTAAAACCAGAAATCAACAACTAGAATGTATTTAAGGGTGAGCCTAGAAAGTTAAAACATTCCGGGTTCAGAGGAAATCAAAACTGCAACTGCAAACTGTTTGGAACTGCGTGAAAAGGAGAGCACTACATATCAGAATGCAGGGGATGTAGCCAAAGTGCAATTTCAGGAAAATGCATAGCCTTAAATTCATGTACACTAAGTGGCCAGATTATTATGATCTCTGAACGCATAATAATCTGGCCACTCACTGTATAGCCTCTATAATAAAAGGCTAATATGCAGATTGTCCCCTTGACCAGCCACCACCCATGTCCCCTTCCCCTGGCCAGGCTGGCGGGACCCCACACATGCATGAATTCATGCACCAGGCCTCTAATATACGTGTGCGCGCGCGCGCTGAGTGGCCAGATTATTATGCGTTCAGAGATCATAATAATCTGGCCACTCAGTGTATTTGAAAGCACCCAGGAGGAGCCTTCCCCATAAATGGCAGGCAGGGCAGGGAGGGGCTTGTTTGGTTGGCCTGGGCTCTTCCTCACCCATCCAGGCTCTGCTTGGGCCTCACCTCCTCCAGGGAGCCTTCCCTGATATCCACCCACTGCAGTGTGGGTTGGGTGCCCTACTTCCTGGTTCCCGATGTTTGCCTCTTTGCTTTGCTTTATAGATACTGCTTTCCCTTACTCAATAGGATTTGAACACTAGCGAGAGACTTACTCAGTTATGTTCCTAGTCCTTGCACCTCATAAAGAGTTGCTTCCTGAAGGATTGTCAAGGAATATAAGAGCAGATGGCCTCTAAGGATCCTTTCAGCTCAGACACCTCTCCGTGAACAGGGGAGGAGCCCCTAGTAAAAACCCCGGGGCGTTGGGACTGAGGGTCTAACTGGGGTACGTCCATCCAGAGGGAGCAGCCTGACCAGCACAGGTGTCTTCCCTCTGAATGGCCAGGCTCGGCCCGTCTCAGTGGACCCTGTTTCCCTGTCTAGCACCACTCACCATCCCCACCCAGGCACCCAGGGGCGTCCTGCATGCCTGTTTCTCACCTGGTCCTGGGAGCCTGCAGGCTCTGTGCCTGCGCTTCCGCCCCAGTGAGTAGGTGTGGCCTTCTGCCCAATCAGTGCTTCCTGAGCTCTGCTGGCTGCTGGTTGCAGGGCTGTGTCAGACGCCTCCCAGGGTTCCTCTCGGGTGGAGGAGGCAGATACGCCCATTATGACCACGTGACACACGTGATAGGAGTCAGTGGAGAGGCACAACAAAGTGGTTCTCTGAGTCACAGAAGATTTATTTTTTTTAAAAAAATGGGATTTTATTTATTTTTAGAGAGAGGGGGTGAGAGAAACATCAATTGGCTGCCTCCTGCATACCCCCTATTAGAGATTGAACCTGCAACTCGGGCATGTGCCCTGACCAGGAATCAAACCCGCAACCTCTCAGTGATGGGACGATGGTCAAACAACTGAGCCACACCGCCCAGGGCAAAAGATTTACTCTTTAAAAAATATATTTTTTTATTGATTTCAGAGAGGAAGGGAGAGAGAGAAACATCAGTGATGAAAGAGAATCATGGATCGGCTGCCTCCTGCACACCCCACACTGGCAATCGAGCCCGCCACCTGGGCATGTGCCCTTGACCGGGAATCAAACCCCCGTCTCCCGGTTCACAGGTCGACGCCCAACCGCTGAGCCACACCGCCCAAGGCAAAAGATTTACTTTTTTAATAAACATGTTTTTGAACGTGGGCAACCCTGGCTTGTTACAAGGAAAGGTCATAATACCAGAGCATGTAGAATACAAGTGGTCATCACCCACCCCCCTTGTGAACAGTTTGAGGTGTATTCTGTAGTCTTCTGTGCTTATGCTGGCACACAGCACGCCTGTGTGTATTTTAACGAGACTGGGTTACAGGTGCTATTTTGCCATGTAAGCTTTTCACTTAACAGTGCACCTTTCAGAGCTCCTGGGGCCGGGCACATCCTTTCTAGCAGTGCATCCTATTCTGTTGCTTGACTGCACAACCCCGTGTTTGGGTATTTCGATTGTTTCTGGCTCTATTCTTGGCAGGCAAGTCTGCAGTAAACATCACCGTCCTCCTAGGTCTTCTCTCCGGTAGATTCCCTACAAGGGCGATGTCTGGGGCAAGGGGCTTGTGCATTTCATTGCCAGATTTGCCTCTGAAAAGGTCGCATCCGATGATGTTCCCACCAGCAGCATGTGAGAGTCACGGTCACAACACTGGCTGGGAGCCGTTGTTACCATTTTGCTAGTCTAGTGGGTAAAAAAAAAAAAAAAAAAAAATTTAAATGCTGCAGAAATGAATTTCAGCTGTGGAGTTTGAGGATGGCATTGAAACCAAGACTTAAGTGTAAGGGTAGTTAATAAAAGGGAAGGGGTCGACTAGAGGGAATGGCTTGCCAGAGAACAGGGAATAGCACCCTGAGGCTGAGGTGGAGGGTGCAGGGTGGGGCGTGGTGGGATATCAGGCAGGGCATGGAGGCGGGGACCTAGCCGTGGCAGGCCCCGTGCATGAGGCCAGGAATTAGGGCTTTGTGCTGAACGGTGTCTGAGGTTTTGAAGCAGCGTACCTTGATGGTACGTGAGATTTAATTTATAGAGTGAATGAAGAGGCTAATGCGACTGAAGGACGATTTTTATTAATTACGGTGTCCGCGAGAGGGGCGTGCGCCACACCACGCAGGGCCACGTGGGAAATTTCGCACCAGGTTTGGTCAGGAGGCAAAAGGAGCGTGGGAAAATGTGGCCCAAACTGTATTGTGCTTCCCAAGGGAAAGGAAGGCAGGGCAGGAAACAGCCTAGGACTGGCGAGTGTGGGGAATGTTGGAGGGCTCTGGGCTATAGGAGCTGCCCCTAGTTATCTGGTACCTGGTCCTAGGTGATGAGGGCAGGGGAATGACGTGTGAGAGATACAGGAGCCCGGCCGGTGTGGCTCAGTGGTTGAATGTTGACCCATGAACCAGGAGGTCACGGTTCGATTCCTGATCAGGACGCATGCCCAGGTGCGGCTCGCTCCCCAGTAGGGGATGCACAGGAGGCAGCCAGTCAATGATTCTCATCGTTGATGCTTCTCTCCCTCCCTCCCTTCCTCTGTTTGAAATCGATAAAAACATATATTTTATTTTTTAAAAATTTTTTAAAGAAGGAGAGAGAGAGTGGTTGGGGATAGGCCTCAGGATTAGCTGGTTTGCATTTGAAAGACATGCTCACAGAGGAGTCATTTACTGTGTTAGAAATTAGCATGGATCTGGGAGGAACAGTTTTCTCCCTGGCCAGGAATCCTCCCATGAGGTCAAAGCATCCTAAAATATTGAAAAAGGAAAAAAAATCCGATTAACACGCAGGGGAAAGGTGTGCTAGAGCTGCTGAGTGAGACGTGGAGTCTGAGTGTGAGGGAAACATCTCTGCCCTCGTCCCCGCAGAAAGCCAACAAGGGCCAGAGCCGGGCCGTCGAGCGCCTGAAGAAGAAGATGTTTGAAAATGAGTTCTTGCTGCTGCTCAATTCCCCCACAATCCCCTTTCGGATCCACAATCGGAATGGAAAGGTCAGGAAGGGTGGGGATGGGACGAAGACAGCGCCCTTTCTCCGTACAGGGCTGCCCACTGTGGCTCCCAGCCCTGACCTGTGGGAATCAGGGACTCTGGCCCCCAGTTCTCAAGGCGGCTGCCGGGGCTCCGGCCCTGGACTCCCTCTCCCCAGTGGTGTGGAGCTAGTGCCCTCTGCTGGCCATCATTGGCACTGCCACTCCTGTCACTGGGCTTCCCAGGAAGGAGGCCCTCCTCCCAGCTGCCTCCTCCAAGCCCAGGGTGTACCTGGGTAGGAGGGAGCTTTGTTGGAGCCCTGGGGTGCAGGAATGTGCTTGGCCTGACTATGGCTGCCCCACTGAATTGTCATCTCCTCTCTTCAGAGCTACCTGTTCCTACTGTCCTCAGACTATGAAAGGTCAGAGTGGAGAGAAGCAATTCAGAAACTACAGAAGAAGGGTAAGGTCCCCGCTCCACTGCCCTGAGGGGGCCCATAGCAACAGTTCCTAAGCACCTTCGTGTCCCATGCCTCCTCTTCCTCCCTCACAGCCCCTCTAAAGTGCCAAGGCAGGTGGCACTTCATTGCTGTTTCTGAACAATTGAGGCCCAAAGAATTGGTGATTTGCTTAAGGCATAAAATAAATTAGCAATAGGAATAGCCCCAGAGTCAAGGATTGCCCCCCTGACTCTCCCTGTCCCCATCCCTCTCTCATACACACATACATGAACCTCTCCAGTTAGACTCTCCTGTTCTTACCCCTCTGACAGTACCCACAACTATCCCCATGTGAAGGTTCACACATCTTTCCCTTTTTTCCAGTAACCAACTCTGTCCCTAGAATTAAGCTTTTTCCTTGCAAAAGCCCCCAAAGAGAGCAGCAGGTCCTAGTGGCACTGTGACGATGTTCTCTCTCTCTCTTTCTCTTTCTCTTCCTCTTCCTCTCTTCCTCTCTCTTCCTCCTGCAGATCTCCAGGCCTTTGTCCTGAGCTCAGTGGAACTCCAGGTGCTCACAGGATCCTGTTTCAAACTTAGGACTGTACACAACATTCCTGTCACCAGCAATAAAGATGGTAAGATCTGGAACCCAACATTGCCCTATCAGCAGATCTACTCCCCCCAGGATAATGCTGGGGCTGTCCACAAGGACCCAGCAGACACTCGGCTACAAATGGCTGATCTCTGCTCAGGTGGGCTGGGATGACTCAGTGGCCAGGAGCACAGGAAGCTCAACCAGGGGTTGTCTTCCCCAGATGGCCCCAACTCCCTCCTGCCCCCCTCTGGCTTAAGAGAAGATTCTGGAACACTGGTCATCAAATAATGGAAGCAAAAGTCAAGCATGGGTGGGGAGTGGGGAAAGGAGGAAATGGAGATGGGTTAGAATAGTGTATAACAAATAAGGCCAGAAGTTTCCAGGGATTAACTCTTGAAAAGCCTTGAATGCCAAGCAAGGGAATTTGTTTTTCAAGCCCAGGAGCCTGTGGGAGGTTTTTGAGCAGACAGAGCTGAGATCGGGGCTGGTCACTGCCCAGAGTGTGTAGGATCTGACTGCCCGTGGGTGCTGGAAAGGGGTTTTAAAGGCAGACTCTCCTCCACCTCTGGGGGTATCTGCCCCCTGTGTCCCAAAGAGGAGGCAGAGATGGACCTTCTCTCGCATTGGCACAGAGTGACTTAGGTTGGTTAATTTTTACTTTGAAAGGCTAGGCTGAGAAGGGCAGTCACAGGATAGCAGGACTTGAAGGGAGAGGGAAGGTACCCCTGGGGAATGGTACAAAATCCCTGGTCCAGGAGGGAAGGTGTGGACTGGCCTCCCAGGCTGGGTGGAGGGAGAAGGGGCACCACCAGCTCACGGTCCTGGAAGTAGTGAGGAATGGAAGCTGCTTCATTTGGCCACCAGGTGGTGCCCTCAGTCAGCCCTGGGCTTAGGCTGTATCTCCCACCCTTTCTGCCTCCCAGCCAGTCTGGGGTGAGGAGGGGATGAAGCAGAGGAGCCTCTCACCACCCCCGACCCTGGGGCTTTTCTCTCTCACAGACGACGAGTCTCCAGGGCTCTATGGCTTCCTTCATGTCATCGTCCACTCTGCCAAGGGGTTTAAGCAGTCAGCACGTGAGTGTCCCTGACCACCAGCCCTAGGAAGTGGCCACGTGGGCCATTGTTCAACTGTCACAGAAAGTCCCTGTGGACCCATCGCATGGGGCTTCCCACTGCCTACGTGCTCTGCTCTGGTCTGCCAAGCTGGGGCCCTGCCAGCTGCCTTGAGATGTGGGGCAGGCTCCGAAAGGCCAGGAGCCAGCCCTGGGCATCAAGGGACATCGTGCCAGCCCTTGTCTCCAAGTCTGCTCTCCGCCAGGCCCTTCCCCACCCCCAGGTGTCGGGGTTCCTGGACTCCATCCCCACAAGTGCTGACTATAATCTGTGTGACCTGGGGCTAGTCTCTAAACCTCAGCTTCTTTCTCCATAAAAGGCAATCACACTTATTAACCCTGACCTAAGAGAAGGCTTAAATATGACTGTTTGTGCAGTACCGGCACACTGCCATGCACCCTTTTCCTCCCCTTTATCATCACCTACTTAATCTGTACAGTTGTTAGTATTTTACAAGCTTCAAGTACGCTTTTTATCTAATTTGTCTCCAGTAGGAATTCGTGAGTCAGACAGGTAATAGTTTCTCCCCATTTGCCAGATGAGAAAACTGAGTCACAGAGAGATAAAAGGACTTAACGTCACTCAGGATCAGAAAGCCAGGGCTCCTGACTCCTCTCCTCTCAGCCAGCCCCTTCCCACTCCCTTCTCTTCCTCACGGGGGTGTGGAGGGGTTGAAGTCTGCCTTTTGCCCCTCCCTGTACAGTGTCCCACGCAGAGGTTGTGCCATTGGCTCACACACCCGACGTTCAATACACATTGACTGTGAAGCCTGAGTTCCTGGGTAAATTGGCCCCCTCTCTCTGTGTTCTCATCACCCCAGGGCTAACCATGGTGACAGCACCTGTCATACTGCTTTGTCACTTAAAATTTGAACTCTCCCACTGTGAGTTCTTAGAGGGCAAGGAAGTCGCTGGATGAATAGGAGCTCAGAAATGCTGACCTAAGTAGTTCATTTCCAGACACCTACTGTGTGCCCGGGTACCTTCCTAGGGGCTGGGGAACGTGCAGATGTGGCCAGTGTGCAGAAGCCTTGGCAAGGTCAAAGCCTTTTCAAGTGTATTATCTGCTCCGACGCTTTTGGCATCCTGCGGAGTTCACTGATACCATTCTCATTTTACACGAAGAAGCTGAGGCCCGACGGCTCGAGGGATTTCCCAGGTGGCACAGCAGGTCACATGGGTGGTGGAGTAGAATCCATGTCTTCTGCCGCCAGAGCCCACGCTCTTCTCTTTAGAGCATCATTTCTCTCAGGGTGGCCAGGACCCCCGCGCTCACCGCTCAGCTGAGCTGCTTGTACACGTGGCAGCTTCTTGGACCCTTCCCACACCCACGGGGGGCCACTGCCCAGGAATATTCCTGGTTAGTAAGCTCCATAGGGCTGTCTGTCATACCAGCCACTGAGCTGGACCCTGCGCCTCCCATCTCCACGGTGCCCAGATGTCTCACTCCTCCTCTCTCTGCTTCGTGTTGGCTGGGATGGGCTTTGTGGTTAGACATGGGGTGAGCGGCTACAGAATCTCTCCTTACCTCCAGGCTGTCTTTGCTTCCTCCCTCCCCGACCCCCTGACTGGCTCAGATACTCACGCTGACTCGAGAAGTAGAACCTGTGCATCTCAGTGTGGCTTCTTGTCACAGGGAACTCTTGGCATCTGAAGTCAGGCCCGGGGTGCGGGCACTACGAACCTCCTGTTTCACAGGTGAACACGACCAGGCAGAGAGGCTGTTGACTCAGGCAGAGCTAGGTTTGGACCCAGACAATCTGACTCCTCCCCATTTTCCCCATGAACTAGCCCGTAGCCCTCGACGGAGGATTTACACACACCGAATCAGCTGGCAGCCCTTCCTGCCCCTCCATCTCTGTCACCCACACTGACTGGCTGTGGCAGGTGCTAGGGCCTCTGACATTGTTCACCTCTCATCTGCATGCACATCCCCACGCGCTCAGTTGTATCTACTCTACGTCGCACCCAGCTGGAGACACCTTGGGGGCAGCTCGGCAACCCCTGGGCCAGAGCTGTATGTCCACCCTCTGACCTCTGCCCTTTGCCCCTTGACTCACCCTGCACAGGGTTGGCTGTAGTGCTCCAAAGCTGACCCCCAACACACACGTTACCCTGGAGAACAGCCTTGGCAGCTCTCGTGGCAGGGAGAAGGGGGCTGCCAGGGTCCCAGCCCTAGAGGGAGCATGTGGATTTGCAGAGTGCCTGGGTGACCACCAGGGCCTGGGAGACCACCCAGTGCTGTGGCCCAGTCTGTTAGGTCTCAAGGTAGAGGGGAGAAGATTTTCAGCCTTAAAGGCCCTGATTCAAGTTGGAAACGCTGCCCGGCTGGTGTGGCTCAGTGGTTGAGCATCAGCCTATGAACCAGGAGGTCACCATTTGATTGGCACATGCCTGGGCTACAGGCTCTATCCCCAGTAGGGGGTGTGCAGGAGGCAGCCAGTCAATGATTCTCTCATCAATGATGTGTCTCTTCCTCTCCCTCTCTGAAATCAATGAAAATATTTTTTCGAAAAAGATTGAAAAACTAGGGAAAGCTCCCTGGATGCCCACCCCCAGCCCTCCACCCCTCAGTTACCTGCAGCACTTGGGGGGTGATAAGAGCTGCATTCATTCACTCCACGGGGGGCTGGCAGAGAGGAGAGGAGCCCTGGGCTTCTGATCCTGTGTGACGTTACATCCTTTTCTCGCTCCCTGACTCCATGTTCTCATCTGGCAAATGGGGAGACGCTGTTAGCTGTCTAACAGGGCTTGCCCACTGTGTGCAGCCCTGTCCCTAGTACGAAAGGCACACGGGTGGCTAAGAAAACAAGGCTGCTGCTGCATGGTGTGGCTGTAGGGAGGGGGCAGGAGATAAGAAAGAGACAGAAAAGACAGCTACAGTTCCAGTTCCATGCGATGAAGACAACAACAGAGTGAGCGCTGGGAATGTGGGAGGCACTTTGGTTGTCTCCGTGACAGGGGCTACTCCAGCTTCCAGCCACAGAGACTGTAGGCCCTCCGGAGACTCCCACCTCAAATGCCAGGGCCACCCTGGTAAGGGACCTGCCATCAGTGTGTGTGTGGGTGGGGGGCCGGGGGGTAGTGCCAGGAGGCCTCAGTGGTGAGGAGGCAAAGATCAGGGGTGAAGGAACAACAAGGGTCCTAAGCAGGGAGAGCTGGGCACGGTGGGGAAGAGGCCAGCCTGGCTGGAGGGCGGTGAATGAGGCGGAGGGCAGCACCACCTAGGAGGAGTGCAGAGCAGTGGGAAGAGGCCAGGCTCAGGGGCTGTAGGGAGGGCCTGAGGGACCACCTGGTGCTGGGAGGGACAATGTGTTAACCCCTTTCCTCCTGGGCCTCACTCGATGTGCTTCTGCCTGTCCCCCTGCAGACCTGTACTGTACCCTGGAGGTGGATTCCTTTGGCTATTTTGTCAGCAAAGCCAAAACCAGGGTATTTCGGGACACCACAGAGCCCAAGTGGGATGAGGTGAGTGGCGGGGGCCCGTGTGTGCCCCACGGGACCCCTCAACTCGTCACCACCAACCAGGCCCACCCCACTCCCTGTGCTCATGTCCTGTTGGCTGGGGATGGTTGGGCCAGCTCTGTCCCTCACCCCCCTGCCCTTCATCCCTGCTTATTTGCCTTGCGATCTCGTGCTTGTGTACAGACACGGGGTTTCCGCTCAGGCCCCAGACCCCACTTCCTCAGTGATTTGGAGGCCCTAGAGCCCCAGAAAGTCAGGACACTTCTCCCTGCCTCGCGATGTGGTCCCCGTGGGCCCTTCTCAGCCTTGTCAGGAAGCCGTGTCTCCCACTTCAGCGGCTCAAGGCCCTTGCTCCATCTTCCCTCAGGAGTTTGAAATAGAGCTGGAGGGCTCCCAGTCCCTGAGGATCCTGTGCTACGAGAAATGCTATGACAAGACCAAGGTCAACAAGGACAACAACGAGATCGTGGACAAGATCATGGGCAAAGGGCAGATCCAGGTGAGGTCCCGATGCGGCCATGGCAGGAGGCGGTGCCCGCTGGGAAGGCGTCCTTCTCACTGGCCTTCTTGGTCAAGGTGCATGACCTTTTGTGACGGGTTCAATGCTGGTTTGGGACGTCTCCCAGCCTGCTGGTTCTCCCTGCAGGAGAGGACATCTTATTGTAGCTCCAGGCGCCCATGTGTGCCAGGTTCCTGGGGCTTCCACACCTGGCTCAGGTGGGTCATCCACTCTCCTACCGGAGAGAGCTCCCTTGGTTTTCACTTTCCAGCTCTGGTCTCCTGGTGGCTTTTCCCAGACGCACTGCGTTGAGGATTCTGAGGCTATATCCGTGAGGCGGTGCTTGATTAGCAATGTCTGTTGTTGGAGGTGTGAGGCCCAGCATTTGGAGGGGCTTAGGATCTGCTGGGCTGCTAAGGGCTGGTCTCTGGCTTGTCACTAGGGTTGCTGGGCCTTACTCACTTGTCCCTCGAGTTCACTGGCATAGGATTGGTTTTGTGGGTCGGTGTGAGAGTGTGCGTGCCTCGGCCGTGTTTCTTGGTGCCCTGTTGATGATGCAGGGTAAGGGTCCTTTGCAGCCTGTGTCTCTGGAAATTCTTCCAGTTTTGGAAATGGCTGTTCTTTATTTTCCTGTGAAGGGGATGCAGACATGGGCAGGCAGGCAGCCATCCACACCCATCTGGCACCTTGTGTGGCCTTGTACTCAGGACATGAGTGGCCTGGTTCGGGGTCGATTCTGTGACCATGAAATCAAGGGAACAATAACTGGCCGCACTGGGACTGAGCCACAGGCATGAGGTGCTCTGGGCTTATTAACAGTTGCCACAGCGGGGATGTGGGTGCAGAGAGCTGAGTGATGCGTGTTTGCAGGAAGCGTTGGTTCTCTGATTGTTGAGGCTTTAGAGTTTGGTAACTGGCTCTTGGCGGGGTGTCTTCGTAGCATTGCCCCTTGGTGACCTGTGTGGGCTTCCTGCTCCCCCTGTCTCAGGCTCTAGTGCAGCGGTCACCAGCCTTTCGGACCTCAGACCACCAGTGGTCCATGGACCACTGGTTGATGACCGCTGCTCTACTGTTTGAAGGGGGGGTGGGGGCTCCTGGCCATCTGTCTCATGTTGCCCCAAGTTCCTAAGCACATCTTTTCCTAACTCTGGGGGACCTGTGCCCCTCTCCTCAGCACTGTCTCCAGAGAGATGGTGTTGCCAGGCAACCATAAGTCAGTCCTTCATTATTTTAGTCATGATTTAGGAAAAGGGGACTGAAGAGAGATAGCTCTCTCTCAATTCAGCCCTGGAAACCTACTTCCTGCAGGGGTAAGGAGTGGGAGACCCATTTCCACGTTCCTGGGCAGGCGGGTGTGACAGGCAGGGATGGGGTTCTGGGCTGGCCCATCTAGCCCAGGAGACACCCAGCCAAGAAATATGACCAGCTGCCATGTGCCAGAACCTTGGTGGCCATGGGATAGAAGAGTTCAAAGGAGTGTCCAGCACAGCCAACTCAGTGAGTCCCAGGGGCCCCGACCCCTCCAGAACCCAGGGGCCCTCCAGGGCTCGATGGCATTGTCCCCACCTGGACTTCCAGCCCTATTGCTTCCTCTCCTCACTTCTGTCAGCCTGAGAGAAGCCCGGGGGGAAGCACAGCATAAATCATTGCATCTCAGAGACGGAGCAGATGGAGGCCGTGGGGGAGGGGGAGGAAGCCAGGTTATGTTTGGCAAAGCAGAAAGCACAGTCTGTTAAGGAAAATGTTTCTGTGTTTAAGCTTCGAGGAATGTTAAATGCCTGGGAGTGATATTAAAAGAAACACAAACCTTCCCTCTGCCAGCTGACCTGGGCCTGTGAGCTGCCAGTTCAGAACCAGCGTCCTCCGAGGGCTTTGAAGTCTCTGGGCCCTCAGCTCCCGAGGCTCAGCGCTGGTGCAGCCCTTGGCCCTCAGCCACAGAGCGTCCTACAGGCCTTCCTATGAATTGAGGAGAGGGAGGGGCTTCCTCAGCAGGGGTGTGCCAGGCCTTGTGAAGTCCCCATCACCCTGTGGCTGCCCTCAGAGATACCAAGGATGACCAGGCTGGGGGAAGAGCCTCACCAAGACATTCCCATGTGGCCAGGCTCCACAGAACCCCGGGACGGTCTGTTCCCACAGCTGCTGCCACCTCCCTTGCTGCCACGTATCCAAGGAAAGGAATCCGGCGCTCGGTTCTGCTCCCCTTCAGCAGGCGCCAAGGATGGAGCTGAAGGTGGCCTGGCAACAGGGCCGGGTCCTTGGGGATGTTCAGGTGGCCTGCAGAAAAGGCGGGGGTAAAGGCCCACCCAGTTGCCCCCTCCCCACCTCTTTCTAAGCCCCTTCTGGCTCAGCCCCTCCAGACAACAGCACGGGACCCCATCTCCTAAGCATTTGCTCCAATAGAGTCTCCGGCTCTGGGTTTGCTTGAGATGGCAGTGGGGCCTGGGGCTGAGGGCTGGGGGAGTGGCATTTAGCAATAGACAGATGGTGCTGCTCATTACCATTTGAGGGTGTCCAGCTTTGTGTTCTCCGAGGCCCATTCCCAACGTCCTCTCTTGACCCTTGCAACAGCTCTGCAAGGAAAATGACGACCCTGTTCTCCCCATTTTACAGATGTGTTCACTGAGGCCCAGGTGCCTCTGCTGACAGTGCCCAGAAAAGGCCATGCTCTCTCCTTTGTGCTGTGTCACTGGGTCCCAGGTCTTCATCAGGGACTCTCCCAGGCTGGGTGAGGGGCACTGGCATGGCTCGTAGCGTGGAGGAGGAGTCGGGGTGGTATTCCACCCTAGCATCCTGCTTTAGGACATAGGATGGGCTTCAGTCCTCTTACCTCTGGGCAGGGGACATACCTGTGAACGGTGCGCCTGAGGGCAGCATGCATGGAAAAGAGCCAGGGACAGGGACTTACTGTGCATCTGCCGTGTGCCCCACTGGTCCAAGGGGTGCAGGGGCCTGGCCTCAAGGAATCAACTGCCAGTTTGGAAGACCAGTATATCAGTACATGTCTAGCCGTGAGAGAACAAGGCAAGAGGGCAGTAATGATGATGATTGCATCCGAGCACTGATCATGAGCCCAGCGCAGGGCTGAGGCTTACAGCCTTATCTCAGGGGGACCTTCAGAGCACCCTATGGGATAGGAAAGTGACCCCAGTTTTAAAGATGAGAAAGCTGAGGCATGAAGGGTTCAGTAACGTGTCAGCAGGCAGCCAGTGGGCAGGGCATCCAGTGCTGGAAGCAACCTGGGCCCGGACCCTTGCCTTGCCCTCCGTGGTGCTCTCCCGTCTCCCACTGTTCCATGCGTAGTAAGAGGGACGCGTGTGTGTGTGTGTGTGTGTGTGTGTGTGTGTGTGTGTGTGCGTGCGTGCGCGCACGCGCGCGCGCGCGCCACAGGAATTCAAAGAAGGAAAGAGCCTCATGGGCTTTCAGGGGGAGGTGGAGCAGGAGGGAGTGGAGAGCACTGGGTTTTTTAAATTCCAAAAGCAATGTTTGTATTAGAGAGAAAATTGCAATAGTAGATTGCCTTGAACATAATCACCAACCATCCCTACTCCCACGCCTCTGAAACAGCCATTTTATTTGTGCCTTTTCCCTTCCTCAAATATACAAAATTTTATATTGTGCTAATCATCGTGCGTATTTTGTACTTTTTCTATTTTCATGTATTGTCATAACCCCCCTTTCTTCTGGGGCCGTGTGTGGTCTTTATAATGACCTTTTTTGTTACGTTGTCAGAAGTACTTCATCTACTTTATAAAAGTCATTTTCTATAATGACCAACACGTGCATCGCTGTTCTGAGGCTCTTTGTTATTCCAGCAGGTGACAGGCTCTGGATCGGCAGAAAGGGGGGTGTGGGGGGGCGTTCCAGGGGTCGGGTGAAAGGGAGGGCCTCTTGGCCAGGAGCAGGGAGGCAGGAATGCAGAGGGAGTGTCCCAGGAAATGAAGGAGCCCCCCTGCCGTGACCAGGAGGGGGTGTGAGCCAGCAAGAAAGAGGGAGAGTGAAGGAAAGAATGAAAGAAGAGGGTCAGTGGAGTTTCAGGCCAGAAGGGATCCTGGAGGGCATTTAATCCAATCTGGGTTTTGGGGGGAGAAGAAACCAGACCAGAAAGGGGGAGTGACATGGCCACGGGCGGGCAGGTCATTAGTGGTGGTTGAGCAATGACTCCAGACTCAGGGCTCCAGTCCCAGGTTGCTCATGCTTGGTGAGCTGCTGGGCAAATGAGGGAGTGAAAATACTCAGATGGGACGGGGAGGCGGGCGGGGGCCGGGGGGGGGGGGGGGCTTGGATGTCAGTCTGTGACCCTGAGCGGTTTGTCCTTCCATCAGAGCGAATTTAGCGTTAGATCCCACCAGCTTGGTGCATATCTCCTCTTCCAGGCCCAGGAGTCCTTCCTTTCTTCCCCAGACCTACGGGGCTGGGCCTCGATTCTCTATCCGGGCCACCCCCCACTGCCTGCTGCCTCCTTGCTGCCCCAGCCCTGCCTGGCCAGAGAGCAGCTCAGCCAGGAGGCCCCCCTTCCTCCTGGCCCCCCTGGCCCTGGGGGACTCCAGTGTGTTTATCCCTGTCTATTTTCAACCACTGCTGCGCCAGGCTCCAAATGTGCTGTCCCCAGCTGGGACCTACCCACTAGCTGACGAGCCTATTCCCAGGGTCCAGCCCTTGTTGCCTGGCTGGCAGGGCGGAGGGGAGAGCTCTCCCTGAGGACCCCACAGCTCAGTTCCTGCCACCAACTCCAGACTGGAAAGGGGGCGAAACCTGGGAGCTGCCTAAGAGGAGCCTCTCTGGGCCCTGCTCCCCATTCCCCAGCTCAGCCACAAGCCTGGGGACCCAGACCCATGCCTCCCACACTCAGCTCTATTCCCCCCACAAGGGTGGGAGGCAGCTGCACGGTCCTCCAGGGCAGCCCTCCCTCCATGGCAGTGCTCAAGACCCTGGGGTGGGAGGGAGCAGGGTTCCAGCTGTCCCAGTTCTGGGGTGCTAGCACACCCCCACCCCCAACTGTGAAGTCAGGCCGGTGGGAGGCCTCCGTCCTCTTCCGTTCCAAAGCTTGGAGCCTGTGTCTGAAGAGGAAAGGCGGGTAATTTCTTGGACCTTCTTGACCTGCCGCTGGGAAGCTCGCAGGGGTCAGAGCTATGAGAAATGGAACTCAGGATGCTGGGAGCCAGACTGGCAAATCTAAACATCTAGACTCTTCCTTTTTTTTTTTTTTTTTTTTTTTTTTTTTTGATTGTGGTAAAATATGCCTCCCATTAAATTTACCATTTTAATAATTTTTAGGAGTACAACTCAGTGGCATTAAGTACATGCACAGCGGTGAACAACCATCACCACCATGCATCTCCAGAATGTTTTCATCATCCCAAACTGAAAGGTCATACCCATTCAATGACGCCCCACCTCCCCTCTCCCCGCCCCCAGCTGCCTCCACTCTGCTTCCCGTCTCTGTGAATTTGACACCTAGGACCGCACACCAGTGGAATCACCCAGTGTTTGTCCGTTTGTGACTGGCTGCTTGCTGCTTCACTCAGCATACTGTCTTTAAGGTTCACCCATGTAGCATGTGGGAGAATTTCCTTCCTTTTAAAGGTGAAGGACATTATATGTATATACCACGTTGAGTTCACCTAGTCATCATCTGTCATGGACATTTAGGATGTTTCCATCTTGGGCTTTCTTACTTTTAGGTGAGAAAAAGAGCCTGGTCTCTGAGGATGGAGGTTTCATGACCTTCTCTCCAGACCCGGGGGTGTCTTCCCCCCTCCCCCACCACCCGCTCCCAATTGCTCAGCCCTCTCCAGCTGTTGCAAGAGAGCAGAGCCCCAGGACCCCAGAGCACCACGAGTCAGCGTTAGCTTCTGGTTGTGGAAAACAGTACGCCCCCACCTTCTCCCCCCAGGCATCGAACTCCTTGGCCCATCTTTCCTCAGCCCCCCGTTCGCCCTCCCTTCAGTCAGTGGTTTGGATGTGTTGAGTGTGGAGTCTGGTAATCCTGACGCTGTGGGAAGAGCACTGGGCTGAGGGTCAGAAGACTGAGTCAAGGTCCCTTGACCTCCGGGGGCCTCAGTTTCTCCATCTGTCATATGGGCACAGTTGTTCCCACTCTGCCTTCATCGCCAGCTTGTTGTGAGGCTCAAAGGATGGCACATACCTGAAAGAGCTGGTCAGAGCTGTGACACGCACATCCACGTAGTCACTCATTTATTCAGCCTTTTCTGCGTATTGACATGTGGTGGTAGGCACTGTGCTGTAGGTACGAAGAGTGAATGGGACCTCCCTGTGTAGTAAAGGAACCAGAAGAGAATTCTGGTCATTTGGCCGGTGTTGAAGCGGCTTTGAGGCCAGACAGATCTACGGTTGAGAGTTAAGTTGTCTCCATTCATTAGTTGGGAGAACGGGATAAGTTACCCCACCTCTCTGAGCCTGTTTGCTCAGCTGCAAAATGGGCTCGAATGGGTGCTGAATGTGAAAGTCATGAGGCCCATGGCACAGGGCCTGACACGGTTAGTACTCATCTAATGATGACGGCCTTTTGACCAGGTGGCAGGTCCAGGTACCCTGTCTTCTGACTTCCTGCAGGGAAGCAGCCCCCCTCCCCCAAAGGCTGTTACCTGCAAGGGACCCCTGTGTTTGGGCCTTGCACTGGTTAAGGTCACATCTGTTTTCCAAAGCAGATGGAGTCACAGCTTTGATGAACTGACATCAGCGTGGGCAGGGAGGTCAAGGTTAGGGCCCTCCTTGCCTGCCAGCCCAGGGTTGCCCTGCCCTGACCCCGGGCTGAGCAGCTCGGGCTGGTCCACTTAGAGCATCTCAGCTTGCGTAGTGCAGTCAGTCCCAGAGCAGAACGTGAGGAGCTGGAAACAAGGGGCCATTGTCAGCTGGGGCTGCTTCTGGTTTCAATTACTCTGCTGAGTGAGGAGAGCAGAGTGAGCTGGGCCAGGGGCCTGCCAGGGCAGGACTCAGTGGCTTCCCCACTCCAGGCCCCTCCCTCTGGCCCCTCAGGGGTCGGCTGCCCCGTGGGAGGGTCAGGCGTGCCAGCTTTATTGCCCCAGGAGCCAGGCTCTGGGCGTGGGCCCGCCTGACCCGGAGCCCCATCCAGCTCTGGTCACCGCAGGTACCATGAGGTGCTCGCTTCCTTCCCTGGTGGTATGATAGGCATTATGGCTCCTGGATGCCTTCTCCCATGTGTCCTTCAGGCCACACCGACCACAGCTGGCCCCTGGGAGTGGCCTGGGTTTGCCTGGGATGAGCTGGGGGAGCAGCGGTGAGAAAGCCTTGGCCTATGGAGTTTTCCCCTAACTCCCAGCCTGGCACCTCACGGCCCAGGCAGCTCCCTGCCCAGACACCAAAGTGGCCATGCTGGCTGTGACTTTCCAGCCTCTTCCCTAGTAGATGGACCCCTCCCCTCCCCCAGCCTGGGCCAGATGTGCACTGCCAGGGGAGCGTCTGCCTCTGGGATTCGTGTTTTATATCCCGGCTGCTCTCCAAGCAGGCCCACGTGGCTGCCACCACCACCACGGTGCCAGCCCAGAGGCCATGGGGAAGGGGAAGGATGATCAGCGGATGTTCCCCTACCAGTCTCAGACACTGCCTCCTCCCAGGGCCCTGGTGACTGCAGCCATTGTCCTGCCCTGGCTCCGCCCACCCCAGCTGTTTCAGGCCATTTGTTCTTGAGCATCCCACCTGCTGTCACTCTTCAAGGCAGGTCTGGATGCAGGCGCAGGATGGGGGAGAGCCAGGGGCAAGGTCCCTCGAGGGAGCCCTCCTGCTCTCCAAAGGCTTTCCCAATCTGGAGCACCACCTCTCCTCTCCCTGCTCAGCGCCTCCCCTCCCAGGTGTTCCTGATTTGGGGAGCCTGGACTCTGCCCAGTGGGTTCTGCAGACAGGAAGCATTCAATAGGAAGCAGATGGGGGATCGAGTCTCCCTCTCCCCCTCCTGCCCCATTTGGGAATGCCACTGGCAGGCACGCTTTACCTCCCCCCGACCCCCCACCTCTGAGGCGTAGGTGACAGGCGGAGAGGCCAGCCCAGGGAGGACCTTGGGGAATGATTCATTCAGGCCTGAGAGGACGCAGCCTCTCCGCAAACCACAGGAGGGGCACTGTCCTCTCAGCTCCGGGCCGGGCTCCCCGATGCAGGCAAGAGACCACGTTTCATCCCAGCTCTACACCTGATCAGAGGGTGGCCTCAGGTGACCTCTTCAAGTGCTTCCTCTCGAGCCTGTGTGTTAAACGAGTCGCATGGTGACAGCACCTGGCAGACAACACACTGTTGGTGCCGCTGATCTCCCTGCAGGAGGAGCTGCAATGTCGTCGTCCTAAAAACCAGACCGGTCCCCAAGGATGTCCCACTTGAGGTTTTTTGTTGTTTTTTTTCCAAAACCTTTGAGAAAATGACTTAGCAGAGGAATTGCCAGGGATTTTCCCAACCAAGGGCTGAGGCTGGACATGAATGCCTGGGGGCACACCTTAGCTGGGCTCTGCCAACTCCTCACTGTGGGGGCTGCAGAGTCTGCCATGGCCCCTCACTGCTGCCCAGCCTTTGCTGTGGCACTGGGGGTGTGGGCAGTGGTGACACCTGGTGAGGAGCTGACCTCCAGGCTCAGCCTTCCCCCATGGGCTGGGACCAGTGCAGCCTAATCAGACCCTCGGAGGTAAGAAGAGCCGAGCTGCTCTGGCTTTGGGGCCAAGGTGACCCAGAAAGCACCAGCCTGACTTGATGCGATAAGTGTCATCCCATTATAAGGCCACTGAGGGGGACTCACAGCAGCAGAGCCGCGGCCCAGCGTTTTCCCAAAGCAGAGAGAGAAGTAGAGATAAGACACCCGTTTCATCCAGGACTCTGACCGGAAGTTTCCTTTAAAAAGCCCCTAAGCTTCCCAGCCTTCACATCTACTCCCCCCTGAGGGACATCGTGGGCCAATGGCCGTGGTCAAGAGAAAGAGCAGTTCTCATGAGAACTGTCCATCGGAAATGCTCAGAGTCCATCCCCTTGAAGGAGGGCCAGGGGTTCCAGATTCTGCCTGCAGAGCTTGGACTACCGGGAGGCACCGGCAGCACCCCCAAGGCAGGGGCGGTGGACAGAGGAGGTGAGCAGATGGGGCTCCATACCCCCACTTCAGCCAGGGGCCTCTGCTTTTACCTGATTGGGAGGCAGGGAGACTTTGGCATATGATTTCATTTGGAAAGAAAGGTGGGGTGTGTCCTTTGCTTTAAAAGAATAATAAAAAAAAAAAGGATGACTGTTTGGTTCAAGCTCCTGTTTTGACAGGTGTGGAAACGGAGCCCAGAGAGAGAATGTAACTGCCCAGCTCACAGTGACCCAGCAGGACTTGTGCCCAGGCTCCCTGGCTGCCAGGAGCCTTCTTCTGCTCACTTGGAGCTTACAGTGGGGTGGAAAATAGTTACTTAGTCTAACTCCGTAGTCGGCAAACTGTGGCTCGCGAGCCACATGCGGCTCTTTCCCCCCTTGAGTGTGGCTCTTCCACAAAATACCACGGCCTGGGCGAGTCTATTTTGAAGTGGCGTTAGAAGAAGTTTAAGTTTAAAAAATTTGGCTCTCAAAAGAAATTTCAATCGTTGTACTGTTGATATTTGGCTCTGTTGACTAAGGAGTTTGCCGACCACTGGTCTAACTGAAAGCAAAAAGCACGGAGCTCAGTGGACCCTGACCTTCCAAACCCTCCTGCCTGAAGCTGTGTCTTCAGCGTGGCTGTGCTGGGAGACCCAGCCACACCATGTCCTCCCCGTGAGGAAGAGCAGGCGAGGAGCCAAGGGGTCCGGGCATTGGGCTGGCCAGGAGCAATGTCTAGGATTTGCACAGGGAAGGAGTGGATGGACATGTGGTGGGTGTGCCCTGCCCACTCTGTTCCTTGCGGGGGGCGTTTAGATAAGCAAGCTGTTCCCAAAGGCTCAAGTGGATTTTCCATCCACTTCCATGACCAGTGTGCCATGAGAATCACTGGGGATGGCCAGGGACATGCCATCAGGACAGTTCTGCAGGGCACAGCTCTGGGCTGTTTCAGCCTCTCCAGCCCTTCGAGAGCCTCTAAACACCCTCAGGACACCAGCTGGGGCAGGGGCGGCAGCATGGAGAGGGAGGCTGAGTGGGAAACGGTGCATGCTCTTCACTGGGGGGGGGGGGGGGGCGGCAGAGTGGAGAGGGAGGCTGTGTGGGAACAGTGCATGCTCTGTACTGGGGCAGGGGCAGCAGAATGGAGAGGGAGGCTGTGGGGACAGTGCATGCTCTGCAGTGGGGCGGGCAGCAGAGTGGAGAGGGAGGCTGTGGGGGCAGTGCATGCTCTGCACTGGGGTGGGGGGCGGAGGCAGCAGAGTGGAGAGGGAGGCTGTGGGGACAGTGCATGTTCTGCAGTGGGGTGGGCAGCAGAGTGGAGAGGGAGGCTGTGGGGGCAGTGCATGCTCTGCACTGGGGCAGGGGCAGCAGAGTGGAGAGGGAGGCTGTGGGGGCAGTGCACGCTCTGCACTGGGGCAGGGGCAGCAGAGTGGAGAGGGAGGCTGTGGGGGCAGTGCACGCTCTGCACTGGGGTGGGGAATGGGGAGCAGCGTGGAGAGGGAGGCTGTGTGAGGAACAGTGTATGCTCTGCACTGGGGCTGGGGGGCGGAGGCAGCAGAGTGGAGAGGGAGGCTGTGGGGACAGTGCACGCTCTGCAGTGGGGGCGGAGGCAGCAGAGTGGAGAGGGAGGCTGTGGGGACAGTGCACACTCTGCAGTGGGGCAGGGGCAGCAGAGTGGAGAGGGAGGCTGTGGGGACAGTGCATGTTCTGCACTGGGGCAGGGGCAGCAGAATGGAGAGGGAGGCTGTGGGGACAGTGCACACTCTGCAGTGGGGGCAGGGGCAGCAGAGTGGAGAGGGAGGCTGTGGGGACAGTGCACACTCTGCAGTGGGGCAGGGGCAGCAGAGTGGAGAGGGAGGCTGTGTGGGGACAGTGCACGCTCTGCAGTGGGGTGGGGGGCGGGGAGCAGAGTGGAGAGGGAGGCTGTGGGGAACAGCGCACTGTGCCGTGAGTCAGCGCAGGTTTTTGGGTACATGGGAGAATCGCAGTGCACACTGACAGGCTGGGTGTGGACCCTTCTTTAATCCTCACCTATGGGTAGGTTTTTATGGATTTTTTAAAAAATCCTCACTCAAAGATACCTTTTCCATTGATCTTCAGGGAGAGTGAAAGGGAGGGGAGAGAGAGACAAAAACACACACAAAAAACATTTTTGTGAGAGAAACATATGGATGGATTGCGTCCTGCAAGCACCCCTACAGGGACTAGGCACCTGCAACCGAGGGATGGCCCCGACTGGGAGTCAAACCTGCAACCTTTTGCTGCACAGGGCAGCACCCAGCTGACTGAGCCACCTGCCAGGGCACAACCAGCTTTTAATCTTAGCTGCCCCTGTCCTTACACCATGCACCCCTTAAACCTTGAGCCTACCCCAGAACCTGCTCCCCATCCCTACCCTGGGCCATTTAACCATCTGCCTGCCATTTAACCATATGCCTGCCTTTTAACCATCTGCCTGCCATAGCGTCTATAGACCAACTTTAAAATAATTTTTCGTGAGAATTTTCAACTGAAAATATTCAAGAACACCCGAATTGTGAGTAATATATTTATTTTATAATATTCATTGCAGATTGGTTTTTTTAATTAAATTCAAAATACCGTGGCGTGTGGGCTGGTCTCCGTTTTCGACGTGTGACGGTTAACTGATTAAAGCCACCAATAGCCACTTATCGACAGAGTTGAGGTTCAAGCTTAGAGAACTACGTCGCCATACACAGCTAGCTGCAGGGTCCAGACCCTGGGAGTTCTGCCTGGGCTGCCTCAGGATCCCCCTGTCACTAACATTACCTCCTTGGAGGGGTGGGTCCGTGGTGAGGTGGCCACAGCTCAGTTTGTTGGAGTTAGGCTGGCCTGTTCAAGGTCCTCCCCGCCTAGCAGTGGCAGGGATCTGTTCGGTGGCGGGGATCTGTTCGGTGGCGGGGATCTGTTCGGTGGCGGGGATCTGTTCGGTGGCGGGGATCTGTTCGGTGGTGGCGATCTGTTCGGTGGTGGGTGAGTGAAAGAATGAATGAGTAACGATGTAGCTTGTAGGCCCAGCTCTGCTGGTGGTTGCTCAGTGACTTCGAGCAAAGTGTTCCTGTCCCTGGGCCTAATGCAGGCCTTGAACGTAGCAGACATTGGGTAGATAGAGAAAGCCATCAGTGGGTCTTACTCTCTCATTCCGGGAAGAGCTCTGCTTCCCCACACGCAGGTTTTGATTAGCATCCGTACAGAACACGGTGAGAACACACGTTAGGAATGCAGGGATCACAGACCCAGCTGTCATATGGGGACTTTCCCATCCCCATTTCTCACAGTTCTCCTGGGACGTGCCACCCTCCACCCTCCTCGCCCACTTGCACACCCTCTGCCCAGCCTGGTTCCTCTGGGCTCTCCTGCTCTGCCCGCCCTGCTGTTCTCTCAGCATGAACTCTGAGCCGGTCTTCGGGCAGGAACCACTGTGGACTCCCTCTCTGCAGCCCTTGCAGCCTCAGACCCACTTTGCTCTCCACCACCACCTTGCCTCCCAGCCCTGCTCCATGCAGGCGGACCCCAACCACGTCCCTCCCAGGCCTCATCCTCAGCATGATCCCAGGCTCCCCGGCTTCCAGCTCCAGCACCCGGACTCTGGGGACTCTTGGGATTCTCCCTTCCCCCTTACCCCTGACTCTCCTCACTGGGGTGCCTGTGGCCTTGCCCTCGCTGGTGGCTCAGAAACCCCTTTTCCGGGCTCAGTGTCATTCGACCGAGGACAGGGACAGAGAATCGGGGTTCTGGTCTGGGCCTGAGGGAAGATGAAGTCATTCCAATGGGAAGAAGGAGGTCACTCCAGGGAAGTGTCAGCAACATCCTAAAGTACTGAGGAAGAGCCTTCCCTCTGTGTTCACAAGTGGGAGATTGGCCTGGAAGCTGTCCCCACCCCCAGCTGTCACCCAGGCAGCCCGGTGGCAATTCCTGCCTCTGCACCCACACGTCTGAGGTTGCATATATTCCCTGTTGACCTTTTTTTCTTCCGTGATGCCACTGCTGACCACTTTAGCCTGCTTTTACCTGTCACGGCTGTGCTGGGTGGCTGGTCCTGGCCACCCCAGCTGTATACCTCTCCCTGCGGGGTCCTGCCTGCATCTCCTTAGGCACAACCCCTCTCATTCCTCTGGCAGAGAGCCCAAGAAGGAGACAGGAGAGGACTGGACAGTCTGCTAGGAATGTTTTTAATTCCAAAGGCAGTGACATCTGTTCGTGTGGGCCTTACCGCCCAGGCTCTGTTTATGCAGACAGGGGGCCCTTGCATGTCCTCAGAGGCGGGTCCTGCCAGGTGTGGCTGGACGGAAGGGGTGCATAGAGGGGAGAGGGGATGAGGTTGCTTCCTGGGTGGCCAGGACAGCCCAAGCCCAGCCCATTCAGCAGAGATGAAGAAGGTCCCTGGTGGGCTGGAGGGACCAGAACTCAGACGGCTGCTTTTGAGGAACTTGCTGGGAACATTTGTCTTGTACAACCCCCCCCCCCCGCACCCTACCCCCCCCCCCCCCCCCCGTAGCCTCTGCTCCTAGACCATCGACTCCAGGAAAGACTGAGTCAGGCTTTGGGGAGAGAAGCCACATTTGTGCTATCCCCAGAGAGAGCTCCCAGCCCACAGGGAGGAAGGGAAAGATGAGCAGCTCAAGGGAACAGTCTCCTGATAGCTACCCATCTGCTAAGGCACTTATGTCACCATGGAGACTAGTTGGCCATCTTTCATCCAATCAGAACTGGCCTTACCCAGACAAGTGTTGAGCCTGGGGTTCCAAAGACAGACAAGAGTAGAGCTTTGGGAACAGGATCTAGTCTGTCCCCCTTCTCCCACACACTGGCAGGTGGGGAGGCAGGCACACCCTGCACAGCCTTACCCCAAACTGCATCCTGGGAAATGTGACCCAAATAGAGGGAAGAGGCCTTAGAAAGCCAGCGAGGGGCCATTTCTGAAGTTTACCCGCCGGTGGTGCCAAGCGCTGATCATGTGTCTGCAGCAGGTGAATGTGGTCAGCAATTATAATGGCACCTTACCAGCCAGTTACACAACCAGCAGTTGCACATTAGCTGAGGGATGCAGCGCAAAGCTAGGGCAGGTGGCCTTTCTCCACACTGTTCAAGCCACACAACCCCTCCTCCTCCAGGAAGCCTTCGCTGATTCCCTCTGGCTAGAAATTTTCTCTCCTTTCTCTAGACTTTCATGGCACGTTATCTGTGCTGTTCTTACTGCATAAGACTGGATTTCTTGAGGGCAAAGACAGTGCTTTGTCCATCTGAGTACGACGTAGGGTAGGTGCACAATTGATATGTGCCAAATGCCTGGATGCCTCCTGTTGAGAGGTGTTTCAGCCCATGTCTCCTCTCCTCTCTTGGGCTGTAAGCATTGTCAAGTGCAGGCTTTTGATTAATTTCTGTGATTCCTCAGCCCCTGCCCCAGGCTCAGGCACATAGGCCTTCAGTCAAGGCCTCTTGAATGAAATGAATGGGGTGAAGAAATGAGGCCTGCAGAAATGGGTGAAGCCTTTCTGGAGGCAATGCGTTTTGTGGCAGATGGGGTGAGGAAGCTGCCTGGCCCCCACCAGGCTGGAGAAAGACTGTCTTTAGAGGTGGCACCCAGGTGGCCTGGGAGAGGCAGGTGAGGGATGGGACAGGAAGGGTGGCTCGGGCCTCAGCTGGGCAGGGGACACAGGTGTGTGGCTGCCTCTGTGGGGCTCTTCTCCTCACCCTTGGGGTGCTGGAAAAGCCATGTAGCTGCGGTGGCTTTAGGCAACTTAAGTTCTGGTATGAAGAGGCTCTGTGCAGCCTTGGCAGCCTGGCCCGTCTGCACTGTGCAGAAGCAGGTGTGGAGTGTGGAGGGCTGGAGGAGATGGGGCTGGCCTGGGTGCCCTGGAGGCCTCCCCCGCCAGAGCCCAACGGGGCCCAGGACCCTGCCCCCACTGGTCAGGCAGAAAGCAATGCAGGACCAGATCCTGCCACAGGGCAGTCACAGTGGTGAGGTCAGCCAGACCTCTGATCGTAGCCCAGCCTGGCCTCGGACCCGTTGCTCAACTTCTCGGTGTCCTTATTTTCCTCATGTGGGAAATGAGAGTGCCGGTACTTACTAAGGTTGGGGGAGCACTAAGCGAGCCAATCCACGTGCAGGTTAGCGTGGGGACTGTTGCACAGTAACTTCTCAATAAAGGGCGGCTCTCATTATGATCGGGTTGGCTATCTGCCGTGAAGCCGCCACCCCTGTCTCCAAAAGTTAAACCTCAAGACCTGTGTGCTGGTTGAGGCCCAGCAGGAGTGTCCCAGAGGCCAAGGGCTGGTTCTGTGCCCTGACCCACCCGCCCTGGGGTAACCACGAAATGTCCTGACTCAGCTCTTTTTCCTGAATCCAAAAAACCAGCCACATCTCAGTGAGACGCCGTGGTGGTGAGCACTCCCGGCCGCGGCCGCTTGGCCTCCCAGGGGAGCGTTACCTCCCTGAGCCCCCATCTCATTGATACTAAAACTGGAATGAGAACACCAACATCCCAGAAGGTATGAGACTTAAATGCAGTCAGATACTTGGGAGCCCTTTGCATGGGACCCAGCTCATGGTTGGCACCATGAGAATACTGGGTTCCTTCCGACCCTGAGCCTAGCGCTGCCTGGTGTGACGGCCTGACGCCTCTGGGTTTGTACCTGAATCATTTTGAGCTCAGGCCTTTCTCCTTTCTCTGGAAAACTTGTACGGGAAGTTTTTCCAATGCTCTATTTTGTATTGTTACCATGCAAAACGATTCACTTTTCACTCTTTGGCTAAAACATTCACCAGTTTGATGGCCCAAAACAAGGCCGTACATCTCTAGCTCCCACGGCACCCAGCACAGACAGAGCAGCTGAGTGCCCCTTACAGCACAAGCCTTTTTCGGGTTTCTCTGGCCCAGTGCACAGGCGTGGTTAAAGGTGGCCGGGTGAGGAGCACCTCTTGTGAGCATCAGCGACCAGTGTCACCCTGGGCTTTTGCTCATGTTCAAGGAGAGGGCCCATAGCAGCGAGTCCTCCTTCCCCACTAGGGACCTCCTTATGCGTTACGTTCTCCACAAGAGGTTGTCTGCTGGTACATGCCCGTCTGGCCCTGTTGAGGGGGGCACCTTGTGGCAGGAGTTGGGGGTAAGGATGCAGACCTCCAGGGCCACCACTTCTTTTCCAGGACAAAGGTACGCTGTGGATGGCCAACACTCAGCTCCTGGCCCCGAGCCCTGCTCACCCCTCCTGGCTCCGCCCAAGCCTCCCTCACCTCCAGGCCCAGGGAGCAGCCTGGCGGTGAAGGGGTTAACCGGGATCTAGCGCGCAGGGACTGGGTTGTGTTTAGCCGCTTGTCAAACTTTATTTAGTAGGGGCTGGAGGGAGAGAGGCAGGGTCGGTGAGGAGGAGCCCCAGCGTGCCAGGAGTTAAAGCCCGGAGGTTGGGTTTTTGGAAGGGGCAGCCTCCAGTGCCTGAGTCACTTCCTTCGGGGGAGGCGGGGACCTCCCCTGGACGCTTGGTCTGTGGCGCGCGCACTCGTACTTGGGTGCTGGAACCAGGGACCAGGGACCAGGAGGCGAGCAGAGGGCCCCAATCGGGGCTCCCCAGCAGCCGTCTCCTCTCCGGGGAGGAGGGACAGGGGAGGAGAAAGCCTCGCCTCGCACCATGCGCTTCCCGGCCCCGCTCCAGTAACTGTGCCGCCGCTGGGGGGGGGGCTGAGCGCTCGGGACGCGGACGCTCCCATCCGCGCTGAGCTCTGAGCTCTCTGCGCTCCGGTGCCTGTGCCGCTGTCTGTGGGCCGCCGCGCGCCGGCATGACCGACGTCCTGCCTCAGCCCGACTGCAGCCTGAAGGCGGTGTGCGAGCCGCTGGAGCGCTGCTGCCTGGATCCGCTGGAGGAGCCGGGGAGCAAGCGGCCCCCCAACACGGGCGCCCGGCTCTGGGGCCGTGTGCGCAGCAAGCTGCTCCGCCAAAAGGTGCTGGTGGGGGGCTTGCGGGACCGGAGAGGGTGGACTAGAGGGAACGAGAGAGGGCAGGGTGCTGGGGCCCGTGGGGGTGCCGGGCCGCTCTGCCCCTCCTTGTGGAGCGCCATCCCAGCTCCTGCCTGACTGCGGAGTCCTGGGACAGAACTGGGGGCTGCTTTAGGTCTGTTCTCTGTGGCCTGAGTTTGATGATTAATGCTGGCTGCTACCCCCGCCGCTGACCCTGGCTGCTTTCTCTGCTTTGGGAAAGGGGGGTTGTCTCCTGCGGGAGAGGATTGCCGGGCTCCTTTCTGAATCCAGGAATATGAACAGGCTGGGCAAGGGACTCCTGGGCATCATTGGCCCCCCACGGTGTTCAGCCAAGACCCTAACCCCCTGTATCCAGTGGACATTGCTGGCTGCCCCTTTGCTGTGGGGCACTGACAGTGGCCCCTCAACGCCATCAGCCGTGGGAGGTTTCTTTATATGGGACTGTGGCATCCTTGCCCACCAGGGAGGAGGGATGTGGTGGGGAGGCAGAGGTACTGCTGAGTCTGGGGTCCATAGGCTGCCTCTTCAGGGACCACCCAGCTGACTGCTGGCCCAGTGCCAGCCAGGCACCAGGCAACTCAGTCAGTGTGCCAGAGGGTTCCTGACCCAATGGGCAGTTCAGAGCAAACTGTGCTAGGGAAGACTGCCCATCCTGCTTGCAGCCCCAGACCTGGGTGGGGATTAAAGTCGAGATAGAAGCTGACTGTCTGCAGCTGGGCAGGCTGCCTCGGGGCTGGCTTTGGGCCCTGGCATCGGGCGTCCGAGGAAGAGCCAGACCCAGGGCCTAGCACACAGTAAGTGCTTGATAACTGCAGACAAATGAACTGCCTGAGCAAGGTGTCCTGGTGGCCAGAGCCATGCCCTTCAAGGTAGTCATAGGGAGGCTTTGGCTGGTCTGCGTGGCTGATGGGGGTTTGCAAGCTCTCCTGTGCTCAGAAGGGGGCCCTTTGCAAAGTCCTCGCTGCCAACCAGCAAAGGTTTCTGGCACCTGCCAAGAGGAAGTGCTCTTGGGCCCATTGGCTCCTGGTCTAGTTTCTTTCCCTGCCAGGGGGGCACACTTGACCTCCCAGAGATGACATCAGTCCTAGAAAGTGCTGGGCCGGGCAGCAACTTGAGCTGTCCTGCGTTGGCCGCTGGGTCACCTTCAGCCTCTCTGGGGACCAGGCTGGCAGAGCCCTGCTGGCCTCAGCTACTGCCAGAGCCCCTCTCTGCTGAGGCAGCTGTCTGTGCCCGGCAGCGCGGAGCCATCCTCCCTGCACCCCTTCTCCCCAAACCCTGCTGAGGCCAGCAGATATCAGCCCAAAGCTCCTCGTCCAGCCACAAACCTCGAGGTTGGCAAGAAACTGACCCAGCAGGAGCCTAGCACCGTGCCAGCCCAAGAGAGTCCTTCCGATGTACCTGCACCTTTGGGGAGGTGCCTGGGGGGGGGGGGGTAGGGAGCAACTTTAAACCCTAAAATCCCACACTTTCCCAGACTTTTTATTCTCTCCCTGTGTATCCGTGACTGGCAAAGCCAAGAGGTCACTTCAGGAATCCTTCAGCGGGCTTTGCCTCTGGGGGTGTCTGATGGCTCCGCGTCTTGTGGTGCTCTCTGGGCGAGAGTGGCGGGCCAGCCAGGCACTGGGCTGCTGTGGGGATTGGCATCAGTGCAACTGCAGGGTGGCTCTGGCGCTGGATGCTGTGTGTGGCGGGCGATTCAGTCTCCTAGCCCCTGTTGTGTGGCAAAGTCTGTCGGTGTCACGGACACAGGGTCTGCACCACGGATGGACGATAGGAACATTCATCGGCCCTGCTGTGCCTGCCTTGCTGTGCCCGGGCAGAGGGGTGGGCCGGCCTTCTTGTGGAGCCAGGGCCTCTGCCCACTTCCCTTCCCAGATGCATTCACCTATTTTTAATTTCTCTTTTATTTCTTAGGTCAGGTAGCAGCTTAGGTGGGGTGGGGGAAGGGTGCTAGGTACTGCCCAGCCTGGCAGGAGCGGTCGCCTCAATAACTTGGCACTAAGGATTTGATGTGGTGGATGCCCCAGTCACCTGTGGCCCTCCTGCTCCCATTTCACAAAAGATGAAAGGCTGGGGGAGTGGGGGGTGGGGGGAGGAGGGGAGCTGTGACTCATCTGGGGACCCAGCGCTGGGGCTGGAGAATCGGTTCAGATGGAAAAGTCCCAGGATTCACCTGTAGGGCCTCTGGGAGTCTGCTCAGGGCCCACTCACAGGCTCTCCTTTGGGTCCCAGGGGCTGTGGTTGGGTTGTTCTTATCCCCAAAGAGAGTCCTGGGGCCGAAGTCTCGCTCCGACCTCTGACTTGGCAGTTGGTTTATTGTGCAAGCATTTAGCAGAGGAGACACGTGGCGTTTGGGTTTGTGGGTTCTGCCAGTCCTCTTGGCGTTTTAACCTCGCATTTCTCCTTTTCCTTTCTTTTTTTTAATTTGCTCCAATCACACTCCAGGAGACCAGGCTCTGTGCCTGTCTTTCCTCCCACCCTGCCTGCTTCGTAGGTTGCACTTTGGAGGGAGAGGGGCAAACCCCACCCCCTGAAGTGTCCTTGTGGGGGCCATAGAGGGCCAGGAGGGCCCCAGTGAGGGTAGGCCAGAGTATTTGTCTGGGGGCTCTGATGGGGAAATCTAGGCCCCATTGTTGCCTGCAGCCAGGCCAGATACCAGCTGGAAGTGGGGAGTCAGGCGGAACTGGCAGGTTCCAGGGGAGTGGGGAGAGTTGAGGTGGGCTCCTGATGACCGTGTCTCTGCGTTGAGGGGTCGCCATGCGGGTCTGAGAATTCCCTGCCTCCATGGAGCTTCTCTCTGGAAGCTGGAGGCCGGCAAGGTAAACTGAGGGGTTTGCAGAGTTCACCTGCTCTGTGATGGGGTTTGCTCCCCTCTGCTTCTAGGAAGGGTCAGAGGGGTCCCTGAGGAAGGACGGGATGAGGAGCCACCTGTCTGGGGAACCTGCGGGCTCAGGAGGGTCCCTCTCTTTACCTTCTTGATTGCCACCACAGAACAGCTCCTGGCCCCTCCCAGAGGCTGGCGTTTACAGTGACAGTTCTTCCTCACAGGTGGCCCCAGGTATGCACACCATACATCCCCCCAGGCTCACAGGCTGTGGAGGGGGCAAGGGTGCTGGGGTATAACATAGCTATGTCGTGAGCTCACTGACTTTATTTCATGACCTGGCTCTAGGCATCAAGAAAGATCTTGAAACCTTATATAACAGACATCTGTTCTGCCCTGGCTGCCCACTGCTCGGCCCTGACCCCTCCCCCCGGCCCTACCCCTCTCCACCTTGTTGGCTAAAGGGAAGGGACCTGCACCCTAGTCTTCACCGTGCACCTGCCCACCCACCCCTAGTGCTCCCTCCGCTGTCAGCAGGGCACAGGGGTGCTCCCCTAGGCCTGGGGGGCCTTGCAGCCGCTCATCGCCTCCAGGGCCTCCGTGTGGGCCAGCTGGAGGGCGGAGGGGCGTGGCGTGACCGCCCTGCATTCCTGCGTCACTCTGCTTCTCACAGCACTTTCTGACGCCCTCGAGAAAGGACCTTACTCCTAGGGTCACGTGGTGGCCTCCTGACCTCAGTGCTCCCGCTCTCCTCCAAGCCGGCTCCCAAGAGGCCTGTGTGCTTCCACAGGGCAGGCGTCCTTGACTCTGAGAATTGGACTCAGAGCCAACCAGACCCACAAGTTGTGTGACTTTTTAGAGAGGGTCACAGACCCCATGGTGGGGGCCCCGTGCTTGCTCTGAGTGAACTGGGCAGGTGCTGTTTGTTGGCACCTGGGGAGGTTAGAGAAGCCACTGGCACTCCCTGGCATCCCTGTGACCCACAGCTGGCCTGGCCAGGCAGCCACGCTGGGCTTGGTGCCCCAGCTTTTGGATGGCCCCAGACCAGGGGCAGCTGAGCCTGCCAACCAAGGTGATTCCCGGAAGGCCAAGGCTGCCGGAGCCCAGTGTTGCAGGAGAACCCAGGAGGCCCCAGGAGGGCAGCCATTTTGGAATGAGCCCAGAAACTTCTGCAGGTGCTGGTTGGGGGAGTTGCCGGGCACTGGCAAGCCCTCTGCCGAGTGGCCTTGCCAGCTGCCCACATGGTCAGGAGCTGGTCAGCAGGTGCCGTGTTCTGGGAGCTCCCTTGCACCCTAGAGGAACACATAGCCCAGGCCCGGGAAGGAAGCCAGAGTCAGTCCCGGATCTGGAGTCCAGCGAGCCTTAGACTGAGCCCCACTGTCTGTGGTCCCCCAGGATGGGGCCTAGGGAGGTGGGCAGCGGCCATGGAAGCCGCCCTTTGAGATTCTTCTGCAGAGAGGCTGGGCGGGCCCGTAACCCCACAGTGAGTTCCCTGGTTCTGCTGTGGCCAAGAGAGAAGCTGGAATGGCCGCTGTCCTGGACAGTGACCACCCAGGGTCGGTGCCTCCAATGTGCAGAGCCAAGCAGTAACAGCCACAGTTCCCTTCCCGCCCGACACCAGAAGGCCTCTTTCTCGCTCTGGCTCCTCCTTGGAGAGCTCCCGGCCCTCAGGCTGGGGTGGCACTGTCTTAACCTGACATGTGACTTTGGGCAAATCCCTTCACCTCTGTGGTTCCCTGGCGTCGGTAGAATGAAGGGGCTGTGCAGGGTGATCTCCTAGATCCAGTTCACATGATGATCTTGGCCACGTCTCAAGATTCCTATTCCTAAGCCTTAAACTCTCAACATACTGGGAAAGGCTGGGTGGGAGAGGTCACGGGCTGCTCCTGGGCCCAGGCCAGCCCTTCACTGGCACGGGAGAAGCGAGGGGAGCTGGGATGTGGGCCTTCTCGACCCTGGTCCTGAAGGAGCCCGGGTGGGAAGGCATTTTCTCCATCCCCCGCATCCCAATTAGTTCATTTAGTCCCTGAATATTGATGGGGCACCCTCAGAGTGCTGGCCACTGCACGGGTGGCCCAGGCAGAGGGCCCTTACTCTCATGGAACGTTCTGTCTATAGGAGTCAGGCAGTGAGTGAGGTTTCAGGCTCTGGCTCTGCTGCTGAGTGGTTAGAGCATCGGCCTGCACACGAAAGGGTCTTGGGTTCAATTCCCCGTCGTGGGCACGTACCTGGGTTGCAGGTTCACTCCCCAGTCCTAGTCAGGATGAGCGTGGAAGGCAACCAGGCGATGTTTCTCTCTCTCTTTCTCTCCCCTCTTCCCCTCCCTCCCTTCCACTCTCTAAAAAAGCAATGGGGAAAATATCCTTGGGTGAGGGTTAACTAAAAAAATTAAACGGGGTAATGGATTAGAGAGTAATGGAGAGGGAGAGGCCTTGCTGAGAGAGATAATTTTGAGCTAAGATTGACATGACAAGAAGGACTCTTGATAGATCTGGGACAGAGCGTTCCTGGCAGAAGGACCGGCGGGGCACAAGCCCCATGACCGGGGTGTGTGCAGAGGTGGACAGAGGCTGCGTGGAGAGTGTGGTTGACCTCGGACGGAGCGGGTAGGGGCCAGCTTGTGCAGGGCCTCGCAGGCCACGCGAGGAGTTTGGTTTTAACCTAAGCGCAGCGGGAAGCACGCAGAGTGTCACCCAGTGAGTGACGCTGGCATGCTGTGAGCCCAGGCGGAGGACCAGGCCTTGTTCTTAGCCCTGACGACCTACGAGGGGCTGCTATTATTAGCCACTCATTTTACCTATGGGGAAGCGGAGGCTCGGAGATGACACACAGGAGGTCATGTGAGCGGCTGAGGGCAGGACCCCGTGTGGGAACCCAGGCAGCCAGATGCTAGGCATCATCCATCCTGCAGGGAGGATGCCCCCGCCTGCTGGGGCCTGTGCTGCTTCTCCGTTGCCTAGTGGTCTGGGTGCTCCTGGGGCCCGAGCTGTGTGCCCTGGGTGCGGGGGTCCTGCCCACTCGCCTTGTTGTGTGTGGTTCCCAGCCAGTACGCTGTGGTGTGTGGGGCCCAGGGAAGCGGCCCCTGGGAGGCCCCTGCGTGGGCACAGGCAGTGGAATTGCTGGTGCCTCTCATTCTTACTAGCAGGCTCTGTGCCCGGATGGCCTTCCTGGCTGGGAAAGAGAGGATGGAGTCAGCCTCAGGGAAGGTCTTTCATCGTTTTTACCAAAGTGCCCAAGTTCAGGGGGAGGCCACTGAGCCACAGCGGTCCTGAAGGCCTCGCCTCGGCCTCGCCACAGCAGCCAGCGTGAAGCGGCCCAGCTGGGACCTCAGGTGGCCTCTCGCCTCGGACTTTGACCTCTAAGTGGGCCCTTCGGGTTGAAGACAGGGCCACTGGGGGCTGCTCTGTGCTGCTTTGACCCTGACCAGTTACTTTTCCCGAGTGACCCCATCCTTGTTACCCTGTGCCCACAGCATGTCCCTGAGCTGGGGTGGGGCAGCTTCCTGGCTGTTAGTCTGAGGCCTGGTTCTGGGGTGAAGTCTGCGGCAGGGAAGACAGCGGTGGGGGGCCAGCTCTGAAAAGGCAGGGCCTGGGGCTCTGGAGAATTGTGCCCAGCCTCGGAGTCTCCCGAAGCAGCCCAGGTTTGAGTTCTGTCTGCAGCAGTGCCCGGCCCAAGGGCTCAGCGTGCGGAGGCGGGGGGCAAGCTGGATGTGGGGACGCAGAGCGCTGAGGAGGGCAGGTCACAGGGGGTGCCATGAGGCTAACCTGCCTTCAATAAAAGCCTCATTCAGAGCGGCTAAACCCTTTCCATATGTGGGCCACTGGGAACTTCAAAGTTCTGGGCAGGGGGTTGGGGGAGGCAAGCTGAGGCGAGTGGCCCATCCCAGCGCCTTGCACAAGCCTGTCGTGTGCTGGCCTGGGAGTGGGGCCTGACCCTGCAGAGCGAGGGCTGGAGGGCAGAGCTTGCGTGGCCATGGGGAGAAGGCAGGCCTCTGGGAAGACGGGTGCTTTTACAGAACCTGGTCTCCCTGACCCAGCTGCTGCGCTGGAGGCCAAGATCTAGGCCCTGGCACCCCCTCCCACTCCACCCTGCCACGTCGACGGAATCCTGCAGTACCCTCCCCCAGAGGGAGGAGAGCAGGCTCCCTTGCCAGCCCTGCCCGGCCTCTCACGCCTGTGGTCTGTCCCAATGACAGGCTGGCTCTGGTGTCTGTAGGGGACCCAGCCCAGGGCATGTGAATGCACTCGGAGGAGGCAGGGGAAAGCCAACCCAGGACCGCCACCGTGGCCCAGG
Organism: Corynorhinus townsendii; assembly: GCA_026230045.1. Classification (NCBI taxonomy): domain Eukaryota; kingdom Metazoa; phylum Chordata; class Mammalia; order Chiroptera; family Vespertilionidae; genus Corynorhinus; species Corynorhinus townsendii. The sequence continues at coordinate 34,297,305 of JAPDVU010000009.1, forward strand.
CCTGGGAGCCACAGGAAGCGGGCCCCAGGCATACAGGACACCGGCTCAGGGCCTGGTCACAGCCAGCACTGCCTCTGGCAGGCGTCCCCAGAAACACGGCTCTGCCTCCCCTCAGTCCCCATCCACCTCTGAGGGCGACAGCTTCGCGGTGCCCAGCTGACTCCTTACTGTTCAGAGCACTGAGTTTTTATCTCCTGAACACAACACTGGGCTTCGAGGGACATCCATGCTGCCACTTGGGGCAGGCCCGGCCCGGAGAGCCCAGGGACAGCCGTGCCGAGCGAGAGGAAGGGCGTGCTTGGCCTGCAGAGGGACAGAGGCCCGACAGGGGCTGTGCTGGGGGTGACAGTGGGGCTCTAACGGGAGGGTTAGCATCGAGGGACTGGGGGAGGAAGTGGAGTCCTGGGCCGCTGGTGAAGAGGTCTGTAGGTCTGCGTGGGCCTGTCACCCAGTGACCTCTGTGCCTGTGCCTCCCCGCCCCCTCCCCTGGCTGTACTGTCATAGAAGGGCCACCGCAGGCCCCTCACGGATTGAAGTAGCCCACGTGAGGGGAGGGGGAAGGGTGGCAGCAGACTTTCAGGCCGGCTGGGTGGTTGAAGGCGCGTGGTGTAGTGGGAAGATTTGCCCACCCTCAGAAGGACCCGGAACGTGGGCTCTGTCACCTACTCAGGAGAGCAGGATGGGGACCCCAGACTCTCTGGTGCCGCCGAAATCCCAAGCACCGGGGGGAAACCGTGAACGGCCAGCACTGGGGTCACCTGCCCCAGGCTGGAGACAAAAGGGGCCGGGAGGAAGGGCTTAGACCCCTCAGAGGGGACCCCTGAGAACATTCCCAGAATGAAGGTGACACCACCATCTGGAGGGTGCTCGGTGTGCACAGAGCACCCACCCCTGCCCTCGGATCCTCTGATCCTCAGGCCTCTTCAAGGCCGCTGGGTGTTCCCTGTCCCAAATATGGGGCCGCTGAGGCCCAGCTAGGTCAGGCAGCTGCCCAGCCCCTGCCACTCTCCCCGAGTCTGTGGCCTCCCAGGTGGGGATGCAGGGTTCCCACCGGGAGCCCAGGATGTCATTGCAGGGGCCCTAGTGGTTCTTTCCTGGACATCAGTCCCAGAGGTCGGCTGATTCTCCCTGGCAGAGAGACGTCTGGGTATGCAGACGTGATGAGGCCAAGTCCAAATGCCAAGGCTGCTCCACATGGTTGAGCTGCTCCCAGTGGCCATGTACAGCCCACTCGTCCATCACTTCTCCAGCACGTCCTATGGCCCGTTTCCCTCCTGCCTGGGCCCCACCTTGGGGAGCCCCACTGTGTGTGTGTTTCCTGTACAGTGACGGAGGGACCCTCTGGGGGTCTCCCCAGCCTGGCCCTTTGTAGCCCCATCTGCCTGCCTCCCTCAGGTGATCTGAGGTTCCCAGGTGCCTGCTCCACAGGGCAGTGGATGGCCCCTATCTGCTGGGACTGGAGGGTGAGCAGTCAGGTGTCCCTCCCCACGCCATCCCCGGAGCTGGCCCCTCTGCCCCCAGCACTAATCTAATCAGGAAATAGCAGAGTCCACATTTCCCAGGGGTTATAAATAGCCACAGCAATGCAGGCAGCATCATTTCTCTGGAAAACGTGCCATGTCCCTCTCCTCTGCACCCTCCCTTCTCTGTATTTAAATGACATCCTGAAATAGACTTGGCTTCTAGAGGCTGCTGGCCTCCTGGGAGACAGAGCGCCATTGTCGGGGCGCCGAGGGGCTAGGCAGGCCTCCCTGAGCGGGTACCAGGGTGCACCTGTAGAGGGGATCGGGAATGCAGCAGTGGTGGGAATGTGCAGTAAAACTCACCTGGCCTCGGACAGGCCGGTGCGTGCAAAACAGCTGCACATAGCGCCGGCAGGCTGCGGAGGGCCAGGGCCTTAGTGCAAGGGGCAGAGGGAACGGAAGGCTCCTGAGGCCTTGGGTTATCCCGGAAGGCTTTCTGGAGGAAGCAGGGCTAGCTCTGGGCCTCAGCATGAGTTGCTTTTCCTGTCTCTGCTGCTCCCAGGAAAATGTAGGGCTGCGACCTGGCAGCTAGAACAGAAGCAGTGGGGAGAGAAGTAACAGAGGATTGAACTGGGGGTGCCTGCCAGCACCAGGTCTGCCCCTGGTGCCAGTCCACGCGCCAGGAGCCCTGCTGTCTCCTTTCTAAATAAATAAATAATGGTAACAGCAGCCGTCGTCTTCGCCAAGAGGTGCCGGCGCCAGGCCAGGTGCTTTATCTTGCAGGGTTAGCAGAGCAGATGAGTCCGAGAGACTTGACTTTGCCCCCAGCTCTCGCTTTGTAGATGTGAGGCACCAGGCTGGCTTCGCGTCCTCTTTAAGCCTCCATGTCCCCGTCTGTAAAATGGGAGCAGCTCTCAAGGCTTAAACCTCTGAGGCTTGTTGTGATGATTCACGGAGATACTGCATGTAAAGGGTTGGGCGTAGTGCCAGCCTTACAGGAGGTGCTCCCAAATCAGCATTTGCTATTACTGTTTTCCATAGCAACCCTCTGAGGTAGGTACAGACATCCCCACAAGGAAACGGAGGTTCGGAGAGGTAATGTGACTCGCCCCAATTCACACAGTTGAATGAAGAGCAAACATCTGGGCTCTCAGTCCCTACCCTTTCTTTCCCCACTCGGGCTGTGTCCAGATTCCTCTGCAGAACCCATGGAGGGGTCCCTGGCTCAGTCCATGGCAGCTGTCAGGGGAGGCTGGGGCAGCGGAGTGGCCTTCGGTGATTCTGGCCAGGTGCTGTGACCATGGAATTGGGCTGAGGTTCATGCTGATGCTTGGAGAGACCATCGTTAAAAGCGTGGTCACTCCAGAATGTGTGCTCCAAGGCTAGCCTCTGCCTCTGTTGACAAAGAGCAGCTGGGGGCAGACCCAGGCCCGTGTCCAAGTGGGTACCCAGCCTTCTGGCTGGGATGAAGGCTGGTGAGGGGTTGGAACAAAACGAGTTTCCCAGTGAGGGAGGCTTCAGGAAAGTGAGGCCAAACTTGGGGCTTCCTTTGGTGACCCAGTAGGACAACTGGCCCCAAGCCTTCCGGGAGAGAGCTGGGCAGCAGCCCCACTGGTGAATCCCACACGCTTCCCTGTATTTGGGGAGGTGTTGGGTGGGGAGCGTGGGGGTGCTCGGTTCTCTCCACACCTCTCTCCTCTCTCCTGTTCTCAATTCTGTCCCTTCTTTGGGCTAGGAACTGACTGCCAAAGGCTGGGCCCGGACCAAAGCTGGCCCAGATGCAGACACCAGACCCAGCAGATGCTTGGGTGCCTGTCCCTAGCTGGTGTGTGCATGATGGAAGGTTCAGGAAGGACTTAACCTCGAGCTGTAGGAAGCCCCAGGGCCCAACGCACTCTGCGTTGACCCGGATGGCTTTCCTCCATGGTGAGGCCTGTTGAGCAGCGGTGTTCACACCATGCATGTGTCCCTGGGGTGTGCAGGGACTTTCCAGGAGCGGCGTGGCAGGGAGAGTTTCAAGGGGGAGTCAGTTTGCAGACCCTCAGCTCCCATCAGTGCTATTGTGGGGACGTGGCCCAGGTCTGCCACCTCCGGGGTCCACAACAGAGGGGCCACTTGGAATGCGGGGGCAGGTGTTGAAAACATGAAAGGCTAATGGCTGGGTGATAGATCCTGTCGCCAGGCAGGTGGCTTCCCCTTCTTTGTTTTCTACAACTGATGGAAATTGGCAGCCGAGAGGCTGTTTAAAATAAATTTTGACTAAGGGTAAATGTGCAATTTAAAGCAACTAACAAGGAAAGAAGTTAAATATTGCTTAACCTTGCTACAATAAAACGACATAGGCCTCATCTATTTCTTTATGTGAACAGGATGCTTTGTTCTTTACATCTTTCAAAACAAAAAACCCCAAAATATGAAGAGAATTTATGTTATACCCTGTCTCACCCTACTATTCGTATACACACATGAGCTCACACAGAAAACATGCTCTACCCGTCTGCTTGAGGGACACCATTCCACCAAAATGGCCCTTTGCTGCTGAGTAGTTATTACAGTTTCCAGTGTGGTGGTTAATTGTTATTGTATGTTGCTAATTATTATAATAACTGATCCAGAATATGTTTTGAATATTTAGAGCCTTGTGGTCTGAGGAAATTTTTCATTTCCATTTATACAGATATTTTTATTGAAGTGAAATAGAATAGGGTGACAAATAAAAGGCTTTAACATCAAAAAAACACAAACGAGGGCAAAACCCTTTGGGAAAAGAGACTTGAAACACGTTCAGGAGAGAGAGGCAGTGGGGCTTCCACGAGGGCGGGCGGGCTGTGATGCCTTTGTGCGCGGACGCGGTGGGTATCAAATCACATGCTATTGGACTTCACGGAACACATTTCAGAGAATGAGGTAACAGTTTTATTTTAAGATGTAAATATTTACATTACTTTGGAAATTCTATTCCTTGCAAGTATTTAAACTTGCCTTGGAAACATTCAGATGTTGATTTTAAAATGTGCCAGAGAGTGCATGGTTTTCAGATTTGTGGGTGCACAAGGGAAAACAGTTTGAAGGCCACTGGGTCAGAGAAACGGAGTCCTGTCCACTCCCCTGTGAGGGAGGCCGCTGAGCCTCTCCTGTCATCCCCACCTCACGGGGGCTCCTGCCTAATGTGGGGGCCTCCCTGGCCGAGTGTTTGCTTCCTTGCGGGACCAACCGCTTACCACACTGAGTCTTCACAACAACCCAGCGAGGAAGGTTCTGTTACTGACTGCAATGAACAGATGGAATAAACGAGGCTTACTCAGCGAGGTTAAAACTTCCCAGGGTCATGCAGCTGCAAGCGGCAGAGCCAAGATTCAGACCCAGCAGCCTGACTCCCGAGACTGGGCTTCACCTCTGTCTGCATCGCACTGCCTCCCCTTTAGCACCTCCACTACTTGGGCTACATCCCCTCCTGTCAGGTGGTCAAGCAGATTGCTGTTTGTGAGCCTCAGTTTCTGCATCTGTGAAATGGGTGATAATCCCATCTCATGGGGTGATGGTTAGGAGTAAATGAGAGGTGATGGGCAAAGGTACCTAACAGTGTGCCCTACCTCCTTCACTGAGTGGGGGGTAGTCCTTCACTAACCAGGCCAGGAGGGGCTAGAGGCTGAAGCCACCCAGAAGGGTTGGTTTCCGGATGAGCATCAGGCCCCTCTTCTGCCTTCCTGACCATTTAGCCAGCTTATGAGCAGTGGCTGAACAACAGAGAGACCTGGCTTCGTCTCTAGCTATCATCTCTCTCTCTCATTTGTATTCTCCTTCTTTCTTCACAGTTGGATCCACAAACCGTAGAAACCAAGAACTGGCACACAGATGTGATCGAGATGAACGGGGTGAGCTGGAGAGATAGGAAATGTCTGCGTGGTGGGTGGGCAGCCCGACCTCTGGCTGGTATCCTCCGGGTGCTATCCTGCCCCTCAGCCCAGTCCCTCTCCCTTTTCCTCCTACCCCCTTCCCACTCCCACCCTACCAGTATGTTGGAGCCTTGGGTGCAAGAGGTGGGCCTTGTTTACAGTCCTGCAAGGGGTCCCCAGGTTTAGGGGCACTCATGCCCTGCCTCACCCCCAACCAGATCAAAGTGGAATTCTCCATGAAATTCACCAGCCGAGACATGAGCCTGAAGAGGACGCCATCCAAAAAGCAGACCGGCGTCTTTGGCGTGAAGATCAGCGTGGTGACGAAGTAGGTGCTGCCTCCCGTGTGGGTGCTGTGTCAGTGCCCAGGGCCCCTGCCTGCCCTCACCTGGCCCTAAGCAGTCACCCTCCAGTTCAGTAGTCACAGTGACAAGTGCGGAGGCCAAAAGTGGCCCGCAGAGGTGTATTCCCGCCGCACATGCTACTTTAGAAATACACGAGCCAGTATTGAAACACCAGGGTGTTGCAGGGAAAATGCCAGGTCGTCAGCTTCTCGTAATAAATGGGAAGATGTGAAACTATAGGCCCACATTTCAATTTGGCCGGAGCTGGCTGGACTCCAAGGAGTAGCTGCCCCGCGGACAAGGGCCGGCATCCTCAGCTCGCCACCATCCCACTCTCCAAGGCCCCACCCCCTCCTGTGTATAGGTTACCTGCTGGGGCTTCCATAGCCTTAGAACCTGAGACCTCTGCTCCTAGGGACATTCTCTCAGTCTTTGAGCTTATCTCCCAAACTTCCCCCTTTGTCCCTGCTGTCCCTCAGCGGCAGGCCTTGGGTGGGCTGGGTGGGGCAGCGTGGCATGGCCTCTTTCTCAGCCCTGTTCCTGCCCCCCACCTCCTGATTGCAGAGGCCAGAGCTCTCCAAGGCCAAGTATTTGGGGAGGGGTCTATGTAGCCATCACTGGGGGGCCTCCCTCCACCCTCCCTTCTTTCTCCTCCTCCAGGCGAGAGCGCTCCAAGGTGCCCTACATCGTGCGGCAGTGTGTGGAGGAGGTGGAGAAGAGGGGCATCGAGGAGGTCGGCATCTACCGGATATCAGGGGTGGCCACAGACATCCAGGCGCTGAAGGCCGTCTTTGATGCCAGTGAGTCCGGAGGCCCAGGGCGAGGCGGCAGGGAGATGGTGCTCCAGCGGGCACACAGCGGCCGGAGAGCCCAGTGGAGGCAAGAGGCCTTCTCCATGGAGAGGCCCGACCGGCCGAGGGAGGAGCCTCAGCCTTTACCTGCAGTCGGTGGTGTGGGCTGGACCATTTCTGAGTCCCTGTGGCAAGGGCTCTTCCTGCACTTTCTCATATGGGCCCCTGTCCCCAGCCCTTACCCATTGTTACAGGTAAGGGAACTGAGACTCAGAGAGGTCAAGACACTGGCCCAGGCTTGCCCAGCTAGTAGGTTTAAAGCCTGACTTAAACGCAGATCCTTCTGACTTCAGAGTCCAAATTCCTGGCTCTCGCTAGCTCCCAGGTTCCTGGGAGTGCAAGGGAAGGAGAGACTGTGAGCCTGGGCTCTGGCTGGCTCCCCACCATCTCCAGGGCCCCATGTGCCTCTGGGAGGGCACTGTCTGTTGCTTTGACTGTAAACTCCTCCGTGGTAGACCTGCCCTTTCCAGGTCTTCTTTCCCCATCTCGCCAGTTCAGGCCTCAGCAGCAGCAGACCCCGTAGCCGGCCTGGCAGTGCCTATTCCACGGGAGCTAAGAGCGGGTGTGCGTGTCCCTGTTTGGGAAGCCTGGGCTGGGGAGCTGGGGGCGCTGGGGACATGCTGGCTCCTCAGTGCAACCTGGAGGCTGAGGCTTTGTTGGAACATGATTTTAGGTGTAAAAAATGTGTGGTGCCTTCCAGAGCAGGCTTAGCAGTGGGGAGGTTCCAGTGTGGCACGTGGTTCGAATGTGGCTCTAGAATTCTGGATGATGAACTCGGCTCCCCTTCCCTTCTCCCTCCCCCCATGGATTTGAGTCCCAGACCACCTGTGGGCACTACCTGCACCCTCCCTGTCTGGGGGAGACCAGACCAGAGTTGGAGTGGGTGGGGGCACCCCTGGTAGGTGAAGGACGGGTGGGGAGTGGAACAGAGCCACAGCCAACCCGCTAAGGGCTGCAGGGGAGAGGTGGCTCAGGCCAGTGTGGCCGCTGACCACGCATCTCCTCTACAGATAACAAGGACATCCTCCTGATGCTGAGTGACATGGACATCAACGCCATCGCTGGCACCCTCAAGCTCTACTTCCGGGAGCTGCCGGAGCCCCTCCTCACAGACCGACTCTACCCTGCCTTCATGGAGGGCATCGGTGAGGCTCCAGGAACCTGAGGGCCGGCTGAGCCAGGCCTGCTGACCAGCAGAGTCAAGAGCAACATAAGAGCCCTGGCTTCCCTTGTTCATCGACCTGCTCAATGCACCTGAGTCGCCAGGGGGGCAGGGGCGGTCTGCTGGGGCCTGAGCCAGCACTGGACCCTCTCTCACTTGCCTCTCTCTTCCCACTTGTCTCGTGGGCTGCCCTCTGTGCCTCCTCCTTGGACAGGGACCTCCTTGCTTGGAAACCTCGGTGTCAAAGGAAACCTGTCCTGCAGTGGGTGGTCAGGGGCAGCGCCCAGAGCCAAGGAGAAGCCTGGTTAGAGCTGGAATGCACTTGCGGTGGCTGGTGCCATGGGTGGGGAGGAAGCGGAGGGCCCTGGCCTCCACCCACCGGGCCAAATCCAGGCCTGGGTGCATCCCTCTCAGGGCTTCAGCCTCCATGAGAAATGAGCTCCCTAGAAGGCACTTGTGGCTGTGCTCATCTCTTTGAGTGGCTGGGAGGACATTCACGCAGTGTCGTCCTTGTCTTAAGCTTTGCCCGACGGACCAGGGTGGGAACCGCATCAGCCGCAAAGGCCTGTGCAGTGAGGGAGGCACGTGTCTGCTCCCCACCAGCTGCGCCCTGGCTGAGTTGCAGGTTGTGGGCGGGGCCTCCTATAAGAACTGGCTGTTAATAGGGCAGCCTGGGCTCTCCCTCGGGGTCTGCAGCCTCCTGACCACCAGGCGCTGGCCAGGGCCTCCCCGCCTGGGAGCCAAGCCCTGCCCTAGCCCTGTCTCTCCCCACAGCCCTGTCAGACCCTGCTGCCAAGGAAAACTGCATGATGCACCTGCTCCGCTCCCTGCCCGACCCCAACCTCATCACCTTTCTCTTCCTGCTGGAACACTTGAAAAGGTAATGAACAGTGTTCCGACCGGGGTGGGGGCAGGGAGCCCAGGCAGGCACCTGCTGGAGAGGACTCACTGCTGGGCCATCTGTAGCTGGGTGAGAGTTTGCTCTTCAAATTTTTACACTCAAATTCTGTTTGAAAAGTATTTGGGTTCTAATAACAACCTGGAATATTGGCCACAGAATGCTTAGAAAGGCAAGGCTAGAGCCAAAAACTACGGATGAGTTTTACAGTCAGTGGGTCATTCAGTCAACTTGGCATATTTCGAATGGAACGCATAGGCGGCAGCAGGGTGCGCCACAGCAGTAAGTGTGCGTGCGTGTCCTGGTGTTCCGTTACGTGCAGCCATGTACTCCACAATGTAAGAAAGTGTTTGCTATTGCGTGTCATGGTCAAAAATGCTAGCAGCCCTCTGGCTTTGACCACACTTTAACGGATAGGGAGACAGCCCAGCAGGGATTTGCTCTGGTTAGCAGGCCTGTCCTTAGAATCCCAGGTCCCAAATCCTAAACTAAGGCCCTTCCTTCTCCCCACCCCCACCCCCACCCCCCTTCTATAATCGGGTCAAACCAAGAACTGCTCAAGTTGAGGACCGTAGCAAGTTCCGACTGAAACCAGCCCTGAAGGTGTCCTTATCACTCCCTTTTGAGCCCAGGACTGTCTGGGGGTGAGTGGGGAGCGAAAGTCCCCAGGTGCTCCTTAAATTCGCCACCCGGGACGGAGGAGCCTGGAGAGGGCGCTGTGCTTGGGCCAGGTCCTCCCTGGGCTCAGCCCCAGCCCTCAGGCCCAGCCTCCCAGCAATGGCTCAGGAAGGCCAGCCGAGACCTGTAAACGCCTGGGACTGCTATCTTGTTTTTCCCATTATGAGACATTTTCCCTCTGGTTTGGCCAGGACCAGAGACCCAACCAATTCCCAAATAGTTTGGCGAGCACTGTGGGGAGGACACAGAGGAGGAATGGGAAGGGGAAAATTCATTAGGTTTTCCACCCTGGGAACCGGGCACAGTCTGTTCCCACATCTGGGCCCCTGGCTGGGTGTGTGTGTGTGTGTGTGTGTGTGTGTGTGTGTGTGTGTAGGGGCTGGGCCAGCTGCACAGCTGCCTCCTGGCATGGCAGTGTTTGTCTGCCCGTTTCCATAGCAGTCAGTGGGCACATCCATGACTCTTGCCGGGAGGCTGGGAATGATGGTAGATTTGGGAGTGGGGTGAGAGGCGCTGCTTGGGACGGCTGGGTCTCAGCCCCAGAGACATTTCCTTGGCCTGGGGAAGCCCAAGGCCTCTCTGATGTGTGGGGTAGAACTGGCTGCCTGGGTACGAGCCAGAGAAGGCAGTCCATGCTGTCACTCAGGGGAAACATCTACAGAGCATCTGGCCTGTTGTACAAAAGAAGCAGAGGAAGATCCAGAGGGAGGGCCCTCGGCAGTTTGGCTCAGTGGATAGAGCATCGGCCTGCGGACTGATGGGTCCTGGGTTCGATTCTGGTCAAGGACGTATGCTCAGTTGCAGGCTTGATCCCCAGCGGGCAGCCTGCAGTGCAGGAAGCAGCCGATCAATGATTCCCTCTCATCATTGATGTTTCTATCTTTCTCTCCCTCTCCCTGCCTCTCTGAAATCAAAAATATATTAAAAAAAAAAAAATCCAAAAGGAGGCAGCTCTGGGTCCCATGAGACAGACCCTTCTGGATAAGGATTTTTCCTGCCACAACATGGGGCAGAGCCTCGCTTTTAGTTAGCAACTGCTGCTGGGTCTCCAGCTCCCTGCCTGTGCTCCTGTCCCTGCCCTGCCCCTCCGACTCTTTCCTGGGCCACACAGCGCAGCCTGACTGGTCATGGGTGAAGCAGGGGTGAAGAGGGTGAGGAGCAGGGGCTCTGGAGGCAGGCTGCCTGGATTCAATCCCAGCTCTCCCACTTGCTATCTGGAGAACCTCAGGCAAGTCACTTAACCTCTCTGTTCTTTAGTTTCTTCATCTGTACAGTGGAGACGATAATACTTACCCAAAGGATGCTGAGGAGTATGATTTATTATCGGGAAAGTTCTTGGGCTGAGGATGCCATTGTCTCTAAGGCAGAGGTGTTGGTGTGGGTCCTTCTGACGGTTTACCTTCAGTTCAGGGGGTGGCCCGGAGCTGGGACTCTGTTCTAGGAATGTCCTGGGACATAGCTGGGGACTTGGTCCCTTGACTGAGTTCCCTCCCTACCAAGAGGTCTCTACCATTAGGAGAGGAAGCCTGGTAACCACTTCCAGGAATCCTTCTAGGAGCTCCTACACTGAAGGCCCAGGGTCTGGAGCTCTAAGCAGCTGCTGAAAAATGACTTTTTTCTCCCTCCCCTCCCTTTCAGGGTTGCTGAGAAGGAGCCCATCAACAAAATGTCCCTTCACAACCTGGCTACCGTGTTTGGCCCCACGTTACTGAGACCCTCAGAAGTGGAGAGCAAAGCACACCTCACGTCGGCTGCGGACATCTGGTCCCATGATGTCATGGCACAGGTACGACCACGTGGCCCAGTCTGTGGCTGACAGAGGGTGAGGCCAGCTCCCTGAAGGGTGGAGAGAGAACAGCTGGGCCCACACCCCTTCCCTCCTGAGCAGCTGGGTTCATGCTTTGTAGGCTGTCCCAAGGAAGGGCAGGACTTTGGACAGTCCTGCCCTTCCCAGACCACAACAAAAAGTTTATACTCAGGCCCCTGGACCAGGGGCCCAGTGCTGGCTTCAATCCTGGGCGTGCCTGTCTCTGAAAGGAAGCCCAGGGGCAGGAAAACGCTGAGGGCCTCGTCCTCACGCGTGGAAGCTCTAGGATTGCTTCTGGGGCAGGAGGCTTCGTTGGGATCCTACAAGACCCAGAGCAGGGTCCAGTCTGAGGTAGGATGTCAAGCCAAAGCCAACCTCTGCAGGCAGGTTGGGAGGTGGCCCCCAGGTTCCCACCCTCTGCCCTGCAGCGCCCCCTACTGCTGCAAAGGGGCAGGCACACCTGGGCTGCCAAGGAAGGGGAAGTGGCAGGAGCCAACCTGAGGGAAGGGGAGCAACACAGACCGGGGACCATTTCTTCTCCAAGAAAGGAAGTTCTGAGGAGGCCCCGGGGGGTGGTGACCATGAGGACAAGGACCCTGCCTCAGTCTCCCCTATTTCCCCACAGGTCCAGGTCCTCCTCTACTACCTGCAGCACCCCCCCATTTCCTTCGCAGAACTGAAGCGGAACACACTGTACTTCTCCACGGATGTGTAGCCCCAGGTGGGAGCTGTGGGGGGTGGCCGAGCCAGCCTCTCTAGCCGGGGGACCGGCACAGACTTGAAAGACTACAGTAGAAAACTCCCAAACCCAGCACTCCAGACTCCAAGGGACGCAGGTTTCCAAGAACTGGAATATGTGCATCTTTTGTGCCACCTTGTACAAAGCCAGCTGACCCAGCCCCCAGCCTTGCCGCCACACCCTGGGCTCCTGCCCTCTGTACCTCTAGTGTGTCTAATGCTCCATGCCGTTTGGGGTTTGTTTTATGTCTGTTTGTCATGCAGAAAAGGTAGGGACTGACGCCGTATGGGCACAGAGACAGCCTGCTTTGTTCTTTCATTTCCTCCAGCACTTTCTTTCCTCCTGAGTCCAGTCCAAGGGCTTTCATTTGGCGCTCCGTAACTGCTGCCAGCTTGTCCTCTCCTGGCCCTGCTCCCAGATTGCAGTCTCCTGGCAGCCTTCCTCGGTCTTCTCCACACTCCCCCGCCCAGCCTGCCCGCATGCATGTGCGGCCTTGGTTTTCGCTCCATCACCTTGAAAGTTCTGAGGTGGCCCTGGGTGGTGGTGACCACGTGGCCTGTCAATGCTGCCCCCGGCCCTCTCCTTGCCCTCCACCTGTGGAAGCACACCTGCTTTGCCTTGCTGCCTGTGCAAATGTTGGACAAGGAGACAGACTCACACTAAATCCTCAGTTTAGCAGAGCTGGAGAGCGGATTTCTGGAATTTTCCACCCAAGGACCATTTCTGGGGTTTATCTGTTCTGTCTCCTGTCTACTGGTGAGGCACCTTGACTGTTTCTTCTACTGCTTTTCAGTTCCTTTTCCCCTAGTGGTCTATTTCCTTTGAGTGTAGACTCGTAAGTGACCTGCTATGGAGATGGCCAGAGGGTCAGGGAAGAATCGGGAGGTGGGAGAGGCACAGCCCCGAATGGACATTCAGAGCATTCAGCGCTGGTGTCCTGAGCGGGGAAGCGACTGTCAGCAGCAGGAGTCACTGTGGCTTTTCTGGTGAAGCTAGGCCTCCAGGAGGGCAACCAATGTGGCTGAAGCAGGCGTCCAGACAAAGGCAAGCTCCATCCAGGAGACTAGCCCTTCCTGGCGCCCCCTGTACCTCGTGGTACCTTTGCCTTAGATTTTACATTCTCCACAGCCAAGCACTGCCACGGGGTAGCCCACAGCCACAGGTGCTCCAGGGCCTGGGAAAGGCAGGCAGTCCACGTAGGCAGCCGTCATGGTGCTGCCTCCCAACCCCGACTCCTAGGTGCAGCCTTCCGGGTGAACTGTGGGAAACTCCAGAAGCTGGGGAAGGATGAGGAGCTGCAGGCGCCTGCCTCTCCTGGGATTGGGTTGTGCTGGAGACCCTCATTGTTGATGCTCTATTGAGTCAGGGATCGGCAGGTTCCATTCCCAGCTTTGAGACCCATTGCTCAGTCCTGGAAAGGAGTGTGTATACGTGTTTCCCGTGGGAGCCTATAGTGGTCAGCCTGGCAGGGCAGACACTCCCAAGCCGCAGGGGCTCGAGTTGTAGCACAAGCTCCCCAGCTCTCCTCTGTGGCAGAGTAGATTCCAGGCCTCAGGACTGGAGAGAACAGCTCCCAGAGCTTGAGCTCAGGGCTAAGTGTTAAAGAAGGGTTTGCTGGCCCTAAAGCTATAGTGCTTGCTCCGGGAGGAGGGCCTTTCTGACCTTGTTTACACCTATTACTCAGTCTTGGGCAGAACGATACACATTCTGTGCACAGTGGAGGAAAGAGATGCCCAAGAAGAGGGGAATACCATCTAGCTAGCTACCTGTTAGCAGCTTAGTTAGGAGCCCTGCTCCCTGGGACAGGAGATGGGGAAGGAACTTAAGTCTAAAAATCCCAGCGTCTGCCCATCCCTGCTCTTGTTTGCAAAGCCATTGATGGTAATGACTGGAGGCCCGGCTTGAGCTAGTTACAGCCAAAAATGGGTGCCTCCTACCTCCCAAAACAAGGGATGTTTACTTCTCAGCATCAGGTAGCTACTTACTGCAGCCCCTAAGTGTGCTTAGGCAGTGTGAGAATGGGAGGAAGGCTAGAAGGGCTGAGAAATGCAAAAGGCTCAGAATATTTATAAATTCTACCCCGAGTGGGGAAGGGCAGGTACCAGACCTGGATGACACTGCACCAAGGAAATAGCCCACGGATTCTCCTGAGACAGGAACTGAGCAGCCCAGAACCCCCAGCCACTGTGCCCAGCAGGGCAGGCTGTGCCCACAGGCTCAGCACACAGGCCACAGGAATCCTAGAAGGCCTTTCCTTGCTGGCAATGACTATGGGCTGCCGGTTTTTGCCAATACAGGTGGGATGGGACCCTTCATTAATATTTGACTTTAATAAGTGGGTAAGGATATATTTTTTTGTCGATGTTCTGTTTCAACTTCTGTAGATTATTATAAATTGATGTAAACCACGTGAGAGGAAATTGTTAATAAAAAAATGCAAAGCCCCAACATTTGCACACAACTCAGCCCTGTGGTGCGGACATTTGTGTTCTCAGTGGTCCAGGGAAGACCGCCCATCTAAATACTTAACTCTTCAGGCTGTATCCAGATAGGAGTTTGCAGGAATCTGTTTACCTCCCTTGAGCTTTCCTATGGACTCTGTGGGGAATGTGGCAGTTTGAGGGAGGGGAGCCCAAGCCTTCTCCTTCTCCGCATAAGGCCTCCAGGTCACCCAGCAGCCAGCTAGAAAGTACAAATGCCCTGCCAGGGACCTGGCCATCAGCATCCTCGGAGAGATGGCAGGAACTTGTCCATTCAAGAGGAGGCTTCCTATTTTGTGTAAACTTTCCTCTACATTTTCCTTGGATGTGGCTCAGCTTTGGGGCAGCCTCTGGCCTAATCTGCCTGCAAAGAGGCTGGATCCCCTAGAGAGCCTCCTCCCTTTAGAAGAGCCTGTGGGGTTAATATAGCCCCCACCAGCCCAAGCCTTTGGACACTTGTTTATTCTGGAGATCAGGAACAGATGTCTCTGAAAATTGGTGTTTGGTTTATGAGGTCATACTGACTCCTTAGCCATCTAAAACAGGAAACTATTCATCTCCTCTCTTGATTGAATAGTCAATGTGGACAATGCTTCGTTTATTGAACTGATGGCTACTGACAGCCCAGGGCTCATCTTTTCCAAGCCAGTCGTGAGGGCAGCTTGTCCTGTGCCCGGTTCAGTGTATCTGATCCCATGCGCTAGACTGGTTGGTAGAAGATGCTGGGCATCCTAACACTTTGACAGGTGCCAGACAGGAGTATCTGCTAGTGCTCTCAAAGTGCTTATAGGTGACACTTAGGGACAATGTAGAAAACAATTCTAAATTAGTTCTCGGACCTCTGAGGACACTCCAGACAGCCTAGCAGCAATGACGCCTCATGCGTGTGAGACTAGGCCAGGCATTATATAGAATTCACCATAGAAGGACATGAGCTCTGCGTACTAACTCACACTCATTCCAAAGGCAACAGCAGACATGGCCAGAGGAAGGTGTTACCAGCTGGGTTTGACATTATCACTCACATATAAACACACACTCGGGATGCCTGGATGTTCCAACTGAGTCTTTGAACTCTGGTTAAGAGTGGGTGGGCTAGAAGACAGCAGGCAAGGGGAAAGAAACCAAAAAAAGGAAAGGCAAAGGAGTTACTGTACTGCAGGAAAAAAAGACACAACCACTGGCTAAAGACGGCCAGGATTATGTCCCCCAACAAGCCTGCCTGCCTGCCTGCCCCCAAGAGCAAAAGCCTGAGCTCATCAGCTTCATCTTGCCACTGAAGCACCGGACTAAAGCAGAACCCGGGGCAAATCTTACCTAATAATAGACAAACATGTAAATTGACCGTACCTCCGCTATGCCCACAGCCAATGAGTGAGTATGCAAATTAGAAGGCCAAAGATGGTGGCCACCCAGCTGCTCCAGGTGCGGAGTGGCCTGGCGGGCAGGACACCTGCTATGAGAGGGAGGGCGGGGGCGAAGGGATCTACAGGAGCGGAGTGCCGCAGCGAAGGCAAGACTGCAGACTCTGGAGTCTGCAGCAAAGATGAAGGCGGCAGACTCTGGCTGGAGCGAAGGCCTGGGTCCCGGGTACCAGAGGAAAACCAGTGCTGGAGGCCAAGGGAAGGAAGGCCTATTGCATGAATCTCTTCGTGCAAAGGGCCTCTAATCCTAATCATAAAAGGCTATTTGTTGTCTATGATACAAATTAGACTGAGCTTTTGTCGTCAGAAAAGGGCTACCAAGTCAAGTAAAAAACCCTAATATGCTAAAGCAAAAGAACACATACCAGAGAGCAAGGGTGTGGTGAACAGCCCCTCAACGATGTCTGACTTTACCCAGGACCTACTGTGACTTCATCATCAGAATGATGAGAGCAGGCTCCTCACGTGTCCTGGAACCAGGCCGAGTGCAGTGCTCAGAGCATAACACCAGTAAGTGGCTCAGACTGCAGGCATCCCTATCAGCTGCCCACAGGCAGGCTTTTTAGGAGAGGCCAGTAGGACTTACGCCTGGGATTTCAATGCATCCTAGGAAGTGGTGAGGCTGGCTTCTTGGAGGAAAGGCCCGGGCTGATAGAATAGTCTCAGTGAGGGTAACACGACTACAAACCCTGAAAATCTAGCAATCCCAGGCTTCTCAGGAGCTTTCTCAATTTTTCTCCTTTGAATGTTCAATCTTTGGGCCACCTGGCACCATTTTGAGGAATTAAGAAATAAACCATTTAAACTGTAACATAAATACATTTTTTAAACGAGGATAGCAGAATGCTAAACAAAGTGACACAGTTGGTCAGAAGGCATACATTTACTTTGCCCTGCCCTGATGGGTACGTGAGAGGAATGACTGCATGGAGTTCCAAGGTCGAGCAGCTTCCTGGGCCTGTAAAGTCACCTCCGTTCCCACAGCACCAACCAGCCAGAGGGCCAAGTGTGGTCAGCACTGAATCTCTGGAGCTTGATTTCTACAAGTCAACACGCTGACTCCTAATCTGCCAGGAAGAGAGAGGCTGGCGTCCAGGAGCAGGGAGCGTGGCTGCTCAGAGGCTGGAGGCGTCCAGTGGCCAGGTGGCTCCTCACAACATGGACTGTCTGAGCGGAAACAACTGCCTTCAGGATCTGAAGCGAGGGCCCTGAGTGGTGCAGAAATGCCCTCCACAGAGCAGCGCTGGCCTGGGTAGTGGTGTCCGTCCCCGGAGGCAGTCACTCTCACCGTAGATAATAATCGATTGCAGCAGAGAAAGCAGCAAAACCGCCACAACCAATGACCCCAGCATTTAAGCCAGCTGTAAAGCAAGCAGAAATGGCATTACCCGTGGTGACAAATGCGGGGCCAGACTGCATTCACAAGACATCTGCATACCCACAGACGCAGAGAGAGCAGCTAAGTGCTAAGTCATTCAGCCTGTCAGAGATCTGTAAGACTTCAATGAAGCCTACGTGTACATGATCTAACCCAGAGCTTTAGTTACACTGTACCTTCGTTTAACTTTTCTCATTCCAAAGAATTAATATTTCCAGTCTCATGAAAACAGCTCCTCACAGGCAGGAAACTGGTTAGGAAAACCAGCCCTTGGAATCAAGTGAAAGCATATGGCCTGCTCCTGATTTGTTTATGGAATAAATTCCTGGGAAGTTGATCAAAGCAGTCCTAGAGGGAGCTGAGCTTCCCAAAGGCCCTGACAAAGCTGAACGATGGGAAGACCAAAGGAAAAGTTACTCTCTAAATCATAAATGACCGTTTGAGGAGCAAAAGCAAGTTTTTAATGATAGCAAGTCATCCTGCTTCTCAGAAAATGAGGAAACAGGCTGTTTGCTCTGGGTAAGTCAGGGCACAGCAGACAGTGGCCCAGCAATGGACACAATGGACACTGTTAGGAAAGTCAAGTCATTGACCCCTTATATCACACTCTTGATGGGAATGCCAACAGGGAGAAGTGGCAGGAAATTGGTTTCTTTCTTTGTTGTTTTCAGCTGATAATCCAACATTTCTTAAATGCCTATATTCAGCTTTCTATGGGTAGAAATCTTAAGAATCCTCAACTGCGGAAAGACATTACTGTGACAACTTTATAAATAAAATTAAAACTGACAATTGTAGAGTATTATTAAGAAAAATGTCTAAATACTGGAAATGCATGAAGCTGAGAGTTCAGCATGGTATGTGGACAAATGGTCTTTCTATGGCTGAATGGGACTTAGTTATGCTTACGTACTAGCCTGCATATTACCATACTCCAGGAATTACTGTGAGGACATTCTCCCGTATTTCCAGCATGGGGCAGTTCTTTTTCTTCTAAGATACATCTAGATCTATCAGTGGTTCTCACCTCGGAGCAATTTTGCCTCTCAGAGGACATTTGGCCATGTCTGGAGACACTTTTAGTTCTCACAACTAAGAAGTGCTTCTAGCATCTAGTGGGTAGAGGCCAGGGATGTGCTAAACATCCTTAAATACATAGATAACCCCCTTCCCCACAGCAGATTTATCTGGTCCAAGATGTCAATAGTGCCAAGGATAAGAAATCCTAAAATTTCCAAAATTGAATTGACACATAAGCAAACGTGATTCATTTGTCAGAGGGAAGATTACCAAGTGCTCACATATGCCTGGGGCTGTCCCTGGAACACTCATATGTTTAGAAATGTCAACTTCAGCATGCTGTCCAAGGCCACAAAGAAAACCACTCGAGACTCGTTTACCAACCTCTGAAACCAATGGCTCCTCCAGTGATGCAGCCACTAATGACACTGTTCTTCCAATCTGATTTCCCCCGGTACTGTGGGTGGAGAAGTGCAGTTTAGAGCCAAAGAAACACGCCAGACAAGACGATGAAGGGAAAACAGGGTTTCTAGCTGGCTAATTTTGTCCCGCCCAAAGGAAACCTAGTCTTTTTGTCTTTCAAAAGTATAGCTCCTAAAATTTGAATGTGTTCATAGATGCTTCCTGCAGGTGACACCAGAGCACTGAAACCAAGTACAGCATTTGAGATCATCAACCAACTTTAAGCCTACAAAAAGAAGTCAAGAATCATGCAAGCCCAAATCATAAATACAAAAAGTTTACAATAGGGGCTATTTTATGGACATTCAATCTAGCAATTTCTGATCTGCTTTCTAATAACATTAAGAGTCTTTCTCTTTAGAAGTCATAAGATGGCAGGAGGCAAGGCTTGCACAGAAGGCAGAGACACTTACAGATTCGACCAAACACTCGGTGCAAGAAAACATGGCGCCCACAATGGCAAAATTTTTGGCGTAGGACATTCCTCTCTGCCCCATGTCTTTAAGAACTTCTTTTGCAGTCGGAGTCCGGTAAGGATCCTTAGGGTCAAAGCCCACATTGGTATCAATGCCGGCGGTGAACACCCCAAATGCACCTCCCAAGACAAATCCTAGAAACAAACAGAGATGAGATTTCTTTGGCATGTTTTCTGAATTACCACAATGGGTCATACTCAAATAGCACCTTCGGGTGGTCACCCGTGAAGAGGATACACACCCCCCTTGCCCCCCTAAACTCTCTACTTGCCTGGCTTCCACATGACACAACCTAGGATCTATCTTGTTGACAGCTTCCTCTGTGTCTCCTCCTGGATTTCTTCCTCATTTCATCTTATCTTTCTCAAGATTCAGTCTTTACCCTCTGTTATCTCTCTACACTCCCTCACATATAACCAGTCACCCTTGAGTGCAGCTATCAACTTTGCAAATCACTCTCTTAACAATGGTAACATTCACAAGTCATTTAATAAATACCATCTGCCAATTACTATGACATTTTATAGTTAGAGCCTCACTTATTCTTCACAATAATCCTGTGAGGTAGATATTTCTACCCCCTCCTTTTTGTAGCTGAAGAAACTGAGGCTCAGAGAGGTTAATTAACTTCCCTAAAGTCACACAGCTACCAAATGGCAAACTACATTGCTGTCCACAGCTGACCTTCCTGAGCCTGCTGGACATTTCCATATCCATGATCCTCTCATTACCTCATGGTCAATCCAGTTGACCCTTGAACAATGCAGGATTAAGCGTGCCAAGTCCCCCACAGTCAAAAATCTACATATAACTTCTGACTCCCCAAAAACATTTGTCCTGAGTAAGATCCGGTGAGGAGCCCGAGACCCAAGCCCAAAGAGAAAGACAGCCTGGCTGCCATGACCACCAGCTGCGCTAACCACCAACCAACCACTGCTGAGGTGCCTGAGTGAGGTGGCAGGAGCCAGGCCACCATAAATGGACATGGATTTTTAAGTCAAAATGACACCAAAGAAGATGTGTTTGTACATCAGACTGCCATCAAGAACCCATGGAAATATCTGCACAGTGCAGCTTGGAGAAACCAATTTGAAGTGGTGGAAGGAGAGAAGGGTGCTGAGGCAGCCAATGTGACTGGCCCAGACGAAGTTCTGTAGAGCCGTATGCTGCTGATCGGCACCGGTTCAGATGAGGCTACAATGGCAGATGCTGTGGACCTCCTCATAGTCATGCTGGGAGTAGGGGGGTGAGGGGAGGAAGGGAGCAGCAGCAGTGAAAGATTTGACCCTCCTGCCACTGATGGGCAGTTCTTTGGTGCCCGGAGTCAGCTGTACCACCCCACCCCTTCCCTCTCCCTACTCCCCTGTAGCCCTCGGTAAGGCGAGAGTTCCGTCTTACCACAAAGGTTCCGGCCTTACCACGAGGGACAGACCCCTGACCCTGGCTCACAGGTCTTTCCCCATCCCAACAGAATGCAGGCTGGTGAGAATGGGGAGATGAAGGATGAAGTCCCAGAAGGAGCACAGCTTCAGAGACTGGTTCATGGAAATCCAACTGACCATCCAAGGTACCATAGGGGACCTCCTTGCCCACAACCTGTCCCAACTGTGGGAGAGGCCAAAGATAAAGAGAATCAGCAAGGGCCATGATCCAAATCAGCCATCTGCTCGTTGGGGATACCAGCGCCTCTACAGCTATCGGCATTGCCCCCATCCTCCTAATGCTCCTTCACAAGACGGCAGAGACCGAGGCAGGGGAGCACCACCTGAGAATCCTGCTCCAGCCGAGCAGGGTAACTAACACCAGGCTCCTCAGGCACCTGCACCATCAGCAGTGACCTAAAGAATTAATGACCATTCAAAAAATAACACAAAAGGCAGACCACGACCTTACAACGCCAAAGAGGCATCCAAGCAAAAAAGTGGAAGACTAATAACCAAGATGTGGACATTGAAATATTTATGGTTATTCTTTACGAAAGACGTACAAAAGGAGAATTATCAGCCAATGTTTCTAGCAATTTTTCCAGAAAGCATGCACAGAAGACAAAAGAGCAACCTCCCCAGTTTCAGCAACCATTAGATTTGCATTTTTTCCCTTCTTTTTACTGTTTTGGCAATATGAATGGAAAGAAATATTGCTCTGGCCGATTTGGCTCACTGGTTAGAGCGTCAGCACTCAGACTGCAGGATCATGGGTTCAATTCTGATCAAGAGTGCATACCTGGAGCCCTAACTGGTTTGGCTCAATGGCTAGAGCGTCAGCCTGCGGACTCAAGGGTCCCAGGTTCGATTCCGATCAAGGGCATGTACCTTGGTTGCGGGCACATACCCAGTAGGGAGTGTGCAGGAGGCAGCTGATCGATGTTTCTAACTCTCTATCCCTCTCCCTTCCTCTCTGTAAAAAATCAATAAAATATTAAAAAAAAAAAAAGAGTGCATACCTCGATTACAAGCTCCTCCCTAGCCCCGGTCCGGGTGCATGCAGGAGGCAACCAACCAATGTTTCTCTCTCCCTATCCCTTCCACTTTCTCTCTAAAAACAAACAAACAAAAAACACACACAATGGAAAAAATACCCTGGGATGAGGGTTAAGAAAAAACAACAACAAAAAAGAAATATTAATACTACATGGGAGAACTCCGAACAAAGAAATCTATGCTTTTTTTCCTGCCCAATTGGTGCGGCTCCTCTTTTCTGCTCATTTTGGATGCTGGTGCTACATTTCCAAGTGTTGTAATTTAAAAAGAAATTTTATGGTCCTATTTATTTCTAGGATAAGGGGAGGATAACATTTTTGTTTTGTTATGTTACTCTCTTTGAAAATGTGGAGCATGAAGTTCTTCAAAAATAAAATCTTTACCCTTGCGGAAAAAAGAATTTAGTTGTCCCTTGTTATCTGTGGGAGATTGGTTCCAGGACCCCCCACAAATACCAAAATCTGCAGGTGCTCAGCTCAAGTTCCCTATATAAAATGGTATAAATCAGTGGTTGGCAAACCGCGGCTCGCAAGCCACATGCGGCTCTTTGGCCCCTTGAGTGTGGCTCTTCCACAAAATACCACGGCCTGGGTGAGTCTATTTTGAAGAAGTGGCGTCAGAAAAAGTTTAAGTTTAAAAAATTTGGCTCTCAAAAGAAATTTCAATCGTTGTATTGTTGATATTTGGCTCTGTTGACTAATGAGTTTGCCGACCACTGGTACAAATGAACGCACACAGTAAGCTGACCACATCCGTGGACTCCCAACAGAGGATCGAAAACAGTACAGGTCTGGCCCATGTGGCTCAGTTGGTTGAGCATTGTCAGGGGCACTGACAGGTCACCAGTTCCATTCCTGGTCAAGGCACATGCCCAGGTTGCAGGTTCGATTCCCAGTAGGGGACATGCAGAAGGCAGCCAATCAATGATTCTCTCTCATCGATGTTTCTATCTCTCCCTCTCCCTTCCTCTCTGAAATCAATACAAATATATTTTTAAAAAACAAAGAAAACAGTACAGGTACTTATTGAAAAACATCCATGTATAAGTGGACTCACACAGTTCAAACCCATGTTGTTCTAGAGTCAGTTGTATATGTTCAATGAAGTTATGGGCCCCTCCCCTCCAGACGTGCTTGCTTATGTCTCCTTCTTCCCAGTCACTCCAGCTACAAACCTCAGGGGCATTTCTGACTGTTTCTGTGCTCCCTGCTACAACTCCATGTCCACAATTATCATCCTAGCCTAGAGCCTTTTTAAAAATATATATATGTAAAATTTTTTTATTTTATTTATTTATTTATAGAAAGAGTAAGGGATGAGGGGGAGAGAGCGAAACATCGATATGAAAGCAGAGCATTGATCAGCTGCCTTCTCCACAACCCCTACCAGGGACTGAGTCCACAACTGGGGCATGTGCCCTGACGGTGAATCCAACTGGCAACCTTTCAATGCACAGGAAGACACCAGAGCTAGTCTAGGGCCTTTATCGCTTCCACCCTGGAGCACTACAAAGACTCATTTCAACAGGTACTTAAGTGATGTATCAGGGTCAAGCGCCATGATGAACAAGGACCCAGTCCATACCTCATGAACTTTCTGTCCAGCCATTTTCCTCTGTGGCCTCCCTTTCCACACTTTTCTTTCCTTCACCACACTTCCATCCTGTATCGCTCTCACTACCACTTGTTACTCTCCTAAAAAAAATCCATTACTGCCCTAACGCCTATAGGCAAAAAGCCCAAATCCCCTACCCCCACCCCAACTTGAAATGACATTTCTCTCCCTCTGTGTCCACCCCCATTCTCCCAATCCTTCAGGATACTGCTCCAGTCTCCTCTTCTCTTGTGGTTTCCTCCAAACACACAAAAAGCTTTCTTCTTTCTGCTGTACTTCACATTTGCACTCTCTATATTCGTCTGTCATTCTCAATGGGACTTCAACTCATCTGCAAATGTAGTCAATCTCTTTACCCTGCACACAGGAGGGGCACTGGACATTCTAAAATCCTCGAAAGGGTTAAAAAAAAAATAAGCCAATTCCAGACTTCTTTCCCCTTTGTTCACTGCTGTCTAGTCACACCGGCCACAACGGCCTTTCTGTTTTCAAACCACAAGCCAGCCCTGGCCAGTGTGGCCCAGTTGGTTGAGCGTCCTCCAGTGCACTGAGAGGTCGCCAGTTTCCTTCCCCGTCAGGGCACACGCTCGGGTTGTGGGCTGGATCCCCAGAAGGGGGGCGTGCAGGAGGCAGCTGATAGATGTTTTTCTCCCTTCCTCTAAGATAAATAAAAACATCTTTTTAAAAAAACACAACTCAAACCAGCTCCCGCCAGACCATTGCACTTAATGTTCCCTACTCTGCAGCATCCTTCTGCCAGATATTCTTCGACACATAAATACTAGCGGCCCAGTCGGACATCCTTAGCATGGTGGTGGGAGAGGCTCGCCAGCGGTGAGCCCGGCTCAGGCTTTCTGGCTGAGAGGTGCCCCCCCTGTGGGAGTGCACTGACCACCAGGGGGCAGCTCCTGCATTGAGCGTCTGCCCCCTGGTGGTCAGTGCAATCGGTCGTTTGGTCCATTTGCATAGTAGCCTTTTATTATATAGGAGGATAAGAATGTTAGCTTGGAGAGAACTCTCTCTTTATCGCCTGGCACGTGTCAGCTGCTCGGTAACAATTTATTGAAAGGGTAATTATTATAAAGTGAAAGCATGAACGATGAACGAAGCCAACCATTTTATAATGTCCAGGCCCCGACCCATAGTACTGATTCTCTGATCCAATTTCCAGAGTTTAGAGAGCGTGGCTGGTTCACCGAAAGAGACGGGGGTGCAGTCAAGGTCGAGGCCCACAGGCTCCTCTCCTCCCAGGCCCTGGTCTTGGCAGAGGACTCCCTGCCATCCAAATCCTCAGCCTCCCACGGGACCCCTCGCTTTGCCTCACCTCCCACGCAAGCCAGCGCTGCCTTGAAGGCGCAGCTTTCCATCGCCTTCTCGATCATCTTCTGCTCCTCACTCTTGGTCGGACTCGGGATCCCGCCCAGGATCCCGGGCTCCAGAAGCCTGGGCTGACGCTTGTCACCCACCAGATACTGCAGAAGAAGGCTGTACTGCAGCGGGGCTTCGGCGGAGCCCGACGCCTGGGGCGCGGAGCCGCCAGCACTGGGGGCAGCCGCCACCATGACTGCAGTTGCCCAAGAGACCCTGGCGTCGTTCTTCCCACAGCAGATTCCACAAACTTCACGTTGGGGCCTTACGCGCCTACCCACTGCACCGCAACGGCAGATTCGCCACCCGAGCAAGTCCGAGGAAGCTGCGGAACTCAAGTCCGTTCGTGCGTGCCTGGCAGAAAAACTATCATGCCCCCCCAGAGCCTCTTGTGAATACTGAGTCAGGTTTGTACAGCATTCCCAATGGCACTGACAAACAAGATTCAGATTCACCACAGCGCCCTCATCATCGCGGTGCCTACCGGGATTTGTAGTTCTAACACATTTTCCCAGGAAGCCTTGCGCTGGCACGCGTCCCCAGGTCCTGGGAAGCTGCAGTGCGCCGGGACGCCGGCAGGAGGCGCCTCGCCACTGCCCTTACAGTCTATTCCTGCAGGTGTGAGATGGATGGAAAGTGCTTAGCATGGTATAAATGTATGGAGTAACTGCTTTGTTCAATAATTAAACCTTTGATGGGGGGGGGAGGGGGGGGACACAACAAATCAGTGAACAAGTGAATGAAGCTAACCAAGCGTAAGAAAAATCAGGGACTGTGATAGGAAGTGGAGGTGACTGTGTATGGATGGAGAGCTGGTTGTTGTCAGTGAAATTAGTGATGTGGGACTAAAATTGCCATGAAAAGCCAAATTTACCTTATGTTGAACCAGTTAAAGTGTTTACCAACTTGCAAACTCAGAACCTGAGGTAAACTGAGATAGTACTATATATGAACCCAGAAAAAACTTTTGCAGTTTTTTAAAAAATATATTTTATTGCTTTTTTACAGAGAGGAAGGGAGAGGGATAGAGAGTTAGAAACATCGATGAGAGAGAAACATCGATCAGCTGCCTCCTGCACACCCCCTACTGGGGATGTGCCCGCAACCAAAGTACATGCCCTTGACCGGAATCGAACCTTGGACCCTTCAGTCTGCAGGCCGACGCTCTATCCACTGAGCCAAACCGGTTAGGGCACTTTTGTAGTTTTTACGGTACTAAAATAGATCACAAATTATTGTGTTGATCCAGACTAGCATGTATTTGGGTGTATCCACTGAGAGAAACATAAATGGAAACAGAAGGCAGTGAGCATAGCCAGTCAACATAGACAGCATTCTCTGTGCTGCAGAGCATAGCATACAATTCACCCTGCTTTTGTTCCAACCAGGCCACTGAAGGAGCTAGTCCTAAGGTCCCCAGCAAGAGGACATTTATTGGCATGAGGTGACAGATGGGATAGAGGTTGGCATTTCTAACTGTAGAAGACTGAAGTAAAACAAGGTGTGGAACCTCCAGCCATAGGGTCTTGGGGTTTAATGGCCAGCAGTTGCCTAAGAGCAACCACCGGACTTTGGACCAGCTCCCCACATGCAGCTCTGAGAAACTGCAGGTTGCTCCCCTCTGCCTCCAGGAAGGTCATTTATCAGAAAAATCTATCCATATTCATGGAGGAGAGGGGCCTTGGCTAGGTAGGGGGCTGGGCTTGCTGGACCAAGAAAAGCTTAGTCCATGCAGATGCTCAATACCATCAGTTTACATAGGTGGTTCTCAATCTCTAGTGGGCATCAGAAACACCTGAAAATATTGTTCAACTCTTGATTGCTGGGCTCAGAGTTTCTGGTTCTGGAAGGGGAGGGATGGGCGTGAAAATATGCATATCCCAGGTGATGTTGATGCTGCTGGCTGGGGACCACATTTCAGAACCACTAGTCTACATCATTGTCTACAATGACCTCCCACTGAAAGTAGATTCCCACTACTCGGAGCTCCACTGAGACGGGCCACAACTGTTTGGCTCACTGAAGCCTGGAGTACATCATGGGGCTAGGGTCCCACTGCGGGGTAGCAGTGGGCCAGAAAAGAAGGGAAAGGTGGCACATTGCCAATTTCATCTCTAATCCCAAAGTAAGTTTCACTTGCTCAAAAGGCTGATGTTCAAGAGTTTGGGCCAATTTTTAAAAAAATATGTTTTTATTGATTTCAGAGAGGGGAAGGGCAGAGGGAGAAAGGGATAGAAACATTAATGATGAGAAAGAATCATAGATCAGCTGCCTCCCGCATGCTCCTCATTGGGAATCGAGCCTGCAACCTGGGCTTGTGCCCTGACTGGGAGTTGAACCGTGACCTCCTGGTTCATAGGTTGCCACTCAACCACTTAGTCACACCAGCCAGGCAGTTTGGGCCAATTTGTTGTGGGGGGAAAAAAAAAAAGCCATGGATTCCTACCGGTCTTTGGTTTAGCTCTGAAGAAAGGAGCTCAACTTCACAGATCCGGCAGCAGCACATGGCCATGTCCTGCCAGGTGAGGCCAAAATTGGAGCTTGATTGGTGAGGAGGCCTCGGGGAGTGTCTGCCCAGAAGACCTGGATGGAGCACAAAACCCATAATGATCCCTTTCCCACACCACCTGCCAGAACATAGAGCTTTCTGTGTCTGCGAGCACGCTCGCAGCTGAAGGAGAGCTTGGATGTGCTCTGGGTTGGCAATGAACTTTTCTAGGAGCGGAGCAGCAGGAGTGCAGCTTTGCTGGGACCATGGAACAGGCGGGGTGAGTGGAGTTCTGTATTTTTTGTTATCACTTCTTTTTTCCCACATGAAAACATTCATGATTGAAGTTGGTGGTTTTTTTTTTAATTTTATGTACCAAGAGCTAGCATTGTTTCTGCAGTAAGGTAGATATGTCTTGAATGACCCATTCAAGGAAGTTCTCTTGATCCAACCAACTTATGAAGCCTGTATCCTTCCTATCCTGACACAAACACTGGCAACCCATATCGTGGCCATATTTCCGGCTCAGAGCTGCCCGTTGGAGCCGACGCAGCAAGAACAAGAACCCTGGCCAGGTTCTCTCCAATGGCTCCAGCAGAGCTGCTGACCAGCCATCTTGCTCTCTCAGGCGCCTCGAGACAAAAGCTTGTTATAACTTCTTCAGCTAGCCACACTGAGCCACCTGCCACTCGAGAGAGAGCCGTTCACCTGCCGGGCACACTGGCAGGCAGGCCTCTGGCCAGACAGCAGGATGAGAACCTGGCGTGGAATGCACTGCGTAGGCATTGCTGCCTCGTATGGACAAGAAGAGTTTGTAGGACTGAGAGTAGGACCGGGACTCAGCATGCTGAAGCCAACCTGGGTTTTAGGGGGAAACTCCCATCTCCACCCCGGAGAAGGCACTTTGGTATACGGTGGGCTCTCTGAGGTTTCAGGAGGCAGCACCAGTATGAGGGTTAGCAGGGAACCCTCTGGGCCGTGAATTGGGAGCAAAAGGACTGAGGGCTCATGCCCCAGTAGGAGGCCTCAGAAAGCACGGAATAGCCTGAACACATCAGGGGAGCCGTTTAGAAAAAAAGTCAGATCTCCAAGTCAGTCCGCACCCCCACCCCGAGGTCAGGAGAGCAGATCTGAGAGGCAGACTAGAGGGCTCCCTAAGGGGGTGTGGCTCTTACTGTGCTCCCACAGGCAGAAGCTGTTCTGGGATTCCTGAGTTTGGGTGGACCGAAATTAGACCTCATTTTCCTCCTCAAGCCTGCTCTTCCTGAGTTTCTGGGTGAATGATGCATCCATGCTCTATTAGACTTAGATGCCTTGCTTTCTGCACCCCTTACATGCCTTCTAAATAGCTTTCAAATGCCCCACTTCCTTTGTATACTCGTTGCCACGGCCATTCCTGGGCTCTAATCATTTTTCATTTAATAGAATCAGTTGGTCTTCATGCTTCCTACCGTGCTCTTCTCCAAACCACCCACAGAGTGATCTCTCAGCACAGAAACGTGATTATGTCCCTGCTCAGACTTCTCCTCCGTGCCAGGATAGAATCTAAGCTCAGTGTGTTGCTTTTATAACACGTGCCCAGAAAGACACTTAGGTTTCAGTCCAAGTTTACTTCTTAGTGGAACATTTCCATTCTCAGTTATCTCTTTTGGATCTAGAAGTGATGGCTCAGAATCATTCTTTTAAAAAAAAAAAAAAATATATATATATATATATATATATATATATATATATATATATATATTTACTGATTTCAGAGAGGAAGGAAGAGGGAGTGAGAGAGAAAGAGAAACATCAATGATAAGAGAGAATCATTGACTGGCTGCCTCCTGCATGCCCCCTACTGGGGATCGAGCCCACAACCTGAGCATGTGACCTTGATCGGTTTCAGTCCTCAGGCTGACACTCTATCCACTGAGCCAAGCCAGCCCGGGCACTCAGAATCATGCTCAATAACCTGTGCACTTTCGTGTTTGGGAGATGAGTTTGGACTTTTTGACTTCGTGTCATTTCTTTGACTTGTGTCCTGTCCTCAGTCGAGTGTAAATTCTTAGAAAATATTTATTATTATTATTATTTCTTCATTCATTTTGCCTCTGACCTTGATAGCCATGATGAGAGCAAAAGTATCCTGTACTGTTTCCAGTGACAGAGCCTTGGACTCTGGCCTGATTCTGGTGGGCGGTCTTCATGTTCTGGAGCAGATTTCTCCCTCAGCATAATTGTTTGGGAGTTTTATTTACTTGCCCATACCCAACAATCCAGATTTGCTTGCTATCTCTTGTGCTGTTGCTTTGGCTTTGCATACAAATGTTATTGGATGTTCAGCAAACAGTCTGGCAGTCTGGTGGATTGCTAGGACCGACTTCAGACTTGGTTGATGAATCAGACACTTTGGTTATATCTGCAATAGGAGCACGTGGATGACAAGTCGTGATCCTGAGATTTGATCTGAAAAGTATTGGAGGCAAATAGAAATATGCATTCTGATTTTCTAGCTCCTTGCACTTCTGACTCAGAAAAGAGTTTGGAGGCTTCAAGAACTAAACTCCTTCTGCTTTTCTGGGAGACAAAATGAACAATAAAATGAACAATAATGGTTACTTCCCAAAATTACATATCAAGTTGGTGTCAGTACAAGCACCATACTTCTGCTATAACCCTTCTTTCCCTTCCTTCCTCTCGATCCTTCTCAAGTCTCACCTCTATATTTTTCTTCACTCACCTCTCTATGAAGCAATTTCCCTTATTAGTGGATCTGCTGCAAAAGACCAGCCTTTTGAAAAGGAAAAGATGAAACAGATGTAAAAACTGTAAAATAGCATTCATCTTTAGGTAAAATCTTTTACAGGGAACTCTCAATTAGATGGAATACAATGTTTTGTTTGAATCAATTTTGATTCAAATGTTGTCAATTCGTTTTTGAGCTATGGGATTTGGGAAGCTTTTATATTATAAAAATGTTCATTTTGTGCTAGCAGTTTTGTTGTAACAGAATTTGAATTTTTGTGTGTGAGACATTTTTTCTCTTTCATTTTGAGATGTCCTGTTGTCCTTTAAATCTTTCTTCCTCCACTTGCAGTATGGGATCTTTTGAATAAGTCCTATTTGAAGTTTCAAAAAATACTTTTTTTCTTGGATTGGAATTAGAGCTTCCATATTTTTCTCACATCTGTTTCCTTCAGCTCCCTTCCCCAAGCAATCTGTTACTATTTCTTACATGTCTTTCCAGATAAATGTCATGCATATATAAACATTATGTTTGCATATGTATTTTTCTCCACTTAAAAACTTACAAGAGGTAGCCTAGTATGTCCTCCTATTCTGCACATTGCTTTCTCTTGTGCTGCATCATAGAGATATTCCATGTCAGTGTATATGACAAGTCCAGGAATCAAGGGGTGGAAATGGGAGTGTCATTCCTCGCTGCTTCTTCCCCAGGTAGCCACTAGAAAATTTTGTTTCTTGTTCCTACAAACTTAGGTTTTGCTTAATTCCAAAGGGGAAAATGCTTCCACCAGGAGGCACAACAATGATTCCATTGTACTGGAAGTTAAGACCCAGCCACTTTGGGCTCCTCATAGCTCTGAATTAACAGGCAAAGAAGGGAGTTACTATGCTGGGTGGGGTGACTGATCCTGACTACCAAGGGGAAATTGGGCTACTAGACTACAGTGGAGGAAAAACAGAGCATGTCTGAAATATGGGAGGTCTCTTGGTTACCATACCCTGTGATTAAGGTCAATGGGAAATTACAACAACCTAATCTAGGCAATTCCATATATAAATTCTGGAGAATGAAGACTAATAAGTGTACAGAGAAATCTCCTTAATTCTTTTCAATGGCCAGATTATATACCTAATGATGACAGTGCCATAACTGAATCATCCTCTTTGGTTCGCAATTAGACTCTTCCCTGTGTTTTTCTAATTTCACCAGTGTATCAGTAAATATCTGTACACATACATCTTCGTGCACAAATGCTACTACACCTGAAGACCAAGGAATGTTATTTATGAATCTTAAAGATGATATAAGTATATTTTTTTCTGCGCATGTTTTGTATGACATCATGTGCCGTAGAATGCCATTTCCCAAGAGGAAAATGTTGTGATTGTGTATGTTCTGTACAATGTCAGGCATTTTGTAGCTCCTTAATAATTATTTTAAAACAATAATAATTTTCAGAATAGCCAGTCAATTTATGTAACATTACTAACTAAATAGCAGTAAGGATATCTTACCTAATAATAAACAAACATGTAAATTGACCGTACCTCTGCTATGCTCACAGCCAATCAGAGTGAGTATGCAAATTATAAGGCCAAAGATGGCGGTTGCCCAGCTGCTCCAGGTGGGAGTGGCCAGGCAGGGCAGGATGCCTGCTATGACAGGGAGGATTGGGGGGCGAAGGGATCTACAGGAGTGGAGTGCCACAGCGAGGACAAGACTGCAGATTCTGGAGTCTGCAGCAAAGACGAAGATGGCAGACTCCAGCCAGAGTCTGCAGCAAAGCAGTGAAGATGAAGATGGCAGACTCTGGCCGGAGTGAAGGCCTGGGTCCCAGGTGCCAGAGGAAAACTGGTGCTGGAAGCCAAGGGAAGAAAGGCCTATTGCACAAATCTCTTCGTGCAACGGGCCTCTAGTGTGTGTATGTGTGTGTATATATTAGTGGTCAGGTGCACAAAATTTGTGCACGGGTGGGGGAAGGGTGGAGAGGGTGTCTCCAATCTGGGACCACACAGGGGATAACTGGCAGTGGGACATCCCTCTCGCAATCCAGAACTGCTGGCTCCTAACCTCTCGCTTGCCTGCCTGATAGCCCCTAACTGCTTCTGCCTGCCAGTCTGATTATCCCTAACTGCTCCCCTGCTGGCTTGATTGCCCCTAACCACCTCTGCCTCAGCCCTGCATCCAGGATCCAGGATTCCCTCCAGCTGACCACAGGCACCGGGGATCCGGGCTTCTCTCCTTCTGGTCAGCCATAGGCGCCCAGGCCGGCTGTAGCCCTAGGGGATGGTGGGCAGATGGCTTCGCCTGGGCTGCAGCTGCAGGTACTGGTGCCTGGACTGCAGGCAGGCGGCTTCTACATCTTCCCTGGGATACAGTGTGGGAGACTTCTCCAGCTGGCTGCGGCCTGGGATCATGGGGCAGGTGGCTTCTTGGTCTCCCTGACTGCAGCCAGCCTCAGGCGCTGGCACCCGACTTCTCCAACTCCCATAGGCCCCGAGTGGCTGGGGGATGGGACTGCTGCCATCTTTTCAGGTTAATTTGCATACTCACTCTGATTGGCTGTTGGGCGTAGCAGAGTGATGGTAATTTGCATGTTTCTCTTTTATTAGTGTAGATTTTTTAATTTACTTCAGAGAGGAAGAGAGAAATAGAAACATCAACGATCAGAGAGAATCATTGATCGGATGCCCCCTGCACCCTCCCTCACCACACTGGGGATCTAGTCCGCAACCCAGGCCCCCGACTGGGAATCGAACCATGACCTCCTGGTTCATAGGTTGATGCTCAACTACTGAGCCACACCAGCTGGGAAGGACATTCTTTTTAAGTGTGTCTCTTGATCTACATAAGCAGAGAGAGTGCTTTCAGTAAGCCAAAGGATGTTGGCTATTCTTTACAGGAAGCCCAATGAGTCTCCTTGGGCCTCTTGTAACAAACACCCACTAGAATTATGATTTTGGAATCATTTCCATTGCAAATCCCCTCTTTCCACGCCCCTTTAAAAGGCAGCTGTGATATTTGGCTTCTAACCAAAGCCTGCTGCACCAACAATTCTCTAAATTTTATTTATATTTCATGTGCAGCTTGCTCAAACTCTCACTTTCCCAGGTGCCAGATGCTGGTTTGGACACACTCCAGTGGAAAGTGCTTTCCTGTAAAATAATAAAAGTGAAATGCTGAACAAACCGCCTCTTTATATCAGGCTTGCTCCTGGTTTACCAAAGTTAAGTACTTTAATAATGACTTCACTATTTTCCCAAATTTGCAATCCCTCAAATTCCCTCTTCACCTACCTCCACACCAAATTGTACTTTGGCTTCCGTAGGATATAAAAGCTTATCGTCATTTCATATTTCTTCAGTGATCATTCGAAAATGTTAGAGTAGAGGAATCTATCAGTCTCACATGCTTTCAAGGGTGCCTGATATAACCCACCCACAGGTATTTCAAATATGATTTGGGTGAGAAGATAAAGCATGAATCTATTTATAGAATTTTAAAAGATATCAAATAATTTAATGTCTGTTTTAATAGCTTTAACATGTTGTTTTATATGTACACTAGAGGCCCGGTGTACAAAATTCATGCATGGGTGCAGTCTCTAGGCTGGCCTGTGATTGAAGGGTGAGCTTCTGGCGTGGAAGGGCAGGTCCCAGCTGACCTCTGGGCCCTGGGCAGCACCTGGGCCGGGGCCCCCGTGCACCCCCCTCTGCCTGAGTCCCCATGTGGAGATGCGGTGAGTGTGGCTGGACGCTGTGGGCCAGGGCACAGTGTGGGCCTCTGGGCCGCCCAATGGTGCAGCATGGAAGCTGGGTGGGCAGCATGCTCTCCCGGTCACCCTCACACACCGCTCCCTGCGAGAACCCATGGGGAACCCGACCAGACCCTGTGGTCTTAGTGGCTGCGGCCCCGCCATGTTCTGCACTGCCCCCTGATGGTTAGCGCACATCATAGCAAGCAGTGGAACTCCCGGTTGAAAAATTTGCATATTAGGCTTTTATTATATAGGATATTTTTATTGATGTCAGAGAGGAAGGGAGAGGGATAGATATATAGAAATATCAGTGTTGATAGAGAATCACTGATTGGCTATATGCCCCACACTGGGGATCCAGCCTGCAACCCAGGCATGTGCCCTGGCTGGGAATTGAACCATGACCTCTGGTTCATAGGTCGAAGCTCAACCACTGAGCCAAGCTGGCTGGGTGCTTTAACATGTTTTCACCAAAAAGTGATGCTTTCTGTGTTTTATAATACAGTAGATCCTCGGGTTACGTCGGAGATCTGTTCCTACGGCGTGACGTAACTTGATTTTCACCGTAAGTCGGAACCCATTTACATAAGCACCTACGTCACTCACATGGAGCACATGCACAGCAGTAATAAAGTTGAAACAGTAAAAAAAAAAAATTTAAAAGATAACAATTCCTGACCTTTACTTGTGGTAAATAAATAATAAAAAACATAAAGCACATATATACATACATAGAAATGACGGAACATTTTTTTTTTTTATAAATAAACGAGAGATGGCAATGTAACCACGAAACGAACTACTCTGAGTCCCACGTAACCCGAGGACTGTCTACAACACTGTTCCTGCAGTGGCACAGAATTTTGGCATGACACTCTGAAAATTAACTCAGAATTTGCCTTTGCCATAGGGTTCTTCCTTGCTTAAAGGCAGTCCTCAATTCAAAATCCTATTTGTGAAATGAACAGCAATATTAAGTAGATACTAAGAAAATGAACATGATTTTTTAGAGATTGCCAGTTCACTCTTGATTTTCACCTCCACGGGTTTATGTGGTAACATTTCACTGAGCTGAAAACCAGTAAAATTCCTGGCTCTATCCTAGAAAAATTGAGAACCTGAGGCATGAAAATTTCTGCCAAAAGCTTATGGTTATAATCTGGGGTTTACGTGAACTCTGTAAAGTGTGCTGTGATTTGCGTGTGTGTTTGTGTGTGTGTGAAGCTGCTATAAAATAAAATTTTGGCTTGGCTGCCAAGTATCTCTTTTCAAATAGAATTGGGCTCTGTAGATCTCATTTTCTTTTTCACTCTTTCCATTAGATGGCGGTAAATATCCAATAAATAACTTCAGAAAGACTGGTGGAAGAAGGTGAGAAGAGCGGGTTTTCTTGTTTGTTTTTTTCTTTTTACTGCATTGTGGGTTTCTGAGCTGACGACACACATTGAAGGTCCTAAGTGGCGGGTGGACGTGGTACACATTAAATTTTTTCGTGTGTGTGGCCGGAAGACTTGCCACAGACCACCTGTTTAATCCATGTTCTCTCTAAGCATAGGGTAGCATCTTGCCAACTGGAAAAAAAAATTCCCTAGAATTTTTCTCAATTATCAACATACCTGGTGTAAGCGATGGAACCATTCAGAAGAGCAGCCAGCATTGATTAAAATGTGTGTGGCATCTGTTGCATACATTAGTGGAGATGGAAGACAGCCACTCGCTGGTGGCAGCCGGCCGGCCGCTACAGACTGTGGACTGAAATCCCACAGTATGACCTGCGATCAACCCACAAGTGTTATGGATCTCCCACGTGTCCTAGCACCAGATCAGAAATGACACAAGAAATACAGTAATCCTCTTAGAGTAGAGAATAGGAAACATACACACAGAAAAATAAGTGCCGCGCAAGACGTAGCCTGAGAAAATACTTGTCATGAAGGTGGTAAGTCCTATAAGCCTTCCAAGGGAGAGTTCAGTGGGGGACGAAACGGCCGAAGGGTTATGCGTTGTGCAGGGAGAGAGAGAGGGGTGAGGGAGACATAAGAAAGAGAGTAGCAGAACTCGGTTGGGGGGACCGTGGGAATCTTTGGAGAAGTCGGGAGAGAACTGAGAATTTGGGAGGGAAGGTTAAGGCTAAGCCCAGCAGCCTTGGAAGGCGGGCTCAGCGGACTCTTCTTTCTTCACTTAGGCCCCAGGCATTCCCATCGGAGTGGAGCGTGCTGGTCAGCTTCCACGCCAGGGCTGTTTCCCGAGCACCTTGGCCAGGCGGCGGAAGCCGGCGCCCAGTGCCCAGCGGCCGCGGACAGTGCTGGGGCGGACCAGGCAGGGTTGGCCACGGAGGGGGCGTGGCGAGGGCGGGCAGGAGGGGGCGTGGCGTGGGCGGCTCTGCGCGGGCGGGGCTCCCCTCGTGTGGGCGGGGCTCCCCTCGTGTGGGCGGGTTCCTGCCGTGTGGGCTGGGCTCTCCTCTGGCCGCCGTTGCTGCCGTCGCCTCCGCCCGCCGCGCGGACCGAGGGAGCGGGTCGCCGCTGCCTGCGCTCCCGGTGCCGGGGCTGCGGTGGGCCAGGATGTCGGGCTTCCTGGAGGAGCTGCTCGGCGAGAAGCTGGTGACGGGCGGCGGCGAGGAGGTGGACGTACACTCTCTGGGCGCCCGCGGCATCTCGCTGCTCGGGCTCTACTTCGGCTGCAGCCTGAGCGCCCCCTGCGCGCAGCTCAGCGCCAACCTGGCCGCTTTCTACAGCCGCCTGCGGGGGGACGCGGCGGCCGGGCCGGGGGCTGGAGCCGGAGCGGGGCCGGGGGCCGGGGCGGCCGCGGAGCCGGACTCCCGGCGCCGCCTGGAGATCGTCTTCGTGTCCTCGGACCAGGACCAGCGGCAGTGGCAGGACTTCGTGCGAGACATGCCGTGGCTGGCGCTGCCCTACAAGGAGAAGCACAGGAAGGTGAGCGACGCGGGCCTCGGCGGCGCCCCCGGCCTGGGTGCACAACCCGCGCGTTCCCGGGAGCCAGGTTCTCGCCGCCCCCCACCCGCCAACCCACCCGCTGTCCGTCCCCTCTGCCCCTTCCTCCATCTTTGCACGCATTTCCCCTCCTGCCTTTCAGTCTCACCTTCCTTTGGCTGTGCCGCCCCCATCCCGGGACCCCACCGGGTTGGGTCTCTTGCGGCAACTCCCTGGTGCCTATGCCAGGCCGCGCCCGAGGGGGAAGTTTGACACCCTTCGGCCCCCCAAACCCGGCTTGCGTCCTGAGGAGTCGAGAGCCCTGTCTGCACAAGTTGGGAGCCTCCCTTAAGGGGTGGCTGCGCTGGGGGGTCCTGACTCCGTGACCCCTACCGGTCAGAGTTGCGGGGAAAGGCCTCTTCATCCCTCAGCCACTCGACCCCTCTCGGATATCTGTAGTGGGTGGGGGAGGGCGCTAGCCCCCTACCCATAATGCCCAAACCAGGAAGTTTGGTTTCTTTTCCAGAGAAATCTGCTTCTCTGGGACCCTGGACCCAGAGGCCGAGGTCAGGCTGCCCTGCGCCCCGGGGAGGCGGCCGCTGACCATGGCTATGGGCAAGAAGGAACTCACTCCTCTCCCTTTCTCACTAGCTCTGCACCCCTGCATGAACTAGTGACCACCCAGGAGCTTTTCCTTGTCTGGCTGGCTGTCCAGCCATCCTCTGCAGCTTCCTCCCAGGCACAGGAGCAGACCCGTTCTTGCAAATCTTAGTTGCTTGGTTGGTGGGCCATTTTCGTCTTGGCATGCTTCTCATTAAATGCTGAACTGATCCCATAGGTGCAGATTGACCGGCAGAACCGAGGATTTGGGGAAATGTATACTTAGCTGTCAACTTCTCATTCCTCCCAGTTTGCTGCTGAAGTTAGGTTGGGTTTTTGAGTGTATCTGAAGATGTCTGTTTTAATAAAATGAATTCAGGAACTTTTGTCATGAATCTAAACAAAAAGTTTTGGGGTGCTCTTGCTTAATTCGTATGCAACGTGTGAATTCAGCCCCTTCCCTTTCTGAGAAGCTCGGTCTGTGGACAGAAGGGCTGTTCTGAGGGCCTTTAGGTTCCTCTAGGGAGGATGGTAATGGGCATGCCATGTGCTTCTTTTATGTGTATAGATTCTTGTTGAGAAGCATGATTTAGATTTAGTGAGAGCAAAGGCTTATACTGTGACCCCAAATGTCTCCAGTAAGTCATCCATCCTGAAGCAGTGTAAGGTACAGGCTTGGGATTTAAAGGATGAAATACAGTTTAACAAATGCAGCTTGTGCATGTAACACTGGAAAGACATGGGCTCACTAACCACACAGAGGCAAGACCTGGCATTTTAGCCATTTTTTTAGGTGATTTTGCCCATCTGTGATTTATATGTTTGGTTAATCTGTGCATTCATATGAATGGTTAGTCCATTTTTTGCTTTACAGTGTGGAACCCTTTGTTTCCTTAGTGGTTGTTTTTATAGGCCTTTTGGGGAGGAATAATCTTCAGAAAGTGATTTACCAAGTAAAATTTCCATCCTTATGACAAGTGTCTATTATAGACCAGAGTCTGTGTAAAGTCATGTCCTTATTGGGCAACCCCGGCGACTTCTAGCTTTTGCAAACATACAATGATGATAAACTGTGACAGACCTAGCGCCTACTGTGATTTTCACAGTGGGGAAAATAAATTCGTTGGAGAGTAAAACTATGGAGCAAATTGAGATGTTTCGACCATGCTTGAAGCTTTTTCTCAAAAAAGAATATTTGATATGACATAGGCCATGCCTGCTTCTCTATGCCTTGGCCAGTCCCTTTGCATGAAAAAAAGTGGTCTAAGGCCTTAGCCTAAACCTGCTAATTCCGCCAGGATGAGAATCTGGATGACACAAGGCAGACACTCAGTTGACAATATAGTTCAGAATGCTGCACATGCCCCAAACCATGGTGCGTTCGTATTTAAACATTTTATTTTTTGCTCAGAGTTTTTCTGTGTACTTAGTTCTCTAAAACAAGTCCAGTTTTGAGGCTGTAGTTTCTGTTCTTGGATGTTCATGAATAGGTAACTCAAGATCTTATGCCAGAAACATTCTTATTTGAGGTGATACAACCAGGTAAAAGGACTCCAGCTGTGTTTCTCATGGAAAACATACCCTTGAAAATTACAAAAGCTGTGTACTCACTTTGAAAGGGGTTACTTTTCCTCTTGATACCAGAGATGTAATACAAATTCCTTTTCAGTAATTTTGAGCTTTTGTCTTTCTTGTTGGAAATTGGGGTGCTTGTGATGCCAATTCCATGATAAGACCAGTGAAAAGTCCAGGGCACCCCTAGTTCGGTACTGGGTGGATGAACACTTACTATTTTTTTTTTATTAAACTATATTTTTAGTGATTTCAGAGAGGAAGGGAGAGGGAGAGAGAGATGGAAACATCAATGATGAGAGAAAATCATTGATTGGCTGCCTCCTGCACCCTTCCTACTGGGAACGGAGCCCGCAACCTGGGCATGTGCCCTTGACCAGAATCGAACCCGGGACCCTTCAGTCCACAGGCCCACGCTCTATCCACTGAACCAAACCGACTAGGGCAACAGTTACCTTTTTGTTGATGGACCACGTTCGTGTTTCACCAACTACAAAAATAGCTTTAAAGAAGAGAATTTTGTTTTACGCTGAAGATAAACCAAAAGGTCCTGATTACTAATTTTTTAAAAGTTCTCATTAACATTTTTTCTTTAAGACCATTTGTATACTTCCCATTGGGATAACAAAGGATATGGTTCTAATTAGTTATTGGCTGGCATTTCTCTAAAGAAAATTGAAAAATTATGGTGGGGAAAGAAAATGCCGTGTGGTATTTCTTTTTTTCTTCTTTTATTAATTTCCCCTTTTATGTAGTAAGAAAGTCTGGGGATGACCATATATGTTAAGCCTGCATTTTGCCTACCTCCTCAAACCTTGATTGGAGCTGTGAGAAAACAGCAAATAAAAGAATTCCAGCCCTGGCCAGTTTGGCTCAGTGGATAGAGCGTCAGCCTGCAGACTCAAGAGTCCCAGGTTCGATTCCGGTCAAGGGCATGTATCTTGGTTGCGGGCACATCCCCAGTGGGAAGTGTGCAGGAGGCAGCTGAATCGATGTTTCTCTCCCATCGATGTTTCTACCTCTCTATCCCTCTCCCTTCCTCTCTGTAAAAAATCAATAAAATATATTAAAAAAAGAAAAGAATTCCAGCATCTTTTAAAATAATTCTTGACGGAATTATTGATCATCCTGTTCCTACTTGCTTTAGGGGTAGGTGCAAAAGTAATGGAAGCTTCATTTTTTGGCTTCCAAGTACACGCATATACATAGCTGTACAGGAATTGTAATTATATGATAATAGAACTTTGAGTGAATTTATAAGAGCAGTTTTGTGAGGAAACATAATCCTGAAGTTAAGGCAATTAGACTTGTTTTAACTAGGTTTGTTTTTTGTTTTGTTGGCAGACATTTTTCCGATTTCTGGAGAGAGAGAATGTGAGAAGTAGTTGGAAAGTGGTGAAGATTTGGACTTTTGGGATTTCTGATCTATCCCATTAGAAGTTATTTAGTTGTCGGAACTGGAGAGTTGATCTCCAGGATCTACTTCCGCATCACAGAGGAGAACATTGGTTTTGGTTTTAAAGCCACAGGACTCAGCTCTGCCTGGGCTGGATGCCTGATGGAAAACATTTTGCCTGTGTGGGTGTGCTGACATCAAAGAGCACAGGTTTGCAGCGGTCTGGCTTGGTCCTGGAACGTCCTGCCTGACAAAGGGGAAGGAAGAGAGTGTTGGGGCAGGAGAGCGGCAGCGTCAGGGGACTCTGGTCCAGCATCCCTGGTCTACCTGCTGTAGCTAGGATAAGTGGCACTTTCTTGCTGCCCCATGTGGGTTGCTTGCTCTGTGTGGTTCTTTTGGTTCAGACTAAATCAGAGGGGCGGCCTAGAACTCACCTGAATCCCTTTGGATGGGGCAAGATTTAATACCCTAGCCACTAAGAGGCCGTTTTCTACAACACTCCCAAACCCGTTTCGATCAAGGTGGTAAGAGATGGCAGAAAGGCACAACTTTGAAAACTGGGGTTTTCTGCCTTCTGCATAAGGAACCCGCACCAGCCAGGAGAGGGTTCCCTCTGTTGACTGTGTTTCCACCACTTGGATCCGTCTGATAAAAGACAATGGTCCAGTTAAAGTAATAAGAGCAATCTTCCTTAAGAGGCTTTTTCCTTGTTCCATTATGTGTAGTGTATTTTTTAATCTCATTTTTCTTCTCTGCATAAGGAAGCTATCTCAAGACGGGCTCTTGCCCATCGGCCTGGGTTCAGATCCTGGCTCTGCCATTTGTTAGCTCTGCTCGTTGCGCAAGTTACCCTACATGTCTGTGGAGATGATAATGGCACCTGCCTTATAGGGTTGTTGTAAAGGCTACACGAGATAATATACACATGCCTGGCATACAGTATGTGCCCCACTAATGCTAGCTATTGTTTGTTAGTACATTGTCATGGAATTTAGTAATTCATGTCACAGCTTGAGCCTTTGGAATCTAGCACACCATAAAATGGCAGAACTGTTATGAGGTGTATTTCTTTTTTAACTTTGCAAACAAATGACTTTTATAAGCATGCAAGGGCATACAGTTAAGCAGTTGAAAGATTTGCCCTCAAAAAGATTATAATTGAGTAGAAAGACCTGGAAGAATGAAACAAAAGCAAATGAATTATTCAAAAAAAAAGTACTGACTAAGATTTGGAAATTATTCCCGGAGTCCACTAGTGTTAATAAACGGGGTCCCTCCCTTTCCTAGGGAAAAAAAAATACTGTTCCTTAAAATACTGACAGTGCTGATAATGACTGAGCTCCACACTTGTATTTGCCATTGACACAGAGGCAGCAGGTCATTGAAGCCTAGGCATGATAAAGGGCAGCAACTTTAAGATGATGAGGCACTCTTCTTGAGAGAGATTAATTATGCACTTGGTGATGCTTCTGTGATGTGCCAAAGCTATTAAGCGTGTCTTCTACTGATGGCTGCTTCAATCTGGGCCGAATGGAGGTTGCGGATTGCTGCTCTTTCACGTGGGAGGAAATGGACCGTGCTGGGTCCTGGAGCAGTACAAACCTCACCCCCTAGCACAGAACTGCCTCCCTTCCCAGCTCTGGAATGCTGTCGGATAGCTTTGCTCAGACTTGTAGCCTTTGCAGGTTTAATCCGAGTCTTCCAGTTGGCTGCAAAGGCCCCACTGAAGAGCTGTCCACAGCTCTTGCTAATTAATTTGTCTTTTGATAGGGGTTGGAATGTGAACCAGAGCACAGAGAAAAGTAGTGGGTTTTGAGGTTAGGGTCATTGATTTTATTCTACTTGAGTTTTCCTTTTTTTCTTTCTTACCTTCTTTTTATCACTCTTCCTTTTGATGGGGGTTCTTGGTTTCATATCAGCACAAATTCGAGAAAGAAGGCTTTTTATTGTTTATAGCAGGGGTGGGGGGTGAACAGGTCCCTCGGTGGGAGGGGTCTGCTTTTTGTCCGATAGGGCTTGGTGCTTGCGCCAGCCCCACTCTGAACTAGACCAGCTCCTTACTGCATGGTATCGTTTTAGGGGAAAGCATAGGCTTGGCATAGGATGTGTTTATTTCTTCACGTGCTGAATTCCCAGGGAGCAGTTAACCACCAGGGTGCTCAGTTTTTTGTAGTTCATTAATCTGCCATTATGCTTATTCAAAGGCACTGAAAGAAAATGGCAATGAATTTATTATTTTTTAAAATTTATCTTTATTATTGAAAGTATTACAGATGACCCCCTTTTCCACCCATTGATCCTCTCCTCCCTACTCCTGCCACCTCCCCAGGCCGTTACCACACTATTGGCTGTGTCCATGGGCTACGCATACATGCATAGAAGTTCTTTGGTTAATCTCTTCCCAACATCCCTCTCCCCCGCCCTTCCCTCTGAGAATCCTCAGTCCTTTGCATGTCTCTGGATCTATTTTGTCTGTCAGTTTCTTCTGTTCATTAGATTCCACATATAAGTGAGATCATGTGGTAGTTGTCTTTCTCTGACTGGCTAATTTCACTTAGTCTAATAATCTCCAGGTCTTTCCATGTTGTCTCAAAGGGCTGCATGGTGTTCCATTGTGTAAATGGACCACAGCTTTTTTATCCACTAATCTACTGATGGGCACTTGGGCTGCTTCCAGATCTTAGCTATTGTAAATAATGCTGCTGTGAACATAGGGGGTGCATATTTTCTTTCTTATTGGTGTTTCAGGCTTCTTATGATATAATCCTAGAAGTGGGATCACTGGGTCAAATGGCAGTTCCATTTTTAATTTTTTGAGGAAACGCCACACTATTTTCCATAGTGGTTGCCCTCGTCTGCTTTCCCACCAGCAGTGTACTAGGGTTCCGTTTTCTTCACATCCTCGCCAGCACTTATTGTTTGTTGATTGTTGACGGTAGCCATTCTGGCAGGTGTGAAGTGGCACTTCATTGTCGTTT
Organism: Corynorhinus townsendii; assembly: GCA_026230045.1. Taxonomy (NCBI): domain Eukaryota; kingdom Metazoa; phylum Chordata; class Mammalia; order Chiroptera; family Vespertilionidae; genus Corynorhinus; species Corynorhinus townsendii. The sequence continues at coordinate 34,340,297 of JAPDVU010000009.1, forward strand.
TAATTTGCATTTCTCTGATGATTAGTGACTTGAGCATTTTTTCATATATCTTGGCCATTTGTATGCCCTCTTTGGCGAAGTGTCTATTTAGGTCCTCTGCCCATTTTAAAAATGTCTTCCTTTTGTTGAGTTGCATGAGTATTTTATATACTTAGAAATTAACCCCTTATCACATGTATCATTGGCAAATATGTTCTCCCATACGTTGGGTTCCCTTTTCATTTTGATGCTGTTTTCTTTTGCCATGCAGAAGCTTTTTATTTTGATGTAGTCCCATTTGTTCATTTTTTCCTTTGTTCCTCTTGCCCTAGGAGTTGTATCAGTGAAAATTTGCTACATGAAATGTCTGATATTTTTTTGCCTATGTTTTCTTATAGGATTTTTATGGTTTCACAACTTACATTTAAGTCTTTTATCCATTTTGAGTTTATTCTTGTGTATAGTGTAAGTTGGTGGTCTAGTTTTTCTTTTTCTTTTTCTTTTTTTTTTTTTTTTTTGCATTTACCTGTCCAGTTATCCCAACCCCTTTTAGGGGAGTTTTACCAAATATTCAAAGAAGAACTAACACCTATCGTCCTCACACTATTCCAAAAAAGCCAAGAGGAAGGAACACTTCCAAACTCTTTTGACGAGGCCAGCATTCTCCTAATTCCAAAACCAGATAAAGACACTACAAAGAAAGACAATCACAGGCCAATATCCCTGGTAAACATAGATGCTAAAATCCTCAACAAAATATTAGCAAATCGGATCCAGCAATATATTAAAAAGATCATACACAATGACCAAGTAGGATTTATTCCAGGACACAAGGCAAGTACAATATTCGAAAATCAATAAATGTGTACATCACATAAACAAATTGAAAGACAAAAATCACATGATCATATCAGCAATCTTTGATAAAAACTCTCAGCAAAGTGGGAATAGAGGGATCATACCTCAACATAGTAAAGGCCATATATGTCAAACCTACAGACAACATCATACTCAATGGGCAAAAATGAAAACCATTTCCCCTAAGAACAGGAGCAATACAGGGTTGTCCGCTTTCACCACAGTACTGGAAGTCCTAGCCACAGTGATCAGACAAGAAGAAAAAATAAAATGGCAATGAATTTAGAATCTTTTTGCTGGTCTGACTTTCACGAAGCTCTTGCATACTGTTGCTTTATATCTTGCCATTATTTTAAAAGTAAATAAGAATTATTTTTTAAATACATTTTTTAAATTGGTTTCAGAGAGGAAGGGAGGGAGAGAGAGAGAGAAACATCAATGATGAGAGAGAGTCATTGTTTGGCTGCCTCCTGCATGCCCCCTACTGGGGATTGAGCCTGCAACCCAGGCACGTGGCCTGACCCGGAATCTTGAACCATGACCTCCTGGTTCATAGGTCAACACTCATCCACTGAGCCATACCAGTTGGTCGTAAACAAGAATTCTTGAGTCCCAGGAGACCTCCTCGATTTTCTGGCACCTCTCACATCCAAAGGGCACCGAGTCTTGTTGATTTGATCACCTGAATTGCTCTCAACTTTGACCCTTTCTCTTCATCCCTGTCATCACTGCTTGAGTTCAGGTTTCATTCAGACCGCTGTGTACTAGCAGCCTTCTCCTGGAGCTCCTTGCTTCCTTCCAGTGCTGACCTCTGAAGTGATTCTCTAGACTGGTTTCTCGCACGGTCTGTAGTCAATTATCAGTTTTATTTCGTGTTGTTAATTTCCAGTCAGTCACACAGCAATACACCTGGCCGTACCACACATGGTTCCTATACAACTTGACTCACCTGCAACTGCCCACTGAGTTGACAACCCATAGGTTGGCCTCTGTCCTGTTCAATAAGATGAGCCCATCGATCACAAGCTGGGAGGTTGCTGTAATGTCAAGCTGCTGTGAACATTTTTAAGTGCTCATTCTTAATTCCTGTACTTGCCTGTTGCCTTGGGCCAGTAGCAAACAACTCCTGGACAGGCACTGGACTGCACACCCACCTCGACTGGCGGACCACCGGTTGGCGACCATTGCTCTAGACTGTTGCCAGAAGTGAATGGTAAGCCCCCAAAGCCTGCTTGGATCGTGTTATCCTCCTGCTTCAGAATTCTTCAGTAGTCCATCATCTCTGGGGTCAGGTCCAAACTCTAGAGCAGCGGTCGCCAACCTTTCGGACCTTGCAGACCACCAGTGGTCTGCGGACCACCGGTTGGCGACCGCTGCTCTAGAACATGCTCCGGTCTGTTCTTCTCCCTCATCTCCCACCTGTGCGATGTTCTCTCTCTTCTCCCACCTGGCTGAGTTGGGAGCTTCCAAACTCAGTCCTGGTTTCCCTGCTCTAAGAAGCTTTCCTGCCTCTGTGTCCTCCGGGTAGGATGCTTTGGGGAGCATCCAGAGATCATGTGCATACATATGCTAGCCACTAGGCTTTGATGTTTTATGTTTTTGTTGTTGTTGTTTTTTCATTAGACAGTAAGCTCCTTGAGGACAGAAGCCAGCCCAAGGGAGGGAAAGAGGATCCGTGGGTAGGTGCTGAGATTTGGATCACAGAAAGCAGGTGTGACTTTGGGCTCGGTAACTTGAAAGCATGGTAGTTTCCCCGTCTTGTGCATTGGAATTACTTGGCTTTGATTTAAAAATTTATTATTATAGTTGGGCCTTAATTGAATGGTCTAATTGTATATATCTACAGTATGTGGGTGTTTTTGTTTTTGTGTCTTAATGAGTGCTTTAAAGAGCACTTAAATGAGCAAATGGATGCGAAACTCCATTGCCCTGTAATTCTGTGCTTAAAAATAGGAAAAGACTCCACTCTATTTTTTGAAACGTCAAAAATCTTAGACCATTAAAATAGCCTCCTGTCTGCAGACCTATCATTCTATGCTTTTTTAGTTCATGCATAGTTGGTGTTTCTGTAACCTCTTTCTTCCAAGGAACTCCACATGCATGCCTATTACGTCTTCCAGCACCTAGTGATCCGTAGATATAAAGCATTTTAATTTTTCAAAGTATGTTTGAGTTGGAGGATTGAAGCAAAGAGAACCGATGATTAGATCAGGGTCACCGTGTTGGATGAAAGGTCTCAGCGGAACTCCCTTAAATTCAACTCAGTCCTTTCTGTTCATGAAATCGTGTCTGAAAAATGTTCACATCAAACATTCTCCGTGGAAGAGGAGGGAGCCGAACATTCTCTTTTTAACAAATGGCTTCGGGTGTGGATTCACTCTAGATATGCATAGACTCTGAAATAAGCTAGAGGTAGTTTAACTGCTTAAAGCATTTGTTGTTACTTGGAAGACAGGGGAGCCAGAGCTTTTCTGTTGCGGCCTTTGATGTTGGTGGTGGTGGTGGTTTTTAAGGGCCTTTTAATGATTTGGCTTCTTTTTTTAGATCAGCCAGTGAAGTAGCCCCCAACTCCCCTTCATCCTATGCAAAGCCCGAGGGCTGCTTTAGTGCTTTTGTTCGGAGACAAAATTGAACTTCAGGTATCCTGCCGAGAGCCTAAGACTAAATCCGTCCTCCCTTTTATGAGGTTTTCAGAAACTGCTGTTCTAACTTCCAGTGAAATTTCAAACATGTGCTTTCTGCTTTATGACAAGTCAGAAGTAGAGTAATTGAAAGTTGCTTGAGTGCTGTTATTCTGGAGTGAAACCCTGTAATGGAAACTTTCGTTCTGTGGCATATGTGATTAAAAACAAACATAAATTTTCTGCTGCTTGCTGGACATAGCTCTTGGAGCAGATACACAATGTATTTTTGTGTGACCTACTCTTCATAAAATCCTTTGTAAAAAGCAATGTAAGCCTCAGGTTCAGCTATCACATATCACCCACTCCCCCTTGGATTATTTCAGTGTAGACACCAATTACAGGTAAATTCAAGTAACATTTCTACAGTTAATACAGTGCTTTATCTTGGATCACCACTGAATACTCATAAAACAGGGCGTGGTGAGTTTGGCTCTTCGAGGGGTAGGGTTTCCCTCTTTGTTTTTCTAGGAGAATTTTATCCAGATGAATCGGGTTTGCAGTTTTTTATTTGTCTTTTTTGGTCAATATCCCTGGGATAAAAATTTGAATGGATTTAGTCTGTTTAAAATCAGAAGACATTGCCTTTTTTCCCCCCTTTAAATGAGATCAGGTCAAGACAGTTTGCTTTTGATCGTGGTGGCTCACAGCACAGCTGCCTCATCTGTTACTCATTTTTCGGGGTTTGATGTGAAATACAAAGATTGGGCAGAACAACGTGCAGTAAGGGAAAATATCACAGTGTTACCCTCGGAGCTCTGAATGGCAGTGATTGCGGGTGTGAGGGCAGTGTTTTGAGCTTTGGGCACGTGCTTGACTGCAACTGATAGCATTTATATCCATAGGCCTTCAATATTATTCCAATATTATAAGTGAATGTTGAAAATCTGTTGCATAGTGGATGAGTATGGATGCCGGGTCTGGATTTCCTGGGTTTGAATCACTTTCTTTCTTTTTGTTAATCCTTACCCGAGGATATTTTTCCCCTTGATTTTTAGAGAGAGGGGAAGGGAAGGGGAGAAACACAGAGAGGGAGAGAAACATCGGTGTGAGAGAGACACATCGATTGGTTGCCTCCCACACGAGCTCTAGAGATCTAGCCTGCGATCGAGGTACGTGCCCTTGACTGGAATCGAACCCGGGACCCTTCAGTCTGCAGCCTGTGGGCCGACACTATCCACTGAGCAAACGGCCTAGGGCTTGAGTCACTTTCTAGCAATGTGTCTTTGGTACAGGTGACCTAACAGGTGTGTAACTAGTTCCTGGTCAATGAAATGGAGACCATAGTATCTGCGATACAGGAACGTTAAGAGTTAAATGAGTTAACATTTGAAAAGTGTTTAGAACAGTGCCTGGAGCGTTGTAAGTGCCATTTAAATGTTTACTCCAGGCTCTTGGGTTTCATTTCATATTTTATGGTTATTCATATTACAGGAGGAAAGAATTTTCAGCCCCACCCCCCCACCCCCGGCCAGCACCTGGTTCTTTGCATCTAGTGGCCTGTCGCAGAATCTGGTTTCCCTTCAGTTTCTTACTAAGACAGCAATAACTACTTGTCAGGTGTTGCTTTGAGGACTTACCTGTGTCTTTGAATGTGAGTAGAACTCCAGGCCAGATCTTTGTTTAATTGGGTGTTCAGGGTTACTGAATGGATTCTAGTTTTACTTTTGAGCTGGGAGAGAGTAGGGGAGAGACACTGGTTTGTGCATATTTCTCCTGCCATTTATTTTAACTTTTTATTATGGAACACTTCAAACATCACACAGGTAGGGAACATAGTGCAGTGAGCCTTATGTACCTAGCACCCAGGTAGGGTGATCACGGGCTCATGGACACCCACCACCTACCCCTCACTGAACTGCATTGTAGCCACTCCCTGATGGCATATCTGTTTCCTTAATAAACATTTCACTAAGCAACTCTTAGAAAACACACAAGCACAATATCCTATCATACCTAAACAATTCAGTAATTCCTTAGTATCAGCAAATATCCAGTCAGAATTCAGATGCCCCCAGTTCTCTCATAATTTTTTTAAGCTGGTTTGTTTGAATCCATAGAAGGTCTACACATTACATTTGGTAGCTCTGTCTCTATAGTTTTAACCGATAGTTTAGGTTAAAAAAGATTTCATTATTTATTGTTCCCCTCCATTGAAACTTTCTCTGTCCCTGGTCTACCTCCTTTCCACATTCCCAACCTTTCCTATCCATATCTCCCCCTTTATCTAGGTCTGTAGTTTGAAAGTGTCCTAGCCGCCTATAGCTGAGAAGCCCAGGTGTGGGTCACCAGCCATTCTCTCCCTGGGGACGGACCATCCTTCAAAGAATGGAGACAGTTCTCTCTGACAAATGCGATTCCCTGGGCCCTTTGACCATTTCTCTGACAGTGTGGGTTCCAGTTTCCTCGCCATCCTGGCCATTTGTGTCTGGACCCTCTCCAAGTTTGTCTGGGAAGAGTAGTCCCCAGACCTGAGCACGCAGGGTCAGCTTATAACCTCCTTTGTTCTAGATATTGTCTAGACCAGTGGTTGGCAAACTCATTAGTCAACAGAGCGGCAAACTGCGGCTTGGCGAGTTGCAGTTTGCCAACCACTGGTCTAGACTTAGCCTGAGGTTGTGTTCGCTCCTCTGAGGAATGAATCACACTGCATTGACTTACTTCTTTGTCAACCAAAACTCCAGAGTCTTTTCCCCCTGAACAAACAAGAGCAGTACGGATTTTATGCCTGCCATCTTTAAGAATCCGTTTGCAGTCTGTTGAAGGCTTTTTGTATGCTAGTGTGGTCCCTCACAGTGATCGTAGCCCCTTCTGAGCTTTCCATGCTGTGATCCCTTCCAGACCTTGACTCCGTCTGAGCGTGGAGTCCCCTGGACACACTGCCAGAGGCGTCCTCCAGGCGCATGTGGCCTGTTAGTTAGTTTTCAACCAACTCCAAGTCCAGCCCACATCTCTCCGTCTAGTTAATGTGTTTACTGCAGGAGACCTCGACAGATAGCTTGCTGCAACTTAGACATCAGCTTTTTCCCTTTCAAGGAGTGATGGTTTGAAATGACCCGTGTTTGGTGAGCCCATGCTTGCTTCTAAATTGACCTTCTTTTCCTCAGGGTGTGTTGAATAAATGTAGTAAGCTGTGGGGTCTTATCTAGGGGTTGGTATTAACTTCACCAGTCTGGAGTTTGCAGAAGCTCCCCCCTTTTTGCCCTCTTAAAAATCGATACTCCTTCCATCTGTTGGTTGCCGGTGATGAAATCACTGACGACAGTTAGGTGATATTTTGGGCATATTTTCTCCCCCTTGGATGTAATTCAGACCTTAGAGGAAGAGCTGTAGCTCAGTTGTGCATGTGTGGATTGTTGCTACATTTGTTTCCTGCCGAGTACCCAGTAGGAATAGCTGTGGCCAGACACCCCTAACAATTAGTGTGCAGTTGAGAGCACCCCATTGGTCCAGAAGGCCCAGATCCTGGACTTGCTGAAGGCTGTGTGGCCATAGTGGCTGCCTGTCCCCCTCCCAACATTGCCCTCCCCCACCGTCTCATTAGGGCACTAATAGAGCCTGAGGGAGCCTTTTCCTTAATGCCATTTCTCCCCACCAGGCCCACGCAGGGTGCGGATCTGGCTGGCTAATTAAGTGTGGCATTTTGTTTCAAAATTAGCAAGAGACAGTAGCTAGCTACAAAGCAACCTGGTGTCCTTGTACAGATAGGTTTGTTTTTCTTAATATTTGGCTTTTTAGGATAAATCAGTCCATTTATTCTGAACAATTTACCCTATTTAAAAATGGATTTGTTTTCTTACCCAAGTGTACTTGCCCATTTAAGATTACATATGAATATGTTATGTGCTTTACAGTCTGGTGCCTAAGAATCCTGACATTTCACATGTTAGGCTTAAAGATAAATTGGAATTAAATGCCTCCAAACGCTTTCCTGGGGGAAGTCACTTTCCTAAATTTGCAGAAGGTCGCTGGCTTCAGCTCTGGGGTGCATTGTTTTAAGCTTTTACAAATGTGCTTAAGAGTAAAAGACCACTTAATACCACTTGAGCATATTGTCTTTCCTTTGGATTTGTGGAAAGTATTAATTTGCAGGGACTGTGGTGGAGCACTTGAGTTCCGAAGCACCGCTTTCCTGTGAAGTCTCAGTCCAGGGCGTTTTTTCCGAAATCATCTGCGCCTGTTCTTCAGTTGCTGCGGCCACAGAGGTGGCAGTGACCAGGCGAATCCAGATCCCTGGAATGAAACATGGCTGCCTTCCCAGGGAGCGTGGGGTTGGTTTGTGTGCGCAGACAGCACGCATTATGGCTCTACTGCTGTTTATATTAAAAAGCCCATTTATATTCCTTTCGCAGCATGTACTTAAACACTATTTTTCCACGTAGTAACTTTTTTCCATTTGCAGGAGGAAGCCAGCATTTCAGTTTTTCTTTGTAAAAATAATCCTCTTTCCAAAGATAACCACTGTTAATAGTGTCTTGTATAGTCTTCCAGAAAAAAAGAATAGGCATATACTGGGTATGTAATTGTCTATGCTTAAATATTCTTTACACAGATAGATTTAGCATTTGAAATTAATTTTTAAAATTTTTATTTCCTGAAAGGATAGTGCCTTCATATGTTTTAAAAAATTCAATTAAAACGAAAGGCATGCAGGGAAAAGAATGTCTCACTCTACTGCTGACCGTATTTGCCTCCCCTGAGACAGCCACCATTATCAGTTTCTTGTGTCTTCAAAGGTATTTTGTACATATACAAGCGTGTGGGTGTGTGAGACCCAGACACACACACACATATCCCCCCATCCTCCCCACATACATATTTTTTAATAGAGCTTGCTTGTATTCTTGGCTGCCTGTGACAGGTGCTCTTTTTCTGTCTCAGGTGGGTAAAGACTAGAAATGCCATTGCATAGCCCTGTGGTTACTTTGTATCATACCTGCCTTGGTAATGAACCCAACACGGAAGCAAGGAGCTAATCCCCCAGAACACCGCTATTGATGGCTAGAAGGAAAATGGCTTAGCTGACACGCTCACTGAGTATGGTTCTCCGGGAAAGCAGTTTTCCCTGTCCTCCGAGAGGGGCCCCCTTTCGGACTGACACAAAGCAGTGGGAAGACAATGTCTGTGAACGTCCCACTGCTGTGCCCTGCCATTTGGGTAAATTAAGAGGTTCGTTCTCTGAGGCTGTCAGTCTTCCCTTCCAAGAGTGTGTGGATTTATACGGGGACAAAAGACTTCCCCATGCCAGGCACTTGTATAATGCTGTGCCTTTTGTTGTGACTAGTAGTAGGCGACTTGTGTTTAGTTCATTATAGGTTTTTGTTTACTAAAGTGTGTGCATTTTTAGAAAATCCTTTACTCCCAAATTCAAAGTTATGAGAGAGATAAAGTAAGGGACTCTGGCCATTATTTTCATTAAGGAAATGAAATCTGCATTTTATTAGGCTTGTTTCTTTTCGATTGTGAGCTTGTAAGAGGTGTTCAAAATGTGATTTCTTCCACTTAGAAAAACTCTCTTACAATATCTTTGGGATGCATCTATTGCTTTGAGAGAAATGTACAAATATTATATCAAAAGTCACCTTACCCAGTTTCACACCCAACTCTTCCCCTTCCCCCTGAACACTCCTTATTCTTTTCTGTATGAGGCAGCTGAGAAAACTTAGAACCCATTCAATGTAGACTCATGTAGGTAGTTGCTTATGAAAAAATCAAAGGTGTGCTATGGGAATCAAATGGACTTATTAAATAAATAAGTAAACAATAGAACTTTGAAAGGCAAACTGCAAAGATGCAAGTGAACCTTAAATGGGGACTTGATGTAAGAATGGAAAGGGCATTAGCATCAGTTTAGAAGTAAGAATATTTTCTGAACAATTAGTCACATATGCAGAGTAAATGTATATCCTATGTGTCAGAACAAAACTATAATGATGCTTGCCTCATGTTACCCTGAAAGGATTCTTGAAAGCTGTATATAATAGGAAGACACTGGAAATGCTCTAAATGTTCAACATGGAGTGGTTAAGTAAATTACAGTGCTCAGGGTCAAGTTGAGCAGCTATTACATATGGAGTTTATGACCTTTGCTGGAACATAGAACTATATACTTCAGTATTGTGTTCAATAAAGCAAGATCCCAAATTATACAGATACCATGATTACAACACTGTTTAAACCATTATATAAGAAGGAAGATTGAAATAAATACCCCAAATTGCTAATTGTTATGTTAGAGCAGTGGTGTCTGTGGTGGTGGGTCTCTGATTTGCAAATGTTCTGAATATATTCACTTTTGCAATGAAAACATAAATTTATATGAAGAAAATAATGGTGCTTTTGCCTGAAAGAGTGTTCATGAAGTTTTTGAAGGCTTGCTTTAGTGTAGGGTCTCCCCCCCCCCCCTTTTTCAAATCCTCACCTGAGGAGATGTTCATTGATGTGTGTGTGTGTGTGTGTGTGTGTGTGTGTGTGTGTGAGAGAGAGAGAGAGAGAGAGAGAGAGACATCAATCAGCTGCCTCTTGCACCTGCTCCAACTGGGGAGTCAAACTGAAACCCAGCCATGTGCTCTGCTGGGAATTGAACCCACATCCCTTCAGTGTACAGGACGATGCTCCACTGAGCCACCTGGCCAGCTCCCCCGCCTCATTTTGATCTAGTTAGCAGTTTAGTGGTGTTTTCAGAAGATGAGTAAGTAACCTTGTTCATAATCATGTCTTACTGAGCAAAAGAACACGGGGGGAAAGAATCAGCTTACAGCCACCTATTTCAAGAAAGCTTTTCAGAAAGAATAACTTGAAAGTGACCTTTTAAAATGAAGGAGCGGATAGTCCAGTGGATTAAGAAAGATATTCTGGATATAAATAACCATGTGGGAATGAAGGGGAAAGTTGAGAAGGAGAAAGTTCATTTGATCCAGCTAAAGAGAGTGAGTATGGTATGGAGAAAGACAATGCATGTTTGAAACCTGATGGGTGACAGAGGCAGCCCACAGCCAGTGGGAACATGTTTACCTTTTATAAGGAAAACAAAAGTCCCTCTGGCAGATGGCCGGAAGAGACATTTTAGGTGGTGCTGACTTGGAGGTGCGATTTCGTGCCGTGAGTGAAGACTCCCGGGAGCCCACTGCGGTATTCTGTTGGCAAGGTGATAGTGGCCTCTCTTGGGGGTACGGGCTTGGAATGAGAAAGAAGGTCTGGATTCCAGACATGCCACATAGTCAGAAACAGATGTTTTTCTACCAAGGCGGCCATACTCAAACCAGAGGCCCTCACCCTGGGCCAGGCTGCAGAAATGCATGTTCTATACTCTTCCTTAGATCATAAAGAAGAAACTCTGGGCGTATGGCTTCTGTTTATTCAATAAAGCAAAGAATTTTCCGCCACGGTGTAGTGTGGGGTGAGGGTGGGGAAGTGACGACAGGGACTGAGAAGCTCCCAAACCGGATTGCTCAGTCAGTATGTGTTCATGTTACAAAAGCAAGTTTGCACTTTTCATTGCTTTGTATTGGCACTGCCCAGCCTCGGTCAGTCACATGGTTTTTGAGTATCTCGTTTGCCTCAGTGTCCGGATGCAGAGAAATTAATGACATAGAGTCCCTGCTCTTACAGGCGTGTATAATGTAGTGGGGAAGATAAGGCATGATGTATATGTATTTAGAGTCTCTATAGAATGATGTCTGGTGTGGGATGGGGTTTCTCTGAGAACCTAGAGACCTGTGACCTGGTCAGACAGCCCCCAGAGAAGCTGCCCTCTCCCGTGGATGGCCTGGCTCAGATCCACCTCTCATACTCTCTACCTTTCAGATCTTGGGCAAGTTACTTAAAAAACATTTTTTTAAATTTATTGACTTTATTTTATTAATTTTTAAAAAAATTTATTGATTTGAGAGAGAGAGAGAGAGAAAGAGAAACATCAATTTGTTGTTCCACTTATTCATGCATTCATTTGTTGATTCTTGTATGCGCCCAGACTGGAGATGGAATCCACAAACCTTGTAGAACTGTGCTCCAACCATCTAAGCTGCCTGGCCAGGGCTTGGGCAAGTTACTTTAACCTTTGAAAGCCCCAGTTTTCCCATCTGTAAAATGGGAAGTACCTTGCAGTAAGTACCTTGCAGGGTTGCTGTGGGGACTTGAGGTGCCGCATAACTCTAAAAAGCCCTCAGCATAGTGGGAGGGGGCACCTGGTAATTGGCCAGGAGGTGGTCACTGCTATTCCGCCAGCCCAGAAAGCATGTAAGGCCGGGACTCTGTGCGCTTCATCCTTGAGTCACTTATACTGAGTACATTTGCTATAACTTATTAACCAATATTGGGCACAAATATGTATTGAAAGAAAGAATGAATAGTTTGGACTGAGAATGGGAGAGTTGGCAGGATTCCGGTAGAGAGAGGAATGGAATTCCAAGCATAAAGGTGAGTCTGCAAATTCAACAAAGGCATGCATTCTTTACGTTTGTGCCATAATCCTAATGAAACAAATGCTCTTGTTGCATAACACGGGGCAATGTGGTCAGTCAGTGTTAAACTGGTGAGGAGATGGAGGCCCAGAGGGGTGGTGGCACACAGCTGACCAGCCTCTAGGTTCTAGGCCTCCTTATTGCTGGGTCAGTGGTATTCTTTGGCATTTTCCTGGATAGCCCTAAAAAAAAAAAAAGCCAAGTAGTGACTGTAAGACATTGCCAAATTTTGCTCATAGAACAGAGATGAGCATCCTGAAAAGAGGGCAGTGCTGCAGTGCTGTTTTTCCTGAGTAGCTTTGTGTATGTTGGCCTCTAGAAATCAGGATGAGTTCCCTGGTCCCCCGCCGGAGCCTGTTCCTGCGAGCAGAGCTGTTTTCCTGAGGAAAGGCCGGGGTCAGGGCCGGGGTGCCGGTCAGACCTCCTCTGTGGAAAGCCTCAAGTGGCTGTAACTCATCGCTGTGAAAACAAACATGTTACCTCCCTGAACAACAGCACGGAGCTCTTAAGAGGGGGATTACCCGGGCTGAAATATGGGAAATGTAAAGGAAGGAACGAAAAAAGAGCCAGGTGCTTCAATTTGTGCATCTGGGCTGATGAGATTGAAGCGTTAAAGAGACATTCCATTCTGATGACTCAGGGCCACAGTATTTTTTCCTGTTGGGCCAGCGGTGAAGGAAGAGGAGGCGCGTTATCCTGGGGCCTGTCCAGGCAGGCAGTTAGTGCCCTTCCCGTGTTGAGGGATAGTGGGGACCTGAACGCTTGGCACCTGGCCCTGGGCCCTGAGGTCACGGGAATTTGCCCTGTGCTTTGAGGAGGTTATTCCAGCGTGAGCTGGAAGATAGAAGCCAGAGTAGAGAAGAGCAGAGTCGGCATGAGCAGCCCTGGACACATACTTGGCTTCGGCCTCAAGAGCTTGGAAAGTGGGCTGCTGGGGCAGGCCAGCTGTTTCCCTGCAGGGAGAACTGAGATGGTCTGAAACTCAGAGAGGGAATCGTCTCTCAAGCCAGTTCTTATTACCGAATCACCTTGGTGTGAGTTAGAGTACTTTCCGAAACCCAGCATAGGTCTCCTTGAAGCTGTGATTTGCAGTTTGCTCTATGCAGACAGGAGCGGTGACATGGAGCTAAGGTGACCATCTGTACGCCGGGACGTCTTCCTACATGGTGACTGTTCACGGAACTTGTTTTCTATGTGTTTCTGTTTAAAGACACCTTATGCAATGTAAATTGTCGATTCAGTAATACTGAACTTTGGGCCTCAGCGCTGCACCCTGTGCCTGAACGGAGCTCATTAATACATGTGTTCTTGATAAGGCATGTCACAGCCGTCTTGCACGTAGGCACTTCAGCACTATGCTTGGGGGCCATTTAAACTGAAATCACAACAAAAAGCACAAAAATGCGGCACTAAACAGACCGCCAAAAGGACTCTGTTTACAGTCTGAGTTGAAACAAGGAGGCAGAGTGTTGCCTTGTTTAGCCTCAGCTGGGAATGTGTGTGGTGGGTGGCTCAGACTTTTACCACGCTGTACATGTCTGCTAATGATCTTGAAGGTGTCACTAGATTGAGTTGGGGCTTGCAAAAAATTTAGCAAGTAGGTGAATTCACAAATAATGAGGGCTGACTATACCCATTTTCCCAAATAATACCTTAAATGTGCAGAACCACCTCTGTAACTTAATACTGCTTGGCTTGTGGGCTCACTCCTCTAACAAGTTCCTTTATTCTCCCCTTCTTTTTAATCCTGAGGTTATTTTAAAAATTAAAAAATACAAATTTGCAAATGGAAAAGTACTTAAAAGCATCCAAATGCCACTAACCAGAGATCATTATTGTTTACATTTTAGTGCCTATCTTTCCAGAGTTTTTTATGCAACTATATATCTATCATCTGCACTCTCACATATTTTGCATATGTATATACCTAAATATGTACATTTAAAACTAAATTAGTATCTTGCCATACTTACTGTTGAATAATCTGCATTTTACAGTTCCTCATCGCTGGAGCCTAAAGTGAGAGGCAAGAGTGAGTGGTGAGGAATGAGGCCAGATGGGCAAGTGAGGGGAGGCAGCAAATGAAGGGTGTGAGACTATGCCCTGATGGGGGCCACTGAAGGGTTCTAGCAGGGACATTAATCCCATCATGGGGTTAACCATGGTGCGATTAATGCTCTCATAAGAAGAGGAGATCAGAGCCTGCTCTACCTCCACACCCCGCATCCCCCTGTGAGGACACACAGCGGCAGGAAGGCAGAGGTCTGCAAACCAGGAAGAGAGCCCTTACCAGACACCATCTGCCAGCACCGTGGATCTTGGATTTCTGGGACTCTCCAGAAATCAGTGTCAGTTGCTTAAGCTGCCCAGTCTGTGGTTTGTTATAGCAGCCTGAGCTGACTAAGGTCGGGTGAGATAGGAAGTGACGAGTTTATCCATCAAGGCCTGTCACCAACTAAGACAGGGAAAATGCAAGTGGGTGTTGGTTTGTGGAAGAGGCTAGGGAAAGTAAAAGCAGGTGGAGATGTTGAGCTGTCCAGTTGCCTAATTGCAGCTCTGTGGACAGGTAGTTCTATGACTGAGCAGATCTGTGGGTTACCAGCGAAGAGAGCCAGGAGAGGGGCTGAGAGTCCCAGAGAGTTTGTGGAGAGAGAAGGAGGTGGCCTGAGGGGAGGTCCTGGGGAGCAGCAGCATGGACCTGGGGACAGGACAACAAAGGAACAGAGAAAGCAGCACAAGTGGGGGTGGTCACAGAGCCCAAGGGAAGGTTTATCAGAGGGGGTTGAGCATGAAATTTAGAGTACTATGAATCTTCATTGAGCAATCTCTGAACTTTTTTATGGTTAATAATAATACTTAACAGCTATATAGCGTTTACTCTGTGCCAGGCACAGCACTGCAGGCTTCATGCAGCCACCCCACGGGACACCACGTTGTTATCCCCATTGTACAGACAGGGATACTGAGGCACAGAGCCGCGAAGTAACTTGCTGAGTCGTGTAGTACATGTACATGGTACCTACAGGGCACCAGCAGCCTTGATCAGTCTGATTCCAGCACCCACAAAAAAAGTTTGACCGAAACTTTTTTTGCAACTCCCAGGCTTGCCTTGGCAAAAAGTGGGTAACTGTCCTTCTAGCCTCAGTCACAAGTCAATTAGACCACAGAAAAATTCTATCCTTCCTTAAGTGCTGGCCTTGTGGGGGCAATGATGATGGATGGCCAATTGTGGAGAATTCTGCATTCCAGGGTGCTGAGGTCAGTGTGGGTCTGAGCCGAGTGGCACTGATGCGCCTGTGACTGCCTGGCTGCCGTTCCTTCTCTACGAGTGGACACCCCCCCCCCCCCCGCCCCATCCAGGGCGCCTTCTGGCTATTGACTGTTGACTGTGCTGTGCCTGTTGCTTTCATGCGTTTCTGGCTTTATGGCAGTTTCCACGGGACCCCAGGCCAAGGGCAGGGTTGGAAGGGCTCCTGTCACCCACCCCTCTGGGCCCAGACTTGCCTTACTGTGAGGAATGCCGCCCCCACCCCCAGCCCTGCCCAGACTCATGCCTGAGGTTTTACTGCTTTCGTTCACTTCCTTACATGGAAGTGGGGTTGCCAGCCTCTGCCGGGGAGAGCAGAGCGCCTGCAGCAGGAGGTTTGTTTCCCCACAGCTGACAGACACCCTCTGGCTCACATTTTAAAAGTGTATTTATTGAAAAAGACCAGGGATTTAATCACACACGTCTGCAAAAAGAGAGCTTGGGCATCTCAACAGAGAGAATAGGCAGTAAGCATTGCAGTCCAGTTTCTGAATGCTATGGGTGCTACACTTATCTCCAACTTAGTGATTGTTAGAAAGTTTTGTGGGGGAGGCCTGGGACGGGGGCGGGCGGGCCCCGGATGGAGGCGGGCTGTAAGGGGTCAGTGGGAGAAAGAAGGGAACATGTGTAATACTTTCAATAATAAAGATTTTTTTTTAAAATAAAAGAAAGCTCTAATAATGTGAACATTAAGCTTTTAAATCCTAAGATGGTAAAAAAAGCTTTTTTTGGGGGGGGGGAGGTCCATACTATAAACATATGTATGTGTATTTATCAACATACATGAGCATACATGTACTTTTCTCACTGATTTGAGAAAATCTGAGGGGATGAGCCAAAAGGTAGAAGTGCTCTGATGAAACTGATCAGAAAGCAAGTCCCGGCCTGGGCTGTCCATCCTGACAGGGGTAGCCCTTGAAACTGCCAAGAGGTCAGCTCCTTCACATTGAAGAAATGTCTCCCTTGAGAGAGACAGCACAGTGTTCTACCCGTTGTTTCATAAATGGACAAGGACTGGACCTCGTGAAAGGCGGGCTTCTAGAAAGCAATAGTTGACAGCAGTGGGTTCTAAAATAGTTTGGGGAAATAATGAATGTAGTCTATTTCTTACGGAGCTGTCTTTACTGGTTTCGTCCGTAATTTGTTGGTCCTCTTGTGACAGATTTACCGGATTGTCTAATTCTTTTCCCTGCTTCCATCTTGGGCACAGATCTTTGGCTATATTTTGCTGGATTTTTTAAAGTGAAGCATCAAGGGGTGAACTTTTAAAATGGATTACTCTGCTTTACATCTCTGAGGTTTGTTACAGTGGAATCTGAATTATTTGAAAGCTGTAATTCAAGATTGTAAAACTCTGGAAGCACGTGATGAACTCTGGCTTAGTTTTTGGGGACCGGATGAGAGGTGAAAAGACGATGGTGGTGACCTGCCAGGTTGCCTCCCCCTTCCTCCCCCCAGATACTAGACACTGTTCCCGCCTAATAGAAGAGATCAGAAATAAAATCAGACCCTGTCCGCCTTTTTATTGTGATTTATTTTGAGCTTAAAATAGCAAACCTTAAACGTCTTGATCTCTGTCCTCACTCCTTCCCACCACCGATCCCTTTCTTTAATTGTATAAAAAGATGTTGAAATTCTTCCTTGATTCTTCCTGCCTCCAGGTGAATGGGCACCAGCTTTATTGTACAGTCTGTGATGTTGATCCGAGTTCCTTCTCTTCTTGCTCTTTTGCTAGTTAAAAGCTTCCCTCCTGTGACAGACCGGTGTGTATTCAGAGGACATTGAATTTGTAAGGTGGGTGGAACTGCCTTCTGAGCTAAGGCTTCTTTTAAGCAACCTCTTTTCCCCTTAAAAAAAAAAAAGATTTCTGAAGCACCGGGCTGTCATCAACCTACTAATTGTTTTGCCTCCAAGCAGGACGAAGACTTGGGGCAAATTACTTCTGCCTGTTGAGCTGTTAGGCCTCGGCATTATCCTCCCAGAAGCTGCTGGCCAAATGGCTGTTATCACAAGGTGTGGGGCCTGTGGGGGGCTGAGGGGGAAGCTTGCACACACCCAGCTGCTGTTTCCAGGCTAGGGCTGGGCTAAGACCCCAGCCTCCTGGGGTGTGGTAGGGTGGGGGACTGTGGGGGGTTGGGCGTGGGAGTGGAGGTGGTGGGAGTGGAAGGCCTCACTTTGCTGCCCTTTTCAGATTGAGGAAAGGAGGTGGGGCTCTCGCACAGGCCAGCAGAGGGAAGAGGAGACTCTGTCTCTGTTCTTCCATTTATGAGATGTGGGTTCCATATTCTTGTGGAGAATATAGTCCTTAACCTCAAAGTGCAGGAGGGAGAGGGAGAGGCCCAGGTCTGTTAGGTTTACTTCAAGAGCCTTGTTCCAAGTGAAGCATCAAGTGGTGATTTTTAAAAATTGATTTTTAGAGAGAGAAAGGGGTGTGTGTGTGTGTGAGAGAGAGAGAGAGAGAGAGAGAGACTTGGATTTGTTGATCCACTTGGATTTATGCATTCATTAGTTGATTCTTGTATGTGCCCTGACCAGGGATCGAACCCGCAACCTGGACATATCAGGATGATGCTCTAACCAACTGAGCTACCTGGCCAGGACATGTGGTGATTTTCAATCCTGGCTGATATTCAGAGTCACCTGACGACTTTTGAAAACTATGCATTCCCAGCGCTTGTTCACTGTCATGTCCCCAGCACATAGCACAGTGCCTGGCACATAGGACAAGTGCTATGGAAAACTAGTTAAATGCATGGGAAACTCCTTCTGTCTGATCATAATGTGCACGAGAGTGAGTAGGTACAATTTCCTAGTCAGTCATTCAGACATACAGAGTCAGAATAAGCTGTAAGCTGTAGCCTACCTTCCCATATCCAGGCCCATCCCAGGTAAGATCCTGATGATGATTATTGTTAATGTGCTTATAGGTCACTGCTGTACTTAGGTATCTGCTACTTTGTGATCTAGAACGAGACAAATAAAGGGGATGCTGGGAATATATAATCGTAACAAGTATAAGAATTACAGCTTTCCTTTATTGGGCATGCGCTTTGCCAGGCCCTGCCTCGGGGCTTTGTTTGTGTTTGTTTAATTCGCACATAACCGCTTGAGGCGCTGTTGGACTAAGTGGTTTCCTCAGTCATGCTGGTAAGTGGTTGAGCCAGTATTTGAACTCTGGACTTTTGCCGAAGCTGTGCTAACTGCCTAATAGCTGACCACGGTGGTCGCTTCAGGAGGCTCCTTACCATGTGCCAAGCACAGAGATGGAAAGTACTTTACATGTGCTGCCTCATTTCATTTCCACAAGAACTCTATGTGTATGTTATTTGCTGTTGAGTTGGCTTCAACGCCTAGCAACCTTATGAATGAATTACATCTCCAGGGCCCTGTCCTCAACAGCCCTACTCAGCTCCGTAGACTCCTGCCTATGGCCTTTGTTAGGGATCAGTCCATCTCATACCTGGTCTCCACATATCTTGCTGCCTTCTGTTTTCCCCGGCGTTACTGTCTTTTCCAAAGGACCCTGCCTTCTTAGGGTGTGCCAGAAGTAGGACAGCTTCAGTTTTGTCATTTTTGCCTCCAGTGATGTATCAGGCTTAATTTGCTATAGAACCCACTTGTTCACCTTTCTCGCAGTCTAGGGTACCTATACAGCTCTCCTCCAAAACCATATTTCAAATGAATCCGCTTTTTCTTATCAGCCTTCTTCTCTGTCCAACATTCACATCTGTACATAGTAATTGGGAATACATGGGAGTGGGTGATCCTGGCCTTGGTCTCTAATGACACATCTTTGTTCTTGGAGATCTTTCCTAATTCTTCCATTTTTGCTTTTCTGAGATGAGTCTCAGCTTCCTGTGGGTTTTTTGGCTGCAGTCTCCACTTGAAATGATGACTGAACCGGGTAGGCAGAATCCTTCACACACTGCCCCCAAGCTAATAAGTGGCAGAATCACTTGATCATTTCCCTCCAAAGTCTCTTTCTCTGTGCCCCGCTGTGTCCAATGGGGAGAATGGTGTTAGACACATTTGAGAAGCTAATATGGGCCCCGTCTTTTGGCAGGAATTTCTTAGCAAGGGTATTACTGAGGACAAGGCAGGCTAGGGTCTTGAACACACCAAACACAGACTCTTGGGAAGAGGAGAGATCGGGAGAGTGATTGAAATCCCTCAGTTCTTTGACAACGGCCTTCTGAACTTCCAAGCACATAGAATCCATCCACCCCTTGTCATCTTTTCGTTAACCCAGCCCCACCTCCACCCCTAACACACACATTCACACAGCCTGTCCCTACCCCAGGGAAGAATGTCTGTGGCAGCAAAGAAAGAGCCCTTTGAGCAGCCAGCAGGGTGAAAACAGCCAAGGCCCCAGAACCCCAGGGATGTTTCCTAACCCAAAGGGGCCGCTGATTGGCTGGTCAGCACTGAAAGATTAGAATTTCTCTGAAAGGGCAGAATTGACAAGATTGTATAGAAGGTAAAAAGCGGTCTGAGAGAGAGCAGTGGTAGCAAGCAGGAGAGGGCTGCCCAGACACCCTGCTGGTGGAAGAGGTGTGAGGCAGTCTGCTCTCGGGCACTGGGGTCTGCGTTCAGGCGCTTTCCCTGGACCTCTCTATTCATTATACCACACCCTGAGTGTCCACTCACTTTCCAGCATCTCATTTCTAACTCCGTAATCCGGAAAACACTTGTCTGTGCCCCAAGGTTTCACGTGGGCTCACAGGGCAGCAAGCTCAGACACCTCCTGCAGTCACTGAGCTGCATGGAACCCCTGGGACTCTCTCCCAAGACCTTCCTTGTGTGCTTGGGAATAATCTCTTCCACAAGGAAACTCACTCCTTGCCTGTTTTTCTGGAAACACATTTTCTGACCTTTGATAGTGACTTGGGAAAGGAATTCACGTTGACCTCAGCTCTCTTTTGTGTAAATTAATAGTGTGAAGCGTGAGTCTGGAGGCGATAGGGAGTGGTGGGCCTGTGGCACACTGGTGAGCATCCTTCATCTCAAAGGTGCAACCATGCCAGAATGCAGACTTGGTTGGTTGGACCTTCCAGAATGTTTACAAAATGTGGAATCTTGTGATTTGTGAGTATTGTTAGTTAATTCAAATTTAAAACACTGTGCAGGAGTCAAAAGACATATCTCAGGGCCAGTTTGGCTTTTGGGTAGCCTCTTGGTGATTTTGGCCTTAAGAGCCACCGCTGGTACAGCAGCTCCCAGCATGTGCTCTGCCTGTGCCTGGCAATCTGTGGAGCACTGTGGGGGTGTTTGCTCAGGGAGGCCCTGGGAACATTCAGGAATATGAAGTGTATGTTTTCCAGGGAATTTATAGTGTTCTTATAGAGAAATGGCCCTACCTGGGTCAACCATAAAGAACATAAACAGTAATGAACAAGAGGAGCTGGCATTCAGCCACGTAGGATGGCGTGGTAGGGGTCAGAAGACATGCCCAGATCCCAGGGAGTGATCAGAGAAGGCCCCGGGGTGTAGGTGAGGGCAGGACTTGCCATGGACCTGGAGGGGAGGGGAAAAGGAACCTTTAAGGAAAATGTTCCAAAGTGAGCTCAAAAGTGGCCATAACACATACTCTTTACATAGCACAGGACCATTTCAAAGCACTCCCCAGTGTGTCTTCCTGACAGCCATGCTGGGCAGGGAGGGAAGTCACGTTTGCAGACACTGAGGAAAATGTGCCAGGGACTGAGCATCTGCCAAGACTTTGTAGTCTCTCCGTCATATTTTCCTCCCAACAACCCCGTGGTATTAATCCCTGTTTTCAAGTAAGGAAATCGAGGCTCAGAGAATCAAAGTGATTTACCCAAGTGATGCAGATTAGCAAGTGACAGAGGTGGGATTCAAGCCCACACCTGTCTCCAAAACTCAACCACCCAGCTGTAAAAGTCAGACCCGGGACTTGAACCCAGGTCCTAAGAGGACTCCGGCTTGCTGGGAGTAGAGGAAAAAAGTCAGCGCTGAGGGTGGGGCTGGAGAAGCAGGCTAGAAGGTCTGTACCAAATGCATGATGATGTCAGCAGCCATTAAAGGGTTTTGAGCAGAGCCATGGGAAGAGATTGTGGCATTTAAGGGAAATTACTCTGGTATCATTTTGTTCGAGGCGCTAGAGGGGGAAAGACGGTCTGGGGAGGCTGATGGGAGGGTGCGGGCCAGGGTGCTGACCGAGGGCATGGCTTGTCCCAGGGACAGGGCCGAAGGCTTGAGGAAATGGTTTTCAGCCCTTTTGGCATTTCCACGAGTACTTTAAAGAGAGAAAAGCTTGCTGTTACGAATCGCTCGTCTGTTGCAACCATTCCTAGAGTTCTCTGGTGAGCCCTTGGGTATCTGACTCCATGAAAAAAAATCCATTTCCATTTTGCACCCAATTTTCTCTTCTCAGTGTGTTCACAGTTGGTAGGTGGTTTGTTATTGTTGGTTTTTAAATTTTCCCCAGTGCAGCCTTTGCCTGAAAGAAAACACTGACCCTATTGGCCACAATTGAAAACATTTAGACCTCTGTCCAAGCATTTCTGGATCTTTCTCTTTGTTTAGTTTCTAAGAGTGAGGAATAGGAGCTCGCTGGGAATCCCAAAACAAAGCTTAGTGTGTTTTTGAGGTGGAAATGAGGGAAGGGGTTTCCTCCTTTCCCACTCCTCGCACCACTGTCACCGCCAGCTGCCTGCAGAGGGACTTTTCAGAACCGGATCATTCGACAGAGGTGGAAGTCAAAAGCTCTGGCACGTTTAGCAATTTGAAACAAATAAACAACAAAAACTTACCATACGTTGGGCCCTGCGCCGTCTGTGTGACTGAGAGGCCCCTGTGGCCCAAAGCGTGACCGCTGGCTGACGCAGAGTGAGCAGGTGAGGGAAGCCATGGGCGCAGGGCAGGGCCTTTGCAGCTGACGGGAAAATAACCCTTTTCGGAGGCCATCCTGGTGCAAGGAGCGTTTGTATAAGCTTTTTTGAGGTCAGAAGCACATTTGATCGCCTTGAAGTTTGGGGCTAACATGCATGAGGTAGGAACACGAGTCACCTACATCCCAAGCTCTCCTTGTACAAGTTTTAGCAAGTTATGTAGCAGGTGGGGTTTTTTTGAAGTGGAAGAGTTATTGAGTTAAGTGACTTTAAGGTTACAATTTGTAGACTATGCGTAATAATTTACAGCTTTAGCCGTCTTTAAGTGTACATTGCAGTGGCATGGGGTACATTCACATTGTTGTGCAACCATCACCGCCATCCATCTCCAGAACTTTCTCACCTTCCCCAACCTAAACTCTGTATCCATTAAACAACAACTCCTCATTCTCTCTCCTTCTAGCCCCTGGTGACCACCATTCCACTTTTTTTTTTTTTCAGTCCTAAAGGTGTTTGTTAGGATGGTTCCCACCTCATTTTGATTCGGGTGCTTTTGTGCTGTTTCCTTCGGAAGGAGCATCCTCTGTAAGCCTTGCCTCCTGGAGGCTGACAGAGGACAGTGGAGCAGCCAACACCCCGGCTGCCATTTGTGCTGGCTGAGACAGTGGTGGTTCTACAGCATCCTGGGCGTTTCACATCCAGGAAGGAGGGACTGGGCTCTGCACCAGCGCTTCTCCTCTGGAGAGGGATGAAGGAGATGCTTATAGAGAGGCATGCTGTCATGGGGAGGTCGCCCCAGCCAGAAAGGCCCACCATTCCACTTTCTGTCTCTGTGAATTTGACTTACATACCCCATCCTATATAATAATCCTATATAATAAAGAGGTAATATGCAAATTGACTGTTACTCCAACACACAAGATGGCCACCCCCATGTGGACACAAGATGGCCGCCACAAGATGGCTGGCAGGAGGGCAGTTGGGAGGGACCAGGACTGCAGGAGGGCAGTTGGGAGGGACCAGGCCTGCAGGGGAGGGCAGTTGTGGGGAACCAGGCCTGCAGGGGAGGGCAGTTGTGGGGAACCAGGCCTGCAGGGGAGGGCAGTTGTGGGGAACCCAGGCCTGCAGGGGAGGTCAGTTGGGGGAGACCAGGTCTGCAGGGGAGGGCAGTTGGGGGAGACCAGGTCTGCAGGGGAGGGCAGTTGTGGGGAACCAGGCCTGTAGGGGAGGGCAGTTGTGGGGAACCAGGTCTGTAGGGGAGGGTAGTTGGGGGCAACCAGGCCAGCAGGGGAGGGCAGTTAGATACCCCCCTCCCCCGCCACCCCCGTGCATGAATTTCGTGCACCAGGCCTCTAGTATAAATAGATTCGTGGAGTGTTTGGCCTTTTGTGTCTCGCTTACTTCATTTAGCATAATATTTTCAAGGTTCATCTATGTTGTAGCCTGTGTCAGAATTTCCTTCATTTTTAAGTCTAATATTCCATTGTATACACATACCACATTTTGCTTACCTATTCACCTGTCGGTAAACAATTGAGCTAAATTTTAAGGTCTCTTCTATACTTTCATGAATCTCTTATTTTCCCTTTGTAACCTTTTTTCTTTTCCTGTGCATAACATAGGACTGGCAATTACGGATTCTTCAGTGGGAGGATTATTTAAATTTCTTTAGTAAGATCTTTGGAAGAAAGATGTATGATTGAATGACTTGTTTTCAATGTCTGAAGGCTGGAAGAAGTAACTTAGAAAAGGTATCTAAGTTGTGGAGAGCAGACCCACCTGGGGTGGGTGCCCAGGGCCTTGCCAGGGAATCCTTCCTGCCTTTCCAGAACCCTCTGGTCAGTCGTCTCCTTGGAGACTCCATTCCCCACCTGCCTGTGACTTTTCCCTGGTAGTCCTGGAACTGGGATCGTTAACATGGAGCTGGGCATTTGTGGTCCACAGGGTCACTTCATGCAGGACAAGTGCCTCAATTGAAAGATTTAAAATTCACAAACATTTTAGTGGAGAGAATTATGATACCTGCGAAGGAGCTTACCCTAATATTTACCTTCAGAAATTGACAGGTTATTTAAAAATAGTGAAATATGTTGGCACAGGGAAGGGAGGATGGAGCCGAGCACCTGCCTGCCTGCCCGGCAGTAAATTAGAAGAGGCAAGTGTCCTGTGAGTTTACAGCGGTGCGTGGGGATCCTGCTTTAAGGGCTCTGGAGAGCCGGCTGGGTTGCTTTAGAATAAGGCCAACTGTAAGGTGCCCATCCGGAGTGGTAGGGAGAGCTGCCTTTGCCCTCAGTGGAACTGATTTTTGGCAGCCCTATTTCTGCATTTTAAAGTTGCCTAAGGCTCTTTTTTCTTGTTTTAACCAAAACATCTATTGGGATATTTTTCTTATTTAAAAGTAATACAACCCAGAGGAACCCGACTGGTCACATTAAAGTGGATTTGAATTGTTTAAAAAAAAAAAAAAGTAATGCAAGATCATTGTAGAAAATTGGAAAATACAAAAAGTATCGGGGGGGGGTAGGGTGGGGCGGGGGAGTCCTGTTGGCCTCCTCCCAGAGGCACTTGATGTTCTTTTGTCACAAGATAGCCTTGCCTTTATCTGTGTGTGCATATTTCCATGTAAGAATATATTCTTTTAAAAGATGAACTCTAATAGCTACATGGTATTTCACTGTATAAATGTAGCATACTGGAACAATTCCCAATCGTGGGGAACGTAGGCCAGTTCCAAGTTTTGCTATAATAGTCAGTGCTGTTGTAAAGTTTTTATATACATCTTGTGCATGCACGCATCTTTGGATGTTTTCACAGGATAAATTCCTAAGAAGAATTGTTAGTTCAAAGATTCTATTGTATCTTTATTATTTCCTTCTCATCAGTTCTGTCCTCAATTGCATCTTTTTTCACCATTTTAATTTCTTTTAACATATTCTCAGTTCTATAGGACTTGTTCTTTTCTTTACTTACTGCCTCTAAATGGAGATTTTAAATAATGCAACTGCATTTTTAGTTTCCTTACAATATTTCCTTTATTTAGCCCCTCCCCCTTTTATTTAACATTTTGGCCTAAAAAGCATGTATTTTCCAACTTGTTTCCAGTGGTCTACTTTTGGTATCTTAAATGCAGCATTGTGATGTTGTATTGTAGACTATTTCTGGAAGTCTCATCATCTGTATTGTTTATTTGTCCTTGGATGAAGAAAGATTGGCAGGTCCTGTATTTGCCCAGACAGGGTGTGTAATTTATACTTGGTTCTCCTCTGTCTGCCTTGCTGCTGACAGGATCTCCTTTTAGATCTTGAGTTTGTTAGTATAAATTTATGTCACTATTTCAGCTCTTCAGAATTCCGGTGGGAGCGGGAAGATGCTGGTCACATGGCAGGTCTAACAGGACTGTCTCTGTCCTCTTTTTCCTGTTTGTTGGAGCTGCTGAGAGGGGGACAGCTTTATGCTGGGGCCTCTTCCCTTTCTTTCTCCCTAATAACTCTAAGCTGTGGCTGGGGCTGGCCTACCTGTTCGTCACATCTGGGCAAACTCTTGTCAGCGTGCTGAAGATACCACACCTCTGCCTGCGCTGGACCTCCTGCCCCAAGCTTTTCAGATATTGCTTTTTAGAGCTGTAAACAGTCCAAGTGAAATTCTCTCTCTCTCCCTCTCTCCCTCTCTCCCTCTCTCTCTCTCTCTCTCTCTCTCTCTCTCTCTCTTCCCCCCGCCCCTTGTCCTCTAGCCTTTATCCCTCTAAGTAAGGGGTCATTAGTGGGGTTCCACCAGAGTCTCTTTCATTTACTCTCTTTGTACTATGGCTGCTTTTGGGGGCCGCGCAATTGTAAATCTGGCCTTGATCGCTTTTCAAATCTGGCCCCAGCTACACTATTTATATCTAGCAGTGATTCCTTTTCCTCTTTCATGTCCTTAGATGAAGCATAAATCTTCTGGGTTATTACTGAGTGAGGAGAGACTAACCCTAAGCGGCTGGGTCTCTCTGTTATTTCCCATTGGGTGCACCATTGTTCCCTGACTGGCCTGCTGCTCGGTGTGCTCTGGGCTGCATGACTTCAAAGCCGTTTCCCCAGAGGTAGCTGTCCTTAAACTAAAACTAAAACCAAAGACATTTCTGAGCTCTTTAAAAAATAATAATAATAATAAAACGCCCTGTGGATTCCCTGCTTTTCATGTGGTTCCTAGCCTCCCTCTGACAGACAGCATGACCTGTTCTGGGCTGCCAGCCCTGACTCCTTTGATGTCTGTCTCCAGGAGACCTCCCTGGAATCTGTGCCGAGAGGAGTGGAATTGTCTGGTGGGAATGTGTCGGGTGGGGGTAGGTGAGGAGAGACCCCAGTAACTTTGTGTGCGTGTTCGGGAGGAAATGAGGTTTAACTGGCAGAATACTCCTGGAAGAGGTTATGTTCTTCTTGATTATGGAGAACATTTCAGTTTGTCTTCCCTTTGTATCCCCACCCCCAAGTTTTCCTTGAGAGTGCGACTTCAGTGTTTCTTGTGTAGTCATCATTGACTGGTGGGTTCAGGCGGAATTCATTGTTTCCCAAGTTCTTCAAAGCAGGCTCTCTCCTCTGGCTCTTTCTCTCTGGAATGCCTAGGCTTTTTTTTTAGCCATTTAGCTCTCTTTATTTAGTTATTTAAAAAAAAACAACAAAAAAAACACCTCCACAGCATTATTTTTTTCTTATTACAGAGAATTTTTAATATATACAAAAAAAGAAAATAATATCATGAACCCCATATATCCATCATACAGCTGCAACATGAGCCAACTCATAGCCAATCTTGTTTTAACTGTCCCCTTCCCTACCTCCTATTATTATTATTATTATTTTAAATATGTTTTTATTGATTTTTTAGAGAGAGAGAAAGGGAGAGAGATAGAGAGATAGAAACATTGATGAGAAACATCCATCGGTTGTCTCCTGCACGCCCCCCTACTGGGGATCGAGCCCACAACCCGGCATGTGCCCTGACTGGGAATCGAACCGGTGACCTCTTGGTTCATGAGTTGATGCTCAACCCTGAGCCACACAGGCCGGATCCTCCTATTATTTTGAAGTAAATCTCAGACATTTTCGTTTCAGCCATAAATATTTAAATGTGTATAAAAGGTAAGGATTTTAAAAAGAATCAATACTGTCACTGCACCCCAAAATTAATAATTCCTTATTATCATCAACTATCTAATCAGTGTTCAAATATTCTGTATCTTATTTTATATAAATTTAAGAGTCTGGTTTTAAAATGACATTTGCATCTTTATTAATCTGGCCACAGTCCTAGAGAGCTCTGGTTTAATAGCCTCCCAAACGAGCAAGAGAAACTCAGTGACGGCCAGCCCTTTGTGTTAGGACGCTGGGCCAGGCCCTCACTCAGAAGGTGCTGGCCCTTTGCTGCGGACCCTCCTAGCCAGACAGCCTCCTCCCCTTTGGGCTTGGAAGCCCTGGAGGCTATGGACAGTTTCCTCATAAACTTGGACTGTCTGGGGTCACCACAAATATCTGTTAAATATGTTGTACCAAACGATAGCATTTAAAAGTTTTATTTCTTTTTTCTTATTTATCGAACTCGCAGAGCAGTCCCTTTGTGACGAGCACTGTTGTGTTTATACACTGAGTGGCTAGGTTATTATGATCTCTGAACGCATAATAATCTGGCCATTCAGTGTGTGTTTGTGTGTGTGTGTGTGTGTGTGTGTGTTGTGTGTGTATCATGGGCCTGGTACATTAATTCGTGCATGGGTGGGGTCCGGCCAGCCTGGCCAGGGGGAGGGGACATGGACGGTTGGCTGGCCTGCCTGCTGGTCTCACTCCTGGTTGAGGGGACAATTTGCATATTAGCCTTTTATTATGTAGGATATACACTGAGTGGCCAGATTATTATGCGTTCAGAGATCATCATAATTTGGGCACTCAGTGTACATGTTAGCTCTTTGTCATCACAGCCCTGTGTATGAGCTCATTTACCAGAGAGAGAGGATTATCTTCTCTCTTTTTTATATCAGGTAGTATTGTGATGGTGGGACACTCCCAGTTTTATATCATTTCTACTTTTTCAATAAAGATGAGTTTATATGTATAAATGTAAAGTGTAATGCCTTTGTAAAGTTTTTCATCTATACGTACAAATTAGGAAAAAGTATTTTATAAGGCCACATAGTCTGCAAACCAGTTTAGGCAACAGCCCTGATGCCTGACTGGAGTTCCACATGCCTGTGAAGCCAGGGCTCTGTAGCATCCTCCTTTCTTCACGGCGTGGCTGGATCTGGCATTTCATTCCCAAAGGAAGCAGGCACCACCCGTGGTGTTCTGTCCTTGCTTCCCTCCAGCTCAGGGCTTTTCCTCCAGGTTCGCTCTTTCCACTGCAGTGTTTTGTCTTTTTTGGGGACTGGGAAGACTCATGGGCCGAGCCGCATGGCATGTCCAGTGACACAAGGGGCTTTACCTGGAGTGAGTGCTGGTCACAGGCGGCATGTGAGGGCGGCACCTGTGTCACCATCACTCTCCACGGCACACATAGCTGTGCTGCTCAGACAAATGGCAGCTCTTCCGCTCTGTTGGGAAGAAACAGGTAAAACAACCAAAAGGGTTTGTAATGGAAGAGTTTTGGTTTAATAAGAGTACATAGCCTTCGCCAGGCCCTTCCATCATAGGTTGAATGGGCGGCTTTCTAGTGATACGGAGAGACGCCAGCCACCTTTGGAGGACAGCTGATGTAAGCAGGCAGGACTAAGGATGGGGTGGCCTCAAGGCAGCAGGCCTGCAGGATTCATTTGAGGCAGGTTTGAAGGATGCTAAACAGACCCTCGTGTGGGCTGGCATGGTATGAAAGGCAGCTCTGTTCTCCGAAGAACTACAGCAGTCAGTCCCCCACATTAATGGCATTTTCTCTCAGAGCTCTGTCAGAGTAAGCTCCTCCTGTTATTCATAGTCCTGTTTTGCATAGTTTACACATAGTAGGCACTCAATAAATACAAGGTGGGGCAAGCACAGGAATTATTCTTGTACTAGAGGCCTGGTGCACGAATTTGTGCACGGGTGGGGTCCCTTGGCCTGGCCAGCGATCGGGGCCAATCGGGGCCCATCTCGCCCAGTCCCATTTGGGCCCATGGGGGCCGGCCGGGGGGCAGGGGGACCACGGAGATTGGGCGGCCATGGGAAGTTGGCTGTGGGAGCACACTGACGACCAGGGGGCAGCTCCTGTGTTGAGTGTCTGCCCCCTGGTAGTCAGTGTGTGTCATTGCAACCAGTCGACTGGTCGTTCGGTTGACGGGTCATAACGGTCATGTAGCCTTTGATATATATAGATCATTATTTTATTAATTATTGTATAATTTTCTACATGAACACCTATAAACCTATTTTCGCCCCACTCTGTATGTGTTGAGTAATCTCCTGCATAGCCCTTGGATCCTAATGCTCATTCATTGTAGCCCTCTGTGGATGGAAGCTGCTGTCTTGTCCCTTTCACACGACCTTACTATGTCTTCTCTAAATGTTATCAGCTCTCTTTTTCTGGCTTCTCTGGATTCTGCCTTGGCCAGAAGGTACCAGGGCTTTCCGAGCTTAGCTTTGGCCACACCTCACCCTGATTTCATAGCTATCGGTTTCCAAGCATTGCCCTTTCCCAAACCTCATTGCGTGGTTGGCTACCCACAAAATAGCCCTGGTTTCTCCTTGTCCTGTCAGCACAGCCATCCAGTGGCAGCCCCCCACCCCTCGGTGTTGGTAAGACAAGGGGGTTGTTGGCTGTCACAGAGACCACATAATACAGGGGAGGCGGTGGCTTCTTGCCAGAGAATCCCCAGAAACGTAGGCATTGGGGTGGAGCGCTGTGGCTGTTGTAAGAGCACAGCAAATGATGCAGCCATGAGTGGCAGCCGAGGAAGATTCTGTCCACCTAGAAAGTCAGCTTGGAAGCCGGTGAGGAGAATGTTCTTATTGAGATTGGAACTCGGCCAGACTTGGGGTTTTTATTGACCACCAGCCATCGATGTAAGAACCTTTTCAGAAGTGACCCCCTGGATTTGTTATTGGACTTCCTAAATTTCCCGCAGCCAGCACTTGTTACTGTTATAACCCTGAAGTTGAAAATAAAGTGCCTACTGAAGATACATGGAAGTTTGAGAACGGCACATCGGTTGTGAGACTGCAGACCGAGGCTTGCACCCATGTCTTCTCCCGTCTCTTTGGTTTTCAATTAATAACGAGCCGGGGATGTTTGTGCTCAAGACTAGAGGACCCTTGGCTGCTTGCACTGGAATCTGTGAAAAAAGTCTAAATTGATCATGTTCTGGTACTCACGGAGGCTTTACTTATTATCACTTTTCTATATAAAAAGCAGCTTAACTAAAGGCATATTTCTCCCACTGACCAGGCAGAGTTCAGGATAAACAGCTTTGTGACTAGCAGGGATCTGGATTTACTGTCGGGTCGGGAATATTTTCTCAGTGCATTGTTTAAAGTTCGTGGGAGGCGAAGATGAAAGGACAGTGGAAGATAAGCCCTGTGAGTCATTTTGTGTTGCAGTGAGGGCTTGAGATGGATGGGATTTGCTTGGCATCCAGGCACCATCCGATTCGGAAATGTCCCAAAGCACAATGCCGCTGGGACTCCTTGGCAGTCAGGGGCCCTCGTTTCGGCCGGGCTCTGGGACTTGAGCATGTGGTGAGTCTAATTTTAGAAAATCAGTCCTTCCCCTTCCCCCATCTTTATCCTTCAAGCGCTCTGTCCCTCCCACAGGGTGAGCGCTGAGTCTCTCCCATCATTTCTCTTGTGTGCTGTGAGCAGTTGTTGAGATTTTTTTTTTTTTTGGCCTGCTTATCTTTTTTTATTAATCAGATTTTCTCTGTTGGCTAAGCTCTTCTCCCAAAGGCCTGGCCTCTGTCAGGATGCACACTCGCCAGGTAGAATGGGTCTGTGTTTCAGAAGCAAATGTTACCCGGTCAGGGTGACCGCAACCCCAAGCACAAAATCACACCAGGGAAACGGAATACCTTTTACGTGACTCAGCACACTGAGTCTTGGTCCTAGTGGCACCTGGAAGGAGACACTAAATTATTCTGCATTTTGGAACTTCTGAGGATTTGGAAACAAGTGAATTTTTAGTCCTCCTGGGGATTCAGGCTGCAGATAGTGAAGATGGTAGGAAGGGACTATTCCAAGTGGTCCGGAAGGGTGACACGGAGAGTGGTTCAAGAGGGGGCGTGCTGTTTCATCTCTGAGTGCCTTGGTGATCTGGGACAATTCAAATCAATGGAAAGAAGAATTTTCACTAATCACTGACAAAGAGCCTCTCTGAGTCTCAGATTCCTCCTCTTTATGAGAGGGAGGTAGACTGAATAACTTCCAAGTTCTCTCCAGGACCAAGACTTTGCGTGTGGACATGAGGTGGTTCTGTGGACCCAGGTGCAGTGGAGGGATGTTTACATTTTCTAAGAAAAACTAGTGTACTGATTGACTTGAAATAAATCATGAAAAGAACCTGCCAACTAGTATAGTTAATATATGGGGTAATAAATACTACTGATAACAGCTACATTTAACGAGCAGTTATTGTGTGGGAGACTTTGAGCTACATAACAACCCTATGAGGTAATGCTATTATTAGCCCCATTTTATAGATGGGGAAACTGAGGCTCAGGGAGGTTAGGTAACTTTTGTAGCATCACACATTGGTAAGTGATACAGTGGGATTCGAATCCAGGCAGGCTAACTCCAAGCCCAGTCACATCACCATTATGCCCTGCTGCCACTGTAATGCGTAAGTTATGACCGTGTTGTTAGGTCCCCTCAGTGATTCCCAGCCCGCAGGTAATTGGAGGAGCTTCGGGGCTTCTGTGGTGCCGAGTGCGGTGGCAGGACAGGGACGGTAGGAGGAAGTGGCAGAAGGTTGACCTGAATTCCTTGTCTTGTGGATGGCAGACAGGGAGAGAAAACAGACCACTCAGTGGCACTGAACCCAGAAGAGACCTAAGAAAATAGAACATAGGCCCTATCTTCTGTTGTGCTTTCCGAAGCCTCTTTCTTCCGTATGCTGTGGGACTAATCTTTCTTAAATACCACACTCAGTGAGTTGTTAGAGCAGTGGTTCTCAATTGCCTGCTGTGCCCAAGCCCTCCATGCTGCATGCTGCTCCACCCCGCCCAAGTCCAGGTTCAGCAGGCAGCCCTGGCAAGCAAGCTTGTCTCCTTACAGACCCCACACAACAGGCTCTCCCATTTTCTTCTCTTCGCACTGGTTGCTCCTCCTGCCTAAAATGTTTTCCCTTCTGCTCTCCGCCTGTCCAAATGCAGTTGTGACTCCATGAAGCCTTCTTCAACGCTCTGATAGTTCCTTTGTGGAACCTCTGATGTTCTTTTGTTAGCAGTTTGGCATATTGATTTGTATTTTTCATTTTGCTTTTCAAACTGTATTATGAGCACTTTGAAGGAAGAGAACGGGACTGAACATTTAGATTGCTCTGTTTGTATTCAGGTTGGGACTCAGACCCTTTGTGAATGGGTTTCTGGACGTTTCAACTTCAATTTCCCTTATTAAGGATGGTTAGGCCCACAGATCAACTCACCAACCTCTGGGCCTCACTTCTAGCAAGGCTGTTTAGGAGAAATGGGATTGAGTCCTATTTCATGTAGCCGGCAATAAACTTATCAATTTATTACCCGAAGAGGAAAAATATGCGGAAAATTACAAATCATTAATGACAGTCACCTGTTCCTACCAAGAGCCTCTAAGGTAGCTGGGCCATCCTTTGGAGCTTCTGTTAATACAAGATACTGAGGTGCACTGAGCCACAGGGTGAAGTTCATGTTGTCTGCCAGCATCGTGAGCTGAGGGTTAAGGATTTCGAAGCTTTGTCTGTTGTGTTTGTCAAAGGCTCTGTAGAGGGAAATGGTGGCAGTGATGAGACATTCTCAACTTTCCTGGAACTCGGGCTCCCTCCAAAGAGAAGCCAAGAGGAGAGGCTGGCAAAGTGTATGCCCTGTAGCCCATCCTCAGAGTGTATTGGGATGCCAGATAGTGCTTCCCCACTCCCGCTTTGGTCTGTTTTAAGTCAGAAAGAGCCAAAGGGTACCTGAGAGCTCTGTCTTGATGTCAGGAGCCAGGCGTTAAGTGCCTCTTGCATCCTTATAATAGCAGGTGACTTATGCAAAGCCAGCCACAGGGCACTCCCAGCCCACTCACTCACGGTGCACTGCGGGCTGTGGCAGATGGGTGCCTCTCAGAAGCCTCTTCCTGCTGGCTCCCACCAGCATTCACACAGGCCATGTATCACCTCTCTCTGCCCCTGGCCCTGGTGAAACTTTTAAAATGCATATTTTTAAGAAAGATCTCAGGCCTTCACATAGGGTGGCCTTAATGGATATTTCTAAACTTTAACTAAAGAGGATAACACCCCAAATTGGCAGTTTGGGTTTGCTTAAGACCTATGGTTTCAAACCTGTGTCTGCATCAGAGTCACCTTGTAGCCTGTTAAAATACAAGTTGGGCCCCATCCCAGACTTTTGATGAGGTAGGTCTAGGGTAGGGCCCCAAAATTTGCATTTCTAACTAGTTCCCAGGGGATACTGCTGCTGGTCCAGGGATCACACTGTAAGAGCTACTACTAAGGACAAATTCATGGGACACTGGTTGGTAGCCAGGTAGGGATACACATGGCTCATGATGTTTGCTTTAGCTTTTTGTTTTTAGGTTTTCAAATAGATTAGAAATATCTTTTAAATTAAATAATATATGCTTATGGCAAAAAAAAATAAGACAGCATACCAACTGATGTGTCTCTCTCACACTGATGTTTCCTCCCCCCCCCCCCCGCTCCTCCCTCCCACTCTCTCTACAAATCAATGGAAAAAATATCCTTGGGTGATAAACAAAAGAAGTGATCTTTCTCTGTTTGTTTCTATTCCTAAAAGCTACCTTTTTAAACGGTTGTGGCTTATTTCTTTTTTTAGATTCTGGTAATTACATCCATGTTTCTAAACAATATATGTTCCTGACACTATTCCTCTGTCCTTCCCTTTTCAACATTATTTGTTGCTTTTCTGCTAGGATAGATGACTTTGCCTCGCCTTCCTGGTTCTCTTGGTTTGATTTCATCACAACTTATGGTTCTCTTGATCACACTTTTAGCTTTAAATAACAGGCTTATGCCTTTAATTCTTGCCCTCAATGAAGACTTTTTATGATTTGAGAATGTTGGTATCATTTTACTCTGCCTTGCAGTTCTCTTTCCCCTCCTCCTCCTGTTTTATGTACCTTAATTTTTACTCTGTCAAAGTTGATGGCATCTACATTATATTACACTAGAGGCCCGGTGCATGAAATTCGGGGGGGGGGGTGTCCCTCAGCCCAGCCTGCACCCTCGCCAATATGGGACCCCTCGAGGGATGTCCAACTGCCCGTTTAGGCTCGATCCAGGTAGGATCGGGCCTAAACGGGCAGTTGGACATCCCTCTCACAATCCAGGACTGCTGGCTCCCAACTGCTCGCCTGCCTGCCTTCCTGATTGCCCCTAACCGCTTCTGCCTGCCAGCCTGATCACCCCCTAAGCACTCCCTTGCTAGCCTGATTGATGACTAACTGCTCCTTTGCCAACCCAACTGCCCCTAACTGCCCTCCCCTGCCAGCCTGTTTGCCCCTAACTGCCCTCCCCTGCAGGCCTGGTCACCCATAACTGCCCTCCCCTGCAGGCCTGGTCACCCCCAACTGCCCTTCCCTGCAGGCCTGGTCGACCCCAACTTCCCTCTTCTGCCGGCCTGGTCACCCCTAACTGCCCTCCCCTGCAGATTTGATCGCCCATAACTGCCCTCCCTTGCAGGCCTGGTCCCTCCCAACTGCCCTCCCCTGCTGGCCATCTTGTGGTGGCCATCTTGTGTCCACCTGGGGGCAGCCATCTTGTGTGTTGGAGTGACAGTCAATTTGCATATTACTCTTTTATTAGATAAGAGGATTAGATAGGATAGAGGCCTGGTGCACGGGTGGGGGCTGCCTGGTTTTCCCTGAATGGTGTCCCGGATCAGGATGGTGGTTCCTTTGGGGTGTGGGGTGGGCTGGGCGAGGAGCCTGTGGTGGTTTGCAGGCTGGCCATGCCCCCCAGCAACCCAAGCGTAGGCCCTGGTATCTGGGATTTATTTATCTTCTATAATTTAAACTTTGTAGCCTTAAGCAGAGGCCAAGGCAGGCCAGGGCTGCGGAAACATGGCTTCCTCCATTGCCGGGGGCAACTCAAGCCTCCTGTTCTCTCTAGTTCCATGGCTGCCGCCATTTTTGTTGGGATTTATTTATCTTCTGTAATTGAAACTTTGTAGCCTTAAGTGGAGGCCAGGGCAGGCCAGGACAGGTGCAAAGCTTGGCTTCCTCCATTGCCAGGGAAACCCAAGCCTCATGCTCTCTCCGTGGCTGCAGCCATCTTGGTTGGGTTAATTTGCATACTTGCTCCTGATTGGCTGGTGGTGTGGCTTGTGGTTGTAGCAGAGGTATGATCAATTTGCATATTACTCTTTTATTAGCTAGGATAGCTGTGGTTCAGGCTTTGTGTGCTGGTTAAAATTCATGCTTTGTTTGTAGTTTAAAAATCTGTAAATATTGTTTCAGGGCAAATCCAAGTGGTATATTATGAATACATTTTTCTACAGCTTTTTGTTTTTCCTGAAGTTTATAATTGCCTCCCAGCCTCCATGTGTTTGACTATGTCCTCAGTTTTTCCCCCCAAACTCAATTCAGTTAGATATTTTATTGAGCTTTCTTTGACCTCAGAGAGTCCCCCTTTCCTGGGACTTTCCCTCTCCCTCCATTTGGACAGGTTGTTCTCTCTGTCGGCTACACAGCTGTCCTCCTGGAACTTCACTGAATTGGACTTTATTTTAACTCCAGTCACTGATTAGACCCAAGTTGGTTTTGTGTGTGTGTGTGTGTATGTGTGTGTGTGTGTGTAGCCCAGATACCAATTATGGATGTTACCAAGGAGATCTTAAACAGCAAAATGCATTTTCAAGAGCAGAGCTTTAAAATTTAGTATGTGAGTTCAACACAGGTTACGTGTAAATGAGAATCAGCTGTCTTTGGATTAAACATCATTATACAGCTTTTTAAAGAAGATTAAAAGAGGAAGTAAAGCAAGGATTCCAATGCTGTCCTCTTTCCAGAGCAGCCCAGCAGCTTTGCAATCTGGATTTAAATCTCCTCCAGTTGGTTCGTCCTGGAATCAAGGCTGTCTTCAGGGGTTGAGGGTTGCATAGTATGATCAGAAATGGTTGGTTAAGATTTAGCCCTGGCCTGACCGCAGTGGCTCAGTGGTTGAGTGGCGACATATGAACCAGGAGGTCACAGTTCGATTCCCGGTCAGGCACATGCCTGGATTGCGTGCGGGCTCAATCCTGGATCGTGCAGGCGGCAGCAGTTGATCAATGATTCTCTCTCATCATTGATGTTTCTAACTCTTCTTCCCCTACCCTCTGAAATCAATAAAGATACTTAAAAAAAAAAGTTCAGCCTGGTCAGTGTGGCTCTGTTGGTTGGGCGTTGTCCTGTGCACCAAAAGGTTGCTGGTTCGATTCCCAGTCAGGGCACATGCCCAGTGTGAGGCTCAATCCCTGGCATGCAGGAGGCAGCCAATGGATGTTTCACTCTTACATCAATGTTTTTATCTCCCTCTCCCTTCCTCTCTCTCTCAAAATTAATTAAAAAAATTTTTTTTAAAAGGATTTAACCCAAGTTCTGAGTTGAAATCTTGCCTTTGGCCCCTGTTAGCTAGTTGATCTCCTTTATAATACAGACAATAAGCTCAGACTTCCTGGAATATTGGGAAGGTTAAATAAATCAAAGGATGGGAAGGCATATTGTAAAACTGAGATGTTCTGAATGGATAGGTTATCATTATGAAGTTGTGACCAGATCTTGCCACAGGAGCTAAGGCTGAAAGTGAGGAAATTTGAATTGGAGTTTACTGCACAATAAAATAAAGTTACAGTAAATTGGACACATAATAATGTGAGCTGGGAATCACCAACTCAAGTGCCAACAGGGACAGGCAGGTGAAGTGGGATGAACTGGGCTATGTGGGTGCCCTAAATAGAGACCCATCCAAGGGTCAAGGCAGCACTTCCCTCCAGCAGATGTTGCCCTGCAGGAATGAGGTCTTCTGCTTTTTCAAGTTTAAAATCGGAACTTTTATGTGAAACCAGCTAATTATCACATGCCATTTTTAACATTGGGCATGCTAAATAAAGCATATATGCAGCTCACCAATTTAAGGCCTTTGCTTTATGTGTGGGGATTAAGGGTAAATTGTAAGCAGTTCATAAAAATTATTCTGCATATTGCATTTACACAGCATTTGTCTTACAGATTTTGGATCTCAAATGCTCTAACCCTGAGCTGCACCCCCTTGTGATATCTATACACGTGAACAATATTCCCTGATTCCTTTTGTGCAAGGGAATTGAGAATAATGTTAAGCGGGACATGGCAAAAATGGTTTCTTATAGAACAAAGTGAGAAACTTCCCTCAAGGTTAATATTTATCCAAGAATCTGCACTTGGGGAGCATGTTGTCTTGCCGCTTACCAGTTCACCTTACCCAGCCCTCAGGCTGCATCCATCTTATCCGTGGGATTCCATGGAGAGAAATCTCATTGAACGCTTTCCTTATGAAGTCCTATATGCCAGGAATACCACCTTTCCCCAAACGGCCTCTTACTTTTGAAGTAAAATATGAAGCTAGTTGGATGTCACATTTTAAAGAAGTGAAGCTATATGATCGATCCCCACTTCCTACACTCTATGCTCATCAAGTTCTTTAAAAAAAAATTGTTTTTTATTAGAGAGAGAGAGAGAGAGATCAGTTGGCTGCCCCCTGCACACTCCTATTGGGGTGCAAGCATGTGCCCTAAATGGGAATCAAACCGGCAGCCTTTTGATGTATAGGACGGCTCTCAACCAACTGAGCCACACCAGCCAGAGCTCATCAAGTTCTTTAATAATAGTGCATTTGTATGCTTTATCTGCAGAACACTCTCATCTGCATTCTCATTCGTTCCTACAGTTGTCCTGTGAAATAAATAAGTCTTCCAGATTTTTGGCCAGGGTGCGCTTCAGGTTCACAATCTATGGTTTTCCTTTGCCTGTGTTGTTTATTCTCTTCTCTCTCTTCTCCTTTTTTAACTACCACTGGCCCAGCTTCTCAGAGGAGCTGACTTGATTAACACAGGCCTCTCCAGCTAGTGAGAATCTAGGTAGTAGGAGGGATGGTAAGTGCAGACTTGAGTAATGAAAGGACAGCTGATGAGGGGGTGGACAGGGCTATCTTTACGCAGTATTTTGAAATTAGCTTCACTCTTCTTTTTTAGCCTGTCTCCTTTTTACCTCCCCTTGTTCTCCGCCCCCATAAGTCCGCTGTCTCCTGACTGGTATGCAGAGATTCCCTGCTGCTGTTCCACAGGAAGATCAGCTCAAACCCCTGGCTACCTTTTGCTCTTTCACCTCTAATAGCTGTGCTCCTTCCAGCCCTCCATCAGGTCACCCATCTACCTTCCGAGATTATAATAGACACTTCTCCTTGCTGCCTGAGGTGGGAAGATGGGTAAACATGTTTAAGAGCAGAGCTTCTGATTACCTAGAACAGTGGTTGGCAAACTCATTAGTCAACAGAGCCAAATATCAACAGTACAACGATTGAAATTTCTTTTGAGAGCCAAATTTTTTAAACTTAAACTTTTTCTAATGCCACTTCTTCAAAATAGGCTCTCCCAGGCCGTGGTATTTTGTGGAAGAGCCACACTCAAGGGGCCAAAGAGCCGAATGTGGCTTGTGAGCCACAGTTTGCCGACCACTGACCTAGAAGCATGCTCCCAAGAACATATGGGTTGCTGCTCTTAATAAAGGGGGAGGGGCACAAACCATTGCTACCTAGGATTTGCAGGTTTAACACTGCCCCAGTTTTCTGAGAGCTTTAAGTGAACCCAAACATTCCTGACAGGTAGCAATTTGCAGTTTTTCTGAGACAGAATTGAATTGCAGCCCTGTTGTACCTTTTAACTAATAAAACTTTCTTTGTGAAAAATGGCTCTTTTGGAAAGAAAATCAGCTGCTAGTATTAATGATGGTAGGAAAGAAAAAGCAAAGATCTCCAAAGAAGAGAGAGGTCTCAGCCAAAAAAAAAAAAAAAAGAGAGAGAGATTTGGATAAATGAAGGACCTGAAGGTGAATTTTGCTATGCTGAGAATAGGTTTTTTTTATAGGGAAGCAAGAAGGTTCATGAAAATTTTAGCAGTTGCTTGAGCCAGGACAAAATTTTTTCCTGTGAGATAGAGTTTTGGAGAAGGTTGAAAAGGGAGCTCACTTGCAGTGGGAGGTGAAACATTAAAACAAACAAACACAAAGAAACGGGCAGCAGCCTCTGCAGCCCTTTCTGCACTTATGGGCTCGGGCATTTATGGAGGTGTCTGGATGACCTCTGGAATGTCAGGGCTCTGTCCTACCACTGTCGTTGGACGTGTTCGGGCAGGTGCTGCAGGGCCAGCTGTCACGAGTACTGTGCAGGAGATTCCTGCCTTTGGTTCCTGGGAGGCCCAGTTCTTTGACGTTTAAATTTCCATGTCTCTTCCTTACCTTACCATCCTTCTCCTGCGTGTGCTAGTGCCAGCTTCTTAACAGCCAGAGGCGATCAGCGTTGGACTGAGAGAAGCAGAGTTGTGGTTGGTTAGTCTTTGCACCTGAATACACTGGCCGCTCCCAGGGCCCTGGGCCAAACTTCAAAGCCAGTCGTTACTTTGCTTTCCCATCTCTGATTTAGACTCTCCTCCCACTGCCACGCCTCCGTCCTCTGATGGTCCCAAATTGCCACCTGGACCTGTCTCCCAGCTTATAAAAACCCGAGCTCCTGCCTCCTGTACTCGGGCAGTCTTTTCTAGTGATGAAACTTTGGCAGAGGAAGGAAATTTACACTTAGAGTGTGAGGGAGACTTGATCTTTGAATGTTGGCATTTATAAATCAACTGAGGCTTGGTGGTTGCCGGGGCTAGGGGGCGGAGCATGGTGTGTTAATATTGAAGGGGTAAGAGTTTCAGGTTGGGGAGGTGAAAAGATCCTGGAGATGGATGGTAGTGATGGTTGCAGAGTAACGGGAATGTTTTTAATGCCACAGAATTATATGCTTCGAAATGGTTAAAATTTTATGGCATGTACATTTTACCAAGATTTTAAAAAAGAATTAAAAAAATCAAATGAGGCGTTCACAAAGAATATTAGACAAGTAATATAGGAGCTTTTAGAAAATTTGGACAATAAAGACAAGCCCAAGGAATTAGGAATCCTAAACTCCCTACTGCTAACATTTTGCATTTTATTGTGTTTGTATATCATTCCAGCCTTTATTTCTGTGCAAATCTAATTTTTATGCCAAAAGGGGACTAAACTATACATTCTGCTTTGTAGTTTTCACTTACTGTGTCATGAAATTCTCCTATGTCACCAAATATCCATCAACACATCATTGGTTTTAACAGTTGTTTGAGATTCCATCATTCCTGACCCCCAGACAAAGCTCTGTTCTTCAATTTGCAGGCACTCTAATGGTAACCTGCATATTTATTTTGTACCACTCATCCGAGTTTATAACATATGTTTTGGGGAGTATTTGATATCTGTCTCCTTATAAGAGTGGAACTGCATGAGGATGAGGACTGTGTGTCTTTAGCTCACTGTTTTATCCCCCTTGCCTAACACTGTGCCTGGCATGTTGTAGGTCTGCAAACAAAAAGGGAATAAATGGCCCTGGCCAGTGTGGTGCAGTTGGTTGGGGCGTTGTCCCATGCACCAAAAGGTCATATGTCTGAGCCCAGTGTCTTTTTTGGGCATGGTAATTTGATAAGAATGTATGGATATTCTGAGATTATTACTATATTCAAGTATTTTACTTCTTAATTAATTTTATTGGTCTTTTACATTTTCCCCCCAAGAGTATCCATTTCACCCAAATGAGCTTTTAATTGGTGGGATTCTGAGGATTTTGTGAGCGTAGTTCTCAGCCTTACCCAGTCTATGAAGGAATAGATAGCATTGCAGTTACCAGGTGAGACAGAGGCCTCCAATGACGAAGACACTGATTTCTGGGAGAGGGCAGCACAGGGTGGGGCTGTATTAACCACACTCCACACAGGACCTGGGACTTTCTTGGAAGAAGTTGTAAAGGCAGTTATTTAAGGGACATTATCGAGCTGCTGGCCAGTCTCACTCACCTGTGCATGAAGAGAACCAGTGCCTACCTGGGTCTTGTGAGGATTAAATGAAATGGTGCATGTAAGAGTTTTAGTTCTCACTAAATGGCTGTTTTCATGACTCTTCTGTGCTGGACACGGTAATAGTACCCACTGCGGACATAAACTAGACAAGTAAGACCAG
Organism: Corynorhinus townsendii; assembly: GCA_026230045.1. Lineage (NCBI taxonomy): Eukaryota > Metazoa > Chordata > Mammalia > Chiroptera > Vespertilionidae > Corynorhinus > Corynorhinus townsendii. The sequence continues at coordinate 34,381,838 of JAPDVU010000009.1, forward strand.
GGGCCTTTGAGGGGCCCGTTGTGGATAGGGAAGACAGAAGATAAAGAAATAGAAAAGAATAAAAGCCTGTGAGTGGAGGAAGGAAGAGCTCCCTGTCTGAGGAGGAAGCCTCCCTGCTGCTGAGATGTTTGCACCTGCATGCTAAGGAAGGGTGAGCAGTTGGCTGTAGGAGGGGTAAGGCTAGAAGGGCCGTTCCAAACAGAAGAACTAACCTGTGTGCTGGGCGAAGGGGTCAGAGCATGGCATGTTCCAGGGCAGCAAAGAGCACCAGTCATTTTTCGTCGCTGCATTGCTGCTGGTGCAAGCTGGAAGGGCAGGTTGGGGCTAGATGGTGAAGGCCAAGAGAGCTTACACTCGTTCCTCATGGCAGTTGGGAGCCACTGAGAGTTTTAAAGCAGAGAAATGGTATGATCACAATTATGGTTTAGAAAGACTGAGGATGAGAGAGAGACTGAAGGTTGGGAACAGTTAGTGGGTGGTTGTGGTTTGTAAGGTGAGAAACAACGAAGTCCTTTATTGGGGGAGGGGGAGGTAGTGGCAGCTAGGAAGCTAAAACAGGAGAAACCTGGAGGAACTTGCGACCTGAATGATGCGCGTTGAAGAGGGAAGAGGGAAGAGATGAGCATAACTCAGGCTTCCAGCCCTGGCTGTTGGAAGTCACACACAGCACCTTGTAAGAACTGGGAGTGGGTTCCATCTCGCCTTCTTTCACCTTCTCACATCTGTCTCTCTTGCTCTTACCCCAAACTTGAAGGCCCACACCCTAGAGCTAACTGGGTCTTTCAGAAGGGACCCCTTAGATTTTATTTGTGGCCCTGTCTCATTTATGACTAATGATCCTAACACTTGGAATTCGTGTCCATGAATACAGGGTTAACCTATTTCTCTTTACCAATAGGGTCACAGATAGCCCCTGAAATGGGTTTACTAGAATTATGTCCTTTGCCCAGCACACTACCAGGGGTTTGAAGCAGGGAACTGGGTTAAAGAAACACAGAGAAAGAAGAGGTTTGGGGAAAGTAGTAACCTAGTTTGGACATGTTGAATTTGAGGTCCCCTTGGGATAACTAGGTGGAGACAGTAGACAGATAGAGCCCAGAAGAGAGGTTGGGTGGAGAATGAGGAATCATTAGCATACCAGGCATTATCTGTGGGGGAGGAGGAGAAAGCCAAGGGTGGAACCAGCAGGCGGGCATTTAGGGGGCTGGCTGAGGGGCTGGTGTAAGAGACCAAGAGGACAAATCATGAGAGCTGAAGAGCCAGGAGAGGTGAGGGAAGAGTTTTAAGAAGAGATAGAGGGCAGTGGTTTTAGATGGCAGAGGGGACTGAAAACTAGGCAGTGGATTTTGCCGTTAGAAGCCATCGGTGACCTTGCTGAGAGTGGATTCTGTACAGTTGCAAGGGCAGAAGCCTTCCTACAGCGACCAGGAAGATGTGGTGAGTCAAGAAGTTTGGTGCTGAGCATAGAAAGAAAGCGGCTGCGTGAAGATAAACAACTATTTCTTGGGGGTGCTAAAGATGAGGAGAAAAAGAGGGAGCGGTAAGATACTCTTCTGTACGTGCCAGTCACTGTTCTAGATGCTTTATATATGTGGTCCCGCTCAACCATTACTACAAACCTGTGAGACAGATGCTCTTCTCTGAGGTTTATGGATGAGTGGCAGATTTGGGGTAACAACAGGAGCACCGGTGGAAGAGTGGGTGGTGGGAAAATAACTTCTGAGCCTGGGGGGAAGGAGATGAGGAGGGAAAAAGAGGAGGGAGGGGCTGAACAGTCCTTCCTGGATGCCCTCTGTTTTCTTGGTGAAGATGAGACAAGATTGTTGAGAGTGAATGGCTATTGGGGTCGAAGACCCGGTAACCTTTGGAAACCCTGCTGTGGGCACCAGTGAGGGAGCTGAAAGAGAATCACTGAAAGGATGTCTGGACTTCTTGGCAGGCGAGGAACTAGAGAACAGATTAGTGAGGCAGTGCCAGTCCAGGACTAGTGGAGAATGTAGTAGATGCTGCCAATGAGAGTATAATTAATGAGACTGATCCTGGGTCCAGGGAAGAGAGTAAGTGAATCTGGATAAGGATGGAGAGCCTGGGAGGGCATCGCAGACCCAGCAGGAGCAGGGGAGGGCTGGCCAGGGGCAGAGGGAGCTGGACACGGGGAGTGAGGATGTTGGAAGACTCGGGATAAGAGACTATGCCATGCCCAGGCAGGCTAGGCATGCACCAAGACCAAGGGGTTTGCACAGGCGCTGCTGGGTTGTGAAGTCAGATTCCAGTGAAGGGCCTGGGTATTTTTAAGTGCACCTGGCCGAGCAGATAGCTATGTGGGCCTCTTGGCTTCTTAGGCTGAACTTGAACAGTCACAAGATGTTGCCAGATTCCCCAAAGACAAAGAAATAGCTGACTGGGAGAGAGGAAGGGACAGCAAGTAGGATTTCTAAGTTTGAAAATTTGTATTTGGGTGTTAAAGATTTAGGATGTTGCCATGCTCAAGTGAGTTGTAGGTGAAGGTCCTTAGGATGGAGGAAGTTATGGAACTGGGTGAGGAACCTAGATGGGTGATGACAATTTTAAGAATGCTAATAGGACTTGAGGCAGAGAGAGGCCAAGTACATTTTTTCCCATGGCCTGGAGGTTAGTGAATATCAGTTTGGAGGACGAGCAGAGGGAAGTACTAGTGCAGTGGATGAGCTCACACACCAGTGTGGGCTGCCAAGATTGAATGGCGTGCATCTCCAGGTGTTTTCTATCAGGGCTGCTTTGCATCTAGGTGGATTTTCTGGATTCCTTTCCACTTGTTGCTTGCCTCCAGAGCTATGAACTACCTCATAAATGTTGATTGATGCCGTTCTCTTTCTCATTTGAGGGCCAAATGAGATGAATGCCTGGATTTCAATAAGTAAGGCCCGAGGGACACAGATTCTGTAACCCTCAATAAAAGTAGGTATATAGAAAGTGATTTGATTTCACAGAACTGGCTGCATTAATTTTAAGTCCCAGTCATGCTGAGATTATAGAGCTTTTTCATTGTTGTTATGATGCTATGATGCATTTAATAGCGTCTTAGAATTAGGGAATTATCACACTATATGGACAGAACCACGTAGCAAAGGCTGTTTCATTGGAATAATCACTTCAGAACTGTTTCAAATAAGGAAAGAGGCTGTGCACACTTGATTTAATTTATTTTGTTACCCAGGTCCTTCAATGCACCAAGGGTTCAACCGAACCCTTTTTAAGTCAAGAACCTAAAGCAGAAGGTGGCTAGAATCGTGGTGAATTGCTGACACAGTAGCCAACATGAAGAGGGGAATTATGGGTCCCTGAGCCCGGTTCACAAAGGGAATAAAAGGCTGTGACGAAACTCCCCATGCATTTTGCACTCCTCCAGCTCCCTTTCGGATCCTCCTTCCTTTCCCTGCAAACTGCATGTTGCAGAGGAAAATAACCTTAATCAAGACCAGACCCCGCTGGGCCCAGGGTTCTGTGGCTGTTTCTGGCGCAGAGGACCAGGCCTCGCACAGCCTCATTTGTCATCCTGTGATTCCAGATGGGAAGAGCTCTGTTGTCTTGGAAGAGGTGATGCTGAATGTTCTGGGGCTTTTGTTTCTGTTTTGGGTATTTCTACTAGGATAATGTTATGGATTATTTTCTGATGTAGACACACAACTTTGCTTTTTAAATGAAGCTGCTATTTTATTTATTCCACAAATACTTAATGAGTTTCTGTTAGGTTCCCTGTACTGGGCCATGTGACTCCCATAAAGTAGGAGGTCAGTAAACATTTTATTATTACCCGTTAGGGGCTCTTGTCCACAAAACTGACTATAAAACCCATTCATTTGCTCCCCGACCCTGCTGGTTCCTTTGTTTTGAATGCTCTTCCTACCCTTCACCATCCTCATCCTTGGAGACTCGGGTTAGCCATCACCTGCTCGGAAAAGTCTTCCCAGAGAGCTGCTCCTTCCCATTGCTCGTGTGATATGTAGTGTAGGTGCCTCTGTAGGTCTGAAAGCTGGGGCTTACCTCTAGGAGGTTAGATCAGGAAGGGACATTGTCTGAATTGGGCTGAGATGGTGAAGTGGGTCTGAGCCAAGTCCTTGAGGTACCAATGCTAAGTTCCAGGAGTAGGCATGAAATTAAAAATGGAACATGATTCGGCCAGTGCAGCTCATTGGATTGAGCATCATCCCATGTACCAAGAGGTTGCTGGATGGATTCCCAGTCAGGGCATATGCCAGGGGTATCTGGCTCAATCCCCAGTGGGGGGGAGGGCATGCAGGAGGCAGCAGATCGATGTTTCTCCCTCATTGATGTTTCTATCTCTCCCTCTTCTTTCCTCTCTCTAAAATCAATAAAAAACAAACACAAACAAACAATATCTTCCTCCAACTTGGTTAGAAAATTTCTAAGAAAGGGATCTAATATACAGCATGTTGACTATAGTTAATAATACTGTATTGAAAACTTGAAATTTACTAAGAGAGATCTGTTTTGGAGTTAGTTTTTTGGAGGCATTGCTGGGTTTCAAACTGATAGAAATCTTAAGTGTTCTCACCACATATACACACAAAAAATGGTTGCTATATGAAGTGATGGATGTGCTAATTAGCTTGATTGTGTTCATCATGTCACAATGTATATGTATATCAAATCACCACATGGTACACCTTCAACTATACACGATATACAATTTGATGTTAGTCATACCTCACTGAAGTTGGAGAAAAAGAAAGAATAAATAGTGAAACACGAAGGAAGGGAAGGGAAGGGAGGAAGGAAATTCCTTAGGAAGAGGTTAAGATGGTGATTAACCTAGAGGCTCATTGGTTGCTATAACTTATGAGCATAACTGTTAGTTATGTTATGTTATGTTAAGGCTCTCGATACTTTGTGATAGTTTTACAACTCCAAGATCACTGCTCCACCTTTTCATTCTCCCATTTGCCCATAACACTGACCTCTAAGCTGCAGGGATCCCTGGAATCTCCCCAAACACTTAGAACTTGGATTCCTTGGCTATTTACAGTAGCTAATCCAGCTGGGGTGCAACTTCCCATTTCACCAGGAGGGACCATCACGTAACGATATCCTAAAATCTTAAAGTTTGGGAATCTACTTATTTTCATTCCCTACTTTTTTAGTTCAGTAAATTTCGAATTTAATAGACTAAGTTTACTTAAAACAAGGGCTTTGACCTTTAATCATTTCCAAAAGCCTCCTGTAAGGGAAAGCTACATTTAAAATCATTTCATTCTCAGCGGGATGAAGTAGAAAGAACAAAGTGGGTCCTGACCACAGGAACCTGAAAGCACATCCCTGCTTGCGGTTCTTCCCCTTTGGTACCAGGCTTTCTGGAAGATGCAATTTTCTCCTTCCATTTCTGCTGTCGACATGCCAGGATTTCCAGCAAAGTGGCCCCAGTGTTTTGCTGGAGGTTACTTTTCATTGGAAGCAATTCAAATAAAATCATCATTCCGTTTCTCCCCTTTCATTTGACATTTGACTAAAACAATGCTTTGGCAGCTAGACAGGAGCTCTTAAGAGCTTCAGTATTTTTCTGCCAATCTTTGACTTTCAAGAAGTGCCTTTTCAAAATGTGGTTTAAAACTGAGCGTAGAAATAAAAACATAGGACTGATTGCTTGGAGACCAAAACTCTAGGGACAACGGGAAAATACCTAGGGGGGAACCCTGGCATTTCCAGCTGTGCCAGCTGTGCCCTCTGTCTGCAGTCACCTTGTTAGCGCTGTGCTTCCCGGCCTCTGAGAACGTCACCCTGGCTTTGTAGGGCCTGCTGTTGTGTCCAGCTGCAGGGCGTCCTTGTTATGCTCTTCCTCTGTTCCTGCACCAAAGCCGGTGAGCATGACACTGTTTACTAATTATTCCTCACTTTTATTCCTTTCTTAGCAGCAATTTCTGGGGTTATCATGAATTTTACTCTTTCTATGCTCCCAAGGTCCTAATCATAATCTCACGTATTCTCAATGATAAAACCCCATTTTTCTAATATAAGTTCCTTTCTGCCACCCCTCCCCCTTTAGTATGTTTATTCATCCTGCTGTCTTCCTTTTCTCTACCTCTATTCTTGATTCCACGAACTTGTCAGTTCCTCTGGGAGGTCCTTATTCCCTAAATATGGCTCAGGAATGCCTCCCATGTACTTAACGGGATAGTAATACACTCTCTATTCACTTGCATGTTGAGTTTAATTACCTCACTCCTGTGAGCTCCTCGAGGGTTAGAAGCATGTCTTTATTAATCATCTTTGTCTGCATTGAGTCCAAGGCTGGCACCAGGTAGCATTTAATGAATATTTGTTGAATTGTACATATTCCTGTCTCCCCTGGGAATCTTGCTTGCTACATCAATTACCTGTGCATTTGTTTTCAAACTATCCTCTACTGTCTTATCGTCTAACTTAACTCCTTACAAAATCTTCCCTCTCTCTTAATGAACCCTTAAAAGCTCTTGTCCCGTCACTCTCCTTCTCTCTCTCTTTTTAAATATATACTTTAATTTTTTATTGATTTCAGAGAGGAAAGGAGAAGCAGAGAGAGGTAGAAATATCAATGATGAGAGAGAATCATTGATGGGCTGCCTCCTGCACGCCCCACACTGGGGATCGAGCTTGCAACCCGGGCATGTGCCCTGACAGGGAATTGAACTGAGACCTCCTGGTTCATAGGTCGACACTCAACCACTGAACCACACTCACCCTCTCCACGGTTTTTCCCCTGACTTCCAGTCTGGTTGGATGTACGTACCCTGGTGATTTTCCTGAGCACTTGGCCCATTCTTCCATGAGAAGGCTTAAAACAGGTTCCTGTAATCACTGTTTTGCATGTTTCAGTCTCTCATTAGACTGTCTACTTATGTGACAGGTACTCAGGAAATGTTTGCTAAATAAACAAACATTTGTAAGGGATTTGTTAAATACACCCCCTACAAAGAATCTTTGCTTATCATGGTGGTGGCACATTGAGTGTTATTTTTTAACTATCCCACTTACACAGACATTAATTTGTACCATCATGTTCAAATACCAAGAACACATAGAATGCAGTTACAATCTTCCCAGAATTTGGGAGGACATGCCTTTTTTTTTAATCCTTACCTGAGGATATTTTTTCCATTGATTTTTAGAGAAAGTGGAAGGGTGGAAGTAAGGGGGAGAGGGGAGAGAGAAAGAGTGAAAGAGAGAGAAGCATCCACATGAGAGAGACACATTGATTGGGACCAGGGATTGAACCTGCAACCCAGGTATGTGCCCTCGACTGGGAATCAAACTTAAGACACTCCTGCATGCGGGCTGATGCTCTATCTTCTGACCCACACCAGCCAGGATGGGAGACACCATTTTAATTAGAATTAATGTCTTTGCCATAATGTAAGTGACTTTATGCCAGTGGCGGTGAAAAGAGATATCCTTTTTTAATTTTTTTTTTCTCTACGTCATTTTTCTCGGTTCTTTTACTGGAAAGGATAAGAAGGAGGACGTGCCAGGAGAGAAGAATTATCTGTGAGAACATCTGCCATTTGTTCATTGCCTGGGGACTTAGTGGGTAGTTGGAAAACCTGCCATGCTTTTCTTTTTTTTTTTGGTCTTGAGTTGGCCACAGTCTCTCTGAGAAATTGACCCAACCTCTTCTCTTGAGCTGGCTGTTGTGTTGAAGAGTCTCTGCTGTGGCAGGGCAAGGGCCAAAATCTTCATCTGTAATCAGTTCTGTTTAGAAATAGCGAAGCCAAAGCCTCTTTTGCTAGAGGCAGAGAGGGTTTCTGGACTCTGGGAAACTGACAAGCATGTGGGCGACTCAAACAAAATGAGAAGACAGGCCTCTCCGGAGATCCACAGCTCCATCTCGACGGATTAGGTCACCGGGTGCTGGCAGGGGCTTGGGCAATATAGCTGTTTGCTCTTTTAAATTCTCACAAGTTCAGGGGAAAGATTTTTGGTGACTGATTGTTAATTTTTCTGTCTGACTTCACCTTTTTGAAAGGAAGTTAACATACATTTGTGTTCAGGAAATTAAGCTAGATTTTGTTGGTGAATATAAAAGAGATGACTCTAATACAAAGACAAAGTTCTATGTGGTTCAAAATACCAGAAACCAGATCAAATGGCAAACCATAGACGGGGGAGTACTTCTAACACCTACAACAGAGAAAAGGGCCAGTATTTTAATGCATAAAGGGCTCTTAAAATCGATTTGAATAAAGGATTTAAACACAGAAATATAAACATGTTTATAAACATGAAAAGACTAGAGGCCCGTTGCATGAAGATTGGTGCAATAGGCCTTCCTTCCCCTGGCTGCTGTCACCGGTTTTCCTCTGGCACCCGGGACCCAGGCCTTCACTCCATCCAGAGCCTTCAGTCTTCGCTCCGGCCAGAGCCTTCAGTCTTCTCCACTCCGGCTGGAGCACTGCTGCTGTAGCTCCCTCTGTCCCCCTGCCGTCCCCCTCATAGCAGGTGTCCCACCCCATCTTGCTGCTCCACACTTGTGTATGCAAATTAACCCACCATATTTGTTGTGTTAATTTGCATGCTTACTCCTGCTTGGCTGGTGGGTGTCGTGGAGGCATGATCAATTTGCATATTTCTTTTTTATTAGTGTAGCTACCTAGTTCCACTTACAATGACAGAATTGCAACTGATGAAACATGACATGTCGCTATTAGACTGGCAAGAAGAACATTTGATAACATACAGAGTTGGCAAGGGTGTGGAGAAGCAGGCACTCACACGTGTATAGAGGGAGTGTAAACACACCCAGTTTCTCTGGCAATGCCACTCAAAATCAGAATGTATATAATCTTTCACCTATCAATTCAATTTCAGGAATATCCAACAGAATTTACAAATATAAACCAAGGTGTCTATACAAAGATATTAAATTCATTACAGCAATATTTGCAGTTAAAATGTGAAACAAGCCCTGGCCGGGTGGCTCAGTTGGTTGGAGTATTGTCACATTGAGTTTGTGGGTTTGATTTCCGGTCAGGGCACATACCTAGGTCTGTGTTCAAAACCCAGGCAAGGCAAGTATGGGAGGCAACCATTCAGTGTTTCTCTCACATTGATGTTTCTCTCTAAAATCAATGAAAACATATCCTTGGGTGAGGATTGAAAAAAAAAAAGTGAAACAATGTAAGTGCCTAGGAGTAAAAGACTGATTAAAGACATTGAAAAGATTTGTAGTTTGTGCTGTGTTTGATGTATTTATATTTAGCTTCAGTGCCCAATATCAGTTTATTATCTCTCAGCTCCACATTCACCCTTCATTGCCTAATCCAGTGGTCGGCAAACTCATTAGTCAACAGAGCAGCAAACCGCGGCTCAGGAGCCGCATGTGGCTCGTGAGCCGCGGTTTGCCGACCACTGGCCTAACCTATGAAAATGGATCTGTTCCTTGGAAATATTTTTCCTTTCCCAGCTGAGAGTTGAATACATTGGTAAGTGGCCCAGAGTTTTAAGAGCAGGGAGTGGGGAGAGATGCTATTTATGCTTATATAAATATGCACATGTATGGACATCGTATGGAAGCTACTTAAGAGACTATGGAGGGCGTTACCTCTAAGAGTGAGACTGAAATCCAAGAAGTTGGGGGCGGGAGACTCGAAGTTCTTTTACCATGTACATGTTTTGTTTTTATAGTTAAAATACAAAACTTTTGTTAGGCATTAAAGAAAGAGAAGAAAAAAAAAAGAGTTGCCTTAATGGAGAAACAGACTGTTCCTAGCTGGAAATGTGAACTATTGTAAAGATGTCGTTTAATCAAAATTAATTTATAGGCTCAATGCAGTCATGGTAAAGAAAAAAATCCCAGGGTGGAGGCAGGGCATGGTTTTTATTGTTAAGAAGCTTAGAGTATATTTTGGGAGACAGAAACATAATGTTCACCAAAAATGCCTTGAACAGTTATAAAGCAATATATCAAGTGCAAAGCAATAAAATTGAATACATATGTATGGTGGGAACTTGGAGTCCTTCGAGGGAATAGATAGAATGAAGTTAATCAGCAAAGGATACTGGGAAAAAAAACCTACAAAAAAACTAAGATAAACGATAACAAGAAGGAATCTTTCTTAAGGTTCATATTCTCTTCTCAAAATGAAAACTGTCCTCCCAAAGGCTTCTTCATCTCGGGAGGGAGCTTTCCCCTGAGGAGGGAGTTCTTTCGATGGTGTATTTTGTATTGAGAACGGCTGTCAACTGAACACCAGTACTTGTTCTGCTGCTGAATAAAGTGGCCCAAATGCCTCCACTTTTTCATTTTTGAGTTTGCAAATGACTGAAAATTAGGTAATCAAGGACAGACGGGATTGGGTCGACTCTAACAAGGAGTACAATTGCTTGAAGAATCTGGAAACAATACTGACCACATTTGTTGGCATTAATTCATCGAAGCAATAATGCTGTATATGTAGAAAATATGTCTTTTAAAAGTCATCAGCTCTGAGTATTGCAATTGAACTCTAACTTGGAACTGATGATAAATTCTTTTAAAAAACCACACAGAGCAGCAGACAGTATCATGCATTGGGAGGTTTAAAAATTCCCATAGCATTTGGAAAACATTTTATCATCTCTCTATGCCAGTTATAAAGATGAGAATTTAAGTCATGGATGGTTTGATTTAGAAGGTGTGACATGCTGCTCCATCCTAGAACTGGATAGAACTTTTCGTAGAAAAAACGCTTGCTTAAAAACAATTGCTTTTGTAGGTCTTCATGAACTCTTCACTATGAATGGGTGAAGTGACTTTCAAGATTTTCTCCTTGCAAATAAATTACCTTTATGTTAGGAGTACTTCATGATGACTTCTAAATAATACCTAGAGTGGTTAGAAAGAGATATTAAAGGAGATATCACTTGCTAACTTTTCTTAAGATACATTATTTATTGCATACCATTTCCCATTAGTGTAGTTTATAAAATCACTCATGTTGTTCTTTAAGACTTGTTTCCGTTGGAACAGAAGTTTATTAAACCTCCATTTTTCATCCCTTGCACAACTCCGGCAGAAATAAAGAAGTGCTGTCTTTTGTGAATAGTTAAAGGTGGTCATGATTTTGGTAGCTTTATTGTTTTTCCAATCACTGCAGGTCTGTCAAAATGTTTTATGAGTTTTTATTCTAAAGGCACCAGTAACTCCCAGGGAGGACAGTTGTACAATGTTTGGGTGTATGAGGATTTGTAATTTCAAAGTTTGCCATGTTTTATGAGATTAAAGCTGAGAAAACCCAAGTGTGTATGTGTTATGATTTAATCTGCAGCCTAAAAGAAGGTATTGAGATATAGTCTTCTCTTGCCTAATAGTTGCTAATAGGACAGATTACTGGCACGGGTTATATTTATTAAAAGTGCTAGTCTGGTTTCCAGGTTTTTAAAACATGAGGATGTCTTTTTAACAGCAAAAGGTTTCATGGCCTCCCTCATATAATAGCAGTTGCACTGTATGTTTTTTTTCTTCTTCTTCTTTTTAATTGTTGGCAGTATTACGGATGTCTCCATTTTAGCAGTTGTATTTTTACAACTCTAAGCTTTCCCCTGAGGAGGGAGTTCTTTCGATGGTGTATTTTGTATTGAGAACGGCTGTCAACTGAACACCAGTACTTGTTCTGCTGCTGAATAAAGTGGCCCAAATGCCTCCACTTTTTCATTTTTGAGTTTGCAAATGACTGAAAATTAGGTAATCAAGGACAGACGGGATGCTGTATATGTAGAAAATATGTCTTTTAAAAGTCATCAGCTCTGAGTATTGCAATTGAACTCTAACTTGCAATTGCAAGTTAGAAGATTGCAATTGGATAGAGCATCATCCTGCGGACTGAATGTTTTGGGTCTGCCATCAATTTTTGGTGCTCATGTGGTTGGAAGGACCTGTGTAATGACCCTGAGGGCCTCTCCTAGCCCAAGGGCCCATGGTGGGAAACCACTGCCATGCATTATTCAAACTTAACCATAGTGGCTTCCTTCCAGAGAGGTGGAACATGGGTTTTAGAAACAGACAAATTGGACTCTAGAGGAGAAAATTTGGGTCAGAATTGAAATCCTTCTTCCTTTGTAGTACATCCCTACTCTGAGCATGCTCTGTGGACCCACTCAGCTAAGATAATAAAAGTTATGATTATATTTTGTTTCAGAATGTTGACGCCTTTTATATTGGTACCTATGGGTACAAAAGCAAGAATGCTTTTGATTAGGGCCACGGGTATCAAGGGAGAGAGGCTGGGGATAACCTGGAAGGTAGAACAGAGAAATCACAGGTAGATGGGCCAAGTTACTACTGAAGCTGTTGCATCAGACGGCACTGAGTCTAGCACTGTTGAGGGTCAGCTTTGATGTGCAGTTCAGCCAGAATAAACACAAAATAGATATTCAGCTGGTTTCAGAAGAGAACCCACCTTCATTTTTTCCCTGCCACCCAGTATATTTTGTGGCCATTTATGAAAGTGGAAATGTCGGAGGATACGCTTATGGCAACTTAAGAATACTGCAGATCTGATATCTGAAGAAAGGTCCAATCCCTGGTCCAGATTCCTCTCTCTCCCCCAGAACACTGCCATGTTAATGTCTCTGAGTAGTAGAAGAACCGGGTGAGCTGTGTGGATGCAGGATTTTCCAAAACTCATTTGGCCACAGAACATCTGCCTGTTTCTTCCTAGTCTTCATGAAATATCTGAAAACCTTGTGTAGAACATACTTTGGGAAAGGCTGATCTTAGCTATAATCTGGGTGGACTTCAGAAAACCTGATGCTTAATGGTAACGCGAGGATGCTGTCATCAGTGGTCTTCATGACTGCCACCAGGCTGGGGAGTGGTCTGTGTCTCCAGGGAAGGGAGCCAAAGCCAGGTACCTCCCATGGCATTCGGAAACAAGGGTTTGTTCTCTGCCTACAATGAATTCTCCAAGACGGTGGTCGGCAAACTCATTAGTCAACAGAGCCAAATATCAACAGTACAGCAATTGAAATTTCTTTTGAGGGCCAAATTTTTTAAACTTAAACTTCTTCTAACGCCACTTCAAAATAGACTCGCCCAGGCCGTGGTATTTTGTGGAAGAGCCACACTCAAGGGGCCAAAGAGCCGCATATGGCTCACGAGCCGCAGTTTGCCGACCACGGCTCCAAGATGAAAGCTTCCTTTGGTTTCTTTTTATATAACTCACTCTTCATCAAATAATTACTACTTAATCAGTACTCAAGGCTTAAATTTTTGTCTTCATTATCATAGCTGATTGGGTTGGGAAAGAGCATCTAGCAGGTCTTTTGTTTAGCTATCAAGAAATATTTAGCCGAAACCTGTTTGGCTCAGTGGATAGAGCATCATCCTGCGGACTGAAAGGTCCCAGGTTCGATTCTGGTCAAGGGCATGTACCTGGGTTGTGGGCACATCCCCAGTAGGGGGCGTGCAGGAGGCAGCTGATCGATGTTTCTCTCTCATCGATGTTTCTAACTCTATCTCTCTCCCTTCCTCTCTGTAAAAAAAATCAATAAAATATATTTTAAAAAAACATTTAGACATCAGCTCTCTTCTCAATCTTAAAATATTGATTGTTTCTCACCACCCAAATTCACAGATAGTTTGTGAAAACTCTTAAGAATCAGAAGGCTGGAGGAAGGGGAACAAGGTAGGCAGGGTGGGGAGTGGGGGATGTTCTCCATCTTTGTTCATTAGTTCAGATTTTTTTTTTTAATTATTTGATTCTCTTGGAGACAAAGCTAGTTCTCTTTAGAATCTGCTGATCCACGATGTCTTTCTGTTTTTAAAGCAAGGTCTTTATTTTAGCAAAATATCTATTCAACGAACAGTTTAAACATCACATGGAAATGATGATGGAATCTTTCTTGGAAAGTAGGTTGATAGCTTCTGACATGGTGACAGCGTTAGGGAGTGATGGGTATGCATTTCTTACTCTGTAGATGCCTCCAGGAAGGAGGGACAGCTGTGTGCAAAACGCTTACAGGCTGCAGAGCAGAATGCTGTTGATCTGCAAGCATGATCTGGTCTTTACAGGAGCTTTTATAGCAGAAATTAGCATTTGCATATCACTGTACAAAACACTTACATAAGCATTACAGCATATGATCCTTACAACAGCCCTGTAATGGAAGCTGTATTGACAGTTAAAAAAAAATCTCCATTTACATTTGATGAAGCTGAAGTCAAGGTTAAATTTACTTGCCCAGAGCCCTGGCTGGTGTGCTCAGTGGTTAGAGAGATGGCTGAACACTGAAGGGTCATGGGTTCAATTCCTGATCAGGGTACATGCCCAGGTTGTGGGCTTGATCCCCAATGAGGAGGCATGCATGAGGCAAACGATCAGTTATTCTCATCATTGATGTTTCTCTCTCTCTCCCTCTCCCTTCCTCTCTGAAGTCAATAAAAATACATTAAAAAAAAAAGAAGCTTATGACTTATTTTATACTTTTAATATAATATTTGTGATTTTAATGACGCTGCCTTCCAGGAAAGTCTGATCCGTTGGCACTCTGCCTGTTTGGGGATGTGTGTTACATCTGTGGTGCTGTGAGTGTGAGAGTTTGAGTTTGTGTGTAGCTCACACGTTTGTATATGCTTGTGTGTGACCAGGAGAGAGGAGGAGAGGAAGATGGGAAACAGATTCTCCCAAGGCTTTGCCAAACTGTGTAGGTCCCCACCCTTAAAGAGTCTAATTCCTGGAGGGTGGGGAGTACAGATTGGATTCTCCCACTACCTCCCCCTCCCCTTAAAGAAATACCACCGCGTGGGCGAGTCCCTGTTACTGATGGGGATGCATTGAGTCAGAGCAGGGAAAACGGCTAATAATCATCACACTGCAGAGAAGTACTTTATAGCCCTCAGCTGGTCGTCGTAAGAAAGGAGACCGCTGGGAAAGGTTTTCCTTTCATGAGCCCTTTCTGACTTGTGCTGTCCCTTCCTTTCGTCCCTGGTGGCCGTGTTGTTAATGGGATGGGAGGCAGAGGTACAGGCTGCCCACAGGTGTCATTCCCCTCTGCCGATCCCCGCGCCCAGCCTGTTCCCCGGCCCTTCTCCAGGCTTTGCGGGCTTCCAGGATAACAGTTAAATCAGCAGATGTTGTTAGGCATGTACCGACAGAGTTTGGTCTAATTCAGTCTGATTATTAAAATTCTTGGCAGGAATTCTACATGAATCACCTCCAAAAAAATTTACATTAAAGTTAATGCTACAAGTCTGATTTCAGCCCACAAAACAGAAAACTTGGAGTTCGAAGTCTGCAACTGTGGCCTTAACTCCTCCTTGTCCACGGACTCGTGACTTTTCCCCACAAACAAAGGACACGAGTTTTTATTAAGAACCTGTGTGTGTGGTGGTGGGGGTCGAGGTTGGTCTGCAGGGTCACCGTGGGAGGGAGTCATTCTGATCTTTGAATTAAGACAGATGTCAGGCCCTCTACCTGTTGGTAGACAACCTGGGTCCAAATCCTGCCAAGCCACTCATAGGTTGTATGACTTCGGGCAGGTCCCTTAGCCTCTCCGAACTTGATTGTCCCACCCAGAAAATGGGGATAATAATGCCTTCACATTGTTGTGCCTACTAAGTGAGCCGCGTACAAGACTTGTGCCAGAACAGGAGGGGTGAGCCCTCACAGCTGCTAGCTGCTCTTGTTGCTGATGTTACGATGATCACTCCTTGTGCTGCACTATTTTGAAGAGCAGCAAGGTATGTTAACATGGTCAGGCACACACATATAGTGACCCTTGTCTCTGTGTCACTTCACTCCCTCCCTCACTTCTTTGTGAGTAGTTTCGGGGCATTAATGACTCGTGACTTTAAACAACCTTCTCCACCCCTTTTGGGAGATGGAGCAGGGTAAGACGGTGAGGGGGCAGCATCTGTTCTCATCACTGCTCTCTCCCTGACCCTCCGCACCTGCCTCCAGATAGGTGTGCTCGGGACCTTCGCCGCGATTTCCCAGGTTCAGAAAGACAGTGTGTGCCTTTACCATGAAGATCGTAGGTATCAGAGGTGGATCCTGGGAGTTAAGTTTTCTTCTCTGTTATCGTTGCGGTTTCTAGGGATGGCAGAGCTAACGTTGACATGTCTGGGATGGATGATGTTTGTTCTCTGTAGGTGTGGGGACAGTGAGCGATAGGTAGGATGGGTGAGGGGTGGTAGACAGCAGTAATATTTTTGGTCTCAGGTTCAATCTTGACTCCTGAGCCAGAGCAAACAGCCTGGGGGTGTTTTGGGGAGATGATCAGGGAGGGCTGGGGCTGGAAGCGCCTCCTGGTTTTGCTGTCCAGCTGACCCACAAATGGCACTGCCTCAGGCTATGTCATGACAGCAAGTTGAGGGGGACTTGCATGACGAATGCTGACAGGACAAATTCCAGTTGATTCCGAGGGAGCTCACCTTTACTGGCTGCCTGCGACTTGCCCGGCCCTGTGCTGGTTTTAACCAGTGAAGTGTCCTTTGGTCCAATGACTGTTCTCTGAGGCAGGTACCGCCGAGGAAGCTGCGGTCAGGGCAGTTACGTACTTGCATCGCATCGAGTCCGGGCAGAGCTGGGAGCGGAAACCCCGTCTCCTCTTTCCCGGGCCGGGGTTCTTCCCTGCCATAAACTGCAGAAAGGAAAAGAGCTGACCGGGGTAAGCGTCCACTTCTGTGCCAGGCACGGTTATTCCCTGTAACTTAGCGACCATACGCCCTCCCTCCAAGCCCCAAATTTGGAGAGGCTAAGTGGACGCCAATTAGAATGAGCATCTGTCTTGAAGAAGATGCTTGTCCCCCCTGAACTACCTTGCCTCTCAGAAGATGCTTTCTAGCCCAACACATCGGGCTATTTTTAACATCTGGGTAGCACAACCCCAAGCTTTTGAATATGACACACCTTCCTTTCCTTGAAAAGAGAAGAGGCAGACATTTTTGGCCCCCTTCTTTGTAGGCGTTAGCTTTTGAGTGATTTTTGGCCGTGCTAATAAAGTGCTAAAGTTTAGACTAGTCCCAGTGGTAAAAACGTGAAAAATTAATGTCATTCACTTTTCTTCTCCTTGAACTAGCAAATCCCTTTTGCCTGTAAATAAACTCACCACCTCCCTCTTCCCACCCTGGGAAGACCCTAACTAGCCACAATTTGCCAGCAGCCTTCTGCGAGGAAAAAGGTTTCCCCTGACGTTTCTGCCTGACGTGCGCCTGTTGGACTCTACAAGAGGCAGCGATATGTGATGGGGGAGAACCTGGGTTTTGGAGCCAGATGCCTGGTCCAGTTTGCTGGCTTTGTGACTTGAGCAAGTCACTTTCTTTAAAAATTGATTTTAGAGAAAGAGGAAGGCAGTGCAGGAAGGAGGGAGGGAGAGACAGACAGCAGTTTGTTGTCGCACTTATTTATGCATTCATTGGTTGATTCTTATATGTGCCCTGACTAGGGATTGAACCTGCAACATTGCTGATCAAGACAGTGCTCTAATCAACTGAGCTACCTGACCAGGGCTGCAAGGCACCATTTCTGAGCCTCAGTTTCCCCATGTATAAAATGCTTGTGTCTCTTCATAGGCATTTTGGCTATATCTTTAGTAAAATTTTAGTGTTAAAAACTACAGCTTGAGGAAAATAATTTAACAAAAACCCTCTGATTTTTTGCCTGTAAGATTTATGAAGTGGGCGGGTCCCTCCCTTCAAGAAGCTCCCTGTCTGCCAGGAGAGAACCCTGTACTCAACTCCGTGGCAGAGATCAGAGTGCCTGGAGAAAGGAGGAAAGTGCTCAGTTTGCTTGATTTTGTTTTTAAGGCTCAGTGCTAATACTGAATTGTAACCTATAGTCACAATAATGAATAAAGCAGACTTTGCCCTTCAGGAGCTACGTCTCCCTGGGGAGAGAGGTCAGCTATACTTTATTTTTAAATATACTTTTTATTGGTTTCAGAGAGGAAGGGAGAGAGAGAGAGAGAGAGAGAGAGAGAGAGAGAGAGAAACATCAATGATGAGAGAGAATCACTGATTGGCGATCTCCTGCATGCCTCCTACTGGGGATTGAGCCAGCAACCTGGGCATGTGCTCTTGACCGGAATTGAACCTGGGACCCTTCAGTCCGCAGGCTGACACTCGACCCACTGAACCAAACTAGCTATGGCAGCTATATTTTCTTTACAGCTATTATTAGTACCTGCCATTTTTTGTTTATTCTCTATTGCTTACTCCTCTATCACTAGAATGTAAGCCCATGAGAGCAGGAACCCATGTGCCTTATTCATGATCAGATTTCCTATACCCAGCACCTCAGTATTAATTGAATAAAGTAAGTAAGAACAGTTATGATAAGAAGAAACGCATGCACACAGGGCAGGGTGGGCACATAGAGGAGGAATTCCCAGCCCTGCTCTTTCATGGGGGGCAAGGTTGAGGGGAGGAGCATCAGAGTAGTTTTCCAGAGGGGTGACATCCAATCTGGTTCCTGAAAGCAGAGTAGAAGTTAGATTAAAAATGGGATCAAAGTGTTCCAGGCAGCAGAAAGTGGAGGGAAATTTGTTCCCCAAAGTGCACAATGCACAGGACTAGGATAGTGGTTTACAGCAGGGTCAGCTTTGTCCCTAAGGGGATGTTTGCCACAAGTAGGAGGAGTGCACTAAACATCCTACAGTGCACTGGGCAGCACCCCACCACAAGAACCCTGAGCTAGGGGAGGCACCACTTGGGAGGCTGAGGTAGGAACAAAGATGAATAGCCAGAGGGAAGAAAGGGGCCACAGTGGGTGGGTGGCTGTTTGAGAATTAAATAGTGTTCAACCAGCTCCATACTTGCAGGAGAACTTGTAGGTGCACAGTGTCCAGTCACCCTTAAATCCGGCACCAAGAATTCACTGACACCAAGTTGAAGAGCACACTGTGTTGAAGGTGTGCCTGTGGTCGCCCTGGGGCTGGGCACTAAGAAGCTAATGGGTTATGCTGTCTGCAAGTCCTCAGTTTCCTTCCAGTCACAGCAGAACAAGCAGGATATCAATGAGGCTGCTCAGCATTTTCCTTCTCTTATTAAATTTAAGTGGTTGCCTTCCTACATCTGACCGATGGGATGAAAATGCATCGGACCCTGGAAGGTGCTTTCAGAAGGAAATTGTTTCCTTTTTTCCTCTTAGCTGCAGGGCCCATCTTGCTAATTGATTGTCCCCAATGGTGGCTGGGGCATAGAGTCTCCCCCAACTGCCTTTCCCAACTGGGACATTCAAGAGCGGGAACGGCCCTCCCCTGCGCCTCCCTTCCCAAAGGCCCAGATTCATGCTCTCCAGTGAGCCTGGCTTGGGCTTGCCCGGGACCTGCCAGGAGCTGGAGGTTGTTTTCTTTTTCCCACAGGAAATAATTTTCCTGGGCACGGCAGCCCCGGGTTGCCAATCCCTTGCTTTCACGAAAGCTCACGTGTGTGTGACAGTGGCACTATTGTTGGGCGTGCTGGAGTTTCCATTACAGATCCTGTGTTTACCTGCCGCGGCGGTTTTTCTGAGAGGCATAATTTTAATAGTAAGGCATAAGAAGGGACTAGTTTGAAAAAAGAGAGGGAGCCCGGCTGACATGGCTCAGTGGTTGAGCATCGACCTATGAACCAGGAGGTCACGGTTCGATTCCCGGTCAGGATACATGCCCGGGTTGCAGGCTCAATCCCCAGTGTAGGCCATGCAGGAGGCGGCCGATCAATGATTCCCTCTCATCATTGTTTCTGTCTCTCTCCCCCTCTCCCTTCTTTCTGAAATCAATAAAACATTAAAAGAAAAAAGAGAGGGAGAATATTCTCTGGAATATAAGGCAGCTGGGAACTGGGTTGAGTTGTTGCGTTTCACATGTGAGTGGTCGAGGCTTGGTCAGTTTCGGTGGCCAGGGCTGCTTGGTCTTTTTTATTGTTCCAGAGATCTGGAGAGGTTTAAGTGTCTGTTGGTAGAGGGCTTAAGGGAGTTTTGAACTGGATGAGAAGGTCCTTTTACCAGCACCAGCTCTCTATATAAAAATAAAGGTTAATTCCACAGAAACTTCCCTGGGCTAGGGTTGATGAGATGAGACGTGGGGGGACTGGATAGCTTCATAAATGTTCAGATTTAGTTAAATGTGAAGTCGAAATGCAAATAAAGATAATTGGTGAAAGCGTGTAGTAACCGATGGGCCAGGCACCAGGCTAAGTTAGACACAAAGGATCCTCCTTATCCTCCCAACACCCCTGGGAGGTATGGGGCAGCTCCTAAGGCCATTTTACCGAAGGCTCCCCCGAGGAAGAAATCCGACAATGGAGAGAACAATGGTGTGGGAGAGAACAATGGTACGATGAGGTGTTTTAGAGCTGAAGGGTATTATTGCAGCAACTTTAGAGTCGTGTTTAGTTCTGTTTCTCTCACACCTGGCTCTGCCATGGTTGAGTACCCCAGAGTAGTCTCCTGATTATGTATTATCTCTCAGTTTTCTTCTTTCCTTCCTTTTTCTTTTAGAGAAGAACTATAAAAGGATGGGGGTGTGGAAAGAAAGAGAAAGGAGACTGGGCCACAGGCAAAAGGGAGGGGGCCAGGACTCCAGGGAAACCTCGGAAGTGACCTGGCAGGAGGTTTGCCTGCATTTCAGATGTGCGTGTGCACCACTGTCTGCCACGCGGATTTAAATGTTATAGTCACATCTCAATTATGCATTCTGGTGGTGAGAAGTATGGTAGCACAGGTCACGCAAAGCAGAGGGTAGCTCGTACACAGATCACAACTCAAGAGGCCCAGCTGGAAAAGCCACTCTGAGGAGGACTCCCGGGACGGCGGGGGGGGGGGGGGGGGGGGGGGAAGGAGAGCGTTCAGGCTTCTGAAAGCCAAATGCTTTCCATGCTCACCTTAGGCTGCTGGGCTGTAGAGATAATTCTTGACAAAGTGAGAACCAAAGACTGAATACAGTGGTTGAGGCACTGTCCTTGAGGCCAGGACAAGAGCATTGGGTTCCTTTGCCTAGATCTTTCTAAGAAATGGGGTTCTTCACTTTCTCCCATAATAAGATTGTCCTCAGGAGGAGACCCCTCAATCCACGTACACAGAAAGCTCACCTTTCCCACCCTCCCTCGGGAAGTGTGACCGGCCCGCCACCGCAGTGGTGCTCAGCAGGAATAGTTTTGTCTTATAGGGACACGTGGCAATGTCTGGAGGCCTTTTTTTTTAAATTAAATTTCTTTATTGATTAAAGTATTACATATGTGTCCTTATTCCCCCATTACCCCCCACCTCCCATTCATGCCCCCACCCCCCTGTTGTCTGTGTCCATTGATTAGGCTTAAATGCATGCATACAAGTCCTTTGGTTGATCTCTCCCCCTTACCCCCACTGTCCCCTACCTTTCCTGAGGTTTGATGTGCTGATTGATGTTTCTCTGTCTCTGGATCTATTTTTGTTCATCAGTTTATGTTGTTCATTATAGTCCACAAATGAGTGATATCATGTGATATTTATCTTTCTCTGTTCATCAGATTTTTTATTCACTTGATTTTTAGATTCACTTGTTGATAGATACGTATTTGTTGTTCATAATTTTTATCTTTACCTTTTTCTTCTTCTTCCTCTTCTTAAAGAACACCTTTCAGCATTTAATATAATCCTGGTTTGGTGGTGATGAACTCCTTTAGCTTTTTCTTATCTGTGAAGCTCTTTATCTGACCTTCAACTCTGAATGATAGCTTTGCTGGGTAGAGTAATCTTGGTTGTAGGTTCTTGCTGTTCATCACTTTGAATATTTCTTGCCACTCCCATCTGGCCTGCATAGTTTCTGTTGAGAAATCAGCTGACAGTCGTATGGGTGCTCCCTTGTAGATAATTAACTGTTTTTCTCTTGCTGCTTTAATATTCTCTCTTTGTCTTTTGCTCTTGACATTTTAATTATGGTGTGTCTTGGTGTGGTCCTCTTTGGGTTCCTTTTGTTTGGGGTTCTGTGCACTTCCTGGACTTGTAAGTCTATTTCTTTCACCAGGTGGGGGAAGTTTTCGGTCATTATTTCTTCAAATAGGTTTTCAGTATCTTGCTCTCTCTCTTCTCCTGGCACCCCCATAATTCTGATGTTGGTACGCTTGAAGTTGTCCCAGAGGCTCCTTACACTATCTTCATATTTTTGGGTTCTTTTTTCTTTTTGCTTTTCCAGCTGAATGTTTTTTGCTTCTTTGTATTTCAAATCTTTGACTTGATTCTTGTGTTCCTCTAGTCTGCTGTTAGGTCTCTGTATAATATTTTTTATTTCAGTCAGTGTATGTTTAATTTCTAGTTGGTCCTTTTTCATATCCTCGAGGGTCACGCTAAATTTATTGGCCTTTTCTAGGAAATTCTTGAAAAACCTTATAACTGTGGTTTTGAACTCTACATCCAGTCGTTTGCTTTCCTCCATTTCTTTCATTTGTGATCTGTTTCTTTGTCTCCGCATTTTCGCTGCTTCCCTGACTTGGTAGAGTAGCTTTGTGTGCTAGGTGTCCTGTATGGCCCAGTGGCTCAGCATCCCCAGTTACCTGAGGTGGACACTCTTGGTGCACCCCTTTGTGGACTGTGTGTATAGCCTTGTTGTAGTTAAGTCTTGATTGTTATTGGTATCACTGGGAGGAATTGACCTCCAGGCCAATTGGCTGTGAGGATCAGCTCTGTCTATTCTGGGAGAACTTCTGTGCTGGAGATAGCCTTATGAGACAAGACTTGCAAAATTACAAAAGCCTCTGTGCTCAGCTTGGAAGGGGCGGAGTCTCAGGGCTGAGCAGATAGCCTTGGCTTCCCATCAGCCCTGCCCTATAAGGCCCCTGGGTCTCAATGTCCCTCAGTTATCGCTGCAAGCACCTCTGAGAGAAAGCTGCCCTCAAGTTTCACCCGCTGCCAGACAGTGCAGTTTCTCCCCCCAATGAATCTGGATTCTCAGATTCTCGCCCAGAACTGGAGTTCAGCGCAGTCGGGGGCTTCCGTCTTCCTCCTGCTAGAGAAAGCCAGCGGCACACTTAGCAGTCAGTCCTCTCTGTGCGCACTTGTGCGTGCGCCTCCAGACATCTGCCTTTCGTGGCTCCCCTGAGTTTCTGTGCACTCCTCTCTTTTCCCCACAGTCCAGACTCCCCCCGTATGAGTCTGGGTCCCCAGGGTCTCGCCTGGAACTGGGGTTCAGTACAGTCAGAACTGGGGTTCAGTGCAGTTGAGAGCGCCTGTCTCTCTCCCACTAGAGAAAGCTAGCCAGGCACTCAGCCACCCGTCCTCTCCGCCCGCGTGTCTCCATACCTCAGCCTTTTGCAGCTCCTCTGAGTCTCTGTGTGCCCCTCTCTTTCCTTCTAGTTGTAGAATTTCCTGTGGTTCTGGGTGATGTCCATTCTATCTTTTAGTTGTAGTTTTGAAATTGTTGTGCGAGGCAGCAGTTTAGGTGTCCACCTATGCTGCCATCTTGGTTTCTCCTGGAGGCCTTTTTAATTAATAAACTTTATATATTTATTTAAAAAAAATTTTTAAACCTCACTTGAGGATATTTTTGCCATTGATTTTCAGACAGAGTGGAAGGGAGGGAGGACCAGGGTTGGGGAGTGGGGGGAGAGAGACATCTAGTAAGAGAGACACATTGATTGGTTGCCTCTCGCACACACCCTGACTGGGGCGGAGGTCAAACTCCGTAACTGAGGTATGTGCCCTTGACTAGGAATTGAACCCATGACCCTTTGGTCTGTGGGCTGACTCTCTAACCATTGAGCAATCGGCCAGGACATAAACTTGAGCAGTTTTAGGTTTACTGAAAATTTGAGCAGGAGTACAGAAAGTTCCTTGTCCTGACACCCCAGCACTCGTTCCCCTATCATTCACATCTTGCATTAATGTGGTACATTTGTTACAGCTGATGAGCCATATTGATGCATGATCATTAACTAAAACCCTCAGTTTACTTTAGGGTTCATTCTTTGAGTTGTCCATTCTGTTGGTTTTGGCAATGCATGAGGACATGTATCCAGCATTTGTCATCATACAGAATAGTTTCACTGCCCTGGAAATCTTCTGTGGTTTCTGGAGACGTTTTTGATCCTCACAACTAGGAGGGTATTACTGGCCTGTAATGAGTAGAGGCCAAACATTCTGTAGTGCATTCTAGATAGTGCCCCAGCAGAATGTCATAGCGCCACAATTGCAAAACGCTGCGGTGCAGACCACTTGTGCAGGTGTGGCTGTGCGCCTGGCGGGAGGGTGGGGGGCTCCAGTGCTGAAAAGGAACCTGGTGTTTGGATGCTGGGAGGCCTGGCCATGCAGTGGCAGACAAGAGGCACCTGGAGCATTTGGCCAGTCCCGAGGAGAAAACGGAACTTGAACTTGCAGGCAGCATTCCTGCCATAATCCCGACACACGTTCCTCCAACTCTCAGCCTCTGAAATGCAAACCCCGAGATTCCAGTCTGATTAAAATGCCCCAAATTATAATTATGGGGTTGTGCATGGTGGGGTTAGCTTCAGTTACTCTCAAGTTAATCAGTCTCTGATCCATCCAGAACAAACAGCCCAAGTCTTAGGTTCGGGTCTGAGCATTGTAGTTATTTATTTATTTGCTGCTGCCTTGGTTTCCTTTTCTGAAAAGGAAGACAGTTGTCCTCCTTGTCTCGCGAGACTTAGAGTGTTTTCCTGGGTTGGTCTCTGCAGTCGACTCCCGTTAGTTTTTGAGACGCCAGTGTTGTGTAGTGGGCTGTGTAGTCAGCAGCAGCACATACTGTTGAAGACTTAATCCATTAAAAACTGCCCAAGCAGTCGCAATTTTATGGAAAGGGCTTCTGTGGATGCTGAAGTTGGTGGGTGGGGGTGGTAAGCTACAAGATGGCTGCTTTTAAAGACTAGAGATTTATAAGGGAAAATACGAGCTTTGTAAAGGTCAGCACTTCTTGCCAATAAGGGCCCACGGTCGTGAAGCGGGTGCTGCAGCTTCCATTCGCCCTGCGGGCCTCTCGTTCCATACATCTTGTCAAATGGGGGCAGGACTTTATTCCTCTGATAGGTATAGGAAGAGAACCCAAACGCCAAGCTCACTCCCTCCTGGCACGTAAATATGGACAAAGAGAAATACTCCTTTTCATAAATGACCTCCTCCTCCACCTTCATCTTCCTGCAGTCATAAAACCTCAAGTGCCACACACAAAAAAAAGACCCTTTGGAAAAAAAAGAAAAGAAACTTCCTTTGTGTGTGCAACTGTGGGCTGCAGAGGGACAAGCTTTGCAGAACAAAAAGCTTCCACCGGAGGCATGTAAAACAAGTTTTATTAAAACTTTAATTATCTCCCACCTGCTGGTGCTCTGTGAAGTTCAGAGGAAAGGGGCTAATTGAGAACAGCATTTGATGTGCCTGAGCGGTGCGGGGTTCTTGCCTCTTCTTAAAAGGGATTTGTTCTTAATCACGTTGATTTCATAGTAAGTCAGTCCAGACACTGAGTTCACATTCTCATTTTTGACACTGTTTAACTAAGATCCTTTTCACATGCGGTGTCAACTTGTGTTATTTTGAATGTGGGGCGTATTTCCTTTACACTAATGGTAGGGGGTCATGAACTGGCCGTGTTCCTGCATGTTCTTTGTAATAGGGGGTACATTTTGTAGGGCAAGTCCAGGGGGAGTCAAAACGAAGCATTCTGGTGCTTTGTCCTTCGTTCTGAAGTACAAGAAGTATCTTTGGGCTTCGAAGTATCCATGACCTTAAACTTGACACCCCAGGCTCCACCCCCATTTCGTAGTCTGCAGCCGCAAGGGTACGGTGTCTCATTTATCCCTACCTTCCTGCAGTCTTTGTTTTGACTTGAATTGCAGAATCACTGCAGGCATCAGGACTCGGAGCTTTTCAGTATTTCCCCACTGAAGCACTGAACGTGCACAGCAACTGGCCTTAGTGATGCCTTCTCCCTGAATCCTCCACCAAGCCAAGGGTCACAGGGCTGGTGGGTGGAGGAGCAAAGATTCGAACCTGTTCCCTGACAGAGAGGAATCAAGCCTTTAACTACAGGCGATGGGACTTTCTCTCTGTGCTCAAAGACTTAGAAAAACTCCAAACTTTCTGGTTCTTGGTGTTTTGCTTTTGCGTGCGTGCGTGTGTGTGTGTGTGTGTGTGTGTGTGTGTGTGTGTTTTGTTTTGTTTTTGAGCCTGGCATTTTGAGTGGATCAGTCAGTGTTTGTGTAAATTCCAGCATATCTGGAAAGCCCTCTGATATCCCAGCTGTGTTTTCTTCATTGTGGTTGATAATAGCATTTGTCTGAAGACCTCAGAATACCCTAGTTTTTTGAAGTTTTTTAAAATCTTGCTGAACTTGCGCTGGCCCTGTTTCGAGATGTGGATTATTGTCCCCCCCCCCCCCCTTTTTTTTAAAGTTCCTGTCCTTTTCTGCACCTACTATGGTACCTGCACTTCCTCCAGTAGATGTAGTATGAGCCCAGTTGAAGGTAAAGAACACTTCCTAAGCACATGCTATGTACCAGGTGCTTTCTGAACGTGGAGTCTCTCTCCTAGTTGTCTTACCAGCCTCTGTAATAGTCACAGACATCTTCGTTTTACAGATGAAGCAATGAGGCTTCAGTATGCTTGCTGTGGACTGCATGACTAGTGGGTTATAATAGGACAAGGAATCACATTCAAACCCAGGCCTCTGTGACCCAAAGCCCAAGTTCTTCCCACTCCATCTACTTTCTATTGAATGGGGATTGGCTTAAGTGGAATTTTGCCTTTTCTTGGGAAAGGATATAGAGAAGGCTTTAGAAACTCACGGACAACCTTTCTCTCCCCACCCACCCCCAAGCCAAAGAGGCCATCTCAGGAATGGGACTTACATCAAGTGAATGGGAAACTGGGTCATGTAGCTGCCAGGAGCCTGCATTTCTGTTTAACTGGCTAGCACACACTTTCTTTGTATTTGTTTTCCTATGGCTAGTTCTGACAAATAAAAGTGCTTCTTTTCTTGGCCTCTTCACTTGAGAGCAGTGAACTGTGGGACTTAGTGGAAGGAGTAAAGGACTGAAAATGCTTGGATTTGGAGAATTTCCAGATATGTGGTACAGAAGGCATTCTTGTTGACTTCGGTGACAAAAGCGTCTGAATGACAGCTCCCTGCATCACACTCCCCGAATCACAAGCCACCCTGTTATTACAGAACTTTGTACCCCACCCCCCTTCCCGGTCCTTCATCGCTGTGGTCTCTTCTCCAGGAGAGTGCTGGCCAGTCGACTGACATATCTACTGAGCTCCTACTAGATAAAAGTTTGTGGTACCCAGACTGTCAAGCAGAAACGTTAGAATAAATAATAGAGTGAGATCAAGGCATTCTTCCTTTTGCTTTAGGTCAGGATTCAAAGAATCCAGAGGAGCAAGAGCTGTTCTTTCTACGCCTTCTTTATGTCATATCATTTCAGGATCACTGGGTTTTGATTCACTTTCTAGAACTGAAACTTTCAGGACCTAGCAGTTTTCCTCCGGAGCCTTAGAAGTCATTGTATAATTGGGACTTTGTTTCCTCTTCCCTCTTCCCTCTCTCCTGCAGATATTTTTTGCCCCCCACCCCCCTGACATCGCTGGCTGTCCCTGTGCCATAATGACTGCCGGTAGCTTAGCAACATTGATTCTCATGCAGCGAAGCCTCCTGTGCGCTGCTGGCCCTCCCAGGGAAAAATCACATGCAAGTGTCAGGTATCCGGTGGAATATATCTCCTGGGAATAAATAGCCTTCAGCTTGGTACAGGCAAAACCCTTTAGGCCAGCCTGGACGTGAGGGGGCCTTCTGCTTGCTTAATTGACTGATATTTAAAAAAAAAAAAACCAAAGCAATGTTAGCAGAGCCAAGAATCATGTTGGCAAGATTCTGTACAAGAACATACCCTTGCATAGCTTCCTGATGGGAGCCCAGGCTGCCTTACATGTGGTACCTGGGAGCAGCTTTGATTGAGAAATCCAGACCACGCTCGAATGTGGGCGCCTGATGGGTGCCCCGTGCAGAGCCTTTACTTCTGATGGGCCCCTCCCCACGCGCTTCTCTCTGCCCTTTGTGTGGTTCTGCGCCGGGGTTTTGAGCTGTATTTGGAACCTTTGTTTAAATTTTTCTGAGGGACATCAAAGGCAAGCATCACAGTCCCCAGGTGGCACAGAGCCTTTCCTCAGAAGGGGCGTGTGCAAAAAGAAAAAGAAAAAGGCCATTTAATCCTGGAGACATCTCCTGGCTGAGAAACTGAACAGGGAAAACGGAGGATTGGAAGGAGGAGATGGATCCTTCTCCCTTTTTAGCACCTGCCTTCTGCTCAGACATGCACATCTTATTCATCAGTCTTCCTCTAAGCCTTGCCTGGTGTTTGTGGGTCCCGACATTCTGACATGAGCCTCTTCCTGGAACTCCTCCCTTTTACCAGTTCATCCCACACAGGACCCCTGGCTTAGGACCCCTTCATTTCGATGTCCCTCTTACCCCTAACTGGGCTGGATCTTGCCAGGTGATGTGCTCAGCCAGACTTCTCTTTAAGACACATACTTCAGTAATTCTTCCTTGTCTCAGCTATCTATCTGGAGGGAAAGGCCACAAGTTAATAACAATAAATGAGTGTCAGTGCTCCATTTGTATCGTGTATAGAATTGATGAATGCGGGAAGGTGGGCAGCCCTTCCAAGCAGTGAATGACCATTTCTGAGGTGCGGTCAGCCAGCTTCCCACCGGGAGCTTCAGTTCACCCAGGGGCTTTATCGAGCTAGATTAGTCAGAGGTGAGGAGATGGAAACCTTGGTTTTGATCTCTGTCTGGTTCCTTAGGTTCTACATTGGTGACGGGGACACAGCTGCTGGAGAACTGTTCATTCACATTCTAGAAACATGTTTGGCCAGAACCTTCAGAGGTGATGAGCCACTTAGGTTCAGCCATCAGCTCAGGCTAGTTTATGCATTCACCAGGGGCCATCCCTGCCTTTTCTGGTACCTGATTGTTTATGTGCTTCATCTAGGACATTACACTTCCCCATTATCTAGGGGACTAGCAACCAAATTAGGAACCACAAGGTCTTTTAGAAAGGCAGGTGGATGGAGTGATGGAGGGATATTCCCTCCTGCCTGTCCCCAGCTCCTGTGACCCCTGAATTTCATACTTTTAGAACTCATGTTTGTGAACCCTGATTTTCTCTGCTCTTTGCTGACCACACCCCACATCACCATCCACAGTCCTGATGGATCTTTCTTGATCTGTGCTCATCCCACTGACTAGACCAAAGTCTTGTGGTCTTGTTGCCTTCCTTTCTGCACTTGGAACTCTGGGACGGCTCCCCCTAAACTCTTACTGAGGAAGCTGTCCTTGGGCTTGTCTTTAAGGGACTTTCTGGTTCTCCCAGGATGTCCCTGCCTCCGGAGGGTCTCCTCATAGGTGGCCTCTCTTAAGAAGGAGGTTTTAGTTTCTTAGCCAGGGATGTTTAGGGCCAGCTTTCTTCTTTCTTTAGCCTGAGGTCGGGAAGGTGGTGTGGGCGGAGCTTAGAGCTGTGGCTGTAATGGAAATTTGAAGCTCATGCTGGTTGAACTCCAAGAACAAAGAGGACTTTTACACCAGCCAGCGAGCAGCTTCTGCTGGGTGAGCTCTAGGGGAGGAAAAGGGAGAAAAGGCGAGGCTCAACGTGAACAGGGTGTTTCCATGTCTGAGAAAGTAAGATTCACAGAGTCCAGTTCCTCTATCCAGAGCAGCTCTCCTCCCCTCCGCCCCAGTCTTCACCTTCCGGCCTCATTGGCATGGTTATGGCACATGCTGATAGGAAGAAAGAAGGAATGGGAAGGAAAGATGGAAAAATGGTCCCTTTTTTCCCCATTTAAAATTGGGAAGTTTTACATTCTGTGAATTGATGCCCAGACACAATGAAGGAGGAAGAGGCTGGGTTAGTTGCTACTAGATCTTTCTCTCATCTGTCCCACCCCCCACCTTCATCAGGAGAGACAAGACCACCCTCCTGGTGCTCCATGGCCTGTCCCTCCAGACCCTGCTGGCTTCCATCGTGTGGTTACACGTGGCCAGGCAGGCACAACTCACTCCGCTCACATGCTTGTGGGTCCACAGGCTCCGTTGTCCCTGTAATTACAGCTCTAGGAGCACAGTTCTCTGCTTTTGATCAACTCGTGGGAAGCTGTGCACGGATCACCTCCCCACAGCCTCAGCTGTTGATAGTCAACCTCACCTTCGACAATCAGCTTCCCACGAGTATCATCTAGATCCTCACATCTTGCAGCTTCTTGTCCTAGAATTGCCTCCAACACATCACCTGTCCCTTAAGACAATGCTCTTCTCAGTCCTGCTGTCTTTACTGACGAAGAGTTTGGCTCTAAAGGTTTTTGCTATTTTAATCCAAAGCCATGAGAAACTGTAAACATATTGTGATCATTTTTCTAGTTCTCTGGAAATTCTAATCGTTAAGCCCCAGTGTCCTTAAACAAAGTTCCTTAACCTCTCTGAACCTCAGTTTTATCATATATGAACATGGGGGTGATGGTGGTGCCCGCCTTCCAGGCTGCTGCAGGGAGTAAATACCACTATGTGTGTGAGAGGCCAGGACGATACCAGGTATCCAGTAGGTGCCTCATAGAAGTGGTTGTAAGGATCTTGTAGTTAGAGAAGGCAAGGCAGTTGAGACCCCTGAAGATTGGGCATGGTGAGTTACTTATCCCTAGGAAATACTTCGATACATTTGGATTTTGCCTGAGCATGCCAGGTAAAAACCTGAGCTTCTCATCTGTCTTAGGTGTTCACTTTGCTTGTTTGAATACAAAGGAAAAATATGAAATACGAACAATTTCCTGCCTTCACTTGTGTGACATTCATTCATTCAGCAAATAGTTAAGCTAGTACCTATTTTTCCCTAGTGCCTGAAAAGTTGAACAAAATAGCCTTTATGGCCCAGCCAGTGTGGCTCAGTGGTTGAGTATCTACCTATGAACTAGATGGTCACAGTTCGATTCCCAGTGTGTGGGGTGTGTGGGAGGTAGCTGACCAATGATTCTCATCACTGATGTTTCTGTCTCTCTTCCCCTCTGAAATCAATAAAAATATATTTTAAAATAGACCCTATGCACAGTTGAGTCTGTTTATTCAAAATAAAATCAGTCATCTCTATGCAGAGTGATACTTGCTATTAAATGAGCTAACGTATGTAAAGTGCTTGCACCTGGTCCAGCCATCATACGCCATCTTATAAGCCCTTAAGCCCCATACCAGTGTCTGGATGTCTGGAGGCAGAGAGGGCAGAGGAGGGATACAGAGGAGAGAGCCTGTAAGAATAGGTGATGCTTAATCTAAGTCTTAAGGAAGAACAGGGATTTGTTAGGTGGACACGTGTGAAGATAGGAGTGGGAGGGGAGCTAAGGGGGAAGTAGAGGAGGGTGCTCTGGGCAGCTGGATCAGCTAAAGCAAAGTGTTGCTTGAGGCACTGAGGGGACTGACTGCCTTTGCTTGTCTTGCTAGGAAGTTTGGTCTTTATCTTCAGGTGATTGAGAGCAGTAGGAGGGTGTTAAACTTAGGCTTTTACTCTGGAGTAAGGACAGGTAGGGGAGCCAGACTGGAAATGGTCTGGAGGCAGGTACAGTAGAATAACCTCAGACTCCAGCTGATGCCTTTGGGATGGAGAGGAGTGGAGGGGTAGATTGAGGAGCTATCTAGGAAGTGACTGAGTAGAGACAAGGAAGAAGGAAGAATGTGGAAGACTCCCAGTTTTCTGGCTTGGGAAATTGGATGGAGGATGCTTGGTGCCATTCACTGAGACAAGGAGTAATAGCAGATAAAGAAACAGGGGTGGAGGGAGGCCAGCCTTAATACAATGAAATGCACAGATCTTAAGTGTTTAGTTCAATGTGTTCGGACAGCTGTTATATAAATACCATTCAAAACAAGATAGCGAACATTTCCATCTCCCTAGAAAGTTCACTCATGCTCCTTTTCAGTCAACCATTCCCCCTCCCCACATATCACTATCTTCACTCACTCTAATTTAGCTTTACCTGTTCTAGAACTTCATATAAGTGGAATCACATGTATGCATTTAATGTCTATAAGGTTCATCTATATTGTTGCACATATTAATAGTGTGTTCATTGCTTTGCTGAGAACTTTGATATCGTTCATTCCATTGAATGAACATGTCAGAATTTCTCCATTCTGTTAACAGAGGTGTGAGTTGTTTCTAGTTTGAGGTGGGGGAAGGCTGCTATAAACATTCTTGTACAATTCTTTCTATGGAAATCTTTTTCATCCCCTTGGAAATACCGAGGAGGAGAATTTTAAGGTTATAAGGTAAATGTGTATTTGCCTTCATAACAGTTCTTCATGGTGGTTGTACCGTTTTATACTCCCACCAGCAGTGTATGACAGTTCTGGTGTTCCAACTTCTCACCAGCATTTGGTGTTGTCAATCTCCTTTATTTTTGCTATGCTAGTACATGCTGAGTAGGGTTATTTTGCATTTCCCTAATGACTAATGATATGTTGAACACCATTTCATGTGTTTATTGGCCTCACCGCTTTTTTGAAGTGTCTTCAAATCTTTTGCCTGTTTTTGTTTTTTTTATAGGTTGTTTATCTTTTTGTTGTTGATTCATAGGAGTTGTTTATATAAATAGTCTGGGTAGGAATCTTTTTTCATTATACATTTGTACAAATTTTTGGTTTTGATATCACTTGGTTCAACCCATTCTGAGACCCTACGCATTAGAGAGGCATTTTCAGATTCTTATCAGGAAATTATAAGATGAAAGGTTTTAGTTCTTACAGCAATATACTTCTGTTGTTGAAAGATGTGTGGAGCATTGCTGCTGACTCTTGGTCTAGGGGGGGATTGGAGCTGACTGGTGCCCACGTAGGCATAGGAGAGACTCTGTATGTTGAGAAATACGTTCATTTGTGGTGCCAGGAATCCTTCCCAGCTATTGAGCAAGTATTAGTCTTCCCAAGATAGTGTTCCTTTGCTTTACTTTTAAAAAAGATGGTAAATTCAAAACTTCAAATTTCACAGTAGAGAGAGTATTATAATGAACCCTCATGTCTCTCTCACCAGCCTCAGTGGTTCACAGCCATGCAGTGCTTCATCTGTATCTCTACCCTTAACCCTCCCCCAGCTTATTTTGAAGCACATTCCAGGTGTCCTATCATTTCCATCATCAATGTTTTGGTATGTATTTCTAAAAGATAAGGACTCTAAAAACACACACAACCAAATATCATTATTACATCTTAAAAGTTAATAATTCCTTAATACTACTTACTCTTTTACAGCTTGTGTGAATGGCCTTTGTTTGCATTCTGATCATCACTTAATGATGACAGAAGACAAACCTGCTCTCTTTCATCCTCCCTGGCTCCTTTGGGCCACATGTTCTCTGGGTACACTCCCATGTTCTCTCTGTCCACCTATCTGCTTCCGCTTCGCTTTTCCTCCTTAAAACCTTTCTGTCCAGTATAACATATATATAGAAAAGTGCACAAGGTATAAATTATAAGTTAATTCATTGTTATGAAGTGAGTTCCCATGTAACCACATCTAAATCAAGAAATAGACCTCTGTCAGATTCCTAAAGCCTCCAGTTTCCTGATGATTTAGGGTGAGTACTCACTGAGCAGAGGCCAGGGCTCACCCTACCTGATGTCGTGGAGCAGAAAGGGAAGGAGAAATTTGGATGTAGGTATTTGAGCCACCAGACGGGGGACCCTGGTCCGATCAGCCTCTTGGAGCTCTGGCCCAGACTGGGATTTGCAGAGGAGGGCCTCATTTCCGATAGTTTTATCCTATTGTCATATCAAATGTCCTATTTAGTTTCTGGTTGGAAGTTTCTGTCCCTCACAATTTATTCTTTCGGCGAAAGGGGTACTCTGCTCCTAAAAAAGTGTAAGGAATTTGATGACCGCTCCCTAGCTCTGCCCCCTTGGGGGAGAGAGAGCAGCTTTTCCTCTTTTTTCTGCCTCCTCCCATTAGTTGACGTCTCCGGGTGTGCCAGCTCACGGCCAGTCGGCAGATTCCATGGCTTTTCTGTGGCCTCTCTATTGGAATCTGATTGTTTGGTTTTGATCAGAAAAAGAAACATTTCTTTTGAATTTTCTCCCTGACCTATCTGAGCTAGGTTCAGGCGATCTCTTTTAACTCTACCACATGTGAATTACAGGAAATGTGTTCCTGTTGGGGAAATGGGTCATTTCCAAGATTTTTTTTTCTCCCCAGGAAAAGTGTAATTTATTAGTTTACTAAGAAAGATTCAAACAGGCAGCAAAGAAGTGCTTATGGAGACATTTCTTTTATGTGCCCCTAATCACAACCTTATCATAAACCTCAGGCCTGGTAGTTAATCCAAAGTTATTTAATTAAATTATTTCATTTTACATGTGAGGAAATAAAATATCTTACAACCCACTCCCACCACGAGCACCAAAAGAGAGAATATTGTGCTCAAGAATTATGCTCTGAATGAGCTTAATCCCCCCTTCCCCACATAATGATTTTTTTAAAATGACTGATCTCACTTTTTTTTTCTTCCAAATTCTTGTTGAAACCTCATCTTTGAATTTGGTGCATCCGTAGATTTGCTTGGAATAAAAGTGGAATTTCCATTCTTAACCAAACAAAATAGAGTTCAGAGATTCTACTTGAAAGATGAATTGGTCTCAGTGTCATTTTGTTTGTCACTTTCCTCCTGGACCAAATCCGTGCTTCACCACAGTGGCCAATGTGGGTGAATTCCACACCTGTGACAGAAGCTTCTAGAAACCTTTGGCTTGAAACACACACTGAGCCAAGTTCTTCTGAACCATCTTTTTTTGCTGCCCCCTGCTGGAAGCTGAAAAGAGACCATTGCAGAAAGCTCCTCTCTGCTCGTTCTTCTCTCCGCTAAGATGTGACCTCCCAAGATGGGGAAAGGTGAAGGCCAACCAAGTTCGGTTTTCTGTTGGGCGTCATCTACTCATCAGTCACCGGGTGGTGCCCTTACCTGGTTGCTGGGAGACCTCAGGTTCCATGCGTCCAAAACCAAACTCGTCTCCTCCCCCACCCCACCACCAGTTGTTCTTCTACTTTGTTCTCTCCTTCTTTCCTCTCTATCTACCTATTCTTTCATTTATTCTGCAAATTCAGGCTTTTCTCTGGTTCTCCCTTCCTGCCTTTTTAGATTCTGGTTAACTTTGACAGCAGTGTCATCCTGACTCATTTACCCAAGCGACAAACCTTGGCATTTCTCAACTCATTTCCCCCATCCTCTGAATCTGGTTAAGGTCCAGTGCAATTGGTTCAGTAGTCCCTTAACTTTTCCACTGAACTCCAGTTTCACCCCCCTCTACCCAGTTCCCAGGCCTGCCTTTCTGTACCATCAGTTGTTCATGTCACTGCCTTGTATGTAAACCTTCATTGTCAAACTCTTTGACATGGACTTCAAGGCCTCCCACCACCCAGCCTCACCCAGCTTTCTGTCATTGTCTCCTGCACTCATCTTGGCACTGCACTCGACCACATCGATCTGCTCCCAAGATGCTCAAACCAGCATCCACTGTCACACCTTTGAGCTTTTGTGCCTGCTGGTCCTCCATCAGGCATGGCCTTCCCTTCTCTGTCTGGTGGAGTTGTGCCCAGAAGTAAGCAGTATACATTGTCCATCAGATGCCACCTACTCTAAGACCCCTTCCCTCCACTGTGCAGCCGCTACTTGGCTCCACAGATCTGTCATGGCATCTGTCACCTGTGTTATAGTTAATTCTCTGCTTGTGTGTCTCCCCCTCCAGACTATGTCCTCAGTGTGCAGCCCAGATCTTCTGGGTCTGGCCTTATTTCCAATAGCTTGTTTCAATGATGACATGAGTTAGGGTCATATTTATCAGCCTGTATGGCTCCAGGCTCGCCATCATCCATTGTTCCGCAGCCCTCCTTAGCGGCCTCCCAAGCTTTATATCCTGAAGTACTGAAAACCTTGACATTCCCCCAGTACGCTGGGCTCTGTCCTGCCTCTCGCTCTGTCTTGAACTCCTTGCCCTGTTCTACTGGTAAAATTCAGTTCATTCTTCAAAAAAAAAACAAAAAACAGCTCAGATGCCTCTTCTTTTTGTTTACTCCAACTTGCAACAAGATTAACTAATAAAAATAGCTAATGTGTGTGTGGCAGGAACAGTACACCCCGGGCATCGTACTGAGCATAAGGTGCTTGCCTCAAAGTGCTCAACCACTGACAACTAATATTATTTTTATTTTAATAATGAATTGCATTATGTTCATTGCACTGTTGATATGTTTCTTCAAAATTATTCTTTTCTCTCATCATTTTTGTCCTTTATTGCAGCTCATGTATTTATCCATCTAGAGCAGGGGCTGGTTCTCTTCCGCAGGACTCTGCAGTAATGACTGGCTGCCTTTGTGGTCAGGGATTGTGCTTGAGAGTAGAGAACTCATGCAGGAGAAGAATAGGATTCTGCTTTAGGAGTGAGTGTTGGAGAATGAAAAGAACTGAGAAGTGTTCATCCTCCCCAGACCCCAGTTTGCTCCCCGCTTTTGTTATCCTACGTAATAAACGCACTCCTCCTGTTTCCCCCCACGGAAATGCTTGAAATGCAGGCTTAAACCTTTCCCCTTAATCAGCTGTGGGAGGATTTGTTTTATCTTTGATGAAAGGAGGCAGTTTCCTACAAATGCATTGGATGTTATTATCAGTAAGATGAGCAAAGCTTCTAGCACTTCACTTCCTCCAGACTGTCTAGCATAGGGGTTAAGGAGGCCTCAGGTAAGCAGAAGCTAAAAGAAGGTTCCAGTAAGAGTCTGAAGTTCCCCCATGCTTCATCTAGAAGGTAATAGACTCTCTCTGTAACCTGCAAAAGCCATCGACTTGGGCTCTGTATTGGACTGGGTTCTCCAGAGAAACGGATCCAATAGATGTGTGTGTATGTGTGTAAATATGTGTAAATGAAGAGATTTATAATAGGATTTGGTTCATGCAGTTATGGAGGCTGAGAAGTTCCAAGATCAGCAGTTATCAAGCTGATCCAGGAGAACCAATGGTATAAGTTCCAATCCAAGTCTGAGTCCAAAGCAGAAGACCGACGGCCTAGCTCAGTGGTTGGCAAACTCATTAGTCAACAGAGCCAAATATCAACAGTACGATTGAAATTTCTTTTGAGAGCTGAAAACCGACTTTGTGCATGGGCCACAAAGTTTCAATCGCACTGTATGTGTGCGCCCACACGTGGTGTTTTGTGGAAGAGCCACACTCAAGGGGCCAAAGAGCCGCATGTGGCTCGCAAGCTGCAGTTTGCCGACCACTGGCCTAGCTCAAAGACAGGAAGGGAGAGTGAATGCTCCCTTACTCAGCCTGTGTTCTGTTCAGGCTTCCACAGATTTCGGGAGGCTTACCAGCACGGGGTGGGGTGGAGGGCCAATTCGCTTTACTCAAGCTAGTGATGCGCATGTCAATCTCATCCAGAAACCCCCTCAGAGACACACCCAGAATAATGTTGGACACATATCTGGCACCCTGCGGTCCAGTCTAGTTGACATAAAATTAACCAGCACAGTTGCTTGCATGTGCTTTCTACCCCACCCCCCCCCCCCCCGTCTCTGTCACAGTCTGTCGTCTGATGATGTGGTTCAGTGTCCTGGCCTGTGAGTGTTTGGCAGCTGAGCTGCAAGACTGCAATTTGATACTGGAATTCTCCATTTCGTCCCAGGTTCTTCCGTTTACAGCTGGCGTCACGACTTCTTGTTCTGTATTAGAACCACAGCCCTCAACTTATTTATTTAGCCAAAGTGCACATAGTGTATGAAATTCTATGCATGACATACTTCTATGGGCATGCCCAAATTTTGGCACTTCCTCCCCCTTATTCCCAACCCATGTTTCCCAAGAAATAAAGCAAGTGAGCACCACAGATGCCTTGTGACATGTTCATAAAAGCATTTTACAAGCTTGAGAGGAACGGTTAAGTGTTCATCAGAAATGCGGCATACCCTGATCAGGGATGGGTAAGGCATGCAATTCCCACGTAGCTAGTGTACTTCAGCTTGCTCCACCCAAGGGAGCTTACCAAAAACAGGTGCATGTGCTGCTATGAGTTATATTTGAAAAATAAGTGATTTTCAAACTTTCCTTTAAGTGATATTAGTAACAGATTACTTGCTGTTTATCTCCTCATGGAGGTCATCACACTAGACCACTCTTTAACATTGGATCTGCAGGATCCTGAGAGGTGCATGCTCTTCCGGTTCATGGTGGTTGCAGACGTGGCCCCAGAAGTTAGAGCTGTGAAGATCACCGTGCTTAAAATCAAAGCACATAGCTCCAAAAGCATGGGTGAGCTTCAACTTTGCTCTGAAGGAAAGGTGACGGGCGTAGGACTCCTCGTTCATCCTGGCCCTTCCTATTCCAGAATGTTCCTTTAGGCCTCTTAACTCTCCCCAGATTATAAAAACGGGACTGTGAAAGCTTGCCCCTGAATCTGCCAAATCACACAATTAAGTCGAGGGGCTCTCCCTGTTCGCAATGTGGGGCAGAACCAGTGCCTGGCTGAGGGACCTTCCCTTTCATTTCTCTAGCCTGTGTTCTCTGATCCTGTGTTAGAGAATCGGAGTTAGGGAGTGATTCAGGGGCTAAAGAATTCCAGCAGGGACCTAGAGTAGGGCTTCTCAACATGGCACTGTTGGCATTTTGAGCAGGGAGTGGGGGTGAGGTGGAGGTTCTGTCCTGTGCATTGTAGAATCCCTGCTCTCAGCTACTACTCTCTAACTACTACATGCCAGGAACACCTGCTCTTCCCAGTTGTGACAACCAAAAATGTCTTCAGACATAGCCAGACGTCCCCTGGGAAACAAAATCACCCCCAGTTGAGAACGGTTGTCTTGAAGCAAGCACTCAGCGCCGGGCGCTGTCCCTTCCTTCCTGACCAGCTGGCCTTCCCAGAGGCACGCTGCCTTTGACACTGGGCAACAGGTTGACAGCGCTTCACAGAACAACGGAAAGGTGAGGCGCTGGTTCCCAGAGACACATGGGGGTAGAATTGGCAGGACTTAGCAGGAAATTGTTCATGGAATACAAAGGAGTAGAGGAAATAAAAGACAATGACACGACTTTACCTGTTTAACACTTTCTCCTTTCCTTTTCACTCCTCCACATCATTAATAGAACTGAGTGTTTGAAAAGATGAGTCTTTTCTTAATGGGTAGAGCTAGGGAGTTAAGTATTCCACTGAAACCTGCACACACCAGTTATTCAGCATAGATGGAAGTGAACAGGGACAGGAACTTGGCCAAAATGCCTTGACTGGAGTCTGGCCACGGTGCCTCAGTGATTGAGTGTCGACCTATGAACCAGGAGGTCACGGTTGGATTTCCGGTCAGGGCACATGCTCAGGTTGCAGGCTCGATTCCCGATTGTGCCGGAGGCAGCCTATCAATGATTCTCTCTCTTCATTCATGTCTCTATCTCGCTCCCCTCTCCCTTCCTCTCTGAAATCAATTTAAAAAATATATATTTTAAAATGCCTTGATGGGAAGGTCCTGTTTGTAGCTTAGGGACATTTCGGGTGCCTTGGAGACCTCCCTATGCCTTGTACTCTATGTAGGCTTGAAGCCCAATTGGATCAGAACACAGATGTGTCAGGCAGCCAGTTGGAACTTAAAGTCGCCTGCCCTGAGCTTCCTGATCAAAGAGCATGAGCTGGTGCCTGGTGAGTCAGAAGTTGGGACGCTTTTGGGTCAGTGTTGGGAGCCGCAGGCACAGCCGCCAGTGTGGGTTCTGGCTTGGCCTCCTCAAGGCGCCTGGCCTTTGATGTAAGACCGTGTGTGTCATGCCTGTCTGCCTTTTAAAGAGAAACAGATTTGTGGTGGGAAGTTAACAAAGAATGAAATAAAAAAAAGAGATGCGAGGAAAGGAACAGTTTGGTGAATGGGGTTCACCCAAGTCTCACGTTGCCCTGTGAGAAGGGCCAGACTTGATACAGGCCTGCGAAGTGGGGTGGTGTGCCCCATGTCCTGCCTTGCTTCTGGAAAGCCCTGTGAAGAGTCGAGGATGGGGGCTTCTGTGTGCTCTGCACCTTTCACTCGTGCAGTGACTTGTGAAATCCAAGGAAAGCATCTTTTCCTCTTTGTCCTTCTGGGTATTTCCTTTTTCTGCTCATTTACTCCTTCTACACAGGGCTCATTTACTCCTACAAACACGTGCTGGACTGCGAGCCCGACACAGGGCTTGTGTGATGCTGGGGTGACCGTGGTTTCTGCTCCGACCCCATCATGAATACCACAATTCTCTCTGTCCCCGCTGACTCCGGGGTGCTTTAGTAACATGGCACAGGCTGCTGGTGGCCAATGGGGGGATGCACAGGAAGCCCCACAAGCCCAGCCCACAGCATACCTCATGTCCTCCACTGCGCCCCACAAAATGGTCCTGGTTCCTATAGCTCCGGGGTCTTCACTGACAAAACAGAATCTTCAGCAGGACCTTCCCTTACATTTGAGCTGTTCTGTATATCCTTTGCCAGTTAATGGACTGCTGAGACATTGGTCCCAGCTCCCCAGGTAAGCTGTCTGTCCTCCTCTCACTAATCACAAACTTGGTATTAGCCAGAGGCCAAACTGCACTTCTCCCTGGCTTTGAGTAACAGCCAATTAGTGTCTCATGGCTACATATATGCATGCGTGTTTTGTTAAACTTTCCCTTCTACAAAGGAAACCCGACCACGAACACAATGGAAGGCACTGGAAAGAATTCCCTGGAGA
Organism: Corynorhinus townsendii; assembly: GCA_026230045.1. Lineage (NCBI taxonomy): Eukaryota > Metazoa > Chordata > Mammalia > Chiroptera > Vespertilionidae > Corynorhinus > Corynorhinus townsendii. The sequence continues at coordinate 34,422,494 of JAPDVU010000009.1, forward strand.
AGCCCGGGAACTTGCTGATAGGCGGGCATCAGTTTTCTTTCCCGTGAAATGTTTCCACTCAAACGTTCCGACTCCAGCCGGAGCCTGGCACCAGCAGAGGGTTTGCAGCAGCGAAGTTTCTGAATGCTGGCCTTGCCTTGACCCATGTTCAGACCATTTGTTTCACTAAGAGTATGTATTTCGAGATAGCAAACTCGATTAGTTCACATCCAGCACTTTAATTGCTGATTCAGTTACAAAGTCTTCACGTGATGGGGCCTGTCCTGAGGTAGGGCTACCTCCGAGGCTGCCAGGACTTTTCCTAAAAGAAGAGGCTGTCCCCTTTCTTTTTCTTTAATTATAAAAGCAGAACTATATGCACATGGTGAAAACATTGTAAGCTGTCCTAAAGGAAGTAACAGAGGTGTAATTCAGTAACCACACATGCTCTTGGAGTATGAATATATGTAACATTTCCTCTATGCATTGGTAATCATACATGTATGTGTGGGTAATTTATGTCTTATTTATTAAAAACTGACTTGTAAATTCTATACTTGACTATCTTTTCCTTTCAGAACACACAGGGCAGCGTTGTATTCCATTGAATGGATAATAACATAATTTCCTTACCCAGTTCTCTATGGTTACTCATCCATTCCCTGGTCTTCTGCTCTTTTAAATATCGCTGTGACAAACACTCCTGCTCATATATTTTTGCACGTGCATGCACATATGTACGGTAAACTTCCAGATTGGAATTGCTAGGCTAAAGGGTCGGTGCATTTGCACTTTGATAGATATTGCCAAGGTCCTTCCTGTAGGGGACAGGGCTGGGGTTGCTTCATGGAAAATGTCAAACTGCAGCTGCTGACAGCCAGCCTCAAATGCTGCTTGTTTCCTCTTTCCAGACACTGTTGCTGCTCCCTAATGCAGAGCCTATAAGCAGGTGATTACGGAGCGTGGGACAGCCCTGACAAGGAGCAGGAACGACAGCTGGCAAGACAGATGACCCCTGGGGTCCTCGGTCTCTCATCTGTTCAGTCCTTGTGGGCAAGGTGATTTGTGTAGTCTCACTTGTGACTTTGCCCGGGTACAGCTGTAGTTGGGAGATTTGGAGGCCTGGCTTCTGCGAGAGGCTTCAGCGGAGGCCACATGCCAGAACCAGACTTTCAGTTTCTAGATCATTAACAGAGTGGGAAGGCTCCAGGGCAAATGGCCCTTCCCTGGGCAGGAGACATTTTCAGATTTCATAGCAAGTTTACTTAACTGTGCATCATCCTCTTGGCTCCTTTAATGCCAAATACATTCCTAATTAGAAGGGCCTCAGAGTGAGGCATGGGTAATTATGGTTTCCATTACAATTAGCTTGGAAATGGCCCCCGGGTGCAAGTCTGGTAAAAAAACAAAAAACCTTCTGAAATGTTGGACCAGAGAATTGTCTGGAGAGGGAAGAAATGCAAGATTCGATCTTCCAAAGTCTCACACTCAGGTTTGTCTAGCCGATGTTTGTCAGGGAAAACAGCCTGGTCATATGGCAGAACCCGAGTGGGTCCTCTGTTTTATCTCCTTCATATCCGCCCTTCCACCACCTGATACCTTACAGGTTGACGTCTTCGTCCCACCTTGCGTGGGGACCACGAATGCAGATCCACCTAATGTAGCACTCCCCAGCATTTTTGTACACTCAAGAACCAATGCGAAGAAGAACCATGGTTTAGATTTCCTGAGAAGGAAATGGATTAAGATTTATTTTCTCTATTCCCAACCTTTTATTTTGGGAAATTTCAAACCTGCAGAAAAGTTAAAAAGTAGTTCAGTGAATGCTCATCATATACCCCCTCACCTAAATTTACCAATCGTAAATATTTTGCTACATTAAGTTCCTTAAGTGATGCTGCTGCTGGTCTGGGAGCTTATTTTTCAGAACCTCTGACATAAATCTATACATATGTATGGATAGTGGGTTTACTTTTTTTCCTGAACTATTTAAAAATAGGTTGTATACATCATGATATTTCACTGCCTAAACATATCACTGTGTCTCCTAAGAACAAGGATGTTCTCTTCGTAATAATAATAATAATATCAATATAATACCCAAGAAATTTAACATTGACAATGAAGGGTGTAGGTCAATTGTCTTGTAGAATTTCCCAGTCTGAATTTGTGGAATTGTTACCTCATGATTAGATTCAAGTCAAATATTTTGTCAGGAATACTACCAAGGAGATATATATATATATATATATGTCCTATTGTGCTTTACCAGGAGGCACATAATAGTTTTGTTCCATTATCAGTGTCTAGTCTATTTGGGCTGTGATAACAAAATACCAGACTGGATGGCTTAAGAAACAAACATTTGTTTCTCACAGTTCTGAAGGCTGGGAAGTTCTAGATCAAAGCACCAGCAGATTCAGTGTCTGGAGAGAGCAGGCTTCCTGATTCATAAATGACTTCCTCTTGCCATGTCGTCACGTGGCCATAGGAGGCAAGGACACTTGCTGGGGTCTGTTGTATAAAGGCATAATCCCACTCACGAGGACTCCACTCTGGTGACATAATCACGTCTCAAAGGTCCTATCTCGTGATATTATCACACAAGGATTAGGATTCAACATAGGAATTTAGGGAGGGGCACAGACATTCAGGTAAATCTGGTGAAGGTAATATCTCCCAGATCTCATCCTTACAAAGGCGTTTTAAGTTTGTAATTAACAAGCAATATGTGGTGTGGTACTTTAGGACTGACCATAGGAATATTCTGTTCCCCATAACTTGTCACCCAGTGGCTTTACCATCCTTTGATACGTTCATGATCCTTACCTGAATCTATTTTTATATTGGTCATTGCAGAATGTTGATCTTTAAATTGCCACTCCTTCTACATTAGCTTGTGTTCTTTTACAGAGACCCTTGTGTCCCCCTGCTTTTCAGTATCCTTCAGACTCATGGATTTAAAAAAATTTTTGATTGCTATAGTGCACTAAATTCATTTTTTTTTTTTCAGAGCTCCAATTATTCAAAACTCAGTAAATCAGAATCTTTCAAGATGGCTCTCTCAAGTCCTTTGAACATGTCCCCAACATTCTTTGAGTACGTCTTTGCTTTTTTTTAAAAAAATAAATCTTTATTGTTCAGATTATTACAGGTGTTCCTCTTTTTTTTTCCCCATAGCTCCCCTCCACCTGATTCCCCACCCCACCCCATGTCCTTACCCCCCGCCACTGTCTTCATCCATAGGAGTAAGATTTTTGTCCAATCTCTTCCCGCACCCCTCACACCTGCTTCCCCTGAGAATCGTCAGTCCACTCCCTTTCTATGTCCCTGATTCTATTATATTCACCAGTCCATTCTGTTCTTCAGATTTTTTATTCACTTGATTTTTAGATTCACTTGTTGGTAGGTATGTATTTGATGTCATTTTGTTGTTCATAATTTTTATCTTTACCTTTTTCTTCTTCTTCCTCTTCTTAAAGAATACCCTTCAGCATTTCATGTAATCCTGGTTTGGTGGTGATGAACTCCTTTAGCTTTTTCTTGTCTGTGAAGCTCTTTATCTGACCTTCAACTCTGAATGATAGCTTTGCTGGGTAGAGTAATCTTGGTTGTAGGTTCTTGCTGTTCATCACATTGAATATTTCTTGCCACTCCCTTCTGGCCTGCATAGTTTCTGTTGAGAAATCAGCTGACAGTCGTATGGGTACTCCCTTGTAGGTAATTAACTGTTTTTCTCTTGCTGCTTTTAATATTCTCTCTTTGTCTTTTGCCCTTGGCATTTTAATTATGATGTGTCTTGGTGTGGTCCTCTTTGGATTCCTCTTGTATGGGGTTCTGTGCGCTTCCTGAACTTGTAAGTCTATTTTTTTCACCAGGTAGGGAAAGTTTTCTGTCATTATTTCTTCTAATAGGTTTTCAATATTTTGCTCTTTCCCTTTTTCTGGCACCCCAAAAATTCGGGTGTTGGTTCGCTTAAAGTTGTCCCAGAGGCTCCTTACACTATCTTCATATTTTTGGATTCTTTTTTCTTTTTGTTTTTCTGGTTGGATGTTTTTTGTTTCCACATATTTCAGATCTTTGGTTTGATTCTTGGGGTACGTTGATCTACAGTTGAGTTTCTGTATATTCTTTATTTCAGACAGTGTATGCTTCATTTCTGACTGATCCTTTTCCATTTTTTTGGCATTCTCATTAATATCCTTAAAGGTCTCATCAAGTTTCTCAGCGGTTTTTAGAAGATTCTTGAGTAACCTTATAAATGTGGTTCTGAACTCTATGTCATCCAGTAGTTTGCTTTCCTCCATTTCTTTCATTCATGACATGTTTCTTTGTCTCCACATTTTGGCTGCTTCCCTGTGTTGATGGAGTAGCTTTGTGTGGTAGGTGATCTATAGGGGGCAGTAGCTAAGCCTCCTCAATCACATGAGGTGGATGCTCTTGGTACACCCCTTTGTGGGCTGAGTGCAAAGTCTTGGTGTAGTTAAGCCTTAATTGCTGTTGGTACACTGGGAGGAATTGACCTCCAGGCCAATTAGCTGTGAGCACTCCCTGTGTCTATAATGGAAGAACTGCTGCGCTGAAGACACGCTTATGGGGCAGGACTTGTTTCAGTGGGGCTTTGGTGCTCACTGAGTCTGCCTCTTGAATGTGTCACTTATGGATGTGAGGAGTTGAAATCTGGTGTCTCACACTGACCACTAGGTACACTGGCTTCTGGATCTCCAATGGGGTGCACGTCAGCTACTGTCTGAGGCCACCCAGCAGGAGCTACAGTGAGAGCTATAGTTTTCTCCTTTTTTCTTGGGGTTTGGAGGTTTTGGAGCTGTCTGACCCAGGCTGCAAGTTTGCTAGGTTAAGCTGCGATAGGGCAGGCCTTTCTTATGCTAAATATGCTGCTTGGAGCTTGGATGGGTTTGTAGGTTGTGCAGGGCGGGGTCTCAGGGTGTCACTAGGCTAGGGCGTGGCAAACAGCAATGGCTGCTAGTTAGCCGGCTCTGCGTCCCCGACGGCATCCCCGAGTCCCGTGCCCCAGTGCAGTAAACAATTATTCCTGCGCGCAGCTCTGCAAGCAAGCCACCCTCACTGGCAGACAGTCCAGCTTCTCCCCGTAGGAGTTTGGGTCCCCCGTGTCTCCCCAGAGACTAGATTTCAGAGTAATCGGGGGCTTGTCTCCCTTCGGGTTGAAAAAAAGCAATGCCTGCCGCCAGCCTGGATCACGCGCCTCCGTACCTCAGCTTTTCAGCACTTGTGCACGTCTCAAAACTCTTTTCTCTTTCCTTCTAGTTGTAGAACTTCCACTCAGCCAGCTTTCCCGTGGTTCTGGGTGATAGACGTTTTGTCTTTTAGTTGTAGTTTTGAAATTGTTGTGCGAGGCAGCAGTTTAGGTGTTTACCTATGCCGCCATCTTGAATTCCCGTCTTTGCTTTTTTGACACTCTAACATGTTCAGGCTCAACATGTCCTTTCCCTACCCTGGTCTTGAAACCAGCTATTTCTCTACGAATCCCTGCTTCCTTTTGGTAGAGAAATCAAATTTAGAAACCAAGATCTAGGCATAAAGTGTGTTTATTGTTAAGGGCATCACTACTTCCAAACACTCAGTGGAAAGAACTAAGAATTTTAAATATTTTCTAAAACCTTGATCTCACAGAGGTATGTTCGATTCACATCACAGGGCACTTCCTTACTTTGCCGGTTGCATATTTGTATCCCTCTTTGTCCCACAGTGAGAACTTTGTTTACAGATCTACAACACTGATATCATGACCAACAATAAACCTATTAAGTCAAGTTCAAGATTTCTTTTTGGTTCCCTTTGTCCTTTGACTGCATGTAGATAAGGGTGAACACCCAGAGAACTGTATCCAAGTCATTTGAATGACTTCACTTTTTGGTGCAGATAATGTAATAATTATCATATATAGTTAGGTTCACATTCAACTCCAGGATTTGCTTTTTCCCTAATGCCTTTTGTGTGGTTTTATTAGTTTAATATGGAAAATATTTAGCCCTGGCCAGTTTTCTCAGTGGTTAGAGTATCAGCTTGCAGATCGAAGGGTCTTGGGTTCGATTCCCAGCCCTGGTAGGGGCGCTTGCAGGAGGCAACCAGTCGATGTGTCTCCCTCACATTGATGTTTCTCTTTTTCTCTCTCTCCCCCCCTCCTCCCTCCCTTCCACTCTGTCTGAAAAATCAATGGAAAAAATATCCTTGGGTGAGGATTAAAAAGAAAATATTTGCATGGTCCAAAAGTCAAAACTGTATAAAACAAGCCAAGAGAAGTCTCATTTCTACTAGAAGTAACCCTTTTCATTGCTTTCTGATTTGTCCTTTCTCTCTTCCTTATTGTGAAAGGCCTCTTCTTTATGCATCTACAGGAATGGCCTGACCTGTTGGTTCTCAGGGTCAGCCACCTTAGAAACAGTGAAATGTGGCATTATGTTCCCTTGCTCTGTTAATTTGCTTCGTTTTTGTCTACGACAAATGGCAAAGCACCCTTGGGAGAGTAATTAACCAGTGACTGGGAGGACCTGAGGTGCAGGCCTTTCAAATAGAATGAAGATGTCTGAGCTTGGTGTTGATGGCCATTGAATCGCTTTAGACAGGAATGGAGCTGACTCCGTATCCCCCGAGCAGATCCGGGGTCTGTGAAACAGACTTTGACTAAGCAGATAAGTTGCTTCTCTGGCGGGCCTGCGAGTGCAGCTGTTGTTTGTACTGGAGTAATTTGGGCTTTCCTTCCCTTTTCATGCAATATTATCTAGTTTCCATCCCCTCCTGCATAAGAATTGCAGGGAACAAACTTTTTCTTTGGAATAAACATCTTGGGGAAGTTAACTTTTCACATTAGTTGTTGTTGTTCTTTACTTGACATGAAGGAGTTTTTATAAACAATTAAAACTAGGAGAAAATCCAAACCAAAAATTCCCCTAAACTCCAAATGACCTCCGTAGGAATCTCTTCCAGTATTTCTGGTCTTGACTCCTGTGGTGAACTTAGGGAGTGACTTTTTATCCCACTTCCAAATGACAACCTGTGAGTTATTGGTGACTATGGATAAACACATCTAATACATTTCATTAAACATGGTTTTGGGGTCAGACTGAGAAGAGTTAACCTTCAAACTATAGCTGGACAGGAAACTGGCTCTGAAGGTATTTCCTGGAATGACTGGGTCCTTTTCTTGGCTGGTGAAGGTTCTCAGTAAAGAAACTCTCCCAGACAGTGGAGGTGGGGTGGCCTTTGAAACAGATCCTTCCAATATAAAATTGTTTCGTCAGTTCTTCCTCGGAAGATGATGTCCATTTTGATCAGGTCACGTGCTCAGAGTAGAGAAAATAAACTCTGAAAACGGATCACTGATAAATAAGGGATAGAGAGGGAAGTGTGAGGTTTTCCCTGATATTTTCCATGCCTGTCATGCCACTCACGGTGGTTTTGTCAGGTCAGAATGCCAGTTGTATTACCATTTACTTAATATTTTTCTTTACGTGTACTCAATTTTAGAGTTTAGATTTATACCATTAAAAAGGGAGCTGAGCAGGTGTCTGAGAAATGTTAATCATTCATTGACATCAAACTAAGACTTTTCCCCTAAAGGAATTGGAAGGACGGAAAGAAAACTGAAAAAGGAATAACATTTGGTCACTATTTGATTCAAGGTTATTTAGTGGGGAATACTTGTACCACCTAAAACAATATCTCTATCAGGTATAAATAAGGAATTCCACTTAGAGAAACATTGCACAGTGACATTTTTAAGAAATATTTTTTTTTTATTGATTTCAGAGAGAAAGGGAAAGAGAGAGAGAGAGAGAGAGAGAGAGAGAGAGAGAGAGAGAGAGAGAGAGAGAAACATCAGTGATGAGAGAGAATCGTTGATGGGTTGCCTCCTGCACGCCCCACACTGGAGCCCGCAACCCAGGCATGTTCCCTGACTGGGAATCGAACCGCAACCTCCTGGTTCATAAGTCAATACTCAACCACTGAGCCATGCCGGCTGGGCCCAATGCCATGTTTGGACTGCCCTGGTGATATTCAGGAAGGTGGTAATCATTGGTACAGAGAGGTTTTATGTTCAACTTTTTAGAATGTCCTTTAATCTCGTTTGGCATATGTTTTTAAAACTTATTTCAGATCAAGACACTGAGGTTTCTATGGAAACAGAATACGTGCATCATACCCTAATCCACATTCAAAAGAGGATTTAGGTTGACTTATAAGGAAGTATAAAATGCAGCAGGATAAAATAAATTAAAGGGGAGTCAAAATAAGATGAACAAGGAAATAAAATGTATAGGAAAATAAGGAAAGGGAGGACAAAATAAAATTACCATGAGGCTAAAAATGTGTCTCATGGTGACCTCTGTATCTTATGTCTGCTATCTGGGGACATAACCTTTGCATGAGCTTCCTAGCGGCCAGTGGGGAAGGGGAACTGTCTATTCCATGGCTCCCAAGGTCTGTAAGATAAAGTAAAACCCACCACTTAAGAAAAGCATGAACATTTCTTCCAGGAACCCTCAGAGAGAAGAATGTATATTTGTTGAGAGATGCCTTCAACAATATCTTATTGTAAGTGTATAATTTTTAAAGATAGTCACTGGTAGACTCTAATGGCATTTCACCAACGAGAAGTTTAGTAAAACTGCTTCTGGGAGTGGTCCGTATGAAGTTTAGGGCCCTGCTACTCTGCCTTAAAGTAGGCACATGTTTCAGATGACCTAGAAATGTATTCTTTGAGCATTTCTCCCTGAATGTGGTTTCTCTCACTCAGGAGAATGGCGGTGAGTTGAATATTGTACGTCCTGGATTTGCCTGGGCCATGGGTGAACTGGGGGTAGGTGGGCACCCACGTGTGAATGCCAAGGTGCTCAGTAAGAACAGGCTGCGGGGAGGCGGGGGGAGAACAGAACTCCTCTCAGAAACTCGTTTGAATCTGCTCCGGTAGATAGATAGATGGGGAGTGGCGAGTGACTGAGTTCCTAAGTCCCCCTCAGCGTGGCGTGGTTTGAGACTGAACAGAGTTTAATATGTGTAAAACCAGTCAGTCACCTTGGCCAAGAAAGGAAACCCTCAGCAAATCCCTCACAGACCACCTAGCTTTGATCCTGGTTCCTGGTGAACTCTGTGACGGTAACTAAAGGAAGCAGCTCGTCACATGGGGTTGTTCCTTAATCTACAAATCCGCTGGAAGCTGGGAAGTGGAAGTGTCTACCAAAAATAACAACTTTAGCTTTAGAATAGTTGGTGTTTAGTCCTTCAGTCAGTTGTCCATTCAAAAGGTAAACTTGCATCATAGATGGTGAAAACAAGGCCTGTTGGTACGTTTTGTTGCAGAGAGGCACGTGCCCAGCTCATCCAGAAGTGGCATCCATTATGGGATGATGGGCAACAAAGAAGAGAGGCCAGAATGGAAACCTGTTCTAATCTGATTGAAACTGCTGCCTCAGGAAAGCGTTTCGCACTGTGGCTGTCACACTGGTACAGTCCGGGATCCCAATGAGCCTCTGTAGTCCAGAGTTGAGTTCATGCCCTTGGCCTATGTCCTTGTCCCAGCTGAGGAACCACAAAGGTCCATCAAAGCCACAGATCTTCTGATGTTTCTGGTTGATTTCTCCACAGAGTGGTTAAAAAGTATAACGGGTATGCCCTGGCCGGTTTGGCTTAGTGTATAGAGTGCTGGCCTGTGGATTGAAGGGTCCCGTGTTTCATTCCAGTCAAAGGCATATACCTCGGTTGCAGGCTCCATCCCCGGCCCTGGTTGGGGCGCTACAGGAGGCAATGTCTCTCTCATATCGATATTTCTTTCTATCTCACTCCCTTCTACTGTCTCTAAAAAAATTATCTATATATATAAAAGCCTAAGTGACCGTTATGACTGAACAACCTGAACGACCGGTTGGCCAGTTGCTATGATGTGCACTGACCACCAGGGGGCAGACTGTCAGCGCAGGAGCTGCCCCCTGGTGGTCAGTGCACTCCCACAACAGCCAACCTTCCACAGCCAGCCAACCTCCCCAAGTCCCTCTCCCCAGCCCGCAAACCTCCCACGGTCCCTCCCCCTGTCTGGCAGCCAGCAGGCCCCGGTCGGCCCGGCCTGATCGGGACTGGGCGAGATGGTCCTGATAGGCCCTGATCACCGGCCAGGCCTAGGAACCCCACCTGTGTACGAATTTCATGCACTGGGCCTCTAGTAAATAAAATAATAATCAATGAAAAAAATATCCTCACCTGATATTTTTTGTTTTTTACCAAAAAACAAACAAATAAAAAAAGTATAACTGATGTGAGGTGGCCTACCCCTCATGTGAAATATTGGCCTGAGAAACCCCGACTGATCAGTACTCTCTATTGCCTCTTTTGCCAGCATTGGGTCAGTCTCACTTTACTGTGGATGATATAGACTAATTTGCTAGACTCTATCATGGTCCAGGTCAGTGGTCGGCAAACTGTGGCTCGCGAGCCACATGCGGCTCTTTGGCCCCTTGAGTGTGGCTCTTCCACAAAATACCATGTGCGGGCGCACACATACAGCGCGATTGAAACTTCGTGGCCCATGCGCAGCAGTCGGTTTTCGGCTCTCAAAAGAAATTTCAGTCGTTGTACTGTTGATATTTGGCTCTGTTGACTAATGAGTTTGCCGACCACTGGTCCAGGTGAACTTGGCCATCTAGATTCAGGGCAGGGTCAGGCATGGAAAGTGGACTTTCTAGTGAAAGACAAATACTTAGCACGACCAATGGAGCCATATTTTAAGACCTAATAGATTCTCGCCCAGTGACTTAAGATTCTCCTGGGAGAGCATGCCCATTCAGAATCCCAGTGTTAGGGACCTCAGTGAGCAAACTTTCCTGAGGGTTTAATGCTTACATGGTGCTCTCAAAAGCCTTACTTTACACTGCCATCTCTTCTTATGTAAGGTTTTAGGCCTTTTCTTTCTTTGGCCATCCTGGAAAAGAATTTTGGCAGATAGAGGCTGGATTGGGCCCCCCCTTATCTTCGTCTTCCCTAGGGACTGCTATTGAGTTGCCTGTCTCATATGACAGGAATGGTTTTCTGCTGGTTTTGATTGAGTTCTCTGGCACACTGGCTAGGGTTTGTTATAGCACTTACATTCCCCCTGCCAAGGTACACAGTCTTTAGACCTAAAGGCTTGTTTTATGATTTCCCCCCCTCGCTAAACTTAATTTATTCTACATATCCCATGGCAGAGCTAAACGTTTGTGGGTATTTGGCTGCCAGAACTGCTGGTGGATCAGATGGGCCATGTCTGTACTTGTTGGAGAATGGGAGGATTGCTTCCTTCTGGGGCATGTTTTCAGAGAGCCGATTAGCACAACAAGCGTATTCATGCATAGAACTTAGGGGAGAGATTGATTCTAGGGTAGCAGTCCAGTTTTATTAGCCTTAGAGAAAATACTTTGGGTTGGGTAGGAAGTGGCCCCTTCCCTCTGCTTCCCTGGATCTCCTTATGACGCTTTGGGACCCAGGAAATTCAAGGGCTGAGAAAAGCAGGGGGGACTGTGAAGGCTCTCAGCCCCTCATGTTATTATATGTCAGGATAGGAAAATGGTATAACTTGTAAAACTCCACTCAGGTGAGCAGATGAGATCATTTAAAATCCCTTTGACTGAAAAATATCTCAGCACCAGGATTCCCTCTTCCCAGGACCTGCTCCAATTAGGACTTTCAAGTGTTTGAAAAGCCGTAGAAGAGTGAGGCATGGTGGGAAATGAGAAGCAGAAACAGCTATTCTAGATTCATGCATTTATTTGTTGGATGCCGACTTTGCGCCAGGCACTGTGCTGGAAGCCTGTGGGCTACACCGGTGAGCAGAGTGTCAGCCCTGGCCTCACGGGGCTCTGCAGGCTAGTGGGGAGACAGGCGTTACTCAACATGTCACACACATATATAATGAAGGTCACCACCAGGGCTAGGAAAGAGAGAACCAGGGCTTGGACATACTAGTATAATGGGGCCTGTTCTAGACTTGGGGTGGGCAGACACGGCTTCCCTGAGGCAGTGATATTTCATCTGAGATCTGCTGAATGAGTAAGAAAGAACCGGGGAGGGAGAGGGCAGTATGGGTAGAGGGCCGCTATGTGCTAGAGCCTATATGACTCACATGTCAAGGGACATTAGAATTACCCGGGAGCCTTAACATTTCCATTTTGGCCTCTTACCCCAGAGTCAGGACCAGAGGGTCAGAGGTGGTACCCAGAAATCTGTCACCCCAGTGGCTTCTGGCGCAGGTCTTCCTGGGAATACTGCATTGCTGGCAAAGCTCTTTCCTTACAAGTTGCCATTTTTTGCTGGAGAGAACTCCAGGCCCCCTTCACCAGGGTGGACGCAGTTAGGGTTGGCATAGTGTAACCCAAACTGCTCACGGGGACCTTGCCAACATCCTGGTCGCGGTGAGTTTTGTTTCCCTGATGGAGACAACACTGGCTGTGGCCCAGCCAGGTTCTCACTCAGGGGGAGAGTCACCTCGATGCCCCTCGGTGGCAGGAGACCTGAGACGGAGCCAGCAGGGCTTCCTCCCGGGCGCAGAGCTTTCTGGAGGCCGTGGGGCACGCCCAGCATGCAGGAGTGAGCTGGGTCCCACCCGGTTCTCACCCCCTTTTCTCAGTACTGCCTCCTTTGGCACAGGACCTAAAGGATTTAAGGTGGCAGGACTGGTACCGGGATTGGAGCCACTGATGAAGCTACATCATGTGTTTTCCACTCTCCATTTCAAGTCTCTGGGGAAAGTTGTGACATGCACGCCTTTAAGCCTCTGGAACACTCGCTAATCTCCTTTGCAACAGAGAAAGCAGGCCTCAGAACCTCTGCCGGCAGCCGGGGCTAGATCAAGTTTAATCATTGTTTGCTTTTTGTTCTTTTTATTTTGACACTCACCCTCTATTTATGGTAAGCAGCCTTGGTTTGCCATTTACAATAGCAATAAACAATTTTCTTTCCAAATAAATTTGTTTTTTAAAAAAAGAGTCCATTTAAAGAAATATAACTAAATAAGAGAGTTAGAGGCACAAACTGTAAATGATCTTTGTGAACGACTGAGCTTGGGAAATATGGGCGCTGGAAGGAGCCATCTGGATTTTCTATCTCGTTTAATCCTCATAGCAACCCTGTGAGGCAAGACGGTCCTTTTCCCAGTTTACAGCAGAAGTAAATTTCTCAGAGAAGGGAAGTAACTTGTACACAGTTGCCTTCACCAGTCTGCTCGCTCCGCCTGCTCGTGGCTGTGACTAGGGTTGGGGGTTGGGGGGACACAGTGAACCACACACTTGTCTGGGACCTTTCCCCTTCCCCGCTGGCTCTGCCTCCTGCTTTCTGGGCATTTTTCTTTCTGTCTGCAGCTGCTCTTAGAGGCACAGGCAGAGTTCACCTTGCCCTGTGTCCTGGCCTTCTTCTTTATCACAGCCTAGAGAACTTTGGGTCTCGATTGTTGCCAAGCCAAGAACAGAGCTGAAGACACCAGAATCCACTTTCTTGCTTTTAGACACAGATTATTCTATGGCTCATTTGGAGCCCAATTTGAGACTCGACATTTAACAGTTTGGATCTGGTAAAGGTTGACGGGTTATTGTGCTCTTGAAAATGGTCAGTGTGGCCCTAACCGGTTTGGCTCAGTGGATAGAGCGTCGGCCTGCGAACTGAGGGGTCCCAGGTTCAGTTCCGGTCAAGGGCATGCACCTTGGTTGTGGCCACATACTCGGTAGGGAGTGTGCAGGAGGCAGCTGATCGATGTTTCTCTCTCATCAATGTTTCTAACTCTATCCGTCTCCCTTCCTCTCTGTGAAAAAATCAATAAAATTTATTTTAAAAAAAGAAAATGGTCCGTGTGTCCCAGAAAACCCACGCGCGCTCCTTATGGAGAATCAATTTGTGTGTGGTTTCTATTCAGAAGGCCTCAGCATTTTAAGGTTCCTAAGCAAGTGATTAGTGGCATAGTCAGGGTCTGATTCACCAGGGCATTTCTGTCCTGGAAGAGTCAGTCCAGTCGCAACCTCAGAAACCTGACACTCTGCCTGTTCTGGTTCTGTGGCACCGGAGCTTCCGAACAGCCCAGCCGCAGTAAGGTGCTGGTGCACCTGGCCTGGGGGCGGCCACAAAGGACTTGGAAAACTAAATTGCTGGAGACGCGCTGTGTCTGCTTCTGAACGTCATGCATGCTGGGGAATGTGCTGTAAAGGATGTGGGGTTTTGAAAAGTCTGTAGAAGAAACCGCTGACTTTCGTCCTTCCTGGCTCAGCTCAGGGCAGCATGTCCTGGTGCCAGAGAGAACGCAGACCCTCCTGTCCTTGGAAATGCAAAGGAAAGGGGTGCTTTTCTCTGCAGGTTTGTAACAGTTCCTTCACTGCCACCTCCCCTTCACCCACAAGTCGCAGAAGCAGACTGATTTTTCTCACATCTGCGTCTAGTATTTTGGGCTCACGTTTCAGAGGAACCGCATTGGGAGGGTTGGTGGTTGGTAGAGAGCAAAGAGGCCCTTGTTCTACTTGCTCTGTCATCTTAGGTGAGTCACCGTGCTCCCATCCCTGCATCCATAGCACATGGATGAGTTTCCTCCCCAGGGTCCCAGGGTCCTGCGAGGACAACAGAAGAAGGATAGATGAGAAAGGAATTTGAAAGGGCTAAGAGCATAATGTAATTTGCTTTTCTTCTGTTGGTGTTTCAAGCAGTGAGGACTTCGTGGTGCACATGGGCCCTCCATGCACACATGTCCACACATCTGCCTTGGTTAGGAATTGTTTTTCAAGGAGCAGACATTCACTCGAGCTGGCATAAATAGATTGGGTCCGGCTCCCAGAACACAGTTGTTAATCCCACGGGCATCCAGATCCAGAAGTCAAGTTCAGCTGGGAAATAGCAGAACCAGAATGGGATTTCGGAAGCAGGTCCTTCTTGCCTCCTCGGGGCTGCACAGCTTCTCTGTTCTCTGACTCTGGTGTCTGCTGCCTCCTTGTTCCTTCTCTGTCAGCTCTGTTTTTCTCTGCTTGTTCCTGGTCCAGTAAGGCTACTCCTGCCTCCACTTGACATGAATTTTTGTCCCCACCTCCACTGCTGTCTAAATCAGGGGTGGGGAATGTCCGGCTTACAGGCCGTATAAGGCCCTCAAAATCATTTGGTCTGGCCCTGCCAAAGCATTAGAGGTGAGTTAATACATGTTTGACCATATATGGCAGGCTGATTTTTAAGAATATATATATTTTTATTGATTTCAGAGAGGGAGAGAGAGATAGAAACAACAATGATGAGAGAGAATCATTGATTGGCTGCTTTCTGCACACCTCCTCCTGGGGATCGATCCCACGACTCGGGCATGTGCCCTGACTGGGAATCAAACTGTGATCTCCTGGTTCAAAGGCTGACGCTCAACCACTGAGCCATGCCAGCTAATTTTTAAGTTGCTGATTTTATATGGCCCTGGAATGATGTTGTACATATCCAAATGGCTTTTGGCAGAAAAAATGGTTCCCCACCCCTGGTCTAAACAGTACTTCTCCACCTTTTTCACATTCCCATCACATGTAAAATATGATCATTGTCTTATGGGGTAAAGAGACGAGGCAGCTTACTACCAGAGCCAAGGACTAGTGGAGGGGACTCAAGCTGCTCAAGGACCGAGATCAATATGGCACCTGCCCTCACCTATGTAGCACGCTGGTTGGGAAGCTCTAACCTAACTGAATCTATCTTTGTATCCAATTTCTAAATTCCCAGGAGAGCGTATGATTGGTATCAGACCGAGAATGTGTCCACACCCACGGCAGTCACCCGTGGCCCAAGGCTGGCGCCTATGGAGCTAACATGCCTTCAGGCTCACCACTGTGGGGGTGGGGTGAGTGGGACAGCACACCCCAGGTGGAGTGTCCAAATAGCAAGCAGGCTCAGGTACTAATCGGCCTCCTTTACTCCCTTGAAGGCAAAGACCTTTGTCCTTAATGTCTGTGTCCCCGCACCATTTGGCACAGATACTTGGTAGGCTTTAGGTGGACAATAGATGATGGCTGATGAACAAACAGCAAGGCATGTGCATGCTGGAGCCCTGATGTTCTGTTCAGCTGCATCTTTAAATGTGATACTTGACCCATCTAGAAAGCTCAGTGACCTCCCCCACCCCTATTCATGTCCTTGGACGCTGCTGCACCCCATTTCTTCAGCACATCTAGCCACCGGGCACTGCTGCTATCTTCCTCTTTCTCGTTCCCATCTGAAGTCTCTGACTGAGAGCAGCTCAGCAGCGAGGCAGGCACCGGTGTTTTCTCTGCATGAGGCATTTGGAACCAATTGTGCGGTGGCCCCTTAGAGTTAGCTGCTTAGAAGTGAAACAACACCGAGGCTGCCTTGTAAAAATGGCTTTCCGGCCAATGTCCTGAACTTTTGTGTTTCTGTGGAAACGCCCATCTAAATTTCCTGCTGGATTTTTTTCTTAATGACCAGGCTGTACCCTGGGAAATATTACAGTCTTTTTAAAATTCTGCTGATGTGAAGCAAGCAACGGCAGTACCTTTTGGAGATAAGAAATCAACATTCGATAATTAGAAGTTAATTGTTGGTGGTTGACGTCCCGTTGGGAGTGACAAGAGACCACAGAGAACCTTTGCTTAATTAATAGCTCCATCTTAGATCCTTCACCCAGCAGCTCAATTTGGCAGAGAGAGAGCTGTGAATTGATGTTTCTTTGTAAGGGTAGGGAATGTGGTACTTGGTTTTGTATTTATTCCCATATTTATTTCTACATTGGGTATGTAGCTCTTTTTTGCTTATTCTACATGAATTACTTGGATGCATAAATTCAAGGACATATGTTTGTGGCTCTCATACATCTGTCTTGAATTTCATCTTTTCCACCCTGTCTTCTACTTTCCAAACAATTTACCTCTCTCTCTCTCTCTCTCTCTCTCTCCCTGCTGTTATTTGTTTAACTGTGTTGTGGAACCCTTTCATTCCAAGAGCTGGCAGAGAGTATGTGCCATACGAGCCTCAATCTATTTCTATACGAAGGCATCTTGGAGCATGGCGACCTCAGTGTTTTAGTAAAGGATGCGATGCCTCACCCAGGACACAGCTGGTCTGTAGCAGACTCGCTGATGCTGGTTTCAGGGCTGTCGAGGAGCCTGGCTTGCTGGGTTCCCAGTGAGGTAATGTTCCCATCATGGACCAATCCAATCCAATTTACGGAGGACCTTCATGTGCCAGGCTCTGTGCAGAATGGTCCCTTATGCCTTTCGTCTTTGATCTTTTTTTTTTTTTTTTTTCCAGGCTGGGAATTTCTCACATCATTGTAAACGTTTCCTTTCCTCCCCTTGTCATTTGGCTGGGGCTCCGTGGGACTTCCTGAAGCAGGAAAGCTGTCACAGGGGTTTAACTGGGCAC
Organism: Corynorhinus townsendii; assembly: GCA_026230045.1. Taxonomy (NCBI): domain Eukaryota; kingdom Metazoa; phylum Chordata; class Mammalia; order Chiroptera; family Vespertilionidae; genus Corynorhinus; species Corynorhinus townsendii. The sequence goes on from JAPDVU010000009.1 coordinate 34,439,858, forward strand.
TCGGGAACATTCTGCCAGCAAACAGTTTTCTGTGCAGCCAGGGCAAGGGGGAAAAAAAATTAAAAACCACCCTGATGAAATAACCATCAAGTAGGAAATTGAAAAGAGTGCTCTGCTGAGTGCTAAGGGCTCCACAGCGGGACAGGTAGGGATGGCGCTGAAATGATAAACTGCTCTGTAATTCTCACCAACCACACTTCCTGCTCCTGTTTTCATTGGGAGAGGAGACATGGGAAAGCCCACCCCGCTGACTTGTTACTTACAGCATTCGGGGTAGGAGGTGTTATGCAACCGCATTCCTGATCTGCCGGGAGCTGCAGAGTTTGGAGCCTGCTTGTAGTTGCCTGATTGCTTTTTTGGATGGCAACTTGCTTAGCAGCTACTTGGGACCGATGACGGTGTGTGACAATGAACTGCCGTTTCTCAGGCTGCACCTGTAGAGTCCATTGTGAAAAACAGCTAGTGAGTGATTCATTCTTTCTCAGCCCGACTGTCACCGTCATCACTCACCAAGTACCTATCACACGTAACAAAAGCAGCGTGAGTGGGGACTCATCTGATGAAGGAGATGCGACAGTCTTTTGGTACCGAGCCCTGTAAGGATGGCCGTAGGGTTCTAGATGGGCGGGAGTCTCTCTTGCAATGGACTTGGTGGATCACTTCACATCTTGAAACATCCTTGCTTCCATAGTCTATGAGATCTGCCCCTTTTTGTCACTGAAGCTTTTCACTCTGGTCCCTGGTCCTCGGGACTGTTATCGTGTGCAGTAAATCCAGGCTGGACGTGTGTCATTCTGGCGCTGAGTCTGAGAGCTATAGAAAAGTAGAGCCTGAAGCTCCACGATCACAGCTTCTCAGCCCACCCAGAACTGAGAAGGCTGGGGGAGCCCTGATGTCCTTCCTCAGGAGCCTGAACTAACACTGTTTCCCTGGGGGGGAGGTATGTTTCTAGATGAAGGCGTCTTCATATGGGTTTTTTCATTTATATTTTATTTTTTAAAATATATTTTTGTTGATTTTTCGAGAGAGGAAGTGAGAAGAGAGAAAAAACATTAATGAGAGAAACATGATCAGCTGCCTCCTGCACACCCCCTACTGGGGATCGAGCCCACAACCCAGGCATGTGCCCTGACCAGGAATCCAACCAGGGACCTTTTGGTGCATGGGACAACACTCAGCCAACGGAGCCACCGGCCAGGGCTGGGTTTTTATTTATTTAAAAAAAGAAAACAAAACCGTGCTGGCACATTGCTTTACAAAGTCCCTTCATCAGCTATGGCCATTTCCCACATTTGCTCGCCTTACATTTTGTATTGAGCTACAAGAGATGGATCAGTTGGAGTGAATTGACGGTAGCTACCACCTTCCGGCTAAGGGGAGGGGAAGAGTGGGAGACAGTGCTGCCCTGACAAGCAGCTTCCTCCAGCCAAACCCCCGGATCTGCAGGGAGTGGCCCTCTTCCACACGGCCCTTGTCCCTAGGTTCCTTTCTTTATGGTTTTGTTTCAACCTTACGGGCCCTCTGAAAAATATGGTGTGCAGATGCTCAGAATTTATTTCTCTCTGGTATGAGCTTAACATTCTGGGTACAACTTGCACAGTGACACGTCACTCAGAGGAGGGGGCAGATGGAGGATCCCAGTGTTAGAGCGGGACTGCAGTGCTCAGAGCAAACGTGGGCAAACTTGAACTCTTCCCCAGTAATATCAGCAGAGGGACCCACAAGGACAAAAGCCACAGAAACCCTATCCCCCACCAGAAGTGATTGCCTTGGGAGCTGGGATTTGGTCTCTCAGATTGCAAAGCAGTTCTGGCTTCTTGTCCTCTCTCTCATACGAAAACTCCAGCCACCTCTTTAATTCTTCTTTCTTTGTAGCATTTAGCCCTGGTCTGTCATTACCAGCCACCCCCTTGCTGTTCCAAACCACTCTGCCCAGTGGAGGTTTTCATACCAGATGGGGCTTTAGGAAATCCCTCTGTCAGCTTCTGAGAGCTTTAGCACCGGGAAACGGAGCAGCCTTTCACTCCATCTGTGGTGTCGGCCAGAGAGAGCTTGGCAACCATATGTCGCTTTGTACTCCCAACAAACTGCTCATCTCCTGGCTTGCTGAGTCATTGGGGTAGGAAGCTGTATAGCATAGCCAGGGAGCCTCTTTCATTGGTGTTACAAATGATACTAGGTCCCAAGTGTTTGGGAACTGGACTCTCCAATGCCACAGTGAACTACAGCGATTAAGAACTGTTTTACAGCCTGGCAGGCGTGGCTCAGTGGTTGAGTGTGACCTATGAACCAGGAGGTCATGGTTTGATTCCTGGTCAGGGCATATGCCTGAGTTGCGGGCTTGATCCCCAGTATGGGGCATGCAGGAGGCAGCCAACCAATGATTCTCTCTCATCATTGATGTTTCTATTGCCCGCTCCCTTCCTCTCTGAAATCAATAAAAAATATATTTTTAAAAACGCTCTTATGCATTTTATCACTTTTGAAAGGGTGAGAAGAAAACATTCACGTTTGCCTTTTTATTTGTGGGCATCATTTTTTATCTCATTCATTTGCTGTTGATTCAAGGTCGTCTGAAGGTGCAGCCCTGAAGGCAGGTTAGTGGCTCCTGAGCAGGAGGCCGTGTGAGGAAGAGGAGGCCCCTGGTGGCACAGAATGTGCTCTGTTCTCTGCCGGCTTCCTCAGCTGCTGGTTGCAGATAGATGGGCTGCAGCCTCTTTCCAAGCTCACCCTTCATTCCCACCAGTAGCCCACGGTCACCTTTGTCACCAGAATCACAGCACTGCAGCCCCCTGCCAGCGCTAGCAGCCTGGCCTCTGAGCCATGTGGACACCACCTTTCTTTTCCTAACCTTTCAGGTCTGTCTGCGTGGTGACCATCAGGAGCTTGTTGTCAGTATTAGCGGCCATTTCTTACCTGAGTTCTGCCTGCCCCTCCCCTGTTTTGAGGGAGAAGCAGCCATAGACCCGGATGCTAGTTGGATGCTAGTCTAGGAAGTATCGTCATTTCCGTAACATAGTGGAGATGTTGCCCTCCCCCCCGCTAGAGCCACTGGTGGGGCAGCAGAGACTCCTGGGCTCTCCCCTCCCTGCATCAGGGCTGACCTGCTTCCCTCCTGGTAGGTCTCCTCTAAAATATTCTGTATTTATTTGTGTGGGTTGGTTTGGTGCCAGCCTTGGCAGGGCCTGGTAGCACTGTGGTGTCCTGATCACCATAGTCAAACTGCTCATTGAGGGTTCCTGCAGTTTGAGGACGATGTGCAGAGCCCGTGGCCCTAAGTGGGCTTTCTGATGTGGGATCTGGAAAGGTGCACATTAGGAGTGTTCTTGTGTGCGCTGGCTGTGTGCCAGTGATGGTTCTGAGCACTTCCTGTGCACTATCCTCACAGTAACACCAGAGGGTAGGTACCAGGGACCGTTTTGCAGTTGAAGAGAGTGAGGCTTGGGGAAGCTAAATAAGCTGCCCAAGATAGCAGAGGCAGGGTTCAAACCCAGGCCATGTGCCCCCAGGGCCTGTGCTCTTCCCCGCTACACTCTGCTTCCTGTCTTGATGCAGTGAGGATTTGGGGCCCCTTCGAGAAAGGATGAAAGGGCAGTGATCGCTTTGTGTTCACAGCCTAATAGGAGCATATAGTGTGCGGTCCTTTATCTGGTGATTGCCAGTGCATTTGACAGCACTTGGTAGTGACCAGTTGAGATGGAAGCCTCCTTGCGGTGAACTGGCGAGGCTGTGGTGGAAGGCCGGCTGCTGCCGAGGATAGACATCTCTTGGATTAAAGAGATAAAAGGAGGAAGTAGCCTGCCTATCAGATCCTCCACCTGTCGTACTAGCAGCACATTGGTTTCTGTTGCAGAAGAATATCTTGCAAAGTGAAATGAGCCTCTTAACAACTCAAGGAGTTCCCACACCACCAGGCAGGGAGTAAATGGTATTGTATTTGTGGTGTAAGGTTGACTCCTGGGCTGGTTCCTCTAATCTGCAGGTGCCCAAACTGTTACAAAGCCCAAGGAATCATTTCCCCCCTCCCACTCCCCTTCCCACTCTTTCCTCTCCTTCCCCCTCCCCTCCCACCACAATGGGAATCTGTAGCTGACATGGCTCTAAAAGGTGTTTAAGGAGTCATCACATTTTTCCACTTAATGGTCACGGAGAAGTGGCAATATTCTTTTTAGTCATCATCACCTCTAACATTTATTGAACACTTACTGTGTTCCAAGTTAACTGTAACAGCAACAATATGAAGCAGGAGCTCACATCCCATCGGACTCGAGAGACCAAAAGGCTGAGGGCAACTCGAACAAGCACTCTGAGGGTGACACTGACAGGGGCTGCTGCAGCTGGGAAAGACCAAATGACTTTGTAAAAAATAATGTTTTTATTATCCTAGTCTTACTCACGAGGAAATTGAGGCTCCTGAGAGGTGGAGTAACTTGGCCAAAGTCACCCAGCAGATATGTAGTAGAGTTGGGATTTGAACCCCGGCAGCCTGGCTCCAGAACCCTGTTCTTCATCATTTTCCCTACACCATTCTGATTTCTGACCATCAGAAGTAGAGACTTGACTGGCTAACAAGGACCAAATGCAGCTGTGCGCTGTTGGTTCTGTGGCTGTCCCTATCTGGAATGAAAGTGGTTACTGGTGGATGTTTGAAACGTTGTGTGTTTACGTTATGTGTTTGATTTAATATTCCTGACGTGTTCGCTCAACTAGGATGGAGCCAGTCTTCCTTGTTGCCTTTTTAAAATATATATCTATTTTTTATTGATTTCTGAGAGGAAGGGAGAGGGAGAGATGAAACATCAATGATGAGAATCATGGATCGGCTACCTCTTGCACGCCCCCTGCTGGGGATCGAGACCACAACCCAGGCATGTGCTCTGACCTGGAATCCAACATAGGTCGACGCTCAACTGCTGAGCCACACCGGCTGGGCTCTTGTTGCCCTTTTTGCTCATCTCTCCTGGCAGTTGCCACGACCTGCCTCATGTTATGCCTATACATATAAATGTGTCTTTCCACTTTTATTTTTAAATCCTCACCCAAGGATATTTTTCCATTTATTTTTAGGGAGAGTGGAAGAGAGAGGGAAAGACAGAGAGAAACATTGATGTGAGAAAAGCACATCAGTTGGTTGCCTCCTGCATGAGCCCTGACCAGGGCCCAGGCCTGGGAGGAGCCTGCAACGGAGGTACATGCCCTTGACCAGAATAGCACTCGGAACCCTTTGGTCCACAGGCCGACGCTCTATCCACTGAGCCAAACTGGCCAGGGCATAGTTCCACTTTTTATTAATGTGGTAAAATATATAAAACATCAGACTTACTATTTTAAGCATTTTCCACTTCTAATCTGTAGGGCTCCTGAAGGCAGGCACAGGATGTCTCCCCGCTCGTCTCCCCTGCAACACCCTGGTTACTGTTTAGGTATAGCACACTGAACAAAGCTCTGATGGATTTCGTAGCCCAGTGAGGTCAGCTACCCATCAGTTAGAAAACTTACTGTTTGGAGGCTTAGAGACACGAACAATACATTTTTAATGTCCCTTCTACCCAGCCCTTTTCTTTTTCAGAGCCTGAAGCAGAGTTGAACCCTGAAGGAGGGCATGTGGTGTGCTTCACGCCTGGTGCTTTGGTGTGCAGGGAGCAGAGCGGACACGTTATTTTCTAAACCTTACACTCTCATGACCCTCGGGGCATAGGTCCTCTTTCTGAACCAACTATAGTGAAGGGGAAATTGATTGTTAAACCAGCTTCATAACTCTAAGTCCACTAGCAGGGCTTTGATTTCTCGCAAGCTAGTGATGGCTCAGACCAGCCCGGCCCAGCCCACCGCATCTTTCCTTTTGTCTCAGGTGCTGGCAGGTTCTCTGTGTTGGCTCCAGGCAAAGGAGAGACAGGGAGGTGAAGAAGACGCAGGGGTCCAAGGCGCTGTCAGGTAAAGGGAGGAGAGCTCTAATTCCACTGGCACTTGTTTTGGGGTAATTGATCCTGCAATTGAAAGAGCCTTCTGGGCACCCAGGTATCGCAAGGAATTCGTAGAGTCTCGGTCATAAGGAAGCCCTTTAAACAGCTGAACCTGATTGCTAGCTAGGCATCCCATCTGGCTGATCCCTTCACAGTGTTTCCTTTCTCCCTTCCAACATTTATTTCATTCCTCCCTTCCTCCATTTGTTTACCCATCATTGATTGAATATGGGCCAAGCCCTGGAGTTGGCCAACAGCTGTACCAGCCTCTGAAAACTTCAGTCGCAGGTCACATCATACAGTGGGAATCATGCCTCGGAAGCAAGACGTGGTCTTAACTCTGAGGAGAGCAAGGCAAGGTTCTGCCGGAGCATTTAGAATGGTTCTGGGATAACAACAACGATTGACATTAATAATAGCAGCTAACTTTAATGATACAATACCTAACCTATGCCAGGCCCTGTTCTAAGCACTTTAAGTCACACATCGGATCTTCACAATAGTCTAATGAAATATGGGCACTGTTATCCCATTTTACAGATGAGAAAACCGAGAGAGAGAAATTAGGTAGCTTGTCCGAGGTCACCAACTAGCGAATGGCCGAAGTTAGATGCAGGCAGCCCGTGCCAACTCACTGCTAGTGTGTGAACTGCCTTGACATTGGAGGGCGGGACGAGGAAAGTTCTCCTTTCAAGGCGGGCTTTGGTCGTGTTTGGTCAGGAGGGGAGTGTTGCCTATGGTCAGTGTTGTGGAAGGGCGGGAGTGGAGTTCGCCTGCGAAGGCTCCGGCAGACCTTGCCAAGGTAGATTAATCCTGCATCTGTGTTAGCTTTGGCTCGAGCCCACGGATTTGCAGCAGCTGTTGAGAAATAAAAACTCAGACCCCCAGTCAAGTGCAAGGCCCAGTCCTCAGAACAGGAGGCCGATTCCACGTCACTCTACGGCCGGGGCTTCTCGAAAATGGCCAGGTTGCTTTCCCCTGTGGCGTCTGCGGGTGCTGACTAACCCCGCCAGGGCTCCAGAGGAGCTGGACTTCGTAGCTTGCATTTTTACAGCCGCCAGCTCCCCGCCCCGTCCCCTTTGACGTTTGCCTCAGTGTTTTGTGGGTCGCTGTAAAAGCCTTTCTGACCAGCATTCCCGGGGCGATAGAGCTCCCACCACAAACGTGGGACCGCTAACCAGAACCAGCCGCCAGCTGGGGAATCGGAACCTTTAAGTAACCCAATAGCCCATTTCGTCATCCGTTTTGATTTCTGCCAAGTTTCGCCTCTTCTTCTTTTTTAAAAAAAAATTTCATCTTTGTTGCCTTGCTTTTGAATTCGGCGAACTAATAATTATAAACACTTAGATTTCTGGGCTTTGGGATTTTTGCTGTTAATTCCCGGTTCAATTCCCAGGTCAGGGCCCGTGCCCGGGTTGTGGGTTCCATCCTCAGAAGGGGGCGTGTCAGCCTATTGATGATGGTGTTTCTCTCTCAACATGTTTCTATCTCTCTATCCCTCTCCCTTCCTCTCTCTCTCAAAATTAATAAAAACATATATTTTTTACAAAGTCATTTGGTCTTTCCCAGCTGCAGCAGCCCCTGTCGGTGTCACCCTCAGAGTGCTTGTTCGAGTTGCCCTCAGCCTTTTGGTCTCTCAAGTCCGATGGGATGTGAGCTCTTGCTCCATCCAGCTTCCTGGTTCAGAGGCTGCTGGGATGGGAATGCCTGGCCCAGCCCTCTCCCCCCTCTCACCCCCCCCCCCCGCCCCACCCCGGCTTTCCTAAAGACTGGACTGTATTTTACAAGTCAGTCATCCAAGCCAGAAGGTAAAGAAACGAAGTAGGAATTCCTGTCAGAATCACACATGGTGTCAGAGTTCTCTTAAGTAGAGAGAAAAGTAAAATCCATAGAGTCTGTTTTTTTGTTTTTAAATTCCAGATGCCCCTTTAAAATCTGGAAATCCAAAATGTGAGGGAGAGAGGAGGAAGAAGAAGAAAAAGGCAAACTACAAAAAATATGTGTTTTTGCAGAAGGTGCTTATGGTGAAGACTACTTTTTGCACAAGGAAATCTCCATTTTTGGAGCTTTATGTACCGCTTACTAACTATATACAGTTGATGGATTAACTTTAAAATAGAGTTGACAGGAAAATGCTTTTCGAAAAGGATGCTGTCAAGAAAAGAGGAAAATAAGCATCAGTTTGATTCAGATATTAATAATGAGCCCCATGTGTATGGTGCTTTCGTGTTCAGAGCGTCTCCACATCACCTCATTTAAAGCCCACGTTCCTCCCGGGATGTGGGGGTTGCTGAGCCAGGTGAGAAGGCATGACCTGCCCGAGGCTGGTGCCATGTCACCCACTGACATGTAAGAAGATGTCAGGGCTTAAGATGCACACCCAAGCCCCCCAAATTCTGTTTTCTTCCTGCACTAACATGTTTCCTTCCAAGTAGGGACTCTAAGATCATGAGGAAGTATGTATGCTCCTGACTTTGATGAAATGCTCTAATATTGTGCCAAGGGAACATATAAACTCATTTCTTTGGACCCTTAAAAATAAGTGCACTTAGCCCTAGCTGGTTTGGCTCAGTGGATAGAGCATAGGCCCGCGGACTGAAGGGTTCGATTCCGGTCAAGGGCATGTACCTCAGTTGCAGGCTCGATCCCTGACCCTGGTCAAGGCGCGTGCAGGAGGCAACCAATCGATGTGTCTCCCTCGCATTGATGTTTCTCTCTCTCTGTCTCTCCCACTCCCTCCCACTCTCTCTAAAAATCAATGGAAAAATATCCTCAGGTGAGGAGTAACAACAACAAAAAAGTAAGTGCATTTAGTGCTCAGTCCTGGGTGGTTTGATCTTCACTATCCCCATGGCGAGGGGAGGTAGAGACTGCAGGAAGTACTCAGCTCTCTGTGGGTTTAGAACAGAGCAGCAGCACTAGAGTGAGATGTTGATCTTCCACTCGTCCCTACTGCATCATCTTCGAGTTTAGGCAAATGCTGATTTTTATTAGAGGGATTTTCACAACAGGAACTAAGATGGGGTAGTATCGTAGTTCTCCCAGTTGAATCATGGTCAAGCTATGCACTAAAATGAACTCTTGAGACAAGGGGTCTTCCTGTAGGGTCTGTCCAGGGATGGGATCAGACAGCTTCAAGGGATTCAGGAACTCTGAAATTTCACAGAAACTTTTTTGTGCGTGTGCCTTTTTCTCTGGGGGAAGGATCGATATCTTTTATCCTCAAAAGTGTCTGTGACCCAAAAATGCCTATAAAACCACTCTTTTTTGAGAGGCCTTTTTTAAAACCTTTAGAGGGACTTCAGATGTCACGCACTTGAAAAGGCACAGAGGTGAATCTTGGTGACCGTCTCTTAAAGCTCAAGCATTCCTTATTTCCAGTCAGGGTAAGAAAACCATCCTCAAAGCGGACCTATAATAGGACTTTTCTCACATAAATCTGATTTGAGTATCAAAACTGACATGGTTGGCATGCGCATTCCTGTGCCTTCTCTACTGCCTCAGAGCAGACTAACTGTGGTGCTACAACCTGAGAGGCCTTCCCATGCAAATCTACAAGTCACTGGTGAGTGACATAATTTCCTAAACAAATAACTGTTGTATGAAATTAGACCATGGTGTGTCAGTCTACGAAAGGATCAACTTTTCAGTGTCAGGTGTAACCCTAGAAGCCTAATGTTTTTTCTTTTAGCTAAACCAATGGACCTTTACTTGGGAACAAAAGATTCAACAACCATGGATAAAACATAAGCTAAGACCTCTTGTCTTTCCCAGTGGGAGGGAAGATAGGGGTCATGGGTGCTACAGTTCCTTCCCTCTCCGAGGCGGATACTGGGAGATTTGAGGTGGAGCAGGGGGACATGTTACCGTCCTTCTGCCTACACGAGGGACCCAGAAAAAAATGAATTCTTCTCTATTAAGGGAGAAATCTTAAAAGGGTCTAGCCTAATGCCCTCAGGCTACCCAGAGCAGGCTGGCCTTCAGGGCCTCCTTTATGACTCATGCTGAGTGGCCAAGCATTTAGGGAGTAGGTTGCCCAGGTACCACAACCCACCATTAAAAATATATATATATATTTAGCCAAGAGCCAATCATATGCTTCCATCTCAAGTATAATATGGGTGCTACATTCAGACTGCTCTATTTAATCATGTTGTATCTGTCCTCTTCATATTTAAAGCTCACAGGCTGCAATTTACTTCAGGGAATAGTCTGTCTACCCAAAAAGAGAGTCTTGTTATAAGATGCCATTTGGTTGTAGGAGCCCCAAGCGCCAGGGAAGAGATGACTGTAGTGATCCTTTAATTCATGTGACCAGGGAAGAGTTCTTTCATGAAGGCAAGGGTGGTTGGACCTTAGAGTGACTATTAATGAAATACACCACAGCAGGTCAAAAGAATAACCAAAGAGTAACCATCTATTCCTGATAAAACTTTTGGACAATAAGTTATGGAAAGCTTTTTGTGTGTGTGATAAAATTTGCCGTCTTAACCAGTTTTTGTTGTTGGTAATTCTCACCCAAGGACATTTTTCCCATTGATTCTTAGAGTGGAAAGGGGGGGAAGACAGAAACATTGAGTTGAGACATATTGATTGGTTGACTCCCACACGCATCTCGACCGGGGTGGGGATCCATCCTGCAACCAAGGCATGTGCCCTTGACTGAACCTGGAACCCATTAGTCCTCAGGCCGATGCTGTAACCTTAACAGAGCAAAACTGGCTAGGGCCATCTTAACCATTTTTTTAAAATATTTTTTTATTGATTTCAGAGAGAAGAAGGGAGAGGGAGAGAGAGAAACATCAGTGATGAGAGAGAATCATTGATTGGCTGTCTCCTGCACGCCCCACATTGGGGATGGAGCCTGAAACCCAGGCATGTGCCCTGACTGGGAATCGAACCATGACCTCCTGGTTCACAGGTCGATGCTCAACCACTGAGCGACCACAGTTGAGCCCATCTAAAATAAACCTTCGTTAAGTGTATTAAATATGTTCACATGGTTGTGTAGCCATCTATCCCTGTAATTCTTTTCATCTTGTACAACTGAAACTCTGTATCTATTAAACAGTAATTCTTCATCCTCCCATTACCCCAGCCCTGGCAACCAGCATAGGAATTTCTATCGTTAGACTGCTCTGAGTACCTCACACACAGTACCTATCTTTTTGGACTGTGACTGGCTTCTTTCACTTAGCATCATGTCCTCGAGGGGCATCCATGTGGCGGCATATTGCACACTTTCCTTCCTTTTTAAGGCTGAATAATATTTAAGACTATTTTGTTTAACACGTTAAAGACTGTCTCAAATCAGGGGCTAATCTTACATTTGAAGGTAAAATATTACAGCGCTATATCCAGTGTGGTCAGGTAGACAGTAAGGATGCTTGCTGTTTAATATTGTCTGGCAGCTCCAGCCAGTATAGTTCACTAAGAAAAGGAAGTAAATGGTGTAACTATTGGGAAAAAAAAGTTCTTTTTTTTTTAGCCAATAGTGTGCCGTTCTTTTCAGACTGCAAACCTATTTTGAAGTAAGAGTATATATATTTTAAAATTAGCTATTTTTACAACTCCATCTTTTCATTTGTGACCTAGATCCTACTCTTTTGCCTGTTCAAGGACTTTTTCTTGCATTTTTTCTTTTCATCAATTTTTTTACTCTCTCTTCTGGATTCTCCCCAACAGCATATGTTATAGTATCTCCTACCTTTAAAATATCCTCCTCTGACCTCAGCTTTCAAATATTCTCCCTCTGACCTCATCGTGTGTTTCTCCAGCTACAGTCCCATTTCTCTGCTCCCTTTATAGCCAAACTCTTAAAGAGAATTGTCTGTAGTCCAACTCAGCCCCTTATCTGCCATTTTCTCTTTCTCTTTTTATAACCTTCCTTTTTAAAATTATTCTCCTCCAGATATTGGCAAGAGGACTCGAATTTGTTTGGGTCCAAGGCCCACTTTAGGCATGTGTGCTGGGCAGAGCTGCACCCCATTCCCCCTCTTCCACTCTAGTCTGTCTTTCAGTTTCACCACTTCACTGACTCCTCCCTGACCCTGTTAAGGTCATATGTGACCTTACTGCCCATCCACTGGTCAATTCTCATTTTATTCAACATCTCAGCAGGATTTGACACAGCTTTCTTCAGCTGCCTTTTGGGATACCAGAGTCTCCTCGTTTTCATCCTATGACACTCGTCACTCCTTCTCAGCCTCCTGTATTGGTGGTTCCTGACTCTGCCCTGGGATCTCTTTTCTTCTGTGGCCATGGCCTCTCCTTGGATGACCTCATCCAGGAGGTCATCTAGGGACTGATGATCCCTGATTTGTATTTCATGTCCTCCTCCCCCTACCAAGTCCAGATTTGTAAATCCAGATGGCTACTTGAAATCTCCACTTGCACATGTAATAGGCAACACAAACTTGACCTGTCCAATCTTGATTTTTCCCTCTCAAAACTTCGTCCTCCTCTATTGTCTCTCATCTACGTTCATCAGACCCTTGACACACTTTTGCTCCCCCAAACCACAATACATCCTTGATCTTTTTCTTTCCATCATCCCTTGACATTCAATTTGTTCATCTACTCTATTGACTGTCTTCAAAATATATCATGTCCTCACTGTCTCTGCTGCTACAACCCAAGCCCTCACCACTGCTCTCAACTCCGGCCTAACCTGTTTTCAGTAGCTTCACCAGTTGGTATCTTGCCTTCCACTGTCTTCCTCTGCAGTGTGCTCCTTTACAGAAGCCAAAGTGACCTTTTAAAATGTAAATCATGTCATACCACTCCCCTGCTAACCTATTATCGTATATAATAAAAGCCTAATATGCTAAGTATTTAGTCAGCCATTCAACCAATCAAAGTGTAATATGCTAATGATATGCTAAGGCCACTCAACCACTCGCTATGATGTGCACTGACCACCAGGGAGCAGACAGTCGACCGGTTGACCAATTGCTATGAAGTGCACTGACCGGTAGGGGAGCTTACTGCTGGGGTCTAGCCTATTGGGACTGAGCGAGATGGGCTGGACGTGCCCTGGAGCCCTCCCGCAATCCCTCTTTGGCTGGCCAACCTCCCCCATCCTTTTCTGGCCCCAATTGTGTACCAGTGGGGTCCCTCGGCCTGGCCTGTGCCCTCTCACAATCCAGGACCCCCCCGCCCTCTCACAATCCAGGACCCCTTGGGCGATGTTGGAGAGCCAGTTTCAGCCCAATGGCAGAACGACTGGTTGCTGTGATGCACACCAACCACCAGGGGGCAGACACTCAATGCAGGAACTGCCCCTGGTGGTCAGTGTGCCCCACACTGGGAGCGCCGCTCAGCCAGAAGCAGGGCTCATGGCTGGCGAGCACAGCGGTGGTGGCTTTGGGAGCCTCTTCTGCCTCCGCAGCAGTGCTAAGGACGTCCAACTGCCGGCTTAGGCCCACTCCCTGCGGGCACAGGCCGGGCTGAGGGACCCCCCTCCCCCAAGTACATGAATTTCATGCACTGGGCCTCTAGTACTTAAAATAAAATTCCATTATTTTTATCCATCTAAAGGGCCTTAAAGATCTGGTCCACAATTGACCTTCTGACCTGCCCTCCCTGACTGTCTGGCTCCGTCCACTCCAGCCTGCCCCAGTCAGCCTCCTTGCCTCCACACAGCTTCCCTGGGCCTCAGATGGCTTTCCTTGATGTGCACAAGGCTTGCTCATTATTAGGGTCTTATGCTTAACTGTCATTTCTTCAAAGATAACTTCCCAGATAACTCTAAAATATGTACCACTTGCCCCAGTCTGCTTTGTTTTTACCCTGCTTTGTTTAACTTCTATCAATTACCAGTGTCTGAAATTATTTTTCTATTCATGTTCTTGTCTTTCCCACTCAGATAGAAGCTCTGCAAGGGCAGTGGCTTCCTCTGCCTTGTTCTTTCTTGTATCCCTTGTGCTTAGAACAGAATTGGCACATAGTAGGTGCTCAGTTAATACCTGTTAAAGTTCAGCACTTACCAGTTATAAAACATACTGGAGGGGGGTGGGGACAATCTGTTTACAACAGTGATATATATGAATATGCAAATTAGCCAGGACACCATAACATCACAACCAAACAGCAGGGACCTCTGAGACTGCATGGCACCTGGCCAGGGCAAGGGACCTCAGGGCACGCCCCCCGCCTCGTGGAGCTTGACAGGGACCTCAGGCCACGCCCCCCCACTCCCTCCCCCCCCCCGGCCCCAGCACCGGGCCAGGGGACCTGAGGCTGTGCCCCCGCCTGGAGGGGCTTGACCACGGTGGGGCCGGCTGGGTCTGGGTCTCACCCAATGGGGGTAGGGCTGGCCAGGTCTGGGTCTCCTGTGTTTTCGAAGCGCGTGTGGGTGATGGGTGGGGACTTGACTCTAGGTCCCGTGGTGTGCCCCAGACTCTGATAGGAGGGAGATTTTCATATACATTTTACTAATTTTCTTTCATCTCTGACACTTATAGAAAAAGGACAAATAGCAATATTAAAATATTTCTTCTAATTAATTCCCTTTTAATGTACATTAATTTTGTGCACTGGGCCACCAGTGTGGGGGTGTGTGTGTATATATATATATATATATACACACACTGAATGGCCAGATTATTGTGATCTCTGAACACATAATAATCTGGCCACTCAGTGTATATCCTATATAATAAAAGGCTAATATGCAAATTGTCCCCTCGACCAGGAGTTCGACCAGCAGGCAGGCCGGCCAACTGCCCATGTCCTTTCCCCCTGGCCAGGCTGGCCAGACCCCACCCATACATGAATTCTTGCACCGGGCCTCTAATATACACACACACACACACACATATATATATATATACATATATATATATACACACACATACATATATATATATACACACATATATACACACACAATGAGTGGCCAGATTATTATGCGTTCAGAGATGATAATAATCTGGCCACTCAGTGTGTGTGTGTGTGTGTGTGTGTGTGTCTATCATTAAGTAAAAAATAAGCACCAAACATGAGGTATCATTTTTTCCCTATTCAATGGGAAAAGCTAATGTTGGTGAGAGTGCGAGGAAATGGGTACTCTCATTTGCCACTGGTGGAAATTGTCTAAGCTTTCATAAGTGGTGAGTCATGGGTGATTTTTATCTAACTTTCGTGCATGATGTGCTATGTCTCCCATTTTTTCCCATAATTACTCCCCCCCAATAATTACTTTTAAGCCAGAAAAAATCCAGTCATCTTAATCTTCCTTTTCCCCCCTCTTTAAAATAAAAATTTTGTGAAGCTGATCCCAGCAGCGGATGGCCTTGTTTTGCTGTTGCCTCTTCTCTTAAGAATGGTTCATCTGACTCCTGTACCAGGCTTCCCTGGGATGATGCAATGCCGGTCATTGAAAACTATGTGCAGAATCACCCTTGCTCTGCGGTCCTGGGCTGGCTTGGGGAGCCCATCGGACACGTGGGGCTGGGAAAACATGCAGCTTGCAGGCGTGGCCCACCCAGTCTGAGGTGGGGTCCCACAACCCTCCCCGCCAAGACCCAGGTCTGCACAGACGGGGGAAGCCTAACATTCCTTGGCAGATCCCCTGCCCCGCCCAGCTCCCTCGCTGCCTGCGATTGAATTAAAAACAATAATAATCACAGCCACAGGTGCCTTTCCCTCTCCTGTATGCAGCTGGACCTCTGATGCCTGTTTCCTTAGACATGCCCGGGCTCTGCTCTGCCCATGCCCCGGTGGCCAGCCTCCTGCCCGGGCCCCGCCCCGGAAGGGAAGCTCGCAGCTGAATCCCCAATAGGCCGTTCTTGTTGGCCCTCGTTTCTTTCTTTCCTGGAGGTTCATTGGTAGCTGGACTTTGCACTTAGTTATGTTGCTCTCTGGGCTCGGCAGTTACGGTCCCGAGCACCCCGTGGCTCACCTGAACGGTGTTCACCCATACGGCTGAGAGCAGAGCCCGCACATACTCGGCTCCTGTATGTTGCATTCACATGTCCTCAGCCTCATCCCACTTAGAATCTGGTCTCTAACAGTGTGCGCAGTCAGCCTCAGGACCTGCCAACCATGTGGATTGTTTAGAGTGGCATATAGAGTTGAGGGTTGAGCCTTAGCCGGTTGCTCAGTGGTTAGAGCGTTGGCCCTCAGACTGAAGAAGGATCATGGGTTGGATTCCAGTCAAGAGCATGTACCTCGGTGTCAGGCTCGATCCCCGGCCCCGGTCAGGGCGCGTGCAGGAAGCAACCAATCAATGTGTCTCTCTCACATCTATGTTTCTCTCTCCCTAACTTGACTCCTCCCTTCCACTCTCTCTAAAAATCACTGGGGAAAACATATCCTCGGGTGAGGGTTAACAAAACAAAGTAACCAAAAAGGAAGTTGAGGGTTGGGGCTGGCTTAGGATATTGCTTCCCTGGTGTTTGCTGGCTGAATGGCACACAGGTATAATGACTCCCAAGGCCCAGGGACCTGGTGAAACTGTGAGAGGGGCAGCGTTTAACTACTTGTCTTCAGTTTCCTGTCCCTTCCCTGTTGGGGCTCAGAACACGGGAGCACCTGCCTGCTGAGAGAGTGGAGAGGCACCAATAAAAAGCCTCCCTTTTTGTCTTAACCACTTGTTCTGATTGTGTTCAAGATGCATAATCCACCCTGGCCGGTTTGGCTCAGTGGATAGAGCGTTGACCTGCAGACTGAAGGGTCTCAGGTTTGATTCTGGTCAAGATCACGTAGCTGGGTTGCGGGCTCGATCCCCAGTAGGGATAGTGCAGGAAGCAGCCAATCAGTGATTCTCTCCCATCATTGATGTTTCTATCTCTCCTTCTCCCTTCCTCTCTGAAATAAAAAAAAAAAGTATTTTTTTAAAAGTGCATCTTCATCTTTATACTTGTTAGAGAAAGTGCCTGGGGGAGAGGTAGGAGAGAAGAATTCTCCTAGAATAAGTGTCATCTATCCCTCGTCGGCCTCTGCCATGGCTTGAGCCTGTGTGGGACTCATACTCAGGGTTCCTGCACTGTCACAGGCTTCAGGGGCAAGGGGGCTGCAGTCTCCCCTGTCCATTTGCCCAGCCAGCCCTGCTCTCCATCAGTTACTCATTTATCTGCACTTTCGTGTTTCCAGGCCACCCCTCCCTCATGCCTGAGGGGTTCAAAAGAACTCTGCAATTAATCTAGTTTGAATTTAACCACCTCCTTTATCTTTTCTTCTTGCAGCTTAAACTTTGGAACAAATATCGAATTTCCAACATTCCATCACTAATATTCCTAGATGCCACCACCGGGAAGGTTGTGTGCAGGAATGGGCTGCTGGTGATCCGTGATGACCCAGAAGGTGAGACCTTGGCATGTCTGTGCTGTACCCACCTCTGACCCTCTACCCTGACCTTCCAGTGCTAGAGAGTGTGCAAATGAAATACAGTTGACCCTTCAACCACGTGAGGGTTAGGGGCGCCAACCCCCACACAGTGGAAAATCCATGTATAACTTTGACTCCCACCCAAATTTAACTACTAATAGCCTACTGTTAACCAGAGCCTTACTAATAACATAAGCAATCAATTAACACATATTTTCTATGTTATATATAGTATAAACTGTATTCGTACGATGAAGTAAGCTAGAGAAAGTAAGCTGAAGTAAGCTCAGTGGTTGAGCATTGACCTGTGAACCAGGAGGTCATGGTTCCATTTCTGGTCAGGGTCACATGCCCAGGTTGTAGGCTCAAGCCCCAGTGGGCAATGTGCAGGAGGCAGCTGATCAATGATTCTCTATCATTGATGTTTCTATCTCTCCCCTTCTCTTTTCTTCTCTGAAATCAATTAAACTATGTTTTTAAAAAATAAAAAGAGCCCTAGCCAGTTTGGCTCAGTGGATAGAGCGTCGGCCTGCAGACTGAAGGGTCCCAGGTTTGATTCCGGCCAAGGGCATATGCCTGGGTTGCAGGCCCAATCCCCAGTAGGGGGCGTGCAGGCCCGATCCCCAGTAGGGGGCGTGCAGGAGGCAGCTGATCGATGATTCTCATCATTGATGTTTCTATCTCTCTATCCTTCTCCCTTCCTCTCTAAAATCAATCCTATCTAATAAAAGAGTAATATGCAAACTGACCCTACCTCCGCTACACCAACAAGCCATGCCCACCAGCCACGCCCACCAGCCAATCATGAGGGAATATGCAAATAAACCCAACCAAGGTGGCTGCAGCCACAGAGAGCTGGAGGGAGGCTTGGGTTTCCCTGGCAATGGAGGAAGCCAAGCTTTCTGTCTGCCCTTGCCAGCCCAGGACTCCACTCAATGCTACAAAGTTTCAATTATAGAAGATAAATAGATCCCAACAGAAATGGCTGCCACCACAGAGCGAGCAGAAGGCTTGGCTCCACTCCAGGCTACAAAGTTTCAATTGTAGAAGATAAATAAACCCCAGATCCCAGGGCCTCTGCCTGGGTGGCAGGGGGGCATGATCAGCCTGCAAATCACCACAGGCCCCTCACGCAGGCCGCCCCACATCCCAAGGGAACCCCCACTCTGATCCAGGACACCCTTCAGGGCAAACCAGCTGGCCCCCACCCATGCACCAGGCCTCTATCCTATCTAATAAAAGAGTAATACGCAGATTGACCATCACTCCAACACACAAGATGGCTGCCCCCATGTGGTCAAAGATCCTGCCCCCATGTGGACACAAGATGGCCAGCAGGGGAGGGCATTTGGGAGGGACCAGGCCTGCAAGGAAGGGCAGTTGGGGGCGATCAAGCCTGCAGGGGAGGGTAGTTAGGGGTGACCTGGCCGGCAGAGGAGGGAGGTTGGGGGTGACTGGGTCTGCAGGGAAGGGCAGTTGGGGGGGGACCCAGGCCTGCAGGGGAGAGGAGTTGGGGGTACCAGGCTTACTGGGGAGGGCAGTTGGGGTGACCAGGCCTGTAGGGGAAGGCATTTAGGGGCAAACAGGCTGGCAGGGGAGCAGTTAGGCATCAATCAGGCTGGCAGGGGAATGATTAGGGGGTGATCAGGCTGGCAGGCAGAAGCGGTTGGGGCAAATCAGAAAGGCAAGCAGGCAAGCAGTTGGGAGCCAGCAGACCTGGATTGTGAGAGGGATGTCCGACTGCCCATTTAGGCCCGATCCCAGTGGGGGTACCAGGCCTGCAGGGGAGGGCAGTTAGGGGTGACCAGTGGGATTGGGCCTAAACGGGCAGTCAGACATCCCTCCAGGGGTCCCAGATTGGAGAGGGTGCAGGCTGGTCTGAGGACACCCCCCCCATGCATGAATTTCGTGCACCGGGCCTCTAGTAAAAATATATTTAAGAAAATAAAGAGACTGACAGACACTGGCCAGACGGGCGGAGCTGGTGTGGCTGGCTCCGGTGGTAGCCATGTGGGGCTGATAGTCAGCACGCATTCCAGGAGTCCATGGAGCAGAGGCGATGTGGCCAGGTGGATGCCAGCTCGCTGGTGGGCGGCACGGGTGTTGGCGATGGACGTTCAAGGCTTGGATTGGCTTCTGGTCCCGCTGTACCAGCTGGTTTCCTGGTGGGCGGCTGGGGCCATGGTCTTCAGAGGGGTGGTGCCCTACATCCCGTAGTACCGGGACATCCGGAGGACTCAGAACGCCGAGGGCTTCTCTACCTGCGTGTGCCTGGAGCTCCTGGTGGCCAATATTTTACGGATCCTCTTCTGGTTTGGAAGGCATTTCGAGTCCCCACTGCTCTGGCAGAGCATCGTCATGATCATCACCATGCTGCTGATGCTGAAGCTGTGCACCGGAGTCCGTGTGGCCAACGAGCTCAGCGTCAAACGCCGTTTCTTTGCAGACTTCGATCCTCACCACTTCTGGCACTGGAGCAGCTTTGCGGACTACCTGCAGTGTGTTCTGGCCTTCACGGGCATCGCAGGCTACGTCACATACCTGTCCATCGACTCAGCCCTGTTCGTGGAGACCCTGGGCTTCCTGGCCGTGCTGACCGTGGCCATGCTGGGCGTGCTGCAGCTGTACTGCAACCACCGCTACCAGTCCACGGAGGGCATGAGCATCAAGATGGTGCTCATGTGGACAAGTGGTGACACCTTCAAGATGGCATACTTCCCGCTGAACGGTGCCCCCCTGAAGTTCTCTGTGTGCGGCCTGCTGCAGATGACGGTGGACCTGGCCATCCTGGCGCAGGCCTACTCATTCTCCCGCCACCCCCCAAAGCCCACCCCCCATGCAGTGCACTCCACCAGTGCCAAAGCCCTGTGAGGCAGCCAGGAGGACAAAGGCATATGACCGCTGGCTGCAGGCACCGGCTGGTCACCTGTCCTCCTGCGTGGGCCCCTGGGACGGTGGACAGGTGGGGCCCGAGTGCTGTGTTTGCACTCACTCACTGGAGAACGGCCTGGCAGGTGTCACCCCTATGGGCGGAGCTGTGGATGTTTTCAAGGTGATGGAAAAGCAGGTCTTGCTCTCAGGGCGCCTGCGGAACCTGGGAGACGCTCGCAAACCCGGGAGATGGCAGAGCAGGCCTCTGCAGGACAAGGCATGGGGAGGCTTCTCTGTGTCTCAGCCCGGACGTGTCCCGTAAACCCAGGCCTGGGGTGCTGAATGAGAAGCAGCATTGGGAGAGCTTGGGACCCAGCACCTCAGGGCCCGTGGTCAGAACAGCTGAGGATGGACGTGCTGCTGGACAGCATGCGGCGAGGGCACAGAGCGTGTGGCCCGGATCCTGTGTCCACGTGGAAGGGAAGCCACACTAACACACATGACCTACGTCCTGGTCTATCTCGCTGGAGTCGCCTTGTCTGGGCACCTTCAGTGCAGCCTCCTCATAGGACTCGGGACTCAGCCCTTGCCCTGGGCTCGGTAGGGGGCCCAGAGGCCTTGTTGTTACACGGGCCTCCTCCCACTTGGGGCGAGGGGACAAGCCCATGTCCGTGCCAGCTGGGCACTGGCCAGAGCAAGCTCAGGGGTGTCGGAACCAGAGTCTGGAGTTCTCTCCATGAGTCCTGTAGGGTATGACGGTGCGAGTGGCCCATGTAGGCTCCCTGAGGGCCCAGGGCCAAGCGGGCTGCGAGTAGTTTTCCCCCCTTTTCCTGGGAAGTGCACACATCTGCAGCACAGCCTGTGATGTCCACCTTCCAGGACGGGGACACGCCGAGCAGCCCCACACCCCACACAATGAGCTGGTGGGCCTGAAGTGACCTTCCAAGGTGGTGGGGTGGCCTGGCATGGGCATCCCTGCCCGCCGTCTCCTGTCTGCATGGTTCTCCGTGTTTGCTACATGTGAGGTCACCGTTCTGACACTAGTCCCCACATTTGTTCCCCTTTCAGTATTACATGAGCATTTCAGCCAGGCCAGTCCTGCACCAGCTCCCAGGCTCCCAAAGGCCAAGTGTTCCAGATGCTTCGGTGTGGCTCCCACAGGCATTGCTTGCCCTTCTGCTGGGTGGAGGGGCGGCTCTTTTGCATTATCAGCACTGTCTGTGGCTGGTGCCAAAGCTCTTGAGGTGCCTGCGGTGCCCGGTGAGAAGCGTTTGAAGCTGTTTCCTCCTCCTGAGTTTTCCTCAAAAACTCCTGAATGTTTGAGGATCCTGCTTAGTTCTTTGGCCTGTAAGATGCTTTAAAACACTTATTTTTAAAAAATGAAAGGAGATGTCTATAGCAGTAGTAGTTGCCTCTAAATTAAAGTATCAGTGACTGTAGTGCTGACTGAATGTGCCATGTGTGGGGACGCTCAGGGTTCTTTCCATACAGCGACTTTAAATCAGTAAACTGCTCAAGAACCAAAAAAATAAAATAAAATAAAGAAAATCATAAAGAAAAGGGAAGAAATCATAAGAAACAAATAAAATTTACAGTACTGTGTGTTCTTATCAATGCTGTAAATTTACATCATCAGTTTTAGGCTATGCGGTTTATCTGTGAGTTTTTTCAAATTGCTGGTTAAAAAAAAGATCTGCGCATAATGGACCCAGGCAGTTCACCCATGTTTTTCAAGGGTCAATTGTATATGTAAGTGGGTTTACTTGGCTAAAGATTATTGTCTTGATGTAATTATGGTATTCTCCAGGTCACGGTTCAGGTTTTTAAAGGGATCAGAATGTCCCTCCTGGGAGCTTTAATTCGTGGGCGAAGGAGATGGAGCTGAGGAAGGAAGTCAGCGTTGAGGGCGGAGGAGGCTGCTGAGCAGCAGCTAGAGCTCCGGTACTCACTGCTAGCGCAGTTCCCCTAGCAAAGTCGCAGGCTCTGCGTTCTCCCCGCCTCCGCCTCCGTGGTGAGTGCACCTCCTTTCCTGGTGCAGGCCTTGGTCTTGCTGGCCGGCTGGCTGGCCACACACTGGGCAGGTTGCTCCGATCAGGGTGCTCAGTGCTGTCCAACAATGGTTTCTCTCCCTTTGCACCGGAGTCGTAAGATCTTCTCCCTCACTTATTGATCCAACTAGAGGATTCAAGCCTGGTCACACACTTTCCCAGTTAAAACTGCACCTGCCTCAGAATTGCCCTCAGTAAAAACCAGGGCATCATAGAACCAAGTTTTTACCTTCTCAAATTTAAACACACACACACTACTCTGAAGCTTATTAAAATGCCAATCTCCCCCTTATTCCACGCCCCCCCCCCATAAGATTTTTGGATCCATTTGTTCAGGGTGGGCTCCATCCCCTGCATTTTCAGCCACTCTGTGCTTCTCCCTCCCAGCCTCCCCTCATTCCAGGTGATTGTGAGGCAGTGGTCCATGGACCACCCTGTGAGAAAACACTGGTGAGCTGGGAGCATATTATTTGCTCTTCCTGCCTGGGGCTTAAGTGTCATCAGAATGCAGACCATCTGGGTTGAGTGGGTTTGACTCTTTCCTTTCCCTAGACTTAAATTATTATCTCACTTGGTTCCCTGGGCCCCAACTCAAAAATTCTGGGGGGTGGGGCCCTGGAGCATCATATTTTAAAATTCTCCAGTGGATTCTAACTTGCAGTCAGAGTTGAGATGCACTGGGATCCCAGGGTTGGAATAGAAGAAACTCATGGTTACTATCTGAGGCAGTGCTTCCCCATCCTGGCTCACCATCAGTTACCCAGGGAGTCAGTTTTGCTGTTTTGGGACATACAGCTTCAGCCCTGGATCCTGGGATTTGGGGTATGACCTAGGCTTCTGTGTTCTTCAAAACGCCCCCACGAGATGGGCCCTGTGATCATGCAAGGTCAGAAACCGTTGCCTTGAGGGTAGGTAGGACTCTGTCATGGATGAGTCCTACTTTTATTCCTGTGTTGTAGCTGCAGGTCCTATGGGTGTGCTAACAAATACTGTTGGATGATACAGTTGCCATGCTCTGCATCCCCGAGGCCTCTTGGGTCAGAGGCCATACTGAAGAGTCTTAACCTTCTCCCATCTGTTGCCTGTTTCAGGTTTGGAATTCCCTTGGGGACCTAAGCCCTTCAGGGAAGTCATTGCAGGGCCCTTGCTTAGAAATAATGGGCAGTCCCTGGAGAGCAGCAGCCTGGAGGGGTCTCACGTGGGCGTCTATTTCTCCGCACACTGGGTGAGTGTTTGCTCCCTCATTAGCCCAGACAGAAGGGAGCAGGGAGATCACCACCACAGCCATCTGTGATTGGCTCCTGGAGGAGTGACTGCCGGGGCCTAATTTCCTGGCGTTCTTCCTTTTTCCTGTGCCCAGTGCATTGTGGTTGGCATGCAGTAAGCGCTTATTATTAGGAATGATAATAGCAGCAAGAAAAGGACTTCTTTTGGCTGGTCTAAAAGGATAGCTTTCTTAAGCCATTCTGATGAGGCTTCTCATGGTCCCTGAGCGGGTTTGACTGCTGCCTGCTGACAGGCTGGGAGGGGTGGGAGGAGCCGGTGCTAGATGCGGGCCATCATGTTTGTTTCTGCCTCTTTTATGGACCAGGTTCTGCTAGCCCAACTCTACGTGGGTCTCACTGGCCTCCCTGTGATGGCAAGTGACTGGGAAAGGGGACGCTGGAGGTGCCAAGTCACGCTCAGGATCCTGTTCTTGTCTTTCAGTGTCCCCCTTGCCGAAGCCTCACCCGGGTCCTGGTGGAATCCTACCGGAAGATCAAGGAGGCAGGCCAGAAATTCGAGATCATCTTTGTTAGTGCAGACAGGTAACGTGCGCCGGGGAAGGCGCTGCGCAGCTTCCCATGTCCGCAGCTGCAGCCGGTTAACGTGCCTTTGTCTCGCCTTCTCACTTCTCACGTCTGTAGGGTAGAGCTTGGAGATTGGGATTGGGGAAAGCATATCTGGGGTTATTGGCAGAAGAACGGATGCATTTCACGTGTACTCTGGGAATTGTCCGAAGGGAAGCCAAGAAAGCCTTGTTCTTGCTGTAAATATGTTGGTAGGTCCTAATTCAGGCCAGGGTCGTTTGAGATTAGGATGCATTTTCCTGATTTGTCCAGCTTTTTGGATTGTGGTGGAAGGATATGGGGGCGGGGGGAAGGATGGAAAGAAAAGAGCAGAGGCTAATGGATTGAGATGCTTGTCTTAGCTGGCTGTGCAGTCACCTTCCTTAGCTCCGGCTACGAACTTTGTCTGGGGGTAAAAACCAGAAGGGCAGACCTTTTTCCTGGACCATGTCGGGCCCTTTTAGCCTCAGTTTCCTCTGCCTCTTGCCCTCTCCCTGGCTTTATTCATCAGTGACCGTCCTACATTGCAAAACTCTGCCCAATTCAGACCGAGCCGCCAGGTGCTTCTGCCTTTGAGCTCCTGTTCACAGAAGGCTCTCTGAGAACCAGCACAGGGAGAGCATGTTCTACGCTGAGGTAGCCTTGACATCTGTGCTGTTTCATGCTGTGGTCCCTCTCCCTGCTCCCTGGCTTCCATCTCAGTGCCTAGGAGTAGGGACAAGCTTGAAGCATGCCAGGTGGAGTAATAACATGTTTAAAGCTTTTTTTAAAAAATCAACTTTATTGCAGTATAATTGACATACAGTGAAATGCAGACATTTTAGGTACACAGTTCAATGCCTTTTGACAAATGTGCGTATGCATGTGAGCATCACAATTACAACATAGAGCATTTCCAGCACTCAGAAGACTCCCATGCCTCTCCTCAGTCAGTTCTCATCCCCAAGCCCCCGTTTCAAGGTACCCCTAATCTGCTTTCTTGGCTGTTGCTTGATTAGATTGGTCATTCCTGGAATTTCTAATATGTGGCATCATAGTGTCTATGATCGGTTAAAAGCGTGGTCCTGTACACACCACTGTTACTATACAAAAGTGTCACAGGAAATGCAGTGTCTGAACATATAGGCTTCTTATAAAAAGGTGTTAAGACCCATTTGTGTTGAACATGAAAAGTTGGGCTGGGTGCAGTGGCTCAGTGGTTGAGCATCCACCTATGAACCAGGAGGTCACAGTTCAATTCCCGGTCAGGGCACACGCTCAGGTTGCAGGATCGATCCCTTGTGTGGGGCATACAGGGGTAGCCAATCAATGATTCTCTCTCGTTATTGATGTTTCCATCTCTCTCTCCCTCTCCCTTTTTCTCTGAAATCAATAAAAATATACTTTAAGAAAGAAAAGAAAAGTTGGGCATGAGTTAAACTAGTAGGATGTAGGGGAGCAAGCTGTTGAGATGGCCTGGCATTGTCGTTTGGTATCTACCAACCCTATGGAGGCATTTGCTTCCCAACATACACCAGAGTGGACGGAATGACCCCTTCTGTGTCTGAACCCGATCAGACGCCTCTGCATCTGCAGAGCCCTGGGCACAGCTTGGTGGAAGGTGGGGAGGACGCAGCGGTGGTGCATTTGGAGGTAATAGAACCTTGTTTCCATGTGTGTCTCTGTAGGTCAGAGGACTCATTCAAACAGTACTTCAGTGAGATGCCCTGGCTCGCTGTCCCCTACACCGACGAGGCCCGGCGGTCACGCCTCAACCGGCTGTATGGAATCCAAGGTAGGCATTCCCCCTCCAGGGCACTTCTGGGAAACCTCATCCCAGCTCACCACGTCTTTGGCTTTCCTTTCAGAGGGAAAAGAACTTTTTATTTCCATGAATGTTCACTTGCTTTACCATCTTCAAAATGACATGTGGTGAACTTTACATTATGTAGGTTAGACTTCATTGAAGCTGTTTTTTAAGCAAAGTACTTTTACAGGGGAGGAAGCTACTCCGCCCCCTCACATGGTCCCCAGTGACTTGGCCATAATCCCATCCCATGGGTTTTACTCTCAAACAGACCTGAGAGCAGTCTGGTTCCATCACTCAGATGCTTTGAGCCTCAGTTTCCTCATTTGCGAAACGGGTGTGCTAAATTGCTGCCACAAGAATTGCTGGGAACACTTATAGGATAATGTATATAAAGCACTTCTCATGATTCCTGTAGCATAATGGTGAGGGCTGAGTGGGTATTACCTTCTAGGTGAGACAGTTGATTTCCTGAGAGTGTTGCAAGCTAGGACTTGGAGTATTGATCGTGTTTTTCAGAAACAATGATTATTAGTGAAGCAAACTGGGTGTTTGTTCTTTACTATGTGCATACCTCCATCCAGCCTCCACCCAGCCAGGTGTTTTCTTGGCAAAGCACGTAACTAGCCTGTGAAGAGTTAAACTCACTCTCTCTGTATCAGCAGTGCCAGAGCCTGGCTGGCCCTCGATGGGTGCAGCTAATGTTTGCATTCTCAGTGCTCCTTGTGTTACATGGGGAGTGGAAAAAATTAAGCTTTTCCTACAAATTCCACAGCTTATGGGGGAACTCATCTGATTCTTTCATCTTTTTCTTCACCATTTACAGTAGCATATATGGCTTTGTTTGGAGCTAAAGTTTCAAAAAACATTTTATTTTAAATCAGTGCTTCTCAATTTCAAATATGCATAAGAATTGCCTGGGGATCTTGGGAACGTGCAGATTCTGATTCAGTGGGTCTGGGGTGGCCCACGTTTTTAGGGAGCCCCAGGTGGTGCTGACATTGCTGTCCAGGACCACACCTTTGGTATTGTCTAGGTTAGTGGTCGGCAAACTCATTAGTCAACAGAGCCAAATATCAACAGTACACAATTGAAATTTCTTTTGAGAGCCAAATTTTTTAAACTTAAACTATATAGGTAGGTACATTGTTATTAACTCAATTAGGGTATTCCTTCAATTGCACTGTACGTGCGCACCCACACGTGGTATTTTGTGGAAGAGCCACACTCAAGGGGCCAAAGAGCCACATGTGGCTCGCGAGCCTCGGTTTGCCGACCACTGGTCTAGGTCTATTCATTTTTTTAAAATCCTCACCCAAGGATATACTTATTAATTTTAGAGACACAGGGAGAGAGAGAGAAAGAGGGAAACATGGATATGAGAGGACATCAGTAAGTTTCCCTCCGCATGTGCCCCGACCAGGGATTGAATCGACAACTTAGGCATGTGCCCTGATTGGGAATGAAAATCGCAACCTTTGGGTACACGAGACGATGCTCCAACCAACTGAGTCAACTGGTCAGAGCTACATCTATTATTTTTTGAGAATGTTGGGGGCTCATCCTCCTATTAATGAAAAAGATGAGAGCAGTTCCCTTTCCAAAGAGGAGTCGAGTGACATGACTTTGTTTACTGGTCTAGAAGGAAAAGCACCAAGTTGCTTGGGGAACTTAAAGGAGACTTCACGGGCTTGTTTCCTTCCAGCACTCTGCTTGCAGAGAGACTGAAAGCTCAGGTGTGCTTTGTTGGGGAGCAGAGGGTTGAATTGCTATTTCCTGGGGATAAGTAAAACTTCATCTCTTCATTCATTCACTCATTCATTCATTCAACAAATACTTGCTGAATGACCTTGATCAACTTACTTAACTTATCAGTAAAATTTGAAAGTTTCAATGTTTGGCACAGAGTAGGCACTTAATAAATATTTAACTGACCAGCTCAGGAAAAAAAGGGAAAATTAGATTTTACAACCTAAAAAAGATAAACTTTTGGGTGTCAAAAAGCTAAAACAGCCCTGGCTGGTTTGGCTCAGTGGATAGAGCGTCGGCCTGCGGACCAAAGGGTCCCAGGTTCGATTCCGGTCAAGGGAACATGCCCGGGGTTGCAGGCTCAATCCCCAGCGGGGGTCATGTGGGAGGCAGCCAATCAATGATTCTCTCTCATCATTGATGTTTCTATCTCTCTCTCCCTCTCCCTTCCTCTCTGAAATCAATAAAAATATATATTTTTAAAAGCTTAAAGGGAACCAACAATATTAATAATATGATGGCAGAGTGAGTATCCTTCATAGAAAAAGAGCTCTTTCCAGATACCAATCCAAAAGAGAGAGAAAAGACAATTTAGCCCTGGCCAGTTGCTCAGTGGTTAGAGCATAAGCCTGCAGACCAAAGAGTCAAGGGTTCGCTTTCCGGTCAAGGGCACATACCTCGGTTGTAGCTTCGATCCCCACCCCCAGTTGGGACCATGCAGGAGGCAATCAATTGATGTCTCTCTCTCTCACATTGATGTTTCTCTCTCTCTCTCTCTCCCCACTCCCCTTCTCCCCCTCTCCCCCTCCTCCCTCCCCTTCACTCTCTAAAAGAAAACAAAAAAAACCACAAAATATCCTTGGGTGAGGATTATAAAAAAAGACAATTTAGACAATAAAGATATAAGGTAGGCAATTTGTCCTATGTATAGTGTCAGAATGGATATTAAAAAATATTCAGTATAATTTACTTTCATGAATTATGGATGAAAACACTGAATTTGTATCTATCACATTTGCAAAGAACTCCCCTACCACCACCAAAAAAAAACAAACAAACAAAAACACCCCAGTGTAGGGAAGAGAGCAGACTGCTGGGAATGTAAATAGGACAGCCTTTCAAGAGAGCAATGGGCAGTATCCATCAGAGGCCTTTAAAAAAAATCTATAAGGCCTTTCATTTAAAAATCCCACTTGTAGGAATTTATGTCCAGGAAATTATCCCGGAGCACCCAGCAAAGACCGCTTCTCTTGAACAGTTGGTGGATTTCTGTTTTTTTGGTTATTTCTTTCATATTTGCATACTTGGAATTTCATTACGGACCACGATTCTTGCTTCAGCCCCTAGAAAACCCAGAGCTGAATTTGTAACACTTCAGTGATTTTGCAAAACTGACCATTTCTGTGTGTGTCCTTGACCCTAGCTTCGTTTCCTCTTCCTTTCTTGTGTTCCCTTCAGGAGTATATTTTCATCTATTTTTATTAGATTACATCATGCAATTTTTAAGCCACCTCAAATCCCTTTTGGAAAAAAAGATGGAGTAGATTTAAACGCGTAGGATTCTGTGTCTCAAGCTCCAGCTAGCCTGGGACTGAGCTCAGTGGGAAATATGAAACCAGAGGGTGCTGCCCTTGAGTGGACAAGATGAGATGGACATAGGGACATTGCTAAAGAGCAGAGAGTACAATGATGTAAAAAGTGTTGATCAAATAAGTGCCATTTTGTATGGGGGCTTGGAAGACTGACACTGTCCCAGAAAGTGGAGCCAGGCGCTGGGCCTCACTGAGCCACTCTGCTCGGCCTGGAGGCCTCTCTGCATTTCCAGTCATGTGCCATCCGTGGGGCAGGACCTCTTCCTCTCCACCACAGGGAGTTAAGTTGCCCTTTCCTGGGCATGGGGTCCAGCATGATGCAGGCATTCCTGGTGGTCATTGCCAAGGCTGTGGGGTCACCTGAAATTAATATGTTACGGAAGGATGGTCTATATGTAATGCACAGCCAGTTTGAGGCTGGCAGCCTGCCCTCCCTGTCCTCTGTGAGATGCTGCTTGAGGACCCTTTGGGGTGTGTGGTGGGGGTGCATAGGCACAGAAGGGCAATCTCATAAGAGAGATCATGAGCTCTTCAAGAATCCAACAAGAGCCCTAGCTGGTTTGGCTCAGTGGATAGAGCGTCGGCTTACAGATTGCAAAGGTCCCGGGTTTGATTCCAGTCAAGGGCACATGCCCGAGTTACGGGCTTGATCCCCAATACGGGGCGTGCAGGAGGCAGCCGATCAATGATTCTCTCTCATCATTGATGTTTCTGTCTCTCTCTCTCCCCCTCTCCCTTCCACTCTGAAATCAATTAAAAAAAAAAAATCCAACACGAGTTTTGGACACACCACTAAGGCTGGAGGATGCCTTCTGTGGACGGTTGGCAGGACACACAAATATTTAAGTAGATTAAAAGATGAAATAGATTCTTTTCTGTCTGCCTTCAGAAAGCAGAGAAGGGAACTCTCCTTTCGGATTCTCCGGCAGTCAACATGTAAATATTACAGATGGAGGAGCCTCGGTTGTTAGGTGTGGCCGAGACAGCCAGAAAGTGGGTGACCACAACTGAGGAGGAAGAGAATGGAGACTTTTCAGAGACACATTCATTTCGCAGTCTCTTAAGGCCCTGGCAGTGTGGGGATGAGAAGTACATTTGTGGTCCCTGACTTCAAGGAGCCCTCATTTGAGGATCAGAAGCTGATCTGGAGAGGCTCTGTGCACAGTGGCGGCCGGCCAGCCATGCCACAAGGAAGGAATGTGAGATTCATGAGGAGCCCAGTACCAGCCAGGGAGCCGGCCCTGCCGCCCAGCCCTGCACCTGGCCTGCCCCCTGCTCCTCGGCTGCTGGCTCCATGGCCCACACTCCTCTGCCATCTCTTCTATTCTCTCTTCAGCTTGGACCTGTCTGCTGCCCCAGCTCCCTGCCTCCTGCTTCCTTGCTCTCAAGGCTATAGTCTTTGGCACAGTGTTTTGTGCCGATTGCATGTTGATCACTGATCTCTGGGACTCATTCCTGCAAGCAGCCTGTCAGACATGGCCTACTGACCTTGATCTGCCTGCCTCTGGCCTTGTCAAACCAGAGTGCACTCAAGCACAGTGAAATATGAGTATAGAAGAGCAACACAACATTCTTATCAAGGTGGCATTTAATGAAGGGCCACCTGATGGAATAATCCGAGTTCGGAGGAGACTTGCTTGGACCTATTGAACCAGGAAGGCTTCCTGGAGGAGGTAGCTTTGGAGCAGGGTCTTACAGAATGTATGTGGTTTAGATAAGAGGTTTGGGACATTTCAGGGCAATGGCCAGAGCAGGTTGCCCATGGTGTACTAGAATGGGCAATAGGCTGATGATGCCATATTGTATTGCGCTTTGAACGCCATGCCGAGATCCATGGATTTGACCCTTTGGACTTTTAGAGCCTTTTGAAATTTCTTTAAAATATATTTTTATTGATTTCAGAGAGGAAGGGAGAGGGAAAGAGAGGTAGAAACATCAATCATGAGAGAGAATTATCGATTAGCTGCCTCCTGCATGCCCCCTACTGGGGATCAAGCCCTCAACCCAGGTATGTGTCCTGACTAGGAATCAAAACGGTGACCTGTTAGTTCCTGGGTCGATGCTCAACTACTGAGCCACACCAGCCAGGCCTTTTGAAAGTTTTGATTAAGGAGAGATCAGTGCAGAAGTGACATATAAGCTAGACTGGAAGAGAAATCCCAGAGACCAGTTCACGGATACTTTTTTCTTTTTTTTTTTGGTAAATTTTTAAAAATTGCCTTGAGAAAGAGAGAGGAAGGGAGAATGAGAAAGAGAGAAACATTGATTTGTTGTTCTACTTACATATGTATTTATTGGTTGATTCTTGTATGTGCCCTGACTGGAAAGCAAACCAACAACCTTGGTGGATAGGGACGATGCTCTAACCAACTGAGCTACCCAGCCAGGGCTATTTCTTTTTTCTTTCTTTTTTAACTGAGGTAAAACTGGTATATAACATGATATTAGTTTCAGGTATACAACTTAATTCGATATTTGTATACCATACAAAGTGATCACCACAGTAAGTCTAGGTACCTTCTGTCACCATACAATTGACCCCTCAACCCATTTTGCCCACCCCCGACCCCCTTCCCTACTGATAACCACCAGTCTGTTCTCTTTATGAGTTTTGTTGTTTGATTGTTTATTTTGTTTTTAGATTCCACATCTAAGCGAAATCATATAATATTTGTCTATCTCTCTGACTTAGCATAATACTCTCAAGAACCATCCATATTGTTGCAAATGGCAACACTTCCTTCTTTTTTATGGCAGAGTAGTATTCCAGTTTGTGTGTGTGTGTGTGTGTGTGTGTGTGTGTGTGTGTATGTGTGTATACACACCACATCTTCTTTTTATTTATTTACTAATCCATTGACGGACATGTAGGTTGTTTTCATATCTTGGCAATCATAAATAATGCTGTATTGAACATAGGGGTGCATATCTGTTTTTGAGTTAGTGTTTTGTTTTCTTCAGATAAATACCAGTATTTATCCATATGCTGGGTCATATGGTAGTTCTACTTTAATTTTTTTGAGGAACCTCCATACTGTTCTCCATAGTGGCTGCATCAATTTATATTCCCACAAACACTTATTATTTCCGGTCAGGGCACATGCCTGGGTTGTGAGCTCAATCTCCAGAAGGGGGTGTGCAGGAGGCAGCCGATCAGTGATTGTCTCTCATCATTGATGTTTTTATTTCTCTCTCCCTCTTCCTTCCCGTCTGAAATCAATAAAAATATTTTTTTAATAAAGAAAAAAGTGTCCCTAACCAGTTTGGCTCAATGGATAGAGCGTCGGCCTGCAGACTCAAGGGTCCCAGGTTCGATTCCGGTCAAGGGCATGTACCTTGGTTGTGGGCACATACCCAGTAGGAAGTGTGCAGGAGGCAGCTGATCGATGTTTCTCTCTCATGGATGTTTCTAACTCTCTATCCCTTTCCCTTCCTCTCTGTAAAAAATCAATAAAATATATTTTTTTAAAAAGAAAAAAGTGTAGTGTGTTGAGTTGCCAGTGTTATAGTTAAAAACAAAGCAAAGTAAAGGAATTGGGAGTACAGGGTAGGGTTAATGGGACCCACTTGCAAACTTAGCTAAATTCCTTTAAACATTTTAAATTAATTTATAAATTTAAATCTTAAAAAATACTTACCTGAAAGACAAAATGTTCCCAAGTTCTTACATCTTTTAACTCTAATAAATTAAACTTAACAAATATGGCTATTAAGTTCTCCTAAATGGAACAGTACTGTTAATATGGTTTTAACTTAAAATCATAACTCAGAATCAGTAACACATTTTAATATTGTAATCACAGGACCAACCTGTTATTCTGTTGGGCCACTTTGCTTAAATGAAAACAAATGCAGAAGTTAAATACCAAATATGTATAGATGTCTTTTTTTTTTTTTTTTTTAATAACCGGCTTTTGTTTATTTATTTTTTTTGAAAGAGAGAGAGAGAGGAAGGGGGGAAGGGTGAGGGGGAGGGAAGGGGAAAAGAGAGAAACATCCACTCTATTGCCTTCCACATGCACTCACAACCTGGGCATGTGCCCTGACTGGGAATTGAACCAGTGACCTTTCAGTGCACAGGATAACGCTCAACCAACTGAGCCACACTGGCCAGGGCTGTGTGGATGTCTTGACACACAAAACACATTAATGAGAGGAAACCAAGATGGCGGCATAGGTAAGCACCTAAACCGCTGCCTCACACAACAATTTCAAAACTACAACTAAAAGACAGAACGGACACCATCCAGAACCACAGGAAAGCTGGCTGAGTGGAAATTCTACAACTAGAAGGAAAGAGAAAAGCTCACGGAGAATTGGAGGTACGGCAAAGGGTCTTTGTGCGCACAGAGGGGAAGGGCGGCTGAGAGCCTGGCTGACTTTCTCTGGCGGGCGGGGGAAGGAAGCCCCCGACTGCACTGAACCCCAGTTCTGACTGCACTGAACCCCAGTTCCGGGCGAAACCCTGTGGACCCAGGCTCATACAGGGGGAGTCTGGACTGTGAGGTAGAGAGAAAGGCACTCGGAGACTCGGAGACCCGGGGGAGGGGGTCTGGAGGCGCGTGCACCAGTGTGCATAAAGACTGCGGAGGTTGCCACAGGCTTTCCGTAGCAGAAGGGAGTCAGAAGCTCCTGACTGCACTGAACCCCAGTTCTGACTGCACTGAACCCCAGTTCCAGGCGAGCCCCTGGGTACCCACGCTCTTGCAGGGGGAGTCTGGACTCTCGGGCAGAGGCTCAGGAGACGGGGAAGGCAGAGGTCTGGAGGCATGCACGCACAAGGGCAGGGCTGACGGGAAGCCAAGACTATCTGCTCCGCCCTGAGACTCCACCCCATCCAAGCTGAACACAGAGGCTTTTGCAATTTGGCAAGTCTAATCCTATAAGGCTGTCTCCAGCACCGAACTTCTCCCAGCGTAGGCACAGCTGATCCTCACAACCAACTGGCCTGGAGGTCAATTCCTCCCAGTGATACCAACAACAATCAAGACTTAACTACAACAAGGCTGTACACACAGTCCACAAAGGGGTGCACCAAGAGTGTCCACCTCAGGTAACTGGGAGGCCGACCCACTGGGCCATATAGGAAACCTAGCACACAAAGCTACCCTACCAACTCAGGGAAGCAGTGAAAATGCGGCGACAAACAGATCACAAACGAAAGAAATGGAGGAAAACAAACGACTGGATATAGAATTCAAAACCACGGTTATAAGGCTTTTCAAGAATATCCTAGAAAAGACCGATAAATATAATGAGACCCTCGAAGATATGAAAAAGGACCAACTAGAAATTAAACATACACTGACTGAAATAAAAAACATTATACAGAGACCCAACAACAGACTAGAGGAACACAAGAATCAAGTCAAAGAATTGAAATACAAAGAAGCAAAAAGAAAAAAAAATTCAAAAAGTTGAAGATAGTGTAAGAAGCCTCTGGGACAACTTCAAGCGTACCCACATCAGAATTATGGGAGTGCCAGGAGAAGAGAGAGAGCAAGATACTGAAAACCTATTTGAAGAAATAATGATTGAAAACTTCCCCCACCTGGTGAAAGAAATAGACTTACAAGTCCAGGAAGCACACAGAACCCCAAACAAAAGGAATCCAAAGAGGACCACACCAAGACACACCATAATTAAAATGCCAAGAGCAACAGACAAAGAGAGAATATTAAAAGCAGCAAGAGAAAAACAGTTAATTACCTACAAGGGAGCACCCATATGATTGTCAGCTGATATCTCAACAGAAACTGTGCAGGCCAGACAGGAGTGGCAAGAAATTTTCAAAGTGATGAATAGCAAGAACCTACAACCAAGATTACTCTACCCAGCAAAGCTGTCATTCAGAATGGAAGGTCCGATAAAGAGCTTCACAGATAAGAAAAAGCTAAATGAGTTCATCACCACCAAACCAGTATTATATGAAATGCTGGAAGGTATTCTTTAAGAAGAGGAAGAAGAAAAAGAGTAAAGATAAAAATTATGAACAACAAATACATACCTATCAACAAGTGAACCTAAAAATCAAGTGAATTAAAAACCTGAGGAACAGAATAAACTGGTGAATATAATAGAATCAGGGGCATAGAAAGGGAGTGGACTGATAATTCTCAGGGGGAAAGGGGTGTGGGGGGTGCAGGAAGAGACTGGACAAAAATCGTACACCTATGGATGAGGACAGTGGGTGGGGGGGAGGTAAGGGCAGAAGGTGGGGTGGGAACTGGGTGGAGGGGAGCTATGGGGGGGAAAAGGAGAAACAATTGTAATAATCTGAATAAATACTTATTTAATAATATTTTTAAAGTAAAAAAAACACACACATTAATACCATGGGTTTAATTCACGTTTCTAAACTTAATTCTAGATCTTCCTATATTTGAAAGATGCTCACTTATAAAGGAGATAATTGTATCCTTCCAATTATATCATTTTGGAAGTCTCTTCCCAGCTCATTGAGGTTGCATATGTGGGTGGCCCTCATCACAGTGCTGTCTCTTTGCCCTCCATACAGGACGGTCTTCACCTTCACCTTATAGTTCAAGTCCCTGGTTTGGGATCCTTCCTGAATTCTTCTCTCTAGTCTTAGAAATCAGCAGCTCTGCCCTAGGCTGCATTATCCCTCAATTGAATTTTGCTTTTCTTTACCTCTGAGAATATTTAAATGCCTCCAGCCTAGCTCTAAATACCTTTGAACTTGAAGGAGTTGTGTATTCTTTTATACTCTTCATAGCTTCACAAAACTAAAAACTTTTTTTTATTGAATTCTGAACTTCCTGAGCTTTGTATGACCGTGGTTACAACTTCCAAAGTCATTCCACTGGCGTGTTTATAGGTATGTGTATAGTCTGAGCTGTTTAATACTTCCGATACCAAATGTGTAGGGATTTTTCCACACACCAACCAGTTCTTTGGCACCTGTGTCACACACATACAGTTCAATTCAATGCAGTTCGGACACCAGTTCCCTGGAGTTCGGGTCAGACCCACAGAACCATCTGCCTCTCCCCCTCTTCAGATGCCCTCTTCAGATGCCAGTTGCAAGTCCCAGTCCTTTTGACTGACGGGCTGTAAACCAGCATTCCTTGTGGCCCCTCCTCTGCGCCAGTAATTTGCTAGAACAGCTCACAGGATTCTGGAAAACATTTTACTTACTATTATTACTGGTTTATTATAAAGGATACCACTCAGGAACAGCCAATGTAAGAGATGCACTGGACAAGGTTCCTGGGAAGGGGGTGGAGCTTCCATGCCCTCTCCAAGCACATCCTCCTCCTAACCAGCCTCCATGGAGCCACGCCAGCCTGGAAGCTCTCTGCACCCATCACTTGCGGGTTTTATGGAGGTTTCATTATATAGGCATGATTGGCTAAATCACTGGCCCTTGGTCATTGATTCAACCTCTAGCTCTTCTTCCTCTCCAACAGATTGAACTTGGGGGTGTTGGGAGAGTGGGGGAGAGTTGAGGGGGGAGTGGAGCTGAATGTTCTAGCCTTCTAATCATGCCTTTCTGGTGACTAGCTTCCATTCTGAAGCTCTTTAGGGGCCCCACCCACAGTCATCTCATTAACATACAAAAGGACACTGACCACTCCCAGATTCCAGAGGTCTTAGAAGCTCCAGTGTTAGGATATTAGAACAAAAGATGCCCCTATCACCCCTTATCACACAGGAAATTTTAAGGGTTTGGGGAGCTCTGTGCCAGAAACTGGGGATGAAGACCAAACATTTATTTATTATATTACAAAATCCCACACACTGCCTGGCCGGCGTGGCTCAGTGATTGAGCATGACCTATGAACCAGGAGGTCAGGGTTCGATTCCCGGTTGGGGCATATGCCCGGGTTTCGGGCTCCATCCCCAGTGTGGGGCATGCAGGAGGCAGCTGAACAATAATTCTCTCTCATCATTGATGTTTCTATCTCTCTCCCTCTCCCTTCCTCTCTGAAATCAATAAAAATAGGTATTTTTTAAAAATCACACACACACACTCTCGCACGCACGCACACATGCGCACATTCTAGTCAGGGGAGGGTCTTGCTATTTTGAGCGTCTGGTCTTCAGCACCTCCTACAGGGCTGTCTGTGGGAGCGCTCCCGCTCCCTCTCTGACTGTCCTGGGCTCTCCTCCTGAAGCCTTTGATGGGGGGCGCTTTCACAGGTGCCAGGTACATTCCCCACCCCCGCCCACGGTGAGCCACCTCCCCCTGGCCTGTCTCTGTGCCTCACTTGATCTGACAGCCCCTTTGTGTACGGAGGTACTTGAGGGCAGAGCATCCCTGTGTTGTCCCAACAGGCCCAATGAAAATGGTCACTGCAAAAAGAACTCTGACTCCTTTAGTGACTCCCTCAGCATCTCGGGAGCCAGGCTTGGAGCGTGCCTGGATCCCGTGTCCCCAGCATACTGAAGGAGGCCTTCATTAGTGCCAAGTTTGTTCAGGCGTCCACGCAGGTGTGCTGGGAGAGTCTGCATCTCGAGACCATCACCCTCAAGCCCCCCCTTTCACAGAGCAGTGGGGCCTGCTGTGGCTCACCAGGGTGGCCTGGGTCCTGCTGCTGCTGGCACTCAGGTCACTGGCTCCCTCAAAGCTCTGTCCTGAACCCGCACTGTTAACCAGCAGCCTCCAGCCGGCCACCTGAGTTCAGAGGCCCTGGCCTTTGGCCTCCATCCATATCCTTTGTTTTAGGGGAGTAGCTGGGTTGCCCTGAGTTGGAGGGCCTCCCGACTCCCAGCACATTTGCAGGCTGCGGGCTTTGCTGCCTGTAGGCTGTGTAAAAGGCCTTTCTAAGGAAAGGGTTTAGACACACTTCGGAAAAGGCAAATCCCAACAGCAATTGTCTAATCCTGGCTGCCAGGGAACACCGTGCTCTTGCAGGGAGGCTTAGAGCCCCTTCCCTCCTGGGCCCGGGCCCTGCCTGGTTTTGTTCCTTGCCCTTCCCGGGCCCCCGGCCTTTGGGGAAGGCAGCTGGGCCTAGAGTGGACCTTGGCCCCGCCACCAGGGGAGCGACGCTTTAGGCCTGGCTGGGAGGCAGTGGTGTGAGGGCCATTCGCTCTCCCTGGACCTGCTTATCTTCCGTTTCTCTGCTGCCTGCTTGTTCTTCTTCTGCTTTTCCTCTCTCTTTCCTTTGCCCTCTTCCCTATCCCTTTCAAAAAATAGATTTGAGGCAGAATCTATCTTTTATAGGAGCGAAGCATTTGGAGAATGTAATTTTCAGTCAGGGGAGGGTGAGGGGCCAGTGCTGGTGTGTTTTGTAGACAGAGCTCCGTGTGCAGAGAGCTCAGTGTGCAGAGAGCTGGTGCCCTTTAGGAGCTGCCCATGGACCATGAGGGAGCTGGCCATGGACCTGGGGGAGCTGGACCCACGGACCTGGCGGAGCTGGCCCCGTGGGCAGAGGCTGGGGGCTGCCTTGGGACCTGCTAAGCAGCTTCTGTGTTCTGTTCTGTTTGTCCTGCTTTATTTTGAGAACATAAAAACAAAGAAACAGGAAAGGACAAAGAGTAACGTAACAAGTACCCACCTGGAATTGTCACTCTTGCCTCAGGTATTTCAAATATAAACAAATGGGAGCGTTGACCCAGACAGGGGTGGGCTTCCTTTTACTCCTCTACGTGCCTTCTCCTTCCACGCCCCGCCCCCCACCCCCCGCGGGGCAGCTCTACCGTATCTTTAATGTGTATCTTCATAATACGTTTTCATATTTTAACAGCATATATGTGAGTCCATGAATAATAGACAGTCTGCTGGGGGTGTTTTAGAAGCATACTTAAACGCTGACGTGGTGTGATATCATTCTGCAACTTGCCTCTCTTGTTTAACATTACGTTCCCAAGATTGATCCCTGTTGATATTTTTATCTGGTTCATTTCTTTTCATTGCCGAGAAGTACTCATTGTTCAGCTGTGCCATGGTTTATTTATCTGTCCCACTGCTCCTGGATACTTGGTTGTTCCTGGTTTTTCTGTATTTCAAGAACATCGCCATACATGTCTTTGTGTCTGTCTCCTGCACAGACATGTGTCCAAGCAGCTTTCGGGCCTCTCGGCCACGTTCAACTAGGCCCAGACCCACCCCTTGGAAATCCTTGGGCTTCTCTGAGCTCCACCATACGAACCAGCTGCCTCCTTCCTCTCCATAGTGCTCTCAGCAAAGGCAAGCTTTAGGGGAGCCAGGAGGGATGGGATCACCCCATCCCCACCGCTCTTTGGTTCTCATTTGGTTTTTATTTTCTGTTCATACATTTATCATAGCACCATTTAAGGAGACTGAAACGTATTTACTTACCCACATCCGCCTCGCCAGCACAACTGTTTTCACTTTCTGAGTCCCTTTTGGTCTCTGTCCACATGCATACTTATCCATAGTTGTTTTTGTACATGTAGCATGGTGTATTCTGCGCTGCTGTGTAACAGTCCATTCCAAACATTTCCCGTCCTGCCACAGTCTTCACAATGACCATTTCCGAGGTCGCAGAATATCTTACCCTGCCCCCGCGCCCTGGCCTGCTCTCCTGTCCCAGGGCCTGCTCTCCTCCCCTTTCTCTTCCCGGCTCCCACAGTCTTTGAGCGATTACTCCCAGCCTCTCAGATCATCTAGAAACAGTAAGAAAACTCCCTGGGCTACAGCCTGCCCGGCTTCTCCACCCCAGACGTCCCAACCACCGCTTCCTCCTTTAAAACTCCCTCTTTCCCCCTGGCCATTGTTGGTCAGTGTAAGTGTTGACCTATGAACCAGGAGGTTATGGCTTGATTCCCCGTCAGGGCACATGCCCAGCTTGTGGGCTCCATCCCCAGTGGGGGCTGTGCAGGAAGCAGCTGATCCATGATTCCCTCTCATCATTGATGTTTCTCTCTCTCCCTTCCTCTCTGAAACAAATAAAAACCGTATACCTAAAAACAGCCCCCCTCTTTCCTTGGCGGTAGAAATGCAACCAAACCACAGGGTGGGATAGCCTTAGCGCGTGGCTTTGAGATTGTTTTAAACACAAAGAGGCTCCTCCCCGGAGGAAACAGTTTGGAGGGGCTTCCTGGGCCTTGTTCTTCCTTCCTCCGTAGGTTTGGAGGGAGATGGTCAGGGCGATTCTTGGGCACCGCTTGTGGCCCAGCACAGCGCCCAGGGCAGGGGCTTGGGGCTGAAGCCCTGTCTAGGAGTGTGGCAGAGATGTTCTACGCCCCGAAGTTAAGCTTAGGATGCTGCAAGTAAAAGATGCCAACCCCAGGCAGACAGCCCACGGTTCCTGGGCCTGGGCTTCAGTGCTGATGTTGTCGTTGTCTTCTGCTTCTTTAGCGGGCCCCTCCAGCCAGCGTGGAGGTTTCTGTCTCTCCTTCTAGAGTGAGGCACCAGTCTCCTGTACCTCTGCCCTCTCGTGAGCCAGATAATCAATTTAGGGAAGATAAAAAGTAGTGACGAACTTATTTATAACCAGACCTAATATTCATGGTGTGCTTCCTGGTTACCAGATACTCTGCTAAAAAGCATTTTATGTCTGGCTGGCATGGCTCAGTGGCTGAGCATCGACCTACGAACCAGGAGGTCCCGGTTCGATTCCAGATCAGGGCACATGACCGGGTTGTGAGCTCCATCCCCAATGGGGCATTCAGGAGTCAGCCAATCAGTGATTCTCCATCACTGACGTTTCTATCTCTCCCTCTCCCTTCCTCTCTGAAATCAAAATTTAAAAAGCGTGGGTTTCTTTAAAAAGCTTTTTATACTTGTCATCTTATTTATTCTTCACAACAACCAAATGAGGTAGGGAACTATCGCTGCCCCCGTTTGACAGCTGGGGAAATGAGTCTCTCAGAAGTTAAGCGACTTGCCCGGATCTTCCTTAAAATTCTAGCCAAATTATCCCCCCAACCATCCCAGCTGGGAAACGATGAGTTAGTGAAGCAAGGATGAGCTGCCCCCTTTCAGTCCCTCCAGTGAAGCCCCTTGCTGGTGTGGAAGTTAGTTCATATAAAGGCACCGGCTAGAAATGTTCCGTTGCCTTTACATTTCCCATTCGAGGCTCTGCCCTATTTTCTCCTTAGAAGTCTCTGCTTGAAGGGGGCAAGGGGAGCAGGGATTCATGATGGGGGAGAAGAGGGAAGAGGTGATTGTAGTCTCAGCCTCCTTCCCCTGCAGCCTTGGGGAGGAAAGGGAAGAGGGGGATGGGTGGAGCAGCAACCTGTTGATTCAGGGCCCTTCCTGTGCCCTAGTCACGGGAGTCGCATCGCAGGTGCTGTGAGAGCCCCCGCCATCTGGTGGCCCAGTGGGAAGAGCAGCTGCTTTTACAACGGGCTCCAGGGCTCCTGTCCCAGCTCGGCCCCTCGCTGGCCGCGTGGCCTTGGGTGGATAGCCAGCTTCCCTACCATCTCCTATGAGGCTCGAGCACTGGGCGGGGGCGTGTTTACTGAGCCTGGCAGAGCAGATGCACCGGCTTCCCCTCTCCTGCCACTCACTCATCCTGGGGAAAGCACATGCCCTTAGGGCCCTGGGGCCAAACTAATCAAGATCTGGTGATGGGAAGGGTCCTGGCACGGTGCCAGAAATGGGCTCCTCCAGATTGAAGTCTGATTGTGGATATAGTCACATGTACCTTGTTATTTTGGGCTTTTATGTATGTATGTATGAATGAATGTATGTTTTTATTGATTTTTAGAGGGATGGGGAGAGAGAAACATTGATGAGAGAGAAACATTGTGACTGCCTCCTGCATGCCCCCCACTAGGGACTGGGCCTTCAACCCATGCATTTGCCCCAACCGGGAATAGAGCTGGCGACCTTTTGGTTTATGGGTCCACACTCAACCACTGGGCCACACCGGCCGGGCTATTTGGGGCTTTTAGACTGGGCTTCAGGGCTTGAAGCACCAAATACAAGCGGGGCCTGCTTTCCCACCATTGGAGGGGAGGGGAGGGGAGACGCAGGCCCAGCGGAGCGGTTCCTTCTTGGAATCAGCTGAGGGCTCCTCTGCAGCCAGCTGGGGGCTCTGGGTCCTTGCCTTGCCACCCTGGTTCCCACAGGCACGGCTGCAGCCATGGTAACAAAAAAGGCCCTTTAGAGTAGTCCCTTGGAGAAACTGAGGCACCGAACCAGGAAGTGGACTTCTTTGCCTTCAGATTTTATTTTTCCTCCCTTCTCTGTCCTCTGGGCCTGCTTGCCCTCCACAGACCAACTGGACATCCGCATGTGGGCCACAGACGGGCCGGCTGCTGGTCTAATCATAGCAGTGGGTGGGCCCCAGTTTAACCCAACACTAGCAATTGCCCAATTTAAGAAATACACTGATTCTCTGATTAAAGAACGTTGCCAAAGCATTCTTGAGATAGGGCATGGCGATGGGAGGCACCCCTCTGCAGCGGCTGGCCTGTTGTGGCCCCAGCCCCAGCCTTGGGTAAGGCTGCTGACTCAAAGCCCAGCCCCATCCTCAGGGATGGGGAGAAACCCAGGCGGGGGGTGGGGGGCCGGCGGGGAGCAGATAATGTGCAGTTGGGAAAATGAGGCTGGAAAACCCGTCTCCTACGCTCCAACACACAGTTCCCCGGGGGCCTGGACAGCTCTGCATCCTAAAGCCCCGTGAGAACTGGCTGTGCTGCTATGAGAATGCCGCCCTGCAGAGCCTGGTTTCCTCAGGGCCTGTCCCGTGCACGCTGAGCCACCTCTCATTGGTGTGGACAGAATGGATTCGTTCCTTTGGAAGACAGGCCCACCACCAGGTGCCCGCCGCCGGCCGCCATGGCAGGTTAAAAAACACCAGGGCCATATTTCTGGTACCTCAGTGTACCCCCCACGGAGAAGCAAAATGTCAGTGGAGCAAATTACCGCCTGAATGCATTGGAATCTATAAATATTAAATTGCTCTGGCTTTCACTTGCCCGTGTCCAATTAAAGCTCCGGTTGGCTCCAGGGGACAGGAGGCTGGTTAGTGTGAGCTGGGCTGGAGAGGCAAGTGTCCCCAAAGGGCAGGGCTGAGGCTGACTCTGTGGGCTGTGGTCGTGGGGGGTGGCCCTGGCTGGAGGAGAGCAAAGAGCAGGGAGGTAAAAACCCAGATGCAGCTGGAACCTAGGATGGGGTTGCTCTGATTTTCTATTCGCAGCTTTATGGGTGGGGATGGGGGGCTTGCAGAGAGCTATGTGCTGCATTTCTTACCCCAGCCTTGCTCCCTCCAGGGACTGGCCCCCTCAGAGCAG
This sequence comes from Corynorhinus townsendii, assembly GCA_026230045.1. Lineage (NCBI taxonomy): Eukaryota > Metazoa > Chordata > Mammalia > Chiroptera > Vespertilionidae > Corynorhinus > Corynorhinus townsendii. The sequence goes on from JAPDVU010000009.1 coordinate 34,483,199, forward strand.
ATATTGGGACCCCCACCCCAGGCAGCAGGGCTGGAGTTGGGCCACGGGCTCCTGGGCAGCTAGCTGTCTTCCTCCTGTCCTGCTGCCGCCCCTGCCCCAGGCTCCTCCCCGACACAGGCCCCACCTTTGTGTGACCCCCATGGCATGGTTGATGGGTGTTGGTTTGGCATCTGTACACTGCCTGGGAGCGTGTTTTCACACCATCGGTTATGTTTAGACCCCTGGCAGGTGGGGGCAGCGTTTCCTGCTGCTTTGGGACCCGTTTAGGATTTATCGACTGCTTCCATGTGGCAAGGCCCTGTGCGATGTTCCTCAAATACACAGTCGTTGATCTTTACAGAGTGGGATGAGGTGGGAACTGCAGGGCATCCACCCCGGGGCACAGAGGGGAGAAGGGACTTGCTCAGGGTTCCATGGAGAAGGGGTGTGCAGCAGAGTTCTGCGGCTGACCAGGGGCTGAGCCCAATTCCATCCCGAGGCTTTCCTGAGCCTCTACCTCGTCCTGGGCCCTCCTGTGAACCCTGAGTGGGAGCTGCCCCTCCTGCGGGCTATGGCCACGCCAGCTCTTTCTCTTGCAGGCATCCCCACCCTCATCGTGCTGGACCCGCAGGGGGAGGTGATCACGCGGCAGGGCCGGGTGGAGGTGCTGAACGACGAGGACTGCAGGGAGTTCCCGTGGCACCCCAAGCCCGTGCTGGAACTGTCCGACTCCAACGCCGTGCAGCTCAACGAGGGCCCCTGCCTCGTCCTTTTTGTAGGTATGAAGCTCAGGGTGGGCCCAGGGTGGGTGGGACCGAGCCACCCCAAGTAGGAGATGTCTGTCCCAGCAGCTTCTTTCTGTCACAGAACAATGCGGAGCCGAGGCCTTTGTCTCTCCCTGCAGCCCTGCTTTTGACCTCAATGATTTATTCATGGCTCCCCGCTGTAGGAGGTGTTCTGGGAGCTGCTGCTGTGCTTTCCTTCCTAGCTGCTCCCAACTGCCAGCTGGGAAGCATAGGTCAGGCCCTGGGCCCCCATGAACAGGCCATTGTTGGAAGGAGGCGGGGCCGCACCTCTGCAGCTGCCGGACTGGGCCCCTTCGGGCTCAGGCTCCCCTGGGGCGGCTGCTGCTAGTCACCTGTGTTCTGGCCAGCTGGCAGGGGCTGCTGGGGCTCTCCCAGCCTCAGGTGGCATCTCTGTGGCCAACTGCCCCTCTCGGTCTCCCCTGTCTGGCTCACTCTGGCACTCGGTGGGTGGCTGCTGTGAGAAGCAGGAGGGCACAGGAAAATCTACTCTTGGCTCCCTGCAGCCCCGTGAGGTGACTGATTCCTTTTGCAAACAGAGTAACTGCTGCCCAAGATCCACCTCAGCCTCTCCTGGGGACTCGTTGCTCAGCTCCAAATAATTTTGGGTCCTAGGAGCATGGCTGAGATGCTGCCATACCCACTCATTGGGGATGTGTGCAACATCCCACCCCTGTTCTCTGGAGGTCTGGTTTGGAGACCCCCAGGGAAGGGGGCCACATGCAGACTCGGAAATTCTTGAGCACACTAACTGCAGGCTGGTCCTGTGCTTAGAGGACAGAGGCTGTGTGTCCAGGGAAAGATGGCCTTGGGGTTTTCCCGCCTGCTACAGGCTCCCACACCTTTGTCCCAGGGCTGGGAAACAATTCTGAACTGAGGGACAACTGGGAACCTCGCTGGCCATCTGCAGATGTGGAAAGAGAGTCCCAGAGAAGCAAGGCGAGTTCCCAGCATCATAGAGCTCATTAGAGAGTATCTCACAGAATCTGCTTGCTGCAGGCCTCTTGAGCTGTGTGGCATTTCTGGGGGAAAGTCGCCTGCTGGCATCTGCTGCCCCTACACCCCAGCTCTGCAGCTCCGGGATGTCACTGTTGTTCTCAGTTACAGGGTTCAGCGGGAGTGAGCCCTGGGGCCCCAGTGTGTGGCTGCTCTTGGAGGCAAGGGATGCCCCATAGGGGGCTCTGGGGAGCCTGGTTGGGTGGTCTCCATGCAGCAGCCTGTTCCTTCCCCAGTGAGTCGGGCTGTTAGCTGTGCCTAAAAAGCTGCTGACCGGACGACAGTCCCACCTACCACCACCACCTCTGCCATTTTCACTAGGAAGTCAGTGATCCGAGGTCACGGCATCTCATTCTGTGACTGAGAGAGAATCTACCGGGGCCTCACATCCTGGCTCCAGGGAAGCTTAGCTCCCAAGTCGGGTTTGTGAAGAACTGAGTGAAAAGTCTCACTTTTGCTTGGGGCATTAGTGCTACTCAGTGAGGTGAGTTGTCCTGGGGAGCGCAGTACAGGAGGGTGCTGTGTGAGCAGGAGACCTCCCTCGTGCACCAGGAGGCAAGGCCTGTGTCCAGGGAACCTCTTCCATTCAGGGGCTACCCAGGTCGCAGGCGCCCTCAGGGGGCACCGCTCGCTGACAAGCCCTGTGCTTCATGTCTCTCTCCCCATCACAGATTCTGAGGATGATGGGGAGTCCGAGGCGGCCAAGCAGCTGATCCAGCCCATAGCTGAAAAGATCATCGCCAAGTACAAAGCCAAAGAGGAGGAAGCACCGCTTCTGTTCTTCGTGGCGGGGGAGGTGAGTGCCGCCTGGGCCAGACCAGGGGCCGACCTTTAGCACTTGAGTGATGGGCTTTTGGGGATGTTAAAGGGGGCCCTGGGCCTGGGGTGACGGTACTTCTGGAAGAGCTCACAGACAGGTGTGGTGTAAAAAGGTGTGTCATGGAAAACCACCTCCTGCCTTGCTGCTTCCTCCTTCCTTCTTCCTCGCTCAGTGGCCTCCAAGCTGCAGGGTGCACTCCCAGGGCAGAGCCCTCTCTGCAGCCACAAAGATCGAGGTCCACACCCCGTCCCTTGGGGCTGGGTCGGAATCAGGCCCTTGATGCTTTACAGAGTGTTTGCTAGGTCAGTCCCGCCTCACCGGCCCTCAGGGTGAGCTTTTCCCATGACAGGGATCCCGCTCAGGGCCGCGCTCTGACCTGCAGTCCCAGCCAGCAGGGAGGGTGCTAAGGCTGGAAACTGCCCACATCCCTCTCTCTCAAAGCCTGTCTCATGAAGTTGGGCTGGACGGAGCAAAGGACTTTTTACGGGTGAGAAGGCAGGGCCCTTCATCTGGGCCACCTCCAGCAGTCGCCTGCCTCCTTTGAGATATAGGAGAGCCCGCCCTGCAGGCTGGGAATCTGCAAGATGGGGTCAGCGCAGGCGCTCTGTCTTGGCTCCCATCCTCAGGAGCCATCTCTGCACATGCTCCTCTGCTTCCCAATCCAGCCAGGCACTGGCCATGCGCCGGTTATTGACAGACACTTTTTAAAGCCCCGGGGCCTCCTTCTACCCATTGCTACCTCCAGTTGGTCAGAGCCCATGTTTATTTCATGCTGTATTTGGATCCCAGGCGAGGCAGCAGTGGCCAGACTCCCTGAACCAGCACCCATTCATCACCCCCTCAATAGCCTCCTCTGCTAAGCCCTGCAGGGCCCTTGCTGGCAGCTGAAGTCCCCCTGCTCAGCCGTGGGGTGGAGGGAACAAAGCAGCTTCACAGGCTCTGCCTTGGGGCTACACGAGCCCACTCCACACAAAGCACAAATGCAAGCTGCTCCAAATTTATTAAACTCTGACCCTGTTCAGATGGCTTCGAGGGAAAAGATGGGTGTAGAACAGAAAGGGCTGTGCTGGTGGGGGTGGGGCTGGAGGGCTCCAGGAGCTGCTGTAGAAATGTGGCTGAAAAGGGGACATTTTGTGGGTTTTCTACATACCAGGCACCAAGCCAAGTGCTTCCCCTGTACGGTCCCATTTGTCCCCCCTCTCTGGACCGATAGAATCATTGCTGCTTCACAGATGAGGAGGGCGAGGCTTGGAGAGGGTGAGATGCCCGTTTTCTGTTACCTGCCAAATGAGGGTCGGCAGCGTAAAAGGTAATTCCAAATGGTTACCTTACAAGTCTTTCTCCTGGTCTTTGGATTTCTGTGTTTGCCTTTATACCTAATAAGGCTACATCTGATGCCAGAAAAATACTCCTGGACAGTCCCTGGGAATGTGGTAAAGGGTCAGCTTCCTGCTCAGATAAGTACAGCAGCTCGTGTAAACTTCAGTAGTGTTTCCATAGCCCTGTCTTCCCATCTGGTTCTGCAGTGCCTGCCCCCTGAAACACAGTCAGGGCTGAAGCCCAGATTGGCCTCAGCACAGGGGGCCTTAGACGACTGAGAGGTGACTGCAAAAGCAAGTAATCAAAGGACATCACATTTTTACAAAGCAGAGGCTTTCATGCTAAGAAAGAAGACTTGCCTGGGGGCTTGGGGGATGCAGAGAGAGTTTTCGGAACCAGCCTCCCCCTCTGCGGGGCAGGGCAGGGCAGGGCCCACTGCTCCGCACTCTGAGAGCCCATCTCTCGTGGAGGAGGCCTGCTCTTCAGGGTGATGATGGAATGGGTCCATCCCACGCCATCTGGAGAAGCTGGGCCCCAGGGACTCTCGACTCTCTCTGGAAAACTTACGGGTTGTCTCTCCCTTCTGGTGACTTCCAGGATGACATGACTGACTCCCTGCGAGATTACACCAACCTGCCCGAGGCTGCCCCCTTGCTCACCATACTGGACATGTCGGCCCGGGCCAAGTACGTGATGGACGTGGAGGAGATCACCCCTGCCATTGTGGAGGCCTTTGTGAATGACTTCCTAGCAGAAAAGCTCAAACCAGAGCCCATCTAGTGGGGCTCCAGCCTCGTGAGACATTATTTAAAACTCAGTCTCCTCCTCCTCCTCCTCTTCCCCTTCCTTCCCTCCGCCCATGGACTTGCCCAGCGTGTCCTGAATCACACAGCCCAAGTGTCCAATCTCTCTGTGGTGCCTTGTTTTCTGCATTAACTCCTCAGCCAGCACCCTGGGTGCGCCTCCTCTCAGCAGCAGAAGAACCGCCATGTTTGGAGACTCTGCTTGGGATTCGCAGGGTGGCCGTGGCCGTAACCCGGCCAGGGCTGGCGCTGCGTCACTCCCTGTCACCAGCTCTTGGTGAAGTATTTGCCAGGTGTTCTACCAAGTGAGCCTGCAGGGACAGCGCATGGTGCTCTGGCTCACACAGTTCAGTGACACAGTGGAGCAGGGACAGGGCCACCGCCTCGTTAGGCCTTAGCTTAGAGCTTCTGGTGAGAAAGCCTTTCTAGATGACTTTGTCTTGGTCTAGGGAAAACTAGCTTGTCAGTTGGTTCTGGGGCAGGGGATCTCTGATCTCAAAGGAAGCTTGTGTTCTTTTCTGGTGAGAAGGAAAAAATAGCTACAGTAATGATTCATGTAGTAATTGCTTAATTTGATTGGGCTCCTACCATGGGAGAAGAGCTTCTCATTCCTTCCTTATCTTCCTTCCTTGATCTTGACCTTCTCTAAGTTTCTGCCTTCTCATATGAACAGCCCCTACTAGCTTGGAATTTTGTTAATAAATTCTTCCCCCTTGGACATCTTCCCAAGAAGATGCACGTGGCCCTGGTTCTTAGAGGAGCCCCGCCTCCCCAGTGCAGACCTCTGATAGCCCGGCTCTGGGCCTGGGACCACTGGAGCTCTGTTGAGGTGCCCATGCCCACCTTTGGTTATCCCTGTCATTCCCTTTCCTTTTCAAAGCAGAACTAAAGAGGCAAATGACCAGAAGCCTTGCTTTCCCCTAAGAACCTGCAGAAAGAGCTGTGCCCAAGGGTGGGAGTGAGGGCAGAGGACATGGCGATAAAGAGCAGGCCTCGGACCCACTTTGCTAAACCCTGGTAGTCGGCTCCTTATTTGGGCTGAACTGACCACTAAAAGGAGAATAACACCTGTGTTCTTGGGATTTGTGTTGGAGGGTTTGCCCGGGGACTTGCAGGGTTTTAGCCTCTTTTAGCCAGATGTCAGCATCTTTAAAGCAACCCCAGACCTTCCCCGTGACCCCACTCACGGCACTCTGCCAGCCAAGACCATGGATTTGGGAAACCCAGCCCCCAAATAGCTGTAACACCACTGCTCCTTGCCGAATTGGATTGTTGATTTGTAGTTCAGAGGAACAAAATTAGTTGGTAATGAGACTGTTACTTGATGTCACCAGCCTGAAATGCAATCACCTAGTAAGCAATAAAGCAGGCATCTCTGGACGTTACCAACCACTCGGCCATTCCTGTCCTTAATAACAAACATCTTTTTGCTTGTGGTGCTATGCTTGTAGGAGGTGGGCAGTGGGGGGTGGGACATAGGAGATACCCTCAATTTTCATTGGACACCTGGTAGCTACGTTTCAGAATTGTCGAGAACCCCGAGACCTAACGTGGTCATCTGTCAAATCCTCCAGAAGCCGGAAAGCTCGTTCGGATTAGAGCACTGGAAGCAGATCCCTGCTGGAGGCCCGGCTGCCGTCGCTCTTGGTTTGACTCACCCTTGCACACGGTGGATTCTCAGAGTAGACACCCTTGTGGACATGTGTGCTCATTCCCTCCCTATAGGGGAGCAGATGCTCTGAAGCGGGAGAAGTCCAGGTTGGGAAACACAAGGAATCCTGCCCGTGTCTCCCTGTGATGAATGGGGCAATAGTTGGAGATGCTCACACCTAGCTCTGTCTTAGGGCCGGGGTTTCTCTGGGAACCCTGCCGCTGTCTCCCTTGGGGGGTGGGATGGGGCGTGGGGACAAGTTGAGTTTCACCTCCTTTGGAAGATGGGCAAGATTTCTGTCTGTACCCTATATCGTGATGACCTGGGAAGAAAGCTGGTCTCGTAGCAGCTGCTTATCTTCTGGGGTGGAAGGAACAAAGTCCAGTGAAGGGTCCCTGTAAGTCATTGCAGCAGGAAAAAATAGGTCACCTGTGGTCCTTCTGGGTCCCGTACAGGGCTGACTGAACTACTTGCCACTCATGTCACCTGGCTTCTTGACGCCAGGATCCCCTTTTAGAGAGGGTGTGCAGGTTAAGATCGGTGTGAAGCTTCACTAAAAAGGTGCTTTAGGGTTATAGAATGGCGACTTTGGGGGGCAATGCTGGGGGAGCAGCACTTGGCCAGCGCCAGTGAAACATCCCTGTCTTGATAGCACAGGCGATCTTAAAGGTTATTGGTGCCGACCAAATGGGTGGCTTCTTAATTTCCACTAAGCACCTCCAAAATACCTTAAAATTCTTGTCGCTAATTGGAAGCAGGTTAAAACACCAGCTGTCGCGTATTCAGGGTTTCCGACAGCAGCTAAGGAAACCGTGCCCTGCAGCTTGAGGCAGGATGGTGGTTGTAAAAATGCCACCCTCGGGTTCCAGATTTGTGTTCACCACAATGACTTCCAGATTCGATTCTATCCATTTTCACAACAGAAATGAGGGTGTGTGTGTTGTTGTTGTTTTAAAATCTGTCCCCAACAATAAAGATCTGCTTCTTCTGGATTGGTATTGCAATGGGCAGTTGCAGATGCCAGAGGGTGACTGAACACCAGCTTCCTTTGTCGTACCGCCCCCCCCCCCCGGCCCCGACACACACACACACACACACACACACACACACTTGAAATCAATGGCGCTCACTTACCCGAGCACTGGGAGCCAGTACTGCTTTTTTGGCATCAGCCAAGCTTCAAGTGGTAATTTTCAGCCAGACTTTGTTTTTTCCTGTTGCCTAATTAAAGACACCGAAAAGCTGTTCTCTCCTCCTGCTGCCTTTTTGCAGGGCAGCAAAATGAATTCTGCAATGATGTAAAGACACCAGGATATGGTCCAGGGACAGATCTGCCGGGTCTAATAAGCTGCTGCTCTGTCACCTGAGGAGAAAGCCACACGTGTGCGCATGGGCGTGCGAAAGGCTGTTCACTTGGATTACAGCGATGGGGGGTGGGGGGCGGGCGCTGAGTGAGTGAGTGGTCCATGCCCCCCTGGTCGTGCAGGTACGGGCACGCACACATTCTGTTCTGCCTTTTGCCCTGGTTAGCGTGGACAGGCCCATGCTTGCCCCATGGGACCAGATGCCACCCAAGTACAGATTGTAGGGAGGCTCAGCCGCGCCCTCTGCAGCTTTTCTCAGTGTGCCTCTTTGTGAAACAAGGACTGTCAGAGGCCCAGGCTCAGGAGCTTTCCAATCCACTCTGAAGTGGGTCTGCTGAAGTGAGCATTTAGCCCCTTTCTTTCCCTCTTTGCGGATACGAACAGGGCAAGAGCATCCCCTGCTTTCCTTCAGCAGGCCGCTCAAGGGAAAATTCTTTGGGGACAAATGGCTGTTGTTTATTAGCTTCATTATTGGTGATAATGGTGCATGTGCAAAGGGTGAAATATTTCCCAGGAAACAAAAGGCTTGTATGTAGGGAAATTTTTCTATTGGGTCTGCTTTATGGCCAGGGTTTCTCCTACTGGGGAAAATAGGAATTAGGATGTTCTACACACCCCTTGCATGTGAAAGCATGACATAAATATGCTTCATTTTCAAGACATAAATATGTCTCACCCCCTTGGTGTTTGGAGCACTTCCCAAGCCAGGAAATGTGCTGTTAAATTTGAGTAGGAGTGTTCTGAGGCACTGTTAGGTTTTCATTCAATAATGTGCCAAAGCCTCTGTCCCCCGGCAACAGGCCGACAGGAAGCTCAGGGACAGCCGAAAGCCTGGATTTGTAGGTGATCGAACCTCACACAATTAGGTCACTCACAATGGGCTAGAGCTAGGATACAATAGGAGACAGGACCTCAGGACCAGGGCCATCAGAGGGTATGGGAGTACCCGACCAATCACGAGCCACTGTGCCTGTTGCAATCAGTTGGTAAGTGGTATGAGGGCGGCTTGGAAGCCAGACCCTGCTGCAGCCAGGCCACCTCCCCAGCCTTTGTTCCCTTCTTGCATTTTGAGGAAACGGCAGCTTTGGTGATGGTCCTCACCAACTACGAAGCTTCGATTTTAAAAAGCAACCCTTCCCTACAAAACAAATGCAGTAAGAACAGACCTGGTGCTATTTGTCATGTGTTCAGGTTTTTCCTACATAGTTGGTCTTGGAGCAGCAGCTCTGGCTTCCTAAGCTCGGCTGTTTGCAGAGCTCAGCTTGCAGCTGCTCCAATGCAGCAGGGCAACCTAGAGACTGCCTCACCCAGAGCAGTCGGCTGGCTCACAGTAGTCTGGCTCCTAGCTTATTACCTTTGTGTATTAATTGATGAAGAGACAAAAATAAGACCTTGAAGTTTAAAGGTGTCTACATGAGTGTTTCTCCCCTGCCCCCTCTCCCCCCAAAAATGTAAAAGGTGTCAGTGAGGTCTGCTTCTGCAGGGTGGCTTGGCCAGGAGGAGAGCCCTGGGCCCAGCAGGGCAGCCAGGCGTTTTCAGCACCAGCCATGGAACTCCGGCTGAGCACTGTTTATGGGTCTTTGGTGGCAGAATAACAAAAGTGGAGCTAAATGCAGCTCAGCTTGGATGGTGATGACATCTGGTGTTGCTGTTACCCCTGGGGCAAGAGGTAGGTCCCAGGGGGAACCAGTCCCTAGGTCTGTTCATCCTCTGGGCCTTCACTTGGGAGAGCAGCTGTAACTGGGGGAAGGAAACAGGTTTGGGGGAGGGGGGGGGCTTCCTCCTGCCCTGAAGCTCCAAGCCAAGAGCGAGGCAGTGGTTCCCAGAGGGTCTATTCAAAGCGGGAGGGGGGGAGGGGGCGGAAATGCTAGTTTTGTTTTGCTGTGTCCACTTCTCATTTCTATGCATTTTCTCCTTAGTTTTGGGTCCACTGAACTCCTATACTTCAAATTCTGCCCGGAGAATGACAATCTGGATGAGTCTCCAACTTACTTGAGCATAGTGGCTTGCAAAATGCTCCATCCTCTTTTTCAACTTAAATCCAGGAAATAGCGCCCCCCCCCCCCCTCAGGGTTGGGAATGGTTTTGAGGCGTGGCTGCCACCTTGTGGCAGAATCGTGTTACAGCTATGCTCAAGCACAAAGACAAGGGGGTAAGCTTGGCCAACCTGACTTCTTTCAGCCAAGCAGTATTTTTGCTTTGCTTGTCAGATCCTGCTCAGTAATTATTTCCTGGGGAAATGGTGGCAGAACAAATGTTGGCCTCAAAATTGAGACTTCATAGATAGTGATTTTCCAATATTACTCTTACAAACAAGAATTTCATTTGCTTCCCCTGTAGTCATTTTAAAGGAAGGAAAATTTGCCCCCTCCCCCCCTGTTAAATTATACCCACAAAAATACAAAAGGAAATCACTAGGCATGGTATCTAAGCCATTGACCACAAAGTGGAAGTGATGTAAATTTCATTTCCATCTTACACCCAGGGTAAAATAGGCTTAAAATTACTGTTTTGCACTATAGTTTTTCTGAACAAGGGATAGCGTTTCTTTCATTGATTTTTATTTTGTAACAAAAAAAACACAGCAGGAAGCGTAACCCAGGGACAGAAATTATAGACTGGTTTCATATTGGGCCTGGGCTTCCTTTTAGTGACTTTCTTTAGCACTTTTCCCAAGGTGTTGAGACCGAACATCAATAGAAGGGCAGTTTTCTGGGCTGCCTCCCAGATTTAGTGCTGGGCATTGTGGCTGTGAAGCTGGCAGTCTAAGCCCCAGCGTTTGTGGGCTCCTTGGCTTCTCTCCCCTCCCAGGAGCCCTGGTTTGCACAGCAATCAGGAATGCTGGCACTTTCCTAAACAGTTCTGTTCCTCTATGCCGGAGAGGGGATTAAAGTGTTACAAAGTAGGACTAACAGCAGGAAGCAAGTAAAAGGGGTACACTTTCTAAAAGTTGACGGTCTTAACAATCTGTGGGCCACTTGCATTGGACATTTGTGGGGGGCCCTAGGCAGGCCCAGCCAGACCAGAGTGTGGCATCAGAGCAAAATTTCTGATAAGCCTCAGAGAGAACCAACCAGATTGTACCTGCAAAAACCCCTCCCCTCAAACATGCCAAAGCATTCCCCCCTGCCACTTAGGGCCTGAGTCATACTTGATCTTTTGGTTTTCTTGAAAGGAAGTTAAATCAGGGACCTGGGAAAGCCAAAGGGAAAGGAAGACGGATCTCGGTATCTCTTGGGAATGCCAGCAACTCAGCCTGCCTGGAATGAGCAGCTGAAGGGCTCCCATTGAATCCTAATCATTGTAGGAGCCACTGTGCAGAAGGGATGCAAAAGAACCCACTGTTTGTGGTGGTGTCAACTCCAACCACATTCTCTGTGGTTGCAAAAGCACTAACTGAAATAGGTCCCACCCTTCCATTCCACAGTGACTTAAAGCACAGCCAATACTCCCTGCATTTGCCCTCATATTCCTGGCTACACCCCTGCTGGCACACGGTGAGGACCTCGTTAGCCCTAGTCTGCTGGGGGGTTTGACAGAAGAGCAGGGACTTGCTCCTGTTGTGGGCCCAAGGGTCCCTGCTCTTATCCTCAGAACCTTGGCTTCTCTCCCCTCCCAGGAGCCCTGGTTTGCACAGCAATCAGGAATGCTGGCACTTTCCTAAACAGTTCTGTTCCTCTATGCCGGAGAGGGGATTAAAGTGTTACAAAGTAGGACTAACAGCAGGAAGCAAGTAAAAGGGGTACAGCTTTCCTGACAGGTGCAGATTAAGCTGAAGATTTTAAAACTGCTTCCTCCTTTTCTGAACAGAGTCCTCAACAAGATTATCTGCAGAGGTGCTAAGAAGTTATAATATCACTTGAACTAAGCTGCTTCTACCAGCTACATCACCAGAAATGGGGGAATCGTGTTCTACAAACACAATGGCTGTTTAAGTCAGGGCCTGAATGAATTGCAGAGACTGACCCAGCCAGGTGGAAAGGACAGCTGGCTATTGAATGCCATCACCTGCAGCCTTCACATGTATATAAATAATCGGGGTGCGAGGGGAATGGGAGATCTCGGGAAGAATTTTGACCTTCGTTATTTTTAAGAATAAGCAGAAATTCAAGGAAATTCATATTTTTTAATAACCACCCAACAGGGTTATGCCTACCTGCTGGGAAGCCATAGTGACCAACTCCGCCAGCCTAACAATTTAGGAGCTAGAGACAACCTCAAACCAAGGATGACTTCCACATCCCCTCTCAGGGGTAACTAACTCCTGTCCCTGCTCAAGTGTTCAACCCTTAGCCGCAGTTGTCTTCTCCCTTCAAAAAGTAGAATGCTGGCAGCCATGGCCGAGTTTAGGCTGTCCACACCAGGTACTACAGGGATCAGCAGCCTCTTGCCCCCAGTGCTCTCAGCCAACTGCAGGGACTCCAAGCTCAGGCCATGGGTCTCCCCACCTATGACCACAGCTGCTGGTGCCTCTGTCCAGTCCAAATCATAACTCTGGACCTCAAGTTTAGGGAGCCAGTCTACATTGGCTCCAGTTTCTCGATCCTCATCCTCCTCTTCCCCCTCTTCCTCATACTTGTGGAGCTTTGAGAGCTGTTGGTCACAGATCCAGCCATGGTCACTGGCTTTGTTAGACTTCTCGGTCTGGGCATAATGGCCACAGTTGTCTGCCACGTAGACCCGGGTATCATCGGGCAAGTACTTGGGCACTGTTTCCCAGTCCAGGTTGTTGATGATGGGCACCTGGAAATGTGCACCCATTCCTGCCCGCAGCACTTTGGGCTCCCAGGCATCCACACAGCCTAGAAAATAAGAGAGGATCTAATTAAGATTACAAACCTTCCCAGACGGGACTTTGGAGTAAACTATATTAATTCTGGATCAGGAGATAAAGCAAAAAATCTCCTACTGTAGGTTCTTGATAGCTGGCACCGCTGCTTCCCCCATACGGCATTATCCAGCAATGGGACTGTAGGAGGAATTCCGGCTAGTGCCAAAACAGACTTTATTCATTCCTTCAACATTCACACCTGCCAGACATTGTGTGGGAGATGCAAGAGCATTTAAAGTCCCCAACCTCAACGAGCTCGTGATACAGAAGCAGCATGAAAAGGGGAACAGAAAAACCCTTGCACAAAGCAGGACTATCAGGAAAAACACCCCAGAGACATGATACTGAGCTGGATCTTGAACAATAGGAGGATCTTGTCGGAGAAAGGCCCAGGGAGAAGTCAAAGCTACAGAAGGGGGAAGAGTGCCACAGTCCAAACACTGTAAGTAAGGTGGATTAGGAAAACTAATGGGTAGGTGTGGTGGGAGATAAGACAGGAGGCAGGTAAGGACCAATTTAAAGGAAGCTGGGTATGCTGGGAATGAGGAGTTCAGGATTTTATCCAGAAGACAAATGACACTGAAGAATTTTAAACAAAGTAGTGACAGAATCTGGTTTATGTGTTAGAAAGAGCCATTTGGCGTCAATGCTGAATCTGACTGGAGCAGGGAAGATGCTAGAGATGGAGAAATCAGATTGGAGGCAATCACAGTAATCCAGGGGAAACCAAGGCAACAGCCTTGTCCTTCACATACACAAGAAGGCTAAATGATCTACTCTCATGTACAGGCACGTGCTAAGCCCACCCACTCCTATGTATTGGCAGATACTTCACCTCTCCTAGGACCACAGGCTGGAAGAGACAGCAGGACCAGGACACCACAAACCCACCATCCTCCTCATTAGCACAAGTCTCCTTGTTACAAGTTTTTTAAAAAGAGGGGCCCAGATTCATGAGGAGAGCCATGTAGTGTGACCCCTCTATTTGGTGGGGGAGCACAGGGCAAGATGAGATTTCCTCCATCCTCATGTCCCCAATACCGGGCACCATGCCAAGTGTTCCCTGCCACTCATACACAGCCACAGCATCCCTGTGAAAACATCACGTGGGTTACACAGGAACATTTCCAAAACCACACCTACTCTCAGAGCTCTCACCAATGGGGCAGGAAAGTGGGCACTGATGATGGAGCCCAAGCACCAAGCTCTTACACTGGAAGAGAAATGCACTCCAACGTGTGACTGGGGGAAAAGTTAAAAGAGGAATTTAGGCAAGTCTCAGCAATGGGTGTCAATGTTAGTTTACACTGAAAGGTAACTTGAGTGTTTCTGGTGAATGATCCTCTCCTTCCCACCCTCCCCTAAGTTGTAATAGGCATTTTAGGCTTGTCCCGACTGTTATGCAAGTCTGTTTAGAACCAAGCTTACTAATTCCCATTTCTAATGCGAGGAGACAGAAAAAAATGTAAAGAGGCGAATTTGTGTTGTGTTTGACTTCTGAGGCTAAGGGAAATGTGTCACAATTTCATAATCGCATCTGTTGAAATAATTTCCTTTCACAGGATTCAGAATGTCAAAGAATTAGAATGGTCTCATATACCCAACTATTTGGGAACTCAAGATCATTAAATAAAGGACTTGAAATCAAAAGTTAAAACTAGCAATTACTTCTTTCCCCGACTGATTTTAATTTTTTCTTTAGTAACCTAGCAGGTGTCAAAATAATTTTAAAAGATAATCAACATTTACTGAATTGCTATGTGCCAGGTACAATGCCAAGTACTGTCTGTGCATTATGTCACTTGATCCTCAAAACAACCTTCCATGTAGATTCTGTTATCATACCCACATTATAGATGAGGAAACTGACACCCAGAATTTCGCTCACAGACATGTAGCTAATAAGGGGCAGGTCCAAGATTCAAATCCAAGCATGTCTGCCCAGAGCCAGCTCACTCACAAACGGCCAGCCAGCCACAGGGCGCTTACCTTTGGTGAGTAGCACTTTGCTGCAACCTGCCCCAGCAGCAGATCTCAGAGCCGTCCCCAGGTTCCCAGGGTCTCGGAGATTGTCACAAATCAACAGTAAGGGCAGTGAATGGCGAAGCTGAGTCGCTGGGAATGTCATCTTAACATGATCAGGTTTGGCAAAAATCCCTGAGGAAATAAAACAGGTAGTTCACTTGTCTAATGTAGACATGGGGAATAATTAGACTTTTATTTCTCACTGCCTATCTTAATTACTTGAACACATTCTGGTTGAAAAAATTCAAAGAGAAAGTCCTACCAGTGACGCCCCACATAAGAGCTTTCAATCTTGGTGTACTGTATACTTTCAGAACTTCTTCCATGCAGCTGCCTACATACATGTACATCTACCCACACACACAAAATCATACTCTGTATTATTCTGTAATCTGCTACCTAAGTCTATAACATGTCTTTGAGAACTTACCATGTCAATACATTTGGAGCTATCTTATTCTTTTAAGTGCTGCTTCTTATTTTGTAACTTGAATGTACTATGTTTATTTAAATCTTCCTCAACGGCTGATATTTAGAATATTTTCAATTTCCCCTGTTATAAACAACCCTGCAATAAACATCCCTGTATGCCTCTTTGTGCATACGTCTGAACATTTCCCAAGGGAAACGAATAAATGGTGTGTGTACACTATTAATGTTGATACTGCCTGCCCATCCCACAAGCTCTTCCAGTTTATTCACACCAAGAACACATACTAGTACATACCTGTTACTACCCTTATCAATGAATCACAGTTACATAAAACCTTAAATTAAATTCAACCAAATGCAGACAAGGCTTCCTGTTCAATGGGCTAAACAGGGCAATAAATTGTAGTTCAGACCTGCTTCTAGAAAATGCAAGTCAACAATAGGTATCACCACACAGGCAGAGGTTTTTGTGGAAATGGATGGCTAAATCTTTTGGTAAACATTTTCCTACGTTTTAGATGTACATTAAAGGTTGAAGAAATTACCAAAAATAAAATAAAATAAGGCATGAGGAATAAAGAGCCATAATACAAATGATGATGGCTTCACTTTCCACTAACAATACTATAAGATGCCCGATTTATGTAAGATCTGAGGACTATGTTTTTCTGGGCATTTTAAGAAAAGATTAGACAGTAACATTTTGAATTTGGTTTAAATAAAATGTGTTCTCCTAAGACAAGTATACACAAATAATACAAATAATCCTAGGTCTCTACTTCTAGCGACACACTGTGTAACCACTGACCCATTATTCCTTGTGGTGTTACTAGGTCGGACCATTCCTTGATATCCTCAAATTTCACCTTAATGAGGCTGACACCTTTCAGCTTATCAACGGGCAGCTCCTTCAGGTAGTCCAGGCGGCTAAAGAAGAACATCTTGGGCACAGCACCAGCCTTGAGGGCGTCTGCAATCAGCCGGCGGCCTTCCAGCAGGATCTTCCCTTGCTTTTCCCGAAATGGCCTGGACTTAACTACTGTCATCACGCTGCTGTGGGTGGAAACAACAAGACGGGTAATTACCAAGCATTTCCGACACGGAGATACACCTAGTTCTAACAACACAGAGACCTTCGCTGAGGGAGATACTAGTTCTGCCCTCTGGGCGTAACAAAAACCAGCAGGTGGTACTGGCGCAGAGGTTCAGGCCCGCTGTGAGGCGGGAACAGAAACGGGACTACTCCGTCCACACGGCTTAGGAACACGTCACCTCAGCCTCTTGTCCCCGGGGAAGGCCTTATCGTAGCGAAGCCCCGACTCTTCCCAAGTGCTGGGCGTCTGGGCTGCGGGCTCCTGAGGCGGCTGCTTCGGTCGCTGCACGTGAGGACTGGCCTCGGCCGCTGCCTTCCGGGGATGCTTCCCGGGACCGGGCTTCCGGTCCGACACCTGTCCGGACGGAAACAACACTTTCACGGGGCTCCGCCGCAGCGCCCGGACCCAGCGCCGGGCGTCAAGGTCCCAAGTCTGGGCCACCGGCAGCAACGGCCGCGGGGCCCATCCCACGCCCTTCACCAGGATCGCCATCTTCCCCAGCGCGGGTGGGCTGCGTCATGAAAGTGCGCCGGCGGCGTGGATGACGTCACCGTCCCGTCCGCGTCGTTTGTGGGCGGGGAGGAACAGTGTGCTGAACGGGTGTACAGCTGGTGGTCATGGCTACTCGCCGAGCTCTGCACTTCGTCTTCAAAGTGGGAAACCGCTCCCAGACGGCGCGTTTCTATCGTGATGTCCTGGGGATGAAGGTGCAGACGCGGGCGAGAGGGGCTGGCGCGCGGGTGGTGCGGGGGCCGCGGGCGGCTGAGCCACACCTGGCGGAGAGGAGGGACGCGGGTGTCAGCCCAACTCGGTGTCTGACCTTAGCCCCGGCCTTCCCATTAGCCCTGTCGGGTTTCCAGCTTCAGGAAGTCCTGCTTGGGTTAGATGGCCTTTGAAAGGGGCCTCACATTTTACCTGTTGCCGACTATGTGCCCACACACGTTCTTTCACTTAAATTCATTCACAAACGTGTATTGCGCCTCCGGCCCTTGTGGAGCTTCCCGCCAGGTGGGAAAGACTGAACAAAAGTTCCAGCTAACAGTAACTCAGCCTCTTCGGGTTTGGAGCCTTTCGGCTTAGATCATCAGCATATTCAGAGCTCTATTTCTCTCCGGGATGGTTTGAAAGTTCTCTTTTGGATACTCAGTGTCTGCGTGAATGCTCCACTCTCCTCTCAACAGTCCCGATGTAAATGTGAAGTCAAACACCTCTTTGCAGCCCTGAGCAGTTATGATTCTGCGGGGTCACTGGGTGACACATGTGGAAGCAATTGGGGAGCTCCTGATAAGCAAGCACTTGAGAGCTACAGGAGTGCAGTTTAACGTAGAGAGTGCAGAAGACGTGGGGTGCAGACACATTGTCCAGTTTCCAGGGACTGTGTTGAGGTTTGGTAACATGGCAATGACTCTATATATCTGTCCTCAATTAAAGCTGGACTGGGGTGGGGCGAGGATGGGAATTTGTGCATAACTAACAGTAACGGAAGCAGAAATGTGATGTGGTAAGAAAACCACAAAGCTGTCTTTTATTGTGAAAGTGTTAGCGACTGTTACCAAATTACAACAGAAGGAGAGGCTTAACTCCATCCTGGAGTGGTCAAGAAATAATTCACGGAGACTTTGCATTTGAGTTGAAGTCTAAAGACCGGATTTCCACAGACCCCACTAAAGAGCCAATGCAAATATAAGGAATGTTCGGGAAGCACCACTAGTCTTACATGCCTTTAGCTTCAATTACTTAGCTCACATTGAGGAGATAGGATTTCAGTACAAATAGGTTGATACTCCTTCCGACTGTATCTTGAATTCTATGCTAAGTACTTAGATTTTATGTCCCAGGGCATTTATGCCAGAGGACATTTTTTTCTATTGCTTTTTCAGAGAGAGTGGAAGGGAGGGGGAGGAAGAGAGAGAAACACTGATGTGAGAAAGACATATCCGATTGGTTGCATCCCGCATGTGCCCAGACCGAGGTGGGAAGCGAACCCGCCACCCAAGTATGTGCCCTTGATGGGGAATCGAACCCTGGACCCTTTGGTATGCGCACTCCACTGACTCTAACCAGTGAGCAACGCCGGCCAGGTCTAGAGACCTAATTTTATGGTGCTGTCGATGTAAGAAATGTCCAAACTTGTAGAGAATTTTTATTATAAGAGTTGGTTTGAGCCCAGCCAGCATTGCTCAGTGGTTCAGTGTCAACCTATGAGCCAGAAGATCACCAGAAGATTCCTGATCAGGGCACATGCCAGGTTATGGGTTTGGTCCCCAATGGTGGGTGTGCAGGAGGCAGCCTATCAATTAATTCTCCCTCATCATTGATTATTCTCTCTCTCCCTGCCTCTCTTTGAAATCAATAAAAACATTTTTTTAAAAAAAGAGTTTATTTGAGCCAAACTGACACAGTGCTGGGAAGGAGGATCTCAGATGCTCCAGATAATGACAGTTTTGCAGTTTCTCTGATACATTTGGAATTAAGGAGGGAATGGAAGGAAGATTAGTTGAAGATGGGAGAAAGCAAGGTGCAAGCATGTCAAATGAGGCAAGTGCTCTCCAGGGTAGGCATGTTTCTGATGGGTATGAAAAAGAGACATTTCAAAAGTGTGTTAACCTAGCCGAAACCGGTTTGGCTCAGTGGATAGAGCGTTGGGGCCTGCGGACTGAAGGGTCCCGGGTTCGATTCCGGTCAAGGGCATGTACTTTGGTTGCAGGCACATCCCCAGTGGGGGGTGTGCAGGAGGCAGCTGATCGATGTTTTCTCTTTCATCGATGTTTCTAGCTCTCTATCCCTCGTCCTTCCTCTCTGTAAAAAATCAATAAAATATATTTTTTAAAAAAGTGTGTTAACCTAGATGCACAGAAAAATGGACAGGGCTTGCAAAGATTAACAATTTACTAAAGATGTTATATGCCTGGGACAGGACTACCCACCGTGGCCTGCCCAGTTAGAAATAGTGATCAGGTCACCCTGTGAGGTTACTTATAGTTACTGCATTTCTCAGATTTATTATAGAGCCCCCCCCCCCCTTTTTTTTTTGTCCACAGTGGTATTAAGGAAGGAGATCAAGAAGTAGTCTGTAAGTGAAGTGATGGGAACTTGAACTGGAGCAGTAGCAGAGGGAATCAAAAAAGAAAATAGACACTAACACCTACTGTGTACTAGGTTCTGTGCTGTAATAAATTACCCACTTTCACAAAATATTTGAAGACTCCGATCTTAAGCAACAGCCTTAGGGTTACACAACTGCTAAGTGATAGAATTCCAAACCGGACTTTTCTAATACTGAAGGCCACTTAAACACACAGCTATATAGCACTGCTTCCCAGTGTAAATAGATTTCACAACTTTGCTTGGTTACCTGGCCCTTGGTTCTTCCTCACCTCTACTACTTCTAGACTGGGAAAGATATAAAGCTTATCATCTTCTGTTTGTTTCACAAGTAAAGCTTACAAATGATAATGTCTGTGTTTTAATTATTTTAGTTTTGTGCTAAATATGCTGTATGTAGCGCTAGTAAAACTTTACAGTTTTTTCTAATTCCCTTACCAGGTTCTGCGGCATGAGGAATTTGAAGAAGGCTGCAAAGCTACCTGTAATGGGTATGACACCTGGTTTCTTAACATTTCCTTTAGGCTCTGAATACCCCTGGAGAACAGAAAGCAGTTTCTCAAAGTGAGTATAAGGCAGAGGAGAAAATTAAGGAGGCAGTAAATTGGGTAACTTCAAGAACACAAATAAATATATGCTATGGGTGAAACAATGTCTTACCAAGTATCTGTTAAGCTTAGTAGCCAGGGCAAGTGAAAATTCCAAGGCTTGGTGGCTTGTTGATGGAAATACAAAAAAAATTAATTAATTAAAGTCAGCCTTTATACGATTCTGTCACCTCCTTTAAAGAAAAGGTAAATGAATCTCTTCCTCAAGTAAGTGCTAAACAGGTGGTCTTCAGAGCCTTTGGTGTTGGGGCCCATGAGACTGTTCACAGTTGCTCTTAGCACCAGCTGAGGTCATCTCATCCCAATGGGTACTTAAGAGGACCACAAGGGACATGCCCACCCTCTGTCCCAATAGTTCTTTGAGGGAGGCCCGAGGAAGGTTTTGTCTGAGGTCACTGAGTTCATTTGCTGCTATTTTTCTAGGCCTTATGATGGGAAATGGAGTAAAACAATGGTGGGATTTGGACCTGAGGATGATCATTTTGTTGCAGAACTAACTTACAATTATGGCATCAAAAACTACAAGCTTGGCAATGACTTTAAGGTAAATATTATTTAGTTCTAGGCTTTTGGCTATACCTTTTTTGTTGTTAATTCTCACCTGAGAATATTTTTTCCATTGCTCTTTCAGAGAGAGTGAAAGGGAGGGAGGGTGGGACACAGAGAGAAACATCAATAGGAGAGAAACACATCGATTGGTTGCCTCCTGCATGCACCGACCCAGGGCAGGGAGCAAACCCACAACCCAGGTACATGCTCTTGACTGGGAATCAAACCTGAGACTCTCTGGTGTGCAGGCTGACGCTCTAACCATTGAGCCATGCCAGTGGTTGAGATCACTAATGCAGCTTAGGTTATGATGGCTGATGAATTAATGGCCTGTGGGTATAGTTTAGTGATTAGTTTTATGATTTCTATTTAAAACAAAACCACTTGGATAACCCTGGCTTCAGGATGAAATGTGTTCTCCCTGCATTTTGGAATCAAACTCAAGACTTAGAGACAGGTTTGAAAGAGACAAAACACCTCTAGAGGAGTGACCGAACCTCAAGAGGTTAAAGGGCCAAAGTCATTGGTCTGGTCAGGTCCTGATCACCATTCAGAGAAATATTTTCTCTGTAGTGGACTGTTATTATTGGTCTAGGCCAGTGGTTGGCCGCTCTCTTGACTGTTGAGTTTGCTGACCACTGACCTAGACTCTCGATTCCAATAATTAGAGGCTGTTGTTCCTTGTGATTAAGCCCCTATCCCAGTGGTCGGCAAACTCATTAGTCAACAGAGCAGCAAACCCCGGCAGTTTGCTGACTACTGGTCTAGGCTATTACAGCCAATCACAGTCAGAAAAATCTGAGAAGGTTTTGAGGGTAAAGAGAAGAATACATTAATTCATTCAGGAATTCAAGTTATTATGCACTTATAGTAATAGTATCCACCATTTATTGAGCAGTTTCTATGTGCTAAATAGAATGCCCCTGGGACCAAAACATAGCAAGATAGGAGTAACTAATTTTCATTCAGAATCTACTGAGCAAATCAACCTCATGCTAGATGTTATTTTGGTCATTTGATCTCATTAATGCGTTAACTCATTAAAATAACAGTGCTATCTAGATAGAAGTTTTTATGAAAATTAAATGTCTATGAAAGAAAGTGTTTTGTAAATAGAAAGGACTGTTAAGATTCAACATATTAATACATTTGTTTTTCTCTTTATCACTCTTCATGTCTCTCTAACTTATTCATTAACAGATATTTATTGTGCCATATACCTTGTTAGGTCTTAAGGATGCAGTAGAGGGTAAAGCATATTCCCTTGCAAGGAGCTTCCTGCATGGTGAGGGAAACAAGTAAAGAGACAAGAATACAGTGTGATAAATGCTAAGATTGGGGTATGAACGGGAGGATGTGGGAACACATAGCAGTAATTCCCAGACTATTCCTGGAGAGTGAGAGTTTAGGAAAAGCTTTCCAGAGTTGACCTCTGAGCCAGGTGAGTGGAGTGGGGTGGGAGGGTGAGATGAGTGTCCTCAGCATGTGCTCACCCAGAGGTGAGAAAGACTGTCACTCAGAACTATGAGTAGCACAGTCTGACTGCAGCTTAGTGTGTGAAGAAGGGAGTGGGTAGAGTTGAGGCTGAAGAAGTAAGCTGGCCTGGCTGGTGTGGCTCAGTGGTTGACTGTCCACTTATGAACCAGGAGGTCATGGCTCAATTCCTGGTCAGGGCGTATGCCCTGGTTGTTGGCTCAGTCCCCAGTGTTGGGTGTATAGGAGGCAGCTGATCAATGGTTCTCTTTCATCATTGATGTTTCTATCTCTCCCTCTTCCTTCGTCTCTGAAATTAATAAAAATAGTATTTTTTTAAAATGATGTTGTAGGCCTGGGTTGTGACTACCCACTGTGACTTGCCCAGTTAGAAATTTATGATGTGTGAGGTTATTTTCGGTCACTGGACTTGTACATACCCTCTTTTGTCCACCATAAGAAGGCGATGGGTTTTGTCTCATTATAAAAGGTCTCCTGTGATGAGACACTTGGGTGATATTGTTGTTTGTCATAGGGCATCACAGTCGCTTCTAGCCAGGCTGTCAGCAATGCCAAGAAGCTGGAGTGGCCACTCACTGAAATTGCAGAAGGTGTTTTTGAAACAGAGGCCCCAGGAGGGTATAAGTTCTACCTGCAGAATCGAAGTCCACCTCAGTCAGGTAATTTATAAAGTCCTCTGTCTAAAGGCATCTTTGATGGAAGGAGGAGGGAGCTGGATTTCTTTCTCCTGTGGAATCTTTCTATATTGACATGACATGTCTTTCTCAAACCAGTGTTGTTATTTGTTCTCTGAAAAGTTATATTCTTATATGAGATCTTTATAGGGGATCTAGACTGGTTCTACTTGTAATGTAGCTATTTAAGATACTTTCAGCTGCAAAAAATAAAACCCAATTCAAACTAGCTTTAACAAGAAGAAATTTTTTTTAGCTCACAAAGCCAGCATTTTATAGGTAGGGAAGATTTCAGCATTCATTGATTCAGCAGCTCAGAAATGGCAACAAGAACCCAAATTTTCTCTCTCTCTCCATTCTCTTGTCCCCAGAGCCAGTTCCCCTCCTTGTGGTAAGGTGGCTGCCAATTGCAGTTACAGCTACAGGCTCCTATGTTCTCTCCTGGTAGGAGAGGGAGAGACTGACTTCCTGTTGCTCTCTTTTAAGAGCAGACCAAAGTTTCCTAGAATCTTTCGGCAAACTTCCTTGTCAGATTTTTTAAAATATAGTTTTATTGATTTCAGAGAGGAAGGGAGAGGAAGAGAGAGATAGAAACATCAATGATGAGAATCATTGGTCAGCTATCGCCTGCACACCCCACACCAGGGATTGAGCCCGAAACCTGGACATGTGCCCTGACCAGGAATCGAACCATGACCTCCTGGTTCATAGGTTGACCCAACCACTTAGCCACTCTGGCTGGGCTTCCTTATCAGATTTTATTCACATGCCCACTTGTGAACCAATCATTGGTAGGAGAAACAGGATTATCCTTAGACCAGTTAGTCATATTCTCCAGATGAGGTCAGTTTCCCAAACTATAGAGCTGGTACTCAGGGAGGGAGGGAGGAATGGAAGTGAGGAGCCACCCCCACACTGACCGCCACAGGGAGCAGGAAAGAAACTGCATGGAGTGCTTCATTTATGACCCAGGCATCCTCCTCATATGTGTATTTCATTCCTGCATATTCTGCCACCTGCTCTGCCCAAAGAAAAAAACGCTGGTGAGTAGCAAGGGCAATTCTGCCCGTCATTTCACTCAATGAATACATGCCCTAAGTGGACCTGAGATGGGAGACGTTTCTCTTTCCTCCACTGGTCTGCCTCAAGTCCCACAACCCCCTCACACTGAATCTGATTGTTGTGTTGAGTGCTACTTGCTTTTCATCTGGAGCTCAGCAGAAGAAAGGGACGTGTTCCAGTGTGGGAGGTGGGACTTACTGAGAGATGGTGTTTCTGTACTTCACTAGTGATTTAAGGGATTTTTATGATGGTTTTTGTTGATAGGTGATTGTTGCTTTACATACTAACTTTAAAACTCAACTTCTGTCACTTATTCCTTTGTACATTCCCCCCTAATCTTGATGTTTCAACATATAAGAAAATGGCAGGTCCCACAGTCCTAAGACGTTTTTGTCCGCAAGAATGATAGTGCCTTCAGGGCATTAATTTCTGATTGGTAAAATAGAAAAGGTATCAGTCTAGCTGTGTCCATCCTTCCTTTGAATCACTTATCTGTGGTTTTACCCACTAGTTTACCATTCCTGCCCCTGCATCCCTTCGGAGTCAGCTGGAATCTGTTGATTTCTCAATGGGAAAACTAAAACAGTCTGCCAAGTGGAGAGACCTGTGAGAAACCCCTTGTCGTGGGTCATGGCATTGCTATTCTAGCAAACCAGAGCGAGGCAGTGAAATGGAAGGACAATGTATTGAATTTATCATAAGCAGATGTAGACTTGGAACAGCTCTGGAGAAAGTCACTTTACAATATGAAAGTTTCCAGTAATGGTTTTTAATATAACTTTTGCTCTTTTTATAAAACAAAATAGATTTTAACATTTTAGAGTATAGCTTTCCAATCTTTTATTTAAAAATAAATAACTATATGCATAACCCATAGACCTGGACAATAGTGTGGTGATGGCCAGAGGGAAAGGGGTGTGGGGGCTGCATGGAGGTGGGGAAAGGAGACTTCTGTCATAGTGTCAACAACAAAAATAAAGTTAAAAAAATATATAATTAAACATGTATATTTTTATTCGTATTTTATTGCAAGGATTCCATTGTATTGCATCATAGGAAGATAAAGAGTTCTCTATTGTTGGATATTTATGTTGTCCCTAGCGTTTCCTGGTTGTGATGGATGCCTTTGTGATGAAAGCCCTTCATACATTCACAGTTCTTTTTGTTTTTAATTTTTATTGATTTCCAAGGAGAAGGGAGAGGGATAGAGATAGAAACATCAATGATGAAAGAGAATAATTGACCAGCTGCCTCTGCATGCCCCCCACTGGGTATCGAGTTCGCAACTCAGGCATGTGCCCTGACTGGGAATCCAACCGTGACCTGGTTCTTGGGTCAACACTCAATCACTGAACCACAGTAGCTGGGCCACAATTACTTCTTTAATTGCTGAAAATGGGGTTGTTCTTATAAAAACCCTGTATGTTTTTTAGGCTTGGGATATAATCTGTCAAATTGTTCCCTAGAAATGAACTAGTTTACACTCTCCCAGTATTATATGATTGTGATTCCCCCCCGCACTATCACAGTCAGTGCTGCGAACTTATTTGCCAATTAGATAACAGTGTTTTATTTGAATTCTACTTTCTTTGATTATTTGTGAGGTTGCATATTTTTTCATATGTTCATTGATCATGCTAGTTCTGTTCCTTATTCCTATTTTTCTAGGGTATTCATCCTTTTCCTATTATTTAAAGATTACTTAACTAATAAGGACTTTTTGTCTTATGTTTTAGAAAAAAATGTCTCCTACTTTGTTTACTCTTTCATTTTGATTATAATTTTGTTGTTGTTGTTGTTGTTTAGGAGTTTTCCATTTCATGTAATTAACCTAGCAAATTTTTCCTTCATGGTTTTTGTATCTTGTTTCAGGTTTTAAAAAAGTCTTTCTTCCAACATTGTATAAATAATTACCTGATTCCAGTATTTTTATGGTTTCATTCTTTAAACTCAATCCTTTAACCCATCAGGAATGCATTTTGCCATTTAGTTTAAAGGTGGAACTTTTTCCCACTAAATGAGAAGCCAGTCATTGAATAATGTGCCCTTTCATGCTGACTATCATAAGCTAAACTAAATTCTTATATATACTAGTACTTGAGCTCCCTATGGTCTTTCTGTTCTACTCCGTTACACTGACCTATCCATTCCTGCTGTTGTATTACCCTACAGATCCTGTATTAAAAGTAACTCTAGCAGTGTCTGATCTTCAGAAGTCCTTGAACTACTGGTCTAATCTACTGGGAATGAAAATTTATGAAAAAGATGAAGAGAAGCAAAGGGCTTTGCTTGGCTATGCTGATAACCAGGTGAGTGATCTTGGAGAGAAATAATCTGTTACTTTGAGTTTGGCTTATAAATGAGGTTAACATGAAGGTTATTCCCTTAATTTCTTCATAGTGATTTAATATTTATATAGAAACAGAAAAAGAAAAGAAAAAAATTGCTGATAACCTCACCACCTAGATATTTGGGGATGTATTTTTTCGAAGTGGAATTGCTGAATCAGAAGAGATATAGACAAGGTTTAGTGCTGTAATGATCATGTATTTTTATCTTTTCCTTTTAAAAAATAACCCAGCATTTGAGCATGATTTAGTTCTTGCACTTTGACCCAGTAGGTCTATTTCTTTATTTACAGTAAAAGAAAATACTCTCAGGCAACCGCTCAGTTGACAAATTTGCTAGATTCTCTCCTTGCTCTTTCATATTACTGGGAATTTATTTCACATACTCATCAGACTGTTCACAAAGAACTGTGTACAAGGTTATCTGTTGCAGCATTGTTTATAATAGCAAAATATAAGACATAATATAAATGTCCTATGGATTAGCAGAATAGTTCAATAATTTATGGTTCGTCCATAGACTGGATTACTATGCAGCTATCAAAAAGACTGAGATGATTTTTTATGGGCTGATGTGGTAACATTAATGAGAGAAAAACAAGGAACAGAATTAATGTGTAAATTATGCTACCATTTGTGTAAAAAGCTATGTGTCTAGAAATATACACAGGAAACTGCTGACTGGTTGCCTCTGGAGTGAGAGTAGAAGGGAGACTTCATTTTTACTTTATTCCTTTAGTACTTTGAATTATTTTTTCACATAACCTGTTCTGAAAAATAAACCAAACCTACTTTCTTACTTCTTTTCAGTGTAAGCTGGAGCTACAGGGCATCAAGGGTGCAGTTGATCATGCAGCAGCTTTTGGAAGAATTGCCTTTTCTTGTCCCCAAAAAGAGGTAATGTTTGGTACCAGATCTTTTGTTTAATTAAGTTCTGTGATAATTAGTTCAACTGCTGAGAACCTTGGGCCTCCCATTCTTTAGGTTCATTCTGATCGTGGCTTCAACAGTTGTCTCAAGCAGCTGAGATAACAAAAATCAGACGAGTGGCTCCCGGGTTCTTTCTGGTTGATCTGATATTCCTCTAGGGCCAACGAGGGCGATGGCCTAACAATGGTGCGGGATTCCTAGCTCACTTTTTCTTTGTGTTTTCCTCAAGCTGCCTGACTTAGAAGACTTGATGAAAAGGGAGAAGCAGAAGATTCTGACTCCCCTGGTGAGTCTGGATACCCCCGGGAAAGCAACAGTACAAGTGGTCATTCTGGCCGACCCTGTAAGTATTACTCAGGAAGGGGACAGGCTGCACCAGGGCTTTCTTCTGAGGTGTCTGTTTGCCAAATTTCTTTTGTCTTTGTTGGTGTAGGATGGACATGAAATTTGCTTTGTGGGGGATGAAGCATTTCGAGAACTTTCTAAGGTGGATCCAACAGGAAACAAGTTGTTGGATGACGTGAGTGTCATTTCTAAATTTATAGGACCATAGCCCAAGGGAGGTGGCATAAAGTGTGTATGGGGAAAGGTCAAAGCCACAGGGACCATTCTTACTATCAGAACCATGTCCTCTTGCTTTTGGGATGACTTTTCAACCAGGGACTGTTCATTGCCCCATGTGACTCTTACCTGGGTGCAGCTTTTGTGCCTTGGGGAACCACAACTGCTGTATGCATGATTATTCTGCTCAGTGAATGGAAATGCCTGGATACCATCCCCTCTCACCTTCTTAGCTCTTTTGGTCATCTCTACTCCTTCTGTAGAATCAGTCTCTTCCTTTTTAGTGACTTGTTCTTAAGTTCCAGTACCTTCCATCGTTGAAAAATATTTTATTTACCCTATATAACTTGTCCTGATTTTTTTTTAAATCTGCCTATACACTACTTCTCCTTCTCACCTCCCATTCACACTTCAGTCTGTACTACACTGGCTTCTGTCACTCAGTGAAATGTGCATTTTGATCTCATCAGTGACTTCCATCCTGCCTAATCCAGCTACTTTTCTACCCTCTTCAAACAGTTCTTGAGCAGCATCCAAGCAGTTGTTCATTGTTGTACCCCAGCATCTAGCATCCTTGGTATGTAGTATGCCCTCAGTGAATACTCTTCATGATTAAAGGAATGAGTCAGTCTTTCCTGGTTCTGTCACTTAATATCTATATGGCTGACCTCAAGCAATTTACTTAAAGTCTCTAAACTTAACTTTTCTTATCTAAGAATTTGAGAAAATAAGATTATCCACCTCATAGAATTGTTTTGTGGTTTATAGGGCCGGCTAAACTGCTGACGTAATAACAGACATTCAATTAATGTTAATTAAAGTAGAAAATGTAGTGCTTATAAATTTTACTGTAAAGGAAAATGGAATCTCAGGCAACCTGTCTGTTGGCAAATTTGCTAGACTCTCTCCTTGCTCTTTCATATCACTGGCCAGCTCCCTCCTCTTTTGAGCTCTCTTCTGCTTTGGTGTTAGAGATCCTGCCATCTTCCTACCTCTTACAGCTTCTCCTCGGTCACAGGCACCTCTTTCTGTATCTGATCCTAAAATGATTTTACCCATGATCCCACTTTGCTATCTTTATTCTCACTCTACATTCTCTCTCTTCTCTAAGTAGAAGTTACCTACTACTCTGGTTACTTCTGCTCTGACTTCCTAATTTCTAGTTCCTACTCTGAGCTCCAAACAAGTATTTCTTGTTGTTACTGAGGTAAAATATACAAAGAACTTAAGTGTACAGAAATTTACTGTTCAATTTAGTGAGTTTTTACAATTATATATACTCATACAACCACTACTGAAGTGTATTTTCATCACTGCCGGAAGTTCTCTTATGCCCAATTCCAGTTAGTTCCCACCCTCACCTCCTAGAGGTTTTGTCTGCCCTTGGACTTCATATAAATGTAGTAATTCAGTAAGTAATCTTTTCTGCTTTTTTCACTCAACATTTTTGAGATTCCTCCCATGTAATTGCATGGATTTTATTCTTTTTTTAAATTGCTGAGTGGAATTCAATTTTATGAATATAACAATTTGTTTATCCATTCTTCAAATGACAAATATTTGAGCTTTTGCAGATTTTCATCTTTTATGAGGAAGGCTGCTATGACCTTTCTCATGTAAATCTTCTTATAGACATATGCTTCATTTCCCTTGGATAAATACCTAGGAATGGAATTGCTTTTACTTTATAAGAAACTGCCAAACGGTCATCCAGAGTGATTGAACCTCTTTATATTCTTCGAACCATGTCATATACATCAGAGTTCCAGCCGCAATACATCCTCACCAACATTTGTATTTTTTGTTTTTTTGTGGTAGCTATACTAGTACATGTAAAATGGTTTTATCATTGTAATTTTAATTTACATGCCCCTGATGACTGATGATGTTGAGCAGCTTGTCATATGCTTATTGGCCATTTGCTTGTATTCTTTTGTGAGTTATATGTTCTTTTGTCCATTTCTTTCCATACTAGATTTATTTTTAGTACTTCATGATTAAAAATTCCAAATATACACAGGAGAGTACGACAGTCCTTGTGTGACTGTCACCCATCAGCTCTGTACCATAATTTTTCATCATTTTTTCCCACCCCATCTTTTATTTTTGCTGAAGAATTCTAAGGCAAATCTCAAACACCATGACATTTCATGCCTAAATACTTAAGTATTTTACACATGAAATAAAATGAAATCCTTCACGAATTTGCGTGGCATTCTTGCACAGGGACCCTGCTAATCTTCTCTGTATTGGTCCAATTTTGGTATATATGCTGCTGAAGCAAGCACAGTATTTTACACATTTTTAAAGACAATATAAAAGAAGTAAACATTCAGGAATTTTCTTATATACCATATGACATTATCACATTTAAAAAATCAACAATGTGCCCTAGCCGGTTTGGCTCAGTGGATAGAGCGTTGGGGCCTGCGGACTGAAAGGTCTCGGGTTCGATTCCAGTCAAGGGCATGTACCTTGGTTGTGGGCACATCCCCAGTGGAAGATGTGCAGGAGGCAGCTGATCGATGTTTCTCTCTCATCGATGTTTCTAACTCTGTCCCTCTCTCTTCCTCTGTGTAAAAGATCAATAAAATATATTTAAAAAAATAAAAAATCAACAATGTATCCTTTATGCCACCTAAAATCCAGTTCTTATTAAAATTCCCCTGATTCTCTAAAAGTAGTTTTATACAGTTGGTTTGTCCTATGTATTTTTTAATTTAGCTTTGGTGTAATTGGACTGTATAAATACAGAACAATTAATATGATCCATTGAATTTCATGACAAACTACTTAAAAGACACATCTCTAATCTCTAAATATGTCTTTGTTCACACTATTTTATTTTCCTAGAATGTCCCTTCTCTATTTGAATATTTGCTTATTTTTTAAGGCCCAATAAAATCCATTTAAAAAATGTTTTATCTTTTTCTTGTTGATTTGTTGGAAGCCTAGTTTGTAAACCTTTTTTTGTATTTAGTGCTTTTTTTTGTCCAGACTAAATTTATAGCCAACGAAACCTTTTCACCATGGATATTTCAAACTCAGTATGTCCATAACTTAATTTGTCTCACTTCAAATCCATTCTTATTTTAATAATGTAAAACTAGAAGTTACAATTTATTAAGTATCTCACATGTTCTTGACACATGACACATTCTTAAGTGCTTTATTTATACTCTCTATTCTTAACACAATCTGCAAGGTTAATAGTTCCCTTTCAGATGAGGAAACTGAGGCTCAAAAATACTGTCACCCAAGATTATATATTCAGTGTCAGGGCAAGGGCTTGAACAGAGATCTTTAAGGCTTTACAACCAGCTCTTTTTCCTCCTCTATTTGTACTCTATTCCCTTCCCTGAACAGCACTGTATATTTTTTTATCCCAATTCTTTAAGCTAGAATTCATAGAGACAACTTTTTTTTGTTGTTGTTACTGAGATATTTTAGAATACTTCTAACTTTAGAATAGTTTTAGATATACAGACAGATCCATTTTTGAATATTGTTTCTCCTCACTCCCAAATTCTATCATATATATACTAGAGGCCCGGTGCACGAAATTTGTGCGGGGGGGGGGGGGTGTCCCTCAGCCCAGCCTGCACCCTCTCCAATCTGGGACCTCTCATGGAATGTCTGACTGCCCGTTTAGGCACAATCCAGGTAAGATTGGGCCTAAACGGGCAGTCGGACATCCCTCTCACAATCCAGGACTGCTGGCTCCCAACTGCTTGCCTGCTTGCCTTCCTGATTGCCCCTAACTGCTTCTGCCTGCCAGCCTGATCACCCCCTAACCACTCCCCTGACAGCCTGATTGATGCCTAACTGCTCCCCTGACAGCCTGATTGCCCCTAACCACCCTCCCTTACAGGCCTGGTCACCCCTAACTGCCCTCCCCTGCAGGCCTGGTATCCCCAACTGCTCTCCCCTGCAGGCCTGGGTCCCCCCCAACTGCCCTTCCCTGCAGGCCCGGTCGCCTCCAACTTCCTTCCTCTGTCGGCCTGGTCACCCCTAACTGCCCTCCCCTGCAGGCTTGATCACCCCCAACTGCCCTCCCTTGCAGGCCTGGTCCCTCCCAACTGCCCTCCCCTGCTTGGCCATCTGTGGCAGCCATCTTTGACCACATAGGGGCAGCCATCTTGTGTGTTGGAGTGGTGGTCAATTTGCATATTACTCTTTTATTAGATGGGATATACATATATATATGTATGTGCCTAAGTGATCACTACAACCAAACGACTGGAATGACTGGTCAGCCAGTCACTATGACACGCACTGACCACCAGGGCGGGGGGTAGACGCTCAACTGTGGTCAGTACGCTCCCACAGCCAAACTTCCACGGTCCCTTCCCCTGGCAACCGGCCCCCCTTCAATAGGCCCCAATGGGGGTGGGCAGCCAGCCAACCTCCTGGGGTCCCTTCCCCCTGGTCGACCTCCCCACCCTCCTATGGGCCTCGATCACTGGCCAGGCCAAGGGACACCACCTGTGCATGAATTCATGCACAATTAGCTAATAAGTCACCAAGAGTGTAAGTTTTACCTCTGAAATCTCTTGTGTCTACTTAGTATTTCTGAAAATGTCCTTATTATCAGCCATAATACTGCAGAAGCCTCCTTCCACTATCCAGTCAATCCCTGCTGCCAGCATTTGCTTTCTAAAGCACAAATCCAGTAACTTTAAAACAGTGTAATCTTCTGATAGCTCTTTGTTGCCTCAAAGATACATTCTTTGACAGGGCATGTAACAGGCCCTGCCCTTCCCTACTCTCTGATCTGCTGTGCTGCTTCCCCGCTAGTTCACTTCCATTCCAGTCCCAGTGAACTGTTTATAGTAACCAAGATTTATCTTCTTGCCTTCTTTCTTTTCTTCCCCTCTTATTCAACTCATCCTTCAAAACTCAGAAGTATTCTTGGGTTCTCTATACTGGAATTTGTTTCCTTTTTAAAAGTAGCTCTTAAAAGACAAAGTTCTGCATCTTCGTGGGTTATTTTTGTTGTTATATTTTGTTTCCTGGCATATCTTTCATTTTAAAATACTTTTTATTTTCATCAAAATCCAATAATAGCCTTAGCCGCTTGGGCTCAGTGGATAGAACGTTGGCCTGCGGACTGAAGGGTCCCAGGTTTGATTCCGGTTAAGGGCATATGCCCGGGTTGCGGGCTCTATCCCAGTTGGGGGTGCGCAGGAGGCAGATTCTCTCTTATCATTGATGTTTCTCTTTCTCTCTCCCTCTCTCTTCCTCTCTGAAATAAATTTTTAAAAAATCCAGTAATACTGAAATTTTACATTAGTGCAATGCAACAATGTCTTGCCCCATTGCTGAGTCCCACTGCCCAGGGCAGCCACTTTCAGCATCTGTTTCTTAATTAAAAAATACTTACATTTCTGCCCTGGCCGGTGTTTCTCAGTGGTTAGAGTGTCACCCCTGTGCACCCCAATCGCTGGATCTCTCATGCAGAGGCAGCCAGTCGATGTGTCCCTCTCACATCAATGTTTCTCTCTCTTTCCCCTTCCTCCCTCCCTTCTACTTTCTCTAAAAAATCAACAAAAAATATCCTTGGGTGAGGATTAACAAAAAGCACACATATATTTCTGTTTCTTCATTTTCAATTGCAGACATCCTTTGACTTCTTGCTGAGGTAGATGAGTGTTTTCACTATTTCTCCAAACAGTTAGTTTCTAAAAAGAAATAGCTGTTTGATAAGGAAATACATTCATTAATTCAGTTAAAAAGCAAGTACAGAAATAACTTTCAGGTATTTTCAGGCTGCTATCACTTTTTTATCATTCATTCCATTATAGCAAATGCCCCCCACACCCCATGTTTCTTTATGCAAAATAGTTGTTTTCATACCTGAGTCCTCAGCTATTCTATATGCTCTTCAAAGCCTCAGACTATGTCTCTGCTGCTGCATCCAAACCCAAGCTAATGCCTACCCCATAAGGAAAACTGGCATTTTTAAAGGTGTTTCTGTATTTGCTTTTTGACTGAATAAATGAATGTATTTCCTTAGCAAGCAGCTATTTAGCATATGCTTGGTTGCACTGGACAGGACATTTTAAGAGACTTAGAGTATAAGCCTCTACATTTTAAGAGACTTAGAGTATAAGTTCCATGGTCTCAACCTCATGGAACAGTAGGATAAAAGGACTCTGGTGGAACCAAAACATAATATTAATAAGGTTTCCTTTTTAATTTGGTGGCCCAAACTAACCAAATTGTACCAATATTAGTGGAATGGTGTGGGAGGAAGCATAGGAAAAGGCTCAATAGCTAAGATGTCAGCTTTTTACATTTAGTCTCATTATTAGACTGATCCTCAGTAGCACTGACGATTCTGGGAGCCTTCCCAGGCTAAGAGTTACAGCACTTTCTGTTCTGTGGAAGAGCCCACAGCCTGGTGTGCTGGGCCCTGGGTGTATAGTCAGTCAGCCATACTTCCTGGCTGCAGGCCCTTTACAGAGTGAAAATCCACAAGCAATTGCTCAGTATTCATCAGCATCCTCTGTCAAATTAAACATAACACTCTATTGAGCAAACACTTTTCAACTGTTAATTTCTTGATTATGGACAATGCAATGAGGTACAAAGTGAACTATATGTTCTGTTTTATGGACTTAGAATATATATTCTAATTCTGTTTCTATAGGCAATGGCAGCAGATAAAAGTGATGAATGGTTTGCTAAACAAATTAAACGTAAATAGAAGACATCACGTGGAACAAGCATTTACGATTCCTGTCTATCACCTGCGAGGTTTGATGTGTCCATTCATAATAAATGCTCTCACAACTTGGTTGTTTCCTGTATAGGCAAGGAAGCAGGGCTGGTGAAGATTTGTGTATTTTAATCTTTGAAAACTCTGATATGTTTTAATATAAATCCTTTTATTGTCAGTCCAGTTAGAGGAGAACTCTGACTATAATCTTCACTGTCACTCGAATGGTCCAATGTGTGTAACCATATTAAATTAGTAATAAATTATTTTCCAGCCTGGGGCAGCTATATAGGACATTACTATTGGTTGGGGATGGAAGGAATTTTAATAAGCATGTGGATTTTATGAAAAAACTTATTTGGAAGATAAATTTTGTTCCTTGAACCAAAATATTTATTTAACATCCCCACATTCCTTGCTTTAAAATTTTGAGTAGCCAGAGAAAACAGACAGAAGGGTCTAATGTGTTGTGTAGCTACACACCTGGCTCTGTGCTAGTTTCCTTATATAATTTTTAAAAATCTTCACAAAAAGAGAACACGTTAAATTTCTTTAAAATGGATTAGACGATTTCTTTAGCGTGAAAAAAATTTTTTTAATGTTTTCTTGTAATTTTCTCTTTGGTTCTGTAGAACAAATACATTTTAATTACTGGAAACATAATTATATTAGGTACATTTATTATTAAATGTTTTTTTGATGATAATACTTCTAAAATCAAGCTATTATATCAACTTGTAAGATTAATTATTTAAAGTGGTAAGCAGCCCTAGCCGGTTTGGCTCAGTGGATAGAGTGTCGGCCTGCGGACTGAAGGGTCCCAGGTTTGATTCCAGTCAAGGGCAAATGTCAGGTTGCAGGCTGGATCCCCAGTGGGGTGCATGTAGGAGGCAGCCGATTAGTGATTCTCTCTCATCATTGATGTTTCTCTCTCTCTCTCTCCCTCTTCCTCTCTGAAATCAATAAAGTGGTGGGCATGCCCAGCTGGAGTGACTCAGTGGTTAAGCATCAACCATGAACCAGGAGGCCAAGGTTCAATTCCCAGTCAGGGCACATGCCCAGGTTGTTGGCTCAATCCCCAGTAGGGGATGTGCAGGAGGCAGCTGATCAATTATTCTCTCTAATCATTGATGTTCTATCTCTCGCTCCCTCTCCCTTCCTTCTGAAATCAATAAAAATATATTTAAAAAAATAAAGTGGTGGGCATGTTCAAATTTCAGGGAAGAATTGATAATATTGGAAAGGACTGACTCAGATGATACCAGTTCCAGAATAATATATATGCAGCTAGAGGCCCGGTGCACAAATTCGTGCACAGGTGGTGTCCCTCGGGGTGGCCTGTGGAGATCGGGCCCCAGCTGGCATCTCGCCACCTCAGCTCATGCCCCCAGCCTTGTAGCCCCACAGCCCCACCTGGCACCCCACCTTGGCCTAGTGCCGCCCCCTCACCTGCTCCACCATCCCACCTGCGGGGCAATCAGTCTGGGCTGGGCCCCCTGCCCAGCTCCCTCAGCACCTGGAAGCGGGCAGCGGCTCCACCTCCAGCGGCTCCACCTCCAGCCGCTGCCACTGGTCGCCATCGGCGGGGCTGTCAGGCTCCTGCACGTACCTGCCTTGGCCTGGCACTGCCTGCTCACCTGCACCATCCTGCCACGGTCCCGGGTCCCGCTCTTGTCAGGGCCCATCAGGGCTGGCAGTGACTCCACTGCCTCCCACTGCCAGCGCCACATCGGCGATGCCTGCCATGTTCCATGCCGCCCCCTGGTGGTCAGCACCCATCATAGCGAGCAGTCGAATTCCCTGTCTCCCAATCGAAAAACCACCCAAGGAGACAATTTGCATATTAGGCTTGTATTATATAGGATTACTTGTAAATCATAGCCTCTGCTGTTCTCCCTTGTTGGCAGGGTTGGGTATGGAAATTTCAGGGTAAATTTCAGTTCACCTTCTTATAGGGTGACCTTACCTTCACCAAGAGAAAAAAATCCTTTTCTGGCTTCACAGAACTTTTCACTCAACTTAAATTCTGTCTTAGGGAAGCAATCATGAGTTTCAAAGCAAACCAAGCTAGATGTGTTCCTCCTCTACACAATTGATTCACTTTTTTTGCTTATACATGGGGAAATTATTGTATGAATTTTGAATAATCAAATAAACCTCTGTTTTTTAGACTATGATTTATTAATTCTCAGATTTTCCTATTAGATTATTAAGTAATTTTTTTAGTAAATTGTGATATGTATCTCTAGTAATACTGTTCTTGTGAAACTATACTTTTCCCAGTGTATTAAGCTACTTCTAAGTTTCCTATAGTAAAATAAATGGCTTATGTAAGTACTGAATGACTAAACAATACTAAATCCCTCTTTTATGATATCAGGGCTGATATCATAAAGCTTACATATCCCAAGTAGATAAACAGCATTAACTTATATTATGCATAGTTGTACACTTAAGAGGAAAAAATTTTGAAATCAATAAGAAATATATATATGTATATAATTGATTTCTTTCTTTTTACAAAGTTTTTTTAAAATATATTTTATTGATTTTTTACAGAGAGGAAGGGAGAGAGATAGAGAGTTAGAAACATCGATGAGAGAGAAACATCGATCAGCTGCCTCCTGCATACCCCCTACTGGGGATGTGCCCACAACCCAGGTACATGCCCTTGACCGGAATCGAACCTGGGACCCCCTAGTCTGCAGGCTGATGCTCTATCCACTGAGCCAAACCGGTTTCGGCTATAATTGATTTCAGAGAGGAAGGGAGAAGGAGAGAGAGATAGAAACATCAGTGATTAGAGAGAATCATCAGTTGGCTGCCTCCTGCAGGCCCCACACAGGGGATCGAGCCCACAACCCGGGCATATGACCTGCCGGGAATTGAACCGTGACCTCCTGGTTCACAGGACAATGCTCAATCACTAAGCCATACCGGCTGGGCATGGGTTAACTTCATTCTTAAGTAATGTATTTAGTCTATAGCAACTTCCAGCAAATATGTGAACAGAAGATCTCAAAGATACCTGGTGAGGTTTGGTTTCCTCTGAGGTCTTTATGGTTGTTGCTTTCTGTTGTTTAATAGCCCTTCATGACCTGGAGCTATAATGTCATGAAGTATGAAAATAGTGTGTGTTTTTCTTTATGACCCTAGTTTCTAAGAGCCAAACATAGCTCCGGAGGGCCGAGCCTCGCCCTTTAGTCCTAAAGGGATGACCCTAGTTCCTAAGAGCCAAGCCTGGCCCCAAAGAGCCCAGTCTAGTCCTGAAGAGCTGAGTGTAGCCCCCAAAAGCTGAGCTAACCCCAAAGAGCCAAGCCTAGCCTCGAAGGGCCAAGCCTAGCCGGAAGGAGCCCAACCTGGTTCCAAATGGCCTAGCCTAGTTCCAAAGGGTGGAGCCCAGTGCAGAAGGTCAGAGTCTAGCCCCTAGGAGCCTAGCTTAGCCCCAAGGAATGGAGCCGAGGCCTGGAGAGCTAAAGCTAGTCCCCAGTGGATAACCCTAGCCCCCCACAACATTTTTTAATTATGGAAAATTCCATACCACAACAGACCTTTTGCTTCAAAATGTCTCTAATATCATTTAGCCTCCATATCCCAGTGCATTGTTGTACATTGATGCCGCCATGATATCAGTACTAAGGAGTGGAAGCTGAGCTCAGGCACTCTGGCTCTTGCATGGGTCAGGGGATTTGTTTTGCTCCTAAAACAAATCCCATATTCATACATGTGCATGTTGTCCCACAAACATCCCCAAGTAGAAACCAGAATTAGCTACACAGTAGTCCCAAGTAAATTTTGGTCGCTAGGCCTTAGATGAGTGTTTCAGAGGTGGGATTTTGAAACCATCTGCTCCAGTGTTTCTCAACTGCTGTATTGTAATAACTTTTAGTTATTTTCTAAAAGTCCGTCTTCCCTCAAAGTATTAACTTCATCAGGCCTGTGTTCCAGGAGGGGCTTTTGGTAGTAGGGCTTGACCAGCTTTTTGGAAAATACCACCTCCATAATGTTGGGTTAATAGTAAATGGACAGCCCCTGACAGAATAAGGCGCCTCAGCCTCCTCTCCTTCCCTCCTCCCCCAGGAGCAGAGCCTCTCTCACTGACTTCAAACCTTGGGCATTTTCATAGCCTGATTCTCTCCGACCCCTCTACTGCTGTCACATATCTACATATGATCTGAGCATAGGAAGGCTGGGAAAACTTAGAATCATACCCAAAGCCAGATTTGATGGAACTTTCTCTAGAGGAAAGATGCTCTTAATACAGTTCGGTCAGCTCCCCAGTACTCTCACAGTCACCTTGAGTTTATTGCTTTTCCAACAGCAGACATGCACTTTTATGCAATTTAAGAGATTTATTGATGTCTCAGCTACGGTAGCCATGGTTTCGGGACATTTCAGCCATCAAGGTCTTTTAAGAAGCCCATTTCCCTCCCAGAGGAGCCCTGCTACTTCAGTGTTTGACTCTTTGTCCTCCTTAACCATTTTCCTTTTTCTTCAGTTCTTCTATTTTAGTAACGTAGATCCTCATGGCGTCCATCTTGGACATCCCTTTTTTATCATTCCACGCCTCCCACTTGGCCTTGGCTTTCACATCTGTGTCAGGCGGGGCAGGGATGTTGCAGTCGCCTTGGGTGGCCTGTTTGTAGAAGCTGTACACCAGCAGTTTCTCCTGCTCACTCACAGGTCCCTTCAACTGCTTCACAGCAGCGCAAGCCAGCTCAAATTCCACCTGGCACATTGCGGGAACTGAGGCTCGGCCCCTCTGACTTTTTTAAGTGATACCTGGTCCTAGAAGCTGGAGGGTGAAGAACTAGAAACACTTGAGGCTGGTGATTAAGTCTGGGAAGAAGAGAAAGGGAGAAAAGGAGACAGGGTAATGTATATGGTAAGAACACAGGATATGTGTGTTCTCCGTGAAAAACCAAATGGGCCCACTGGATTGGATCTCCCTCACCCCCCTTCTCCCCGCCCCCCTTCCCCCCCCCCCCCCGCCCACACACAGTTGTCTGGTCCCGCACAGTATTTTCTGGGGAGAAGGACGACCATTCACATTTCAAAGGCGTTTATGATGCCAGAAAACTAAGGAGCTGCTGCTGTGGTTCTTCTGAAGGAGGAGCGCTGGGGACGATTGTGAGGCTGTGGCGCTAGGTGGTCAGAGTATGAGACGGGCATATGTGCTGCGGGGAAAGAAGCCTGTCAGTAGAAAGGGGGGTGCGTCTCTGCTGGTTAGTGGGCAACCTGCCGAGGGACGTTCAGTGTGTGTGAACTGTGCGGGGATTCCAGGGGTGACTGGGTGAAGCCGAATGCGGGGCTAGGAACGGAGCTAATGGGTAGGACTCACTGGGATCAGGAAGCAGGGCTGGGCAGTAGACTGGACTGGTGGGTGCCTGAAAGGAGAGGGGAAACGGGGGGCCGGGCGGCCTGGGTGGGGACCCGTGGAGAGGGAGAGGCGGGGCACGCAGAGGCTGGAGGGCGGGGCGGGTGCCAACCTGTTGGAGGGTCGACAGAGGGCGCTGTGCGTTTGGCGCCCGGACGCCGCGGGCTGGTAGGTGAGGACCGCGCGTGCGCGCGGAGCGAAGGGAGCTGCGGCTGCCCGCACGGAGCCGGAGCTGAGACTGTGGGCGGGGACTGAGGCGCGGCCCTTGGTCCCGCCTCCGGGCCGC
Source organism: Corynorhinus townsendii (assembly GCA_026230045.1). NCBI lineage: Eukaryota > Metazoa > Chordata > Mammalia > Chiroptera > Vespertilionidae > Corynorhinus > Corynorhinus townsendii. The sequence continues at coordinate 34,523,032 of JAPDVU010000009.1, forward strand.
CCATTGTGTCGTGGTGCCTGCGCAGTACTCGCCGCATTGCGCTCGCGACGCCGCCATGGACTTAGGTGGGTGTCCCGGCTCCCCTTCCCCGAGCCTGCCTGGGGAGACCTGGGCAGTGCTGAGTGGCCCGGGCTGTGGGAGACCCCCGGGTTGGGGTGGGATTTGGAGAGCAAGAGTTTTCTTGGAGGCCGGGGGTCGGGAGACCCGGCTCTAGCCCCGGCTCGCCGCTTTTTGGCCCTTGGGCCCCTTTCCACGTGAAGCGCCAAACGGCTGTGAAGATTTCCTGAAAGTAAAGAGGGTTCGTGCAGGTGATTTGGAAAATGCCGGGCTGGGAGGACGCCCGGGGGAATCCCGGATGCTCGACGGTCTCATTAGTTGAATGTCTGATGAGTTCTTTAGCAAGTGACTTACGCTCATGAGGTCCTCATAGATAAAACGGAGATGATAATGTATCCACTTCAGAGTTTTGGGGAGTTTTCATTGAGATCACGTGTATACAATGCCCGGTACAGTGCCTTGCACGTAGCTAGCGTTCATCAGACTAGCAAATTATGGGGAGGGTTGTGGCCGCAGAGTGGCATGTGCACCTTGATTCAGAATCCTAAGGCAAAGTTTGGAAGAATGGAGGGGGAGCTGGTATAAATCAGTGGCTCCTTGCCCAGCTTTTTACCCTTCTGGACATGCTCCTAAGGGGATCGGACTAGGAGATTGCTCTGGGAGAGCTGGGTGAGGCACCCCAAGGTGTGCCAGTAATAGTAGGCCCGTGGAGAAAAGTTCTGGTCCTTGACCCCAGCCAGTTCTTAAGTTTGTATTAATAGCCATGTGCTCCAGAAAGCGCTCAGGAAGTGTCCGCAACTGTGTATCACCAGCAGGCACGGCAGATGGTGGTGGGGAGGCCTGGTATTACTGGCATACCTTGGGCGCCTCACCCAGCTTTCCCAGAGCCTTACAGCTGTGCTGACTTCTGCCCAACAGCTTTGTAGTTGCAACATCCTGGGCAAATTGCTTCTGAGTCTCAATGTTCCCATCTCTAAAATGAATAATATAGTCCTCAAAAGGTTGATATGAAGAGTTAAAGAGACCTTACATGAGTACCACCTGGCACAAGTAGCACTCAATAAATATAAAGGAGTGGGCACTCAGAAGCACTGTTAACCAGTAGTGATAAAACACTGGGGAATTACCCAGCTTTTAACTGCTCCTGGGACTTACACTTCAGTGTCTCTGGAAAATAGCTGTTAGAGGCCAGACATCTCAACTGAACTGATAGCACAATAAAATTCATTTTACAGAATCATAGGGAACATATTTTGGTGCCTTGGATAGGAGCCTGAGCAAGAAAGAAGGTCCAGAACCTCCTCAGCTACCTAACCCTCCGTGGGAGTCAGCCTTGGCCACTAGCCAAGGTGGATTGCCTTCCCCAGTGGTCTGCATAGGAGTGCTGATTGATCTCTTGGCCTTTTTGCTGCTCCCATACATGGTCCAAGGAGCAGGATACTCTTTAATCTGCTGGAATCAGGAGTCTGGGGAGATGAGGGACTGAGAAAGGGGTGGTATCTCTGGGTCCTGGGAAAAGGGAGAGTCAGGAATATTGATTAGTGAGCAGTATTTGGAATCTTAGTTTCTGGACCAAAGGAGACACCTGAGAAAGATCTGTCTTTTCATGTTTCTGCGTTCAGGGAGGCCAAGAATAGTGACAAGATTCTGTTCTTGTCAACAGTAGAAAGGTTTGGGGGAAAAAAACACATTTATTGAGCACTCCCTGGGCCATGCGCCTTTTACTCTGTATCATAAGTTACTATTTGAATCCTGATTCTTATTGTAGCTGTACCTTGTTTAACTCTTATCTCTGGGAGGTGGGATCAGGAGCTAACAGTAAGCATCAACCCAGTGCCAAGAGCTTGATTAGTATGTATCATTGGATCTTCATGGGCATTATATGAAGTTTGTATTATCCCACATATACAGAAGGGAGGCTCAGAGAAGTCATCTGTCCAAGATGACTGCTTTTAAATGGCTGAACTAAACTCATGTCTGATTAAACAGACCAAGATGCCTTCCTTGACAAATCTGTGTCAGTTCACTGGTAAGTCTATGGGTCACTGAAGGAAGAACTTAATTTAGTGCATTGTTTTTTCTATCTACCCCTTGGTTTCTACCAGAGAACCAGGGCCATGCGTAGCTGTTCTTGTTGGAAGAAGCCATGGGATGAACTGTCTCCCTGAAAGGCAGAACAGTTGAAATCTGTTTGCAGGACAAGGCTATGAGAGAAAAGGGGGAAGGTAGGGTTTGTCTGATAGCTTCTGTGCCCACAGCCCTGGGCCATGCGCCTTTTACTCTGTATCATAATTTATAAGCTCAGTTTCATGTCCTGCAATACATATTTAGTGGTCCCTGTAGTTTGATGCTGTCGTTGTGCTATCTCTCTAAACCCATCTTCCCCAATCCTCTGCTGGCCCATCTTTTGCTGGAGGGTCATAGCCCACCTTTTCCTTTTCAAATGCTTTTCCTGCGAGATCGCACTTCATTGGTTCCATTGGTCCCCTCTGACTTTGCTCCTGAGCTTCAACCTTGCATTTCCATTGCTGGAGAGCATTTCTATCTTAATGTTATACCTCAAACTTCAAATAACCAAAACTTAACAGTGTTCCCTCCAAACCTGTTCTGAGTCTTCTCTGTTCCCTATCTCCAATGGTGCCTGTTGTCTTCCCAGTTCCAAGGTAGAGTTTGGGAGTAATTTTCTATCCCTCACGTAAGTCTTTTTCACTCCAGCTCTGCAGTGGCTCCTAGAATCACCGCTTTCTTCCCCCTCTCCCACTGATCCTATTTGGAACTTTTATCTCTAACCCTGATCCCAACAGCCCACCTACCAACTGCTATCTCTCCTTCTAACCTCTGCTTACTATTTTCAAAGTTTTTCACCACACTCTATCTTATTCGGCTTCTCTCCGTGCAGGACCCTTGAATATCTGTGAAGAAATGACTATTTTGCATGGGGGCTTTTTGCTGGCCGAGCAGCTGTTCCACCCCAAAGCACTGGCAGAATTGACAAAGTCTGACTGGGAGCATGTTGGACGGCCCATTGTGGAGGCCTTGAGGGAAATCTCTGCCACAGCATGCTCCCAGTCCTTTGCCTGGAAGAGGAAAGCTCTGGTCATCATCTGGACCAAGGTTCTTCAGCCCTGCCCCGTCACCCCTTCGGACACTGAAACTCGGTGGCAGGAAGATGTGTTCTTCTCAGTAGGCAACATGATCCCTACCATCAATCACACGGTCCTTTTTGAGCTGCTCAAGTCCCTGGAAGCTTCCGGACTCTTTATCCAGCTCCTGATGGCCCTCCCTACCACCATCTGCCGTGCAGAACTGGAGCGCTTTTTGGAGCACATGGCTATTGATACTTCTTCAAAGGATGTGGCCTTCTTCCTCGATGTCTGGTGGGAAATGATGAAGCACAAGGGCGATCAGCAGGACCCCCTGCTCTCTCAGTTTAGGACAATGGCTAATAAGTACTTATCCTCTTCGGATGAGTTCTCCCATCCTCCAAAGAGGTTTAAGTCAGATCCTGATGTGTGTCCTACCATGCCTTTGTTGGCCATGCTGCTCACTGGGCTGAGACAAATCCAAAATAGAATCTTGGGCCCTGGGATGAAGTGCTGTGCATTAGCCAATTTGGCTGACATGCTGACCGTGTTTGCACTGATGGAGGATGACCCTCAGGAAGTGTCCGCAACGGTGTACCTAGACAAACTGGCCACGGTGATCTCCGTGTGGAATTCGGACACCCAGAACCCCTATCACCAGCAGGCACTGGCAGAGAAGGTAAAGGAGGCAGAACGGGATGTCAACCTGAGCTCACTGGCCAGACTCCCGAATGAAACGATTTTTGCCGGGTTTGAGTTCATGCGCAGTCTTCTGCGGGAGTGGGGGGAGGAGCTGCAGGCCATGCTCAACAGCACCCAAGGGACAAATTATGACAGTTACCGGCTGTGTGACAGTCTGACTTCTTTCAGCCAGAACTTGAAACTTTACCTGGGTACCACCAGCTTATCCAAGGAGGAGAGGCAGGTGGTTTCTGAACTGGCAGAGTGCGTTGGGGATTTCCTGAGGAAAACGAACAAGGTGCTAAACAAGGGCTTGGAGAAAGACATCACTGCCTCGATTGCCATGGCCATTATTGAGCAGAAGATGGATCGGCATATGGAAATGTGCTACATTTTTGCTTCTGAGAAGAAGTGGGCCTTCTCAAATGAGTGGCTAGCCTGCCTGGTTAATAACCAGTCTCTCTTCCGAGAGCCAGATTTGGTATTAAAGCTACTGGAAACTGTGGTGGAAGTCAGCACGACAGACAGAGCCATCCCTGAATCTCAGGTCAGACAAGTGATTGACTTGGTCCTGGAATGTTACGCAGGCCTCTCACTGCCCAATAAAAATAAAGTCCTCTCGGGTGTCCTGGTTTTCTGGGGGCGAAAGGGCCTCTCTGAGAAGTTGTTGGCTTACTTGGAGGGGTTTCAGGAAGACCTCAACACGACTTTTAACCAGCTTGCACAGAGTGCTTCCGAACAGGGCTTGGCTAAGGCTGTAGCTTCTGTGGCCCGCCTGGTGATACTACACCCAGAGATCACAGTGAAGAAAATGTGCAGCATGGCTGTGGTCAGTCTCGGTACCCACAAGTTCCTGGCTCAGATTCTCACCGCCTTCCCCGCCCTCAGGTTCATGGAAGAACAGGGTCCAAATCCACCCACCACTCTCGTCGTGTCATGCCTCCGAGAAACTGTCTGGACAAAGTTCTCCACACCCAAGGAAGAAAAGCAGTTTTTGGAGCTCTTGAGATGCCTGATGAGTCCCACGAAGCTCCAAGGGATTCCAGTTGCGGCCCTTCTGGAGCCAGATGAGGTCCTCCGGGAATTCGTCCTGCCTTTCTTGATGCTAGATGTTGAAGAGGTGGACCTCAGTCTGAAGATCTTTATCCAGACCCTCGAAGTAAATGCCTGCTTAGAGGAATACTGGCTCCAAACCTGCTCTCCGTTTCCCCTCCTCTTCAGCTTGTGCCAGCTCCTGGACTGCTTCAGTAAATACTGGCAGCTCCCCAAGGAGAAGCGCTGCCTCTCTCTGGATGGGAAGGATATGGTCGTCCATATCCTGGAGCTCCTCTGTGAGATCGTATTAGCTAATGCCGAGACCTTCTCCCCAGACACCTGGATCAAGTCCCTGTCCTGGCTCCACCGGAAGTTGGAGCAGCTAGACTGGACGGTGAGCCTGAGACTGAAGAACTTCTTTGAGGGCCACTTCAAGTGTGAGGTGCCAGCCACACTTTTTGAGATCTGTAAGCTTTCTGAGGATGAGTGGACCTCCCAGGCCCACCCTGGGTATGGGCCCGGCACAGGGCTCCTTGCCTGGATGGAGTGCTGCTGTCTCTCCAGCAGCATCTCCGAGCAAATGCTCTCCCTCTTAGTCGTGGGTGTGGACAACCCTGAGGAGGTCAGATTGTTCAGCAAGGGCTTTCTGGTAGCCCTGGTGCAAGTCATGCCTTGGTGCAGTACCCAGGAGTGGCAGTACCTTTTCCAGTTGACCAGGAGACTGTTGGAGAAACAACTCCTGCATGTCCCTTATAGCCTGGAATATATTCAGTTTGTTCCTCTGCTCAACCTGAAGCCCTTGGCCCAGGAGCTCCAACTCTCCGTTCTCCTCCTGAGAGCTTTCCAGTTTCTCTGCAGCCAGAGCTGTCGCAACTGGCTTCCTATGGAAGGCTGGAACCATGTGGTCAAACTCCTCTGTAGCAGTCTGACCAGCCTCCTGGACTCAGTTAGACTGATACGGTCAGTTGGCCCTTGGGCCCAAGGAGAAGAACAGGACCTGACCCAGGAAGCCCTGTTTTTTTATACTCAGATATTCTGTCATGTGTTGCACATCATGGCCATGCTCCACCAAGAGGTGTGTGAACCACTCTACGTTTTGGCCTTGGAAATCCTCACCTGCTATGAAACCCTGAGCAAGACCAGCCCTTCTATTAGCGCCTTACTCCAGAAGGTAAATGAGCAGCACTTCTTAAAGTCCATTGCCAAGAACATTAGCCCCGAGGAGCGGCGCCAAACCCTGCTGCAGAAGATCAGCAACTTCTGACCTTTGTGCATCCGGAAACGGCTGATGAGGGTCGGGTGTGTAGGGGCTAGAGCCGAGAAACAAAAACTCTTCAGTTATGTGAAGTAGTACACAAGCTAAAAAGTATGTGGCAATAACAATGTAAAGAAAATAGTTTCTTGGGTATTTGTAACACAAATTATAATCTCATTTTGAGGTTTGTCTTGTCTCTTTTGAGTCTTTCTCATCAATAGTCCAGGCTTACATATGGGTTCAGCTAGAGTCTTAAAGATCAAATCAGGCTGGGAGGAAAGTTCATAATTGGACTTCTCCACTCTAAAATTTGGTTAAGTCCAAAGGTGAAATACCCAAGTGGAAAAATTGTAAGGTGTGTGTGTTCTTTTGCACTGAAACCCTCTTCAAGTCATTTTGTGGTCTCTTGGAAAGGGTAACAATTGAGAAAATAACTCTATTCTTCTACCAGTTGGCCATGTGATGTATGTGCCCAAAAGGCCTGCATCACTGTGAAAGGAGAAGGTTGGACCAAGAAAATTTAGTGCTGGGGGTAGATTAAGGACCCCAAGAAAATGGATGCCTTCTGAGTTGAGGACTTCTGCCATATAGCCTTAACCCCATCCATTCAGTGTATCCAGGGCTGTGCTAAAACTAGGTCTGGTAAACAGCAGCAAAGTGTTTAAAGGACAAGTGTAATTACCTTCTGTCTGGAGTATATTGTCATGGTTTTGAAAAATGAGGGGGAGCAGAGAATGGTATCTACAGAAGCATAAATATACAAATATAAGGTGTGCAGGGCATTTTACAGAACTGAGTGCTGGTTGTTGAGACATTTAATTTGGGAGGCAAGAAAGGGAAAAGGAGATATCCCAATACCTCCTTCATACCCAGGCCCTCATTCAAAATGGAGCATTATTCAGGTTCCCTCCCCCACTTGAAGTGGGCTAGCTCTGTGGCCTACAATTGGGTTTTTACCCTTCCCAAGTCCTAATTGAAGTTCACCTAGATAGAGAAAAAGGGGCTTAAAGTTACATGACCCACTGGGCTTGAACTCTGGGACCCTATAGTGTACAGCAAGTGTGTCAAATTCAAAGGCTAACACAAGCCAAATAAACGAGGCATGTGGCCCATGGGCCGCGAGTTTGACATGCCTGGTGTACAGGAACCATGAATCACAGAAACGTTAAAGTAAGGTTTGAGGTAGGCCCTCCTGGAGGCTGAAAGCATTGACACATTGCCCTCTCAACACCCCAGCTTTGCGAGTTACATGGATATGAACACAGAGCAGAAACAATACCACACACCAGCCAGCCAAGTCAGATCATGGGGTGGGTCTTATAGGAAGTTAGTATTGATGTATGTCACAAATGAGAGTAAGTTGGGAAATATTAGTGCAATTTAATCACCACAGAGGTGATTTATACAAGATATATTGACTAGACATAACAGTAAAAAAAAACAAAAACATTTTGCATTTTTAAAATGGCACCCATTAAAGACTGAAATAGTCAACATTTGAGTCACTGTTACATTTTCAGTACTTTAAAAGTTAATGGACAACAATGAATCAAAAGGCACTTTTAAAAACCTAGCTTCTCACTACCACCTGAAAAAAAAAATTCATGGTAGCAGTTTCTAAAACCCATCCTAGCTGATGAGGAATGATTAGTGTTGGCACCAGAGAATCCCATTTGCAAATGGTAGTGAAGGAGTCAGTTCATAGGACATATTTTGGCCAGGCCTGTCTTGCACTCTTGCCCTTCAGCCTTCTATGGCCAAATGGTGGTGCACTCAATGGGAACAGGCTTTAGGCCACGAGCTCTGTTAGGAGGCAGTCTAGATGCAACTTCTCGTGGTTTGGAATATAGAACTCCATTTCCACTTCATGTGAAAAAAGACAGTGTCAAAGAGTGGGGTTACTCATAAATAGCTTGGTAGCCATCTTTTCACTATCACTATAGTTTTTAACGAGCATCCTGTGTGTGTGTGGATATGGGGAAAGCTGGGCTTGGAAGGACATTGTAAAAAGGGAATAGTATTTGTGACTGTTTACAACAAACACAACTTTGACACTGGTCTTACAGTCAGCCTGCAAAGATGCTGACCTATTAGTTTCTTTACCTCCTCAAGTGCTTCAGGTTCCCATCCCTGCCTCCTGCCACCCCGACCCTCACTAATGAGACTTCTGATTGGCAGTAGACAAGAATTCAATGTTGGCACATGGATGAAAGGATGAGGCAATAGATTATCTAGTAAACAATAAAAAGCTACCTACCCACAATAATTTTCCCAGGCCAACATAAGAAATTATTTCAAGAACCAAGTCATCACTGTTTCTGCTGGCCCAGTATATGTAGATATTGCCCTGAGTGTTTGGAAAGGTGGGTAGCCACCAATATTTGGGCCACTTAGGTGTCCAGGGACTTACCCTGGTCCACCTGTCTCCATACCCCATACTTCTACCTCCTAGAGCCCTTGAGATAAGACCCAAGGAAGAATCATTGGGCAAAACCACCTTGCTGCCAGTGGAGGTCTGACAGGATCCAATAGTTGTTACTACAAAAAGTGCTTTTGCAAAAGGCAGGTTAGAAGAGGGAGGTAATATGAATATTCTTTAGAAAAACTCATACCCATCTACTTAATACCCAAAAGGCTGAGGCCATCCAGGGCACAATTTGGTCCGTGGAATACTGAGCGGAAGAGGCAGCTCGTATGAAGAGGCACCCTCACTGCCTGACTCCTGGGAGCACTTATCCATCCTTTTCGGCTGGGGGAGTGTCAAAGAGCCCGACTGCTTTCTTGCACAGCAGAGAGAACCAGTAGAGCTGGGGAGCGATGAGGAAGGCATTGGCCACATTGCAGAAGACAGGGATCCTGAATGGCACTTGGAACAGGCTTATTTCCTTCTGTTGGCCATAGGACCAATACATGAAGAGGAAAAGAAGGATCCGACAGCAAAAGAAGGTGGTCAGCGTGAGGATTCCGTTCACCTTGTACAGAAGGGTGTGCTGCTGCTTTAGCTGCAAAGGAGGGAAGGAGAATGCAGTCACCAAGAGGTTGGGCCTTCAGGAAATGACTAGCTCAAGTCCCACAACAGTAAAGTCCAAGCATCTAGCTTTCTAACACTTGGAAAAGTTGATTGAGCATGGCCGTATTTATATGTGCATATAGCCTTGTAGGTTTTTCAGCAGTGATGCTGAATTTGACCTAAGCCACCCCAGCTGATAGGAACACAGGATGAGAGACAATCTATGGCCTGGGAAAAAATACATGAAGGACTGTATCAAATTTGAATCAAACTTAAAATTTTGTCCCCACTGGCTTGGAAGACCAATTGACCTTTTAAGTCTGTTCAAGGGTCTCATATTCCACTATTCCTAGCATTAAGGGATTTCTCTAAACCCCATAGTCTACCAAGGAAAAACAGAGTCTCTGCCCCCAGTTCCCCCAGGCACTGTTTCTGCCACTTCATTCATACATGCCTGAATCAGAATTTTGCCCAGCGACACAAATGGAGTGCTTAGTTCTGCCGTGAAGATGCAGCCAACGAAGAAGTCCCCCAGCTCGCCCCTAAACTTCTGCAGGTGACAAGAAGAAACGGAAATATGACATGGAGGTTAAGGAACCACTGGAGGGAAATTCTAGGGCTGTTGAAAAGGATCACCATGAAAGACCATGAAGGGAAAGGGAAATGCTACATGGACAAGTGTAGACCCATTTAATACTCTGCTGCTTCCATAGCAATGGAACTTTGATGGTTAAATTGCTAGGATCCAGGGGCAACTTCTGATAGCTGACTGTGTCACACACGAAGCTTTCTCAGAATTTCCGTGTTAGCCGGAAGGAACTCTGCAGCCTACTTTTGGGTTTCTAACTTAGTCATGCCAAGGGCACTTAGCCAAGTCAGTTCAATAAAATATGTGTCAGACCCTGTGCTAGATGTTGGGGAGACTTCTCAAAGAATGTAGTACACGGTACCTGTCTATCTTTTTAAGAAAGTAGTGTAGCATAGCATAGCAGCTCAAGTAGTACTAGAGTGAGCTATGTCAACTCTTAGAGCCTCAATTCAAGCATGTCAAACTCGTGGCTGGCAGGCCGCATACACGGTATAGGGCTAACAATTTATAATGTTATTTCTAATTATTCCTGATAATTTCTAATTATTAGCAGAAAGCTGTGAGCTTTTAAATCAAGTGCCTATCACTTGGCAGGCACTCAAAAATTACTAATTTCCTCTCTGCATTCCCATTTCTTCCTTGATGGGTGAAGTTTTGATGGGAAAAATGGATCTACGGAGAAATTATGCGGCTATTTGCTTTCAGAGCCTGCTTTTGTAACATAAATAATAACAATGCACACAGTACTCTCTGGCACTGTTATAGCAAATAACCAGTTGATGAGCAAATAACCGGTCTCATTTTTAAAAATTCGTATGTTGTATTTTATATTGTCTTTATATTGTATAAATTAAAGACAGACCTTTGGCCAAGGCTAAGGAATCACAAAGGGCTTGGGGATTGCTGGCAAGGAGGACCACATACATCTCTACATGATTTATCTGGGGATTTAACTGCAGAAGCAGCTGGCATACGAGAATGGGTGAAGTAGGAAAGCGAAGGAAAAGATGAGCAATCCTGACTCCTAAGTATTGGTCATGATACCCAGGTCAACAGGAGAAATGAGTGACCAAGGCAGCTGATACCTGTGCAATTGGCACAAGGACCAACAGAATGGCCACATGGTGCGTGATCATGAGGCGGTTTTTACTTAGGAAGTTTCGAAAAATGGTGAGGGAGTGTCTGCGGTTCTGTTCTTTGGTTCGGTACCAGTCACAAAGGTACATGGCGTAGATGTCGTAGACCATATATGGAATCAAAAACCAGACATATTCTTGGGCAAGCCAGTACCTGAAAGAAAGCATATGAGTGGTCCATGAAATAATTATGAATATCAATTAAGAAGGCAGGCTTAAAGCCAACCGCTTCTCAAACACATTTCCTTAGATGTCTTTACTCCAAATACTTTATAATGAATACTAGAGGCCCAGTGCACGAAATCCGTGCACAGGTAGGGTCCCTAGGCCTGGCCGGCAATCAGGGCTGATCTGTAGGGTGACAGGCGGGGCCCCTGCTGGCACCCGCCTTGGCTGGCCTGGGGCCTGCGGGCTGAGGGCAGCTCCTGCGGGCTGAGGGCAGCTCCTGCGTTGAGCGTCTGCCCCCTGGTAGTCAGTGTGCATCATAGTGACCAGTTGTTCTGCTGGTTGTTCTGTTGTTCGGTTGATTTGCATATTAGGCTTTTATTATATAGGATAATAAAGTTGATAGGTTGAACAACTTTTTCTAAATTACAGAGAAAATTTGTGTCAAAAGCAGAAAGCACCATGTGTTTAAGTGACTAGCTGTCACTATTTGCCTGGTTTTAGCTACTCATTTATAATGGATTTTCTGGCATTTTGTGATATAAGCTGACTTTGATATAGATATCTCTGCCAATGATTCAACAGCCCCACCAAGAAACTGGTTTGGAAGGTGTCCCGAATCCCAATCCAATATTTCCAGTTTAACTCCACTCGTTGCTCAACACTTGGGAGTTTCCTCTTGCATCTGCTTGTAACCTCACTCTAGGGAGTTGCTGGCAAGCAACCCTGGCCATAGTCTTTATAATTCTAGGGCTAATCCCAGTTCCACTCATTAAGAAAAATATGTCTGGTTATGAGCCTGGGGCTCAAGGACTACCTTACACCAGTCAGATACCCAAAGAAAAACTGGGACAAAAGACACTTCCCATTCACTTCCCCAAAGGGGTTGAATCAATATTTGCTGTGTCAAAATGATAGTTTATCACTGTCCTAGAGAAAATTAGAAGGAAAGTCCATAAGTTCTATAGTTTTGTTCCCAAATGATGTCATAATTCTACAGAAAATTGATGTGGATAAAAACATGTAAATTGAAATTATGTCCTATGCTGGGAAGGATTAGATTCACTAAATACCAAGAAGAGACAATTTAGTTTTATGGTATTCAAACTACCTGAACATCAGAATCACCTGCAGTGCTTGTTAAGGCCCCACCCCCCAAAGACTCTTAATGGAATATGTACAGCCCTCAAATCTGTATTTGTAACTTTGTCTCAGGGGATTTCCTAAGGAGCCAGCCCACAAAATGCAACATTAGAAATATACCATATAGAGGGCCCATTCAAGATTCTGTTCCTGAATGATTCCACACTTAACCACAGAATAACTCAATAATGAATAAACAATGAAACAGGCAAGCAAGTAAGGATAGAAATTATACTATACATTAGCCAAATTCCATTTAGGCAAAAAGATGCAATATTTATTTATTCTGCTGCCCGTCTATGGTCTCCATTGCATTCTTAAAGCAGTTCTAAGTTAAATAACTATGAAGAGCTATTAAAAGCTGATGTGAAATATAACTGGCCTCTCCCCATGAGTGGACCTAGGGTTTTAATATTTTGCACACAGTACCAATTCAATAAGATCTGAAATTGTGGCTGCTTGGTAGAATTCTCTCAAGACTTATTTGTAAGAGATCTAGGTTGTAATAATTACCTCTAGCCTGAGACTTAGCTTTCTTTATAAAAATGACAACAATCCTTGTCCTACTTCCCTGACAAAGTTACTGTAAAAATTTTAAAAAACTAAAAATTTGGAAGTCCTTTTAAATGTAAAAAATACTATCCTATATATCCTATATAATAAAAGCCTAACATGCAAATTGACCAAGTGGCAGAACAACCGGTGGCCATGACACGCACTGACCACCAAGGTAGGTGCCCGTGGGGGCCCCACCGGCCGCCCCACAGATCGGCCCTGATCGCCAGCTAGGCCTAGGGAACCTACCTGTGCACGAATTTCGTGCACTGGGCCTCTAGTACAAATATAGATGCTTAAATTGAGAAAACCGCCTAGAGCTGTGACTCAGCCCTTTTAGTGTAGACCTCTTTAAAAATGATGAAATACTTGGCCCCGTACCACATTCTGCATATAAATTGGGGAGATTTATAGACACTCCCTTATTTATAGACAGTCTACATCAAGGCATGAAGTGAAAAGGTGTGTAATAAACAATATTTGGGTATATAGGATATGAGTCCCAAAAGGCCTTTTTAAAAAATGATCTAGGTGCAGTTAGAGCATCCATGGGAAAGCAAAGGGCACAGAAATGTATCTGTCTCCATTTTAGGAGCAGAGAATCTAAGGTAGGGGTGGGGAACCTTTTTTCTGCCAAGGGCCATTGGATATTTATAACATCGTTCACAGGCCATACAAAATTATCAACTTAAAAATTAGCCTGCTATATTTGGCCAAACATTTAATTAACACACTCCTAATGCCTTGGTAGGAGCACACCAAATTATTTCACAGGCCTTAAGCTGGACATTCCTCACCCCCTGGGGCATAAAGATACATAAAAGGTGGGACCTGAAAACCAAACTCAGGCTTCTTACCATGTTCAAGGCACTAAAACACACCGTTTCTAAGGGGGAAACATAGCAGTGCTGCTACAGAACTGAAAGTTAAGTAGGCACAAATAATCGCTTTCTAAAATGTGTATTGGTTGCCTGCCGCTTGCCCTCATGTCAGCTCAAGATAGGGCTGAGCCACATTTGTCTTAATCTTTGCAAAAGAGGCTGGTTTCAAGTTTGAGCTGACAAACTGGGTGGGGGCAGTGAGGGAGCTTGCCACGTAATCATAGAATGCTCGATTAAAATAAAAATCGAACCCGGCCAAGCAAATGCTGTCAGCCCTTTGCACATGCAATCAAAGTCACCTGACCTGTTTTCTCTAAGCATCTACACTTCATCACCAAGAAAAGCACGAAAATCTTGATGGCAGCATTAATCCCAAGTAAGATCCAGGCACTACATTTGCAGGCCAGTGAGACAGATACCCCACTCAGGCTCTCCTCCGACTGCAGTCTCAACAGGTGAAAAGAAGACACTTGGCTGAGTCAGGGTCAGATTTTCCCTGTACATTGACTGTAGCTCTTCAGCTTAACTGGGAGAAAGCAAGAGTGGTTCTAGGAAGACAGGTGGAAAAAAAAAAAAAAAGCTTCAAAAACAAAACACCAGCATTGCCCAGGTCTACATACTAGACAAAGTAGACCACCCTAGTCTTTGTCATTCATTCCACTAGATGCACATTTCCTGGCTGCCTCTGGACTGAGCTCTAACACAGACAAGTCAGTTTTCTGAAAGCACCTGAAACCTCCTCACCACCTTGAGCAAATCCACAGGGAAGAGCAGCATTTGTGAGGCTCTGGTGACCACAATGCACATACCTTGGCCAATGAATGCTTCCGAACAGGACCCCAGTGGGGTGACTTAAAAGAACTAAAAGCCACACTCTAACTTCTGAATCATTTCCAAAGGTATCTCTCTCATAAATAACTTGGATCAATGGACCACACCGTCTTCTTACTTGTTACCTTACCGTCTTCTTACTTGTTACCTTAAATCAGGCTTAGACTCTGTCATTCTCTAGCATTTCTTCAGTTTACTTTCTCCTAAGGTGGCCTGCAGAAAGAGGTAAGGAGAGGAGGTGGGAACTAATTATGGTACCCAAGTTTTCCCATTAATCGGCTATCCAGCAGCATGTGCTGGTAAGGAAATAGTGTCTGAGAGCCACTAAAATGTGCAAACTTGGAAAAAGTTCGGCGCTGACATCTGTACTTTTTTCACCTGGCGTTGGATGTTGTTACCTGTCGGTGACCACGTTCTTACAGGAGCGGATGATGGCGATCCCCGACCCGGTGGCCAACACTGCCTGCGCCGAAGACACCACCCTAAGATGCGGCAGAAAAGAAAAAAGGGGGGGGGGGCGCTCATAATCCAGCACAAAGCACAACTCCTCAACCTGACTTTCCCCTAGGTTGCCAGCGCCGGGAGGAAAATGGTAGGGCCGCCACCGCGCTCCCGGGCCCCAGGGCAGCTGGCAGATACGTAGCAGGCTTCCCTCCCCATCCTGACCAGCGCGGGCAGCCCTCCGCCCTGCTCCCCTCTCCCTCCAGAAGAGGGTCTTCCAGAGCCCCGGCCAGGGCCGCAGAAAGGGACAAGGAATAGGGAGGCAGCCCCCTCGCTTCCTGTCACCCCCCTTTTCCCCCCTCGCTGGGCGCAGGGCCGGGCGCAGGCGGGTCCGGGCAGACCGCGCGCGGCCGGGTGGGGCGGGCGTCTCCAGCCTCGCCGAGTACCTGGTGCTGATCATCACGCAGTCGTAATCGGTCCATTCGGGCCGCGCACGGCGCAGCACCCAGGTGCAGAGCGCGAAGAGCCCGGGGAAGAAGAGGGAGCCCCAGGCCAGCGTCAGCAGCATGGGTGCTCCGGGCTCGGCGCTCACTCGGCGCCCTCGGCGTGGCTCAGGTCGACTCCGCTGGTCTCTGAGACTGCCGCGGCCCTCCTGCCCCTATTTCTACCCTCCACCCTCCACCCTCCACCCCGCCCTGGCCCGCGCGACTCCGGCAGCCGCGGGGCGCTGGCCCCGAGCCCGCACCGCCACTCTCCGCGTGACCAGACCGGCGGCCGCGATAGGCGCGGGCCGCGGGCCGGGGCGGGGTCTCGTCGCCACCGCCCCTGGGCCCAGAGGCTTTCCCAGATTCCCGGGCCGGCCGCGAGAGGGGCGCGGGGGCGAGCTGCTGCCTGGGCCGGGGGGTTCGCGGCGCGCGGCCTGGTGGGCTCCGAGCGCGCTGATTCTGGGCCCGGACCAGCCGCGCGCCGGTGGCCGCCGCTGCCTGGCGGCCCCCGCTGCCTGGCGGCCCAGGCAGGGGTGGCAAGGGCAGAGGCTCTCGGGGCTGCTGCAGTTCAGTCACCGCGGAAGCTCTCCTCCTCCCTTCGGAACCAGCCTGACAGACGAAGTGCCCACACCTGCCACAGCCCTCCTCTCCTCCCCAGCTTCAGGCGAAGGGGGCGGGATGCAAGTGGGGGGCCGAGAAAACCAGGTAGGAGAATGTACTCCGTGGAGCTCTCCTACCATCAGGTGGGATGAGCCCTCCAGGCAGGAGCAATGCCCCGTTCGAGCAGAGCGGTGGGCGTCCCTCTTTGGGGAAAGGAAGGAAAGGGTGGGTGAGCCTGTGGCTATATGCTTATCTGTGGCCTGGCTTATCAACTTCGGTGCATCTAGTTCCAAACAGAAGACTGACGGAAATGGCCTTTGTGCCAAAGAAGGCTTTTCCATGCCCTGCCAACTGCTGCAGTACTCCAGAGGGGATGGCGCCGAACGTTAAATCCTGCCACAGAATACAGCAGTTCCTCTTGCGATGTACACATGGAGGTGGACTATCATGTCTGCCGACTTTCTGTGGTCCTGCCTCTTGGCTTTGGGTCAAGGTACTACCCAGTCTTGGTGACTGTTTTGTTGTTGACAACGGCTCTTATTTAAAAGTTCCGGACCAGGTGCCCTAAATTTGAGTGGATTGGAATCTGATTCCCTCTCACTCAGCACCGATGACATGGACCAATACAGTAACTTCAGTATTACTGGCTTCTCTCCCTCTTGGGGCTTACCAAAGTTTTACTTTCCTTTGGTCTGTATCTTTCTCAGCGAATGTGGGAAGAAACACCATTCATTTATGTCTACTGCGATTGGAAAGTACTATAGGTCTCTTCATGCAGAAGGCTGAAAAAGCCCCATAAGAGGACTCTGTCTGGAACAACACTTCTCAGCCTCGCTGGGCCACTGTTGCCTCATTTGTAAAACAACGAGGGTGAATTACAAGCTCTTTAAGGCTCTTCCAGCTCTAAAATCAAAAGATTATATGACTTTTGTAAAGTAAATGATGATTTCTGTTCAATAGCAGTTAAATTTCTATAACATGGTAGTTACTGGTGTAGAAACAGATATAGAGTAAACACAGGTTTTTAACTCTTCCTATATGTTGTCCAGATGAGGGATTTAGCCAATACTTAGGAAGCAGAAAGTCCAAAGAAAAGTGTGAAATTTCATCCACTTAGGGCAACATCTCTAACTCCCAAATTCCCTGCTAACATACTTGGTGAAATGAGAAAGACACTTCAGTTTGGTAGCAAGGTATCTGGCCAATACAAAGCTTTCTGTGTTTTCACATTTGCATGTGGACAAAGACAGTTAGCTGTAAACTTTGCATTCTCTCCAGAAGAACTAATCCTGTGCATTCCACTTTTTAAAATCTTTATTGTTGAAAGTATTACATATGTCCGCTTTTTCCCCCCATTGACCTCTCCTAGCCTGCCCTCAACCACCTCCCCAGCCCCAGGGGGCATTTCACTTTGTATTCCTTACCCATTTATCCCGGTCACTCCAGCTTTTCCAGAGGCAAGTGGTTACAAGTCCTCCCTGCCTTCTCTCCTTAATGGGATCAGCAATGCGTACCAAGGATGCTAACACTTTTAAGTGGCAGGACCAATTATACCCTTTGTAAGAAGTTGTTTGTACAGCTCTTAAGGAGTCTATGAAATGAAAACAAACAGATGTTTCACATATAGAAGATAACAAGTAAAATGAGTTTCTAACACCATGCTCATGAAGTCACCAGAATATATAGATTGAATCACCAGAAGGCCAACAAGCATAAACATGAGTCTTGACTTTTCAAGGGATCAAACCGCTGTGGGCAAATGATAAAGCCAAATAAACAGCACTGCAAACTTCAACTCACCCTACTCATCTACCCTTCTACTCTTCTTGAGTCAGATGCTTCCTCCTCCTCCCTCCAAGAAGATTTCTATTTACCTGTCTCTCCAGGCAGATTTATAAGTTCATCTTCTAACCTGCCTTTTCATTTGAGTAGTGAGCATGCTTTTTTATTTGTATGTATGTTTCTCCGCCATGTATTTTCATTTTGTTTCCCAAGTTAGGCCTGGTACATTGCAAGTGCTCAAGAAATGTTTGATACTTTTTAAAGCTAATGTTTATTGAGTATTTACTATGTGCCAGGCACTATAGTAAACATTTTGCATGTATCATTTCATTGGGTCCTCATGAAAAAATATATTATCCTCACTATGTATGTATGAATAACAGTAATTAACATATTGCCCAATGTCCCACTGCTGGTGGCAGAGGTGGGATTTGAATTCAGTACTTTCTGCCTTCAAGGTCAATGTGATTAATGATTATACTGCCTTTAAACCTGATAAGCAAGGAAAGAATAATACTGTTTCACAATGTAGTTTCTGATTAATAACCACTGTTTCTAGTTGTTTAACTCACAAATATAAATATATACAGTGAAGTTTATGGGCTCTGATGCTGCTATTAGCACCACTTTATACCTATATATACCTTTATAATTTTCAAAGTATTTTTTACATATATTATCCCACTTGGTTCTCAAAATAACTCTGAGGTAGGCAAACATTATTTTCATTTTATAGATGAAGAAACTTAGGTGCAGAATGAGAAACTGACTTGCAACTTGTTCTTAGGACTGAAAATGTGGCCAGGAGGAAATTAATGGCCCTTCTCTGTTTTTCTCCTGCACTTTGCACTCTGTAAAACACCTTATCAATATGGCTTTGCACTGACTGATATTTGTATATGTGTTTCCCCTTCAGACTGTGTACCTCTAATGGTCAGGGAGGGACTGTCGGTCCAGGAGGCAGCCATGGCATACAGCACTGGGGTTAGGATCAGAGGACCTGAGTTCCAGTCCTGGCTCTGCTACACATAAGCTGTGTGACATGGGGAGAACGACTTAGCCTCCTGTAAAATGGGGGGGTCCTCTACCTACTTTACAGGGTGCCTGTGAGGATTAGATGGGATGTTTTCAAAAATACATGTTAACTATGTGTTGAGCACAGGCAAGGGACTATTTGTGTTTATCTTGGTATCACTGCAACACAGTTCCTTGCTGCTAAGCTTCTCAATAAACATCCATTAGACTGAAGGTGCCCTGGGCCTGGCCTTAGCCAGCATCCAGCCGCGGCTTCCCCAGTTTTATCCTGGACTATGTGCAAAGGCAAACTAAGTCTGAGAAGCACAGTCACACCCAGGCACATGGCTTCTACAAACAGTGCCGCAGCTGCACACCACAGGGAAGTCTTTGCTTTTGTACACAGTGATAATGACCCCTGTCAATAAAAAGCATAATTTACACAAAGAATTGATTGCATAGTGCTTGCCTTTGTGTTATTGCTTTAGATTTTTTTAAAGCACTTTCACATACACATTTCTTTCCCATAAATACAAAGTTTTGCTTGTTTGCTGATAGTCACACCTAACTAAAAGTAGTGAGTTCTAAACTCAAGTTTAAAAAAATATTCGAAGACATTGAACCATTTGAAGAAATTACCTTTGAAATGAGTTCAAACCAGCAAATCATGTGCAAATTTAGCTGCCGTCCTGAATTATTAGATCAATCATTTTTAGTATCTTCATGCTTCATAAGTAATTCCATAAAAGGCTTATTTTGCTTACTCTACTTAACTCGGTGATTGTATTTTTAGCTTTCTGATCATAAAAGCAGTATGTTAGCCCTGGCCAGTGTGGCTCAGTTGGTTGGGGCACTGTCCCATGCAATGAAAGGTTGTGGGTTCGATTCTGGTCAGGGGTGAGAACGGGAGGCAGCCAATTGATGTTTCTTTCTCACATCGATGTTTCTCTCCCTCCTCCTTCCTCTCTAAAATCAGTAATACAAAACACACATATCCTTGGGTGAGGATTAAAAGCAAAAGTAATATGTTAAAAAATAAAACATGCCCACTATGGAAAATAATAATCACAACTGATACCATAACTGAGAGATACTGTTCTCAGATATTAGCATTTTGATGGAATTCTTCCTCCAGTTTTCTTTGTATGAATTTATGATATAGTTGATTGAGATTATGCTTTAAGTTAATTTTGAACATTAATATTTCACTTATAAGCATTTTTAATGTTATAAAATTTTTCAGAAACCTAAGTTTTGCAAAGTAATTTGATATTTGAATGATTATAGATTGTCTTTCAAAATGGGTTATAACTTAAGAAAGGAATTCTAAATATTTTAATTTTTTTTTTTTAGAGCGAGAAAGAGAAAGAAACATTGATTTGTTGTTCCACTTATTTATGCATTCATGGGTTGCTTCTTGTACATGCCCTGACTAGAAATCGAACCCACAATCTTAGTGTATATCGTTGACGCTAACCAACTGAACTACTGCGCCAGGACTTAAGAAGAAAATCTTAACTTGGGGGGAGTAGGTTTGTTCTGGAAACTTTACCTTCAAAACATTAAGATTCCAGCCTGGTTGGTGTGGCTCAGTGTTGAGTATCGACCTATGAGCCTGGAGATCAGGGTTTAATTCCCCATCAGGGCACATGCCCAGGTTGCGGGCTCGATCCCTAGTAGAGGGTATGCAGGAGGCAGCTGATCAATGATTCCCATAATTGATGTTTCTATCTCTCTCTCCCTTCCTCTCTCTGAAATAAAATAAAAACATATTTAAAAAACAAAAACAAAAGATAAACATGAAGACTGCTATCCTATTAGCTCTCAGTTTCTACCTTTAAAGTGGGCATCATACTATCTATAGAAACCCGAGCTCCTATTTAAGTATCTAGGTTTTTTTTTTCTTTTTAAAGGTTGAGCTCTATTAACCTATTTAGTAAACTACAATTACGTAGGCACTTGATACTTGTTAAGAAATGAGTGAAGGAAAAGCCATTCTTTGTGAAGCGGCTTTTACCATGCACAGCCAATTTCAACCAGTTAATTAGTTCTCAGCAAGATTGTAGGTGAAAACCTAAATGGCCAGAAACTAAAAAAATGCAGAGAAAGCAGATTAGTTGCAAGGGCTCAAATGTCTTATTTGGGAAGGAATCTTCATTATCTATACCACCAAGCCCTAAGCATACCAGCCATGCTTATGTAGCAGCTGAGTGCCAGCACTGTTCTGTGACTGACTGACCTCATGAACTGGTAGTGGTCAGTCTGAAGGCGGAATGAACTGCTGAGCTAAGAGCCAGACTGAAATAGTTTGCCCTGCAGGTAGAGCAAATTCCCTCGCTGCCAGGTAGGAGCTGCCTAGCACAACAGGTCTTAGAAGGATTTAGAAGGTTTTAAATAATATTAGTGCAAGGTGAAGTACAAGGAGCACTTGCTAGTTAAAATTCTGCCACTTTCTTTTGTGTATCTTAAGTCCATTGTTTTCTATACAGTGTCTGTGGCTTGATTGGTTTATGTTTTTTTCTAGTTTGATGTTAAGTACTATGTTCACTCAATCTGCTGCTGTTTAACACTCTATTATTGGGGTCCTGGCCAATGTAACAGCTCATACACAAACCTTCAAGGAAGATTTTAACACTGGGAAGAAAGAGAAAGAATTACCATTATTTTCAAACAATATGTAATCTCTCTCTCTCTCTCTCTCTCTCTCTCTCTCTCTCTCTCTCTCTCTCTCTCTCTATATATATATATATATATATATATATATATATATAAAAACTCTAATATGCAAATAGACTGAACGCTGGAACAACTGAACAACCGGTCACTATGACATGCACTGACCACCAGGGGGCGTGCTTGGAACATGGTGGGTGTCAGCTGTGGTGGGATGGTGAGCAGGTGAGGGGGAGCCAGACCAAGGCAGGGCGCTGGTCACTGTCATCGAGGTGACCTCTGGTGGTTACTGAAAATTCTTTGGTCCTGTGCACCACGGTCCCACCAGGTGCTTGCACCTGCTGCCAGCACCAGCCCCACTCGTACCCACTGCTGGCGCCCGGGGCCGGCCCCGATCGCTCAGCACCATCAGCCACTGCGAGCTGCGGCTGCCAGCCCTGATCTCCCCTGAGGGCTTCTCCACCTCCCCCTGCTCCTGAGGGGCGATCAGGGCAGCAGCCACTGTTTGCACCCACTGCTGACATTGGCCCCAAATGTGGGAGTGGCAGTAACAGGGCTGCCAGCAGACGGGACTGGGGATGTGGTGGGAGGGGCCGGGCAGGGGCGCAGAGGATGGGCCGAGACCTGCCCTGTGCCCATCGCAGCCTCACAGCCTACAGTTCCTTTCAAGGTGCATGAATTCCTGCACTGGGCCCCTAGTTTATCAAGAAAAACTAAGAAAATCCCTGAAATATAGAATAAAATAACTGAAGTAAGGTGATTGGATACAAGATCAACATACAAAAATAAATGGCTTTTCTGGCTGGGTAGTTCAGTTGGTTAGAGCGTTGTCCTGATATGCCAAGGTTGTGGGTTCAATACCCAGTCAGGGCATATACTAGTACAAGAGGCAACCAATGAATGCATAAATAAATGGAACAACTAGTCAATGTTTTTCTCTCTGTTTTCCTCCTTCCCTCTGTCCCTCTCTCTCTCTCTCATCATTAAATAAATGATTAAAAAATAATAAATGGCTTTCTGTAAGTCAGAAATTATCAATTAGAAAATGTATTAAAGAAAAAGGACCATTTACAATGCTTAATTTATAAAATCACTAGTTTTAGCCCTGGCTGGTTTGGCTCAGTGGATAGAGCATCGGCCTGCAGACTGAAGGGTCCCAGATTCAATTCCCACCAAGGGCATTGCCTGGGTTGTAGGCTCGATCCCCAGTAGGGGGCGTGCAGGAGGCAGCTGATCAATGATTCTCTCTCATCATTGATGTTTCTATCTCTCTCTCCCTCTCCCTTCCTCTCTGAAATCAATAAAAATATTTAAAAATAAATAAATAAAATCACTAGTTTTAGACCCAACAAGAAATATGCAAGACCTGCATGAAGACTTTTTTTTAGAAATGACATTTTTGCAGATGAAACTAGTGTAAGGATTGAGATGAGACCATACTGGGTTAGGGTAGGCCCTAAATCCCAGGAGTGTCTACTCATAAGTGACAGAAAAGGACACAGGCACAGAGAAAAGGCAATGTGAAAACAGAGAGAGAAATTGGAATGCTATGTCTACAAGCCAAGGAATGTCGACGACTGCTGGCAGCGCCAGAAACTAGGGGAGAGGTATGGACAAATTTCTCCTTTAGAACCTCCAAAAAAGGACTCAACCTGCTGACAACGTAATATCAGATGTCTGGCCTCCAGGACTGAGAGATGGATTCTGACTTACAGCGAAAATCGCCTTACATCATGCCTTAGGAACGGATCTCCGATGTAACCCGAGGACCTGCTGTATTACATGTCTCCTTTTCCCCTATTGACCTCTCCCTGGCAACCCCCACCGCCTCCCCCATCTGTGTCCATTGGTTATGCTCGTATGCATGCACACAAGTCCTTTGGTTGATCTCTTACCCCCTCACCCCCCACCTTCCCTCATAGGTTGGGGTTGATTCTTGTATGTGGCCTGACCAGGGATCGAACTGGCAACCTTGGCATATCAGATGATGCTTTAACCAACTGAGCAGGGTGATCATATTTTAAAGTGTCAAGATGTCATATAAGCTCTTGGAAAGTAACGGCTTTGATTTTTCCAAGATTTCCCCCTACTGTAACAGGACCTAGTTCAGGAGGTTAAAAGCACTGGACTGCAATATAACAGAGCTTGGTGTCGGTGTAGCAGGCCAATACTTAGCATGACCTTGGCTCCGCACCCTACTGTCCTATGTACCTCAAGGGCTATGGTGAAGACTAACAACATAAATGGAAACATTTAAGCCATGCATAAAGTACTATGCAAATGTATTTCATTGTAGCCCAGCTGGTGTGGCTCAGTAGTTGAGCGACAACCCACACACCAAGAGGTTACTGGTTTGATTACAGGTCAGGACACATGCCTGGGTTATGGGCTCCATTCCCAGCAGGAGGCATGCAGGAGGCAGCCAATCCATGTTGATGTTTCTCAGCGATGTTTCCATCTTTCCCTCTTCCTCTCTTTAAAATAGCAATAAAAACATATTTAAAAAGAAAATGTATTTCATTGTACTAGTCCTTGAAACCATTCCTTATCATTTAGCATAGTGGTTTATAACTGCCCATAATTGCTAAACTAAACCCACCAGATAAATGTGCCTAGGCAAGGGCAGTGAAGGCAAAGGAAAAGAGAAATTGAGAATAAGCAAAGTGAAGATTTTCACTGGCAGCTGACAATATGTGCCTGACACTAAGGAGAGAAACCCAAGTGTGGATACAAAAGATTTGTAGGCTAATGATGGCTGTGAGAGTGGTCTCTCAAAGCGATGAGTCTCATTGGGGGTTTGGGGTGAAGGAAGCAATCAGAATCTTGAACAATATTATATTTAGGAAACAAAACTTTATACTTTTTTTTTTTTTTAATGTAGACCTAAATACGTTTAGCTGGGCAAAAACAATCCTTGGCTTGTGAAGAATGGATATCAACTGTGTATCAGTGATTATAAGATTGGAGGGATGGGGATCACATCTCATCAGAATATTGTATGTGGGAGGGTTTTTCACAAGATTTTTACGTTTAGCAGATGTGAGCTTTAGAAAAAAGTTAAGATATACTCAATGGAATCCCCCACCTTAAATTTGCGTGTAAAATGTTTTGCAAATGTGTCTTTTTCTTCACTTCCTCCAAGGCATCCAGACTCAAAAAAGGTTAAGAACGACTGCTATACACCAGGAGGAGAGGAGGGGCCGAAGATCCAGCTCAGGGAATGCAACGGGACTCAGCAGGAAGAAGTGGAGTTTAAGAAACATTAGAAAGCAGGGCTGAATGTGACAGTGGTGCTGTGAGGTACTTCAGGGTGTTAGATACAATGCATTAACATTAGCTACATTATAATGACTGTACTAGTTAATGTCAATTTTATAAAACAAGTGTTCGTTTTTATTTGTTGTAATGTGTAAGACCTGCACAAAAGGAGTTGTCATTTTGCCCTATACAATGATCACTATACTGATTAAGTAAAGGAATTACTGAATATGAACCCAGTGGAGCCCAGGGGAAAGGTCTAATTTGAAAGCATCCGGGAGCAAGCACATACGCAGGCCTGAATGCCTGAGCTATGACCGTGGGAACAGGGGAGCTACTGAAGCTAGCTGGAGATTATGATCTGCTTAGCAAGACTGAGCATGCACAGAGAACCAGAGTACCAATCAAAACAAAATTGGGTGTCCGGGACATGGGAACATTCAGGATGATATGTCAGTCAGGAACAAATGCCAGGGTCCAGGATATTCAAAAAATTCAGGAATGAAAGACAGCAGAAGAGCCTGTCATCGTGAAAAGCCATGCACTAAACACAGTCGATGAAGGAGTGCCAAGAAAACATTTGAACAAGCTTTTATGCAGAAATTAAACTGTATCCCTCCACTACAAGTTGGCCTGGTAGCTTTAGCTGCACATATTGACAGCAGGATCTAAGTTTGAGAGTGCTGGGGAGTCCCAGAGGGTCTGTGGGAATTTACAGGGGGTATTTTTGGTTATCACAATGTTGGGAGAAGGAACTCTGCTACTGGCATTAAGATCAGGTAATTCAGACATCCTGCAATTTTTAACAAGAAGTTTCACAAAAAGCCCAGCTGTTCAGAAGGTCATCACAGAGAGAGGCTAAAATGGAACAGAGACATTGTCTTGATCTTATAAAAGAACATACTTTGCACAATGTCTAATATATTCTAGTACTTCACCAACAATGTAACCAGTTGCAAATATAATAGGATATTGGAGACTCATTTTAATCGAGTTAGAAACACTAAATGACAGAGGCACATGAAATTTAGAAATCTTACTGGATTTCATTAACAAAGGTTGTTTTAAACTACTTAATATTTCCATCCTATACTTTACAATTTTTTTGGGCAAATGAGAAACATTATGAAAATTTCTTGTTTGGGAGTAATGGGTTTTTCTCCATTTTATTTTGATGCTAATCTCATAGATGCACCCTAGGACTCCCCTACAACCTGTTATAAATCTACCAGAAGCCTGATGCATGGATTTGTGCACCGGTGGGGTCCCTCAGCCGGGCTTGTGCCCTCTCGCAATCCAGGACCCCTTGGGGGATGTCAGACTGCTGGTTTTGGCCTGATCCCCGCAGGCCAGGCCGAGAGATCCCATTGGTGCATGAATCTGTACACCAGGCCTCTAGTATGCATATAAGATCTTTGGTTAATTCCTTCCCGCCCTCCCCCACCCCCTGAAAGTCATCAGTCTGTTCCATGCTTCCATGCCTGTGCATTGAGCGTCTGCCTCCTGGTGATCAGTGCTCGTCATAGCTACCAGTTGAATGGTCAAACGGTTGCTTAGACT
Source organism: Corynorhinus townsendii (assembly GCA_026230045.1). Classification (NCBI taxonomy): domain Eukaryota; kingdom Metazoa; phylum Chordata; class Mammalia; order Chiroptera; family Vespertilionidae; genus Corynorhinus; species Corynorhinus townsendii. Next base: position 34,549,266 of record JAPDVU010000009.1, read on the forward strand.
TTTATGTATATAGATCCTATGAGATCACCTATTATTAAAGGCTAGGCTGTCCAAGGTGTGTGTGTGTGTGTGTGTGTGTGTGTGTGTGTGTGTGTGTGTGTGTTTAAGTATTAGAGACTGAATTTATGCCTCACTCAGTGAAATTTCAAGATAGAAAATATGTTTTCTGTGATACTTTGTCATCATCTGTACACTATCCCACAGCATAACAGGAAATTGTTTAAAAAGTCCAGCTCATTTTTGAGAACATCACATGCTCCTATTTTCATATCCAATTTCTCCATAGTTTTTTAATCTTAAAAGTGAATCTGTCTTTCCAAGTTTCCCCTTTCTACTAAAGGTATTTCCCTCTTTTGCTTATCATAAACAAATCAGTCTAGCCTGTTCTTACTTATTTTAATGCAGTTCCTTAAAATGTAGAATTCACCTGTATCTCTGCTTCCTTATATCCCTACACTCTTGTAATGTGTTACTTAAATTCATTACTAGTATTTTATCTGTAAAGGGAAGAAAGGAAAATATGATGGAGTCAAGAAATTCCAAGTAGGGAAATGTTTTGGATCGTAGAGGGAGTACAACTGAGAGTTGACAGTGGATGTGTAAAAGGATAATCAGTGGAAATTGGGCAGCATGAATTTCCACTGGTGATGGTCACCCTGGTTACATGAGTCTCCATGACCATGGGCTGCTCAGAAACAGAGAAAGCAAAAATGAGGGGACTAGGGCTGATGATAGGCATGGTAAACCTGGTCATGTCACTCCTCTACTTATAATCCTTCAAAGGTTTTCCATTCCTTAATGTGACCTTGAAGAGCCTCCACCATCCGGCACTGCCTATTTCTCCAGCCTCTTCTTGTACCACTTTTCCCTTGGCTTTCAAAGTCCCATCACCCTGGCCAATTTCTTCCATCTTCTTGGCTTTTGCATATGCCTTTCCTTTAACCTGTCATCCCCTACTCCCACCACCGACCCTTTGCTTCAGCTTAAAAACTACTTCCTCAGAGAAGCCTTTTCTGACCAATCAGAACACTGTCACTAGAGTGTCTCAACATGTACTTTACTTGTCTTTTTTTTTTTTTTAAATACATTTTTTGTTGTTGATAGTATTACAGATATATCCCATCCCCCATTTCCTTCCCTACTTGTCTTTCAGCATGCATCACCATTACATATTTACTTTCCATACATGCAAATTGCTCCATGGAGGCAGGCAGTTGGTCTATTTTTAAAAAATATATAATTTTATTGATTTCAGAGAGGAAGGGAGAGGGAGAGAGAGATAGAAACATCAATGATGAGAGAGAATCATTGATCAGCTGCCTTCTGCACGCCCCCTTACAGGGGATTGAGCCCCCAACCCGGGCACATGCCCTTGACGGGAATTGAACCTGGGACCCTTGAGTCCACAGGCCGGTGACACTCTATCCAGTGAACCAAACCGGCTGGGGTGGTCTCTTTTGTTGATTGATCAATTCCTAGCACCTAGCCTAGTGCTTATCACCAGCAGGTGAATGAAGGGCAGGAAAAGCTAGCTACTGGACCTTGGGCAAGTTTGTTTCATTTTTAACTACATCTCCATTTTCTCATCTGTTAATAGGGTAATGATAATCACAACCACCTCAGAATTGCCATTCAGGTTGAAAGACACAATGCGTGCTTTACAGGGTGTCTGGCATGTAGTAAGGGCTAGGAAATGTTATTATTATGAACTTTAAACATAAGCTTGCCCGGCCAGTGTGGCTCAGTGGTTGAGCATCGATGCAGGAATCAGGAGGTCAACAGTTCGATCCCCAGTCAGGGCACATGCCTGGGTTGCAGGCTTGTTCCCCAGTAGGGGGCATGCAGGAGGCAGCCAATCAATGATTCTTTGTCACCATTGATATTTCTATCTATTTCTCCCTTTCCCTTCCTCTCTGAAATCAATAAAAAATATTAAAAAAAAAACAACCACATAAGATCTGTGAGCAACCAGAACTCTCATATACTGCTGGTAGCAACACAAAAAACAATACAGCCACTTTGGAAAACATTTACCAGTTTCTTATAAAGTTACACACACACTCACCACACAACCCAGCAATCCCACTTCTAGGTATATACCCAAGTGAAATGAAAACTTATGGAGACAAAAACCTGCACATGAATATGTATAGCAGCTTTATTCATCATCACTAGAAACTGGAAACAATCCTAATATCCTCCAAGCAGGGAATGTATAAGCCCATTGTTGCATAGCCATATAAGTGGAATACCACTCAGCAAGAATAAATGAACTACTGGTACATGTAACAGTATGATGAAACCCAAATGGATTATGCTAGGTGAAAGAAGCCAGACTCCAATGGTGACATATGTTTCCATTTATATGGCATTCCAAAAAAGTCAAATTATAGGGACAGAAATCAGGCCAGTGATTGCCAGGGGATGGGGTGAGGCATGAGGAAATTTGGATGGGAGGAATGATGGAATTATGTTGGGACTTGCTTGTGATGAAAAAAAAATCCAAGACAGGTGGATATAATTACATTTTTCTTTTTTATTTATTTTAAGGGGGGGGGGGCATTTATATTCCTGAACATAAAAGTACTTCAGGCTCATTGTAGACATTTTGAGAAAATGTACAAAGAATGTACATTCCATCACCTGCAGAAAAGTACTATTTCTTTACTATCATTTTTTGTTTGTTTTTTGTTAATCCTCACCCACGGACATTTTAAAATATATATTTTTATTTATTTCAGAGAGGAAGGGAAAGGGAGATAGAGATAGAAACATCAATGATGAGAGAGAGTCAATCATTCATTGGTTGCCTCTTGTACGCCACACACTAGAGCTTGAGCCCAAGTCCCGGGCAATGTGCCCTTGACCGGAATCAAACCCTGGACCCTTTAGTCCGCAGGCTGACGCTCAGCCACGGAGCCAGACCAGCTAGAGCTACCCACGGACATTTTCCCATTGATTTTCAGAGAGGGTAGAAGGGAGGGAGGGGGAGAGACAGAACGAGAGAAACATTGGATGTGAGAGACACATCCATTGGTTACCTCCTATACACATCCTGAGCTGGGCAGGGGACTGAGCCTGCAACCGAAGTACGAGCCCTGGACAGGAATAGAAACCGGGACTCTTCAATCTGCAGGCTGACGCTTTATCCACTGAACCAACTGGGTAGGGATTTGCTATCATTTTTATAGGCACAAAATACACACATACAAACTGGGACAATGCTGTACATTTTTGCTTTCTGAAATACACCTTTTACTCTCTGAAATATTTTATGCACATGTTTTCATGTCATTAAATAATTTAAAAAACTATGATTTTATGAATCAATAATATTCTATTGTATAGCTGATTTTAACCCTTCCTTTATTGTTAGAAATTTTGTTGATCCCATCTTTTCTTTACTACAATTTTGATAAAATGAAATTTTAAAAAAATCTCAGAGGGGCCAGGCACGCTTCCATCACAGAGTTTCACAATGTGTACTGGTGAAACAACTCTTCCTTTGGCTGTGGTTCTCTCGTTTTAAGTGTCTGGGGGAAGAGTGGTTCCACAGGGTGATCTGGCCTCTTTGTTTTGGTGGTGCATAAGAAACAGACACTCTAATATTACCTGTATTACTCGCTTAAATTTGCATAGTGCTTTTTATATGTAACCGTCACCACATCCTTGCAGGTAAGCAGATGGAGTGATTTGTTCAAGATCACACGGCGTATCAGTGGTGGAATAGGACTTAGACTCCAGTTTCAGAAAGTAAACAATTCCCCTTCGAGGGGCACTGACTAAAGCTGGATCTCCCCCTGCCCACTCTCACCCCAATAAACTGCAGTCTCCCCCAGAAATCTCTGCCTACAGGCTTGACACAAGGGGAACTTAACTCTGAAAGTGGACACTGTCCCATCCGACATATTGTCTTTGGCAACATTGCCACTTACCAGTGGGGGTCATTTCTCCCCTCGATGGCAGGGGGACACCTACTGCCATTGACCAAGGGGGCCCTGGGAGCTGAAGGATCCCGGGCTTCGGGGCCCGAGGGGGTTGCTGTCGGTCCGACGCCACGGTGCGAGGGCACATCATCACTGGGGGGTCCTGCAGTGTCAGCACCCTTCGGCGAGGTGACGAAGGCCCCCTCATCTTAGGGTCAGGTAGGGGACGCCGGGCTACAGGGCTGTCCAGGAAGAATCCGGGACGTGAGGGATTGCCTCCTCCCGGCAACCAGAGGTCAGTCCTCCGATATCCCAGAGTGCCTCGAATCCCGGAAGTGCCTGGCTTCCCGGAAGTTCCCGGCTACCTGACCGAGCCGAAGCTTGCTGGAGCGCTGCACGCCGTGGGTTACGGTTCTGCGGTGTGGGTGCCCGCAGGAGGCCCGACTCGGGGTTGCGGTGTGCGTCCGGAGGGAGCCGGGCGGCGGGATGATGGAGGAGGAGGAACTGGAGTTCGTGGAGGAGCTGGAAGCGGTGCTGCAGCTCACGCCCGACGTGCAGCTCGCCATCGAGCAGGTGAGCGTTCCGCCCCCTGAGGGGAGGGGAGTGCGGCGGACGGGGCGCTCCGGGGGTGGGACCTGGGTGGCTCGGGAAAGAAGCGGTCTTTGGGAAGAGGTGGGAGCTAGGCACTGAAGGGAAAGGGAAAGTTAGGGGGGAGGTGGTGGTGAAAGGGGTCCCTGAATCGAGGGGAGGGAGAGAGCCCTTTGTAGGCCTTGGTTGTCTTTGGAGGGGGGCATCCTAATGCGTTTGGGCAGAGAAGCTGTGCTTCCCGAAAGGACGAACCTGGAGGTTGGGACCTCCTGGCTCGCAACCGAAGTTTTGGGGGGTTGTAGAACTGTTCTTTCATTTACCAGGCTGGTTTGCCGCCGCTCCCAGTTCTCAATCTAGCCCCTTGTGAGCGACTCCGAATGGAGGGGAGAGCGTAACTTTGATTTCCCCAGTGGATTGAAGAGCAGAGGGGAAAATGTTGAAAAAGGACCCCTTTATCATACTTAACTGGTTGACAATTTCTGCTGTTGATTTGTGCGGTGAGATTGAAGAATATTATCAGGAGGCCTCCCTTCCCTGTAGGGACTCTTTAGTTGCCTAGCTTAAATTCTCTTTTCAAGTTTATTGAGTTTTTAAAAGTATTGATATTAAAAATAGTGATTTAGACCAGCGGTTTTTATTTTTTTAAACCGGTGTGCCATGAGATGAAAAGGTTAAAATCGCTCATTTAGATCCTCATAGCGGGTACTGCTCCTGATAAAAGGAGACGATTTCTCTTAATAGATTGTTTTAGATGTGTATTTTTCTAGGAGGGGTTGGATTACCCATACAAAGCTCATTTGGCTCATCCTGAGGATGCCAGCTCATTGAGCAAAGGTTTTGGTGTTCAGGCCACACTGCTCCCCACCCACCTCCATTTGCAAAAAAAAATCAAAAAAAAAAAATCATTTGCTCTTTGAACACAGTGGGCTCTAATAGAAGAAGCAAATCATACAGTCAGTTATTGTTTGACAAGGATTTTAAGACACGGTTTTACTATTAATATTGACTTATAGCACAGGTTTACCTAGTAATCAGAAAAGAATTTGCTAACCAGAATAACTGTATTGAGCTGGTGAAATCCACTACCAGGGATCACTTGATTGCTTTTATAATCCACCTTGTTCAAGTTGCAACTTTTAAAGGGAGTTAGCCATATTTCTCAGAGGCAGCATTCCTTTTCCTCTTAGAGATACAGTTCCTAATTGCCAGCTCTTCACTTCCTGACACCGTGTAAAGCATAAAAATTGCTTGAATGCATAGTGGATTCTATTGCTGAGACAAAGTGCATTAAGTCTCTTTTTGAACATATTGTTTTAATATGTTGTTTCTATCAAGACTTTTAAAATAAATTGTTTTATTGATTTTAGAGAGATAGAAACATTGATGAGAGAGAAACATTGATAGGCTGTCTCCTGCACACTCCCACACTGAGGATGGAGCGTGCAGCCAACCCGGGCATGAGCCCTGATGGGGCATTGATCTGTGAGCTCCTGGTTCATGGGCAGATGCTCAAACACTGAGCCACACCAGCAGGCCGGGCAAGACTTTCTTAATACAACCGTGTCATCAGCTGGTATGATCTGATTTGCACAGTGCCCACTTGTTGGGATTTTGTTGATATCTGTGGAACTTTTCACTCTTTCATATTCTATTCTGTTAGTTGCACCAAGATCTAAGATGTTAAAATTACAAGTGTTGGTAAAAATTAAAGATTTATTTTAACAGATATTTTATTGAGCATCTGTTGAGTGTTAAGACTTATAAAATGAAAAAAAGATTTGATTTTTGCCTTTTCCACCCAGTAGAGAGGAAAGAAATAATACATAAAATAAGACAGAAAGATGATGGTTATTTCTAATCCCCTATCTTTATATAGGTATTTCCAAGCCAGGATCCTCTAGATCGAGCAGATTTCAATGCTGTGGAGTATATCAATACCCTGTTCCCCACGGAACAAGTAAGTATGGAGTTTCCTTCATTTTAGTGGCTTCTGGCTCTTCTTGAGTCTTATGATTGGTGTGTTGTACTATAAAATTGAAGGAGCCTTGATAAAGAAGGATGCTAAATTGAAATCAAACTTCATTGTAACCAGTTGGGGAGTAGCTAATACCAAATACTGTTGTTAGAGTGGAATTCTTGGTAGAATGAGTATATTATTAGAAATTATACCCTTAAGTATTTTCCATACAACTGATATTTGTTGGGCTAAATCTTAAGCCTATACCCCCCAAATATTACATACATATCCTAGCACCAATCTTAAATAAATTAGGTTTTAATAGTGTTTGCTATATAAATGAAGAATGAAAATAGAGGTTTTAATTTTTTTTTTTTTCTCACACTCTAATGGGTATTATTGCAAACCCCTTGGGGATGCACACACCCTCCTCTGGAGATGCTGTTCTAGACACCAGGTATTCACAAAAGGACTCTTGACGGTAATGACTGGATCAGATTCACATTTAAAAAATTCCATCTGGCTCTGGCCGATTTGGGTCAGTGGTTAGAGCATCGGCCTTCAGATTGAAGGGTCTTGGGTTTGATTCCCAGTCAAGGGCACGTACCTCAGTAGCAGGTTCAGTCCCCAGCCCTGGTTAGAGCACATGCAGGAGGCAATCAGTCAGTGTGTCTCTCTCAATCAATGTTTTTCTCCCCATCTTCCCTCCCTTCCGCTCTCTCTAAAGATCAATAAAAAATATATCCTCAGGTGAGGATTAAAAAAAAAAATTTTTATTTGGCCCTGGCCAATGTGGCACAGTTGGTTGGAGTGTCGTCGCATACACCAAAAGGTCTTGGGTTCAATTCCCAGTCAGGGCACATAACCAGGTTGTGGGTTTGATCCCCCATCGGGGTGTGTATGGGAGGCAGGCAATCGATGTTTCTCTCTCACATTGATATTTCTCTCCCTCTTCCTTCCTCTCTCTCTTAAAAAACAATAATCAATAAAAAACATATCCTTGGGTGAGGATTAAAAAATATTCCATCTGGCAGTGATGTGAAGGGTGAATTGGGGGGGAGGCAGAACTGGAGGCAGGCAGACCAGTTAGCAGAGATGATGAGAGCTTCAGAGAGACCAGGATGGAGAGAACAAGATCCAAGAGCTATTTAGGAGGCACAAGACAGAATTGGGGAATGTAGAACCTGAAAGGGATGTAGAACCTGAAATTCACTCATTTACTCAACAAATACACCTCCTCTGCTTCCCTCTGTAAGAAATTTGTGGCTAGAGGAATGGACAAGGCAAATACCCTCCTTCCCAATATAGAGCTTCCAGTCTACCTTAATAGATAATAATGAAACCATTAGCAGATTATAAGCAAATTATTATACTTTACAATGACATGTTTGTGTAACTTAATTATTTGTTACTTGCTGTCAAAAGAGTTCTCACTTCTAGTACAACGGTAATAATAGATTACATGGTATTTATTGGATGCTTACTATGCACCAGGCACCATTCTAAACACTTAACAATGATAAGTTCTAACTTTGTTAACATGCTTGTTTTATGATGAGAATAATGAGGCACCAAGAGTTAGAGAATGCCCAGCTTACATACAATAGTATTGCCATGAAGGAAACATGCTCAATTACTGTGAAAACAGAGCATGCATCTGAGGGACCCAAAAAGGCTTCCAGAGGAAATGACATGTAAGCTGTGCATTATAGGCCAAATGAAGGATTTTGAACTTTGATTTCTAGCCTGGCAGACTAAGTGGGCGTTAGCACTTTACCCTATGTTGGGAGTAGGAAGAAAAAGTGGCAAATAGGCTAGTAGGAGGATGTAAAGGCGAGCTCATTTTTGAACATTTTGGGCCATCCAGGTAGAAATATGTGGTTGGATAGTATTTGAATCTGAAGCTCATAATCCCCATAATTGTTACTATCTTGACATAAACCAACTTTTTCTAATGGACATGTTAATTTTTAAAATAAAGTTGGAAAACATGGCATCCTGCTATGTGATTATCTCTTTTGAGATTTCACAGATAGCCTTTGGAGCTCACATTTTCTTTTTTTTTTTTATTTAAAAACGATATTAGAAATTTATTAAAGTGTTGTTTTTTAATCCTCACATGTCAGAGGACATGTTTTCACTGAAAAAAAAAATTTTTTTTTTTTTTGAGAGAGAAACATCAATCAACTGCCTCCTGTATGCACCCTGACAGGAGGTGGGAATTGAACCCACCATCTTTCGGTGTACTGGACGATGTAGAGCTCATCATTTTCTATGAAAAAGGAATTCTGGGAATTAGCTGGACCTGGAAATTTGGGAACAACTGATATAGAGATAGTTTTAACCATGAAAATATTTCATTTACCCCACCCTATTAAGATTGCTGACCCACTTAAAACAAAAGTGTTAGATTTGAAAATTATATAGGAAACCACCAGGTTCTTATATCTTACTGATATCTTTTTGTATTTGTTTTTAAACTACTGTAGAGGGAGCACAAGACATCCAGATTTAGTTATATGTCTTGCCTTATGCCCCATGTACCATGCTAATGTGTTGTGAAGTTTCTTAGATGACTCAAATAATTTATGACCAAGGGTTACCTTTATTTCCCCAATCCCATATTTACACTTAGCAGTTTATCTTCCAACCCAGATTTCCATGGACCTTAAGGAAAGGTAATAAAAAGTAGTGGCATGATTTATAATTTCTTTCAGCTATTGCTATATCTTGGGCAAAACCCATCTATATGTCTCATGGACCTGCAGTAAATACTTGTGAATTATGAATTTAGAATATTTAAAGTATGTCAGTATATCAAGAATAAATTTAGTGTCACTCCGAGGAGGAGGGTGTGAAGGTGTCTCTACTGCATGTCTGTGTGGACTGGAACAGATCCCCAGATGTTTCTAACTCACTAGGTCCAGGTGTGAGGAACTTGGGTTTCTGTGTGTAACAGGGCTCCCTGGGTGGTTCTGAAGAGTAGCTGGGCTTCTAGTCTGCCAGTAGAAAACTGAAGATGACCAATTGTCATGTTTTCATTAGAGGTTTGATTAGGGAAACTAGATGAAATTTATATTAAAAAATAGAATTAAGCCTGGCTGGCGTGACTCAGTGATTGAACATCGACCTATGAACCAGGAGGTCATGGTTCGATTCCCAGGTTGCAGGCTCAATCCCCAGTAGGGGGCATGCAGGAGGCAGCTGATCAGTGATTCTCTGTCATCATTCATGTCTCTCTCTCTCTCTTTCCCTCTCCCTTCCTCTCTGAAATCAATAAAAATATATTTAAAAAAATAGAATTAAGAACTTTGAAAACAGTTATATAGAGCTGTTTATTTTTTATTTTTATTTTTAAAATATATTTTTTATTGATTTTTTTTTTTTTTTTTTTACAGAGAGGAAGGGAAAAGGATAGAGAGTTAGAAACATCCATGAGAGAGAAACATCAATCAGCTGCCTCCTGCACACCCTACTGGGGATGTGCCCGCAACAATAGTACATGCCCTTGACTGGAATCGAACCTGGGACCTTTCAGTCCACAGGCTGACGCTCTTTCCACTGAGCCAAACCGGTTAGGGATGGAGCTGTTTATTTTTAATGATTCCCCCAAAATGCCTGCATATATGTTGTTAAGAGTAAAAAATAAGATGCCAAATTGCTTATCATCTTAGTTTAATTTTTTAAAAGCCATATAGTATTTGCATAGAAAGAACAGTAGAAGGCAATATACCAAAATGCTAATGGTGATTATATTCTGCTGGGGATGAGGGTGATTTTATGTATTTTCTGTAATCAGCAAGAATCACCATTGAAGTCAGGAAATACTTTTCAATAATTAAGACATTTTTAAATGATGGAATTAACACTGTACAACCACATTACAACAGAACTAGAAGAATGATTCTCAAAGAGGAGATGTATCATCCCCACCCAGGTTAGCCAATCTGGATTCCGATGGGGCGTTTTCCCAACTGCCTGAGAGGCCTCAACCCCAGTGAGAATCATTGCCATCAAGAGGCACTGAGCTGATAGCAGGGAGTGTGTCATATCCCTCAGGTGTGTTGGGGTGCAGAAAAACTAGGTCAAGAACCATTGTATTAGAGGTAACATGGTAGAGTAGGAAAGAGTGAAGACCCAAGAGTCAGACAGACCTCAACCAAATCCAGCATCCATGACCTTGGACAGAGTATGCTTTCAGAGCTTATTTTCCATTCTTTATACTGAGGAGGAAAAGGCATTAAATTGGTAAAACATGTAGATGACCATGTAAAACATGTAAGAAGATTAAGGGAAACCATTTTTGTAAAATGTTCAGAAGAGTGTTGCATAACAAATCGACATTCAATGTTAGCACCCTTTTCCCTTTTGCTTCCCCAGTAGAAAATCTGGAAGATAAAGAACAAGAAGTCCACCTAATGTGCAGTCAAGTGTTATAATTTTCTTGTCTTTTAAAAGCTGTATTCATGGGGTACTTGGTATTTTTAAGTGTTTTCCCCATTATTAGCATGTTATCTTAAGTGATATTTGTTGTTTCAGAGTCTCCGTGGCCAGTGTCTTTAGTGGTGGGACAAAAGTCCATCAAATATATGTGGCCTAATTTATTTAACTTTTCTATTGAGGGCCATTTAGGTCATTCCCTGTTTTGTTGTTTGTTTGTTTTTATTGTCTAAAGTTTTACATATGTCTCCTTTTTCCCCAATTGACTCCCCCACCAGCCATTCCCACTCCGGGCAAGCCTCCACCCCGCCCTCCCCTTCCCCCCCCCGTGCCCATTCCCTGTTTATTTTTGTGTGTTTTTAAAAATATATATTTTTATTAATTTCAGAGAGGAAGGGAGAGGGGGAGAGAGAGAGAGAGAGAGAGAGAATCATCAATGATGAGAGAAATTTGATTGGCTGCCTTCTACATGTCCCACACTGGAGATGGAGCCCACAACCCGGGCATGTGTCCTGACTGAGAATCAAACCGTGACCTCCTGTTCACAGGTCCACACTCAACACTGAGCTATGCCGACCAGGTTTGCATTTTTTATAAAAGATTTTAAAATTGGTTTTCAAAAAGAGAGAGGAAGGGAGAGGAGAAGAGAGAGAGAGAGAAACAGCAAGGTGACATCACATCCAGGAGCAGCCTCCCACATACCTTCTATGGGGGATTGAGCCTGCAACCTGGGTATGTGTCCTCACCGGGAATCAAACCAGCAACCTTTCAGAGCATGGGATGATGCCCAACCAACTGAGCCACACAGGACAGGTGTATTTGCTCTTTTAAATAAATGCAGTTGCACATCTGAAAGCATAATATATTTTGAATTATTCTTTCGGGAAAATTGTTATGACTTAACCAAGACCTTCATGTCTATAGAGTATTAAATTTAAGCAATAGTTACTGTACCATCAAACATCAATATTTGCTGATGTGGAATGATCGTCAAGTTATATTGTTAAGTGAAAAAAGCATGGTAAAGGGCAGTGTGCATTTATATAAGGAAGGGGATATAAGGTATGGATCTGCTTCAGATACAAAGACATCTCCGAGGATGTGCAAAAGAAACTGGCCCAGAACCATTGCCTCTGGCGAGGAGAACTGGGAGGTGGACGGGCAGAACAGGGGAAAGGAAGCCTTGCTTTTCACTGTCTGCCTTTTTCTGTTTGAATTTTTGGTTATCTACATGTTTTACCAATTTAAAATAGATTACAACTTTAAATTATGATAATTTCCCAGTTGTAGAAAAGAGGCAAGAGTAGTACAAAGAATTCATGGCTGCCTAGCTGGTTTGGGTCAGTGAACAGAGCATCGGCCCAGGGACTGATGGGTCTCGGGTTCCCTTCTGGTCAAGGGCACATACTTCGGTTGCAGGCCCTATCCCCAGCCCTGGTTGGCGCATGTGGGAGGCAGCCAATCTATGTGTCTCTCTAACATCGATGTTTCTCTCTCTCTATCTCTCCCCCTCCCTTCCACTTGCTCAAAAAATTAATGGAAAAATATCCTTGGGTGAGTATTAACAAAACAAACAAACAAAGAATTCATGACTACCCTTCATCCCCAATTTCCCAAATGTTAACACTTTTAAAATAGTTTTTTTAAGTACCAAAATTGTTTTTAAAAAAAGGAATGGGTTCCAGCAGATATAAGCCAGGTGAGAACTATTATGCCTCTTTTGCATATGAGGAAATAGAAACTCAGAGAGATTAAACCTCTTGCCCTCTAGACATATAGCAAATTGGTTTGTGGCAGAGATTTGCCAAACCCAGGTCCTCTGACAACTCAGGTTCTGTCACCGTGGTGATTTATACTCCGTCTGGTTTTGAAATGACAACTTGACAGAAGATTCCTCAATTAAAATAACTTTTCTTTTCTGAGATTTATTGTTACCTCAGTCTGTTCTTGGGTTTCTGAAATTCAGAGTAACCACTGACTTTGTTGAAACAGTAGACAAGATGTGAATGGCCCCATCTGACATCTCAAACACTTGTGACCTGATTTCCTTACCAGCCCTGCTCCCAGCAGGAGCCTGGTCTCCTGCCAGCACAGGCTGCTGGTAGCAACTCCTACATCACCCCCAGTTCTTGCTCAGATAAAATATCTGTTGGTAAAAGAGAGAAAGAGAAAGAGGACTGGTGCCTAAGTCAGTGGTCGGCAAACTCATTAGTCAACAGAGCCAAATATCAACAATACAACGATTGAAATTTCTTTTGAGAGCCGAAAACCGACTTCTGCGCGTGGGCCACGAAGTTTCAATTGCACGCGCGTGGTGTTTTTTGAAAGAGCCACACTCAAGGGGCCATAGAGCCGCATGTAGCTTGCGAGCCGCAGTTTGCCAACCACTGGCCTAAGTGGTTAAGAGTGTTGGCCTTCACACCTAAGGATCTCGGGTTTAATTCCTGGTCAAGTTCCCATTCGGGGCATGTGCAGGAGGCAACCAATTTCTCTCACTCTCTCTCTCTCTCTCTCTCTCTCCCCCTTCTTCCCTTCCACTCTCTCTAAAAAAAAAAAAAAAAATCGATGGAAAAAAATATCCTTTGGTGAGAATTAACCAAAAATAAAAAAAGATGCTATTAAGTTGTAGCATCTCTATTCCATTAGAGGGCACCATTTCCTTACATTTTTTGCTCCCTAATGTTGGAACTTATCCATTTGTTTCTATTGTCATTGTCTTAAAAACAGAAATGCCTGTATTATAATTACAATAGCAATGCATAATCAATATAGAGCAGTTGAAAATACTCAGGCAAAAAGAAAAAATTTAAATATTTCCTTTTCATGTATTACAACTACTGCTACTGATTTCATAGATTCTAGCTACTAGTATAGATTATAAGTTCTAGTATTTACCATTCCAGACTGTTTTCTAGTGGACCTATACACTTAGAAAAAATAGATATATTTATTAATTAAAGTGTAACATAATGTGGAAGAGTACACAGATCTTAAGTGTATAGCTTGATGAATTTTCACAAAATGAATTCAGCCATGTAACTACCACCCAGATCAAGAAATAAAACATCTTCATGCCCTAGCCAGTTTGGCTCAGTGGATAGAGCGTCGGCCTGCAGACTGAAGGGTCCTGGGTTTGATTTCGGTCAAGGGCACGTGCCTAGGTTGTGAGCTTGATCCCCAGTAGGGGGCGTGCAGGAGGCAGGTGATCAGTAGTCCTCTCTTATTGATGTTCTATCTTTCCCTCTCCCTCCCTCTCTGAAATCAATAAAAATATATATACATATTTAAAAAGAAGAAATAAAACATCTTTAGATGGCTCTGTCTTGCCTCCTCATAGTCACTGTCTTCTCCAAAGACAACCACTATCTTAGCTTATAAAACGAGAGAACAGTTTCACTCATTTTTGAACTGTAAAAATGGAATCCTACTGTATATGCTCTTGTTGTCAAGCTTTTTTTTGTGTGTGTGCAACATTATATTAGTAAGATTTATCCATGTTGTGTGTATGTTCATTCATTTCATTGCTATATTTGTTGTATGAATTTTTTATGATTCTGTATACCAGGGGTCAGGCAAAGTTTCTGTAAAGGCCTAGGTAATAAATATTTTAGGATTTGTGGACCATTCAATCTTTGTTGCTATTACTCAACTTTGTAATTCAAAGCCAGCTGTAGATAATATGTAAATGAATGGGTATGGCTGTGTTCCAGTAAAACTTTATTTATAAAAATAGATACCAATGCCGAAACCGGTTTGGCTCAGTGGATAGAGCGTTGGCTTGCGGACTGAAGGGTCCCGGGTTCGATTCCGGTCAAGGTCATGTACCTTGGTTGTGGGCACATCCCCAGTAGGGGGTGTGCAGGAGGCAGCTGATCGATGTTTCTCATCGATGTTTCTATCCCTCTTCCTTCCTCTCTGTAAAAAATCAATAAAATATATTTTTAAAAAAACAGATACCAAGTCTGGATTTTGCAATAGTTGCCAATTACTGCTATACTTTTTTTTAAAAAAAGTAAATATTGAATTGTACTCATTAAATTTTCTGAGATGTCATCAATAGCCATTCTAGTTCATCATTTCCCTATAAAAGAGGAATTCTGGGAAGCGAAATAATAGCTGGCACTTTTCCTTCTTTATTGTAGTCTCTGGCAAACATAGATGAAGTTGTGAACAAGATTAGACTGAAAATAAGGTAAGTAATACTATATTATTATTGAATGAAAAATGTGCTTCATTATCTGACATCTCAGTTTTGCTGTAAATGGTCATTTGAAAGAAAAATAATTCTTTTTTATCTGGGTTTTCATACAAGCCTTGTGGCAAAGACCTCAATTCTTTGATCAGTCTTCAATTATTTGTAAAAAGGGAAGGAAGCCCTGACTGGTTTGGTTCAGTGGATAGAACGTCGGCCTGCTGACTGAAGGGTCCCAGCTTCGATTCCTCCGGTCAAGGGCATGTACCTTTGTTGTGGGCACATCCCCAGTAGGGGGTGTGCAGGAGGCAGCTGATGGATGTTTCTCTCTCATCGATGTTTCTAGCTCTCTATCCCTCTTCCTTCCTCTCTGTAAAAAATAAAATATATTTTTTAAAAAAGGGAAGGAAGCTGTAACAGGCTATTCAAAACAGTTGATTATAAAAGGAGGCAAAAGCATTTCTATATATTTTTTAACCATTTGTATGCCATATCGTCTATAGACACAAGTGGCAGACCTTTTTAAATTAAATTCAAAATATCATGGCAATTAACTGGTTAAAATTAACTTTAGAAGGAGAGGAAAGGAGAGAACTAGAGAGAGAGAGAGAGAGAGAGAGAGAGAGAGAGAGAGAGAAACATTGATGTTAGAAACATGGATCGGTTGCCTCCCATACACACCTTAACCAGGGATCAAACCTGAAACCTGGGTATGTGCCCTGACCAGGAATCAAATGCCGGACCTTTTGGTGTACAGGATGATGCTCCAACCCACACCAGCCAGGGCAGCATTTCTATTATATTTGCAATGGCTTTATTTCCCTAATAGATTTGTGTGTGTGTGTGTATTCCTAAGGCTTAGATGTGAATATGGACTTATATGTATACACATACATGTATACACATATATTGGCCACATACCAGCTACCAATGAAGTTAGATCTGCTGGTTGGTATGGGTGGTGGCCCAAGATTAAACATCGTGATTAATCTAGGATGTGACTATCTAGGACAGCAGTCGGCAAACTGCGGCTCGCGAGCCACATGCGGCTCCAGAGCCGTGGTTTGCTGCTCTGTTGACTAATGAGTTTGCCGACCACTGACCTAGACTCTCGATTCCAATAATTACAGGCTGTTGTTGTTCCTTGTGATTAAGCCCCTATCCCAGTGGTTGGCAAACTCATTAGTCAACAGAGCAGCAAACCACGGCTCTGGAGCCGCATGTGGCTCGCGAGCCGCAGTTTGCCGACCGCTGGTCTAGGATGGTCATCAAGCGTCCTTCCTGCCCAATAGCCTTGTTCTGGTTTGTCCACATCTGAATTTCCAGTTTTAACACATGGTAGATACTCAGTGTTTGTTTATTCATTATAATTATTATCATAACTACTGGCCCGGTGCACGGATTCATGCATATTGAAAGGAATTTAATTAGAAGAAATATTTTAATATTGCTATTTGCCCTTTCTCTATAATAGAAGTGTCAAAGATGAAAGAAAATTAGTAAAATGTATATTAGTAAATGTTACCAGCAGTAAACCAGATTCGGGGCTGACAGTGCCCCAGCAACCCACGGCCAAAGGTGGAATCGCACAGCCCCTCAAGGAATCGGGCTCCCTCCTCTCTGGTTCCGGGGTGCGTCACCCGAGAACCGCAGCTGCCAAGTCACCACAGATTGGCAGCTCCTGCGTTGAACCTCTACCCCCTGGTAGTCAGCGCGCATCATATGTACCGGACAGTTAGGCAGTCACTTAGCCTTTTACACACACACACACACACACACACACACTCACACACAAATTTATGATTATAATTAAACATATTAAGTGTAGATTTGTTTTTTAACTTTTGATGATGAGAAGACTTTGTTTTGAATACAGGAGGTGAATTTTTCCCCTTACAACCTTTGTGTGTTTTTTTTTTGGTGAAGAACTCTATTGTTAATGTTTTGTTGAATTGGATGCCTTAAGAAGTGCATAAAAGCCATCGTTTTGGTAGACTTTTGCTATAATAATTCTAGTGGATACCACTTAGTTGTCTAGGGTTAGCACAGATAATGGAAATTCTTTGATGATCCAGAAATCACTTGTGAGCCAGTTATTTTCCTTCTGCTTGAATACCTTTAATGGATTCTTCAAATGAAAATGGAATTGACTAAAATAGATGTCTCTGGTTGAGACATCATTAATGGCCCCTGTTGAGCCACCGGAGAAAGAGGAGCTAGAGGCTACAGATCTGTCTCCTACATAGGTTGCACAATCAGGGCCCAGAGGCGAAGCACTGATTTCATATATTACCCTGGCTCCTTATCCCTTTTAAGGTTCTGGAGGAAGTTTCTGAGGAAAGAATTTATGTGGGGTAATTTGAATTCTCTGGCTTCTTCCCATAAAGTTTCAGCAACTTTCTCATTTTTGGTTTACTCCATGAAAAATACTAAAAGTTATATGGGTCCTTTGGACACTCTGAATACTAAGTGAAAACAGCCCTTTTTTAAAAAAACAAAGACAACTCGTCAGTCTGTGCTGGGCTGGGCTTTTTACACTATTGTTATGCTCCACTTGGGCCCAAGGCCTCAGTCTTTCTTATATCATTCAAACTTGTTTGATTTTTCTGGACAAGTGGATACAATCTGCAGAAGATGCTGGGTAAATTACTAACTCTTGCTCTTTTGATCAGCCCAGAATAGAGATTATTTTAATGATTTGTATTCTTTAACTTTTTTACCAGGAGACTGGATGACAATATTCGAACTGTTGTAAGAGGTCAAACAAATGTGGGACAAGATGGCAGGCAAGTAAGTAACTTATTCTTCCCTATTAATTACACTCCCCTAATTTCTTCAGAACCCAACTACCAAGTGACCAAAGTGTTGAACTGCCTCCTTACAGAGCATTTTCTTATGGTTCTGCCCCATACACAGCAGGAAGTGTACATGACTTGTTCTACTAGTAATAGAGGTAGGCTGCCCAGACCAGCCATGAACTCTTGTACTCGGTGTTCCTTGAGCCAGGGGCATATCAGCACATCTCACCCAGGCTGGGGCATGCAAGCTGAAATGAGAAAACAGAAATTTCTTTATCTTTATCCTTAGTGTCAGATGTCTCTTGTGCCCTCCTATCTTTTCTGTGCTGTGGCTAAATGTGGTTGCTACTTTTATCTAGCTTATCTAGCTAAGTTGTTGGGATTTTGGTATTACTTTTGTTACTGCAAAAGATGGCAATAATCTGTGCATCAAAAGACACTGTCAACAGCCTAGCTCGTTTGGATCAGTGGATAGAGTGTTGGCCTGTGGACTGAAGGGTCCCAGGTTCGGTTCCAGTCAAGGCCACATGCCTGGGTTGTGGGCTCAGTCCCCAGTAGGGGGAGTGCAGGAGGCAGCCAGTCAATGATTCTCTCTCATCATTGATGTTTCTATTTCTCTCTCCCTCTCCCTTCCTCTCTGAAATTAATAAAAATATATTAAAAAAAGACACTATCGCCGAAACCAGTTTGGCTCAGTGGATAGAGCGTCGGCCTGCGGACTGAAGGGTCCCGGGTTCGATTCCGGTCAAGGGCATGTACCGTGGTTGCAGGCACATCCCCAGTGTGGGGTGTGCAGGAGGCAGCTGATCGATGTTTCTCTCTCATCGATGTTTCTAGCTCTCTATCCCTCTTCCTTCCTCTCTGTAAAAAATCAATAAAATATATTTAAAAAATAAAAAAGATACTATCAACAGAGTAAAAAGGCAACCTACAGAACGAGAGAAAATATATGCAAATCATATATCTGATAAGGTATTAATATCCAAAATATGTTGAGAACTCCTAAAATTCAACAACAAAAAACCAAACAGTCCAACAGTGGGCAAAGAACTTGAAGAGACATTTTTCCGAAGAAGATATAAGATTAGTCACTAAGTACATGATGCTCAACATCACTAATTATTAGGAAAATGCAAAGCAAAACTACAGTGACATATGACCTCACACCCAGTAGGATGGCTACTATCAAAAAACCAGAAAACGCCCGGCCAGCATGGCTCAGTGGTTGAGCATTGACCTATGAATCAGGAGAACACGGTTCAATTCCTGGTCAGGGCACATGCCGGGGTTGCAGGCTTGACCCCAGTGTTGGGTGTGCAGGAAACAGCTGATCAATGATTCTCAGTCATCATTGGTGTTTCTCTCTCCCTCTGCCTTCGTCTCTGAAATCAATAAAAATATTTTTTAAAAACAAACAGGAAATAAGTGTCAGCAAAGCAACAGGGCTAAAAATCATGCAGGGACTAGGAAATAGGACCAGTTTTAGGATGTGGAGAAATTGGAACCCTTGTGCACTGTTGGTGGAATATAAAATGGTACAGCTGTGTGTAAAACAGTATGGAAGTTCTCAAAAAATTTAAAATACAGAATTACCATATGACCCAGCAATTCCACTCTGGGTATATACCCAAAATAATTGAAAGCAGGGTCTTGAAGAGATATTTGAATAACTACGTTAATAGTAGCATTATCCACAATAAGTAAAACGTAGAAGCAAAGTGTCCATTAACAGATGAATAAGTAAGCAAAATGTGGGATATGTATATAATAGGATATTATTCAGCCTTAAAAAAGAGAGAAATTCTGACACATGCTATAATATGGATGAATGTGAAGACATACTAAATGAAATAATCCTGTCACAAAAAAATACTATATGATTCCACTTATATGAAGTAATTAGAATAGTGAAAATCATAAAAACACAAAGTATAATTATAGTTGTCAGGGGCTGGGGGAGAATGGAAAGTTATTGGAGAATGGGTATAGAGGTTCAGTTTTACAAGCTGAAAAGAAGTATGGGATGGATGGTGGTGATGGCTAAATAAGAATGTGAATGTACTTATTTCATTCAGTTAAAAATGATTAAGATGATAAATTTTGTGTATTTTAACACAATAAAATTTAAAAATCAAGATGGAAATAAAATTCATACATTACAAAAAATAGTAATGTGACATAGCTACAGTTCCTCATGCCTAGTTTTGTTGGCAAACAGGTAACCAGATTGATTTCAAGAGTTTTACATTTCCTTTGGAGCTAGCTAAGGAGAGCTATTGGAAGGGAATGAAGGGAAAAAGTATGTGGGGAGGAGGTATTCTTCAATGATTCAGAGGCCAGATGTTATCTGCTAAACATTTCCCTTTTCATTTGGATTTTATTTTTGTGTTTAGGCATCGTATTTCAGAAATTGCTATCTAACAGAAACGCTGAGCATGTCTTTCCTAGTCTTCCCCTCACACAGTGTCTGGTTCTCCCTTCCCAATACTAATTCAGGTAGGTCGGGTGTGCATCTTTGTAATAATCACTTCAATTCTGTTATTTGTCCTGTTTGACATTTTTTAGTACAGCTGATTCCTTCTTAAAAATTTTTTATTGAATTTATTGGGATGACATTGATTAGTAAAATTATATAAGTTTTATGTGAACAATTTTATAATGCATCATCACCCAAAGTCAAGTCTCCCATCACCATGTCTCCCCTTTCACCTATTTCACCCAGCCCCCCAGCCTCCTCCCCTCCAACAGCTGTCAGTACAGCTGATTTCTTAAAATGTTAATTATGCTACCCAGATTTTTGGAAGGTGGGTGGAGGTTGTAATCCTTTGTAAAAGTTTCCTCATCTTATATTCCTGTTCTCTCTACTAGTAGCTGACATGTGTTGAGTCTCTTTCTTTCATATTTTCAATTTATTCATTTCTCTATTTTTCCTACATTTTATGACTTTCTTTTACTATTAATAATCACCTTCTGTTGGTCTATTTGTAAGTAGTCTACCATCTTCCGTGTTGTCACCATCACTATTTGTGTGTAGACATACTAAATTCCTAAAACTGGTCCTATTTCCTAGTCCTTGCATGATTTTTAGCTCTTGTTGTTTTGCTTTATCTATTTAGGTTTTTCCAATGAAGCTTTGCTTCTCTGGCAGGTGAGGCCCATGTAATCGGGGCCCTTATAATAGGAAATGTCCTGTCATCTGGTCATGTCATCTACCTCTTCAGAAACCTCAGTAGGCTCTGTCTCCCAAATTAAACCCAAATGCCTTTGCTTGGCATTCAGGGCTTCAATCTACCTTTCCAATGCTATTGCCTGTGTTTCATCCATACTGAAGACTTAATATTTTCTGGACTTAGGATGTGTCCTCCTTTTGCTTATAATCCTCTCTCTCTTCTTTTTCTCCCAATAGCTTAATTCCAAAACCTTACCTATTCCTAAGGCCTGGCTCAAATACCACTTCTTCCATGAAATTTTTGGTTCAGCTTAACTAGACAAACCAAAGGAATCAGAATTTTAGAACTAGAAGGGATTTGGAACTTGTCTGGTCCATTCCTCTCGTTTTACAGATGAGAAAATTGATCCCAGTGTCCCTCAGTTAATTAGATCTATTCCTTTCTGCCTGCAGACTCCCACAGCCCCATGCTCAGACTTTTCATTTGGCTTTCCTGGTCTCCTCTGCCGTTCTAGTGAACACATCTTGTCCCATTGACTAGTTTATAAGTCCTTGAGGCAAGAACTGCATCTTTCTCATCTTCACACTTCTCAGAACACATAGTCCATGTGTAATAACAGTTTATTTAATTGTTGTTTAAAACTTGACTTGTGTATGACTAGTTGCAACTTACTATTTGAAATAATAATGCTACTATTTATTGTGATTCAGCCTGTATTTAAAATGGCTCACTAGAAACCTTAATACACAAAAGAGAGTCTCAGGTATTTAAAATTCCAAGAATGTGAAAGTAAAGTAAATGATTCATCAAGACTTTTTGTTGGGTCATGCTATGCAGATACATATCTCTTAGTTATGTTTTAACCTGTGGTCACAAACTAGCAGTGTTGGGGAGTTGGGCCCAGAATTAGACAGGCTGCAGGAATGTCAGCCTCCCCACCTCACATGTTAATAGGTTACAGGTTGCTGTAGAGCAAAGCAGGTCATATTTCAGAGAATAAGACCACATTTTCAAGAATGTTTAGATAGCATTTCAATCTGTGATGGAATTTTGTATTCGTCTCCTTAGAATCCAGACAAAAAGGAAGCCCAGAAGAAATAATTGCTTTTCCTGTCATCCCCTCCATCTGTCTTTTCCAACAGTTTGTAATGCAAGTTGAAGTAGAGACTTTTTTCTCAGGGAGCTTTTGAGTCCTATTCTTGTCAACTCCTGAGGGTGAAAGCCTCACTGTCCAGCCCTGGCTGGCGGGTGGTTTGCTAAAGGGAGACTCTGTTTGACTGGCACAGCCTGGGGAGAATTACGGATGTTCCAAAATATTGAGTTTTATAGGTCAAGAGGCCCCAGGTTTTTCCCTTTGCTGGGACAGAGGAAAAGTTTGCTTTCCGAACTTATTTCTTAAGCTTCTGAGGAACACTCGGGAGGGGAGCAATAATATGGACAAAAGGAAGTTTTCCTTTTATAAATTTCATTTTGATTGTGTTCAGCCAGAACAGATGTATAAATAAGGGGAAAGTATTCACTTTACATTTATGGTGTCTTAAAAAGACATTTTTAGCAGAAAACATTCTTTTTGAAAAGCAGTATTTCTGATTCAAAAATTATTTGTAGGAAGGGAGTAATTTAGAAATTGAAGACACAATGAAGCAGTTTCTTTAGTCTCTTGAAATTTCTGAAGTGCCACCTGCCTGGTTAGCCCTCTGCTGCACATTTTGGAGAGCCTTGGATTGCTGACCAACTCCTGCGTGGGTGGACTTGTGCTGGTCTAGTCTGTGACCTCTTCTAACCAGACTGTGATGCTCGTACAGAGTTACTACAGCACTGGATTCTCCCCATTTTTATCTGTTGAAATCATCAGGCAAAAGTTTTAATTAAATGCCCACATGTTTGAAACTTTGTGGATGAGTCAATTCAACAAGTACTTGATCTGATATGCAGTGAAACTTATCCAGCTTCCCAAGAATTAATATGGACAACTTGGAAGTAGGTAGAAAGAGAGATGAATAGTGGAGTGGGTTAGAAGAAAAAGTTGGCATGTGAAAGTTCAAGAGTAGCCAAACCTTGACCAGTTCCCAGTAAGATGAGAATCACCAAGAGAGGATCAGCCACTGAGCTTCTGTCTCTTCAGTGGAGCTTGGCTACAATGTAAGTATTGCATCAGAGCAAGACTAATTAGTTTGGGAGGAACAGAATTAGTACAGTAGTTCCCCCTTATCTGAGGGCGATACTTTCCAAGACCCCTAGTGGATGCCTGAAACACAGATAATACTGAACTTGCCCCTTTTCACTTAAAAGAAGCACTTGACTGCTTATTTTGGCATCTCTGAATTGCCAGCATCACTCCTCTTTCTCTTTGGGGTCACTGTTAAGTAAAATAAGGGTTACTTGAGCACAAGCATTGCAAAACACCGTCAATAAAGCGGGGATAGCATGTACAGTGTGAATATGCTGGACAAAGAGATGATTCACACATCAGCCAGGTGCGGTATTTTATCATGTTACTCAGAATGGCATGCAGTTTAAAACTTATGAATTGTTTTGTTTTTTTAAAAATATATTTTCATTGATTTTAGAGAGGAAGGGAGAGAGTTAGAAACATCAGTGATTAGAGAGAATCATTGATCGGCTGCCTCCTGCATGCCCCCCACTGGGGATTAAGCCTGAAACCCAGTCATGTGCCCTGACCAGGAATCAAATCCTGACCTCCTGATTCATAGATCGATGCTCAACAACTGAGCCATGCCAGCGGGCTTATGAATTATTTCTGGACTTTTCCATTTAATATTTTCAGATTGCAGTAACTGAAACCATGGAAAGCAAAACTGTAAGTAAGCGGGGGGGACTGCTGTATTGCCATCTCCAGCTCTGCTCACAGAAATTTGATTTGGAAGAAGGTAGCGTTAGGTAATTGTAGACAGTGTTTCACTCAGTTCAAAAATCCTTTCTTTTTTTTTAATACTAGAGGCCCAGTGCATGAAATTCATGCATGGGTGTGGGGGTGTGTTCCTCAGCCCAGCCTGCACCCTCTCCAATCTGGGACCCCTTGAGGGATGTCTGACTGCCCAGTGGGATCGGGCCTAAACGGGCAGTTGGACATCCCTCTCACAATCCAGGACTGCTGGCTCCCAACCTCTCACCTGCCTGCCAGCCTGATCACCCTCTAATTACTCCCCTGCCAGCCTGGTCACCCCTAAATGCCTTCCCCTGCTGGCCTGGTCACCCCTAACTGGCCCAGTCACCCCTTGCTAGCATAATCACTCCTAACTGCCCTTCCCTGCTGGCCTGGTCACCCCTAACTGCCCTCACCTGCAGGTCTGGTTGCCCCCAGCTGCCCTCCCTTGCTAGCCTGGTTGCCCCTAACTGCCTTCCCCTGCAGGCCTGGTTGCCCCTAGCTGCCCTCCCTTGCTAGCCTGGTTGCCCCTAACTGCCTTCCCCTGCAGGCCTGGTTCCCCCCAACTGCCCTCCCCTGCAGACCTGATTGCCCCCAACTGCCCTCCCCTGCAGGCCTGGTTCCCCTCAACTGCCCTCCCCTGCAGGCCTTGTTGCCCCCAACTGCCCTCACCTGCAGACCTGATTGCCCCCAACTGCCCTCCCCTGCAGACCTGATTGCCCCCAACTGCCCTCCCCTGCAGGCCTGGTTCCCTCCAATTGCCCTCTCCTGCTAGCCATCTTGTGGTGGCCATCTTGTGTCCACATGGGGGTGGCCATCTTGTGTGTTGGAGTGACAGTCATTTTGCATATTATTCTTTTATTAGATGGATATTTTATTGACTTCTTACAGAGAGGAAGGGAGAGGGATAGAGAGTTAGAAACATCGATGAGAGAGAAACATCCATCAGCTGCCTCCTGTACACCCCCTCCTGGGGATGTGCCCGCAACCAAGGTACATGCCCTTGACCGGAATCGAACCTGGGACCGTTGAGTCTGCAGACCGACGCTCTATCCACGGAGCCAAACCGGTTAGGGCAGGAATCCTTTCTGTGACATCTCTGACATTTCATTATCCTGCTTCTGCTTGTAGACTTGGAGACTTGTGGTGGTACTCCAAGGAAAGCCTATTCCAGTTTTGTAAAGCTTTAATTGTAAAAAACTTCTTTCTTAGACTGAATTAAAATGGTGAAATACAACTTAATTGTAGTTTCTCTTTGATCTCAGTTTTGCCAGTTGAACTGATGTAAATCTAATCCCGTTTCCTTATTACAGCTTCTAAAATTGAAAATGGATATTATGTTCCTTACTGAGTGTTCCTTTTTCTAGGCTAATCATTCTTAGTTTCTTCAACTTTATGATATGATTTCCAGACCCTTTATTATCCTGGTTGCCTTGCAATTTGTCAACATGCCTCTTAAATGAGATTCCTGGCCAGGAGTAGACAAAGTGCGTGAACATACAGTAGGACAATTTCTAGACTGGGCTTGTCAACTTGGGAACTGAAAGTTCAGGGGTGTCTGTCAACTGAAATTAGTTGTAGAAGTTTGTATGATAAGACGTATTTTTGGAGAGAAAACTCATTGATTTTTCTAGGTTCACCAAGGAGTCTGTGACTCTTTAGAAGTTAAGGGCCATTGATTTAGATACTGTTCTTCCATTTCTTTGGATTGGGTGAAATTTTTGGCTGCCATATTACACCATTGGCTTTTGTTGAATTGGCAGTTATCTGAAACTCCTAGGTCAAGAGTTGGGAACAGATTCCCACAGAGCTAACAAGTGGCTTCACAGGCCAGTGTGCATCCATAGGCATCCATTGACGTGACTGTTCTGTCTGAACGGGACAGCCACAACTCAGCTCTGTGGAATTGTTGTCATGTCTGAATGCACACCTGGAGTTTCCAGGTTTATTAGTGCTTCGAAAGAAGCCAGAAATCCGATTTTTATGTGACTCTCCCAAGTTTTAAATGTGGGCTTAGTGTTTTTTATAAATACTGAAAAGGCCAAACAAAACACATCTCTGGGCCAACAGTTTGCAATATCGGCCCAAGGCCTTATGAACTGCTTTTAAACTTTTCCCTTCTCTACTTGTGTAAGAGATTCTTTGAAATTAAGTACTGAACTTTATGTGTCTCACACTTGATTTCATCTTGCTAGTTTGCTTGATTGTTCCAGCCTATTGAGACCTTTTAGAACCTTGATAACCTTCCCACTTTCTCATTACTGGATTTTCCAGACATGCCTTCTATGTCTTCATTCAAGTTGTAGATGAAAAGGTTGAACAGGATGGGTTCAGAGCCATGTGGCATGCTATTTGATACTTCTCGTTCTTCTTTTTCTAATCCTCATTTAATACAAAATGCCAGGCCTGAAAACAAAGAATTTCTTCCTGTTGTTATTATCTGTCCAGGGCTGTGTTTCTTAATTTTTGCATGTCTTCACTTACCTCAGAAAATGAGGCTAATCGTACTTGCCTTCTCTTTTCACAGAGATATCATAACGATTTATTAATTAGCTCTGGCCAGTGTGGCTCAGTTGGTTGAGTATCATTCTGTGCACCAAAGGTTCGCTGGTTCGATTCCTGGTCCGGGTACATGTCCAGGTTGTGGGTTTGGTCCCAGTAGGGGTGCATTCAGGAGGCAACCGATTGATGCTTCTCTCTCTCCCTTCCTCTCTCTCTAAAAAAACACACAATGAAAATATTAAAAAAAGATTATTAATTAAATCAACAAAGCACATTGCCTTCCAAGGAAAAAGTGTTCTCTGCTTCTCATTATATTATCATATCATCTATTTTGGGCATTAGAACAGAAATAACTGTGTTCTCCCAGACGCTGCACTAGGTAGATGGTAGGGCTTCACAGCACAGCATTGATCTTCATTATGTGCGACTGTGACTCCGTAATTGTTAGCTCTCTGGCAGGAGGACTTGAAGTCTTTCCCTCCATCACTTTAAATTTATCCTTTCTCTCATCTTCTCTGGGAGAAAAATGAAGCCCATTGATGGAAGAAAATAAATGGCATCATTATTAAAGAGACCATAAGTAGTTCAGGGGGAAAAAAGGCTACTGTCACTTGCTTCCTCTGGGAACATACTAATCTAACGAAATTGATAACCAATGTCACCCAAATAAATTTAATAAAAATAAATAAAGCAATTGAGCTTTTCAAGTATGACTCAAATTTTTCCATTAGTGATCAAGCATGATTAGATATTTTTGTTTCCTTTTAATTATTTTGAATTCGATTTGTCAGAATGTCTGCAGATAACATTAAACTTCAGAAATTGCAAAGGCCTGAGAATGACCTAGGAGTGCAGGAAGATTCAGTGGGGTAGTTCTGGGGTTGAGTTGTAGTTCAGTTGAGTTGAGTCTTTGGTATGGGCACGGTGTCCTTGGTTCTGATTGGGGCTCTCCACTGTTCCCCAACCACGGTTTTTTACATCTGGTGCAGAGGTCAATGACCTGGTGCAACAGCAATGGCATGCTGTTATTTATCAAGTCGAATCCAAGTGAATGTTCAGTTTGCCTAGAGTTCTAGTGCAATATCGACTGAAGCTGAGGCAAAGACTTCTAGAATGTCCATTATTTAGCACTGCAGTGACTGGGTGCAGTCTTGTCACCATGCCTCATCCTGCTAATTGCACATGAGCCTTGATAAGCACTTTTTGGCAGAGTGAAATATCTGCTGCATATTGGAACCCTTTGCCACTTGTCCTCCAAATCTCTTCATTTTAGATAACCCATAAGGAATGCAAACAGCTATCTTCTCTCTCCTCTATGTATAACACTGAGCATTTTATTTGTATCTCTAAGGATTGGGGTAATTGGGCATTGTCACTGATGTAACATCGGGTGGTAGCCTGGTCAAGTGAAAACTTGGGCTTTGAATTTAAGTTGTGGCTCTGTCATGTTCTCTCTCTCTGTGACCTTGGACAGGTTACTTAACTTCTCTGGACCTCAGGTTCCTCATCTGTGACATGGAGATAATACCTACTTTGGGGTGGCGGGGATTAGAGTTTATTTAAAGACACTGAGCCCTAGCTGTTATAGCTCAGTTGGTTAGAGCATTGTCCCATACACCAAAAGGTCTCAGGTTTGATTCCCAGTCAGGCATATACCCGGGTTATAGGTTTGATCCCCAGTTAGGGTGTTTGATACCCGGGAGGTGACTAGTCAATGTATTTCTCTCACGTTAGTCTCTCTCTCTCTCTCTCTCTCTCTCTCTCTCTCTCTCTCTCTCTCTCTCCCCCTCTCTCCCCCCCCCCTTCTCCCTCTCTCTCGCTCTCTCTCCCCCTTCCCCTCCCTCCCTCCCTCCCTATCTCTCCCCTCCTTTCTCTCTAAAATCAATAAAAACACATCCTTGGTTGGGCTCAGTTGTGCTCAGTATATGGCAGTAATACTGCTGCTGATGATTATGGTGTAGTCCCCTGGAAAGATCAGTGTTCCTAATTCTGTGCATCCAAGCATTTGTCAAGTTCCTGTGGCTTTTCTATCAGTTCCACTCCTGTCCACCCCGACTGCCCTGCTTTATTTATTTTTTAAATATTTATGTATGTATGTATGTATGTATTTAAATCCTCACTTGAAGATATTTTTTTCCATTGATTTCTAGAGATAGTGGAAGGGGGTTAGAAGTGGAGAGAGAGAGAGAGAGAATCTGACGTGAGAGAGACATATTGACTGATTGCTTCCCTCATGTATCCAGACTGAAGCGGGGATTGAACCTGCAACTCAGGTATGTGCCCTTGACTGGGAATCGAACCCTTGACCCTTTGGTCCAAGGGCAGATGCTCTAACCACTTGGTAACACCAGCCAGGGCCCTACTGCCCTGCCTTAAAACAATTCTAGGTTTACTTGATCTGAAAGCCTCCTCACTGTCCCCAGTGTGCTGTTCTCTGAATGAAAATTGCAGCACAGCTTCCCTGTTTCCAAAATATCTGCTATTGCATCAGAGGCAGTGAAAGGCTCTGTTCTCTTGTCTTGTCTTCAAGACCTACATCAGATGCTGGCCAAGGCTGCCCCTCGCTCAGAGGCCTGAGAGGTGGGTTTGAGCAAGGGTGAGGGTTATCAGGGCTTCATGCTTTTCCTACAGTGCCCACTAATCTCCTCCACATTTGCACCCCAAAAGGTTGTTCTTTCTGGTCTTCCATTCTGCCTGCAATTTTTCTCATGAGCACCCAGTAGAGGTCTTGGCAAAGATCCTGAGAGTGGGTGCAAACTGCCGTGTGTGTGCAGGTCTCCGCGTTTCTGTACTGTTGCACTAATCCCACACTTGGCTGCTGGTAATTTATTAAAATTTATAGTTGATTCCTTCTTGCCTGCTTGTATAGCATCCCTGTCTTCTTCTTACATTCTGTCACATATGAGACCTCCTTTGGTGCTCCCATCCTTAAGGAGCCTGTCTCTCCTTCAATCTCAGTATACCTGAGATTGCCTTCAGCTCTTTGATGGATTCAAGAAAAGCTGTGATTTTGCAGTTTACTTATTTATTTTTCATTGTTATGTAACAGCAACATTCTTTCCAGCTTTCTGCCTCATAGGCAGAAGCACAACTGAGCAGTGGATTTTAATATAGCAGAGTACAAGTTCATTAATAATATTTCAGAATCCATAGTTCACATTCCATATTGCTAATGTTTAAGAATCTACCACTTTTCACGTTTTGGTGTAGTTTCAAAGACAGTCTTTTCTGACTGTATACCAGGTGGGGCAAAAGTAGGTTTACAGCCCTAACCAGTTTGGCTCAGTGGATAGAGTGTTGTTGACCTGCGCACTGAAGGGTCCCAGGTTCGATTCCGGTCAAGGGCATGTACTTTGGTTGCGGGCACATCCCCAGTGGAGGGTGTGCAGGAGGCAGCTGATCGATGTTTCTCTCTCATCGATGTTTCTAACTCTCTATCCCTCTCCCTTCTTTGTAAAATAATCAATAAAATATATATTTTTTAAATGTAGGTTTACAGTTGGGAGTACATGAAATATAGAGTTTATTCTTGTATTATTTATTAACTGTTATATTGTTTTACAACAAACAACTTTAAACCTAATTTTACCCCACCCTGTATCTGTGTGAAACCAGATTTTCATCTTATTTTCAACCAAAACGACATATCACAACAGATTTAATACAGAAAGCATATATGAGAGTTCAGCTGGCATCTATCAAAGCAGACTCTAAAGATATTTGGAGAGACACAAAATAGTGCCAGTCTTCTCAAGAAATTTATTTTTTGGGGGCAGGAATGTAGTTACTATTCACATAAATGTGTTATTTATATTAACATGTAATAGGTTTATTATTATTTTTAAATGGATTAATAGGTAAATATTTTTAAAGTTCTCAGTTTTAATTTCCAATATGATATATATCAATAGATATATCCCACATAAATAGAATGTCTTTGGGGCCTTCAATAAGTTCCAAGAGTATAAAAGAATACTTAGATTAAAAGTTTTAGAAAAGCTCTTTCTGAATAATATTTCAATTTTAAGTCAGTAGGGATGGCAGGCAATTAATTCTTTTTTGTTTTTTTTAATTAATCTTTATTGTTCAGATTATTACAGTTGTTCCTCTTTTTCCCCCCCATAGCTCCCCTCCACCCGGTTCCCACCCCAATGCCCCCCCACTGTCCTCATCCATAGGTGTATAATTTTTGTCCAGTCTCTTCCTGCACCCCCCACACCCCTTTCCCCTCGAGGATTGTCAGTCCACTCCCTTTCTATACCCCTGATTCTATTATATTCACCAGATTATTCTGTTCATCAGATTTTTTATTCACTTGATCTTTAGATTCACTTATTGATAGATACGTATTTGTTGTTCAAAATTTTTATCTTTAACTTTTTCTTCTTCTTCCTCTTCTTAAAGAGTATCTTTCAGCACTTCATATAATACTGGTTTAGTGGTGATGAACTTCAGTGAAGCTCTTTATCTGCCCTTCAGTTCTGAATGATAGCTTTGCTGGGTAGAGTAATCTTGGTTGTAGGTTCTTGCTATTCATCACTTTGAATATTTCTTGCCACTCCCTTCTGGCCTGCATAGTTTCTGTTGAGAAATCAGTTGACAGTCATGTGGGTGCTCCCTTGTAGGTAACTAACTTTTTCTCTTGCTGCTTTTAATATTCTCTCTTTATCTTTTGCTCTTGGCATTTTAATTATGATGTGTCTTGGTGTGGTCCTCTTTGGATTCCTTTTGTTTGGGGTTCTGTGCGCTTCCTGGACTTGTAAGTCTATTTCTTTCACCAGGTGGGGGAAGTTTTCGGTCAGTATTTCTTCAAATAGGTTTTCAGTATCTTGCTCTCTCTCTTCTTCTGGAACACCCATAATTCTGATGTTGGTACGCTTGAAGTTGTCCCAGAGGCTCCCTACACTATCTTCATATTTTTGGATTCTTTTTTCTTTTCTGGTTGAGTGTTTTTTGCTTCTTTGTATTTCAAATCTTTGACTTGATTCTTGCGATCCTCTAGTCTGCTGTTGGATTTCTGTATATTATTTTTAATTTCAGTCAGTGTATGCTTAATTTCTAGTTGGTCCTTTTTCATATTCTCAAGGGTCTCACTAAATTCTTGGCCTTTTCTAGAAAATTCTTCAAAAACCTTTTAACCGTGGTTTTTAATTCTATATCCAGTAGTTTGCTTTCCTCCATTTCTTTCATTTGTGACCTGTTTCTTTGTCTCCGCATTTTGGCTGCTTCCCTGAGTTGATAGAGTGGCTTTGTGTGCTAGGTGTCCTACAGGACCCGGTGGCTCAGCCTCCCCAGGTACCTGAGGTGGACACTCTTGGTGCACCTATTTGTGGGCTGTTTGCACAGTCTTGTTGTAGTTAAGCCTTGATTGTTGTTGGTATCAACAGGGAGGAATTGACCTCCAGGCCAATTGGTTGTGAGGATCAGCTGTGTCTATGATGGGAGAACTTCCGTGCTGGAGACACCCTTATAGAGCAAGTCTTGATTCAGTGGGGCTTTGGTGCTCACTGAGTCTGCCCCCTGAGTGTGTCCCTTATGGATCTGAGGAGTTGTTATCTGGATGGTCCCACTCTGACCACTGGGTACACTGGCTCTTGGATCTCCAAGGAGGTGTTGATTTAGCCTCTGCCTGAGGCCACCCAGCAGGAGCTACGAAGAGATCTGCAGATTCCTCTTCTTTGTTTGGGTTTTGGAAGTGCCCAGATGAGGCCCAGCTGTGAAGGAATGCAAGCTGCTGTGGAGCCTTGGGCCTCTTTTGGATGTTTTGGGTCTTTCTGACTCAGTTGCAGTTTGTTAGGTAAGTTTAGATTTCAAAGGACCAGGCCATTCATATGCTAAAGCCTCTGTGCACAGCTTGGATGGGGCAGAGTCTCAGGGCGGAGCAAACAGCAATGGCTTCCTGTCAGCCCTGCCCTAAGAGGCCCCTGGGTCTCAGTGTCCCTTGGTAATCGCTGCAAGTACCTCTGAGAGAAAGCCACCCTCAAGTTCCGCCCGCTGACAGACAGTCCAGTTTCTCTCCATATGAGTCTGGGTCCCCAGAGTCTCTCCCATAACTGGAGTTCAGAACAGTCAGGAGCTTGTGTCTCCCTGCGAATTGAAAAAGCCAGCCGTGTACTCAGTTGCCAGCCCTCTCCGTGCGTGCCTCCCTAGCTCTGGACTTTACTTCCACAGCCCCTCTGAGTCTCAGTGTGCTTTTCTCATCCCTTCTAGTTGTAGAATTTCCACTCAGCCAGCCTTCCTGTGGTTCTGGATGATGTTCGTTTTGTCTTTTAGTTGTAGTTTTGAAGTGGTTGTGCGCGGCAGCAAGTTCAGCTGTTTACCTATGCCGCCTCTTGGTTTCTCCCAGGCAATTCATTCTTGATTTTAATGTCTGTGACTAGTTCGTATATTTGTTCATTCACTCATTTAGTAAATATCTAATGAGTGCCCTTTGTATGCGGGACACTATCCTAGGCATTGGGGATAATGCAGTATAAAAACCAAAGAGCCCTTTCTTTTAGAGCTGACACTGAGTGTGATGTTTTCTTATTTCCAGATTCTTTGACAGTTGAATTATCTTCATGATTTTGGCTCACTAAGCCTATTTGCCAAAAAATAGATGTTGAATTTTATAATATGCTTTTTCAGCTTCTACTAATATGATCATATGGCTTTTTCATTTTGTTGATTAGCTTTTTATTTCTTAACTAGAGCCCCATGAAATTCATGCATGGGGTGGGAGGTGTCCCTCAGCCCGGCCAGCACCCTCTCCAATCTGGGACCCCTTGGGGGATGTCCGACTGCCGGTTTAGGCCCGATCCCTAAACCGGCAGTCAAACATCCCTCTCACAATCTGGGACCACTGGCTCCTAACCGCTCACCTGCCTGCCTGCCAGCCTGATCGCCCCTAGCTACCCTCCCCTGCCAGCCTGATCGCCCCTAGCTGCCCTCCCCTGCCAGCCTGATTGCCCCTAGCTGCCCTCCAATGCCAGCCTGATCACCCTTAGCTGCCCTCCCTTGCTGACCTGATCGCCCCTAGCTGCCCTCCCCTACCACCTGATCGCCCCTAACTGCCCTTCTCTTGCCGGCCTGATCGCCCCTTACTGCCTCTGCCTCGGCCCCTCCCACCGTGGCGATGTCCAGAAGGATGTCCAGAAGATGTCTGGTCTAATTAACATATTACCCTTTTATTAGTACAGATATTTAATGCTCAAATACCTGCTGGGTCATTGTGGATTGTCCTTTTAATGTATTGTTGTATTCTGGTATTTTTATCTGAGATTTTCATTCATGTTCAAAAACTTAATTTCTTTTTTTTTTTTTATATTATTTTATTTTTATTGTTTTAAGTATTACAAATAGTAGTACATATGTCTCCTTTTTTTTTTTTTTCCCCTTTGATCTCCCCCCGACCTCCCCTACCCCCCAGGACATGCCTTCACCTGCCCACCCTCCCCCCCCACCCCAGTGTCTTATATCCATTGGTTGTGCTTATATGCATGCGTACAAGTCCTTCGGTTGGTCTCTTACAGCCCTCCTCGCCCAACCACCCCTGTCTTCCCAATGTAGTTTGACAGTCTGTTCAATGCTTCTTTGCCTATGTATCTTTTTCCCACCATTTCTTTCCTTTAAAAAGTTTTGCCTTTGCAGACTGGAAATAAACATATAATAACAAAATAAGACAAAACAAAAAAAATGTTTGAGTCCCAATTTCAATGTCCAACAGTTCCTTATGTGTACATGTCAGCAGTGATATCTGGATGGTGGGTACATGGTGGCAATGCAGGTCCGACCCTCTCTGGTTTGGTCCTAGGTAACCTCTTAATTTCTTTTTGATGACTGAATTGCATGTAAATATCACACTTTGTTTATCCATTCATCTATCTGTTCATGGACACTTGAGTTATTTCTGCCTTTTGGCTGTTGTGAACATTACTATAATGAACACTGATATACTAATATCTGTTTGAGTTCCTGCTTTCCATTTCTTTTATTATATACCTTTGCATAGACTTGCTGGATCATGTGGTAATTTTTAATCATCTCAGCATTTAATCTGGAAACTTTCTTTCTGTAATGTTCTAAACTTTAATAGATTTATTTTTCCACTAGACACAACATTCATTCCTATTTTGTCTTCATTTAGTCCATACAGACTGTGTTTCAGATTAGCTATAGAATCTTAGGTTTTGTTTTGTTGTTTTTTTTTTTAAAGCATTTATTTGTTATTTGTTTTTATTTATTTATGTATTTATTTTTAATATATTTCATTGATTTTTTACAGAGAGGAAGGGAGAGGGATAGAGAGTAATAAATATCAATGAGAGAGAAACATTGATCAGCTGCCTCCTGCACACCCCCAACTGGTGATGTGACCACAACCAAGATACATGCCCTTGACTGGAATCGAACCTATGACCCTTCAGTTCGCAGGCCGACACTCTATCCACTGAGCAAAACCAGTTAGGGCGAATCTTAAGTTTTTGTGTTAAGTACCTAATAGTAGTGATGCTGCCTCCCCACAAAAAAAGAAAACTACCATGATCATTTCTTTGCGTTACCAAGTTCAGCAGTTGGATTATTTCCTCCCTGACCTTAGAAACACACCAAGTCCCACTTGTGTGCAATGGGATTATTGAAAATGGTTTTAGGAAAGTAGTGTGCCAAGAAGGAACACTGAAGTTTATTCTTCTTCTGAGCCATCTCCATATAAATTGGCACTCTTCAGGAGCCAAGAAAGAAGGGAAGACATAACTTTTGCCATCTGCTTGTTTCCATGTTAAAGGCAGTCACAAGTTTAAACTAGAGTTTCTCCATCTAAAGAGGAAAACACCATTCATCACTACTGTAACTGCTCTGGCTATTACCCAGCTTACTCTTGCTTTTAACTGCTAGTAGTTAGTAATTTTGGAAGGAAAATTCCATCCTTAGTTTGAGGTTGCACGTTAGAAAAACTGCAGTATTACTGCTGACAAGGCAAAGCTTTCTGGGTTTCAAAGATCCTTGACACAAGAAGTCATTCAGATATGTTTAAACAATGGATGGGAATTTGAAACTGTCTTCATGTAAGAACTTGACCTCTTTTTTTTTCTCTCCTTTCTTTCATCCATGGAAATACAGGATTTTAAACAGCATGAATTCCAGTGCTGTGGTTGTTTCTCAACATTTCCATTTATAAATCTGTTTTCAGTAGCCTGTAACATAGCTATGAAATTTCCGTTGCTCTAATTTGCACTCTGAGATCTCCACTGGAGGGAGATTAATTTTGCAAAAACTAGAGATAATGCTATTTTTCAGTCTGCTTAATTTGGTGTTCTATAGTCATTTAGATCCGTAATTTTCAACCTTTTTCATTTCATGGCACACATAAACTACTAAAATTCTGTAATTACTAATTTAGTAATTACTAAAACCAATTACTAAAACACACCAAAAAAAATATTTTTGCCGACCCGACAAACAAAAATAGGTATAATTTTGGTTGATTTACCAAAAAGAAAAGAAAAGAAAAAAAAAGGTAATTACATACCCCTTTTACTCCAGAATGACTTTTAAAAAAATCAAATGCCTATACTTGTATATAAGGATTTCTGGTATCAAGAATAAACCAGTCAGACGCTTATTATGTGACGTGACCAGTCTATGCAACTCTCTTCTCTGACCCATTCATTTATGGTTCAAAACAGGGCATTCACACCAGACAGCTATTGTTGTGTTGTCATGTTTTTATTTGACAGTCTAAGGGAAAAAGAGGTCAGTGCCCCTTTTTAAGTAGTGAGATATTCCATGTTTTAAAAATTCTTGCGGCACACCATTTGAAAATTGCTGGTCTAGATTAAAGCTCTAAAATAGACAAGACACTTACTGTCCTTCATATTGTATTGGATCACATACTAGGACTCCTGATTTTTGTTTCCATGTTACCTTGTGGACACTCTGAACGGATGCTGTGTTCATCTAGATATCGTATGTGATACCTAGAATATGGATGTTAGGCAAAATATATTAGTGCTTCTTTTAGAATGGCCCCCAACTAGAAGGGGACACTTCTTCTGGAGATATACATACTGATAAGTATATTTGATGATCCAAGTACTATCTTTCATAAATCAGAAGATGAGGGAAATTGAGGGAGTCTTTACCCCATCTCAGACCTAATTACTCACCCTGGTCTCTTTGTCATTCTTCTGAACTTTTCTTGTTCCCAATCATATTGTAACAGCAGGGACTGTAGCTCTGCCTGTTACTCATATCATTTATGCTAGGCCAAGTACTATACTTGTTTTTTTCATTGACTACTTGGAGATTCTGATTTTTGGAAATTTCTGGTGAATGGTTTAGCATCTTGTGGTCAGGTTCCAGTACAGTTGTCAGCCCTGGAGTTGTCCAGATCTCTAGAATTAAGAACATACTCTTATAAGACTAATATGTCTTTCTTGATTGATTCACTATAAGCAAAGACACATTTTGAGTTTCTTTGGCAGAAGGTACATTTTGAGTCACCTGTCTTAATCTATAATGCTAATTAATGTTTTATTACAATATAAATGTGTTTATCTTACATTCTACAAAACATTGTTGCAAATATTATTTTACTTGATCCTCACAAAGATGTGAATTCAGCCATGTAGATGTTATTCTCCCTATTTTGCAGATGAAGAAATAGGCTCAGATAGGTTCTGTGACTTGCCCCAAATTTCTGACTCATAGTATGTTATATACTTGCCCATACCAAATTCTCTTTATAACAGTGACAAACTTAAAAAGCAGATTTGGGAGGGCACTACTTTTTTCCACTATAGAATCTGAAAAGTTGACTGGCTCACAAGGGAATCTAAGCAATGACAGTAACCCATGGCCTCATTAACCAGCTGGGTCCCTCTCAGTAAAAACGGCCAAAAAGAGCTCAATGCTGAAAGGAGACAACTGTGTTGCCTGCACACCTGTGGTACTGAAGAGAATTAAGTGAAACAGGAGGAGAAAATCACTTAGATGAAACCTCAAGGATGTCCAAGCTTTTGGTTTAGAAGGCGTCTCTAAACATCAGGTAAAGAAACACTCAGATGTCACCACAAAAGGATGTTCTTTTCTGAATGAAGACCTATAATATAGATGAGAGTTACTAAGGGAC
Source organism: Corynorhinus townsendii (assembly GCA_026230045.1). Taxonomy (NCBI): domain Eukaryota; kingdom Metazoa; phylum Chordata; class Mammalia; order Chiroptera; family Vespertilionidae; genus Corynorhinus; species Corynorhinus townsendii. The sequence goes on from JAPDVU010000009.1 coordinate 34,586,836, forward strand.
TAAAGTGAAAAGTAACATAGTAAGATATGGGGGATCAGAATTTAACTTGGCAGCTGGGAAATCCTACTATTTGGGGGAAGTAGTCCTTTTGTTAAACTTGTACAAATTGTTCCTTTAAATGTGCCCATTTCCTAAAGTATTGACTTCCCATACGTTTTATTCAGCAAAAGCAGCTGAGACTTTTGCTTAAACATTTTCTTCTCTTTTGCCATTTGGAGCTATTGCTTTAAATGCAGTCATCCTCATGGGTTCCATTTCATCAAAGGAAGCTGTGCATGAATGCATTCACCACTCCCACCTATTTCAGGGCTAACATATTTTAAGTTATGGGTGATAACAGATATAAGCAGAACTTTAAAATGTAAATGTTTGGGCACTGCTGAATTTGTGCGCCAGCCTCATCTTGTGATTTTAACTTCTGGCTTGTCTCCCAAAAACAATAAAAATGAATTAATTTGGTTCACATTTTCAGTTGATGTGGTCTGCAGAAATCGTAAATAAAAGTAACTTAGGTGGAACAGAGCATTTTAACAAATAAAGTGAGAATTACTCCTTTTGCTCTTTACATTCTTTTGGTTCACAAACTTGGAGAGAAACCTGTGCTTTAAATAAAGGCCTTTTATACTCAAGGTTTCAAAATGGGCTATGGAGGAGTTAGTATTAACACCAGTGATTCCCATCTGATGGATGCCTGTCTGGCATTTTACCAGGGCTACCAGTTTTAGAAGGTACCTGTTGTGTTTGAGGGCACAGGGAAGCAGGAGGCTATGCACATGCAGTCATCACAGCTCTGAGATTCCTGTAGCTTCTGCTACTGTTTGGCACCATGGTGGGGAATGGGCTGCATTGTTATTATTGCTGAGTCCTCTTAGAGCACTTCTGCTCCAGCTGGCGATGCCCTGTTTCCATAGAGGCAGCTCTAGAGGTACCATGGTGGCCAGCAGTATCAAAAGAAGGAACATTCTATAAATAGAGTCTACTTACCCCTAGGTATCTACCTTCAGTAGATGTCACAGTAGGGGCCAGTGTTGAGAGCTCATCAGAGCTGGTAGCCCTCAACAATATTTTTGCTCTCTTGAGCAGTCAGTCCCTTGCTTTCCAAATGATTTTGGCATTCATTACTCAGACCTCTTTATATTATTCTTATCTTACAGTTTTATTTGTTTCTTACATGTATTCCTTACAAGCTCTTTGTGTGCCCATTTAGTGATCTTTTTCTCTCAGTATCTAACACAGTACATATAGGAGGCACTCACGTTTTTTTCTTTCTTTTTTAAAAATTTCTTTATTGTTTAAGGTATTACATATGTGACCTTATTCCCCCATTACCCCCCTCCCACTCATGCCCTCAGGCACTCACTTTTTACTGAAGAATTGAACTAAGGATGGAAACTTTTTTCTGGAGACTATCTTGTTTTCAACGTGGTTTGAAGAGATCATCCCCTGATCCATGAGCCAATCTTATGCATCTGCCTGCAGATGTTGAACTTAATCAGCTTACTTACAAAGTTCTAAAGATGGCTTGAGCTTTGGTTCTTATCTGAAATATGGCATTTTGTCTGGGAGATCTGAGAATAATATTAATAGTTACCATTTAGTGAGTCCCTTTTATGAGCTGAATTCTCTATTAGGACTCTTTGCAGAAGACAAATTCCCAATTCAAACTGTCCTAGGCAAAAAGGGGGATTACTTGGAAGGCTCTTGTGTCTTGTTTTGAAGGAGAAGTTGAACAGTCAAATGTTGAAAGAGTAGTGTCGCACCTGGATTTGTCAAACAACTGAAGCCCAGGATTGGAAAAATGCTCAGAATTATCTTTACTTGGAGATCGGAACCCTCTCCTTACTGAGGAACCTTGCCACAATCTAACTCAATTTCACATATTGGGGTTCCCACCATCAGAGAGAGATGAACTCTTTCCTGATTCATTCTGGAAAGTCACAGGAAAACCATATTTGGCCCAGCTTGGGCCTGGACTGGCTCTGGGACAGCAGATTCCATAATAACAGGGTGAAAGGAAGATTCCTGAGAAGAAGGGGGGCTACCAGGTAAACAATTCCATAGTGCTCATTACTAAGCCCTGTATTTTTCTTAAATGTTTTTATTGATTTCAGAAGGGGGGTGGGATATAAACATCAATGTTGAGAGAAAATCATTGATAAGCTGCCTCCTGCACACCGATTGAGCTCGAAACCTGGGCATGTGCCCTGACCAGGAATGGAACCATGACTTCCTGGTTCATGGGTTTATGTTCAATCCTGAGCCACACTGGCCAGGCAGCCCTGTATTCTTTTGTAACAAAAAGCTTTTGAGCTAGGGTCTCTTACTCCTGTCCTTGAAATGGTGAGCCTGAGCCTTCAAGAAGTATTGTGGCTTGGCAGAGATCACACAGTAAATGGCAAGACCAACAGTCAAATCCATTTGCTGGTTCAAAAACTCTTGCTTTTAGCTAATAGAATGCATTGCTTTTCCAAGCAGTAGGCAGGGAACAGGCAGACATTTGTAAAGTTGGACAACAGAAATGAAGGCAGAATAGTGGGAAAATAGAATTTTCTTTCCAGCAATCTTGAGAAAGAAGAACAAAGTTGGAAGGATCACAAAACTATACTGCAAAGCCATTGTAATCAAGACAGCTTGGTACTGGCAGAAGGACAAGCATATAGATCAATGGAGCAGAACAGAACATTGATGATTCTATCCTTCTCTCTCCTTCTGAAATAAATATCTCAAAACTTTAACCATGCCATATGGTTAATTAATATTGGACAAAGGAAGCAAGAGCATACAATGGAGTAAAGGCAGTCTCTTCAATAAATGGTGGTGGGAAAACTAGACAGGTACATGCAAAAAAAAGAAGAAGAAGAAGAACTTACACCCTATACAAGAATAAACTCAAAATAGATAAAAGACTTAAATTTTAAATGTTAGTCACAAAACCATAAAAATCCTAGAAGAAAACATAGGCAATAAAATCTCAGACATCTCACATAGCAGAATTTTTGATGATATATCTCCTAGGGTAAGAGAAACAAAGGAAAAAACAACAAATGGGACTATATCAAACTAAAAAGCTTCTGCACAGCAAAAGAAACCATCCTCAAAATGAAAAGGGAACCCACTGTATGGAAGAATATATTTTCCAATGATACACCTGAAAAGGGATTAATTTCCAAAATATGTAAAGAACTCATTCAGTTCAACTAAAGGAAGACAATCCAATTAAAAATTGAGAGGATAGACACTTCTCTAAAGAGAACTTACAGGTTGTCAAGAGACATATGAAAAAAATGTTTGCCCTGGCTGGTTTGCCTCAGTGGATAGAGTGCCAGCCTGTGGATTCAGGGGTCCCAGGTTCAATTCTGGTCAAGGGCATGTGCCTGGGTGTGCAGGCTCGATCCCCATTAGGGGGTGTGCAGGAGGCAGCCAATCAATGATTCTCTCTTATTATTGATGTTTCTATCTCTTTCTTCTTCTTTCCTCTCTGAAATCAATAAAAAAAATTTTTTTTAAATGCTCATTGTCACTAATTGTCAGAGAGATGCAACTTAAAAATGACATGAGGTATCACGTCACACCTAGACCTGCTCAGTGGGTTGCTTTGCACCTCCGAATTGCAGAAATTGAGTTACTAAATAGGACCAGTACAGCAACTGCTCCTAACAACACCCTCAGATGCAGGCTGTAGCCACGCTCCAGTGCTCAATTCGGAAACTCCAGTAGGGGTAGATTGAAAGCAGACATTTTTGGGTGATAGTTCTGTTTTTAGTCCACATACAGCTTGGAAAGGAAAAGTAGCCCCGTTTTATTTTAGAATGTCTAGGGCCAGAATCTGTCAGCACATTTCTGATGAGCCGAAATGATGAAAAATATCATGGGGTAGTAAAAGTATTTTTAAAAATCGTAACTGTTTTAGGTCTTAGGATTCTCCCAGTTACAAAATGCTCCTCTTTCTGTGTAATTGATTACTGGAAATTAGATTGGGGTGTGTGTTGAGAATGGGCTTGCTTGATGGAGTGACTGCTTCACAAGAACTCCTTTGACTCTGGAAAATGAATTAGATTAAATTTCCTTGACTTTGGTACATTGTTATAACAAGCAAAAGCATTCCAGCCTGAAAACAAATCTGGCAGACAGTTTATCTTTCTTTAAGACTGAAATGTGAGATTGTGTGAGTCTTACTTGTTTGCTGGAACAAAAAAGTGGTACCTTCAGCAGAGAGAGTGCTGGTGGGATGCCCGATCGAGAATAAGAGAAATAGAGATAGAAACCCTTTCTCTGAGAAGGAATCATACACTTCTTTAGACATTTCTTTGGCCCTTTTTGCCTTTCTTAGCTGAATGTCATATGTCCTAAGGTGTTGGACAAAAGACAGTGCTTATAATCCCAGTAAGAGCATCATCAGAACATGACATGACCGACGATATCACAGAGTTCTGTGCAAGTCGTGCCCAAAAAGGTCAGTCATTTCTGGTGGGCAGTTGCCTGCAGAGGCCTCTTTAGTGTGTGTGTTTTTATATCAGGACCCAACATTTTTCAGAAGGTTCCAATAGTTTGAGAATTTACTGACCCCTTGCATCATCTTGGGCTTTAGACTCCATATCAGGCAAGTAGATAACAGTTAGTTTGTGAGTGTGGTGCTATTTTTGAACCACTGCTTATAATCGTACCTGAACTTGGGGAAAGCATTCAGAGCAGTAGGCTCAGCACTGCTACTCTTAGAAGTGCCCCATGATATTTTTTATTTTAAAACAATTTATTGGTTTTTTTAAAGAGGGAGGGAGAGAAAGGGAAAGAGAGAGAGAGAGAGAGATCAATGTGTGAGGGAAATATCCATTAGTTGCTTTCCGTAAGCGCCCCGACTGGGGATCGAACCTGCAACCTGGGTGTGTGCCCTGACTGGGAATGGAACCTGACACTTTTTAGTGTACCAACCAGCCGAGCCCCACTGGCCAGGGCCCCATGATGTTTTTCATCAGTTGGCAAGTATTTTTGTCAAGTTTCAGTTGTGCTCTAGCTTTGGTTAGATCCTAGAGATGAGATGAAAATATGATTTACCATCAGAAAAACTTTTTTAAAAATATATTTTTATTGATTTCTGAGAGGAAAGGAGAGGGAGAGAGAGAGAAACATCAATGATGAGAGAAAACCATTGATTGGATGCCTCCTGCACGCCCCCTACTGGGGATCAAGCCTGTAACCTGAGCATGTGCCCTGACCCATAATCAAACCATGACCTCCTGCATCATAGGTTGACGCTCAACCACTGAGCCACACTGGATGGGCCTACAACTATCATTTTAAAACACTCTGGCCCAAATAAGAAGTTGTGAAGTTGTGACTTCTCGGACCTCCCTTATCTCTCTCTTCCTACCAAACAAACAAGCCAGTATTGCTGATGATCTTACTGGGCTCCCACAACACTATACATACCTTTATCACATCTCAATGTTCTTATGGTTTGTTAGCCTGTCTCTTTGCCTTGCTAGATTATAAATTCCTTGAGAGCAGGAATTGTTTTTTATCTCTGCATTTTCAGTATAGTGTTTGTTGTTTAAATAAAGTGGATATTAAAATTAGTTCTAGTTAGGGAACACAGCCAAAAGAAAAAATGATTTTGCAGTTACTCAGAAAGAAAATTAGTAATCTAATATTTAAAAATATCTGAAATATCTCAAATAATCTAAAAACATATAGTTTATTAAAAGACCATCATTAAAAAGTATCTTTCTTAAATGAAGAGGGCTTTAGAGGTAGATGAAGTTCTTCTGAAAGAAATACATACTCATATACATGAATCTATAATAATAAAAGCGTTATATGCTAATTAGACCGAACAGCCAAACGACCTTCCAGACGGCCTTCTGGACGAAGCAGGGGCTGCGAGGGCTGAGGCAAGCTGCTGCAGCTGCAAGGACCAAGCCCCTTACATGAATTTCGCTCATTGGGCCTCTAGTTTATAATAATTTACTATTACAGCTACAACTTTACAAAACTTGATGTCATGGTAATTTAAAAATTTTGCCTCTAATTTCCTAGGTTATTTAAACCAACATTTTTTTCAGTATGTGAAGATTGCAAAACTGAATTATGTTGCTTAAAAGAAGGTCTGCAGTTGAAATGAGGGCACAGCCATAAGTACTATGGCTACTTGTTGCCTGGCCATCCCTGAGAACAATGATGGAGTGTGTGTCTGTATTTGTGTACACCATGATTGATTGGTTGTAAATTCAACTTACTAAACATGTATTTGAACACCTACTTTTTTATCCTGGGCACTGCCGTAGGTGTGGGGGAGTTACAACGAGTAAGACATTTCTCTGCCCTCTCAGTAATCCAGTCAAAAGGTAGACCCACAAAAAATTATTACAAATGTTAACTATACATAAAAGTCCATGGGCACCCAGATGAAGAATGAATGGATTCTACTGTGTGCTTCATGTACGCTTATGAGAGAAGGTGTTTGGAAGGGAAGAGGAAGTCGGGAAATGATGGAAAGAAATGGCACTTGAACTAGGCCATGGGAGACAACAGAGATTTGCACACAATCAGTAACTGTGTTGAGCATTTGAAAGTTTCCTCCTTTTGGTTATAACTAGACATCTGATAACTTATTCCTTATCATTTTTTATTTTGTTAGAACTTTATTTTGGTTTGTCATAATCTTAAGAAATCTATGGTTGGGTGGTATAGCAGTTAGCAATGGTCAAAAGAATTTTGTATCCTGCTTTTGAGGAGGTAAATATTAGAAACAGGGAGGGAAATTGTTAATTTATTTTAAGTTGTAGTTGACATACTATTATATTAATTTTGGGTGTACAATATAGTGATTAGACATTTATATACCTTATGAAGTGATCACCACAATAAGTTAGGTAACAATCTGTCACCGTATATAATTATTATGATACTATTGAATATATTCCCTATGCTGCATTTTACATAATCATGACTTATTTTATAACTGCCAGTTTGTACTTCTTAATCTCTTTCAACCATAACCTTCTTCCCCTATGGCAACCATCAGTTCTGTTTCTATGAGCCTGTTTTGGTTTTGTTTTGCATGTTTGTTTATTTTCTTTTTTAGATTCTGCATGTAAGTGAAAATATACAGTATTTGTCTTTCTCTGTCTGACTTATTTCACTTGGCATAATACCCTCTAGGTCCATCCATGTTGTCGCAAGTGGCAAGATTTCATTCTTTGTTATGGCAGAGTAATATTTCATTGTATAAATGTACCACACTTTTTTTTCTTAATCCTCATCCAAGGATATTTTTCCATTAATTTTTAGAGATAGTTGAGGTGAGGGAAAGACAGAGTGAAATATCAATGTCAGAGAAACACATCAATTGGTTGCCTCCTGTATGGGCCCTGACCAGGGGCCTAGGCTGGGGACCGAGGTACGTATCCTTGACTGGAATCAAACCCGAGACTCTTCGGTTCACAGGCCAACACTCTACCCACTAAGCCAAACCGGCTAGGGCTGTACCGCATTCTTTCTTTATCCATTCGTCTATTGATGGACACTTAGGTTGCTTCCATATCTTGACTATTGTAAATAATGCTGCATTGAACATAGAGGTGTATATATCTTTTCAAAGTAGTGTTTTTGTTTCCTTTGCATAGATACCCAGAAGTGGAATTAATGGGTCATATGGTAGTTCTATTTTTAATTTTAAAGACTCTCCACACTATTTTCTATAGTGGCTGCATCAGTGTACAATCCCACCAACAGTGCACTAAATTCTCTTTTCTCCACATCACTACCAGCACTTACTATTTGTTGTCTTTTTGATAATAGCCAATCTGACAGGTGTGAGGTGATATATATTGTGGTTTTGATTTGCATTTCCTTGATGATTAGTGCTGATGAGAAAAGGTAGGGAGGTGGAATGAGTGGGCATGGATTCACTCAGGGAGGAGCTAAAAATAAGACGGGTCAGCTAGTAGGCAGGTCTAGAGGTTGTGTGTGAGAGGGAACAGTGTCGTCAGAGGAGAACATTACATATATATGTGTATATTTATCTATACATATATGCATACATGCATTTGCTCAGGTTGGTCATAAGTTCTGGAGATAAATAAAATATTCATGCAGCTTTTTACAGCTCTTATGTCACTCAATTTTCCCATCACCACTTTTCAGACAAGGAAACTGATGCCCGAGATATACAGCTAGTATGTGACAGTGGAGAGAGGCCTCATATTCCTGCCTTCTGACTGAAAAATGGAGGGTTTTCTCATGACACCACAGCTATTTCTTTTTCTTTTTTTAATTCTTCACTGAGGATATGTTTTTCTTGGTTTTGAGAGAGAGAGGGAGAGAGAGAGAAAAACATCGATGTGAGAGAGAAACATGAATCAGATGCCTCCCATACTCGCCCCAACTGGGGATCAAACCTGAAACCTAGGTATATTCCCTGACTGGGAATTGAACCCAAACCTTTTGGTGCATGGAATGATGCTCCATTCAACTAAGCCACTTGGCCAGGGCGACACCACAGCTGTTTCAGGGATGCCAAATCCTGGAATCAGAAAGACAGGATGGTAGGAAGCTGAGTGGAAACAGTTCCTGAGTGAGACATCCTTTTTGGGTGGGATGGAATGGAGAGGAGGCACCTAGAGTGACCCAATCCCATTCCATTGCTCCTTTTCCAACTCCAAGACCAAACTTTCCAATGATGAAAATACCTCTGTCCAGGTGCAGAAATGACAGGTAGAAAGCTCCTTTGCTCACAAACCTTTGTAGATGTAAGTAAGTTGATCCAGCAGAGCAAACACACACTGCCCAGGGAGGTGGTGGAGCAGCTGCTGGAATCACGACCTCAGACTTGGCAACAAACGGGCTAAGGGCCTTCTCAGAGGAGCTTCTGGACGTTCATTGTGGAAGCCATAGCATAGTCACATGCACTAGCTTAGCATCCTTGTCCCCACATGTGAAACCTCCTGCAAACCCCAGAGGAGGTGGAAGAAGATCAAAAGAAAGCCATGTTTGGATTTGAGCTGCACGCAGGGCAGGAGCTCACAATAAAAAAGGATTCCCAATTTGAGAAGAAGTGGACAGCTCAGGAAACCTGTGAAGGAAAGGGAGAGATGATCCCTCTAACAAGGAAAATATTTTCTGCAGAGGAAGACAACTTTGCTTTTTGAGGATTTAAAAAAATATTTTATTGATTTTTTTTTTTTTTTTTTACAGAGAGGAAGTGAGAGGGATAGAGGGTTAGAAACATCGATGAAAGAGAAACATCGATTAGCTGCCTCCTGCACACCCCGTACTGGGGATGTGCCTGCAGCCAAGGTACATGCCCTTGACCGGAATCAAACCTGGGACGTTCATTCCGCAGGCTGATGCTTTATTCCCTGAGCCAAACCGGTTTGGGCAAGAGGATTTTTTTTTAAGCAAAAAAGAAAATGTATGAATTTATAATCTAGAAATAGCTCTTCCGTTGGGTACAGCTGGATTCAGGGGTTCAGATAATTCTGTCTGTCTTTTGTCTTTCTCCATCTCAGCTTTGTTTTCCTTTTCCCTCAGTGAGGGTGTCCTTCCCACAAAGGCTGTCTGTTTTTCTCTGTAGGCAAAAATGGCCACACACAGCTCCAGGGTTACATTAGCCTTGTCATTACATTTATAAAGGGCTAGTGAGACCCAATTAGGACAGGCTACTCTTAAATCCAAACTAAATAAAGTGCTTTTGATGAAATGAAGCATGGGTCCTTTTGACTGCTGCATCTTTTATAAATACACATGTTCTGCACATGTGTGGCTTTTGCACCCTCACAAATCCCTGAATATTGCTTCCCCTACTCACAGAAGCTACTGTGGGTTGTAATATTTTTAATGTGTGGCATTCGTCTTTGTAGGTTCTTATTTCAGGGGAAACATTTGGCTCACCTGTAGTTTTAAGCGTCCCTTTCTAACTTCATTTCTTTGATTTCCACGTGGGGTACTATAATGTCTTTAAGATTTGCTGCAGTCTGGAGTCCCCATGGATAGTTGTGATGTTTTTGAAGGCACAGTCATCTGGAAATTCCAAAATTCAGAGCTTCCCCTACCCTCATCAGTCACCTCTGTCTCTCTACAGGTTTTGAAGGTTACTGCATATGTGCGCATGCATGCACGTGCGTGCGCGCACACACACACGCACACACAGATATGCATATCCTGTTTATTTGTTGTCATCAAAATGTGTAGTAATAGATTGAGGGAAATAGTTTCGTTTTTAAATTAAAACTCTATGATGCATATTGGCAAGATTCCTGAGTATTTCCCTGTATCCAAATGCTGGACTCTGTCTCTACTACTTTGGTCCAGTAAAATTGTCAGTGTAAGTGTAATGAATGAAGAGAATTTATTAATTTTCTTCTGAAGCTGGGCTTGATTACAGTGTAGGGACTGGTGCCATCTAGTTTTTCATCTATTTTTCTTATTCTAGGCACTTGAAGAGGCCCAGAAAGCGATTCAGCAGCTCTTCGGCAAAATCAAAGATATCAAAGACAAAGCAGAAAAATCAGAGCAAATGGTGAGTTTAGGTTTCTTCCTAATTTTTTTGCTCCAGAAGGGAAGTTTGCATCTCATCCAGTTATACTCGTTAATGGGCTTTTACTCCCATTTGCTGCCAACCATAGCACCCACATCTCTAAAACAAGCCCTCTGAGTACACTCTAGATCAGTTCAGGAGGAGAAGCTAGCGATAGTGACTCATTCCCTGCCGCCCGATATTTGCAGCCCTGTGTTTAAATAGTTTTCTAGTCATTTTGGATTCCTTTCTCTAGCACTTGTTTATGTCACGTATTTTAGTACTATATCATGCATAGTACTAGGCTTGTGTTAGTTGCTCAATGAATGGAAGCCATTATTAAGATATACGATATGTCAGTATCACATGAAAATGGTTCCCGGATCTGGGAGGTGGATGTAGCCTGCCCATGATTCATGCTTATGGTTTTGATTAAATCTTCCCTCTACACATCTGTCTTCCGGTGATGTACTCTGAAGGCCCCACTCCTGACCAAGAATCCAGCCTCACCCACTCGTACTCTGTGGGAGGTGCTGTGAAATGCCAACTCCTGGGCTCAGATTCTGACTATAAATGTCATGTTTTTGAATTCCAGTTTTTCCAACTGTAAATAAGAATAACAACATCTAGCTCAAAGCATTACAAGAATTGAATGTATGAAGAGCACTGAGCATAGTCTTAGACTTGTGTTAGTTGCTCAATGAATGGAAACCATTATTACTATCATTTTCCCCCTAATCTTTTTGGTTACAAAAAACCTTGCAGGTTTGTTAGTGTGAAACTGAACTGTGCAGGTCATAATCCTTATGAGTTTATGCAGGGTGATCCAACTAGAAAATCAGGTCACATGAATTTAACTCACTGCCAGGTTTTTCACTTTTTTTTATTTAAAATTTTAAAAAGTCCTCCCCTAAGGACATAGTGTGTTTTTTTAAACTGATTTGAGAGAGGGAGAGAGAGCAGTTGGTTACTCCCTGTACGCAACTCTGACGGGATCGAACCTGCAACCCAGGTATGTGCCTGGACTGGGAATCGAACCCACAGCCTTTCAGTGTACAGGACAACACTCCAACCAACTAAGCCACCCAGCCAGGGCCCAGGTTTTTCCCTTTTAATGGGAGGTATATCTTTCCAGTAACCAGGATATTTGTGCCTGGTATCAGGGCACTCCCTCCCTTCCAGGTATCAGAGAACTTCTTGGTCAACACAAACTCAGGCAGTCAGTGGAAGATTTCACCTGGGTGTTGGTAAAGTTGGAAAATTGCCCCACTTCACTACCCAGTGTACTTTTCTAGTGACTGAAATACACTTGTGTCCCCAGATACAGCACTTCTTCCTCTTGGACCTGGCAGATCAACACTTGGAATTTTACTCCTCCGATTTCCTTCTCCTCACTGAAGACTATACCTCTCCTCTTGTGACATTACATGCTAAGCTTATGTTATGGGGTTTACATTCTTAAAAATCTTCAAATTTGAGAGGAATGCTTTCTTTTCTGGAGACAGTAAACCCTAGTTTCATGAGTGAAGACCATCTCAGCAGAATTAGCCAACTAATACCATCCATATTTGTTCTGAACCTAGTAGTCCCAGTGGCAGAAGGCATACTTTTCTGACCTTGTTTAACAGAACAGTACATGCACTGTACTTGGCTTCTAGGCCCAGTAGACTCCATTGGGGGTGAAAAATAAAGTTCATTTCATTCTCACAAATGAGGATTTTATAACCCTGGGTAAAGTCGGTTGAAGAAATGCCAAATTAAATTTAAATGGGTTGATTGAGAATAATTTTGATTATTTGTTGTGAAAAAGCCTGTGTTTTCTTCAAGGGCAAACCTGAGACTTTTTTTTAAGATTTTATTTTTCAATTACAGTGTATAGTCAATGTTATTTTGTATTAGTTTCGGGTGTAACCTGAGATTTTTTTTTTTTTTCTTGTTTCATTTGCAGTATTTTCTTGTGGAGCTACTTGCAGATGGGTTTACATCGTTCTTACCTTCTTCCTTTTTCTCCCATGGTTTTCAATATTTAGGTTAAAGAAATCACCCGTGATATTAAGCAGTTAGATCATGCCAAACGCCACCTGACCACCTCAATCACAACGCTGAACCACCTGCACATGTTGGCAGGTGGCGTCGATTCCCTCGAGTAAGCAGTGTCAACGTTCTCTTTTGGGTCCACGTGAAATTAATTTGTTACATATAGAAAAGGGTTTATTTACTTCTCAGCCAGTAGTCTCACCATTCTGTCCCACTTTCTGCAAATCTGGCTCAAATGTTCAGTCACCAGGTTTACTTTTTACCCTCTGGTGTTCAAAACCCAACAAACAACCTGACACTTTTTGCTGTTGTTGTTAATCCTCACCCGAGGATATTTTTCCCATTGATTTTCAGAGAGAGTGGAAGGGAGGGAGGAAGAGGGAGAGAGAGAGAGACGTCAGTGTGCGGGAAACACTGGATTAGTTGCCTGCTGAACTTGACCCAACTGGGGCCGGGGATTAAACCTGCAACTCAGGTATGTGCCCTTGATCAGGATTCGAACCCGCAACACTTCGGTGTGCAGACTGACGCTCTAAACACTGAGAAAACCAGCCAGGGCACAGCCTGAAACTTTGAAAGGAGATGCAAATGAATCTGAAGGGGCCCCAGAAGCTTGTGGAGAAATGACTTCAAGAATACAGATTGTTTCTATATGGTAGATCTCTATCATTGAAGCCCACAAGGTGATTTGGGGCCATTGTCCCTCCCTACAGTCTTAACCTTGGCAAGATGGGTTGAGTCACATTGTCATTGAATGTATCATATGGAAACATATCTTTGATTTATCATTCAACCCAGTTTTTCAAATACAGTAGCTTCCTGTTTGGTTTATAGAGGAGCCATAGGGAATGATGCATGAGGACATTAGAAATAGTATCAAAAGGAAGAACTGGCCCTATCCGGTTTGGCTCAGTGGATAGAGCGTCGGCCTGTGGACTGAAAGGTCCCAGGTTCGATTCCGGTCAAGGGCATGTACCTTGGTTGTGGGCACATCCCCAGTAGGGGGTGTGCAGGAGGCAGCTGATTGATGTTTCTCTCTCATCGATGTTTCTAACTCTCTATCCCTCTCCCTTCCTCTCTGTAAAAAATCAATAAAATATATTTAAAAAAAAAAAAAAGGAAGAACTGGTTATTTACCACAAAGAAGCCAGTTCTCTTCTGTGGTCTATCTCAGGCTGAATTCCCCCTACCCCAGCCTCAGTGTAATCTCATGTGTGGACAGAGAAAGAGCATCTTCATGTAAATTTAGATCAATATCCAAAGTTGAGGGTGGGGGGTTGGCTCCTTCTTGATGTCTCCCAGACGTTGCATGAGTTTCCATGAACCCTGGTCCATTCTCCTGCAAGTAGTGATCATAGAGATCAGAGGCCAGTGGCAGACTGGAAGAGCAATTTCCTTGTCCCTTCCCACAGATGCTCAGTCTTGCACAACTATCTGACCAGGCAGCAGCATCACATCTTAGCTTGAACTTGATCCTGTCTTTGTAAATGCCTTTTAAGGGAAGTCATAAAATACACTTTTAATTTAAAAGCCCAACCTTAATGAAAGACTTAGATCTAATGGTTTGTCCTTCCTTGCTATGTGTAACTTGATTTTATCAGCATCCTTTTTTAAGCATTAACTTTGCGATACGGAAACAGAGTTGCTTAACATTAACTTAAAACCTACAGATCTGAGTTACCATGTAAATGAACCTGAATGCCCTTTGTTGTATCCTGGGAAGATGTGTTTGATTTGCCCCTAAACTGTAATCCTCAGATAATAACATCCTTACCCATGTTCTCTGTCAAAAGCCTGCTAATCCTATAACCCAACTCCAATCCCAAATTCATAGTTTTCCCAGATTTCCCCTTCCCCACATAATGAGAACCCATTATTCACACATTCTTTTGTACCTCCTATAGCACCTACCTAGTATTTCTGTTTAGAACTCAGTTCATCCTATATGGTATTTGTTAGCTGTGTATTTGGCTCTCTCCCTGACTAAATGTTGTTGCCTTGAGGATTTAAACATCTGCCCCTCCCCTCCCCCTCTGCCACTGCATAGCACCATACTTTTTTAGTACTCAGTAAATGCTTATTAAATCGAGTTGATGTGGTTTATTTTTTATATAATTTGTTGTTTTTTTAATCTTTATTGTTAAAAATATTACATATGTCCCGTGTCCTGTCCCCCCCATCAACGCCCTCTAGCCCACTCTTGCCCTCTGCTCCAGTGATGTCTGTTTTAGAGCTCAGAGTAGATTGTTCCATATCTGTTTCTTGTGTCCTTAGTGATTTTCTAGAGTTCTCAACTTCTTATTTCCTTTCAGAGCCATGACCAGGCGAAGGCAGTATGGAGAAGTTGCTAATCTTCTTCAGGGTGTGATGAACGTTCTAGAGCACTTCCACAAGTACATGGGAATTCCACAGATCCGGCAGCTTTCTGAAAGGTACTAGGTCATCAGAGAAAATGATCTTCCTGTTTAAGAAAAGATGGTGCTGGGAAGTGCTGGAGCAAGATGGCTGCCACAAGATGGTCATGCGCACAGCAGAGGCAGGGCCCAGCTGCCGCTCTGCGGTGAGACCTAGGGGTCCCGCGGCTCCATGCGCTGTGCAGAGGAGGCCATTCGGGCATCTCTGCCACCTGGGCAGAGGAGGCAGGTCCCGGTGGAATAGGCAGGTCGCGGCAGGGGAGAGTAGTTGTGGGCAATCAGGCCAGCAGGGGAGGGCAGTTGGGGGCGATCAGGCCGGCAGGGGAAGGCAGTTGGGGGCGATCAGGCTGGCAGGGAGGGCAGTTGGGGGTGATCAGGCCGGCAGGGGAGTGGTTAGGGGGCGATCAAGCTGGCTGGCAGAAGCGGTTAGGGGCAATCAGGCAGGCAGGCAGGCAGGCAGGCAGGCAGGCAGGCAAGCGGTTAGGAGCCAATGGTCCTAGATTGTGAGAGGGATGTCTGACTGCCGGTTTAGGCCTACAGGGATCAGGCCTAAACCGGCAGTCGGACATCCCCCAAGGGGTCCCAGATTGGAGAGGGTGCAGGCTGGGCAGAGGGACACCCCTCACCCCCCCACACGGATTTCGTCCACCAGGCCTGTAGTCCTATTATCAGAAGGAACCTTAGATGGCATCTGATCTAACTTTGTGATGCAGACTTCCCATCCACCATATCCTTACCAGCTCCTGACCATGTCTTCCAAAGCTGCCCGTGTCACATAGTTGCTGGCCTGCCATTATTTCAGTGGCAGCTGGCAAGTTGTATATTTCAACAACTCTCAGTTGTCTGTATTAGTGAGGGAAACTTTCCCAGTTGTCTATTTCCTTGTAACAAACCACACACGACTCAGAGTTTCTAATTGACCACATCTTTTTTTGTATGGTTCTGGATTTTTATTAAAATCTTTTTTTTATTTCTACGGCTCTGGGGCAGGAAGGGGAGATGGCAACATGCACTCAGTGTGCCCTCTTGCAATGGAAATGCCAGAGAACTACAAAGGAATGTCAGAACAGAGCTTGGCAGAATACTAGGGAAGTCACCACCCTTACCCTCATCCTTCCTAATCCCTTCACACTTAGAGATGGCTGGTCGCCATGTCACACTGGGGATGGAAAGCAGCTAAGAGAGTAGACAAATAGGGCTTTATGAGCTGTGAAAAGGAAGGAAGTTTGAATGGAGAAGGCAGACTTGCTCTCAGTGGATGGGGGAGAAGGGAAGGAGGCAGTATCTCCTCCCCCTATCCTCATGATGATTCAGAGTTTATCTGTTTTCCCCATTCATTTATTCTTTCCTTCATTTACCTGATAGATATTTACTGTGCACCTTCTATATCCTAGACCCTGTGCTGGAGTACCACCGGCACAATATAAGCAATAAACTCTCTGCTCAAGGAGTTCATTTTTGTGTAGAGAAGAAAAACACTAATATAAAATTTCATCATAGTATAGATACAATAAAACTGGTATTTGCTATACAAGACATGGCAGGTCGTAGAGGAGGAATTGATAAAATGAACCTTCAGGGTCTGAGGGTAGGGGTTATAGAAGAATTCAATTTTAATCTGATTTTAAAAGAATGGGAAGGATCTTATCATCAAAATAAAAAGAAGGGTGGGAGAAGAGAAGAGAAAGAGCATCCTGTCACTTTGGGAGATGATAGTGAAAGCCTGCATAGGTAGTCATGGTCAGAGTTCATATGCATTGCTAGAGAACTTATTCTTTATTTGGTGGGCAATGAAAGGTTTTGAGGAGGGGCATGATCTCACTTGTATTTTATGGAAGTCTGGTGGGTTATAGGTACAGGACACTGGGGGTTTAGACTATGTTCTAGACTAGAGAAGATAAGGACCATACCAAAATAATGGCCTTGAGGTCAAGGAGATGTGTTGAGGGGTTGGTTACCAACTGGTTGGTTGGTTGTGATGAGCATTGTTGATGGCAGGAATGGAGAAGAACTGGATATTATTTATAAAAAAGCAACTTGGAGACACACAAGCAAATGTGCTCTTTTAGTACTCTTTGCTTTCTAACATTTTTTTGAAAGGGGTTTTATAAATTTGAAGAACGTTGTAATCACTGTTGTAATGACATTCCCCTTACAAAGAGAAAAGCTAACACTTCGTCCATATATTTCAGTGCTGCAAACACTCATTATCATGTAGGGCTACTGCAAACTCAGGAGGACTTACTTTTCTTTTAGTGGAAAACCTCTATTTGCAAAAATTGTAGGTTAATATAGAGCATGTACTATTATTAAGTAACACTAAAAATAACACAAGAGAAAAAAACCTTGTTTTCAGTGCTTGACTACAATTGTTTTTCAAGAGGTATTAAAAGTTTGAGGAAAGTCCAGACTTCTTATTTTTAGCATCATTTCTGGTGATTTTCCTCTCTGATGTTTACATAGCAATGGTAGAACCATCTGGAAATGATAGAAAAAGCTATTTGTTTGAGGGGAGGGGAGAAGGCAAGTTATACCCTATGCATTGCTTCAGCTTCTCTAATTTAATAGCTTTCTGTCCATAAATTATAGAAATCATATAAAAGGTTGTATTCTGAAATCTTTGCCTGTGCATTTGAAATATGAAATTCATGGATCTTGATTTGAATATAGTTATTTTTTTCCAACTACCCCTCTGGAAAATGCTTAAACACTAATATAACATTGAAGGAAAGATTTTTTTTTAAAACATCATCTTTATATTACAGATCCTGGCTTAAGAATATCCATGAAACCAAATGTTTCTCGTAATCAGTCAATATTCCCTAGGAAAGAATGGAAGAGTACTACATTCTCTTGAAACACTTGAACTAAAAACATTTTTCAGGGCTATTTCTAATTTCTTATATGTGAGAGATACCTGGCAGATTGCGATCACATGATGTAGTGATGAAAGAGACTAAAGTAGAGAATGAAAAGGCCTGCCTAGCTGTGTGTATGTGACAAGTTCCTGCTGAAAGAACTTTAGTTTCAAAAGTGTAAGTTTTGAAAGAGCAAGGGTTTCAAAAGTATAAGGGTTTCAAAAGTATAGGGGTTGTACTTGATGTCCTCAAAAGCATCCAACTGAGTCACTCTAAGATTCTGGGTTGAAATTATAGAGCCTGTCTGTTTGGAAATGGAGCAGCTAAGACTAATGTGGCTAATGAACCATTCTGTCCCGGACACACCAAGTATTTGGGAGGTCAGTTTATTGTGAACCCTTTGTATTTTGTTTGGGACTGTCATTCACAAGGTAATGGAAGGATCAGGGTTACTTTAGCTACAAATGTCTAAATAATTTTCCTAATTTGCTGCCCCTTTGCTACCACCCCTTATAAAAACTGATAACACATTTAGGAAAGGGTACCTTTAAACACCTGTAGTCACATGGCATAGAGGATGCTAGGAGCCAGTTGGTTGACCTTTCTTTTTAGGCAGTACAGTGAATCTTTTATTTCCTGAGAGTGATCAACACTCAACCAGGCAGAATTTATTTGGATGCCAGGAGGAATTATTATTTACTGTCCTATTCTCTACCAGTTGTAGATTGGTTTTCGTAAGAGTGACTAGGAAATTTTAGTAGCTCAACCCTTCTATGTGCTCTGCTAACAGAGTCTCAGCTGTTCCATCTCTTTACAGTAGGCATTTATTTTTCATTGTTAAGAGAGGAAAGAATATAAATAAAGGAGTCAAGTTGAAGATAGATTCTTTCAAGTGATTTTTCCCCCCTAGGATTCTGTTTAGGCAATTGATTGTAAAGACTGCTGTTCACATCTCACTCTAATGTTACATGGAATCGTGGTTTGTGTTTACAGACACCATCATTAATGTCAATAAAGGAAATGGTTGCTCTTTCATCGGAATCACTGATAGACACTTCAAAAACTACCCTTTGGAAACCTTTATGTGCGGAAGCTTATTCTTAGGTTCCAACATTAATTATGCATCTGACTTGTAGTCTCCTGTAAAGATGGATGCTGTTGGCACCTAGTGCTACAAGTGGGGTGTTGTGGAATAATCAGTACTAGAGAGGTCGCTGAAAGGCATCTTGTACAGGCCTCCATCCCCACCCTCTTATTTTACAACTATTCTTAGCAGTAGCCTTGGTAGGGGAAATGGCTTCCTTATGATTATGCCTGGGTCACTAGTGGCACAGCTGCATTGAGACAATCTCAGGAGGTGACTTTAAAAATGGATTGACTTATATGCATGCATATAAACCTAATCAATGGATACAGACAACGGGGGGGTGGGGTAAGGGCATGAAAGGGGGGGATGGGGGATAATGGGGGAATAAGGACACACATATAATACCTTAATCAATAAAAAAATTTTAAAAAAATGGGTTGAAGATGACTAGGGGGTCTGCAGATCACAGTTTGATACTTCACCTCTCTTCTGCACTTTGGAAGTACCAAGCCACTGGTTGTCTTTTCAGGAACCGCAGTTTTAAATCCAGTAAGAAGATGGAGTTAGGGGATGATGGGGTGACAGAGGCAGAGCTGGGCCCATCGGTGTCACTGAGATGCTCAGGAGTCCTGAGAATATGGCCCAGAGTGCCCCCTCCAGGAATCATCCCTGGGTTCAGGAGGGAATAGTGCTGCCAAGAGGAGAATAGGAAGAGAGGGGCCTGAGGCTCTGGAAGCTCAGTCTTGTGATCCCTCCTGAAAACTAACTGAAAAGGCACCAGGGGAGTCTTTCTTCCTAGCCCATTACATGGAGTCACAAGACCTCCAAGGTACAATTTTACAAAAGCTGGTTCTCTTTCCTGTCAGAAATATTTCCCATTGTCTTTTGGGCACTTCTGGATGGATGGCCTTGATTCTGATTTGGGGAGCCATGCAAGTAATAGCCTTATCTCAGTCATTTCTAGCCCTCCTGAAAACAAACTGAAAAGGCTGCAAATTCCCCTATCAGAGTGGTTTTAAACATTTTGAAGATAGTGGAAAAATTCTGTTAAGTATTTAAAATAAAAGCATAATTATGACTCTGCCACAGAAAAATCAGACTGTTTTGGGTCCTGCCTATCCCTTCATTAAAAAAAAAAAAAAAAATCTCAGTAGGTTGCTAGGCACTGCCTAGTAGCCAAAGAAATTGTGGTTTTGAGCTATTCACTATTTCTAGAAACTTCATAAAGTTAATTCCAAAGTAGCAGGGTGGAGACCAAGAAAGGAAGAACACTATTTTATGGTGCTTTTAGCAAAGATAAAATATTCGCCTCGGGCTCAGGGCAATTTAGCAGAGACTTGCTCCACCCCAGCTCCCGAGCATTGCAGGGGACCACGATGACACAGACTTACTTTCTCATCCCAGCTGTGCTGCTTTCTCTTTTCATTTAAGCTGAAAAATACTTATTGAGCTCCTAATGTACATGCAAACCACTGTGTCAAGTACTCACCCTCCATTTTTATCTGATTTTCATCATAACTCACTCAGTCCTGATATTCACAATCTTCCGAGCGAACGTAAATATTCATTCAATGGCCTTCACTCTCAATTAGCAGTTCATCTTTATCATTTTAGTCTTCATTATTTCTACTCTAAAAAACATTCTTTTTATTCATTTGTTAAAACTTAAGAACCTGATCTTGGTTTCTTGGTTGGAAAAAACAACTCTGAAACAGTATGGAGCTCTCCTCCCATTCTTTACGCCAAGGAGCAGGTGAGCAGTTATACTGGTAATTCAAAATGGATTTATATCTGATTTGGGCCTTATTATATAGCATTTTCCTATAGTATAACTACTACCTAATGATATTTTGTGAAGGTTAGTATGTACTACCTCATGACATGGCCTAAAAGAACTTGGATATTAGAAAATCTATGGCTATAGAAAACCCATGTTGTGTTTAAATCAGATAAACCTGGATCCTGGTCATAAACCTGCTACTAACTAGTGTGTGACCTCTCATCTAGCCACCTTCCCCCTTCTTGTCTCTAAAGACTCCACTAGTTCTGACCTCTATAGATCTTTGCATAATTACTTATGACTATTTGAAAATGACCAGACAATGATATGTTTTCTTTTCTCTACAGAGTGAAGGCTGCCCAGACTGAGTTAGGACAGCAAATCCTGGCTGATTTTGAAGAAGCGTTTCCTTCCCAGGGTACCAAGGTATAGTTTTGCATGTTCTCTCCAATCTTTAATATTTTACCTAATTCACACTCACTATAGTTACTATTCCCATTTATCATTCCAAAAGTGTTTGCTGGCAGCCATCAGTCTGTTTGCCAAATGTCCAGGATAATGAAACCATTCTTGATTTCAAATATCCCAAAGCGATGCTGATTCCTCGTTTATGTTCTTTCAGTATCAAAATGTGAGGCGTGAGGATGGGTTTTGGTTTAATTTAATGTATGTCAAACCTAATATCTTGTCTGCCCAGTAAATTCCTTTTTTCTCATGTGTGTTTTTTTAAAAAATTTTCAAGCCACGGCGTTTTTTAGGATTGTTACATAACTTACTGGTTTCAGTTTGGTGAAAAGACAACTGGGAGGGCAGTCCACAGGCTTATGTAACTTGGAGTGACACAGTTCGGAGACTCGTTTTTAACGATCAGAATCCTGTTCTTTGGCATTAATCCCTTTCTTTCTCACCGGTGGCATAGCTGTTTGTGTTGTGTCTGGGAAGCCCCCAGTATTTCGCTTGTGAGCTATTGGTTACACTTCTCATGTAACAAGCTTTGCCTCACTTGGCTGCATTGTGCTTGGTGAACTGCCTTTAGCTCTACCTTTAAACTGTAGCAGACATATTCTTAATGCTTTGCATGTGTCAGGGAGGGAAGAGCATTCAGAAGCTTTTATACCTCTATTATTTGAACTATTTCAAGAAAAAGGATTGTTCAGTGCAGATATGAGCCAAAGTACACCCGGGCAGGCAGCATTCCTCACTGCCCTTGATGGGCGGAGATGGTGGATATATTTTTATTTACTGAGCCAAGGAACATTTTCGGAATCTGTGTTACAATTCAATAACTGGAAATAATCTTAATCATTTTTTTGTGTGCTCCATGAAAGAAACTTAAGAAGTAGGTGGGGGTAGCTGCCCCCGCTTTGTAGATTACTACTTAACCTGTTCCTGATTTTAATGTCTGTCCATATTGTGCCTGTCTTTTGGTAATCACACATTTTATTTGTAAAGCTTGTTCCTTTGAGGACTGTGTATCCTTATTCATTTGATGTACCTCAGGGGAGGGGATGTTGGAAAGCCATTCTGTGAATAGAGATTATAAGGTATTCACAGATGATCAGCACTAGACTCTTGTTAGTGTCGGATCTGCTGTTCATCCGTTTCAGGAAGTTTCTGAAAGTTGTGGATGAAGCCCAGCTTGATTACTTAGAAGAAAGTGTGACCTACGGTATCTCTTTATCCCAGATCCCACGAGGCAGGTGAAGTTAAAATGGTTTTCTTTAACAACTTGCTTCCCTTTTCTCTGACTGGGTAACAGTGGTTTTGTTTTTGTTTTTGTTTTTAAGTTTTCTTCTGTCCTTTTTAATGGTTGTTGACTTTTCTTAAAGACCTTGTGCTATTCTATTTCACAAATGGAACTCACGATATATATTTTTTAATTATCCAAAGTAACCTATGAAGTCCTTGTGAAATGAAAAAATCTGAACCCATGAGCTCAGGGTTTGGCTTCCGTGACTTCTCTATTAGATCACACACTTTTACCCACAAGCAGGAGTTGAGCAGAAGATGATATATCAGCCACTCAATGTGGGGCTAGTCAGCATTTTAACAACTGAGCTCTGAGGCAGCTTAGGTAACACTTATGAAACATAAATTTCAGTGCAGGTGGGTAAATTGGACAGAACTGACAAAAATAAAACAGAACACAAAGATTTGGAAGAACCTTACTCATTCACCTAGTTAAAGTCCATTATTTTTCAGATGAGTTTCAATAACTGTGCCAAAGCTATGTGGCTACTTAGCCAAGCCAAGAGTAGATTCCAGGTGTTCTTTTTACTGTGGTCCACTCAGCCATATGCAATGAGGTACCATAAAGAAAGGTTCATCAAGATTGAATTGCCTTCGGAGTAATGACAAAGGCCTTTCCAAATGACAAAGGTCTTCCCATTGTGATGTATAGATACAGCCCCTCAATGTCCTTCTACTGTTCTTTTTGGGTCAAAGGGCTGATAGGATAGTATTTTATCTTAGCTAGTGTCTGAGTGGTTGAGTATCTGTAAAACAAATCTGATGGAACTTGCTTTTAGGTTTTAAATGCCACTGTATTGTTTGGCACAAAAATAGCACCTTAAGAATAGGAATCTTACCTCTCTCCATGTCATAGCTGAAGCAAGGAAACATTTTTCTGGAGGCCATTTAACTCTTGAAGATCCTTTTCGTGAAAGAATAAGAGAAAATATGTCATTCTTTTTTTTTTTTTCCCAGAATAACCAAACTACTGCTCTATAATGAAAGATTACTTCATGACATTCCCTTCCTACCTCCTTAAAAAACAAACAAACAGTAATTAAATGTAATTTTTGAAAGCTAATAAAATTACTTACATTACAATAATAATTTTGTTTCAAGTGTATCATAGTTTTGAGACACAGTCAAAAAAAGACTAGGATTCTGAGGTTGGAATCAGGGAAAGTGGCACAGGTGGAGTGAGACTGGGGTCATTCTGCCTTCTGGGCTCTTCAACAAGGCGATTTCAATTTTGGTGTAGGGAAAGCAAAATTTCCTGTGATCATTACAGGCCATGATTTTCAAAATGTCTCATTGCTGATTGACAGAGTAGCTTTTATATTGGCTATTGCACTCTAGCTTAATGGTTCATTCATTGAGGAACCAGTAGCTAAATTATCCATCCACAGCAGAGGAATGAGTGTCAGGGGAGTGGGAGCAGAAATAACTTCAAGAGAGGAGCGGGAAGTAGTAGCTGTCAGAGGCCAGGAGAGTCAAAGGTTGTTTCTGGCTTCTGAACTGGTGTATGTTTGTTTTAACAGAGGCCAGGAGGACCCAGCAATGTCCTACGAGATGCATGTCTGATTGCTAATATTTTGGACCCCCGAATCAAACAGGAAATCATTAAAAAGTTTATTAAACAGCATCTGTCAGAGTATCTAGTCCTTTTTCAAGAAAACCAAGATGTAAGTATTGACCAAATGATGTCAGATGTGACATTTGAATTGTATTGAAAATTGAATGCTCTCAAGCCTCCTGATTTATACTTTATTATTATTATTACTGTCTTAAAGAGTTGATTGTTGAACCGTGAATGCTAGGGGCTAACTGTATAGTTCAGTGCTTCTTAACCGTTTTGGGGGCACTGACCCTTTGGAGAAATTAATGAATGCTACAGATCTTCTCTCCAGCAAAAGGCACTTATGCCTAAAACTTTGCATACAGTTTCAGAAA
Organism: Corynorhinus townsendii; assembly: GCA_026230045.1. NCBI lineage: Eukaryota > Metazoa > Chordata > Mammalia > Chiroptera > Vespertilionidae > Corynorhinus > Corynorhinus townsendii. Next base: position 34,611,206 of record JAPDVU010000009.1, read on the forward strand.
ATTTATAGACCTCTGAAGCCTATTCATGGACCTCAGGGTAAAAATGTCTGGATCAAATAAAAATGTAGCCTAGATTCTATGAAACCATGAAAAGTAGAGAGTTTGGCTGTGTTTTTCTCGGTTCCGTGTTTTTGCTTTCCTTAAACTGTCAATATTACTTCTAATACTGGGGTGGACTTTGTTCCCTAATTTTCTAAGGTTGCCTGGCTGGACAAAATCGACAGACGCTATGCCTGGATAAAACGCCAGCTTGTGGACTATGAGGAGAAATTCGGCCGAATGTTTCCACGTGAGTGGTACATGACCGAGAGGATTGCAGTAGAATTTTGCCACGTCACAAGGTAGATTTCAACTCTGCTGGTTTGGGTGTTAATTGAAATCAGTCTTCCTGTCTTTAGCGGATCCATGTTGTCTTGTGGATTGGAATTACTTCCTGATCCCACCAAATGATTGATGGCACCCTCATATCCAATTATCGCCCCACTCCCTGCTTCCGTCTTCGCTCCAGGACTTTCCTTTGGCCTAGCCCTTGCCTGAACAGCCTGTCTTCTTGGCTTCACCAACTCAAGATTCATCAACCAAATTTACCTGTAGTGAGTGACTCATTGCCCCACATTTCCTCTTTGTCTGTATCACAAATATCAGTTTGCAGTTGTATATACCCATTATCAATTTGCTTTTCTAACTTGATAGATAGCTAGTTCCATAAGGACAGGGTTAGTACCCACTTCAGTGACATAGTAAACCATCAGGAAATATTTGTTGAACCAATTCCCCACTGTACAGTACTTATAATCGTTGGGTAGTTAATAATCTGAGTGTTCTAAGCATTTTAAAGACCTGTCTTCTGTGTCCATGAGTGTAACCCAAGGCCACATAGTCCTTTATATCCAAGAAGGTTTTATCAGTATATCTATGACAAAGCTAAAGCTAGAGTCAAAATATTTTTTACTTGCAACTATACCATAGCAGTGGTGGTAACTGGATTTTATTAGTTATATATTTCTCTTTAATAGTTCACAATTCCATTAACTCCGGGTTAATAAAAAAATTTCATACGTAACCATAACTCAGCCACCTTAGAGTAATTCATTATAGTCATTTGTCTTAAAATCACAGAGACTATAATCAAGTTGCAAGCTTTAAGCAATTGTGGTGTGGAATATGTTTTAAGGAAAACTGGCTCTTGATTTTGTGGTTTGGGCTTTTTAATAGAATTTCTTTTTTATAACAATTTTAGATTCACAGCAATAGTGACAGGAAGATACAGAGATTTCCCATATACTCTTGCCCCACATATATATTGCCTTCCTCATTATCAACATTCCCCCACCAGAGTGGTGCACTTGTTGCAAGCAGTGAACTTACACCGACACAGACGCCATAGTTTACATTAGGGTTTACTCTGTGTTGTACATTCTTTGTGGCTATTGTTTTAAGAAACACATCCTATCTAATAAAAGAGTAATATGCAAATTAACCATAACTCCATCACAAAGATGGAGGCGCCCATAGCCACAAGATGGTGGTGCCCAGTCCCCTCAGCCTCGCCGGAGTCCCCCTTTCTGGGGGATTGCCGCTGAAAGCGGGCAGCGTGAGTGGCCTGGCAATTCTTGCTTTGTTGCTGCAGTGACGGAGGGCCTCTGGGGCGTGGAGCGGCTGGGGCGGGACGCTTGCTTCATCGCCATGGCAACGCCCTGGCTGCGGAGGACCTCTGGGGGACAAGGGGGTCAGCCCACCTCCCATGGAAGCCGCACAGCTCCCAGTGGCGCACTGCGGTTCCCGCCAGCTCCCGTGGAAGTGGCTGGTGGCCTACTGCGCACGACATCACATGATGGGCTACTAGTTTGCTATAATAGATTTCAATAACCTTTTAGTATTGATTTAAGGTCAGTTGTGGTTGTCACTTTCTAAGTCCTGATTAGCAAAGAAAGATGAATACCTCAAGAAACTGGTAAGTAATTCTCTTTAGCCTACAGTTCAGTGACTTGCAAGCTAATTCTGAAAAATGAAGTCTGCAGGAGACTTGAAGTATATACTACACCAAACCTGCTATTGTGTCAGCTACTGGCAGTGTTTCTACTAAGCTTTCACTGTTTCAAAATCCTACAGATATATAATTCTCAGATAAACCTTGTTTGATTTTTATCATTTTTTTGTGGGGGGTGATGATCATAGCTCAGTTCAGAACTCCTATGTCACTGCTCCCGGACAACTTACATTCTGAAACAGAGCACTTGAGAGGCACGTAGACAGGCAGGAACAACCTAAACACATACATGTCACTTTTCACATGGAAGGTCTGGTCTCTCACCTGTGTTTCCAGGGTTCTTGCTCTCTGTTTGAGGAAAAGGTTATTTCTTTGGAAGATGGAGGGCTTTGTAATTCGGTAATTAATGACTTGTGAAATTACATAGAAAATAAGCGTTTTTATAAAATACTGTTTCATATATATAATTAACAAAGTATTGAAAGGTTTAAATATTTAAAAATAGTAATAACAATTTAAACAAATTGGTGTTCATAATCCTTGATTTTTTTATTTTTATTTTTTGACTGGTGGATAATTTCACCTTAGAAAGAAATGGGGGGAAAATAGATACAGAGGCAAAGAAGCATTGAACAGACTGTCAAACTACAGCAGAGGCAGGGGAGGTTGTGGGGGGGGCTGTAAGAGATCAACTGAAGGACTTGTACGCATGCATATAAGCATAACCAATGGATATAAGACGCTGGGGGCGGCGGGGGGACAGGTGAAGGCATGTACTGGGGGGTAGGGGAGTTGGGGGGAGGTCAACGGGGGGAAAAAAAGGAGACATATGCACTACTATTTGTAATACTTCAAACTATAGAAAAATAAGTAAATTAATTTTTTAAAATTTCTTATTTAGAACTGGAGGCACAAAATTCATGCACGGGAATAGGGTCCCTAGGCCTGGCCAGCGATCAGGGCCGATTGGGGCCTTCCCGCTGCTGGCTGGGGCCTCCCTTCCCCTGCTGCCCGCTGGGGCCTTCCTTTGTTCCATGCCGCCCCCTGTTGGTCAGCGCACAATGGACTCCCTGTCTCCCAGTTGAACTCCCCAGGGGACACTTTGCATATTAGCCTTTTATGTAGAAAGATAGATATGTATTTCTATTTCCCAGGAATCAAAATGAGTTGGTAACAGATCTCAGGATTTGAAATGACCACATACTTTAACAAATATATATATAAGCTAAAACCATTTACTTTGTGCCCTGGATGGATAGCTCATTTGGTTAGGGGATTGTCCCCATACTCCAAGGTTATGTCTTCTATCCCCAGTCAGGGCACATACAGAAAGCAACCAATGAATGTATAAATAAGGGGAAAAACAAATCAATGTTTCCCTCTTTCTTTCTTTCTCTCCACCCCCCTCCCTCCCTCCTTCCCTTCCTTCCTTCCTCTTTCTCTCTCCCAAATAAAAAATTTAAAAACATTGGGGGAAAAAAAATTTACTTGGTCTTATCTTGAATGATCTATTTGTTTGACAATATTCTTATCTCTTTATTTTGAAGGACAGAACTTGCCAAGATTATGCGGACCAGAGCTAAGGAAATTGAAGTGAAATTGCTTCTTTTTGCTATTCAGAGAACAACTAACTTTGAGGGATTTCTTGCAAAACGCTTCTCTGGCTGCACTCTGACAGATGGTGCCCTGGTAAGAACTCCCTGAGGGAGGTTGGAGCATGAAACCCATGGGTTGGGTAGCTGGGCTTTATTCTAGTCTTTCATGGTATGGTGATTCGTTTGTCTCTTATGCAGTAGTCCATGTTTTTATTTTATTTTTAAAAAATCTTCGTTGAAAGTATTACATGTGTCCCCTTTTTCCCCCCATTGACCCCTTATAGCCCACCCCTGCTCCCCACCCCAGGCCTCTACTACCCTATTGTCTGTGTCCATGGGTTATGCATATATGCATACAAGTTCTTTGGTTAATCTCTTCCCACCCACCCACCCACCTACCCCTGCCTTCCTCTGAGATTTGACACTTGTAAAATATGTCTATCTTTTCTTTTATGGAATCTGCCTTAAAAAAATATATATGTTTTATTGGGTTGAGAGAGAGGAGAAGGGAAAGGATAGAGAAAGAAAAACATCAATGAGAGAGACACATCCATTGGCTGCCTCCTGCATGCCCCCATGGGGATCCAGCCTGCAACTGGGCATATGCCTTGACTGAAAATCAAACTGGGGAGTAGTCCATGTTTTTAGAATGGCCTGTCATTTTATCTAAGCACTAGAGGCCCGGTGCACAAAATTTGTGCATGGGGCGGGGGGTGTCCCTCAGCCCAGCCTGCACCCTCTACAATCTGGGACCCCTCAAGGGATGCCCAACTGCCTGTTTAGGCCCGATCTCGGTGGGATCGGGCCTAAACAGGCAATCGGGCATCCCTCTCACAATCCAGGTCTGCTGGCTCCCAACTGCTTGCCTGCCTGCCTTCCTGATTGCCCCTAACCGCTTCTGCCTGCCAGCCTGATCACCCCTAACCACTCCCCTGCCAGCCTGATTGCCCCTAACTGCCCTCCCCTGCATGCCTAGTCACCCCTAATTGCCCTCTCCTGAAGGCCTGGTCACCCCTAATTGCCCTCCCTTGCAGGCCTAGTCCCCCCCAACTGCCCTCCCCTGCTGGCCATCTTGTGGCAGCCATCTTGTGACCACATGGGGGCAGCCATCTTGTGTGTTGGAGTGATGGTCACTTTGCATATTACTCTTTTATTAGATATGATAGAGGCCTGGTGTACAGGTGGGGGCTGACTGGTTTGCCCTGAAGGGTGTCCTGGATCAGGGTGGGTGTTCCCTTTGGGCGTGGGGAGGCCTGGGCGAGGGGCCTGTGGTGGTTTGCAGGCCAGCCACACCACCCGGTGACCCAAGCAGAGGCCCTGGTATCTGGGATTTATTTATCTTCTATAATTGAAACTTTGTAGCATTGAGCAGAGGCCAGGGCTGGCCAGGATGGGTGGGAAGCTTGGCTTCCTCCATCGCTGGGGGCAACCCAAGCCTCCTGCTTGCTCCAGCTCCATGGCCGCTGCCATATTTGTTGGGTTAATTTGCATACTCCCGATTGGCTGGTGGGTGTGGCTTGTGGGCGTAGCAGAGGTACGGTCAATTTGCATGCTTCTCTTTTATTAGATAGAATAGGATGGGCTCCATTTTACAGACTCACAATTTTGTGAGTCACAGAGACCTTATTACTTTATTAACTATTGAATTTTATTATAATTAGGATATGTTTTTACTACACGGTTTGGCTTCTTAATGTCTCTGGTGAGCAAACCAGGTCAAGGTGTCTCTATAAACTTCAAAGCCACATGTATAGACTTGCATGTCAGAGAGATTCCAAAAGGTGAAACACAAAGGACATGGATCAGAGGACTGTCCTCCCCTGGAAAGCTGGACTGTGGTGGTTCAATCACTTACTCTCCATGTGACCAGTCCCAAAGTGTCTCTGCAAACCTCTTTTTTGGAAACCCAGGTTCCCTGCTAACACATAATATACTTTCTTCAGGTTTCCCATCCATGGGGAAACAAAATTATTAAGTTTTATGATAGTTTCTGTGTACAATATTACATACAGACTTGAGCTCCCTGAGTGCAGGAGTCATGCCTGACTCATCTCTGCTTCTAGTCATGCAAAGAGCACACAGACCTTGTGCAGGCAGACAACAATGAGGAGGGAGGAAGGAAGAAATCAAAGTTGAGAGTTATAGCTCTTGAGTTTCCCTTAAAACTGGATTTTAAAAAAACAACTGCTGGTAACAATAGAGAAGCGATGTGATTGGGTAGGAAAATCCTTGGATCAGCAACCAAGAGAGACGTGTGGTCCAGTTTTGACTCTGCTGTAACTCAGTGTACTGCCTTCTCAGTTAACTGAAAAGAATAGTCTCTCCTTTAATAACAGAGTTCTAGGGGGACTAAACAAGACATAAAACCCAGAAGCCATAAAGAAAAGGACTGAAACATTTGACAACATAAAAAGAGAGAAATTCTGTGTGGAAAAAGAGACCACAAACATAATTAAGGGACATACCACAAACTAGGGAAAAAACAATTTAAGCTATATAAGACAAATGATTAATATCCAGCGTACATAAAGAATTCTTACAAGTCGATATGAGAAAGATAACTCAAGAAAAATGAGTACAGAGTAAGTAGGAAATGCATTGAAGAAATAATAGTTGGCTAATAAATATGTGAAAAAAATACAAGAAGATACTAATTTCCATACATCAGGTTGGCAAAAAATATTATAAAAATAACAAGACGGGATTTTAGTACTAGTATACAAATTGATACTGTCTTTTTGGAGAGCAAATTTTCATTATGTATCAAAAAATTTAAATGTGCATGCCCAGCCGGTGTGGGTCAGTGTTTGAACGTTGACCTATGAACCAGGAGATCATGGTTTGAGTCCCAGTCTGGGCACATGCCCGGGTTGTGGTCTCATTCCCCAGTGTGGGGTGTGCAGGAGGCAGCCGATCAATGATTCTCTTTCATCACTGATATTTCTCTCTCTCTCCCTCGCCCTTCCTAAAAAAAAAAATTTTAATGTGCGTGCACTATGAGGCAACAATTTCACATCTAGCTGTGAAGTCTACAAAGAAAAAGCCATACCAAGAAAGAGGTGAATTGCAGCTTTAAAAGCAAAAAAAAAAAAAAGGAGATTTTTGTAATGTCCATTATTAAAGAATGGTTAAATAAAGAATGGCTCTCCTCTCTGCCCTATCCGTCCTGTGCAGTAGCACACAGCAGTTCAAGAGTGGTAGAATGGGAGGTAGATCTAGATGTGCTATCACAGGAAAAAAAGACACTTCTCATATATGGCTAAGTAAAAAATGTAAGCTTGCAGGCCAATACATATGGTATAATTCCATTTATGTAGAAAACAAAACATGTTTATGTATGTAAGGGTGTAAGAAAAAGGTCTGGAAATGATAACAGTGGATGTCTCTGGGGAAGGAAGTTGGAGTGAGAGTAGGTGGAGAAGCAAAGAATTTTTTTTGTTGTTGTTCTACTCTGGTATTTTGCTTGAATTTTTCTTATATAAATGCATTTACATATTTTTTAAAACATATTTTTTGCATTTACATACTTTAACAAAAGTATGTTGTTTTTCAGTTTTTTTAAATGAGGGAAATGGTCCAAAACAGACTTCCAAACTTTTTTCTCTAACAGACTCTAATGTAGAATCCACACAGAATAATAGCTAACTTATTTTGAACATCCACTGTGTCCCACACTGTTCTAGGTGTATTTTCCTAAAATCACTCACTTTACTATAGGAGGTAGGCGCTATACTCATTTGAAACTTACCTGAGGCCACATAGCTTATATATAAATACAGAAAAACTGAGCTACTATAATTGAAGAAGGAGAGTAAGAGCAGAGATTGGGCCTAGAGTCCCATTCACTTGTTTACCCCTCTACTATCTGTTGCAGTCCACACCCTTCTAGTCCTAAAATTCTAGGACTTTGTGGGGGGGGATCCTGTCTGTCCCCCCACTCCTAACCCCTAAGACCTGCCTCAGAGTAGGCACATCAGGAGTTAGTCCCTCAAGGCACTGGGCTTAAAGAGTAGAGGCAGCAGCTCTCAGTTTTAAGGCAAGACCATAAGATTCTACCTATTCAGTGCCACTTATGACTTTATTAAAATAAGATACTGCTGAACCACAAAGCACTCTTTCTGTATTTAAAAATAGAAATATGTATGTAATATACACATACTAGTATATATACACACTTCTCTGATTGTCAACTCACATTCAAAATGGCTATCTATTTATTTAATTTATTTATTTTTAAAATCTTCATTGTTGAAAGTATTACGTATGTCCCCTTTTTTCTTCCATTGACTCCTTATAGCCCACCCTGCCCCAGGCAGTTGTAGTATCGTGGAATAATATAGGCCACAAAACAAATGAAAATGCCCTTAAAGACAATGCACGTCACAGAAGGAAATGGGTAACAGCAGTGACATTGAAAGAAACCTGTCTCTCTCCTGCAAAGTAGGTGGTTGACTTCAACACCACCTTGATTTCCTCATGTTGGCTCTCCTCTCTGCCCTACCAAAGCCATGCTTCTGACCTGGTTTCAAGCAGAGACTCTTGCAACTCTGGGTTCAGCCCTACAGAGATCTGTTTGGGGACAAAGAAGTTTAAGCACTGGGCACACAGATCCCAGCTGGGAGTGTCCCCTGAGGTCCCAGGTTCCAACTGGACAGGGTTGGTAGAGCATAAGGTAATTTAGCTAACTGTATGGGAAATGGGTTCCAACAAAGGATGCTTAAAAAACATTTGAGCCAGATACCTGTTTTCAGCTATTCTTCCCCTTCTTTGACTAGACTTTACTTTCTGGTGATTTTGCTTTTACATTTAGGGAGCTTCAGTGTTACAGAGGAACAAATGGCCCTGTTGTAGCAGATGACCAGGATAGCCTGTAAGCTTGGGGTGGTCCCAGGACATTTCAGGCCTCGCTTGTGCTAGGAAATGTTCCACAGGTAAAAAAAAAGCCAGAGTAAAGTGGGCAGAGAAAGCCCCTCTAAACAAGGTGAGGATACCGAACAGTAAACACAGAGACCATGAAAAGCTGGCAAGAGCTGTACGTAAGTTTGTGGAGACAATGCTTTTTATAGAAAACCAATATAGGGATGTCAAAATGGCAGGCTGACTGTTAACTTACGGAGAGAGGAGAGGGCCTCTCTCCACATTCACCCACTCTGCCAGGGCCACCATCCTGAACTACAGCCTTCTGTGTCCTGGCAAATGCTGTGCTCTGTGGCGTGGGGTCTGGTCAGCTAGGAGCACTTGAATCTTTTTCACTCATCTCTTCCTTTTTGGTCTTCTGTTTTTGAAATTTTCTGGCATAATAGATTTATCAATTTTCCTCCAGTTGTTCGGTTGTTTTCCCTCCTATCAAGTTTGCAGAGAGTTTTGGGTTACAAATCCTTGGCCAGAAAATCCTGCTCAACTATGAGCTCTTTATTCACCCCTCAGTTGGTTAGATTCTCCATAGACTTCTCCAAATCATTCAACTTCTTCTATTTTTTTAAATCATTCAACTTCTTTAAGTCAAACTCTTCCCTTTGATCATCTCTGTTCTAGTTATCATTCTGCATTCCAGGGCCTGACAGTGACTGCTTCATAGCCCACAAGGATTTTCCCTTAAAAACTAGTTTCTAGAAAGGCAACAGAACTCCTATGGACTCTTCAGCAAGGCAGGCCAGGTCTTGGAGAATCAGTTCACCGCAGCCTGCTGTGGGAAGATGTGAAGGTAGTGCTTCTTGCTGTAGGTAATGTTCACTTTTAGCTTGGTCCTGCCATCACCTTGCCATAGACCCAGTAGGAGGACACCTTCACCTGTAGCAGAGACCCTGGTGGATTAGTCAGGGCCACTGACCATGCTCCCAACAGACAGTGCTGGAAGGAGCCCGGCCTGGGCTGAGTCAGGGGTTCCAAGTAGCCTGACTCCTGGTCTAGCTGTTGGGCACCCCTCCTGAAGACCTGCCATTCCTTGTCTCTTTATCTCCTCCCCATGCTGCCTTGCTCCTGGGATATGCCAGTATGTGAGGGGCTTTTTGTTTGTTTGTTGATTTTTGTGTGGAAAATCTTTTGTGGCCACCATTTTCTTTCAGGGTATCAGAATAAACTACAAAATGAACCACTACAAAATGAACCAGAGTATATCTTGATACCCTTTAATATGCCAAAATTCATAGAAAGTTAGTGAATTCCTTAGAACGTTATGGAGGAGGTAAGAAGTCAGCCAAGGAGCCAGCTGACCAGAGATGCTCCCAAACCCACCCCCTCCATCCTTGATTGATTGACAGTAAAACAATGAGGATGAGTTTGAGGGGTAAGGAGCTCACCTGGAAAGATCTGCCACAGAGGAGCTCCTTCCAAAATGAGTGTGATGGTTCATCTTTAGCTCTTTTTGGACAGATGTGATTTTGACATCTGATAGAAATACAGACTGAAAAAACCTTAAGGACAGGGTTTGTTTTGTTTTTGTTGTTCTAGCCCTAACAAGTTTATAATGTCCTGTGCTGTCACTATTACTGGAAGAAGTGAGCTGCCACTGTTTTTTGCTAATTGCCTCAACTCCTGACCCTTGAGGAGGGATTCAAAATAGTTTGTAATAATCTTTAAATTAAAAGCAAATGTCTCGGTGTGAATTAACTAGTGACTTGATGATTATTAGGGATTTGATGATAATTAGTGACTTGATGATTAGATTCAAGATAAATACTATATTCAGCCTCCATAAAAGCAGAGTAGATCCGGTTAAGTTGTTATAATTGGCACACTGAATTTGGAAAAATTTTTAAATGAAATTAAAATTTTTCCCACTTAATGCAGCTGCATTTCTCCTTTTCTTGGCCATTGCATAAGTTGCCTTTCTAAATAGAATTGTCCTTTGGCTTATAGGGGTTATTTTAATATACATTTGTATTTGCCCAGTTTTAAAAATTACATTATAAATATAGAAGCTGTAGATGTAATTTTTGACCATGCTGTTTGAGCATAAGAGTGTTTGCAAAAGGTTCACTACTTATAAAAACCCACACAGAGTGACTTAGCCTCCAGCTCAATCTTCCAACAACCGAACACCTGCATTAGGGAGCATGTGTGAGAGGAGGAGGGGGCAGGGGCTCTGCAGTTCTGCCTAAGAGCAAGGACTTCTGTCCAGAACAAGGAAATAGTGTTCCCTTATCCAGGGAGCTCCCTTCAGTGTTTCAAAACATTTACAAATGTTTCATTTGCTGCTAAAGGAATACATTTCTTCATGTGAATCACACCCAAATGGGAAATCAACTTCTGTTTGTTTCTGAGAAGAAAGTACCTCATGGTCAAGAGAGAACATTGGGAAATTATGGCCAAGAATGAAAAGGCAGACAAAATGTCACTTCTTTTCCCATCAAACAGATGAGAATTTGGGTGTGTTCATTCTATACATTTTACACAATTAAAATTCCACTTTTTAAATACATTTTTTTCTCTGCTTATTTTATTTTTAAAATTGAATATAATTCATATAACAATTTCATATAAATCTCACTATTAAAAGTATACAATTCCTTTTTTTTTTTTTTTAATAGCACATTCACA